>CM060075.1:40722718-43145218 GCA_030533445.1 Cyprinodon diabolis | reverse complement strand
AGAATACATAATTGTATGCAAACTCTTGGCAAACAATGTTTGCATTCTGAATGGTTTCTTTTGGATGTTTATATATTGAGCACATCAATTTTGAATACAATTACAACTCCTCTTTATTAATTTCCTTTTAAATGTACAGTTAGAAAAAAAAATTCTCAGGTTGAATTTCTAAATACGTTATTTAAATGTTTAATGTAAACATTTAAATCAGCCAAATTTAAAATGGGTGTTTTTCTTTACATAGCTAGGGGTTTTTCAGAAATATTAGAAAGGAAAACAGCGGTGGTGGCTGTGAGTGAATGACTGAATGTAATTCAAAGCGCTTTGGTCAGACTTGAAAAAAACATTTACCATTTATGCAAAAATAAGTGCCGCCTTATTATATATATATATATATATATATATATATATATATATATATATATATATATATATATATATATATATATACAGTGCTGCTTGAAAGTTTGTGAACTAGTTGAGTAGTTTAGATTTTTCTTTATTTTTACCATGATTTTCTTATTTTTTCATCACCAGTTTTTGTATATGAAATGTCAGGTTTATGTTCATCAATTCCATTCATTTGTTTTGAGGAAAATGTGGGAGTTGAAAGCAAACTAAATGAAAAACGGAATCAGAGCATCTGCAAAAGTAAATGAACCACAGCTGCACTGGTGACAATCAGGTAAGACAATCAGGTAAAAGACTCAGGTGAAGCACATGATAGTGCTTGAGTAATCAATTAAGCAGATCAATCAAATGAGACGTCCTTGGGAAAAGTTTGGAGGTGCACTGGTTAAAAGGGAGACGAAACCAAACAAACCACTGTTGTGTCAAGGCATAAAGACCAGATCAACAATGCCGAGAGGAGGGGAGACATCTGAGGACGTCAGGAAGAAGGTGGTGACAGCCCATCAGACTGGGGAAAGCTATAAGGCCATCTCCAAAAGATTCCAGCTTCATCCATCCACTGTAAGACAAATCATTTACAAATGGAGGGCACTAGGCATCACTACAACTCTGCCCAGATGTGGACGGCCGTCAAAACTTTCACAAAGAAGCACCAGAAAAATAATGATGCAGGTAAAGGCCAACCCACGCATCACCTCTAGAGAATTGCAGACCTCTCTGTCAGCGTCTGGGATAAATGTACATGCGTCTACAATCAGGCGAAATATCAATAGACATGGCATTCATGGGAGAGTTGCTAGAAGGAAGCCTCTGCTCTCAAGAAAGAACAAAGCTGCACGTTTAAAGTTTGCCAGAGAACACTTGGACAAACCAGAGGCTTTCTGGAAGTCCATTCTCTGGACGGATGAGTCCAAATTTGAATTATTTGGCCACAATCACAGGCGAAACTTGGAGAAAAGTAAACACTGAATTTAAAGAGAAGAACCTCCTCCCAACAGGGAGGCACGGTGGTGGAAATGTGAAAGTCTGGGCCTGCTTTTCTGCCTCTGGACCTGGACGACTCCATATTATCCAGGGAACCGTCAATTCCCAGGGCTATCAACAAATTCTTGATCAGAATCTCTTGCCATCAGTCAGGGAGTTGAAGCTGGGACGGAAATGGATTATGCAACAAGACAATGACCCAAAGCATTCAAGCAAAAGTACCAAAGAATGGCTTAAGAGAAAGAAGATTTGCACTCTGGATTGGCCCAGTCAAAGTCCAGACCTCAATCCCATAGAAATGCTGTGGCAAGATCTGAAACGGGCAGTAAATGCCAGATGTCCCTCCAACATCTCTCAACTGGCAGAGTTCTGCAAGGAGGAGTGGACAAAAATCCCAAAAAGCAGATGTGAGACACTTGTTTGTGGTTACAGAAGACGTTTAGTTGAAGTAATGGCTGCAAAAGGCGGTGCCACAAGGTACTAACTGAAAGAGTTCACATACTTTTGCACTTGGCATATTTTCTGTCTTTGACAGATAAAATACTTTTGTTGAATAAATAATAAAAAGATGCATCTTTTTTGTCTTTGTGTTCCTTATCTGGAAGGTCCGCATTACAATTTGAGCTTTGGATGTTCATTTTACATGATTATTATAATTTTTCTTTAGAAAACAATGGCCATGTTTGGATGGTTCACAAACTTTCAAGCAGCACTGTATATATATTAGGGATGGAACGGTTCACAAAATCCACGGCTCGGTTTGGTTCACGGTTTTGTGGTCACGGGTTTCGGTTCGGTTCGGTATATGTTTATTGTTACACCGAAAAAAAAAAAAAATAAATAAAAATTAATGAAAAATAAAAATGTATGAAATTAATGAAAAAAAATCCAAAAAAATTAATGAATTGTAATTATTTTTTATGATCCGCGGAAACCCTGGATCATTTTTCCACATGCTTTGCTGCTTTGAATTTAATAATCTCGCGCATGCCCTCTACGATCTCCAAGGAACTCAGAGCGGAGCGGACGGGAGCCACAGCGGAGACTGTAGGCTTTGCTTTGTGCAGGCGGTCTGGAGTAGAGTCCTGCACGGGTCGAGTTTTACCAACCCGCACCTGCCCGAACCCGTTAGGATGATTACCGAACCCGACCCGTCACCCGACGGATATCTTCAATTCAAATCCGAACCCGACCCGACGATATTTAACCCGCAACCCGACCCGTTAACACATCAAGTAATAGGCTATAGTACGCTACGCTGCAGAACAGCGCCATTAACACTGCAGCAGACGTGTATGCACTGACTGTGGCCTTTTTGGAGGGAAGCCCACACTGCCGGTGTAGGTACCAGATTGACTCGGGCTGCCAGATTGACTCGGGGGCCTGCGCCTTTTGATGACATCATAATATGGCAACTCCGCCCGTCACACTATATGGCAACGCCCCTCGTAACGATATGGCAACTCCACTCAAACAAACTACATTGCGCCCGCGGTCTCTATTTGTCACAAATCGATTTTATTTAGCCAAGAAACGGTAATCGTTTGGCACTGTCCGTTAATTGACCAAATACCTATAATACATTAAAACATAAATTTTTCATTAATTTTTTTACAGATTACAGGAAATGGGTATATATTTTTTTCAGTTCAAACTTTATTCTCATGTAAACACAAACATTTAAACAAAAGAGCTGGTAAAACACAAACATTTAAACAAAAGAGCTGGTAAAAAATCCCACAGTGTCCTGGTGTTTTCTCCTCTGGACAGGCAGATCCATGGATGACATCCTGGAGATTTAGGAAGGAGAGGAACAATAAACATAGGTGTAATATCATCATTACACTTGTATCTGATATGTCCATACCCTGTTTAACATTTGTAAAAAAAAATAATAATATATATGTGTATATATATATATATATATATATATATATATATATATATATATATATATATATATATATATATATATATATATATATATATATATATATATATATATTTATATATTTTATTATTAAAATATATATATTTTAATAATAATAATAATAATAAATATATATATACTAATTACATAACTATATGATCAAGAAAAGTAAAGTAAAACATTAATGACCATAATTTGATTTATGTTCAAGGTATTGTGGGCAACTTGCACATGCACAACAGCATCCCACCTCTGCTCAGAGGGATTGCTTTAAAGAATCTCCCAGTTACAAGGCTTTTCTAATAAATAACATTACTCAGTTCCTTTATATTTTACACTTTAATCCTTCTGGATAAACTTCAGTAAGCCAATTGAGTCTAGGCCAGGTATCTAACTTATGTTTACCTATTGCATTTGGCTGCAAAAGTGACTGCAGTATCCAGGGTTAGGGTCTTCAGAGTAAATAGCTTGCAGCACTCCCCTTTTTCCTTTCCCAACATATCCTGTAGAAATAAATGAAATAACAACAAAAAAACGAAACAAAACAAAAAGCACACTGATCAATGGCAATTACACTCCGTGTTAAATGACGAATTACAACAATACCGTTTGGATCTATATAGATTCAAGACTATAAAGTTTGAAATATATATACCAGGTGTGTTTTTTTTTTGTACAGAGTTCTGCATTCGCAGCATGTCTCAATGCTGTACATGGTGTAGAACTCCTCCTTGTATGACAATGAAAACCTGCCCCAATTAGCAACACCTGTAAAAAACAAATTATACACAAACAGTGAACATTTCCAAAGAGCTGGTGAAAATATGCATAACGATACCACTGTACCCTTAATTACAGCACTTACTGTCAAGCCACTGAAAATGCACCCGTCTCCTGAAACCTACAGTGGACATGATGTCTCTGAAGGTGGTGCAGACGAGCCCCAGTGTCATGTAAGCTTGATCTCCTTCCAGGAGTACCACTTCCCCGAGGATCTCAGAGAGCAGACATGCTGACAACTGTGAAATTTAAGTTAGGCAAAACAAAATATATTAAAAGATAATCATTCTGATCATCAAGGCATAAATTGGGAGAAATGAGAGCATGGAAAATTAATGACAACAAAGATATTGTATTTCCCTTATGTTTTAATTCATCTGGTGTGTTGTATTCAGTGTTGTATTCAGCAGTGTTATGTGCTTGGAGTTTAAGAAAGTTATTAATAGATTACCTCCAATATGAAACATCTGTCATCTTTGCGAAAAACACAACCTTTTAGGGGAGAAAGGGAAGAAATATGTATGTTTATATGAAATAATCTGGATTTCTTTAATGAGTCGATCATAAACAGAAGAATAGCACTTGGGACCGTCACCAAGATCACCTCATGTTTCCTCTTTCTGGACTTTGGGATCCTGTATATTGGCTCCAGTGACCCTTTCAGTAATGCTGTAGCCTCGCTAGTCCAGTGTGCAAACCTCTGCCCATGGCTGTACATTCATGACAGAATAAAAGAGAGTAATTTTGTTGTTTTGGGAACTATATTTACAATTGTCTTACCCTTCAATCTGGAATCGTTCCATCAGACTAATGCACCACCACTTCCGAATGTGTACCATGTCCCTCTAAAAGAAATTATTTTAATTACTCAAACAAATGGTAAAGCATGTTCTAGCTTATACTTAGCCTTGTAGAAATTGCAAACAAGTGGTATAGGAAATTTTATTTAAGATCCTTTTTGTACTTGGTCACATGTCAGAAGAAAAAATACTGACCTCAGTAAACAAGAATGGAGCACCTGTGCTGATGCTGAGGGCATACTGTGAAAATCAAACATCTATTCAGTTATGGTGGATTAAAATGATACAAAAAAACGTTTCAATAGAGACTAGATTTTTTTTTTTACCATTAATATAAAGATGCCACAACAGTTTCCGGTGGTCTGGTGAGGGAAACTCTGAAAGAATAGGACAAACATCAAAGAAGAATCTACCAATGTTACAATAAAAATAAAAATGCAGATTTAAGCTTAAAAATACAATCCTAATACACTGGAGAGGTATACCTCGATGTCTTTTCCAAACTTAGTTGACCAATGGCCTGGAGCAATGTGTTGAGCGAGGTCACTGTTAACATCATTAGAAATGCAAATGAGTCACCTCTTACATGTATTAATGTCAGAAAAACAGCCACTGAACAGGACTGAAAAATAATTTTATAGCCATTGAACGAGGCTCAGCTTTGAAACAGCCTTTAAACGAGGCTTTAAGCTCATTTTTCTACAACCCAAATATTGGAATTCATAGTATACTCAGTCAGGCAGACTTGATAGCAACTGTTAGAAATTTAATTTTGTTATTTGGCCAATGTGTTGTGTACCTGCAAATTTTGAATACTATGAATTCTTTAGAATTCCCATACTGAACAAGCCACATAACAGGGCTGATTGTGATGTTACAAAACCTAAAAAAGCTTTGGAAATGACTGTGGCCAAAGCCATCTGGTTTGAGAGAGTCCAGCAAAAAGAGCTCTTTCTTTGCTGGCTTCAGTACCTGTGAACCATTTTCAAATAAACTTAAGTTATCCTAAGCAGAAAAAAATTGACAAAACTACAGAATACATTGAGCAAAATTTTAATTTGATAGTTCACACAATCTGAAATGGACTCACGCAGAGCAAATACTGATCTGCTTTTCCTTGCTGTTGGCTCCAGGCAGGGATGATTATGTCTTTTGACAGGTCACGCTTTTGAACAAGTGAATTTGCAGAATTGTATATCAAGACATATTGAGGTGTGTAAAGTAATACAGAGGGTCAAAGGAATAAAACAACTTACGAGAAGAGCGGCCTCTAGCTCCCCCATTTTGGACTTCCATGTTGGAACAACGTACATGTCTACAATGTGGACATCTTTTCCCTACAATGATAAAAATTATAAATTCATAATGGTAAACTGGATTAACAACAGCAACGTTTCACTGTTTAGAGTAGACTAATTAGAAGAAAAAAATTGAAACTATAAGGGCTTAATTCTACATAATGTTTGTTTTAATACATGACAACCATACACGTCTTTGGGCAGCTTCTTGAATCAGCTTGAAGCATGCGTTTCCAATCTGCAACAGAGTTAAAAATAGTAAAGACTTTGTGGATTCATCTGAAATCAATTACAACAGCTTTAATATACCTACATTGGATTCCATACATTGGGGAAGACCCAAGCTCCAGAAGTCTTCCCGTGTCAGGCAGACATCCCCATCTTTGGCAATAAGCTCTGCTCCAGACCGGTTTAAATCAAGTACATATTTGAGCTACAAATAATAGATTGGAAATACAATTAAAACCAGCAGAAAACAAATTGAAATATGATCAATTACCATTCATTAAATAATTTACAGGACACACATATATGCCTACCAGCATGGCTTGGACTGGATTGAAATCAGTCAAATATCCCAGAGAAGGCCAGTAGTCATGGTCACGTACTAACTGCTGTGGCACCAGTGGGCCAGAAATGGGCTCCTGTTCAGCTATAAGTGGTTATAAAAAAACACTTGCAGGGGATTGTTTTTTATAGTTTAAAGACTAAGGGACATCTTGAGTACAGTTACGTTTTGTTTCTTACTTCCATGGCAAAATTAAATGAACAAACTGTATTTAAATTTGTACCTTGGAAGTCATCTCCCTGAGAAATTAAAACTTCTGGCACTTTGGACTCTGAAGAAAAGAACAAAGTATTATGAAGGTAACCTATGCCTGTGAAAGTACAGCGAGTCTTTAAATTGCTAATCCTAATACCTCTCAATGTAGGGCGGATGAAAGGCTTCAGCTGTGAAACATTTGTGTTCTGTTTCAGCTGAGCACCTGTTTTGCTGGACAGCGTTGCAACACCCTTTTCAGAAATGCAGGTAATGACGTATGGTCCAGACCAATTGGCTTCAAGTCGCCCTCCTTTTCGGCCTTCCTTTCTTTTATTTGCTTTGAGGACCTCATCACCAATTTTGAAGTGGAAGGATTTCAAGTTCCCTCTTTTTTTTGTCTCATACGCCTTCTTTTGTCTGTCCTGCGCGTTTTTAATGTTCTGGTAAATCTGAGAAAATATTAAATGATGTTTCTTATAATGTTATGATTAATTAAAACATAATACATAACTCCATAGACATATATTTTTTTTTCACCATCACCTTTGCATGGAGATCTGCAATGTCTGCAGCCTTGGCCTCCAGGTCTTCTTCTGTCTCCTCAATCACCACGACACGTTTGTCATCATCCCCTTTTTCTTGCGTTGTGTTGTTTATTACACCTGGTGTGCGGGGGTGTCTTCCAAACAGAGCACAATAGGGTGTGTACTTTGTAGATCTCTGTGAAAAAAAATACAATCATTAGCATTTTACAGTCTTCTATGTCCGTGTGTTGATGGAAAACTTCATACGGATCAGCAGGCATTTTCTCTCAATCCTCAATTTTTGCAATTTTTATTTGTTTGGATGTGTTGATGCCTGCTACTACTCCCCGTAGATGGATGTCCCAGTCGTTTTGGTCCTCCCCACAGTATTTGGCTAATGCAGTCTTGATATTGCGGTTGGTGCGCTCATCCTGTCCATTGGCCTGGGGATGGTAGGCTGATGTTATACAGTGTTTGACACCCAAACCTTCAAACACACCACGGTTGACCTGTAGACACATTTGTATAGCTTTGAGTGATACAATATGATTCATTACAAATATACATTATTTGTAAATAAAACTGTACCTCATTTACAAATTCCCGCCCCTGGTCGGTTATAATCCTCTCTACCAGTCCAAAGTCAAGCAAAATATTGACAATTTTTTTGGACACCTCAGTGGCACTTTTGTTGTAGAGGGATTTTGCCACCACCCACTTGGTGAATAGATCTGTGACAGTTAGAATGAACCTGCAACATACAAGCAGATTGTTTTGAACATAATTTGTATCCATGACTGTCATGTTCTCTGTTCTCTTTATCAAAAATGTAATATTACCGTTTGCCCTTTGCGGTGGTAGGAAGGGGACCAATTAGATCTATCCCAAGGACAGTCCATGCTTCCTGGACTTAGATAGGATGAAGGATGGGTGCCACAGTTTTTATTTTTTCATGGTGCTGACAGCGAGGACACTCATCAACCTTTAAAATAAGTGATTAAATGATTGCAGTTGATTTCCTTACAAGTACACTGTATATTTGAAGCAATGTAGGGACTATAATAAATGAAAAGCATCACAGTTTAAACAGAACTTGACAAATCTAATAGCATAGCCTAATTTTCATTCAGAAGAATAAACAATTAGAAAAATCTTACCCATTTTTTGACATCCTCTCGTAAGGTTTTCCAGTGGTAGGAAGCTAACACCTTCTCTACTGTGCGGCGCTTGCCATGATGTCCTCCGCTACGAAGGTTGTCATGGCAACTCCTTAAAACCTCACAAACCTGAGCTTGAAACACCACCAGACGGAGCTTGCCCTGGTAGTTGTAATACAACTGCCCATCTAACGCAACAAATAAAACATTCATTTAGATACTGCTCTAGAAACACAGTTTAATTCATATTTTTGCACATTTGTCAGTCACACTGGTACTTACTTTTACCAGTATAATGTTTTGATGTCTTACGAATGGTTGCCTTTCTGGTATCAGGACTTGATCAGGATGTAGTTAGGCTGTGGTAAGTCCCTTTTGAAAGATAATGAAGAATTTCTTCATAAAAATGATCCATGGTATCAGAGGGACTTTAATCTCTGAATATACTTTGTATTTGTAGTATTTTTGTTTTTGTTATATTACAAGTTTATTTTTTGTATCCCTTTAGCTTCATTCTCCTGAATTTATTCTCGTTAAAAATGCAGACCGCGGGCTCAATGTAGTTTGTTTGAGTGGCGTTGCCATAATGTGACGTCATCGGGAGGCGCAAGGCCCATGGCGAATTCGGTGACGTCATTGGAAGGCGCAGGGACCATGGAGAATTTCTTCGTAAAATTGTCCGTTTACAAACCGCAATCCCGCTTTTGAATAAAACCTACACCCCGCTATAATTACTTTAGTAAGCTGTCCAGACCAATCAAAATGTTTTGCGCAATTGTGCAAACGTTAAAACAATTATGTATTGTGACGTCATCAAAAGGCGCCGGCCCCCGAGTCAATCTGGCAGCCCGAGTCTTTAAGCTACAACAAGGGTGACCGGAGTGCCTGATTAATATAACATTTCTGATGTCCATAACAACACACACGCATAAAAAAAAAATCACCAACTACCTGCCCGCACTAAAAAAATATCCGCCCGACCCGTTTATTTTTATTTATGTATTTTTCACCCGCAAAAGAAAATTTTAGCGGGTGACCCGTCGGGGACCCGCGGGTACCTGACCCGTTGCAGGACTCTAGTCTGGAGCGCAACGGGGTGGAGCGCTGACGGAGTATGTGGGATTTCGGGGTTAGCATGACATGTTGGTCGTGTTACTGTTAGCATAAACAAAACGTGTTGCACAATGCTTGCACACTGTTGCACTTATATCCACAACTTTCTTTCCGCCGTCATCGTAGGTCACTCTAAATGCAAAGTGGTCCCATACAGCAGACCTAAAAAGTGCTGCTGGCGCGTCTTCCAACTCCTGTTCTTTCCCACTCGCCATACCCACACAATTCTCCACAACAACGGATTTTTTTCTGCTACACCCGGCTACGCTGCTTCGCTTCTTCTTCTTCTTGTTTACTACTGGTGGTTGGCTTTGGTCGCAGTACCGCCACCTTCTGCTCTGGAGTGTAAACGCTTCGCCTATGAGAAAAAGGAGCAGCGCATGAACCGAATGCAACACACGCGAACCGAACCGAGACAGTCGAACCGAACGGTTCGGACAGTTTTCAAAAACTGTTTCATCCCTAATATATATTTAATATCACAAAATATATATTTTAATTATCATGATAAACTATAGGTTCTGGTAATGTATATCATTTTAACATGAGAAAATATGGGAGTTTAAAACTAAATTTTGAGGCCCTTTCTTTCAGTGTAAGTAATGGCTATCTCCTCTTGGCTAACAGGCCAAAGAAATCAAATTTTTTTCTTTTGAAATTATATTTTTGTTTAACATTTTAAATTTAAAGGTGCTTAAAACAAAACATGGAGCATGTCAAAACCTGGACAGTAACGTGTGTGTCATGACCTTGGCTTAATTACTCATTTCATTCACCTGCCTAACTCTGCCCAGTTTCTCATTTTTCAGTGTATATGCATGTATACAAATTTCAGTCAAATATGGTGGACACTGAAGAGGGGGGGGGGGGGGGGGGGGGGGGGCTGAGACACACTTAATATTATAAGCGTTCTGATGGCATTTTAGGAAAAGGATTTTTATCAACAACATAATTAATGAGCACAAATAAGGAATAGTTGTATTAACCATACATGTTAACAGAGTTTTAGAGGGGGCCCCCAGGAACTTGGGGCCTTAGGCAACTGCCTAGTATTGCCTAATGGTAAACCCCCGCCTGCCTGGGAGAACAGTAGGATCTGTAGGGATGCAGCAGCTCATACATGTAGGGTGGGGGAAATTTTAAAAATCATCATCATTCAGTCCATCTTAGACAATGGCTCACATCCTCTCCATGACACTCTGGTTCAGCAGACGAGACTCCTCCTACCAGGATGCACCACAGAGCGCCACAGGAAATCATTCCTACTTGTGGTCATCAATCTCTATAACGCCTCCCTCAAGTGATTCAGACCCCCCCACCCCCCACCCCCCCGTAATTGACATTTATGCACTTTTTTTGCATGCCACGTATCACTTTAATTGGATTTATCACTTTACTTGGATTATCACTGTACTTGGATTATACATACATATATATGTATATATATATATATATATACATAGAGAGAGAGAGATGGCAAGAAAGACTGCCACAGCTAAATACCTACAAAGAGTAAGGCAGGTCCTGAAAAGTCAGCTGAATGGGAAAAACAAGATCCAAGCCATCAACACATATGCCCTACCAGTCATCAGATACCCCGCTGGTATAATAAACTGGCCAAAGGAGGAGATAGAGGCCACTGACATCAAGACAAGAAAGCTCCTCACAATGCATGGAGGGTTCCACCCCAAATCCAGCACCCTGAGACTGTATGCCAAGCGTAGCGAGGGAGGCCGAGGGCTAGTGAGTGTCAAGACCACTGTCCAGGATGAAACAACTAAGACCCAGGAGTACATCAGAAAAGATGGCCCCCAAAGACAAATGGCTTGGTGAATACCTCAGGCAGGAGAAAACCGAAAGTGAGGACAAGAAAGAGGAAGGAGAACCATCATGGAGGGACAAGCCACTGCACAGCACAGACAAATAGAAGAAGTGGCTGATATCAAAAAATCCTACCAGTGGCCGGAAAAGGCTGGACTGAAGGACAGCACAGAGGCACTAATCATGGCAGCACAAGAACAGGCACTCAGTACAAGATCAATAGAGGCCAGGGTCTACCACACCAGGCAGGACCCCCGATGCAGACTGTGCAAAGATGCCTCTGAAACAATACAGCACATAACAGCAGGGTGTAAAATGCAGGCAGGAAGTGCATACATGGAACGCCACAACCAGGTAGCTGTCATAGTGTACAGGAACATCTGCCATGAGTATGGGCTGGAAGTCCCAAGGTCAAAATGGAAGACACCTCCTAAGGTAGTTGAGAATGACCGAGCTAAGATCCTATGGGACTTCAAGATCCAGACTGACAAACAGGTGAAGGCTAACCAACCAGACATCGTGTTGATCGACAAACAGCAGAAGAAGGCAGTAGTGATAGATGTGGCAATCCCAAGCGACAGCAACATCAAGAAGAAAGAACACGAGAAGCTTGAGAAATACCAAGGGCTGAAAGAGGAGCTAGAAAAGATGTGGAAAGTAAGAGCAGCAGTGGTGCCAGTGGTAATTGGAGCACTGGGGGCTGTGACCCCCAAACTGGGAGAGTGGCTACAGCAGATTCCAGGTAAAACATCAGAGGTCTCTGTCCAGAAGAGCGCAGTCCTAGGAACAGCTAAAATACTGCGCAGAACCCTCAAACTCCCAGGCCTCTGGTAGAGGACCCGAGCTTGAGGATGACACATACCACCCCACGAGGGGTGAGAAAACAGTAGTAGTTTTTTTT
Organism: Cyprinodon diabolis; assembly: GCA_030533445.1. Classification (NCBI taxonomy): domain Eukaryota; kingdom Metazoa; phylum Chordata; class Actinopteri; order Cyprinodontiformes; family Cyprinodontidae; genus Cyprinodon; species Cyprinodon diabolis. Next base: position 43,132,736 of record CM060075.1, on the reverse strand, counting down.
TTTATATATATATATATATCTACAGAACAGCTATATGTGTATATATTTTATCTTTTTAATTTTTATCTTTATTATCTTGTGTAGTTGGATGTATATATATATATATATATATATATATATAACTGTAACTGGAGCGTGTAACAAAAGTAATTTCCCTCTGGGATTATTAAAGTGATTCTGATTCTGATCTCAGTCCTATTTTCATTTAGTTTTTTAAATTTTCAGAGTCATCCAGACCTTTATGCCTTCCAAGCATAAAATTGTAGTGAGACGTGGATTCAATCACCTTAAATGGGACGTCAATTTGTGCATCATCTACCTAACAATGAAAATAAGTTTTTTTTCTCCAAGAAATAAAGCCAAGAGGGAGCAAGTGCAACATCTGTGCTCATGTTTGTCCTATAGGAGGAGCCTCTTAAACAGAAAAAGCATGAAGACAGATTTTAAAAGAATGTTTGATGTTTAACACCATTCCTTTGCTGGATTAAAAAATAGAGGGAATTATCATAAAAAAGGATTTATACACACAATGAAAAGACACCTCCATGTAACTCCAGCTGAATCTTATCTGCTCCTCTGTCTACTGGTCAAAATGAGAACTGCAGTTAATGCTGCACACCTCAAGCACATGTATTGAGGCAAAGGGGGGCATTCAGATTTTATTTTTATGGGACGGTATAAGGCCTGAATAAGCTTCAAGTTAAACTGGGGGTTTGTAAGAACAGGGATGCATCCAAATGTTGCAGGAAATTGTCTTTCAAGCAATATACAGGTGCTGGTCATAAAATTAGAATATCATGAAAAAGTAGATTGATTTCAGTAATTCCATTTAAAAAGTGAAACTTGTATATTATATTCATACATTACATACAAACTCATATATTTCAGATGTTTATTTTGTTTAATTTTGATGATTACAAATGATAACAAATGAAAATCTCAAATTCATCATATCAGAAAATTAGAATATTACTGAAGACCAATAAAAACAAAGGATTTATAGAAATGTTGGCCAACTGAAAAGTATGAACATGAAAAGTATGAGCATGTACAGCACTCAGTATTTAGTTGGGCCTCCTTTGGCCTGTATTACTGCAGCAATGCGGCGTGGCATGGAGTCGATCAGTCTGTGGCACTGCTCAGGTGTTATGATAGCCCAGGTTGCTCTAATAGTGGCTTTTAGCTCTTCTGAATTGTTGGGTCTGGTGTATTGCATCTTCTTCTTCACAATACCCCATAGATTTTCTATGGGGTTAAGGTCAGGAGAGTTTGCTGGCCAATTAAGAACAGGGATACCATGGTCCTTCAACCAGGTACTGGTAGCTTTGGCACTGTGTGCAGGTGCCAAGTCCTGTTGGAAAATGAAATCTGCATCTCCAAAAAGTTGGTCAGCTGCAGGAAGCATGAAGTGCTCTAAAACTTCCTGGTATGTGGCTGCGTTGACCCTGGACCTCAGAAAACACAATGGACCAACACCAGCAGATGACATGGCACCCCAAACCATCACTGACTGTGGAAACTTTACACTGGACTTCAAGCAACGTGGATGAAGTGCCTCTCTTCTTTTCCTCCAGACTCTGGGACCTTGATTTCCAAAGGAAATGCAAAATTTACTTTCATCAGAGAACATGACTTTGGACCACTCACCAGCAGCCCAGGCAAGACGCTTCTGACGCTGTCTGTGGTTCAAGAGTGGCTTGACACAAGGAATGCGACAGCAGAAACCCATGTCTTTCATACGTCTGTGTGTGGTGGTTCTTGAAGCACTCACTCCAGCTGCAGTCCACTCTTTGTGAATCTCCCCCACATTTTTGAATGGGTTTTGTTTCACAATCCTCTCCAGGGTGCGGTTATCTCTCTTGCTTGTACACTTTTTTCGACCACATCTTTTCCTTCCCTTCGCCTCTCTATTAATGTGCTTGGACACTGAGCTCTGTGAACAGCCAGCCTCTTTAGCGATGACCTTTTGTGTCTTGCCCTCCTTGTGCAAGGTGTCGATGGTCGTCTTTTGGACAACTGTCAAGTCAGCAGTCTTCCCCATGATTGTGTAGCCTATAGAACTAGACTGAAAGACCATTTAAAGGCTTTTGCAGGTGGTTTGAGTTAATTAGCTGATTAGAGTGTGGCACCAGGGGCCATCAATTTTGAACCTTTTCACAATATTCTAATTTTCTGATATGATGAATTTGAGATTTTCATTTGTTGTCATTTGTAATCATCAAAATTAAACAAAATAAACATCTGAAATATATGAGTTTGTATGTAATGTATGAATATAATATACAAGTTTCACTTTTTAAATGGAATTACTGAAATCAATCTACTTTTTCATGATATTCTAATTTTATGACCAGCACCTGTAGTTGGGCAAACCTTATCTAAACCAAGAAGTTTTGGGGTTTTTGTCTTGCCGGAAGGGGAACCTCCACCCCAGCATTTGACAGGATTTCCTCCAGGAGTTGCCAGTATTTAGCTTTATTCATTTTCCCCTAAACTAATCAATTTCCTTGTCCTTAATGCAGAAAATCTGCCACGCAAATCAGGATGCTGTCCCCACCACGCTTAATGGGATGCACAGTATTATTTTGCACCAGGACAACTATGGTACTCCTGTTCATCAGAGCAGAATAATCTGTCTCTCAGTAGAATGAAAAAGTCACCAAACTGAAAAAAAGCAAATTTTTATTTGAAAAAATAATTCCTAAGCTGTATTTGGAATTGGTAACTTATATATTTTATTTCTATTTCCAATCTATCTTCTACAGTTGAGATCCACATAAAAATTGTGGAAGGACAGAGCGTCTCCCTGCCATGCCGAGCTCCCAACATGATCGACCCCATCAAATATTTGGAGTGGAGCAGACCTGACCAGAAAATGGCATACATCTTTCTCTACAGAGATAAGCATATTTATGCAGAGTTCCAGGACCGGGCTTTCAAGGACCGAGTAGATCTGCTGGACAGAGAGATGAAGGAGGGAGAAGTGTCTTTGGTTCTAAAGAACACCACAACTGCCGACACTGGGGTGTATGAGTGTCGGGTCGTCCAAGCCGTGACAAACCGTCAGAAGAGAGCAGTTCTGATCTCTGAGCCCAACATGATCATAAAGCTAAGAGTTGTTCGAGAAAGTGAGCATTTATGATGGTAGTGTGAGAGTGGAGCTTCTCAGATCTGGTGTTTGTGGTTCTAAAAAGACATAATCTATACTAGGATATAATGTCTTAATCCCCCTGACAGCTGTTAATCACCTTTTTCTGATCCGCAGATCAAATCCACGAGGCTGACGATGACACCTGGGACGTCCCAAGAAGAAACCTGGACGAAGAAGATGAAGATGAAAATGAAAATATCCAGGTGTATCTCACACTCTTACTGCCAGTTGTTGCAATAACCGTCCCTCTTCTGGCTTTAACCACATTCAAGTTTTTCAGATCTTTATTTATGGTGAGCTACAGACCACGGTCTAAGTGATATAAGGGTTCTCTCTAGTAATGAGGAACATGCAGAAATTGCTGGCTGGGAAGCTTTCTGATGATGAAAAGTCTTTGGTTTGGTTCAAGGTTTACTCTGCTTGACTTAATTACATTTTATGTTGTGAACCAGATTGGGAACTGTTGTTTAATGAGTCGAAGTTTATATATCAAGGTGCTTCACTGTTTTTGCGGATTATTATCACTTTGTATGGGGAATGGGAGCAGATGTCAGATGGCTTTGCATTCTGGGATTGCTGAGGTTTTACTGTCACATCTGCTATGTAGGGGTTCAAAGGGGGCGGTGGTATAAAGAGACACCAGGGCAGAATAAATGAATGAAGAGGGGAAACCTTACGGTTGATATTGTTGAACATTAGAGAAGTTACGAATCATAGAAAAATAAGGCTCCTTAATGGGCTTTTGAAACAGGACTGACCTCTTCTTGTTTCCTGTATATTGTTAATGGTTTTGCTGTATAATTTGTTGCAGATCATGTTTATGCACATGAAAACTCAAAACAGTGTAATTTGATTTATTCCTTTCTGTTCTTTTACAGAGGTTTTTATCACTTAAAAGTTATGGTAATATTAGAACAGCTCCTGAACATAAGGTGGTCAAATTTCAGCTATTAGGAACACTTTGGATCATAGATTTGAATTTCTACTATATCAAATTAAAGCACTATAATAATGGATACCTACACAGCTTTTAATATAAACTTCTTACAATGATACATTTTCCACATTAATTAGCAGGAAACCAATTTTCCTTGTTTAATTCACATTTGTGCTATTCTAATTGGGGTGTCAAACTCAAGTCCTCAAGGGCCGGGATCCTGCAACTTTTAAATGTGTCCCTGATCATACCGGAATCAAATGTCTTAATAACCTCCCCCGCATGCATGCAAGTTGTGCTTTTTTTGCCGATGACCCTTATTATTTAATTCAGGTGTGTTGAAGCAGGGACACATATAAAAGGTGCAGGACTGGAGTTTGTATATCTTAACCTCCGAACACATAAATCTACTCTTAATCTGCTGTCCTGATTCTAGCCAAGGCTGATTTATACTTCGAAATTAGGTGAACGCAGAGACGTCCCCGCCCCCTCCGCAGACGCTCTGCTGCACCTCTCCCAAAGTGTAGGTGACCGCAGACAGGAGGCCTCTGATTGGTCAAATCTACATTTGCACTACACTATGCGTCTCCTGTTTGGTGCCTTAGCGGCTTGTTTTGTTTGAATGACCGCTATTGTGGAAAACGACTCGTGAAGATGGACCAGCTAGAAGAGCGAGGTGCGCGAAAACGCTGGGACCTTTTTTCCACCTGGATCCCTGCTCTTTTTCGCCCTCATGTCCCTCCATTGTCGCACAAACTTTCCCCCACTTCCTCACCGCCTTGGCCGTATCTAGACCCACAGCTATTTGTAATTTTCCCCTTTTGCGTTGTGGTGTGGAATAAACATAGCACAGTTCACAATTCAATATTGGCCATAAATCCAAAGTGTCTGTATCATACCTGCGACAAGCTCACTGTGACAATGCTGCAGGAGTATAACCAGCCCTATAGTCCTACACACCTGCAGCTAGCTTAGCCACAGCATAGCAATGCAATGACATGAATAGACCAATAGCTGAAAAATGCATGTTTAAATGCCCCCTTGGATGCCATAATGTGTAATGAAGTGCCCCCTTGGGAGCCAAAACGTGTTAAAATATCCTCTACAGTGACGAGGATGTGCCATATATGCCTTTTTTTCTTATCGCCTCTGCCCTTCAAAAAGTCTGTGCATGCCCATGAATTGGTTTGTGATGTCACAATCCCATCCCCTATAAAGATAATTATTAAGGGTTCTTTGTGTGGCCCCAATCTGTTCAGCTATGGGTTGATTCACAACTGTCCGCTCGTTTGGTCCAGACCAACAGCAGACTATTTTTTGTTGTTCAGTTTAGTTCTTTTTAAGTAACTTACTAAAAAGCCTGGTGTCTGACAGCCTTTGTTCCCAATGGACAGAAATTGTGAAAAACTACTATGGGAGGCCTTAATGCAACAATCTTGTGCTATTTTTACAGCTGTTAAATCATATCCAAGGTAGGAAATCTGTCCTTTAAATAAAAGAAATGCCTTATGTGCTTTTTCAGCATGTGCTCACAGATTCTGGTTTTTCCTTGCACTTTAACTCAGCTTATTGGAATCTTTCTCTAAATTAGCTGTTTAGGCCTGAATCAAACATCGTTCAAGATATCAGAAATATTTTCACAATCCAACCTAAAGATTTTTGTTGAAGATTTTTTCACCTGTGCTTGTACATCACTGTTTGAGTTCCACTGTGTACAATGTGCCTGTTTGAAATGGCAGCCATAAACTGCTCTGCTTATTTTATGTTCCATTTTTTCTTATGTATAAAAACAATGTTGTTGGCTTTAAACATTTTCATTTTTTCATGATTTTATGAAGAACAAACGTATTTGCCTTTAAAAAGGGGTTTCCCTATAAATCTTCACTGGGTTCATGTACAATGCACAACCATTCAAATCCAAGTGAAGTCTGAATCTTTTATGGGCTGTATTTAGCATTTTGGATTTTAAATATTTCTTGAGTGCTTTTATTGAAGGTAAACATTTATGTATTTCAGTTCTATATCTGGAAAACAGTTAAAAAATAAAAGCATTTTGTCTTCCTTCTCTCGGAGTTCTTATTCAATTGTTACCTAAAAAGTCCCTGTCATCAGAAATGTTAACATTTTAGAATATTTTTGCCATTACATTTTGTAAGCATTTGGCTGTTCAGTTACAGGCAGGTGCAAAAATACATTATTTTTTCACTGCTCTCTTTGTAAGACATGGCAATGTACTCGCCTCATGTGTTTTGGGTTTTATAACTGAGCTCAACCGTTACTTGCACCATTAATGTGTTTGTCGTCTGAGGTCCATAAGGCCAAAAGCTGTCCTAATTCAGTACTGCAGTACGGATTCTACCCTGGTTAGTGTTCTTACTTTTGACCTCACAAAAGGTGCACTATTACCTGCCTTTTTGTTGACTGTAACTCCTCAAAGGCAAGTTTAAGAGAGCTTTGAAGAGAGAGTTCAAGAGGTCATGTAAACCTTAAGAAATAAACGGATGGGGTCCACACAGTCTGCCCGAGGACGCAACACCAGGATGCAACGCAACTCTGGATGGACGCCAGGATGGTGCTTGTCTGGGGCCCATGTTGCACTGCTGACTTAGAACTAATAACTGCAATGTGTTTCCTGCCCAGTGCTCTGAATGAAAGAGAAGCGGTTCAGGATTCCTAACTCATTTGCCATTCCGAGGGTCATTTATCAGGCTAATCAAGGCGGAGTACAAGCTCCAAACTGGCATTTGCCACCATCCACTTGCAATGGGCTATTGTATTCATGAATTCGGTGACAGCGGCGGGATTAAGCTGGACAAACTCATCCCACCGATTCAGTCGCGGGGAATATAACGGATGTCCAAGTCACCCAACTATTGGACGCGTACCCAAACATCTTCCAGCTTTTGCCTCCAGAGGGGCACCAGACAGGGATGCCCGCTCTCCCCCTCACTTTTTGCTATTTTCATTGAGCCTCTGGCTGCTACAATCAGACAAACAAATATGGTTAAAGGTATAAAAGGCATGAAAATAGAGCATTAAAATTAGTCTTTACGCAGATGATGTATTACTTTATCTCCAGCACTCAAACACTTGCCTCTCTCAAGTGATTAGTTTACTAGAATCTTTCTCAAAAGTCTCAGAGCCAAAGTATTACTTCACATAGTGTTCGACATTCCTCATTTTAGGGATGAAAATGCTTCTTGGAAGAGTTGTCATAAAATACACTTTTAGTCTCATAATTTTACTACTTTATTCTCCTAATATGACGACTTTATTCTTGTAACTTTATGACTATTCTCGTTGCGACTATATTCTCGTAATTGTATGACTTTCTTCTTGTAATTCTACTACTTTATTCTCGTAATTTCATGACTTTTTTCTCGTAATTGTACAACTTTATTCTCGTAATTTCATGACTTTATTCTCGTAATTGTATGACTTTCTTCTTGTAATTCTACTACTTTATTCTCGTAATTTCATGACTTTATTCTCATAATTTTACGACTTCATTCTCGTAATTTTATGACTTTTTTCTCGTAATTGTATGACTTTATTCTTGTAATTTTACGACTTTATTCTCGTAATTTCATGACTTTATTCTCATAATTTCATGACTTTATTCCCATAATTTTACGACTTCATTCTCGTTATTTTATGACTTTTTTCTCGTAATTGCATGACTTTATTCTTGTAATTTTACGACTTTATTCTCATAATTGTACAACTTTATTCTCGTAATTTCACGACTTTATTCTCATAATTTTACAACTTTATTCTCCTAATATAATATATACAATATAATATATATATATATTCATTGCGACTTTATTCTCGTAATTGTATGACTTTAGTCGTGTAATTTTACGACTTTATTCTCGTAATTTTATGACTTTATTCTCATAATTTCACGACTTTTTATTCACATAATTTTACGACTTCATTCTCATAATTTTACGACTTCATTCTCATAATTTCATGACTTTATTCTCATAATTTTACGACTTCATTCACGTAATTTTATGACTATTCTCGATGCGACTTTTATCTCGTAATTTTAAGACTTTATTCTCATAATTTTATGACTTTATTCTCGTAATTTCACGACTTTATTCTCATAATTTTAATACTTTATTCTCGTAATTGTATGACTTTATTCTCGTAATTGTATGACTTCATTCTCGTAATTTCAAGACTTTATGCTCATAATTTTATGACCTTATTCTACAAATTTTAATACTTTAATCTCGTAATTATACAACTTTATTCTCATAATTTTAATACTTTATTCTCGTAATTTTACGACTTTATTCTCATAATTTTAATACTTTATTCTCGTAATTTTACGACTTTATTCTCATAATTTTAATACTTTATTCTCGTAATTTTGAGACTTTATTTTCATAATTTTAATACTTTATTCTCGTAATTTTACGACTTTATTCTCATAATTTCATGACTTTATTCTCATAATTTTACGACTTCATTCACGTAATTTTATGACTATTCTCAATGCGACTTTATTCTCATGATTTTAATACTTTATTCTCGTAATATTACGACTTTACAAACGTCATTTTACTATTACTCTAATTGTGACTTTATTCATGTAAATTTACGACTTCATTCTGGAAATAGATGAAAAAAATGTCTTTCCTGGCCATAAAACTTCGTCCTTCTTTTTATATGCTTTGATGGACGGAGTAATCAAAGTAAAAAAAAATATATATATAAATCATCCAGTTGAGCCAATATATCAGCAGGGGGCGGTAGAGCACCGTTAAAGCGTTAAGCTTCAACTCATGTTGTACCGAAGAAGCTGTAGTAGTAAACAAAGCAGACAGGAGAGGTTATTTAACCTGGAAGGGATAACCACGGTGGGTCCAGTGATGAAGGAAAGTTCGGCCGAGCCGTCGAAAGCGGACTCTCTGCGGGGATTTGTCACCGAAAGGCTCGCCGCAGCTTCCCGGGAGATCCTGGCGGCGGTAGAGACGGTGGTAAGCGCCTATGAAGAGGAGGCCTCCGGCCTCCGCCTGGAAATCCTCTGGCAGCGAAGGCAGCTGGAGCTGCTGCAGGGCACCGTCACTGTCGGAACCAAAGGTCCGGGTCTCACACTCAAGTCATTCACAGTGACATTTCAAAGAGCGCTGGGCTGCATGCAGACGTCCATTCATTTACCCAGCTAGTTTAACTTTTTCATTCATTAACACGTTATTTTACAATTAGAAAAAAATGACAAAATGTTATATTAAAAAGCTTTTAGCCATTCTTTAATTCGGTTGTTTTACCGTGTGCTTTTTTAATGGATTACATTTTTTTCTGACGTATTTTTAGGTTTACCGACCAACAGAAGCCATGGTAATGGTCTGAAGGGTCAGGATCCAACTGCTTCATCAAGGTTCCTGCTGCTGCTGTTCAATAGTTATCAACATGTCAGTACTAGATAACCGGTTTAACCTATTTTCATTAATCTTCTGTTTCTTTGTTTAAATCTTTCAGCTCTTCCTCCCATCAGTCCCAGTCAGATGGATGGAAGTCTGGCAGTGAAGCACAGGACACCATAGACCTCAGCATCCGCATCCTGAACGACTCTAAGATCAGCTTTCTTTCAAAAAACGGTGCCTTTCCTCTCTGATCGGCTTCTTTCACACAGGAAAAAACAAATATTTAAAATGGTGAATAAAGGGCTGTTATACTTTAAATTTTTACGTGTGTAAATACTAGCCTAGTAAACCAGCCCCACCCACCAGCAGCCAAAATCATTTTTGCCTGCGAGTGGTCTAGCCTCGATCAATGCTCCAGGCCCTAGAACTGGCGGGCCAATCACAACGCAGAGATGTGTTTTGAATGTCTGGATGCAAAGTGGGCGGGGTTTTGAGGGCGTGACGACAAAGCTGCACGACGCTGGAAAAAGCGTCAGCTTTGGAATCAGTTTCGGAAGGATTAGACTTGGAAGAGGCTCTACGCTCATTAATTTATGAGAAGGACGTATTCGCCGTTTTACCGACAGGCTGTGTGTTTACACTCCCCCACCAGCTTCCTGTCGCACTTCCTACGTCACAGTCAGTTGCTCTCATTGGTCAGGCCAATAGGCACAGAAATGGTTTCCGATGTCTCATTCATCAGGGCCAGACTAAATTACACCTTTAATCTCACATTTAGTCTGGTTTATCAGGCTATGTAAATACAATGTTTCCTATACTTTTTGAACCATGAGTGGAATCAATACAATTTTCCTTTACAAACCTGATGTGCGGCAAAGTTGTTTATGATTTAACAGTCAGAATCAACTATTGTTTGTTTTCTTGTAATAAAGCAAGCACATACAGAAACATACTATTCGGTTACAAAGTCATTATACAAGATTAAATGTATGCTGAGCAAAGGTGGAGGTGATGGAAGCTCAGGTCAGGAGCAGTTGCACACATCCAGCCGGACTTTATGAAGGGAGGAGGAGATGTGTCCGCCGCCGTTAGGCTGGGACGGAGATGCAGGATCAGGTGATTGGCTGAGCAGGTGAGATGAAGACGGTTATAGTTCACACATTGGTTTAATTTATGTATCCAGTGACTCCTAGAGCAGTGTGTCGCAGTGAGCGTGTCGCAGATATTTTTTAAATTATGCCCAATATTGAAGCGTGGTCAGCGCTATGTTATTCCACGCCACAACGCAAGAGTGACAATCAGGAACTAGCTGTGGGTCTAGATTAGGGGTGGAACGGTTCACAAAATCCACGGTTCGGTTCAGTTCACCGTTTCGTGGTCATGGTTTCCGGTTCGGTTTATGTTGATTGTTAGCCTGACATGTTGGTCGTGTTGCTGTTCGCATAAACAAAACGTGTTGCACAATGCTTGCACACTGTTGCACTTTTAGCCACAACTTTCTTTCCGCCGTCATCGTAGGTCACTCCAAATGCAAAGTGGTCCCATACAGCAGACCTATAAACTGCTGCTGGCACGTCTTCCAACTCCTGTTCTTTCCCACTCGCCACTCCGACACAATTCTCCACAACAACTGATTTTTTTCTGCTACACCCGGCTACGCTGCTTCGCTTCTTCTTGTTAACTAATGGTGGCTGGCTTTGGTCACAGTACCGCCACCTTCTGCTCTGGAGTGTAAACGCTTCGCCTATGAGAAAAAGGAGCAGCGCATGAACCGAACGAAACACACGCGAATCGAACCGAGACAGTCGAACCGAACGGCTCGGACGGTTTTCAAAAACCGTTCCATCCCTAGTCTAGATACGGCCGAAGTGGTGAGGAAGTGGGGACAAGTTTGTGCTACAACCGAGGGACAGGAGGGTGAAGAAGGGTCCCAGCGTTCTGGCGCACCTCACTCTTCTAGCTGGTCCTTCTTCATGAGTCTTTTCCACAATGGCGGTCATACAAACAAAACAAGCCGGTAAGGCACCAAACAGGAAATACGCATAGTCTAGAGCGGATGTAGATTTGACCAATCAGATGCCTCCTGTCTGCGGTCACCTCCTCTGGTAATTGTGGGAGAGATGCACCAGAAGGTCTGCGGAAGGGGAGGGGATGTCTCTGCATTCACCGGGACACACACTCAGACCACCTGGTTTCGAAGTATAAATCAGCCTTAACTGTTGAAGTGGGAGAACATTTCTATTTTCATCTGTTTTAAAGGTATTGTGGAGGATTTTTGCAATTTGAAAAATAAGGCCTGCCCACCCCACCTGTGCGAGAGCGTGCACAAGCCCATTTCTCCTCGTGCACGCTCTGTTTAAAAGTTGCTGTTCTCATAGCTCATACAAGCTTACTGTGCCCGAACGTCCACCCTAACCCCTAAATCCCTCAATCACTATATAGAGCGGGGACTATATAGTGGACTTTATGGTGAACTCAGTTAAATGACTGTTTTTAATTTGAACTTATTTATTTATTTGACAGGGACAGTGTACATTAAAAAGCATTCCTGCAAACGCACTAGGATTAGCCAAAAGGCTATTTTTCATCTGTTGTGCCTGGACAGATCTTAAAATTGTCTACCTAAAAAAAAAAAAAAGCACAACAGTAAGCATGCTACAATGTAAAATACAAATATAAAAACAGCTATAACTCCTCAAAACTGATTTAAAAATACAGAATAAGTGTTCGCTGGACTACAGAGGTTCATAAAATAGAATAAAACATTTAAACTATGTACATATTGTTTAATGAGGAAGTTATGTCTCCTTGAAGGCTGTTGCGCCTCGGGGCCTCCCCACCGGTTCTTTTCCTGGGAGCAAGTTTATTACTACTCTTAACTCAAACTGGGTAAAACCATATAAAAAAGGACTATAAAACAGGAGTAAAAAAGTAACAGAGTTTATTCCAGATCAGGTCGTTACAGGACAGAGAAAATGCTTAGAGCTTGCACTGCTGTGGGCTCAAAAATCACGTCTGCGAGCGTCCAGCAAAGATTGAGCCCCGAACAAGGTCATCTCCTGCTTCTTATACCTTATGAGTCTATGTGTTGCACCAGGTGGATGCTTAGCTGTCTGTATCAGAAACTGACACGCCATCCATGCCCTGACCTATATGCAGCTTGCTTCTATGCCTCAGGGTTACACATAGCTCTCCTCTATCAGACCGGCTCCAAGATGTGCCCATATCCTGTGTATTTTTAAAGACACGAAGGCTGCCCTGATTAGATGACTCCGTACACACAGTGACATCCACAATGTGAAGGAAGGCCTTCTACTCTGTCTAATCTGGCTAACAGAATAGCAATGCACATGATGTATAAAGAATAAATCTAACAATATAAATATATACATATATATAAATACATACATAGCAGAGTTGTTCAGACAGATGATCACTGTTTTTTTACTCCCCGTTGGTCACGTAACTCCTCATCCACTGTGCGGTGCCTGCACCATCTTTATTATTAGTCGCCGCTGTTGGGTAGCGATCATCCCTTATACCTTTTAATTACCAATGTTTCTGAAGCTTTTTGGGAGAACGTCTCTTAACGGATGAGATTTCTTCCCATTTATGCAAAACAGCTCAAGCTGCATCAGAATAGATAGAGATCATCTGTTAAAGTCAATATTCATGTATTGTTGCAGATTTTTCGCTAGATTCAGCACTGGACTTTGAGTGCTTTGAGCTATGGTTGCATGTTTAGCCTAATTTCTCTGCAGAAAGCTGGACCTCCATCCCAATCTGCAGTGTTTTACAGCCTCTAACAGGTTTTCTTACTGGATTTTCCTGGGTTTAGAATAGGGCTAGCACAATATAGTGCGTTTGCAATAAAGCACCCATTTATAATCACACTATATTCAACACTAAGACACAAAATTTCTCCCTCCAGCCCTTAAGGTGGCAGTAAAATGCTTGAAGTTGGTTTGTCACAACACAGAAAGGTAGAGAAAGTTGTAGCTGACATGCAGATTCATGCATGTATGCAGAAGCAAAAACTTTTTCGCACAAAAATGGACGCTGGGTAAGCAAGTTTCCAAAAAGCTCAAAGCTTGGGGTTAAACATCTAGAAGTTGCATTTAATGCAAAGGAAAATTGAAATAAAACCACAATCGTTAAAAATAATTGCAATTTAGATTTTTTTTTCTTTTTTACAAAATCAGCCCTAATTTAGAAACATTCATCTTTGCATCTGGTTTGACCAGCTTCCTTATTTCAGTGCAAAGTATCCTCGTTAGCGTGATGGTGCCACTGCCGCTTGATGATGTGTTCAGGGGGATGTGATGTTTGTTTTTCTCTACATTAGTTTTGATTGCCATCTAGAAGGTACAGTTTTGCCTCATCCGACCAAATGTTTGGTAGGTTTGCAGTCAGTCCAGCTTTGAACGTCTTTCGGCTTTGGGATTTGTTCCAAGGTTGCAATAATATTTGAGAAACTAACCCTGTTTTAACCCTGAGTGCTGGTTTCCTCTGTCTTCCTGGTGCAGTTCGTTTACTAATGTCCTCAATCGTGCTTTAAAGGGCTTCACGGAATAGCTGCATTTATACTGGGAATAGGTTACAGGGCTCGATGTTAACCATTGCCCGATCGCCCGGGCAGTTGTTATTGTCGGGAGAGTACATATTTCATTGCATTGGCCCGCCGGGCAAGTGCAATGATGGCAAAAAAATAATATTATTTATCCCTCAAAATTACTTTAAAATCACAGACATTCGCTGAAAACGACCCACAAGCGTTGCCGGCGCCATCTTAATTGTTTTGTACACATTCTCGCGTGATTAGAAAAAGCCGCGTGATTTTCCGCTAGATGGCCTGATTCAGCTCTTGAGGAGAGAATTCTGCAGAGCAGCAGCTGGATGATGAATTTAATCTATACTATAATACACGCTAGATTAAAAAATGATCAGTCAGGGATTAGGAAAATAATAATAATAATTGTATGTGCACAGTGTAAATATTTCTATCATATGGCAGTCTTCTGTACACTGGTCATACATTAAAAAATGTTGATTACATTTTTTTCTCTTAGACATTGGAGTGATGCATTTAAATGTTATAGAGCTAAACATGTTAAATTGGTGAGTAGTAGTTTTTTTTAGTAAGGAAGTAGTAGTTTAGAAAAGTTTTTTTTTTTTGATTTTTGACATTACAATTTATATTTTCCAAACACACAACAGTTTAGAGCAAAGTTTAGTTTGAAAAGAATGTGCAGGAAGGATTGAAAAGCATGTTAATACGGTAATGTAGGCTTGAGTTCATTATCTGAAGCATGCAGATACACACCAGGAACCTGGAAACTTAAAAAATACTGAATTACAAAAAACATAAAAAAAAAAAAACATGTTTCATTGATATATATACAAAAATTAATATTAGGAACTATTTTTATCAAACATTATACTGGGCAAGTAAAAATTGTTTCTGGGCAAATGAAATGTGAAAGCCACTTGCCCAAAGGGCAAGAGATAAAAATCCTTAATGTCAACCCCTGTATTACACAGCAGTGGAGTCAGTTTGAATTTAATCTGTTTGCATTAGATTATTTTTACAGGTTTTAAGGCAAAAAGGGGAATGAAGAGAATTCTTTAAGAAATGGTTTAGTTTTTTATCTGCAGGAGGTTTTGAAATCTATGTATCTTCTGCCCCACAACCATGATCTACTTTGTGTTGGTCTCTGATGGAATAACTATGATTACAAGGTTTGAATATTTTTTAAAGCCCTGAAGACTTTAGAAGTACATAACTGATTCAGTATCAGCTGTAGTTCTCGTTCTTTGGTCGGTAAGTCTTCTGAATGTGCTGGAAGATCAGTTTGGTATAATTACTGCTGTTAGAGGGTTGATCTGTCAGCTAAAGGCATGTTTTACGGCCTCTATACTCCATTTAATGATAAATCGATTACTAAATTAGTTGACGATTATTTCAAGAAGCGATTAAGCAGGATTAATCAAAGTATGAACAGTGCTTTATTGTTGATCTATGTTGGAACATGAAGCTAAAACTAAGCGAGTTATGGAGTTTCTGGACAGACCATATTTACTGGCAAAGAAAGTTTTTCCTCTTAATCACAAAAGCTCTTTGTTTGTTTTGTACTTGTAATTTCAACTCAATTTCTGCTCTGATTTGGTTGTTGTTTCAACTAATGACACATTTTAGATACTGTATACACACCTGATGATTAACTGATTACTGAAATAGTTGATTACTCAATTAATCCACTCAGCCCTTCTTTATTTTAAGTTACTCTACAAAAACGCCGATGGTTAATGCCTATTGTGAGTTTATGTCTTGGCGCTGGCCCGTGTTTCTCTTTTCCTAGCGGTGAAAAAATGTCCACTGGTCTCTCTGAAGTGTCCTCAAGGCCTGCAGTGGATGGACTTTCTGAACCTGCTGAGGTCTGCGGTCCCTCAGCTGGCTGCGGACGACCAACCTTTTGACATCTTGATGCTGGATAAGAAACGGAGACTTCAGCCTCTGACTCCAGAGATCATTGGGAATGTTAGATCCACAGCGCTCAGAAAGCCCACACTCTACATTAGACTAAAGGTAGAAAGGGACTATTACCCCATTTACACTACCCTTGAAAAACCGTGCCGAGACCGGTCTGAGCTCAGTAACTGAGATAACTTATCGTGTGTAAATGGAAAGCAAACTGAATTGAACCGAGCTAGACACAACCGAACCGAGATGACTGTGGACCAGTTCCAGAGGTGGGCTCGGCTCGGTTTTTCTTTGGTTCGATTTTTCCCTGGCCAGTTCTCTGATAACAAGACCGCATGAGCAGAACGCGTCATCTCCGTCTGGCTGCACATCCAGATTCATACTCACATTCCGGTAGTTGGCGGTAATGCCCCTCCAGAGGTTGCTTGCCAACCAACACAAAACAGAAGAAGAACAACTATAAACATTCATCGAAATCTTCTCCACGCAACATTTTAAATAATGGTTTCTGTCTTCGCCTGACCCTCTGCAAACACAGAAGTACAGCAATAATAATCAAGCATAACTTTCTGAATGTGACGGGCGCCGCCATTTTGATTTGCTTCATTCCCTTCTTCTCCGTCTTCTTCTTCTTGTGTTTTATGGCGGTTGGCAAAAAACTTTTGGTGCATTACCGCCACCAACTGCTTGATTTCCTCCTTCAATACTGGCAGTAATACCGCAGATCGTCACTAGGAGGCGAGGAACCGAGATAGCGTGATGTGTAAACGGTCGTCAGAACCAAGCTCGGCCTGGTTAACTGATCCGAGCTCGGACCGGTCTCTGCATGGATCGGTTTTTCAAGGGTAGTGTAAATGGGGTATATGTCTGGTTCTGGATTTGCTTTGTTACTGATTAGCTTGTAATTATCAGGTGCTGATGATTTGTTTTTTTTCTTTTCCAAGGCACAAGAGGAAGCTCAAAAGGAGGTCTATGGTCTTCAGACAGAGAACAGCTCTGCCATGTTGGTTTGTGAGGAAGTAAATCGACTACAAGAGACAAGGTGGGAAATCTAATTCTAATCCTAAAATAATTATTTTTGAAGAAAAAGAGCTTTGATATTTAGGGAAATGTTTTGCAGGAATTAAAGTATTCCGGATTTCTGGCTCTTAGCGATTACCCGTGGGTAAAAAAAATCCCTCGAAAATAAATTGACGGTAAATAAATAAAGAAAAGACAATTGAAATTCTTCTTGCATTCGTAGCGCCCTATAAAATCCGTTTTATTTTTTCCCAAATTCCGTTTTATTTTTTCTCAAATTCCATTTTTTCCGTTAAAATTTTTGAAAATTCCGTTTTTTTACCCTTTACTCTTATTTCAGTCGTAAAAAGAATGGGCTTTTAATGTTAATGATTAAAATGTACACAAATAAAATAGCAATGACCTTAAATGTATTGAGGTAGAAAAAACACATTTACTCAGTATATTTACTGACAAGTGGTCAGTGCATGTATTTTTGCGCTTCCAATCAATGTAATGTTGAAAAAAAACTTGCAAAACAATAGTTCACCTGACACGTAAAAGTCACGAGGAAACTGCTCGGCTCTGTACTCGGGGCTTAGCGTCGTGTTTCTCAACTTTTTCGCTGAAAGCGGAGCTGTGGAGAGCCCCACCACCTGCAGGAGGAACCATGAGGGACCGGTGCAAATGGGATTGGGCGGCAGCCAGAGGCGGAGACCTCGGCGACCTGATCCGCGGGCGCTTATACTGGCTCTGAGGACGTGGAATGTCACCTCAATTGCGGGGAAGGAGCCCGTGCGGGAGGTGGAGCGATACTAGAAATAGTTGGGCTCGCCTCTACGCACAGCCAGGGCTCTGGAACCCAGCTCCTTGAGAGAGGCTGGACTCTCTTCTACCCTGGAGTGACACGCGGGGAGAGGCGGAGGGCTGGGATGGGGATGCTTGTCTCCCCCCAGCTCAGCAGTCTCGTGTTGGAGTTCACCCCGGTAGACGAGAGGGTCGCATCCCTTCGCCTTCGGAGTGAAGGGAGGACTCTGACAGTTGTTTCGGCATATGGGCCGAACGGCAGTACGGAGTACCAGGCCGTCTTAGCATCCCTGGGGAGGGTGTTAGAAAGCGCCCCTCCCGAGGATTCCATCATTCTACTGGGAGACTTCAATGCCCACGTGGGAAACGACAGTGACACCTGGAGGGGCGTGATCGGGAGGAACGGGCCCCCAGCTCTAAACCCGAGTGGTGTCTCATTATTGGACTTCTGTGCAAGTCACAGATTGTCCATAATGAACACCATGTTCAGGCATAAGGATGTCCATCGGTGAACTTGGCACCAGGACACCCTAGGCCAGTGGTCTCCAACCCTGGTCCTCAAGATCTGTCCTACAGATTTTAGATGCATTCCTGCTTCAACACAGCTGAATCAAATGATTGATTACCTTTTCAAGCCATTCATTTGATTCAGCTGTGTTGAAGCGGAGATGCATCTAAAATCTGTAGGACAGTAGATCCTGAGGACCAGCGTTGGAGACCACTGCCCTAGGCCGAAGGTCGATGATTGACTTTGTAGTTGTATCTTTTGATCTTCGGGCCGCATGTCCTGGACACTCGGGTGAAGAGAGGGGCGGAGCTGTCCACCGACCACTACCTGGTGGTGAGCTGGATACGCTGGAAGAGGAGGAAGCCTGAAAGACTCATGTAGTGAGGGTCTGCTGGGAACGTCTGGTGTAACCCTCGGTCAGGGACGTGTTCAACTCCCACCTCCGGGAGAGCTTCTCTCAGGTTCCAAGGGAGGTTGGAGACATGGAGTCCGAATGGGCTGTGTTCTCTGCCTCTATTGTCGATGCGGCTGTCCGCAGCTGTGGCCGTAAGGTTTGCGGTTCCTGTCGTGGTGGCAATCCCCGAACCCGGTGGTGGACACCGATAGTAAGGGATGCTGTCAAGCTGAAGAAGGAGTCCTATTGAGCTTGGCTGGCTTGTGGGACTCCTGAAGCAGCAAGCGGGTACCGTGAGGCCAAGCGTGTCGCGGCCCGGGCGGTTGCAGAGGCAAAATCTCGGGCCTGGGAGGAGTTCGGAGAGGCCATGGAAAAAGACTATCGGTTGGCCTCAAAGCTATTCTGGCAAACTGTCCGGCGCCTCCGGAGGGGAAAGCATTGCCTCACTAACACTGTTTTCAGTGGGAGTGGGGAGCTGCTGACCTTGAAGGAGGATATTGTCGGGAGATGGAAGGAATACTTTGAGAATCTCCTCAATCTGACAGACACGCCTTCCGTGGGGGAAGAAGAGACGGGGTGCTTGGGGCTGGATTCGTTAATCACCCAGGCCGAAGTCACCGAGGTGGTCAAAAAACTCCACGGTGGCAAGGCTTCGGGGGTGGACGAGATCCGTCCTGAGTATCTTAGAGCAGTGGAACAGTGGACCAGCTCTACACCCTCTGCAGGGTGCTTGAGGGTTCATGGGAGTTTGCCCAACCAGTCCACATGTGTTTTGTGGACTTGGAGAAGGCATTCAACCGTGTCCCTCGTGATGCCCTGTGGGGGGTGCTCTACAGGTGCTCCAGGGGTATGGAGTCCTTTATTAGGGGCCATCCGTTCTCTGTACAAGCGGAGCAGGAGTCTCGTTCGCATTGCCGGCATTAAGTCGGACCTGTTCCTGGTGCATGTCAGACTCCAACAGGGCTGCCCTCTGTCACCAGTCCTGTTCATAACTTTTATGGACAGGATTTCTAGGCGCAGCCAAGGACCGGAGGGGGTCTGGTTTGGGGAACAGCGGATCTCGTCCCTGCTTTTTGCGGATGACGTAGTTCTGCTGGCTCCCTCCTGCCAAGACCTACAGCGTGCGCTGGGGCAGTTCGCAGCAGAGTGTGAAGCGGCCAGGATGAGAATCAGCTCCTCCAAGTCCGAGGCCATGGATCTCGACCGGAAAAAGGTGGCTTGTCCCCTTCAGGTTGGAGGAGAGTTCAAGTATCTTGGTGTCCTGTTCACGAGTGAGGGAAGAATGGAGCGGGAGATTGATAGACGGATCGGTGCGGCCGCTGCACCGGTCTGTCATGGTGAAGAGATAGCTGAGCGAAAAGGCAAAGCTCTCAATTTACTGGTCGGTCTACGTTCCTACCCTCACCTATGGTCATGAAATTTGAATCATGACCGAAAGAACCAGATCCCGGATACAAGCGGCTGAAATGAGCTTTCTCCGCAGGGTGGCTGGGCTCTCCCTTAGAGACAGGGTGAGGAGCTCGGTCATTCGGGAGAGGCTCAGTGTAGAGCAGGTTCTCCTCCACATCAAGAGGAGTCAGTTGAGGTGACTCGGACATCTTCTTCGGATGCCCCCTGGACGCCTCCCTCAGGAGGTGTTCCAGGCACGTCCCACAGGGAGAAGGCCCAGGGGACGACCCAGGACACGCTGGAGAGAATATGTCTCTCGGCTGGCCTGGGAGCGCCTAGGGCTTCCCCCAACAAAGCTGGAGGAGGTGTCAGCGGAGAGGGAAGTCTGGGAGTCTCTGCTTAGTCTGCTGCCCCCGCGACCCGGTTCCGGATAAAGCGGGAGACAACGAGTACGGGTTCGGTTCACGGTTTCGTGGTCACGGTTTTCGGTTCGATATATTTTGATTGTTAGCCTGACATGTTGGTCGTATTGCTGTTAGTATAAACAAAACGTGTTGCACAATGCTTGCACACTGTTGCACTTTTATCTCCAACTTTCTTTCCGCCGTCATCGTAGGTCACTCTAAATGCAAAGTGGTCCCATTCAGCAGACCTATAAAGTGCTGCTGGCGCGTCTTCCAAATCCTGTTCTTTCCCACTCGCCATACCCACACAATTCTCCACAACAACTGATTTTTTTCTGCTACACCCGTACGTGCTTCGCTTCTTCTTGTTTACTACTGGTGGTTGGCTTTGGTCGCAGTACCGCCACCTTCTGCACTGGAGTGTATACGCTTCGCCTATGAGAAAAATGAACCGAACGCAACACACGCAAATCGAATTAGAGACAGTCGAACCGAACGGTTCGGACGGTTTTCATAAACCGTTCCATCCCTAATTGGTATGTATGGGTCTGTGCGCCTCCCACATCGAAACAATATTTTAAGGCTGGATCTTAGTCTTGACGAAGTGACTTCTCAGACAAATTTTCGATAGGCTTTAAAACATATTAAAACTACTTTTTACCCCCTGATCACAGCAATTATAGCAAAGCCACTCTCTGCCATTAAGCACAGGAGTAGCACAGGCATCAGAGCCACCTGTACGCACAAATGACTGACTTTAATTTATACAATTATAAAAAATGAAGCAGCAGGCGCTTTTTTGCTGCTTAAATCACGGTGTTAACGTAGCATAATGTTTCTATGGTCAACTTTATTCGCAAAAACAAGCTCGCTTTGCTTTTTGCAAGCAGGTAAGCTGTTTTTGTTCTTTGAAACAATACCTTCTGTGGAATGGGGGCGCGATCTGTACTAAATCCGTAGCAAATGTCAAACTGGTGCCGTGATTTTTTTCATGGTTCTTCGAAAAAAAGCAATAATTGGAGGCTTTATTTTGAAAACCATCAATAAATGGATGTTGTTTGTGGATAATGGTGTACTTATTTTGCCCTTTCAGGGGTTGACGTTAAGGATTTTTACTTTCACATTTCATTTGCCCAGGAACAATTTATACTTGCCCAGTATAATGTTTGATAAATATAGTTTCTAATATTCATTTTTGTATGTATATCAATGAAACATGTTTGTTTTTTAAATGTTTTTTGTAATTCAGTATTTTTGAAGTTTACAGGTTCCTGGTGTGTATATGCATGCGTCAGATAATGAACTCAAGCCTACATTACCGTGTTAACATGCTTTTTTTAATGTATGACCACTGTACAGAAGACTGCCATATGATAGCGCTTTCTAGCTTGTTTGTCGTTTTGGTAACTACATCAAAATTACCGCTAGATGGACAAAAATCTGGTGGAAAATCAGCCGGCTTTTACAAATCGCCCACCTTTTTCAAATCACGCGAGAAAACAAAACAACAAAAATGGTGCCGGCAACGCTTCCTGGTCGTTTTCAGCGAATGTCGGTGATTTTAAAGTAATTTTTAGTGATAAATAAATTTTTTTGCAATAAAATTTGTACTCTCCCAACAATAAAAACTACTTGCCCCGGGAGATTGGTCGATGGTTAACATCGAGCCCTGCCTTTGGAAAAAATAAGTACCCGTTCAGAATTAGTTTCAGTGTTGGTTGAATTCTTAACTGATACACGGAAATAAAAGCAGTCCTGGCTACACTTTCTCCTCTGTTGGTTAGCAGATTGGTTGTAGTATTTGCAGACTGTTTTTCAGTTTGTCATTGTTTAAGTTCCTGTATAATTAACAATCAAGTTTCTCTTTTTGCAGTAAATTTAAGTCAACCTATCTAATTGTTGAAATGTACCTATGAAACATAATATTGTACCTAAAAATGATCCTAGGTCTTTCTTTTCCACCTCTAGTCAAGCACACATACTTCCCCATAATAAGTACAAAACTAGCGTCGTAACAAGACAAAGACAAAAATTTGGATTCCACCTCAAAATGTAGGAATTGGCATTTCATACAGTCTAAATTTAAAAGGTTTTCAGAGGAGGACCCCCCCCCTACAATACTCGCACCTGCAGCACTGCGCAGAACCTAAAGATGTGAAACACCAAGTTGTACACCCTATGAAATATTCCTAGCTAAAATCCTGGTAACATCTGAAGCCAACTAATGGCTGTTTTTTTGGCTGCATCATTTTGGTTGTAAGGCTGTTTTAAAAGCTGTTCCCCCAAACTTCAGGACAGTGACTCAGTATGGTGAAGCTAAAGGAAGACCTATATCTATAATGTCTCTATTAAGGGCTTTGAGATTACCTGTTGTGAGTTGGGGCAATATAAATAAAATGTGATGAACTCAATCTGCTGAAATGCTGAAAATAATACATGAAACTGAACCATTTTGTTGGCAGGACAACATTCCAGCAGCATATCGAGACGGAAGACGACCATCTCACGATGTCAGGTGAGGAAGATTCTGCTGCTGAGATGGAAGCCAGGGCCGTTGATGGGAACGAAGGCGACATTAGAGATGCAAACAGCAGCCGGAGGCGAGATGTTACTAATGAAGATGAGGAAACAAAAGTCTCCAAACTAATTAATGAAGGAGTCCACCAGTTTAATTGTGTTTGGGTAAAAACAGAAAACTCAGCTGATTTTTTCTGTAAAGTCTGCAAAGCTGCTGAGAAATCTGAAGTTGCCCTTGTTAAACACGCCTGGAGACATAGGGAGGAAGCAGGAAGTGTTTGTGGAGTCTGTGGAGCATCAGTCCAGGTTTTAAAGGATCATCTTCAAAGTGAGCACAGAACTGATGAAGGTCCCAATTGTGGACTCGCTGTCCTTCGTCTGAATGAGGACCTGAAGGGCCAACCAGTAGAGCTGACTCACCTGCCCGAGGATAATCACAGCTCATTTCCTTCTGAGCTGCCCTCCGAGGACAGCCAGGAGCTCCAGGAGTCCCGTCATAGATGTCCCACCTGCCAGAAGGTGTTTGAGCTGGAGGCGCGGTTAAAGGCTCACTGCAGGACTCATAGCACATGTAAAACCTACCTCTGTGGGGTGTGCGGCAAATTCCTGAGTAGCAATAGAGCTCTGTCCCGCCACAAGATGACACATTCTGGAGAGAGACCACACAGATGCAAAATCTGTAAGAGGGGCTTCAAATTGGTGACAACTCTAAAACAGCATGAGAAGATCCACGCTGACAGGGAGCGGCCGTACCTCTGTGACGTCTGCTGCAAGATGTTCCTCACCAGCAAGCAGCTCCTCATCCACATGAGGACGCACACCGATGAGAAGCCATACCACTGCAACCGCTGCGGTAAGGGCTTCACAACCAGGGGGCCACTAACCATACACATGCGGGTTCACACTGGGGAGACACCATACCGCTGTCCTCACTGTGGCTGGTCCTTCAAACGGAAGACTCACTTGGACGACCACGTGACCATCCACACTGGAGCAAAACCATATGTGTGCGGGATTTGCGGGAAGACCTGCGCTCGGAGGACGTACCTCACCGTCCACATGAGGACGCACAACGGAGAGAGACCGTACAAGTGTTCCCTCTGTGAGAAAGCCTTCACACAGAGCCACTGCCTGAAGACACACATGAAGAGTCACAAGGGTGCAGAGGCTGCATTGTGATGCTCAGCTTAACATTAACCTAGAATTTATTTGTCAACATCAAACTGTTTCTTAAATCCAATGAAACATCTCCATTAAAAATTAAGATGTAAAATTAAATTCTTTCTGTCTGTATTTTTTTGTCAACAGATGTAGATCAGGGCATTTAAACAAGCTCAGTAATTTAACAAAAAAATAGACGATACCAGCGACACTGAGAAAAATGGGACTTAATATTTAGTAAGACAGACGGATGTGGCCTGAGGGGAATTTTAATAGATGGATATTTATACAAAATATGAAAGTGATTTGGGGTTTGGTTCCTAAGAGGGGACCAATATAAGTGGAATGGGGAGGGGGTTAAATACAATGAATAAATAAAAGATCTTGAGAGATATTTAAAGAAAAAATAATTGGTTGCAAAGTATGGTTTTGCTTCAAAGTGAAATGAACAGTTAAAAAACCCAATTGAAAGCTAATAGTTTTATTATTTTAATAAGATTGTATTTTTTTTTACCGGCCAGCATCTAAAATCTCAGATATTTTCATGCTGATAGAATTATCTCTGCTTCTGTTTAAAGTTTCTGTAACTCACTGGTTAATTTTACCTTGCTCAGTTGTTTTAAAATCTTTCATTGTTGACTTTTATTCTCTGTTTTAACAATATAACTTAATCAAGCCTTTTCAGTTTCAATTTAAAATAAGTAATAAAGCCATTATGATTCTTGCTAAAAGTGTATCGGGTCAAGATTGATATCGGCCGATTCTCAAAACTGGATTATCAGTATCGTAACCTATATATACAGTTATGGCCAAAAGTTTTGAGAATGATTCAAATGTTAATATTTACAAAGTCTACTGCTTTATTTTTTATAACAGCAATTTGCATATACTCCGGAATGTTATAAAGAGTGATCAGCATAACAGCAATTAATTGCAAAGTCAACTTTATCCCCCAAAACAAATTTCAACATCATTGCAGCCCTGCCTTAAAAGGACCAGCTAACATTGTTTCAGTGATTACTCTATTAACACAGGCGTGGGGGGTGATGAGGACAGGGCTGGAGATCAATCTGTCATGATTAAGTAAGGATGACACCACTGGACACTTTAAAAAGAGGCTGGTGCTTGGCATCATTGTTTCTCTTCTGTGAACCATGGTTATCTCTAAAGAAACAGTCATCATTGCACTGCACAAAAGTGGCCTAACAGGAAAGAGAATCGCAGCTAGAAAGCTTGCATCTCGGTCAACAATCTATCGCATCATGAAGAACCTCAAGAACTCCATTGTTGCCAAAAAGGCTCCAGGGTGTCCATGAAAGACCAGTAAGTGCCAGGACAGTCTCTTAACAGTGTTTCAGCTGCCGGATCAGGCTACAAGCAGTGCAGAGCTTGCTCAGGAATGGCAGCAGGCAGGTGTAAGTGCATCTGCACGCATTGTGAGGTGGAGACTCTTGGAGCAAGGCCTCGTCTCAAGGAGGGCAGCAAAGAAGCCACTTCTCTTCAAGACATTTTATTTTATTTTATTTACGTGTTTATTTGAACAGGGACAGTGCACATTAATAAACATTTCTGTAAATGAGCCAGTGTTAGCTAAGTAGCTAATTTTCAACTGTAGTCCCTGGGCAAGGTTTAAAATGCCAACATAATAAAATAACAACATTAAAAATTAGTGCAAACAATAAAATAAAATACATAGTAATCTACATAAAAGTTGGACATTGATCTGTAAAAAACAAAGACATTATTACAAATATAAGATTTAAAAAGCATTGACAAAAGTGCATCAGACAGGCAGACAGAAGTTATTGATTATGATTACAGGTTTGATTCTCCTGTAACCATGCTTTTAACATGTTTTTGAAAGTTCTGTATGTGTCTGCATTGCGTATATGAGTTGGAATGGTGTTCCAGAACTGAGCTGCTCGCACTGAGAAGGCTGACTGACCAAATGAGCTTTTTCTCAGTGGGACTGTAAGGTTATTAGAAGAGACAGATGTGTTGAGTCTGCTACCTTGTGTGAAAAAAGCGGTAAGTGGTGGTGGAGCAAAGCCATGTAAAATTTTAAAGACCAGATTTGCATCATGAAATGTAACTAAATTTTCCCAGTTTAGCAGGACATGTTTGTCCAATATACTACAATGATGAAAACGAAAGGGTTTCCTGTCCAAAACCTTTAGAGCCTGCTTGGAGACAGACTGGATTGGTTTTAATGTTGTTTTACAGCCATGTGACCAGCTGCTAAGACAGTATGTTAAATGAGGCATAATCATTGCTTTAAAAAACAATTTTGCTGCATCTGTGTTCAGATTATTTCTTATGTATTTGAAGTTTACAAGGTTGAGTTTGACTGTTTGAGTGACTTTCTTTACATGTTTTTTAAATGTGAAATGTGAATCCAGAATGAGTCCAAGATATTTATACTCTGACACTACTGTGATGGACTGGCCTGCAACAAACACATCTGGGTCTGAGCATTTTAATATTTTTTTTGTAAAGAACATAGATACAGTTTTTTTAACATTTAAATGTAAGCATGAATTGTAGAGCCATTTTGATACATGTAGCATGGTTTCAGAAAGTTTTTTGGCTACTTCTTCCTTGGTCTTACCATGTACATAAATTACAGTATCGTCTGCATACATTTGTATCTCACATCCTTTGCACACGGAGGGTAAGTCATTTATATACAAACTGAACAAAAGAGGGGCCAGTATTGATCCTTGCGGCAGGCCCATACGGGACAGACTGATATTCTGCAAAAGGTACAGGGAGTGGACTGCTGAGGACTGGGCTAAAGTCATTTTCTCTGATCAATCCCCTTTCCGATTGTTTAGGACATCTGGAAAACAGCTTGTTTGTAGAAGACGAGGTGTGCGCTACCACCAGTCTTGAAGTCCATAGAAGCTATAGCTTCTATCAGTAACAAAGCTCAATGGAAAGGGGAATACAGTGTCCAATTTCTTGATATACTGATTTGAAAAAATAAAAAACTTGCTAAGAGCCTTTATAGATATATGTGATTTCATTTTTGATAGTGTTTTCCAGACATGCTTTTGAAAACAAAAACTTGACTTAACTTTTGAAAAGAAAAAAAAAGCATTTATGAGAGCAAAAAAGATTATCTTGATAAAAATAATAAAGTCATTCCAAAAGTATGACTAAAGAGAACTAAAATACAACTAGATACGATAGAAAGGGGTTGTTTTCATAACAACTTCCCAGCTATTTAATGGGGCTGGATTAATAAAGAGCACAGTGAAGTATATCCCCTTCCAAACAGCAGAGGTCCCTGTTGAGAAAAAGAAAAGCACTGCATAGTTGGATTTCATCCATCCATCCATCCATCCATCCATCCATCTAGAGTTTCTGTCTGAGCTTCTTTTACAAAAAAAGGTTTAATGTTTACATTTTGAAAGAGTTCCTCCTTAAGGACGATGTTTGTGGTCCCTTCATCTGCATCTTTGAAAGCCTTTATGCTGAGTCATTGTTTTCAGGCAGGAAAGGCAGTTTCTATCAAATAATACAGAATTGTTTTTTATGCTTTCTGATAAAATGCAGAGGGTCTGCAGAATAAAGCGTTTTTTTTGTTTTTGTTTTGATATTTCTCAGATTTTGGCTACTAGGAGCAGTGGGAAATTGTCATACTGAAGACTATCTTTGCACAATAAAGACAGGGCTGCGGTATCAGTTCTTATTTCATTAAGTAAAAGAACATTTGGTACATGAAACGAAAAAAATAAGTAGAAAAAAACCCATTTCAATATTTTAACTTTGATATTTTAAAGATGAACAAATTTCCTAATCGCTATAGTTTAGTGCACACATTCTGAGTTAAATAAGCAGCAGAGGATTTAGGTGAAAAAACAATCACAAATGTAATTTGATTCAATTTATTTGTATAGCAACATTTCACAATGCGTCACATTAAAGAGACTCTTTACAGACACAGTCAAATCAGATCATACAGTCAGATTGGCTAAAAGTTTCTATCAATATTGATTGCATCCAGTCATTGACTTGCAAGTCCTGTTCCTTCTGGATGATCTAGCAGCCATAATATCTGCTTGCCTTTTATTGTTGACTTTAGCAGTCCCTCACCCCAACCAGGCTCAGTGTAAGCAGCCTTCTGCTGAGGCTGACTGGGGTTCAAGGAGACAGAAGCAGACATAAAAAAGGTAAGTGTTAACTAGCTCCATAGTGGTTTTGACCAGCAAATAAATGGCAATGCTGAAGAACTCTGAGCCAGTTCCCATGTCAAATGATGAAAGAGCCCATAAAGGTAGTCAAAGTAAAAGAACGTTGTTTTGTTTCCTTTGTGATGTATTATTGTTGCCTGTCTATTCAGTGGATGTGATTCCTGGACGGTAGGGGAAGGGGGTTATTTTAATGTTTTTATTTACTTTATTTCCACCTTTTTTTTCTTTCTTTGTTTTCATTTCTAACTATCATTTTTTATTATTGTTGCTATTTCTTTAATGCCTTGACATCACTGGGTGGGGAGGGTAGAAATGAGGGCAGTGGCTGGGGAGTGTAGACACAGGTGGGGAGGAAGGGTGTTCTATTATTGATGACACAAATTTGTATACACTGTAATGTTGGTGCACCTGTTCCTCTAATGTACAAAATGTGAAAAACAATAAAAAATTGATCACAAAAAAAAAAGTAAAAGAAAAGTGTCTCCAACATCTATAAACAAAGGTTTTGACGGCAGCAGTTCAGCTTATATTTCTTTGCAGGATGGAGTCACAGCCGAACAGGAACGGACCAGATTAAGCTAAAATAACAAGAAAAAAATAGGGAGTCCCTAATGTTATGGGCGGAAATAAAAAAAAATACTGCAGAATGGGAGAATAGAATGAAGCAGAAAAATGAAAAGTGGTCCTTATGTCCTCCTGCAGTATAAGCCTATAGCAGTGTAAATATAGAAAATTTTAATAAAGTATGAGAAAAGTAGAGCCAAGACAGCAGAGTTTATAGCAGCATACCATAAATGACCACTTTTATCATACCATGACTACAGACATTAAGCTTTCAGTTATATTATATATTATCAAAAATGTAGTATATAAATTTAATAATTAATAAATTACCTCTAACATCTGGTATTTTATCATGAGGTTTTCAAAGTTTAATAATTAACAAATTACCTCTAACATCTGGTATTTTATCATCAGGTTTTCAAAGTTCAATCAGAGCTAACTTGTTGTTTTGCGAGTGATTTATCATTCCATTCATTTTGTCAGCATGGTTAAACGCCTTAATGATCCAAGAAGAACAAGGTGTGTATTCAAATTCTTTGCTGTAGACCAGTACACCTGTTGTAATGATAGCAGGGGTTCTTTCTCACCTATGAGTGTTGTGCTTTGTTTTACATTAAAGTTCACCTTATACGAAAACTCATTTGATTGAAGAAACTGAAACAGCGGTTAAATAAGGTTTTGTTTATTCCTTCAGAACAGGAGTTTCAAATTGTTTATTTGCCTTTGCGTTACAATTAACATGTGGAAAATCAATGTAGACTTTCAACTAAGATCACAATAATTATAATAGTTGTTTTCCCTGCTTAACAGTAAGCTAAGCATTTTAGTCAAACAGGCATTTTTCCATCAATACATTTTTCATTTTGCCAGTTGTAAAATGACTACCTTTACAAAAATGTCTTCTTTTTAACCAAAGATGTTGACAAAAATATATATTTCATTTATTATTTGTACAGAGTATTTGTTTGTCTTTTAGCTCTGAACAGGAACAGTAACGGTACCACCAAGCTGCTGGGCAGACTGAACCATGATATCCCTGTGGCTACTAAACACCAGTCACTGTATTTCAGGAAAGTGGAAGCTTTTAAACTATAGGAGACAAAATATCCCAAAAACAACAGCCACAATGAGGCTGTTATAGTGATGAGGGTTTTGAAAGCCTTTCTCTTTGACTGGTCAACCCTGTCTCCACCTGCTTCACCAGGCCTTGGACGGACCAAAGCGCAGAGAACAGAGAGGCTGCAGAAGGAGACAATAATAAAACTGAGACTTGATACGCAAAACAGTTGTAGGAAAGGGATGACAGGGTATTGCATAAATACCAGTCCACCCCAACCGAGAGAAAAAAGCCAGACAGCACCTACACAGGTATTTCTCATTATGACCCCGCTTGTGTGTTTATACTTTAAGTAGGCGATGGGGTGAATAACTGCCAGGTAGCGCTCAACACATGTCAAAACATGGAAGAGTATCTCCCCTAATATAGTAAGCGATGACAAAGAGAAACCCACAACAGTGAGACTTTCAGCAACATATCCCATAAGATAAAAGACGAGCCCTGGTGCCTCAGTCAGCTGCATTAAGGCCATGTGGTAGGTGATGATGTCACAGTGGCTCATGATCTTGATGGAGCGCTGCTGCTCCTGCTGCTTTCGCCACCTTTTATAACCCAGATAGAGGACCCATATGGCAAAGGGGACAACAATGATAGCTCTGGTGATAAGGAAGGCAGTGGCTAAAGTTGAAACAGCAGACGCCCTGCAGCCATAGGACTGGAGATGGACCGAAGCATTAGGGATGGACCAATTAACGATCATGTCAAGGCTCTGAAAGACGTCTCAGGAAAACAAATGCTGCAAAGCAGGAGACAACTATAATAAATATACTGTTCCTGGTAAAGCAACAGATTTCCAGATTTTCTTGTATCTTTTATAGCCTAATCACAGTGTAAGTCAAGTTAATTTATACAGCACATTTCGGTAGCAAATGAATAAATGAAAGAGAAAATGATTTATGAAAAGAAAAGTTGGACAGAAAACTTAACTAATAATGTTTAGATAGCACAGCCAAAGGTGACTATATAATTGAGTCTAATCGGGCTTTAGAGAAAAAGACGGTTTCAGCAATTTTACAGATTTCTTACAGCACTTCTTTATATTTGATTCTAGGTATGCAAAGTAAATTGGAGCCAGAATACCTGAGAGATTTGGCGGGTTGATTCACTGACAGCAGATCAGAAGCTAAACCACTCAGTGATTTACACCCTAACATAAGTACTTCAAAGGGTAATCTCTGATATATGGGAAACCAGTTTAGTGACTAAAGTACTATTTTGATGCGCTCCACTTTCCTAATTGTAGTGAGGGCACAAGCAGCAGCAGTCTGGATCAACTGCAGCTCTCTGATCCACTTTTTAGGCAGACCTGTGATGAAACGATTGATTTAATCAGGTATATTAAAATGTAACCACTGAATTAGGTTTTCAAGATCTGTTGAGACGTAAGTTCTTTAATCTTGGCGACATTCTTTAGGTGTCTTTATGAGCCTTTCACTGTTTAGGTTTCCAGAGAGGAAATGCTTGTCTTTAAGTAACATTAAGCCTCAGTCCTAAGCTGAATAAATTCTTAATGCATATTTGACACAGAAAGGAAATGATATTTTCTGTCTCTGAGTTGTATGAACATAATGAGATTATTTGGTTCTTGCGGTCCTGGTTCAGGAAGTTATATAGCTTGTCCTTCAAACATAGTTGTTGTAGCATCCAACATCTATAAATTGGGAATTCTTGAGAACTTTCCAGAAGGCCTGCAATTAATTGATTTGATTAATTTAGTAGGATATTTGCTCTTTACAAAAACCTTTGTTTCTTTGGGTAAACTATTAAATGTACCTGTCTTTCGTAGATGGCCTGTACTTATATAGCTTAACTTATATATAGCACAGCCTATTTCATTACATTCAGTTGTTTACCCACACATTCATACACTGGAGCTTGAAAGCAGCCGTCCTGGGTCAGACTGACTGAACTGTTTTTTTATGCATAACTCATATATACTGGTGTGTGCAACTGGTTTTCTCTGCACTTTCACACTGGTTTTACCAAACATTAGTGTGTTAGCATTAGTTAAGCTCTCCACTTGGCAAAAGAAATTATAATTCCTATTTGTGAACTACAGGCATAAGCTGGAATTGAGTGTAAATCTTAAAAAAAGAAAAAAACAACTTTATTTACATATTCAAGAATAAAGTTATATGGGGAACCAATGGCTTGAGTCATCTTTTTAAAGGGGCGTTTCAGAATTTGCATTGTGTTCTTACTACTTATTTTTGTTCCCAAACACAGAATGTGCTCTTCATCATTTAGACCTTCTTACGGTCTTCAGTGAAGTGTTTTTAGCTATAGTGTCATTTTACCATTACGATGCAGTGATAAGCTATTCATTATGCCGATTTAAATTAGGCTAGACTTGTAAACACATAAAAAATGAACAAATGCTTGTTAAACACATACATTTAAACTATTTTTGGTCGATTTGAAAAAAGGAGTTAAAGAACAAAAATACAGAAAATTCACGTGAATCTCAAATAAACTACCTTGCTCTATGTAAGCTAACTAAAAAAAACAAAACATCAATGTAAGTCAGAGAGGAAATAAAATAAAAGATACATTTAATGACCGTAATTAATAAAACAAGACCCACCTAAGAGGGATTTGTCTGACGGTTCTTCAGTAGTCGATCTCTCTCTGCAGCTCACTGGTATCGTCCCAGAACACTGAAAGACCATGCTGTTTTATGTGATATATTTTAAAAGGTCAGGACATTGTAGTTGTTTGCATGTCTTGCTTAACAAAACAGATCCAGACTTGATTATATTTTTCACGCTAAATTGCAGCAGGCAAATAATCTTAGCTGGCCTCAAAGTGAGGTCAGAGTCAGATCAGCTGTGGGAAAGGACTGGGCATCTGGTGTATATCAGGGACTGACGAGAGGAAGCCAGTAGACGCAGAAGAGCAGAAAAAGCCAGAGGTAGAATCCAGAGCAGGTGAAAAAGCAAATGACCAGATCAGAGAGACACAGAGGTACAAAAAGGAAACCAAGCGGGGGTCAGGGGACGGATTCAAGGTCGTTAACAGGCAAAGTCTAAACAGACGTCCGAACACAGGAACAGGCAGAAACAGACCGGAACAGGGGCAAAACTCAGGCAAAAACAAGTCAGCATCAGGCAGTCAAAACACAACAAGGTACGCTAGAGAACTCTCACACTCAGCTAGAATAATCTGGCACTGATGGCTGGAAACAGGCAGCGTAAATAGGAGCTGGAACAGGTGGATTAGTTGAGGGCAAATGAAAACTGGGTGGAGCTAAGCAGGTGGAGGGAATGAAGTAATGGCAAGGCAAGGGAAATTTATTTGTATAGCACAATTCAGT
The DNA here is from genome assembly GCA_030533445.1 of Cyprinodon diabolis. Lineage (NCBI taxonomy): Eukaryota > Metazoa > Chordata > Actinopteri > Cyprinodontiformes > Cyprinodontidae > Cyprinodon > Cyprinodon diabolis. The sequence continues at coordinate 43,099,417 of CM060075.1, read as the reverse complement.
ACAAAGACAATGCAAAGTGCTTTACATGATTAAAATATAGGAAAATAAAACAGAATCAAAGCAAGTAGGAAAAAATAAAATAAAATAAAAAATGCAGAAACAAAAAAGAATATTAAAACAGTTGGACTAAAGAAAATAAAAAAGTTGAACTAATGATGAGACTAACAGAAGTATTTTAAAGTCTATTCTCTGAGATACAGGGAGCCAGTGTAAGGACTTTAGAACTGGGGTGATGTGCTCTACTTTCTTAGTCTTAGTGAGGACATGGGCAGCAGTGTTCTGGATCAGCTGCAGCTGTCTGATCCACTTTTTAGGCAGACCTGTGAAAACACCGTTGCAGTAATCAATTTGACTAAAAATAAACGCATGGATTCGTCTTTGCAGATCATGCTGAGACATTAGTCCTTTAATCCTAATATGTTCTTCAGGTGATAGAAAGCAGACCTTGTAATTGTCTTTAAGCGACTAAATCTGTGTGCTAACTTTAGATCTCTCCTCTATTGGTCCAAAGATTATTACTTCAGTTTTGTTTTTATTCAGTTGAAGAAAATGATGGCACATCCAGGCATTGATTTCTTCTAAGCATTTCCTCAGTGCTTGAATAGTTCATAGTCACCTGGTGACATGGTGATGTAAAGCTGTGTGTCGTCTGCATAGTTATGGTAGCTGATGTTGTTGTTTTTTATTAACTGAGCGAGAGGGAGCATGTAGATATTGAATAGGAGGGGACCCAGGATGGATCCTTGTATCAGAAGTTGCCTACTGATACAAAAAAGTCCCTGTCCTTTAAGTATGATTTAAACTAGTTGAGAGCTGTACCAGAGAGGCCGACCCAGTTTTCCAGGCAATCTAACAGGATGGAGTGATCGACAGTATCAAATGCTGCACTGAGTAATAATCCAGTCATCAGTGCCTAGATCATGACAAAAATAGCATAGTGTGCTGTTGCTGTTATATTATTATTTTTTTTCTCTTCAATATTTTTGACATGGTGAATTTATGGTTATGATATCATGTTTAAGAAATTTGTTTGATCATTTGTATATATGATATTAGAATGGGAAAACCAAAATATCAGTATTTAATAGTTACTGTAATCTGGCTGTCAAGTTAGCCAGGATTTTAGTTTAGCAACTTGCTGTAGCTACATGCTAAAGGTTTTGTTTTTGTAGTAAAATTAGCCTAACCTGGTATAGACCAGAATGATACCCTGTTGTTCTGTTTGAATGATACACGGTATCAATCTTGGAAGCCTCATGTAGAGCGTCTCCCTAAAAGGGAGGACCCTAACCCGCCTCCCATGTCAAGTTTTTAGACAATCACTTACAAGTACCAGCGGACATTCTTGATTAGATTCCCAGTTAACTAATAAATCAACGACAGGTTGGGAGGAAAGCACAAACGTCTTCCCATCTGTAAAGGCAAAAATAGCATCCTTTTGCTCTTTTTTCAAACAGAAATAGGGGACCGGATTTATCAAGATCCAATTTTTCGTGCAGTAATTTGCGCTCGCAAACTGGAATTTTGCATGCAATTTTGCAAACCATGGTTTGCGAGTGATTTAACAAGAGTGATTGCGTACCTGGTGGCAGGTGCAAAACTGTTGGAGACGCCCTATTTAAATGATGGTTTTGCGCGTTTTGTGGTTTGCGGCAAAGTAGTGTGTAGTTTGTACAAACTAGTTCATTAAGAAATTTAAATCTTACAGTGACACCCCCACACCCTCAAAAAAAATAAAAATAAAAAAATATATATATAGGCCTATATATATATATATATATATATATATATATATATATATATATATATATATATATATATATATATATAAATGGATAAGAGGCGCTATTTAGCACGTTTTAAAGACCAAATCTTTTTAGCACGCTGTTGATAGATTGGTTTGTAAATTTTTTAGCATGCCCAGTGAAATAGCTCACGTTTTTATACACGCAAACCTTTGATAGATCCGGCCCAGAATGTATTCCATTTAGCCTTCCGCCTCTGGCTGATGTGTTTATGGCATCAAAATTACACCAAAAAAAGCAAACACACAATAACTACTCCTAGAAGCAGCTTTACTCCTTACAGATGTTCAAAACATACTCCTTCTGTGTATGGTTAAAGTGTTACTTGCACAGAGTACCATGGGGCCCCAATAAATAACACACATGAACACTTGTTCCCTCTCCTCAATTCAATTCAATTCAGTTTATTTATATAGCGCCAAATTCACAACACTTCTCAAGGCACTTTATATTTAAACCAGATCATACAGTCAAATTGATACAAAGTTTTCTATCTAAGGAAAACCAGTTGATTGCATCGACTCATTGACTCAAATACAATCCCTCACACTAAGCATGCTTGTAGCGACAGTGGAGAGGAAAAACTCCCTTTTAACAGGAAGAAACCTCCAGCAGAACCAGGCTCAGTGTGAGCAGCCATCTGCCGAGGCCGACTGGGGTTCAAGGAGACAGAAGCAGAGATACAAAAAGCAGCTGTAAAAGGCGGCCCCGTCCAGGAAACACACAGCCAGGCAGACGAGCTCCAAGCCAGCTCCCATGTCAGAGGACGAAGAGAGCACATCCACCCAGTCACAGTCAGAGAAACAGGACCGCACTGGAAAACAGGCCGATCTCCAACATCTACAAACAAGGGTGTTGATGGAAGCAGCACAGCTGATGTTTCTTTCCAGGATGACGTCACAGCCAAACAGGAACAGACGAGGCAAAGCTACTCTGAGGAAAAGCAGATAGAGCAGAACGATAGAGATTGAACTAACAGATTCTGCAGAATAGGAGAACAGAGAGAGAATGAAGCAGAATGATGAAATGGGGGTCCCTATGTCCTCCAAAAGTCTAAGCCTATAGCAGCATAACTATACAGATAGCTCAGGATAACCTGAGACACTCTAACTATAAGCTTTATCAAAAAGGAAAGTTTTAAGCCTAGCCTTAAAAGTAGACAGAGTGTCTGCCTCACGGACTAAAACTGGTAGTTGGTTCCACAGGAGAGGAGCCTGATAACTAAAAGATCTGCCTCCCATTCTACTTTTAGAAATTCTAGGAACCACTAGTAAACCTGCAGATTGAGAGCGAAGTGCTCTGTTAGGAACATAAGGAACAATCAGATCTCTGATATAAGATGGAGCTTGGCCATTTAAGGCTTCATATGTGAGAAGGAGGATTTTAAATTCAATTCTTGATTTAACAGGAAGCCAATGAAGAGAAGCCAGGATAGGAGAGATATGATCTCTCTTTTTAATTTTCATCAGAACTCTGGCTGCAGCATTTTGGATCAGCTGAAGGCTTTTAACTAAAGTTTGTGGACTTCCTGATAGTAAAGAATTACAATAGTCCAGCCTTGAAGTAACAAATGCATGGACTAGTTTCTCAGCATCACCCCTGGACAGGAGATTTATCATTTTTGCAATATTCCTCAGATGAAAGAAGGAAATTCTAGAAACCTCTTTGATATTTGATTTAAATGACAGGACCTGATCAAAAACAACACCAAGATTTTTTAATTTATTATCTGAAATAAAGTCCTCTCCTCTCATGCTTGGTTTGTGGCTATGACTAGGCAGAATGAGCAGGTCTGTGCAGATGTGTTTTCATTTCTGTCTCGGTGCTAAACACAAATTAGAACAATTTCCTACAGTTGACTTGGAAAAGTAAAAAAAAAAACACAGTCACACATATGAAGAAAAGCCTCACTGGACGTTTTCATGCAGCATCTCAAACCAGAACAGATAAAGAAGTTTTATATGCCTATACTAAAAAGATAACGGTCTGGACGTCAAGATCAACATCTGAAGAAAAGAAAGTATGCAGCAATAAACTCTCTGGAGCAGTTTTTATTTTGTCTGAGGCAGAAAGAGGCTATTCTCAGAGAGAGATCTGTGAAGTTTATTGAAGATTTTAAAAAAAGAGGGGCGAACGATAACATTACCTGCATGTTGTATTTTTTTATGGGGCTGAAAGAGGATCACCATTTTATTCTATCTGTTTTCTATCCTCCGGATGCTTGTCAAAGTTTTTTTTTCCTTGAGTAGAGTGATAAGTTGTGTTTTCTACTGCCCCTCTTTTTTTTAATGAGACTCATAGAGCATCACAACTTTTTTCTGTCCTCCTTTTGTTTTGTTTTTTTACATTTCACTGATTGTGCACGTCTTTACCACCTGCTTTATATTCGCTGTGAAACTCCATACCATGTGATTGATAGATGTTATTTTGTATTTTTTGCAAGAGCACAAAATATATTCTCCAACTGAGATTTGCAAAAATGACCAAATATTGTTCTGTCTGGCCTTGCTGTGGGAATTCTTTCAGTGTGTTTTTTATAAGATCTTTGTAGATCAGAAATTTGAGGTGATTCGCATTAACTGGATTGAATACAAACTAAGTTATAGTACAAAGAGACACAAACTAATGAGCTAGTTTTACATTATTTAAAAAATATTTTCCATCATTGTGACGCTCATATACAAATGGGTATAATAATAGATCACATTGAACACCTGCAGAGAAGCAGCTGTTCATTTTCGAGGCACAGACGAATGAGCACTTGAACAGAACACTACCGGTGAGGTGAGTGTTTTAAACCCTAATCTAAAATGAATTCTAAAGAAAAAATCTAAAGTCTTGAAATAAAAAAAGTATTTTAGATTTATTTATTATCACACAAAAGGAAAATATGAAATTGATTTAGAAATACTTTAGGGTCATGCTCTTAACTTCCTATTTATTTTGCATCAGTTCTAAATAGCCTAAAACTGTCGATATTTTAAACCTGGATGATAACCTAAACCGCAAATGTTTCATAATAACCAACCAATCAGATACAATTTGTATTAAATATAGAGAATAGAAGCTCAAACAAATGTTCTTCTAGGACAAAACCAGTAGCAGCTTTAAACCCTCCATACAGCACTCAGTTGCTTCCTATGTATTGGAACGACGCTACAACAAGTGCAGAAAAAGTAATATCGCCTTGAAATTAGAGTACTGGTAGATGATTTAAGTGGGTAAATAAAATAATCTGCTAAACCCATTTTATTTTTTTCACTTTACATATGAAAACACATCTACATTATCTTATTTGAAATATGTTTTTGTTATTTTTTAGTGGCAGGAAAACTCATTCCATTAGCAGATAATTTTACCTAACTCCTTAAATGAATGACAAATACACCTTTTTTCAAGATGTTTCTATTTATTCTTATTTTCTATTATTTTTTGCTGCAGCAAAGCTTAGTATTCCTCTCAGAGTCCTAAAAATGTATTCAGTACAACAGGAAATTTATATGAAAATAAAATAAAAACAATGAAGAGGCTGTTTAAACATAAAGAGTATGTACAGATGTCTGTACAGTATGTACATGTATCTGGAGTTTTTTGTGTTTGAACCATGTGTTCCTCATTCAGTAAAGGCAAGTTTAATAAAGTACCTATACATTCTCCTGTACTAATTGTAGGTAGGTAAACATTTCTCCTCTTTTAACTGTAAATTAATAAAAATAATAAATGGATTGATATCTTTCAGACTGGTATCTGTTGTCTGTCTCTTACCAGGTCTTTCATCTCATCTCCTGTTTAGCTCTTTTGCCTTGCAAACAAAGATGGACATCAATTTCTCCTCCCCGCATCTGGAGTATACCTGTGCCTTTGCAGAAACAACTATCATCTTGTCAAGCATCTCGCTACTTTTCTTCTTGTTGATCCCTCTTCTGATTTTTGTCCTCATTGTTGGTTTTAAGCAATGGAGCAGCTCTACTTTCAATACATCTAATCACTCTGACATCTTTACCTACAACGTTGTGTTTCTGGACCTCCTTGGTATTTCAGGCATGTACTTTATGTTTTTTGCTCCAATTACTCATAATATAGACCTCTGGAAGTTTGGGACGGTGGTTCATGCCATGTACTCAACTGGAAATATGCTGTTTCACCTCCTGACCTGTATGGAGCGCTACCTGGCTGTTGTGCATCCCCTCTACTACCTGTGCCTCAGAGGATCAGCGGGGGCAAGGATCAGAAATGTCACCATTGGGTGTGTTTGGCTGATCTCTGTTGGTGTGATGATTATAACAGTATGGCAAAAAATTTCATATATAGCCATAAGCTTCTCAGTCCTGTCCTTCACATTTGTTGTTTTCTGTTTCTGCAGCCTGTCAGTCCTCTGTGCTCTATTTCGGCCTGGACCAGGGGAACGGGTTGACATTAATAGCGTTAGTAAACAATCAAAAAGGAGAGCTCTCCGACCAGTGGTCTTTATTACAGGAGCTCTTTTGCTGAGATTTATGAGCAGTTTCATTACCTCTATTGTACAAACACTTTCCACTCCCTTTGGGTTTGTTTTTTGCATTGCAGGGTTGTCTTCATTTTTCTTTCTCATGCCCAGCAGTCTGGTGTTACCTCTGCTCTTTTTGCAAAGGGCGGGTAAACTAAATGTGTGTGGGAACAAATCAAACACTACAGCCTGACTTTATGTATTTACTTATTTTTGCACAGCTCACTCCATCATTAGATTTTCTCTGTGGAAATTAGATGATAATAAAATAATAATTTTAATGAGGATAAAAACTTTCAATTGCCATTTGTCAAAAGTTAAAGAGAAATCAAAGCACAATTGTTCAGGAGTGATGCAATGCTAATCAATCCAAAGAATGCATTTCTAGCGATGCAAACAGAAAGATTAGAGATAAGAGAGAGAAGCGAATCGCACGGTTGACACAAAGTGATTTTTGCTTGAATTCAGAAATCATACCTTTTCTGTCAGTTCATGTCATCAACCAAAGACTTGATGTGATTGCAAGTGCTTGCTTAAAGGTGACTGTAAAAATGCTACCTTTTCAGGGCGACTTGTTAGGATTATGATTATGATGTGTGAGCGTAATAATACCTGTCTGTTGCATGTCAGAACTGATCTTTTCCCAGGTAGATAATCTAATTGGGACAGTTTTTCTGTCAGGATATACAGTTATCATGTTCATTATCTACATAACAAAGATTTGGGAAAGAAATGCGGCCATAGGCAGAGTGGATCTTTCTTAACAGTGAATACTCTTTATTTTTATTTGAGACACTCTGTAGTAGTTTGATATGGTAGAGTGAGGGAGATCTCCTCATTTATTAAGGTTATGATGTACTGATGTGATGATGCGGCGGACTGGAGTTGTATGAAATGCTTTTTTAGCTGTAACACCTTAACGAGATGTGAGCCCCCGTGGTAAGCGCTGCTTTCTGTAACCCGAAGCTACTTATCTGGACCAAGTAAGATTACAATATCTGTCAAAATCATATGTCTCATGGTTATTTAAAACAGATACATTATGAAGTGTTATTTAAAGAATTGTTCTGAGTGATATCTTCTCAGGAAAGTTACATAAAGAGAAAGTTTCAAGGTGTAAACACAGAGCTTTCCTTAACAGTAGAGAGGAGGAAGACAGCGGTGCACTCCTGCTGATAAATAACAGCATTTCCTCACCACTCTCTCTGGCCATCTTTTAATAACCTTCAAAATGGCTTTAACAGAGTTCTCCTCCTCCGAAATAAGGTTCCACTCTAGCAGATTATTATCAGATAATGCAATTATAAATTTTAAAGAATATGTTCCATTTTCTGTCTTCTCTGAGTTGGTGAGCAGTGCTGCAGGGGGAAAACATTTAAATAATTCCCCTTCACAGGTTGATGAATTTGTTGATTAGGTTGCTAGTTCAGTGCCTTAGACAACCCAGCCCCTGGTTTAAGGCAGAGCTGCACACTTTGTAGAACCACGATTGGAAACTGGAGAGAAAATGGCACTGTACATAGTGGAATACATACCTAGTCTGCAAAACAGTCTACTGCTGTATACAATTTGTAAATTCTCACAAAGTCACTAATATTCCAATGCCTCAGATAATGGACTTTTATCTGCACTTGTCCTGTTATATCTCATTTATGTATTTAATACAGTTGATCATAATCTTTCAGAAAGACTTGAATATTTTGGAGGAATTAAGAGAACATCACTGAGCTGGTTTATAGGAGTTCTAGAACACATTGTTCTGACTCCTGGAAACTGATCTTTGAGCCGCTATTTAGCATATATCAATTTCTGGGGGTTGAAAATGGCCCAGAGCACACTGCTTACCCCACCCACTTTTAAGGTGAATATTGAAATAAGCTGTGCTCTGATTGCTGGGAGTGCCAAACTGTTACAGTGTTGGATCTCAGAGGTTTTATCCAAACTAGTGCAATTACTGCAAAGTGATTTTTACCCACTGAAATTACACGGTTATGCTAATATTTTTACAGCTAGTTTCCAACACTTTAGCCCTGATTTCATAGTCTCTGTTTGAAACCAGTAGGAATGGTGTATTGTAATTGGTGCAATTGTTTTTTTTTTTCACAAGCAGTGTTTGACATTACAACTCTCTCCTCCTGACCAGGTGTTCTTGCTAAAAATGTAAACATATGCCTCAGGAAAGAGAAAATGTATGCTTTTGAGAAGCACTGCAGGTAATTTCAAGTAACAAACACTTGTTTTTTGCAGGGGAGTTTTTTGTGGAGAAAATAGAACTTTGCAGAAGACTAATAAGGGCTGTACAGTGGTGCAGTGGGTAGCACTTCTGCCTTGCAGCAAGAAGATAAGAGTTTGACTCCTTGCCCGGGGTCTTTCTGCTTGGAGTTTGTTTGTTCTCCCTGTTAAGAGAAATTATATTTTTTCATTTTATCACTGAAGTAAAATAATTTTTTTTTTCAAAGAGGTACTCTTGTAAATGGAAATCAGTAAATGTAACTAATTACTACCTACTTTTGTTTGTTGAAAGACAGTTCTATAAAAATGTAAGTTATTTTAATTCTGAATAAAAAACCTAACATGTTATGGTTCTTGCATTTTTGCTCCTGGGACACCTGCTGAAATTTCACCTCAGAGGGACTGATACAAATTACATTATCAAAGACTGCCTAATAACGTCAAGAATATTCAGAATTTAATTTAAAAAATGTAAACTAAAATGTAAAAAGAGAAAGAGAGAAAAGATTTTTATCGAACATAAAAGTAAACACATCTATTACCATAAATGAAGTTACAGAAGGTGTTTGCGTCTTTTCATCTGGGTCTATAAGTGAAACTATCATGAAATAATGAAATGCATTTATTCTGGACATTATATGAACATTACTTTGGGTGGGGAAACAAAATGGCATTATTTCAAATTTGAAGAAAAAAATGATCTGAAAACAAAACATTTCCAATACTTGGTTGGTGTAGTTTATTTACAGTTAATTTTTCTCTTTTTTTTAAATTAAATTCTGTTTATTTCTATAGCGCCAATTCACATTGCATGTCATCTCAAGGCACTTTAAAGTTCACCAGATCATATATATATATATATATATATATATATATTTATGCTCCCAATCATTAGAACTATTAGACAGCAAGGGATTTATTTTCACTGTTATGCTGATAATTCTCTGTTATATCTGCCTGTGAAACTAAACCATTGCATACACAACAGGTATGTCTTGAAGACATAATAACTTGGATGACCCTTAAATTTTCTGCTCCTGAATACATGCTTCGGATCAGAGTCTCTAAAAAAATGCTGATTAGTCATTTACTTCATTTGGATGGGATAAAATTTATCTTGGATAGTAAAGTAAAAAATATAGGTGTGTTTTTTTTTAATCTCCCTGCCAACAACCTGGAAAGATCTGCCTGCCCTCCAACGACTCGCAAACCTGTGATCACAGAGAAAACCTCCAACTCCTTTCCTGGCGGAAACACCCCGCTTGTTCATTAAGCTCCTGTCTGAATTAGGTTCCCAGCTTCAGTCTAAACCATCCACTAACCTCTCCCCTCTCTGCCTTCAATGCAAGGACAATCCAGTTCCAGTGGCGCCTTCATAACAATATTAATTTCTTCTCTGTTTTTGCTATCAATTTCAAAGGGAAAATAAAACCTTTTGATCTGAATTCATCCTTTTCCTTGTGAGTTCTCTGCATGTGGACCAAACACCTTGCTTCTAACATGACATTATCAGTCCCATAGAATGACCAATAAAGCATCAGCTTGCTAGATATTGATGAAACAGGAAAGGCTCTTCATCTCTTCCAAAAAAATTGAAAAACAATCCACTTGACCTGGTTTCCAAGTTTGAAGACGTTTCCCATCCAGTAAGCTTTTTTAATTCAAAATGTCAGAAATAGAGTTCGAGGTTCTATACAGTAGCCTAACAAAGCCTTGTTTTTGTGTGGAAAACATGCAAATTGGAACAGAAGAAGGGATCTGCCCATTTGCAGTGGGTGTAGCCAAAACAAGCAAGGCTTTGTTGGGGTACTGTCTAAAACCTTGAACTCAACGCTATTCCTGACAGTTTGAAATTGAAATTGAAAAAGCTTTCTGGATGGGAGGCAAGATGTCTTCTTTTAATTTTTTGGAAAGACTATTACCTGGATGGCTAAGAACCTTCACCAGCATCTTCATCTGTTGGTTATCCCTGGCATTAATATATGTTTTTCCTTTAAAAAAAAAAGCCCTAATAGTTCACTTGTGTTAACAACTTTAACTACAGTGCCAGAGTGATAGTGGCCAAAGTATAGTCCTAACTGATATTAAGGTCTGACATAGTGTCAGGATGTGTTGAACTTGTTGAAATAGCCTAACAAAACACATGCATTGTTTTTTTTAGCTTAAAAACACTTGATTAAAGGCACCACTGTACAACAATGAAACTATTTTATCCTGGTACACACCTGAACACCCTTACATCCCCGCTACACTCAATGAAGTTTTCACATAAATTCATGTCCAAAAACCTGAACTATCCCTTTATCTTTGTCTCCCTCTGCCATTGTAAGATTCTTAGCTGAGTAGATCCATAATTTATCTGAGTAGAGCCATTTTGCTGTTATTGATCTACTCACCATGAACACAACGCACACACAAGGGAACAAACCCAAATTTTGAAAAGTATACTCCAGTCCCTCCCGGACATCTAAGACTGTAGATTAGGAATATACTATTGTGTACAGAGGCCTTATTTTCGTTTGGCTTCCATTAGGAAAATTAAGATATCTCACTGAAATAGTCTTTAATCACTGCTTGTTTGGCTACATGCAAAGAACATTTCATCAATGTGACACACAAGTACAGAAAGTCTTATATATCTTGTAGGAAAGGCATAAAAAAGCCAGTCATTTTATTAAGAGGGACTAAAGAGGAACAAGACAAAACTACTGAAAAGGTATGTTTTAAATTTCAGTTTACCTAAGAACAAAATGGTTGTTTTAGTTCTTGCTCTTTGGCCCCCATCATGGCTGGCAGATTCCTGGGATTATTTAGGATACAAAGTAATGCAAACAATTAAAATTTTTACTCCATTTTACTACATAACCTTTGAATCCAATCAAGTATAAAATCTATGTTTGCAACTTAGAACTGGTCAGTAGAAGTCATTGGAATTGTGAGAAAGTGTATCTCTAATTAAAAAAGTATATTTTCTGCTCTACAAAAAAATTGCATGTAGAAATAGAGGTAACAAGCAGAGGTTGGTAAAGGAGCCAAAAATTGCAATCAGAAAGTAGTATTATTCATTCAGAATATTTACTCAACCACAAAAGCATCTGGAAAAAAGGCAACTCAAACAATAAGTTGCTTTTAGACAACTCATTTAATTCATGACAATTATTTAATCAAACTATTAGCTAGTTTTATGGAAATACTAAAAACAGTTTCAATTAAATAACATCCTTATATTGTAAATCATGAAGGCATCAAAAAAGAACATCAAAATGAAACTTTACCACAATTAATATTTTGTGGGAACTTATTAGTATTTCGTTGGACCAAATTAATATTTCATGGGAAAGAATTAGTGTTTCGTGGGCAGAAGTTAGTATTATGTCGGAACTAATAGGTACTTTGTGTGCACATTTTACATATTTATTTCTCATGTCAGTTAGACTTTGACTTAGACAACATTTAATGTCCTTTTGTTTATATAAAAGGAAATTTCGTTTTGCAAAGCACTCCTGGCATTTCCATTTTCTTAAAGTGCACCAGTGATCAAATGTAAACAGTGTGGGAGAAAAAACAATGGTCAGTTAATATGGTCAGTTTGAAGCAGAATCTGTGACATGATTTAGAGTTTATTCGACACTTAGCTGTCTAATGGCAGTGGGGAAGAAGCTGTTTTAGAATCTGCTGGTCCTGCATTGAATGCTGAGAAGCCTCGTTCCAGAGAGCAGCAGGGAGGACAGTCCCTGGTGGGGGTGTGAGGGATGACTGATGATGTTACAGGCTCGGGACATGCAGCGCCGGGATGAAATGTATTTTATGGAGGCAAGAGGTGATCTTCTCTGCAGTTCTTACTACTTCTCTCACCTTCTTCCAATCTGCGGCGCTGTAGCCACTACACCACACAGTGAGAGTGCTGGTCAGAACCCTTTCTATTGCACTTCTGTAGAAGGTGATGAGGATGGGTGGATTTAGGTGGGCTCTCCTCATCCTCTGCAGGCGGTTAGTTCCTAGGCTCCATAATTATATATTTTATGTTATTAGTAAAAACTACTTCTAATAGACCCTAATAGTTAACAAACTCTAGCCACTGAGATACCTCCTGGTGGTGGTACTCCAACCGTTTCTGAGCAGCCAGGTAATGGTTTCTTGACGGTATGCTGGAAGTATAGTTGCAGAGCTTTGCCCACTGGTCACCACCATCCCTTCCACCACATGTCTAAATAATTCTCCCCACTCAGTGATTCACCAACTGGGAAGCCCATTCTGGTAAATAGCAGCTCTGTAGTCTGAATTGAGACATTAGAGGCACCAGGGACCTTAATGTTTCCCAAGGGCCAGAATGTGTAACATCAAATCATACCTGAAACTGCTGGTTAAGAATAAGGTTTAATACAGTAAGATTGTTATTCATACTGATGGTAATGACACTTGGTTGCGCAGATCGAAGGTCACTAAAATTATTGTTGCTTCACTGTGTATCTTTACCAAAAAATGTTTACTCTGTATGCTGATGAAGGTTCTCAGTCATCCAGGTCATAGTCATTCCGTAAAAATTCAAAAAATATCCACTGGACGGCAACCCCCCCCCCCCCTTTAACGACCGACCCTCAGAATCATAGATAGGTTTCAAATATTACAGGCTAACGATGGAACCAAACGACCCATTCATCGGTTACCATTTGCATGTTTCCAAGCGATACAAGTCTTTGTCTATATAAGACTCAAACTCACTGCGGATCCAGACATTTGAATTGAGAAAGCTTCCTGGAGAGGTGACGAAACGTCTTCAAATCTTGGAAACCAAGTCCAGTGGATATTTTTTGAATTTTTACGGAATGTTTACTCTCTAATATTCTCTGGTCCCTTCCAAAAATCTAGCCAGTGATGACATGTTTAGCCAAATATCGTCTTCTCTCTAAGAATCTGGCCAGATATATTAGTCTATCAAAACCCTTCCAGTCCAGGGTGCAGACCAGGAAGCAAAGTCGTAGTTGAACACACCTCTGTGCAGCTTCTCTGCTGTTTTTCAACTGTTATCATCCAAGTCTCATAGTTATTAATATTATCTTCATTTAAGTCTCCTAACTTGAATAAAGGCGCTATATAAGTACATGCCATTTACCATTTACCATTTAAACCATTAACTTGTATGTTAGCTCAAATTCCAAACAAGTTATTTAAGGAAGCATTACCTCGGATTTCAACTTCCATATTAGATATGATTAATCTATCCCTGTTAAAGGAATATATAAATCAGACTTTCAAAGTAGCTTTTATCAAACCTTTACTTAAGAAACCATTCCTTTATTGAACTATACCTAATCTTACTTTCTTATCCAAGACTCTAGAGAATATAGTGTCTAAAAGTGTGTAGCCACTTACAATTATATAAACTTTTTGAAGAGTTTCAGTCAGGTTTTAGAGCTCTTCATAACACTGAAAAAGTACTGGGGAAAGACACTAATGATATTCTCATTGCATCAAAAAATGGACTCAGTGCTGCATTTGATACAGTCAATCAACATATATTTTTTTTTAGAAAGACTTTTGTAGGACGTTAGGGCACTGCATTATATTTCAGTTTGTTCATGTTAATGAGAAATGTTCCTCATGCCGCAGGATCACCTGTGGGGATGAGCCGTATGCCTCCTTTGTGTCGACATACAGTAGATCCAGCGCATTATTGTCTCTGGTCTGACAGTAAACATACTGTTTGAATGTGGGAAGGGTGGAAGACAGGGAGACATGGTTGAAGTCTCCAGAGAGAAAAAGGGCTTGTGGGTTCTGTGTTTGTAGTCTGCTGGTGGGAGGTGCAGGACACATTAGCAAAGGGGGGACATACACAGCTATGACAATAACGTGTCTTAATTCCCAAAGCAGGTAGTTGGGCCTCATGGTAACTGCTAGCAGCTCAATGTCTTTGCTGCATAGCATATCTTTAATGGCTAGGTATCCAGAGTTACACAATCTATTGTTCACAAACACAGCCAGACCCCCTCCTCTCTTCTTACCCACCTCCCTGGTTCTGTCAGCCAAAAATAGATGGAATCGATCCATGTTCCATGAGAGTCCGGAGTTAGAGCCGTTAGCCATGTCTCAGTCGGACATAGGATGCTAGCATCTCTGTAGCGTGTTTGATGTCCGCCAGCCCATCTACCTTGTTAAAGAGAGATCTGACATTGCCCATGATGACGGATGGGCTGGTCTGTTTCTCCTCCCCCCGCAGACATCGCCTGACTCCCACACGGCTGCCACGTCTCTTCCTCCTCAGCTTGCAGGGATCTGCGTTCCCTCTGTTGGCGGCAGTAAAGCAGAGTTTCAAAGGTCTATCAGCTGGTCTCGCGTGTAGACAGTAGCAGTCAGTCTTTGATCATGCAAGCCAGCCCTGCACTGAAAGACGACAAAGAAATGAATGAAAAACAGAGCGTGAGCTCCATTACCTGGAAGAGCCCAATGAGACAGGCCAGGTCATGCTGGAAGGACTTTGTTTTTCACCTCGCCCTGGACTAACTTGGGCTTCTCCAAGAGTGGTTGCTATAGGTATCTGGGGAGAGGGTAGGTGTCTCTACTTAGACCGCAGCCCTCATCAACCCGATATTTTTATAGTTAAGGCTAAAAAAAATATTTTTTGTATTACAGAAAGGTCACACATCGTTTTAATTGTGATAGTGGTTCCTATAGAGATATCAGTTATGTATTTTCAGGCACAAATTGCTTTGGAAATCCTCTGGGCTTAACTCCCACCTTCTTATATCTTGTACGTACACAAAAGTATTGTATTCCCATATGCATGCAGGAGTATGGTTGGCTTACAATTGTGTTGATGGTCGTTTACTTTAGGATTGTCTGATTCTAAAGAGGTCCAACATGCTGCTGTGCCACAAGAGGGAGCCATGCCCCACTCTACAAATTTGCTGAGCATCCCACTGGCCAGTCACATATATTATACTGTCAGTTATGTATTTCATTCCAAATTATTTGAGCAACTGGTCACCAAGCTTGAAAGGAATTGGGAGAAAAGATGGAGAACAATATTATTGTAATAAGCCAAGATTTTAAGTGAGCCCACAGCCTTTCATCCCTGCTGTTGTTGCTGGGGAGTCTTCGTAAAAGCAGTGCAACTCTGGGAGGCTCAGGAAATCTTAGTACAAACTCCTGGAGTATTCTTCAAATGTCTATGATATTCCACAGATTTAAAGCCAATTTCCAATCATTTCTAAAACAATTGGTAACTAGCCTTTCCCTTATTTGTCCTGTTAGGAGACATTTAGGACTTTGAAAGATTTTGTTTAGTTTTTTTGGTCTTTAATTGACATTCCAGACGCTTGTCAATTAAACAATGTGCACTGTAAAAACGAAAAAGTTAGTTCAACTCAAAATTTCAAGGTAACCGACTGCACAGAATTTTTGAGTTGAAGGTATCAACTTAATTTTTTAAGTTTTGTAGAACTACACGTATTAAGTTGTGTCAGCTAAGTTTTTCAAGTTCTGTCAACTAAGTTTTTTAATTCAAGTCACTGGAACTTTCAAGTCTGTAAAAACTTATTATTTTAAGTTAATGATTATCTGTAAAAGGTTATTTTAAATTCAGATTACCATCCCCTGTAATAACTTACATTTTTTAGTTTAAATCCCCCCCCCCATTAAATCATCCACTGACAGTAAACCAGTTAAATTTTGCATGTTTATTTGAACCACTTTGGCAAAAACAGGTTTACAATCCCACAATGTAAACAAGCAATGTAAACAAGTAATCTTATGCTTAAAGCAAATCAGGTTTCAGCATATATTTTTTTTACTTTCCAACTCCTGTTAAAACCTTACAAATAATGCAATATTGCCAGAGATGACAGGAAACCAGTGCCTTAGTCTTCTCTTGGACGAGTCCTCAGGGAAAGTTACCGCCAGCAGAGTGACCAGATGGCTTATGCAAACTTTAGAAGGGAGCCCCTGGGAAAATCCTTGGAAACTCCGTAGCAGCCGGTTGCCATGACAAATTTGAAATGAGCATGCGCAGATAAGTTGACCTCGCTCGGACTGGGTGTCAACTACAACTTCAAAGTAAACTCAACTTAATTTATAGAATAAGATGAACTTTTCATCACAAACTTATGAAAGTGAGTTTAACTGGCTCACAACAGACAGTTCAAGTTCCAACTGGCAATTTTATTGTCAGTGAATGCAAAAATCTTAGTAAGGTGAACAATTTTGAGTTGTCATTTTTACAGTGTATAGCATTTTATCGTTTTTTTTTTTATTTTATTGCGTAATCTCATCACATGTTTAGTCTGTAATGTATGTTTCTCTCTGTCGTGTCCATCATCCTCAGATAAAGTATATGTTGCAAACATCAACCTGCTCACACCAGCCAAGCACTCAGGGATATCCAGCTTCTATCTTAGCATCTTAGGTTAAATTCAAGCATTTAGGTATGTGGTAAAGAATGCAATTATCAGAACATAAAACAGAGTACTTTTCGCCAGCTTTCGCAAGTTTTTACACTTTAACAGACATCCCAAGTTCCAAACTTGGGATTGAGATAGGATCCCAGTTTTTGCTAAATGTATTTTTTTTTCACAACAAATAAAAAAGTGCTCTAATTTTTACAGATGAATTTAAATTTATAGAAAACGGTAGTTTTAACTTAAATTAAGTTAAAATTATATGACCTGTGGTCTTCATAACATGCTTGAAAACCATCAATAAGATCTTTTGGTAAGTAGTTATGCACTATAACTATTTCACACCTATCTCAGGGGTTCTCTTTCAGTTATTTGCATTTTTCCGTATGAACAATGAAATGAAAATAATCAGTGGATTACAGCTTTTAGATTAGTACTCATTATATGTTTCTAAACACATTTTTTTTAAAATCTTATTTGTTTTTAGCTCTCTTGTCTTACAAGCGAAGATGGACATCAACTCCTCTCGACATTCTCAGGATTGTGCCTTCCCAGTGATAACTATAATGCTGTCAAGCATCTCTGTCCTCCACATACTGATGGTCCTTCTTCTGGTTTTTGTCCTCTTTGTTGCTTTTCAGCGATGGAGGAAACAACCTGTCAGCTCTCCTTTCACAGCTTCTTCGAATCACATTGATATCTTTATGTATAACATGGCAATCCTTCAACTGCTTGGTATATCAGGGTTCTGCTTTCTGTTTTTTGATTCAGTTTCAACCTCTACTTCAAAGCTGGAAGTAACCGCTGTTGGAGGCAGCATGTTTGGCATTTTTTCCATTGGAGATATCCTGTTTCACCTTCTCACCTGCATAGAGCGCTACCTGGCTGTTGTGCATCCCCTCTACTACCTGCGCTTCAAAGGATCTGCAGGGGCAAAAATCAGAAACATTGCTATCGGATGTGTTTGGCTAATCTCTATTTGCGTGGTTCCTATAGCATCATTGCAATATATTTCTTTTTCAACCATTAATTTAGCGCTCTTGTCCTTCACCTTTGTGGTTATCTGTTTCTGCAGCTTCTCTCTTCTCTCTGCTCTGACCCGTCCTGGACCAGTAGAAAGTTGTAGCAATAATAGGCTTTGTAACCAATCAAAAAAGAGAGCGCTGAGACCTGTGGTCGCCATAACAGGAACTCTTTTGCTGAGGTTTATTTACTGTCTTATTGCCACTATAGTACAAGCACTTTCAACTCCCGGCAGGTACATTTACTGTGTTGCGGGATGGTCTACGTTGTTTTTCCTTGTTCCCTGCAGTTTGGTGTTGCCTCTGCTCTTTCTGCAAAGGGTGGGAAAACTAAAAATCTGTGGGCAGCCAGACGCTCCAGCCTGAATTCATTTTCACCTCTTTTCTGAAAAACTTAGAGAAAGAAAGCCAAAAAGCATACTGTATTTAGGTTTGGATAAAAGTTGAAGCATGTCATCCCTTCCCTACAAGGCCAGATATTAATTCAGAGGTTCAGCTACAGAATCTGAAACACGTAGTTTTTATCTGTCCAGTGTTCGTACACAGTTCATGTTCTTATTGAATTAATGGTTCATGTTCATATTTAACTAATGGTTTTGAGGCACTACTTAACACACTGCAAAAAGTAATATAAAATGTCAGCTATAACAAAGTCGGGCTTTGGATATGTATGCATGTACTTCTGAGTTGTTTTGTTGCAAGTATATTTTAGTTTAGAAACTTGTCGTATACTCTTATTTATTTATTTTTTGTGATATTGAGACTCTATCTGATAATCTGTTGTTATAAAACCCTATGGGGAATAAATAAAGCATATTTCCAGTTCAAAATCCTTCTTTTTCCTCCGTTATTGAATAAATAATCATATGAGCCCAGCAACAAATAAAAATCCAAATGTTTAGCTTATTTCAGGAGAGGTATGTTTTTGCCTGAATTGTGTTATTGAGGTACATTTGTAAGTATTTTTAAGTGTTGAAAACAAATTCATCAAATTTTTTTTTTGTCAGATTGTTTCATTTTTGAGCATATTTAGTAATTAATCCACATGTAGAATGCTAGTTTGAGCAGCCGTTTTACCAAACCATTTCTTGGTCTTAAGTATTTTAGTGAATGGCAATTTCTACTTTTATTTGAACCTAAAATTACATTTACTTTTACCTAAAATTACATTTAGGTAGAACTAGTTAATTTTTGAAGTTAATTTGTTCTAGGGTGTCTTCTAGATCCTCTGGAAGTGATTTCACAGAGAGGAATTCTCCCTAAAGTGAAGAACATTATGGAAACAGGGAGCATCGTCTTCATCAGACTATTAAAAACCAACATGGTGGCTGCAGTAAGACGCCTCTCCAGATATAGTGCAGGTGAGATGGTTACAGAAGCTCCTTCTGCTATTGTTAAATGAGGAAGTTATGTCCCCTAAAAAACAACAAGGCCCGAACAAGGTAATCTCCTACTTCTTATACCTCACGTGTCTATGTGCTGCACCAGGTGGATGCTTAGCTGTCCGTATCAGAAACTGACACGCCATCAATGCCCTGACCTATATGCAGCTTGCTTCTATGCCTCAGGGTTACAGATAGCTCTCCTCTATCAGACCGGCTCCAAGATGTGCCCATATCCTGTGTATCCTAAAAAGACAAGAAGGCTGTCCTATTTAGATGACCTCCATACACCAGTGGCGGTTCTAGACCAAATGTACCAGGGGGGCCAGAAGGGGGCCAGCGTGTTTTCATGGGGGCACAGAAAAGCGTGAAATAAAAAAAAACGGCCAAGGGATTCAAATAAATTAAGAGTGTTGCATGAAGTCAAATTTCTATTCAATTAGGTTTCATTAAAATTCTAAATGTCTTAATAAGTCAATATACATTCAGAATTTAGGAATTTTACTTCTTCTTTTTTTTACTTAATTTAAGTTGAAATTACAGTTTTCTATAAAATCTAAATTAGAATTTCAGAAAAACTGTTAAAATTAGCTGTAAAAAGTAGAGTATTTAAGCAGATGAAAACTGGGATCCTATCTCAATACCACTTATGATATGTTTTTAAACAGTTAATAAAACAGAATTTGTACAGAAAAAAATAAAATAGATCCAAAGGATCTATCAGTAACCATGTCTGTTTCAGCGCATATCATCATTAAAATTTCTTTGAGTATTATGCCTTCATTACAGGGGCCATAACAGGGGCCAGGATTTGATCTACAGGGGCCCTGCCCCCCGTTGGCCCCTGTCTAGAACCGCCCATGCCGTACACACAGTGACATCCACAATGTGAAGGAAGGCCATCTACTCTCTCTAATCTGGCTAATAAAGTAACACTGCACATGATGTATAAAGAATAAACCTAACACTATTAACTTCCACAACAACCCTACAGCTTTTAATACCCACAACAAATGTTAAAAAAAAACTATGAGTTACTGCAAAATTATATTTCCCTTTGAGATTAATAAAGTGGTTTTGAATAGAATTGAATTCAATCTAATCTAATAAATTATGTTCCTCTCTAGAACAATTGTCAATCAATGGCTAGAAACAGTCATATTTATTGATTCACCTTATTGATAGATTGACTTTATTGATCTCACAGTGGAGAAATTTACTCATTATATCGGTTCAAATAATCAAAAACAAGAAGTTGCCAAAGGAAGAAAAGGTGCATGGGGGGTATATACAGTATATACAGTGCATCCACATATGGCAGCTGAAGTCTTTTTATTTTCAAACAGGATTATTATACAAAGATTATTTCACAAGGTATGGGTATTTATATATTTGTATTTATTGGTATTTATCTGTATAGTTATTGCACTGGCTATCAAATATAAAAAAGCAGGTTATTGGACAGGCTATTAAATAGTAATTGCACAATATACATTGCACAAGTTATTGCCGTTGTAGTGTCTCATTGTAGAGTCTGGTTACGGCAGGGATGAATGACCTGCGGTAGCGCTCCTTTTTACAAACAGGGTGTAAGACCCGTTCACTAAAGGAGCTGCTCAGCTCCTCTACACTCTGGTGCAGGGGGTGAAAGCTGTTGTCCATGATGGAGGATGTTGAGCAGAAAGTAAGAAATGATGGAGTGTGCTCTTTGAAGAATTATAAGAAACGGAATGTAAGCTTAGTTCTTTGACGGCCTTATAGCAGGAAAGATTGTACCACATACCAAAAACAGTTAAAAAAGAAAACACTGGACTTTGTTTTCCAAGTTTAAAGACATAGAAAAAAACAATTACAGGTATTGCAGGCTAACAAAGAAACCAAACAACCCCCATTCCGAAAGGGCAGACCCGTCGTTCAAGTTCAGTTTGCATGTTTTCTAATCCAAAACAAGGCTTTGTTTTTGGTCCACTCTATAAAGCCTCAAACTATTACGCTATTCCTGACATTTTGAATTGAAAAAGCTTCCTAGAAGGGAAGCAAAATGTCTTCAAACTTGGAATCAAGTTTTTTTTTTTACTTTTTTGGAATGTCTATGACCTGGATGTCTTAGAATCTTCACCAGCAAACCAGCACCAGCACCTAGCCACACTGTTAGGTGGAGTGCAGGGGAAATTACAAAGGAAACAAATGCCAGCTTATCCATTATATAAATACAAACAAGCTCCCTCTGCATATAAGAAAACCTCAGAAAACAAGCCAATTTCAAGCCTGAAATTTATTCTTTTAAATGTAACAATAATGCGTTCTCAAATGCGGGAAGGCTTCTTCATGACATGAAATAGCAGATTCTGCAATAAAGCAAAAAGCGCCAGATTTGAAAAAAATACTTTTTGTCATTTTGCTGGAAAGAGTTCCTCCTGACATGTGTGTCTGGACTCTGTGACCGGGTCACAATTCTTGTTTTTGTTTCCAGATGATAAATACGACCAAATTTGCAAGAGCCATTACTGCTTTTATTATTCAAATTGAATTTTACCTCAAATAGGCAATCAATCAGTGGTTTCTTGTAGACTATATAAAATATCGCCTGTCTATTATTGTGAAACCAGTCAAAAACCATTATATTATACCGGACACCAGCAGACAACAGTCAGTTTGCAACGAGGAAAGAAGACTGCAACCAATCAGATCTTATGAGGTGTGTATTTACTATCGCTGTAGTCTAGACATTTCAATTGAAATTGTTCTTAGTATTTTGATTATAAGCCCAACAAATTGGAAAACAATTAACTTTTAAAATTAACCAACCTAACAACTTGTGTCATTTTTCCTTTTAGGGTTTTGTCATCTGTCCATTTCATTCTGAGATATGATCTCAATCAATATGACCAGCAACACATCTTCCAGCTCCTCCAACTACTCTTTTTTAGACATATGCCTTCTTTATGTGACTAGTCCCATCATAGGTGCCCTCTTAATGGTCTACATCTTTTTAACCCCTCTTTTTTTGTTCGTCCTGCTTTTGGGTTATCAGAAATGGAGGAGACAACGCTCAAGCCATATTGACATCCTAACTTACAACGTAGTGGTCATGGAGCTGCTTTGTGTCTTGGGAATCTTCTGTATATTTTGTGGCATCATTACTAACAAAACTGATATGGTTTCAGCAGGTATTTTCCATTTATGCATTGTCTCAACTGGGCATATGTTGTTCCACCTCCTCACCTGCGTTGAGCGCTACCTGGCTGTTGTGCATCCTGTCTTCTACCTCCAGCTTAGAGGGTCAACCGGAGTGAAGATAAGAAACATTAGCATTGGATGTGT
The DNA here is from genome assembly GCA_030533445.1 of Cyprinodon diabolis. Classification (NCBI taxonomy): domain Eukaryota; kingdom Metazoa; phylum Chordata; class Actinopteri; order Cyprinodontiformes; family Cyprinodontidae; genus Cyprinodon; species Cyprinodon diabolis. The sequence goes on along the minus strand of CM060075.1, from coordinate 43,076,773 downwards.
TTGGCTGATTTCCCTTTTTGTTAGCTCTGGAACAATGTGGTTAAAGGTTCGGTTTGAAACCACATCTTTAGTGATCCTGTTCTTTACAACTGTAGGTTTCTGTTTCTGCACTGGTTTTGTTATTATTGCTCTGATTAATCCAGGGCCAGTTGCAGGGGGCAAAAACCATGTTCATACCAACACACCAAAGCAGAAGGCTTTCCAAAATATGCTCATCATAACGGGAGTTATTTTACTAAGGTTAATATCTAATCTGATAGCTCTTATACTACAAAACCCCTCGATATCCAGCCCATCTATTTATTGTCTTATGGGTTGGTGTTCAGCATGGTTCTCTGTGCCCAGTAGTCTGGTGTTACCTGTACTCTTTCTGCAAAGGATGGGAAAACTAAAGGTCTGTTATTACAAATCAAACTAAACAGGCTAAATGTAACATTTGGCAGACCTTCCCAATGGAAAATCAACTAGGAATGTCAGACTATCAGACCTGGGAAGGAGACAAAGTTACAATTAGGCATCAGTTGCTTTGCAATACAAGTCAAACCCTTCAATGAACTTTAAAACCCAAACATCGTCAATATGTAGGCTTATATCGATGGCAATGTAAAATCAATGTAAAGGAAAAATGTTAACAAATTTGGATCCGGAATTAAAATGACTTTGTTACTGTTGATATTATACTATATAAAAAATCTAAGTGAGTGAATTTTCTGGAAATTTTTTTTTTTTTAACTTTTATAAATTTTATAGATTTTCTCAAGTTATTAAGAAAGACATCTTTGCTTAGAATAGAATTTTTTTTTGCCTGTGAAAAACAGATTTTTGTTTTATTATTTGATTAGAATGGAAAAATTACTTTTTCTTCTCACTCTAGTTTAGCCATTTAGGATAGCAATGGTTTGGACTAGTTAATTCAGGTTAGAACTACTAAAGACGTTTGAATTGATTCATATGCTGATGATGTGATGATGATGCGATTCATAATGCTTTTTGTTAACATATCCATGCTCTCATGTTTACACAGAAAACCCTTACATCTATTGTAATTGCTACTCAGCACTGGGAAGCTCAATGATTTAACGATGTGGATTTATAGGGACTGCTTTTTATATCATAATGATTTTATCTTTTAAAGCAAAATTTTATCTTTTCCAAAATTACATATTTTTTAATTATATAAAAAATATATTCCCCATCTTTTGTCCTGACTTTTTTTCTAAAGTGACTTCGTTACTATATTGAAGCTTATATAGAATATCGACAGTCGAAAGCTCCTCATACTTTTGGTTATTGGTAGATGGAGATACATTGATGCCTGTCAACAGTAAGTAAGGACTAATATAAATTAAATGGCTGGATTTCATTGTGTTATTGGAAATATTCTTCTAATGCTTCTGACAAAATTAAATAACTCATATGAAGAAGTGTATATAAGTTAGTGAATTTCTGTGACACATTTTGTTTTACATTAATTAGTATGGTTAAAAATTGTATGAATTTAGAGTAATCACGCCAGCTTAATAAATACATACCTCCTCATTATTAGCTCAAGTTCTACGGAGTTCTGCTGATGAGTCCATTGTTGGATTCACAAGTGTTAAAGCAGACTCATATTTAAAGCCAGGGGAAGTGCAATCCTTCAAAACCTACACTGAAGCCCCCCGTCATACAGGGTTGAAGCTGGTACAGCTACATCTAATAGAAAGGCTAAAGACCAGAGATGGGAAGTAACGAAGTACAAATACTTCGTTACTGTACTCAAGTAGATTTTTCTGATATTTTTACTTTACTTTACTACTTATTTTTATGGCAACTTTTTACTTCTACTCCTGACATTTTTACACAAATATCTGTACTTTCTACTCCTTACATTTTAAAAAATTGGCTCGTTACTTTAGTTTTGAATCATTTCAATGGAGTTACCATTATTATTTTTCACATCATCAATACCAAATTCAATCTAATTGGATGGGAATCTACGTTGCATTTGACGCACCACTACAAGATGAATCGACAGATTCGGCGGTATTTATTCGCGGCAAATCATTGCAGCTTGGTGGCGGTGGCGTTAGCATAGTAGTATGGACGACGAGATGATTGAAAATGAACACAACGGAGATCTAGTCCTATTGGCAGACATCCATTTAAAATGTAGGCAACGGCATGAAAAAAGTGGTTTCTACTTTTACTTTTATACTTTAAGTAAATTTACAAGCCTGTACTTTGTTACTTTTCCATGAGTAAAGAAGTTTAATCAGTACTTCCACTTTTACCAGAGTATTTTTTAACACAAGTATCTGTACTTTTACTCAAGTACAGAAAGTGAGTACTTTTGCCATCTCTGCAAAAGACCCCTGCATATCATATGAAGTAGTGTGAGGCTATTAGCCAGGGCTTCTGCCAAGGTGCTAATGAAGTCAGTGATGGCTGCTTCTGGCTGAATCAGGAAACATTCAATGGTGTTAATTAAATCAACTTTCTGTTTATACTTTGTTTTTTGTTTTTTTCTTGGACACGGAAGCTGAGGATTTTTCTTTTTTCTCTACAGAACATCCCCACAGCTGTTTTGAGAGAAGAGGATTTTGGAAGAGAGTGAATCAACAGAATAAATCAAAATAAATTATTTTGTCCCCCCCTGTGTCCTTAAATATGTTGTCTCCATGTGGACGTAACACATGTCTGATGCTCAAAAAGTGTCAGGGGTGTCTGGTGCTAACCATATCTTGCACCATAGATGGTTACAACTAGCTATACTTCAGGGATCCACTTTTGACTAATTGTATTAATCTGCTGGAACATTAGCACTTTAAGCAATAAAATGATTTTAAGTTTTTCAGAATAGTACTTATTGTCAGTCCCTAAACACATCTATTATCTGTTGTTCAGCTCTCGTCTTGCAAGCAAAGATGGACATCAACTCATCTTGGCATTCTCAGGACTGTGACTTCCCAGTGATAACTATAATGTTTTCAAGCATCACAGTCCTTCACATCTTAATGGTCCCTATTCTGGTTTTTATCCTCTTTGTTGGTTTCCAGCGATGGAGGAAACAACTTGTCGGCTCTAATTCCATGGCATCAAATCACATTGACATCTTTACCTACAACATGGTGATTCTGGAACTCCTTGGTACATCGGGGTTCTGCTTTAATTTAATTGGTTTATATACATCCTCTATTTCACCGATTATTGGAAGCAGCATGTTTGGTATTTTCTCAGTTGGAGATATGCTGTTTCAACTTCTGACCTGCATCGAGCGCTGCCTGGCTGTTGTGCATCCCCTCTACTACCTGCGCTTCAGAGGACGTGAAGGAGCAAGGATCAGAAACATCACCATTGGATGTGTTTGGCTAATATCTGTTGGTTTGGTTTCTATAACATCATGGCAAAAAACTTCAACTCTATATGTGACATTAGTCCTCCTGTCATTAGTTCTTGTGATTGTCTGTCTCTGCAGCGTCTCTGTTCTCTTTTCTCTGATTCGTCCAGGACCAGGAGAGACAGGCAACAATAAAAGGATTTGTAATCAATCAAAGAAGAGAGTTCTCCAACTAGTGGTCATCATCACAGGAACTCTTTTTCTGAGGTTTATCAGTGGTCTTCTTAACACTATATTACAAACATTTTCCACTCCCTATGGATACATGTACTGTGTTGCCGGAATTTCCTCTACGTTTTTCCTTATTCCCAGCAGCCTTGTGTTGCCTCTGCTTTTTCTGCAAAGGGTGGGTAAAATACAAATCTGTGGGAAGCAACCAGACACTGCAGTCTGATTTGATTTTGTAGTCGTTCCTACAAATTTTAGAGAAAGAAAGCAGGAAAGCAGGCTGTATTTAAGTTATGATTTAAGTTGAAGAAAGTCATCTCTTGCCTTCAAGGCAAGGCCTTCAACACATGGTTGTATTTGTCCAATGTTCTTACACAGTCCATATTTATAATCCAGTCCATATAGTAACTGCTATACCTGACATTTAGTCATAATTTCTATAAATGGCATAGCGTGGATTTTGATTTGTATGTATTTACTTCTGATATATTTTGTTTCTTTCAGTTTATACCTGCTTAAATGTTTACTCTTATGTTTAGTATTAATAATGATATAGACTGTAATCCATTGTTATTGTGTGTGAAGTGGATGAAAACAGAATTTTTCTAGAATTCAGTTTATCTTCAATTTGAATGTATATTAGTTTTAAATAAAACATAGCCTATGTTTCTGTCTGGAAACATTAGCTATTTCGAGTTTATTTTGTTTGCATTTGTACAGATTAGTTGATTGGTTTAAATCAAATCACATGTTTTAAATATGTGTTTTTTGATTTATTGTTTAGATCTCCCAAATTGTACATCCTATTGTTTCAATTTAGTTTGCTTACATGTCTTTCAAGAACAAAGGATAACTGGCGTTTATTATTTTTCATAGAAATCTAAGGTCACAGGATGGACCCAGGTGAATAGGGGTCAAGAAATCAGATAGATATAATTCAATTTATTTTGTGTTTTGTTTTATTCTCTACTTGTTTGTGATTGTGCATTGTAATGGATGTACTTAATGAGTTACTTAATTACTCATTGTTTTAAAATAAAATCAGTGGAATTAAGAATCTTCATGTTAGGAATTGCCTATACTATAATACATAACATTTGGGGGCAATGGCGTAACAACACAACAATATAATTTTGGTATCCATTGTCGCTAACACATTGTACATAACATTTATGCTTTTAATCTACGCTCTGGGTTACCCATAATTCCATGTTGTAGTGTAAGAAATAGAATACTCAAATACATTGTTCTTTTAAGATCTTTATTGCGGTTTGAAACATTTTATATGAGCACATTTTTTACCAATAAAATAATGTACTATACACAGTTATTAACATAGTAAATCAAAGTACCACTGTCTGCTTTGCTATTGGTGTCATGTTTAAACGGCTCACCATCATGTTGAAATCTGGTACGTGTTGGGGTATAAATACGGTCCGGTCAGTTAGCATAGTATCAGGTGGGTTTAAGAGGAATTTTTTGCACCATCACATCTGCACAGAGACGTCCTAGTCCACAGTTGTGTAGGGGGCCTACCAGGTGTCAGTGACGGCGCCCCTAAGAGGCCGGGGGCCCCTAAGCAACTGCATACTCTGCTTATCGATAGTTACGCCATTGATAGGGGGCCATTTTGTATACTGTGACGTGTGTAAGTATCGTCCAATCCCAACCCGCCTCCTATGCGCTACCTGTTCACTTAATGAGTGGCCTTCCAAAGGAAGTCTTACTTGCAGCTGTAAAGGGTGCTCTGACTGAAGGTGGATGGTATAAATAAGAACAGGATGCCTTCTTTCTAAGCCTGGGTGCCATTCCGAACTTAGTCCCGCCCACAACGTTTGACGTCGGGAAGTTCGGTCTGGCATTGCTCAGTAGTAGCGCGAGTATGCTCGCACAATATCTGGCAGGCCAATCAAATTGTCAGGGCGGGCTTTAGACGATGATGGACAGATGATCAACAGTAACGTAATCAACCACGTGACCAAAGCGCACTTGGGTGACGACAACAACAATGGCTGCCTGGAGAGTTGAGGTGTGTAGATTCTGCTATTAGGTCTGTTCTAGAAGATATCGACAGCAAATTAATTTTAAAAGAGGAACAGAGAAACGCGATCAAGGCTCATCTTATTATTCTAGGCGTGCAACTGCACGCTTTGATTTTTGTTGACAACAACTGTGCCTGGCTTAACCTACGTCACGCACTCCGTTGCTCTTATTGGTTGTAGGTCTATCCAATTGAGTGCAGAGGCATTTTTTTTCCCTGGTTCGTTCGAAACACGCCCCATAATCACAGCTCTATGGAGCAGAATCAGACTCATATTCTGACTAGAATTGAGTAGGACTACGTCAGGCTACTTTTTTCTTCCACCAGGAAAGAAAAGTAATCATTGCTATGGCAACAATGAGATGCCCCACATGCATGGCTGTACCTTTTTACAGAGGTTGCAAAGTACAAGGATCTGTGCTGTAACATTTTGACAAACTCCTTTCAAGCTTTCGTTACTTGCAATATATTAAGCTTCTACATCATGCAGTTTTGTGGATATTTAGGAGACAGTATAATGGAGATACATTTTTATAGATATGTCATTCTGATACAAAAAAAATAATGAGAAACTGAGCTGTTCCCACTCCGTCTACCTCAAATGGGGTGTTTGAGTGATTCCATAAATCCATCAGCTCCATTATTTTCAGAGTGACATTAAATAAAATATTTACCCCTTACTTGAAAATAAAACTGGGATAAAACTATTTTAAAGAGGACCTGGCCTTTTGGAATTAATCAGCATTTTTTTCCTTTTTCCTTATTTGGGTTTTCGTGTCAATGTGAAAAAGACGCATCAAACCAGAGGAACCTATAATTAAATACAGGTAGTCACTCAACCAGTAGACTGCCTTTGCAACCGCACTCAAATTCCAGTGAGTCTACACTGATGCAGACTTGCTATTTAAGGGTTAAACAGTCCACTCACTGCACCAAGTATAAGGTTTGGGCTGGCCCTTAATAGGGCGGAGCCCTGAGAATGCACAAAGGGAAGGTTTTGTGAGTAGGGGGAGTACTTAGACGGGCTTGGGGTTGGGCCTGTTTAACACTTACAGAGTTAACGTGCACCAGCAGATACCCTCTTTAACCTCCTGTTGGGGGTATGCTAGGAGGTTCTCACAAATCCAGTCATCATTTATCAAAAGCCCTGTCTATTTTTAGCAGGTATATAACATGCTATAGCGACCCCTTTTCTGTTGCTTCATTCTGTCTCTATTATCCCCTTCTGCAGTATATATTAGATCAATCTCTAACTTTATGCTCTCTCTGCTTTTTCTCATTAAAATAGCTTCATCTGGACTTCCGGTTATGGCGTCTCAGTGAACGGTGCGTGTGCGGATGGCTCGCTACTGAATCCTTTAAATTAATCCGTAAGATAGACCAATATTGACAAATTCACCTGTTTTGCTAACGGGTAAGCGCTTGCTGGGGACTATGCCACCGAAAAATGCCAAGCCGGTCCAACAACCGACTAAAACGGCTCCACAAGTGAGTGCGGCTAACGTAGCACATGCGGCTATTGTGGCTAATGCTAACGTGGCAGCACCGGTTAACCTGGATGAAGCTCAGGACACGCCAACCAACCGTGATATTCTCGGAGCAATTAGTTTGTTGAAGGAGGATATGAATAAGCATTCTGCTGATATGCTGAAAGCAATTAAGGATATCAAAGGGGATATACAATCGCTCACTGAAAGAATTGGGGAAGCAGAGGCGCGAGTTTCGCAAGCAGAGGACGATGTTACTTCCCTTCAAAACAGAGTTAAATCATTGGAGAAGACAGTGGAGGTGTTTTGTGACAAAGTGGCGGAGCAAGAGGACAGGAGCAGACGCTGTAACCTGAGGTTGGTCGGGCTCCCTGAAAAATCCGAGGGATCGGACCTGTGTGGCTTCTTGGAGAAGTGGCTCCGAGAGACGCTAGGTGAGGACTTCACTTTGTCCCGCTGCGTGGAGAGAGCCCATAGGATCGGGCGCCTCACCTCCAGTCCTGCGGCTCCAAGGGTTATTTTAATGAAGTTTCTAAGCTACCGGGACCGGGAAGCAACTCTGAAAGCCGTCAGGAAAATGAGGGAGGTGCGCTATGAGAACCACCGCATCACCTTCTTCCCTGACCTTTTGGCCGAAACTCGCAAGCTGCAAAGGCGCTTTGATGGAGTGAAGATCCGGCTTCGTTCCCTTAAAATTCGGTATGGCATTCTGTACCCAGCCCACTTGATCATCACACATAATGACAAGCGCCGGATCTTCAAATCCGTGGAAGAAGCCGAAAAGTATATTGACGGAATAGGCTCGCAGGCTGAGGACAATTCCAAGACTTAGTATGTATTCGCCACTCTTTTTCTGGCATGTTTCCTAAAAATAACGTTTTGCCTTAAAAAAGGGAAGCATGAACACTGATAATATTTTTTATTACTCCTTTGCAATGTTGACAAATCTTGCCGTAATTACTGTTATTTTGGTCAGAGCATTTTTTGTTTATGCCAGCCAACATGACCATCATTATGCGTGCAGTTTTGTACGTTACCCACTTGGTGGCTGCAACGTTTCTTATAACCCAAGTTCAATATTCAGAAGGGGTTACCGCCACATTTCGTTTGGGGAAATATGTGGAGATTTGGGTTATAGGGCTCTCTCTGGACACTGTATTTTTGTGGACTTTACACTACATGAATGAGAGAATAGGAAGGGACCAATGTATTTCATTTGTTTACATCTCCAATTACACAATTTATGTCTGTTTGTCCTTTAATTAATATATGTAGTTGGAATGTCAGAGGTCTGAACAAAATGGTCAAGCTTAAACAAGTGATGGGCAGAATCAAACAGATGAAAACTACGATATGCTTTTTGCAAGAGACACATTTGACTGGAAAAGACGTGAATAAAATTAGAGCTAGGTGGCCTGGCCAGGTATTCTCCTCTAGTTTTACAACTCATGCCAGGGGAGTCATAATACTTATTCATAAATCAATTCCATTTGAATTAAAAAATAAATACTTCGACCCATCAGGGAGATTTATCATTCTTAGTGGGACTATAGTCTCTACAATGGTCAACTTTGTGTGTTTATATGCCCCTAATGGTGATGATCCTGTTTTTTACCAAAATTTGTTTTTAACCATGGCAGCTTATAACGGTCCATTTATAATTGGCGGAGATTTTAATTGTGTTTTAAATCCCGCGGTAGACCGTTCAAACAGTTCTGTTTTGTCCCACCACAAGCTAGGAAAACTATCAAGAAATATATGAAAGATCTGAATTTAGTGGAGGTTTGGAGACAACTTTTTCCAAATAAAACAGAGTACTCTTGCTTTTCAAACACCTTTAAAACTTACTCGCGAATAGACTTTTTTCTGGTCTCTTCTAGTCTACTATCTACTGTTCAAAAATGTTGGTATGAAGCTATTCTACTCTCTGATCACGCTCCAGTTATTTTATCAATAAAATTACCAAATTATTGTCGGTCTTCAATCCAATTCCGATTTCAAGCTAAATGGTTTAGGTCTGAAGGGTTTGAAGAATTTCTTGAAGGGAAAATAACTGAGTATTTTAATTTTAATACAAACCAAACCAGTGCATCAATAAAATGGGAAGCATTTAAAGCTTATATAAGGGGGGAAATAATGAGCTATACTAGGCATAAATCAAGAATACATCTGATTTGTTTTTCAATGTTTTTTAGTTTATTTAAAGAATTGCAGGAACAGATGTATTATTGCAATGATACTGACAAATATAGGAGACTTCTTTTATTAAAATCAGAATATAACGAGCTCACTACCAGCAAAATAGCAACAAATCTATTGTGGTTAAAACAATCATATTACGATCAGGGCGAGAAGGCAGGAAAACTCCTAGCTTGGAGACTCAAAAAGTTACAGACAAATCGGGCCATAAATTTAATCAAATTAAATAATGGAGAGAATCTGGTGGATCCAATAAGTATAAATGAGGCATTTGCAAAATATTATGAACATTTATATACATCACAATATCCAGATAATACAAATAAACAGAAGCATTTTCTAGACCAACTTCAATTTCCAACCCTGTCAGAAGAGAGTAGGAAAGATTTGGATGAAAAATTGAGTGTTGAAGAACTCAAAATGGCTCTAAGCCACATGAATTCTGGTAAAGCTCCCGGCCCCGATGGCCTACCAATTGAACTTTACAAGAAATTTCCAGATAAATTACTGCCCCCTCTACTCGAAGCGTTCAATGAATCTTATGAAAAAGGCACCCTACCCCCATCCTTACGATTGGCGACTATTTCTCTTTTGTTGAAGCCAGGTAAACCCCCAACAGAAATGGACTCATATAGACCCATTTCTTTAATGTCCTGTGACAGAAAAATTTTGTGCAAAGCTTTGGCTCGAAGGATTGAAACACACATCCCCAATTTAATCTCAAATGACCAAAACGGATTTGTAATTGGGCGCCAAGCCTTTCATAATACCCGCCGATTACTTAATATATTGTATGCAAAACAGTTTGCTATAGACCATGCCTTTTTGTCATTAGATGCTGAAAAAGCTTTTGACAGGATTGAATGGAGTTACCTCTTTGATACCCTTAAGAGATTCGGCCTATGACCAAAATATTTAAAATGGATTCAGTTACTGTACACTGAGCCAGTGGCTAAAGTTGCCACAAACAATCAATTGTCAAGATGTATAAACCTCTGTAGGTCGACACGACAGGGATGCCCACTATCCCCTCTTCTTTTCTTGTTTGCCATTGAACCGCTTGCCATGACAATACGTAAATCCCCCAAGATCACTGCCATTCAAATTGGGAATGTAGAGCACCGGTTGTCTCTCTTTGCAGATGACATTGTTTTGTATTTAACTAATTTGGAAGAATCTGTTCAAGCTGTTGATAAACTACTGAAGGAATTTGGAGAATTCTCAGGATATAAAGTTAACAAAAAGAAAAGCTCCTTATTAATGCTGAACAGAAATAACCCTCCAATACAAACACAATTTGCATGTACCGAAGAGGGCTTTACTTACCTAGGAATTAAGATTGACAGAGATTTAGAGAAAATGGTTTCTATAAATTATGATCCTTTAGTGCAGAAAATACTAGATTCCCTAGAAAGATGGAACGAAATGCCAGTCTCAATGATAGGTCGTATTAATATTATTAAAATGTCCATTCTTCCAAAGTTCTTATACCTTTTCCAGTCCATTCCTTTACACATTCCAGCTTCTTTCTTTTCCTCTATGGATAAAGCTTTTAACAAATTTATATGGAACAATAAGCGCCCCAGATTGCGACTCTCTCTTCTTTATCTGCCCTATGATCGAGGTGGGCTTAGAATGCCAAACATTAATTTGTACTATCGTGCTGCGCAACTCTGTGCTGCTTCCTGTTACTTCTTAACCGGTGACATACCTTGTTGGGTACAAATAGAAAACAACTCTATAACATTACCTTTGTCATCCTATTTTTACTCAGCGGAACTTAAATATTTATTAAAAAACACCAAAAATCCTTTTCTCAAGAACACCATATCAGTTTGGCACCACTCCCATAAGGATTTACATGAAGTGTCCAAAATCTCATATCTGTCACCTATTTGGGGAAACAATAAATTCAAACCAGGAAGAGCAGACAGGGGGTTTAAAATATGGATGAATAGAGGCTTAAATAAAATAGGGGCCTTTATAGTGAAGGAGTTTTGATGACTTTTGAACAACTGGTAAATAAGTATAGTCTGCCCCAAAAGCATTTTTTTAAGTATTTACAGATTAGAAGTTTTGTCTTCGCCTCACTGAAATCTACGTCTGAACCTCCACTTACAACCATAGAGAATATAGCCGTTCACCATAATCAGAGTAGAGGCCTACTTTCCAAATTTTATAATATTTTACTTTTGGCTTCAAAAGAAAATAGTCTTGCATATTTACAAGCTTGGAAAGCTGATCTGCAAACTGAAATCCCTGAGGATGAATGGAATAACTCATGTTTATTGGCACAAACGCAAACTATTAACACAAGGTTTAGACTATTACAATACAAATGGTTATTTAGAACGTATATCACTCCTGTAAAACTTCACCACTTTAATTCAAATACTCCTGATATCTGTGTTAAATGTAATATAAATAAGGGCACTCTTTTCCATTGTATGTGGCAATGTATAGAGATTCAAACTTTCTGGAAGGAGGTTACCATGTTCATCTCCCGTTTGATCGAACAGGATGTTCCAATGGACAGTAAACTTTGCTTACTTCACATTTTTCCAGATGGACTTAAAGGACTTATGAAGAGAAAGAAGCTTTTGAGTTTTTGCCTTTTGCAGGCTAAACATTTGATTGCTCTGAAGTGGAAGAACACAGAAAGACCAAAGATAAATGAATGGATTAAACTATTGACCAACAACCTGGCAATGGAAAAGCTGACATATATAACAAAAGGAAAGCTTGAAGACTTTAAGGATATTTGGTTTCCCTTCCTACATCTTATAAAATACTGTGACATGTAAAGCTATTTTTTCCTCGTTTTTTGAGTGTGCAGATAGAGTGAGCCCTGGGGTTTAGTGTTCTTTTAGGGTGGGGGATGGGGGGAGGGAATGCACTTTGCTTTGTTTTTCATGTTTATGTGTGTGTGTGTGTTTGTTTTTTGTATGTCTAACAGAAAATTCTAATAAAAATATCTTTGGAAAAAAAAAAAATAAATAGCTTCATCTTTTCTCGCTGATGGAGTCACAGCTATTTTGCTTAACACCTTTGTTTATAGATGTTGGAGCTGGAAATAAAAATGATTATCCTACAGAGGGCTGCATTCAAAGACACCCCAAGAAGTACATTCTTAATCAAATTAGATGCATTTCTGTTGCCAGAGTTAGAAGGTAGAATACTGCTAATTCAGAGGTAAAGTCATGTTTCCGTGTGTCAAAAAAACTGTGCACGTTATTTCTGAAACTTATTCATGTAAGTGAGGTATATTTTTTCTTGTAATATTTAGCTTAACTTTGTTGTAAGAATGCAGGCTTCTATAAGCTTTTACTTTAGCACTAAGCTTTCCAGTCACAGTATTGTTTATGTAAACACAATATGTTATTTTATCTGTTAAAAAAATATAATAAATATCCTAAACCAAACTAACTCACTCGATTACAGATGGATATTGAGTTATATAAAAAACTGCCTAATAGTGCTGCTTGAAATGTCAACACAGCTGGCTTTGCAAGTACAAGATTTACATTTACTCTCCATTAATGCAAAGTAGAGAGTTAATGATAAAAAATCTTCAGCGGCCTAATGTTTTTCTTACTACAAAATATATATTTAAGCCTTTTATTGGTTATATGTAAACTAACTTATCACTCCAATCACATAAGTTTATCTTTGACCTTACAGAAAATTCTTGGATCAATTCAAATCAAATAACAGATAAATTCTGTATAATCAGTGTGACAGAGTATGATTACAGCGAAAATGCAACTGGCATTTATCTTCTATCTTCACAGCAAGTGAAACTTTTAGGTGATAAAGCAAATCACCATGGAAACTCTTGGTCATTATCAAAGCCAGTTATGTCAGTTGATCACTAAATAGCAAGACTCACTGTTGGGGTCAGAGGTGGGTAATTTACCCAAGATGCTTTTCTAGTAAGAGTAGCAGTACTTCATCATATTTCTCTTGAAGTAAAAGTAAAAAGTGGTCATCAAGAAGTTAAATCAATTTAGAGTAAAATAGTAATAAAAAAAAAGGTTACTCAGTTACTGAGTGATCAACTGACCCATCACAATGAAAAGATCCACTCCATCCACATGAGGCACTGCAATGCCTCATGGAAACAGCTCAACGTGTTCAATGCGTTCAAAGACAAACTGATTTTTAACATAATTTCCGGAAATCCTATATTTAAAAACATCGGAAATTATGTTACAAGAGGTAAATAAGACAATCCATGTTTGTATTAAAAGAATGTTTAAGCTAAGGGATAAGTTAAAGGATTTATTAATTCTTGAAACTTACAAAGCCAGAACTAATCTTAAGTATAGATGTGTGTAAGTTTTGGGAATTATGGAATGAGCTAAACGATGGAATAAAGATGTCTTACTCTATATTTGTTTTCAAGAAGACTTTAAGATCTAAAATTATAAACGGTTACAATGAAATTTAACTGAGTTTGATTTTTCAGTTTAAGTTATGCGTTTTTTAATTATGTATTGGTACCAATGTTATATTGTGAATTAATGTAATGATGGTACAGGATAGGCTAAATTCAGCCTTGGGGCTTCAGACTGTTCCTTTTTCAGTTGCTCTGTGATTGATTCTTTTGTAAAAATATTATTAAGTTTATAAACCGAAATAAAGCATTCATTCATTCATTCATTCATATTAGTTAAGCTAACTGATTTATGGCAGCTAATTTCAGGTGACTCCTCCCCACATCCTCCTACCAGGACATCAAGCTAAACAAAGAAGTCCATTAATAAGAAATCCAAACAGGGACACAGCATCAAGGTAAGAATCAAGCTGAACACCAACTCCAGTGATCATCAATGTTTATACTGCATTCCAAGCGTTAATCCAGGTGTACCCTACTTGGAATCAAGTATGTTTTGGTTTACACTGGATTTTTGACTTTCTTCATTGTTTTCACACTTTTATAGAAGGGTGCTAACTGGCCAAAGTTGGCTCCTCCTGTGCACATATGCAGTAATGTTTCTCTGTTATCTTTATAAATATAAATGAAGGGCTTTATTTATTCTGAAACATTAAAATACATATTTGCAGAAAAAGCATGTATACAACCAGAATGAACTACTGATATATAAATTCAAAAAAGTCCTATGATTTGACCACGCATGTTTAAGCATAAACAGTATGTTTATGTCTCTCTGGTGCACTTTAGTTTAAAACAAGCTTGTTCTTTATTGTGTGATGTCCTCAAATCCCCTTAGCAAAAAGTAGTATACTTGAAGTAAATTCTATTAAAAATACTTAAGTATAAGTTTAGAAAGTATACCGAACAATGTACTTTCAGTGTACTTGAAGTATTACTAAATGAATACTTCTTCGAACTAAATTGGGACATTTTTAAGTTTACTAAAGTATACTTTAGTTAAGTATATGAAATATAGTTTAGAATAAGTAAACTCTAAGTTCACTGCCTGATTTATAGTATGAAATTAGTGCACTTTTATTATACTGGAATAATATACTTTTTGCTAAGGGACATGTAACCAGAAATTTCCCTCAAGCAAAGTAGTAATACTTTGTCATGTTTTTAATGTAATAAAACTATTCCTAAAAGTATATTTTTCTCAAAATGTAATATTTATCATCCACTCCAGGTTATGATTAATTACTTTAGGCAAGAATAGGGATATCCTGAACCTCTTCATTTAAATTTGTACTCCATATGCTTCAACCTCAAAGAATTCTTTATATTTAAAGTCATCTTCTAAACTTTGCAGGTTTCCAAGATCTACCCTACAATGAGTACGTCCACTAACTCCTCTTTTGTGAAGCTGTCTGATATCTTGGCGGAGTCCCGCTGTGCTAACATCACCCTCAGCTCATCAATCCTCTATGCCTTCACTGGGACCAGACTACTCTTGGTCATTCCTAGCTCTATCTTCCTCCTATTCCTGGGTCATCAACAGTGGCGACGGCAGTGCTTAATTAAACCGCTGAGCCACTTTGACCTGTTCACCTACCACCTGGCCCTCATCCAGCTCATCTGGGGTTTGGGAACAGCTTTATTTTATGGAGCCTCACATCTCCCTACTGTAAGGTTAGCTGGGTTGTACCTCATGAACATCGTGTTTGTTGGAGAAACCTTTTTTCACATTTTTACCTGTTTAGATCGCTACCTGGCTGTTGTTTATCCAGTTACATTTAAGAGATCACAAAATATCCATGGGGTGATGATCAGAAACATCAGTACTTTATTTGCTTGGTTATTCTCCTTTCTGTGGAGCCATCTAACAGTTATATACTACCCTAAATTCCCAGTAATCCAGTTCTTCTGCTTTCAGTCCTTCTCTATGGTCATGGTCTCTTTCTGTAGCTTTTCTGTTCTTCGTGCTTTAAGCCATCCTGGTCCTGGGAAAAAAGACAAGGATAGAAAACATGTCGATCAAACAAAACAACGGGCTTTCCGTACAGTTCTGGCCATTACAGGTGTGGTATTCTTGTGGTTTTTGGTGTTCCTCATTGTCACATCTCTCAGGGAATCAGACGTCCTTGGCACCGGAGTCAGCTGTTTGATGCATAAGTCCATAGTATGGTTTAGCCTCCCCAGCAGTTTGGTGTTGCAACTGCTGTACTTTCATAAGAAAGGTAAACTGAAGCTTTCATTTCCCAAAAAAAGCTGCCATGCCTAATACGGATTTCATCAAGTTGTTTTGCGGATTTATAGGAAGACTTTTAAAGAATATTGTTAGTTGCATTTAATTGAACTGTAATAAACTCCTTATAAAATTAGGACTGGTTTGGTTTAAGTTATTTAGGTTACCAAAGAATGTGATGTCATGTTAATATAGATTAAACCTCGGTAGATCTGGTGCCTGACAGATTATAAGCATTGTTACTAAGTCATGCAATTAAACACTGCTAGATACTAAAAAGAAAAAGGAGTATTTAATTGTAGTTTTAATTGCTGATGTAAAAAAGGGATAAATAATTGTTTCTAGTACAAATGGTCACAACATTCTATACAACTAATTTTATTTATATATCTCCAATTGATAACACACGTCATCTCAAGCACTTTTCATTTATAAAACATTCTGACATAAAACTCCTAAATATCAGTTGTTCTTTGGTATCCTCTCAGAAGCTACTTGTATGCATGCCTGTGTAAATTCTCAGTCATCTGGGTCATGGCAACCACAAACAGGCTTAAATTGGAAGGCAACCAGACTGTTGCTCAGTTTTTTTGAAAATATTTCGACACCTACCCAGGACTCCCCAGATCAAACTCTAGTGCTGATGTGTTTATGCAGCTTGGAGGTCCATCCTCCTGTACACATTCCAAGTCAGATGCAAATCAGATAGCCACCCCTTGTTCTTCTGGATTGTTGGAGCCCTTTGTTGTGCATGAGCTATGTGATTGGCCTTTTCAATCATAATGCGAGTGCAGAATGTTTGTATTATTAAACCGCAATCCTCCCACTCCGTTCAGTAATGGCTTTTCTCTTTTCAAAATGATGGCTACCTTGACCCCTCTTTTAAACCATTTGTCCTCTCTACACAACTTCTGAACACTTTGGTCTTCAAAGCCGTGTCCTTTATTCTTGAGGTGTTAGTCTACAGAGAGCTACGCGCTCTCAAATGTCGTGCCATGCATTTCCCCTAAAAAAAAATCTGCATCCGTTTTTGGCATTTATTTAAACATATTTAGCTACTTTAACACAATTGTTTTATGCCCTAACCTGCTAACATCAAACAATTGTGTTAAGGTAACTAAATGTGAAGTAAATGTAAAAAAAAACGGTTGCATTTGGTTTCTCCAATATCCTCGCTGCACTGGAACGCATAAACAACACCGCTAAGCTTAGGTTTGGGTGTTTTGTCTTTAGGATGAACCCGTGTTTATCTGAGTGGGTTGTTGGTTTAAAATTCCCTGGTATGTGGTCTTTAGACCAAATCCTTCTGTATTTCTCCACATATTGAATTACAATGGAGTTGTATCTCTGTTTTATCTAATCTTGAATTTATTGTACATGCATTTTGAGTATTAGTTTCACAAGTAAATATGTAGTTTTACCTCAGCAGATAGCCAAGCTGATGTCACGCTGTTTATTATTTACCACTGATATATAGCCACATATTCAACCTCATAACTGTGTTAACAATATCTATGTTAACAATACACACAGAAATGTGACCTTTTTCCACTTTCATTATATCAGATGAAAGATTTTTTTTATATACGTTAGGATTATTTTTACTAATGATGTGTGAGTCTTTTAAACCCTAATAAAACCTGCATGGGACACTGTGTAATAGTTTATTATGGCTTGAGCAATGGGTGTCTCCTCCTTTGCAAACGTGTATGATGTGATGATGTGTAAGATGTATTTTGGGGCCACTCCACGAGAGTTGGTAACCACTGCCTTCTGTAACACTAAGAAACTTTTCTGGTCTGAGTAAGATTCCGATTTCTATCAAATTCTATTGTCATGTTTCAGGGTTATAAAATAAATATACATTATGAAGTGTTACTTAAAGAGTTTGTCGCGAGTGATCTCTTCTCCGGAAAGAATCGGGGAGGGAAAGCTTAGCCAAACTTTATATTAGTGTACAAATAGTAAAGTTGACTTTCACATGGGCTGTATGAGTTCAGCAGGCTGGGGCCTTTCTGTATGGAGCGGTATGTGCTCCTCATGCATGTGAGATACTCTGGTATCCAGCCACAGCTCAAACACAGGACTAAATTAGACAGTTTAATTTATTTTTAGGTGTGCATGATTGTTTGCCTGATTGTGTCAGCCAACCTGCCATCTATGTGCCCTGCCTCTCTTTCAATGACTGTATCTGCAACATCCCCGTCTGCAATGCATCATGTCAGCCTTCCTTTCCATATTCAAATTGTCGGTTTCGGTGAGATTCAGCTTAACAACTGTGAACTACTATATGATATGTATCGTTAATATGGTATTTGGGTAAACAATCTGACCTTTATGTGAAATTAATTACATAGCTGTCAAATTTTATGGAGATGTGATTCTTCAGGCAAATTAACAGCTTCAAAAAGTTTCTACATCAATAAAACCAAAGGTGAGAGGGCTCTTTTTTTTCATTCTTTCCTGCTCTAGTTTGATATTAAACAGATAAGTACTAATGACATTCCAGATTTATTAATCTCTTAAAACTTGTCTCTCTCTTGTTTTATTGTAGTAATGATTACAGATTTGATTATTCCAGTTTGATATTCGATTCCCTGCTCTAACTTTATTAAAAAGTCATTAAATTAGTTTTTTTTTACTTTATTTTTATAGATTTTTTACAGGTATACAACAAAAACATGACAATGATTAATGTCCTTTAGTGAATCGTTTAGCATTTGTCACAAAAAAAAAAGCATTAGGCAAACAATAAATAATATTATATAAAAATTATTTGTTCATTTACACTTTGCACATACTGAAAGTAAAAAAAAACACACGTTATGGAGTTTCAACCAATCAATTAGGAGTATCCACACCTTTATTCATAACAAATGGGGTAAAGTAGAAAAAAAGAGGGGGACATAGGGGTTCTTTATGGCTTCAGTTGTTCTAAAATGGGTTTCCAAATTTTGTAATATTTTTGAGGACAGTTTATTAAATCAAATCTAATTTTTTCTATGTGCAGGATTCCTGTAAATTCCTTGATCCAAGATTCAAAATTAGGTGGTCTGTCAGCCTTCCACTGCTTCAATATCCATCTTTTGGCAACCATCATGCCATAGAAGACCACTGTTGTTACATCACGACCCAATTTGTTAAGAGTGTCCGAGACGCCAAAGAGGGCCGTTTCTGGATCGGGTTTTATGTTAACTTTAAGGGCACGAGAGTACCATTCAAATATTGAGGTCCAGAAACTTTGAATATTTGGACAAAGCCAAAATTGATGTGCTAATGTGCTGTCCCATATTTTACATCTGTCACAGAGAGGCGATGTTTGTGGGAAAATTTTGTTTAACCTTGTTTTTGAGTAATGTAACCTATGAACTACTTTATATTGTATTACTTGCAATCTTGAGTTCACCGAGCAATAATGTATGTCACTCAGTGCTCTGCTCCATACATCAAAAGTCATTAAATGAGTTAACTACACTTTGTACGAGTGTTTCACTTTTATAAGACAGAAGACAAAAAAATAACGAAAGAAAACAGTGGATTTAGAATGTCCATCAGATGAACTTTGCAATGTATAGAGATATTTTGACTCAAATTTCAAAATGATTAACACTTGGCTTGAGTTGTACACAAGTTTCAAAGGATGAGGTAAGAGTCTTATTATCATTTAATGTTCTCTACTTGTTCAGCTCCTCATCACATCTGAAGACACCAAAGCACTTTACACTATGTGAGGTCATTCACCCAGAAAAAGATGTGTGAATGGGTGTTACTGACCATCAAAAGCAAACCAGTTGAAGTGTCTTGGTCAAGATTAGATCAATAAAGCCAGGCAGAGCAGTGGCTTGGACTGGCAACTCATTGGTTTGAGGATAAGACCCTACCCTCTGAGCCACCATTAAATTGGATGTTGCTTTATCTGTGGCATAGAGCAGTAATACCCACTAATAGAATTTAAAACTTTCATTATTTTTTGCTGATTTATTTTCTCAATCTAAATGGTGTTTTATTTTGTTGAGCTTTTTTAATTGATTTGCTCTGATGCTGTTACCCCGGCAGGGAATGGTAGAACAGATAATACTTTCAAACTTATAGAATTGTCAAGAATCGCGGACAGATGGGCCCAGTATTCAGGTGACACAGTCAGTAGGAAAGTTCTAAAGATTTAATAAAATAAAAACAAAACAAAAGCGGAGCTCAGACACTCTAGGGAGGAAACACAGGTAAGTGACCACGATAAACTGATGTATGATTATCTGGGTTGGTCACTTACCTGGTTTAACAGTCCAGAACACGAGTGTCCCCAGTGCTGCAGTCCCAGAGGTGATGCTGGAAGCTGATCCTGGTGAGGGATCCAGAACAGACAGGAACAGGCAGGATCCAGATCAGGCAGGAACAGAGACAGGTGGCAGGATCCAGACTTCCAGAAATGCACAGGCTTCCAGGAGGGTTCAAAGTCAGACTGGGCCCAGGAGCATGACCAGGTGGTCACGCACAGGAGTAGACAGGATCAGGTGCAGACGGGCAGGCACAGTGGAAGAGGGTAGCCGAGACAGGACGTAGGAACCGGAACTTGAAGCTGGACTTTAAACTGGTCTCCTCCCTGGAGCCAGGCTTACTTTGATAAAACCTGAACCTCCACCCATAATGAGCCAAAAACCCAGAGGACTCCACAGGGGAGGAACCGTGGACGATCAGGAGACGAGACAAACACTAAAACCCTCTTTCCACTGGCAGCTAGGATCCAGGACATGAACCAAATAAAAACTGAACAGAAAGACTGACAGAAAGACAAGTAATGATCTGGCCCTGAATGCTCAGGCTGAACTGAATATAAACCAGAGGTAACAGGTGAGAGGAATAAATTATAATTGAGGCTGGGGAGGAAGAGGGCAGGTGAGAGGAATTACTAATTAGGGGAGAGCAAACAGGCCAGATCATGACAAGAAGATATGGAGCATCTTGCTGCAAACAGGAGTCAGTCTGGTATTGAAGGTCAGAGGTGTACAGAGTAAAAAGGGATGGTGACAATACTATCCTTATCATGCTCCTGTGGTGTTAACTACTTGATTGGACGCTTATTCCTTCAATTTCAGAAACGGCGGTCTGTTTGTCAGCTAAACTTTGATCTATGCAATTGTTGATGCCTTCACCTGAGTTTTCCAGAGTTTAAGTAAGTCAGACTGAACCACATTAAATTCACTAGAGACATCAAAGAACACAGTGATGTCACATCTTCAAACAGAGTTAGAATCTCAGGATGATCAACGAGGTATTCCCCAAAAGAAACAAGTCACTTGACTGCAATGTGTTTTTTTAAAAAAAGGAGCAATTCCTTTTACCACCCCAGCAACAACATCCACTTGACCCCGGATACAGGTCGAACCATTATTCAACACTGGTCCACTTTTTAAAACTAATTTGCCCTTATGAATTACAGAGGATGCCTTCTAATGAAAAACAGATACATTTATTCATCCATCCATTTTCCATCACGCTTATCTCAAGCAGGGTTGCAAGGGTTGTTGGTTCCGTTTATTCAGTTCAGATTATTTATATAGGACCAATGCAAAACACATGTCATCTCAAGGCACTTTACAGGATCAATTTAACTAGATCAAACAGAGTCCCCAACTTCTTTACCAGTCTAACATTCAAAAAAATGTATGTCTTAGAAAAAGGTATCTTATTTGTCCCAGCAGCCAACAGAATCACAACTGTTCGGGAAACACGTAAGATAGAGCTGCAACAATACCACAGGAAACTGAAACTAGCTTATTTCTTCAAAGCTCAATCTCAGGACCAGGGACCACCACCGTTCGCTTCACCTTCCCAGCGGGAACAGCCAATAAAATGCATCCTTTAATTTTTCAACTAATACATCAGAATAAGAGGGACCTACATCACCTCAGACTTGTCATGATTTTACAAAGTTCAGACCCAAATGCAGAAAACCGAACAGGGAGACCAGGGAAAAGGTGTAACAGGTTTTATTGAAGAGGTAAAACAGAGAGAGAAGTGTTGCTCTGAACACTGCTCAACCGGAACTGAAAAGTAAGGGGAAGACACAGCGGTTAGTTCAGGCTCAGTGGGGAATTTGACTCGTGAACTTGGAGAAGAGGATTTAGTTGCTGACTCACATTTCCAGAGAAGTAGTTGAATCCTTGACTCCAGTCTGTATGTTGTAGTTCCAGTATTTGATTCGGTGGAGGGCGTAACAGGGTTTACCCAGAATGCGGTTGTTAGTAGGTGAACGGAGAAACTGACTGCCACTCAGATTTCCTGCGGTACTTGAACGGGTCGTAGTGGAGATTAATCCCTTTCTCAGGGCGAAGCTCAAACGATCTCTTGGGGAAAGTGGATCCAAACCCCCTGTTTGAACCCCAGCCCAGTTTGAAGCTCAGTTGATCCTTCCAGGGAGAGAAGGTCTGAGAAATCCAGTTTGCAGGATGACTTCCTGCCGAGAGGCAAAGACAAAAAAACAAAGTTAAACTCAGGTTGACAAAAACTAAGTTTGACTCAGCAAAACTCAGATTAGCTAGAGTACCCTGAACTGGCAAACACTCTGGCGTTGAGGTAGTGGCAGTCAGCAGCTTAAAAACACTCCGTTAACAAGGAAACCATCAGCAGGTGTGTGAGGAGGCGGACCAGAACCAGGCGCCTCCTGGTGGATGAAGGGAGACAAACACAGAAACACAAAGACAGGAGTCCTGACAAGACTAGAAGTAGAGCAGAAACCCAGACACAACTACTTCTTCAGTATCTGCCACCCAAAATCCATAAGAATGCTTCCAAATGGGCCAAAACCCCCACCTAATATGTAACATCTGGGAGATCATGAACCACAGTTAACGAATTAAACTCCTTCATCCACACTCTGAACACTAATCACCACTAAAAGTTAAATGCACAATACAGACAGACAAAAAGTGATCGTCCAGATCAGACAAGGATACCACTAAAAACATCCCAAAAACCCGGCTTTAGCGTGAAACTGCCTATAATTTCCATGTATGCGATAGGAAGTTTGGGAAAAAAAGGAAAGCCCAAAACATTTCCCTGTGATTATTTTATTGTACTGTTCCAGTCATGCAAAACAGCTTAACCTTTATTATTTATCGTCTCGTCACATCAGCAATTCGAATCATGCTTGTCAAAACAATAAGTAGTTTTTAAAGTCTGGGCAGCTGATGTTAGTGACAGCATTTTAAAGGACAGAAGAGTGAGAGGATACAATCCCTACATGCAAGGTGGGTTTATTTTCCACTAATGACTAATGACTATCTTTTTTAATAATTATACATTATAGAATTATGCATTAAAGCAGATTTAATATACATACTTGATCTTTATTTTATTCAGTATAGATAAAGTGAATTGAATTAAACTGAATAGCATATGAATACAGTACAAAGTATCCAAAATGCTGGACAGCATAATGTTTAAAACCTTAAAGCTTATTTAAAAGCACCAAAATAAATTAGTAGAACATTATTATTATATGGATGCTTATTATTGACCATCAAGCTTATGTTTACAATAAAACATGTTTTTAAAAGAAACAGGGGGAAAAAAGTTTTAAGAACAATTACATATTTGTTCTCTTTTCATGTGATCTATAGAGTCTTACACTGGAAAAACGATCTAGAAATAAGTAAAAAATATTCTTAAATGTATTTACTCTTAATTTGAGTAGGTAAATGAAATAGTTTGCCAATGGAATGAGTATTTTTACTCTTAAAATAAGATATTTAGATAAATTGCACATGAAATAAGACAATGCAATTGTTTTCTTATTTTAAATGTAAATAGTCTTGTTCCATTGGCAAAATGTCTATTTTACTTTCTCAATTCAAGAACAAATGCACTTATTTTAAGAAAAAAATGACTCATCTAGATATAGATTTTTATAGTGCAGCTGCTATATAAAGCAAACTGGAAGGAATTTCTTTTGTGGGCTTCATCTGTTTAGCATATCCCATACCCCCTTTTAAAAAATGTCCCATTCATCCCAAACATCCTAAAGCCGAACAGACAAGTCTTTTCTTCTGATCCTCTTATTTCAATCTTCTCTTAAATAAAAACTAAATTCTTGCAAATGGACTAATACTGCTTTTTAAAACGAGTTCTGTTCTGTTCTCAGTTATTTAATTTCCAGTTTATCTAAAGGAATAAGTGTTAATTTTCAGGTGTTAACAGAAATGACAAAATAGGACTCCACTGTAACTTTCAGAACTATATTTTTTGAGGGCATACTACCATTTCTTAGAATTACAAGCTCTAAATATTAATGAAACTTTCAAAATAGCTGCATTCCCAACTTTACATGTTGGTGTTATTTCTTTACAGGAATCAGTCATCTTACTAGAGAACCAAAATGTCTTTGCCTCTTCCTCCAAACTCTTCCTTTGATTCCTCACAGTCCCGCTGTGCCAACAACACTGATGGATCGTTAATCGGCACTGCCTTGATTGCCACCAGGGTTTTGCTCCTTTTTCCAGTTTCAGTCTTCATTCTCTGCCACGGCCTCCAAAAGAAATGTCAGCAGCGCTTATTTAAAGCAAGAAGCCACTTTGAGGTTTTTACCTATCACCAATGCATCCTGGAGCTGATCTGGATTCTGGGGACAGCTTTAATGATTTTAGGGTCAGCAGTAGGTTTTCCAGCTATAACCTTAGCAGGTGTTTACCTCACAGGCTCCATTTTCCCAGGAGAGATCTTGTTTCATGTCCTCACCTGTTTGGATCGTTACCTGGCTGCAGTTCATCCAATCACCTACCAAAGTTTACGAAACGCTCGAGGTGTAGCAAGCAGAAATATTGTCATTCTTACTGTTTGGCTGGTGTCGGGTTTGTTTACCTGTGTAGCAAACATTCTCGATTCTAATCTCTTTATATACATATTTTTTTCCTTTTTGGCCTCCTCATTGGTGCTTGTTTTTTTGTGCAGCTTTTCTGTTCTCTGTTCTCTTATTGATGGAGGGCCAGGGGAAAGCTTGGGGAACAAGAAACATGTGAACCAAACAAGGAAAAGAGCGTTCGTTACTGTTGCAGCCATCATGATAGTGCTCTGTTTGTCCTTCTTTGTGTATCTGGTGACCATCATTATAAAAACTTCTCAGCCCCTGATGACAAGTGTATTTTGTGTTCTGGAGATTTCTGTGCTTTGGTTAACTCTACCCAGCAGTTTAATTCTGCCTGTGCTTTACCTACTCAAAATAGTAAAACAACCACGTGGACACCATAATAGTGACTGAAGACAGTGAATGGAAACTAATATAAACATAGGTATATGCCTGCTTAAATCTGTCTGTTTAATAGGTAAGACGCTCAAATTAAGATTTTATTTAATTTATGTTTAGAGATCTTTGGAAATTTTAAACTTGTATTATCCTTAATTAAATTTGAATAGTTCCTTTGAAGCTAGGAAAGGTATAGTGGCAGATTTTGAAAACTATCTAATGAGTGATGCAAGATACTCAATACTGCATGAAAAATAATGGCATTGTCATGATAAAGCAAGTTTATAATGACCAAATGTATGGAAAACCTAATAAATTGTTACACATACTGACCAGCAGCAGTAGATGATGTTGGGAAGCAACATCAACAATTTTTTCTGATTCTGAAATAAATGAGGATTAAGATAAAATGTATTTGTCCCCCTGCCTGGAGCAGCAAACCAGTAGGGCGAAATTCAGTTTTGGTATATCAGATTCAAGAAAAAGACAAAACATAGACACTGTACAAAGGGAGATGTGGTGTCCGAGGTTTTACTGATGTCGAAGGAGCTGCTCTTACAGGTAGAAAAAAAATCGATAAAAGGATAACAATGGGTGACAGGAGAAATAAATTTATATTAAAAATGGTTGATAATAAAATGTATGCATAAAGGGCGAATGTTATGAGGGGAAGTTCATGTGGTTTTCAATGTAGTTTAGTGCTTGACTTCATTAATGATGTGGTGGTGGTAGATGTCCAACAATGGCTTTATTAATTATCCTTGTTCCTCATTAAAAGTGAGAGCAACAAATTTAACTCCTCTGGGCCACATAGTGGCACACTCCCACTCGTGCACCCTTGTTCCATACAGTTTGCCCGCCTACTGCCAGGTCCGCTAATGTTAACCTTTGGTTAGCCTAAGTAGACATTTAACTTACGTACTCAAAATAAAAACGGCAATCTCTGCTTGGCTTCTGAAACCCCTTTTTTCTGTAAGTCTGCACCAATGTTCAAAAGCTTGGTCGATGTGCACTTTAGTCTTGCCTCATTTATGTTGGGCTTTGGTTTGGCCTGAGCAAGAGAAAACTAATCCCCAGAAGAAGCCATTTCTCTTATCTATAAAAGAGCTACACTAAACTGGCAATATCCCAGCTCTGTCTGACGTGATTTCAACCTATTATTCCTACCGGTGCAGAATCCTTTGCACTCATAAACATTTAGAAAACAATTATTATTGTAGCTATGACCTTAACGTAGGGTTGAAGTGTGTGAAAATGGTGTAATATAACTGCTTAGACATATGGTATAATCTAAACATGCTGTTTGGAAATAAATTATTAATGCCTTATGTGTTTTTTTTTTTTCGAGGTAATGTGTAATCTGTAAACACATGGTGAAATAATTTTTTGTTGAGGGGGGGCTAAGCCTTATTTGGTATTTCATAAGTTTAAAGCATATAATGGGCAGTAAGATGGAGCTTAAACCTTTCCTATTAACAATCTTATGCTCTTTCATCTCAACCCTCATCATTACTGTGTGATCTAGATCTGGGGATGAACAGTCAAGATTTTTTTTTTTTTGTGAAGTCAGTTTAACCAGTTATGTGTGGAATTAAACACTTTTTTCCTGGTTATTTAATTTGCCTTAAACTACAGCTTGCCACCTACTTTATTTAAATCAAATATAAACATAATCTGTGGAATATAGGTGTATTTACCCCAATGTTACACAATGTGAAGTTATTTCAACCACCGTACAGAAGTGAATAGTTTTAATCTGTATACAACTTAGGATGCCGAAGGTCAGTTTTGAGCCATTTGTTTTCTTCTTTTTTATTTTTTTTCACTTTTTTATTTTCAATAACATTTTTATGTCAACACATACATATGTCCACCTTTGTCACATCTCGCAATTCAAATCTTAATATCTGATTTTTTATAGATCATTTTGGACCTTTCACCTACATCAGGCATACAGGCTGTCTATTCCAGTTCCACTAACAGTTATCCAGGGGCTATTGACGGAAAAAATAACAAAAGGAACCCCCAAAAATGACGAATAAAGATACATTTCCTTCAGATAGACATTAGCCCCATTAAGAGAAACCCATATTTATTAACAACATCCATGGATTTATAAGTCACAATTACAGTGGGTTTTCTTATTTTTTATTGTTATAGGAATAGGCAGGATAAACAGGAATAAAATTTTACATGTACGAGGAACAGCAACATCCATTTGACTTAATTGGATGTTAGAGAGCTAAGGTTAAGTCACGTTTAGATAGGTACAGAGGAGATTGCAAATAGATTGGATGGAGGTTGCTGACAATGAGGCTGTCAGACAGTAAAAAGATGTCAAATAAGATTGATAGGCATGGAAAGAAAAAATAAAGATTCTGAAAGCACAGAATCAAACAAGTGCTAGGACAAGATGGATGACAAAAGAAAAAAAAGGAAGAAATACTGTTATTTCAATCAGGTTCTTTATTCAAGTGGGAGAGTTAGAGTAATGCAAGAAAAGGAAAATCATTTGAAGTATGAACAGAATTTATTCATGTTAAGTATAACATCCTTGATAATGAGCACATAAAGCAAAGAAAGGGTTTACTTCTGTAGGATCTCACAAATATACTTACAATGAAGAATACCTTAAAACAGAACTCTCATGAAGAGAGCTCCTAGAGGTCAGTGACCGTAACAATATTCAATCGATAGTAATATACTACATGTATGGGAATGTAGTATAATTTATGTTCTACAGTTAAGCCTTGAGTAGGACATCCCCAAAAACAGCAGCAGAAGGCAGAGGAAGTATCAGCTACCATTGTGGTCCAGGGAGGGGTTAGAGGCATTTTTTGTGTCCTGTTCTGCCAGGACAGGCAACGGGTCGACCCGGTGCGTTTTAAGGGGTTTATCGCTATCATTACTGACTCTGCTTACTAGTCTCTAAAGTGTATTTGTTCAGAGTTATAATCTTCTTAGTCAAAACTGTTTTCAGCAACTGTTTGATAAGATCCTATTATTAGGAGATTCTTCCAAATTCAGAAATATTTGTTAAAAATTTAGATATTTTCAACATACATTTTCTTTAGTCCTACTCCAACCTCACTGTAGTTGTACTAAACAAGACTGCTCATTACTGCATGGAAATACTAAACGTATCATGTTGGCCCACAAGGGTTGGAATATTAGTGCTCAAGGTTGAAAAATAAGTAGTTGCCCATCTAATTTGGGGTTCAGACATAATAACTGTAACTAGTTCACTAATCCTATCGCGATTCGGGCAAATTCTATATTTCACGTCAGGACAAGTAATTGGTTCGTATCTAAAATATGGTAGTGTGGCTCTCATTTTGTTCTCTTCAAAGAAAAAGCAACAAACTGCCACGCTGGTAAATACGGGAGTATAATATTTTCCTTCAAGATTATCAATTAGGTAACTCTGGTATTTCTCCAGAAGACGGTTGACGTCTTTGTTGTAAATATTGGCTGCTCTAACTGCTACGGCTCCATCTGACCTCTCTAACCGAGCCAGATGTATCAACATCTGGGTGTGAAAGGCAGCTCCGTTCACCCATTGGTTAAGAAGCCGAGTGCTCATCTGGTTATCCGTCAGCATGGAGTTCTGAAAGAAGCACATTTTAAACCACATTAAGAACTTACTCTGACTTCTGTTCAATTTAGTATCTGCATTCATGTCAACCCTAACTTTAACCAAAACTTCACAGTAACCCAAGGCATATGAATCAAGTATTGCTATTGTAATGCAATAGCAGTGCAGAAGCTGCATTCAAGCATCAGAAGTTAGCATCTGATGCTAATAATTATTTCAATGTGTGTCAATGCATTTTTTTTATGTTCCCTTTTGGGACCTTATAATTCAGACAGAAACATGAACATAATTCCTGGGCATGATATTTATTAGCATTGCCTTGAATGAACATCATTATGTGTCTCTACCAACAACTTTGTGTTTTCATAGATGTGCCCTGCAGTGTTAGGAGGATAGAAAAATAAGGTAAAATACTTGACTATTATTGACATATCACTTTAGAGATGCAGCTTCTGTCCGGAAGCTTTGTTAGAAACTCTAATCCTCCTCCAAGCAGGTGAGCAAAAAGAGGTGAGCCACATACACTGATCTCTTATTCAAGCTTGATGTTATCTGCATGTTTTTCTCTCTGTCTAAACCTGAAGGCATTCAAGTCTATAAGATGACTTGCTCCATGAAGATCTATCAGAAATGGGGCTCAGTCGTAGATAAATGGCAATGCCAAAAAGGAAACAGTCAGGCAAGCTATATTCTAGTTAGTTTTCAGTGCCAGCTTATTCAGTAAAGCCCACCCATACGTAAGGGATAAGAGACAGACACATTGTAAATGCTCAGCTGTAAGCAGGTCAAGTATCTCATAATTGTACAGTAAATCTAATCATTTTTCTTTTTTTTTGTACGCAAAATATATAACACCAATTTCTATTGCCTGTAGAGAAATGTGATTTAATTATCGTCAGATCAATGTCCTAAAATTAAAAAACGCTAAGAGAATGTTTTTCCTTTCAGCTGTTCCCTTATTCAGAGGTTAAAATAGTGAGTGAGTGAATGAGTGAGTGAATCTCTTATATTAGCTGTTTTTACACCAGATGCCCTCCCTGACACAGCCAGGATTCAGACCCAGGTACCAGAGATGGGGACTCGAGTTTGTGACTCGTACTCGAGTCACACTTAAGTCGCATATTTAATGACTTTAGACTCGACTTAGACTTGCATTTGAAGGACTTCAGACTCGACTGAGACTCGTGATTTCTGACTTGTGAACAATATTTTATTTCTAAGTGTTTTTTGTTTTACTAACTTGACTGATTGCCTTAACCGCACACAGCAGAGGTAAAAAAAAAAACAAAAAAAAAAACAGGGCTGTCAAACAGTCACGTAGCACTGACGTCACTGTCGCAACGCTACGTGACATATATGCCCGCGCGCATGCATGCATGATCGACAAGCCAAGCTTTAATAACTTCATGGCAGTCGTAGAGGAGAAATATGTTGTGAATAATGTTGTGAATTGGCACTAAATAAATAAACTGAATTGAATTTAAAATACTGCCCGCCAAGTCGGTTCGGTCTGTTCCAGGGCATTAAGTTACAAAAAGTTATTGCCACAATTTTTCTTTTATGAAAGAATTGTTATTGTTCTGGTATTTATTTAGGGTTTTTCTTTATCTGTTGTAGTTGCTAACTTCATATGTATTAATAAAAGGCAGGGATGTGATTGTTTTTTTCCACAGCCCTCATTTTCACTTAAAAATAAAAGAGCAGACATTTACTCATAACACTAGAAAAGGTTGTAACCACAAATGTCAGGTAAATACTGTAAGAAAATAGTTGTTTTTGAAAGAAAAAAAAATAAAGATGCAAAATTTAACTGGAAAAAAATTTGCGTGTGCGCTTTTTTTAATTGTATTTTTCATTTACCAGTTCAAGATAATGATCATTCCATAGATCAAATCAAATTTATTTGTATAGCCCTTTACAATAACCAAATGGTACCCAAAGTGCTTTACAACAAAGCCATAATATAATAGTAACCTTTAAGCTATACCGTCTCAGTGACGGAGATGAAAACACAAGGAGAAACAAGCAAGCACGCAAATTATTGCACTTATTTTAATTAATCAAGTGATTAGAATTTATTGTGCGATTTACTGATAATTGTGACAGGCCTTCTCAAGACTTGAGACTTGACTTGGACTTAGGCTCTCAAGACTTGAGACTTGACTTGGACTTAGGCTCTCAAGACTTGAGACTTGACTTGGACTTGCAAAAAATGACTTGTGAACATGTCTGCCAGGTACCCTGCAGTCAAATTGGATGGACATGAAAGACTTGATGAGGCAGCATGAGACCAATAAGGAAGATAAAAAAAATCAAATCCGTAAATCCTCTAATATAGGCCGGGGACTTTATTTCACTGGGGTACAGGCCATTATTGGAAGGAGGCCAGAATTAGAGGCAGGCCTCTATTTCTATTTAAACAAAACAGACTACCTGTTAGGAATCCAATGTGCGTGGGCTGAGTTTGTTTTTTTTGTTCTCTTCCTCCACCACCAGGTGGCGGTTCTCGTTGGTCCTCCCACACACCTGCAGCTGGTTGTGCTCATTACTGAGGCATCTTAAGCGGTGGACTGACACTACCTTGTCGCCAGAGTGTTTGCCAGTTTTGGGTACTCTAGCCAAGCT
This sequence comes from Cyprinodon diabolis, assembly GCA_030533445.1. Taxonomy (NCBI): domain Eukaryota; kingdom Metazoa; phylum Chordata; class Actinopteri; order Cyprinodontiformes; family Cyprinodontidae; genus Cyprinodon; species Cyprinodon diabolis. The sequence goes on along the minus strand of CM060075.1, from coordinate 43,045,415 downwards.
GAGTTTAGCTGAGTCAAACTGAGTCTTTGTCTCTCTGAGTTCTAACCTTGTTTTTGTCTTTGTCTTTTCGGCAGAAAGTCATCCTGCAAAATGGATTTTTGACCTTCTCCCCTTCGAAGGATTGTTTTGAGCTTTGCACTGAGCAAGGGATTAATCTCCACACGACCCGTTCAAGTTCTCCTGGAAATCTAAGTGTTAGTCCGCTCCATTGCTCCTCAAGGAACCAACCAAACCAAAAACCTGTCCGCCCTCCAACGAGCCCCCCAATCACTGGATAAACCCACAGGGACTGGATTCTGGGAAGAGAAAGTTTTTCTGCTAACGTGAGTCCCGTTCATCTCTGATTTTTGCAAGACACTGCTGAAAGTTCCTACGGACCCTGAACTGACCTCTGAACTTCCCCTCTCACTTCCAGTTCCGGTTCACACACCCTCTGAGTTACCCTGGATCAACCTTATTGTTTATTTCAATAAACCTGTTAAACTTTTACTCTGGTTCTCTGAGTGGTTCAGATCTCTTAAAGACATCATGATAGTACCACTGGAATGAATAAAAATTAGATTTTGCAGCTGCAATTTTTCTGTACGGCAATACGAAAAAAAAAGACACAGAATAGAATCTTGGCAAAACTGACTTGCGAAGCAAAGTTTAAAATAAAATGTGTGAAAATTGTTCTGCCATCACAGCGAAATTTTATTTGAGGGAGGCTAAGTGGAAGTAGGCTACCAGTATCATATATTTCAAGGGAAATTCAGAACAATGACCTAACTGTGATCACATTTGTCTTTCAGATCAGAACAATTGTGTGGCTGTTTATACTCACGCACCTCGATCTTCTAGCTGGTCCAACTTCACGAGTTTTTTTCTGCAATTTTGGTCATAAAAACAAAACAAGCCAACCTCCTGTCTGCGGCACTGCTAATGGCTTGGATTCGTTAACAAACACTGCCCCCCTGTGGTACTTGTATGTTACTATCACAAGTTGTTGAGGACTGCCCAGGAACATCGTTGGTTCTAATTATAGCCTGTATACGAGTCCGGGCACTATTTACCTCCACCGACAGCCAGACAGGCCATTATTAGAGACCCTGCTGCTAATGGTGTTGGGATCTGGAGGTCTGTCCACCTTTCTCCACCAGATGGCGTACTGGATCTCCTGAGGCTGGAGCTGACTGCACCACCTGATCCTCATCTGCTCATCAGGAGACCAGTACTTATGGAGGTTGAGGGCTCCACTCCAGTGCCAGAGTGTTAGCCAGTTATGGTACAGCTAGACCTGAGCCAACCTGCCTGATTTTGCCTTGTGTATTCTTTGATCCTGCCTGATCCGGTTCTTCTCTCTCTCTCTGCCAACAGAACCAGATCTGTCTGAAACCTGAAACCAGGAAGTTACTCTGTTCTGAAATCTGTCAAGCCTGCACTGAACCTGACTCAGTTCTGGAACCTGCCTGCCTGCACTGGACCGGACCCAGTTTCTGGTATCAGTTCTGCCAAAACTCAACCAGTCTCTGCTTAGCCCTCAGCCTTTGCCAGCCGACAGACCTCCTAACCCTCCGGGTACCAACCCCCCTGCAGCTCTGCTCACCCGAAGCAGGTATTTAGCTCACTCCTCAGTCAACCATTGGATTTTCCTGAACCATCTTCTAACCTCTCTGTCCTCCTAGTGGAGACCCTCCCGAGACCAGTTTGACCGACCACCGTTTCCAGTTGCACATTTTGAATCATTGTTCAATAAACTTTTTGAACTTTTTATCTGTCACTCTGAGTGTTTCTGCATGTGGGTTAGGAACCTAAACCCACCATGACAAATGGAATACAGGCCAATATTAGAGGATTTACGGTATATAATTACCCTTAATCTTGTGAGCTGAGTGCTAAGTTGGGATTCTAGATGCCGGGTGTGAGCAATCAGGTCCTGCTGTTGCCTCAAGTAGAGCATCATACGCTTCATATATTCGTCCATGAGATCTCGCACCTGTCCAAATGAGAATCAAAATATTAGAGCTTCATTAAAACATATTACTTGGGACAACAGACTACTCTCTTCATACTGACAGAGTTTTTTCAGGTTATACCTCATTGCCTTTCTCCTCAGCAAAAACTCTTCGAAGTATATCAGCTGTACCCATTGTTGGTTTCCCCATGGATTGAGCCACGTTCTCTAATATCAAGGAAATGATGAGGGCCCCCAAACCAACAGCGTTCGCCACTGGGCCGAATCCACCCAGTTGACTACCCAGTTTCTGCATGGCCACCAATTCATCGGTTGGTCCACCAGTGTATAAGAACTGGTCTCTGTAAGAACTCAGCTGTGCAGCAGAGTTGTATCCAGAAAACCTCTCCAGGGACCTGCATGGGAAATTATATTTTAGCTATTTTTTGTTTGTTAAGATGCAACTTGCGCAAGCTCTGTAGTTTTATTTTTTTTAACATTTATTTGCTAAAGTATTTTGTTCTTTAGAGGGAAACATCACACTCTTCTTTATTAAAAGTACATCCATTCACTGTATATGCTTTATAATAATAACTGAACTTTATTGATCTCACACTGGAGATATTTACCTCTGCATTTAACCCATCTCCTTGGGGAGCAGTTGGCCGCCATTGTGCGGCACCCAGGGAGCAGTGTGGGTTAAAGTGTTTTGCTCAGGAACCCAAAGTGTATACTCTGGGGATCGAACCAGATACTTGCAACCTTCTCAGAGCACAAACGCACCGTTCTAACCACTAGGCCAACACTCCCCACAAACAGACAGTTAAAGGAAAGAGTCTAAATGCTTTGAGAACTACGTTATATTATGGCCCAACTCCCTAATAGGATGAACACCTCCCTCTGGATGAATCGAACTCAACACTAATGAATTTATACTTCAGGCACCTTTTCCACCTTTGTGCACCTCCTGCTTGTTTATAGGCGTATCCATTGTGAGATGAACAAAGTTCTATTCATTCATTCATATATTCATTCATTCATCTATCCCAATTTTTGCTACTAACCACTCCTTTCTGCGGATAAACGATGGCTTTAATAAAGTGCATTGAGTCATTACTTTGGTGTTGTGATTACTGTAGGTCATTGTAGCTGTTTAAAGACAAAAAAGTAACAGAAAATTATAAAAGCTCCTTCAGTGGTAGGTGGTCAGGGGATTTAAGGCATTCACTGCTGGCCTCTGAGGACTCTGAGGCTTGCACGGAAGATTGTGGCTGTTCCCTCGTACCCAAGCCACAAACTATTTCAGTTACTTCCCTCTGGCAGGACACTGCGGTCCATCAGGACCAAAACCTAACGCCAAAAAAACAGTTTCTTCCCATCTGCTACCAGCCTAATCAACAAGGATGCAACCAGAGGCCCCTGTGACACTGATACTGCCTCTATACCTCCCCCGTTCAGGACCTAGAAGTTACACCACCGTAGCATCTCCAGACCTCCTGTGTTAGATTAACAGACAGAAGGATGGATTTAGTTTAAAAATAATCAGCATTTCTGGTGAGTATGATATATTTACTTTCAAGCTTTATGGACTATTTTATCTGGTAATTAGATGCATATTGAATCTGAACAGCTACTGATGGAGTAAATATGGCTGAGCTTTGGTTATAAAGGAGAGGATTGCCATTGTTTTAACTGGGCTTCTTGCTAATTGATCTCTGCATTCACCCTCATTCTAATCTCCCTCACATTTTTACCTGCGCTTGTTACATTTCATATTTGAATACTTTTTTTGAGAGAGAAAATCGATTTGAGAGAGAAATCTCCTTTTGAGATAATACTTTTTCACTCTGAATGAAAAAAAAAAAAACCAAAAAATGAGAGTAAAAATCTATTTTTTGAGATAACCTTGTTTCTTCTGAAATAATTTCCAATTGTCAATTTATCTTTTATGATTTGAGAAAATGTTTTCTCAAATAACATCAGTTTTTGGTATGAGTATGAACAATTGTTTTCTCTAATATATTTATTTTATTTTCAAAATTATGTTCCCACTTCATATAATTCTTTCTCTTGGATTCAAGAATTAACTCCATACTCCACAGTACTACTAGAATTATTTTACTTGTTCGTTGTACTTCATGAAAAGCCTGGTTAGAAAAGTGATTTTTGTATTGTTTTTCAAGTCCAAAATTAATTCTCCCGAGTGTGTTGGACTGTCCTTTTCTTAATAAACTGTAAAGTTTTAATAATGTTTTCAGCCTTAGAATTGTGGCAAAGGTACTCACCAGTCAATTTCAAACCCATTCCACTGTGTAGACTGGAAGAAAGAGTTTGCATACTCGTCCAGGCTAGCTTGCTTTTCCTCTTGAGAAATTTCTCCACCCATTTCCAGTTTCCTCTTTTTTTCATGGGAAGAACAACAAAACAGAGGTATGTTATTAAAAAGAATTAATATATGTTAGCTGTTCAGGACATAATCTTCAATATTTATGGCTGCAGTGGTTCTTAACGTCCTCTCAGACACTGGCTTAAATGCATAAAATTCCAGGCACTGAGTTTCAGCTAAGGAGTTATCAACCAGTAGCTGAGAACAACTTTGTGTACTTCAGAGTAATTTTCGTGTCATTGATTAAGGTTTAGTCAATTGAATTTAATCTTTAATTTAATGTCTGTCTGTCTTTCTGATGGTCTATGTCTCTGTCTGTCAGTCTTTTTATGAGAGCATTTCACAGTGTATTTTTATTTTATTCATCTTCCTAAATTGACCTTACTAAAGGTGCATTGTTAATGCTGTGTTCAAAGTGAATGCTGTTTTGAGCATTAAAAATGAATCTGATGCTTTTCCATATTAAAGTCAGACGTTCAAATCAAGAGCATTTATAATGCTCCTAAGTAGTATGGAGTACCATGGAGTATGGAGGACAAATCCTGCCACAATTAAAAATACATAACTAAATTACTCATAAATATAAATCATAATAAAATAAGTGAGACACAATGCAACAAGCTAGACTAAATGCATATACTTAAAGTTGTATATATATATATATATATGTATAAAAATAAAACGTCTTCCTCACCCATTGCGGGTGGTCTTCCCCACCTTTTTTCCTTCAAGCTCTGGTCCTCTACCATAGAACTGGGAGCTTCAGGGTTCTGCTCAGTATCTTTGCTGTTCCTAGAATTCCTTCTTCTGGACCGAGACGTCTTATGTATCTCCAAGGATCTTCTGTAACCACTTTTTAAGTTTGGGGGTCACTGTCCCAAGTTCCCCAATGACCATGGGCATCACTGATGCTTTGACCTTCCAGGTTTTCTCCAGCTCTTCTCTGAGCCCCTGGCATTTCTCTAGTTTTTTTATGTTTTTTTTTCCTGACTTGGTATTGCTATTTGATCTGTCCAGGGTGTACCCCGCCTCATTGACTGCTGGAGATAGGCACCAGCACCCCTCGCGACCCCAATTGGGACAAGCGTGTCAGATAATGGATGGATGGATCGTATTGTTATGTCAACCACAATGGCTTTCCTCTGCTTTTTGTCTACCACTACAATGTCCGGTTGGTTCGCCATTACTAATCGGTCCGTCTGAATCTGTGTCTGGTGGACATCTTTGCCATCAACTTATTTTTCAGGTCAGTTGCTACCTCGTGTGGTGGCGCTTATTGGAGCATACAATATCTCTCTCTCTCTCTACAGTATGATTAATGATTAATTTTACCTTCTATGGTAGCTCTTCAAGTTTATTCTAATTTTTTTTATTTAGCCTTATTTTTTATAGGAATGCTGTACTTTTTTCTTTACTTATTTATTTCAAGTAAATAAGTAAAGATGTTGCTGTTTTATTTTCCCTAATCTTTTTATTTTCTTATAACAAAAATCGATTTTCTTAAAATATGCTTTTCTACACTTTATATCATTTTCTAAATATTTTATTCTTATTAACTCATATCTTCTAATCCAATATATTCCTGTAGTATATTCTCAACAGATTTCTCATAAACCATATTTTTCTGCCTCTTGTTTTTTTTTTTATTTTTTTTTTTTACCTCCTCTATTTTTTCCACATGTTAACGTAGAAATGGAGGGGTGGCCTTTGGAACAGCATCACCGCTGCAGCTTCATCTCCTATAGGCCGAGGTCAGTACCTGCTAATAGCTTCTGCCATGCATTATAGAGGTTGGAAGGCTAACTTCCATCATGTTCTTGATAACAAGTGGTAAAGTTAGTGGAGAGAGGCTGCAGCGGTGATGCTGTTTCACCTGTTTTTTTTATAAAGCCACTTAAAGGAATAGTACACCCAAAACATGATTAGCCTTCATTTTCTACTCACCCCCATGCTGAACAGCACTCTGGAGTACTTTTTTGATATCTCAAATGCATCTGGAGATCTGGGAGGCTTCTTGCTGTCTGCTGACATTCAAATAATTGGAGGTCTATGGTGCCCGAGGCAGAAAGGTCCATAAAAGTCCACAAAAAACGTGTCAATATTCCTCCATACTGCTCGTCCAATGTATTCCAAGCGTCCTGAGTGGGTAGCGTCCATAATTTACTCAAAACGAAGTCATTTAGAATGTTTTTAGAGCATAAACAGTAGTGTATAGGATTTCCTAAAAGCGAGTTCACGAGTCTACGGAAACTGCGGCAGACCAAACCAGATGAAAGTGCGCATTCAGCGTCTGCTCTTGATAATGCAAGCGTAGAAGAAGAAATGTGCTGTTTACCTGTGCAAAGAAAGAAACAACGAAAGAAAAATGTCTGAGGACTTCATTGTTGAGGAAGAGCATGAGTTCTTTGCCGAGCTGAATGCGCACTTTCATCTGGTTTGGTCTGCCGCGGTTTCCGTAGAGTCGTGAAGTAAGAAAAATGGACCTAGTGTTCCTTGCCCAGACGCGGGACACAGGGGCCCCACTCTGGAGCCAGGGCTCGAGGTGGGGCACGCTGGCGAGCGCCTGGTGGCCGGGCACAGCCCAAAGAGGAAACATTGGTCCCCCTTGCAATGGGCTCACCACCTGTAGGAGGGGCCAAAGGGGTTGGGTGCAATGTGTGATGGGTGGCAGAGGAGGACAGGGACTTTGGCGGCTGAAGGAGCTGGCTCTTGGGACATGGAATGTCTCATTTCTGGTGGGGAAGGAGCCTGAGTTAGTATACAAAGTTTAATGGTTCCATCTAGTGATAGTCGGACTTACCTCGATGCACGGTAGGTCGGGGGGGACTTTTTTGTCATTAATACTTGACCTGCGCATGCGAAAGAATAATGATTCAGTGCTTGAAGCACCGCCTCTGGCTGTCAGTAGCTGGTTCCTCGTCTTACCTTGTCACTCCTTGCCTTTCCCGGACTCCACATGCTCTTTTCCCCTGATGTCTCCATGGTTCTGGTTAAGTTTTACATTTTAAGTTGGATTTGGATACCTGCCGCTGTTACCTGTGTTGATTCATTAAAAACTGCAACAACTCACCTCTGCCTGCCTCTCAGCCTCTGCGTTTATGTCCTCAAACCCTGACAGTGACTTCAGTGCCAACTTATACTACTAGTAAACGCGTATGATCCCCATATCCTAACTGTGATTTCAACTACAATTTCTTTCTTTGTATTGCATCTATTTTTGGTTACATATCTGTACCCTATACCAGAGGTAATCAATGTGGGGTACCGCAACGGAGGTCACAAGATTTAGTGTTAACCAACTAATTTTTCTTTTGACTGCTGCTTTTGATTTAGTAAATATTGTTTTTATCACATCTAGATCATGCTGCTGTCTAAAGCACGACTTTTAATATTTTTTAAATTCTACCAGAAAGACAGATGATGAAAAAAATATTTTTGTCTAGTTTCCTTAGTTTTCCTTTTTGTATATATATTACATTGTTCAATAACTATGATTTTTTTCTGATATGTTTTGCTTTTCCTTTGCTGTAGTCTAATTTAGCCTCCTGCTCTTTTTTCTATTCTATATCTTTAATCTAATAAACATTTATACTTTGAGTTTCGATTTGCTTTGCTATTAGAAATAAAGGGTGTGCCTATTTTATTCCATCCATCCATTCATTTATCCATCCATCTGGGTCTTGGTGGGGCTGGTGCCCAATTGACAAAATAATCACAATAAAGTTAAATTCTATTCTATTCTACCAATGCAAGGGACTTCTGCTGCATGTACTAAAGTCGATTGTATATCATAGCATTGTACTCTTTTTTTTCTTTTTTCTTTTTAATTTTATCAGTGTATGCCAGGGTGCTAAAATGAAAAAAGAAAAAACATACAGAAGAAGGGATATGTTACATTCAGATTTTTTAGCTGTTGTCTACATTTGACCAGAAATCACATGCACCTAATATTATGGGTAGTAAGATCATGGTTGCAAATAGAGCATGTAGCAATGACCTCCGTGTGTTTGTCTGGGTCCCATATTTGCTGCTGGGAAATGCTTTTCTCCCCCTCAGTGACGGGAAATCTGAGCAGACAATTGCATAACTCTCAGTCATACCCAACTCACCCTGCTCTAGAAAACATTATTTTCCTTAGTAAAGCAATGTAATATTCCAGTTTGCAGCTGAATGATGATTGACCATCAACTCAGAAGAAAAAAAATCTAAGTTTCTTTCTAGTGTTTAAATCTTAAGAACACAAAAGGTATCTAAGATAGTTGGCTGCAAATACCACTTTTGTACATGCAGCAAAGGTAGCTTTCATTGGTAAACCAAGTGGCTTGACAGAGATTGCTAGCAATGCTCTTATTTAGATTAGAATAGATTAGAATAAAATAAAATAGAATAGAATGAAACAGTGGGGTGACAGTAAGCAGAAAGCATAGTCTTAGAACTTTAAGCACTGGTAACCACCAACTGTCCACGGTTCTAATCAAATTTCCCCTCTAAATGACACACCAACTGAGAAGCCCTACCTGGTAATTTGCACTTCCATAGTCAGAAATATGGCATCAGAGGTACAGGAACCATAGTCAAATGTCTACAGTACATGGGGCCAGAATGGGAGACATCAAATCCTACTTGAAAGTTCCGGCTAAACATAAGGTTAAATATGGTAAGATTGTTATTCACAATGGTGGTAGTGACACACCAATCAGAGGTTACTAAAATTAGTGTTGCTTCCATCTCTAAGTTTGCGAAAACAAAGTCCCCCCGATCTGACCAGTGATGACATATTTAACCGCATGCCATCCTTCAACCACTTATTGAGGTGGTGTCCTGAAAACGTCATGGGCTGCTATAAACACTGGCAGTCTTTTTGTTACTTATCCAGAACCCCATGCAGACACTTTCTTGCCCACTGCAAAAACATAAATAATCCCAAAAGAGCAATCAATATAATCTAATTAAGATTAAAATGACTCCAATTGAGAGAAATGCTTAAACAATTAAACGTAGTTTATTAAACATAGGATCTGCTCAGGTTAGCTAATGACATGATTAATGGTGATCCGATTTTGTCCTGCTGAGATGTTGCTGCAGAAATTATGTTAGCATAACAAATTCAAGCATGCTGAGAATTTTTGGGCGAGGAGGTTGGGTGTAAGTTTTGAAGGACGGAAATGCAGAAACAGAAGCTAAAGGGGTATCTTGCAGTTGTAGCAAGATACCATGTGGCAACTGAGGCAAAAATACAAAAATAACAAATTCAGAAAACCAGAATCTAGGACACATCGAGGAAAACACACATGAGGCGCAAGGAAACGACGAGAAATCAACAGTGACTGAACAGGAGGTGTATAAATGGGAGACGATCAAAGACCAGGCTAATCAGCAGATTGGGAGCAGGTGTGGACTGAAGGATCAAGAAGGGAGGTAGGAGAAGGAGACTGAGACAAGAGGGCAACAGAGCATAAACAAGAAATACATAAGAACTAAAAAATATAACCAAAACCAACTACAATAACACTAAATTGAAATGGAATCAAAAAACTAGAAAACACAGAAAGACATGAATCAAACTGTAACTGAAAACTCAAAAAGAAAACTTGATCAGAACCAAAAAGTGCAGAATCACGATGGCTGTGCAAAATAGCCTCTAACATGTGTTATGACTTATATCTTCTGTAAAGTTTATAATTATTTACTAAAATGTGACAAAGTCAACTATATATATATGTGCTAGTAAATAATTTACTAGGTGATATGATAAATATGTAAAAAACAGTTAAAAAAATGTGTGCTGGTTAAAAGTATACGTACTATGTGATAGTTTAATAAAAAAGACTATTTTCAGTTAAGAGAAAAGTTCATGAAAATGTTTTTTTATTAAATCAGTTAAAGGATTTGAGAGCTGATAAGACAGAAGCTGTGTTTATATGCATAATCTTAATCCCGTTGTGTCACAAATCATGAGCCAATCACAGTAGAGTTGCAAGAAAGGGGCTGGATTAGTAGCACAGAGTGATAAGTAGTGAGATTACATCAGACTTAAATTTATTTTCTATATAGTGTTTTACAGTTAACCAGTGCATTAAGGGTACAGGAGATATTTTATTTAAGAAGATTAAAAAACCAAAAGGTGATCATTTAATTTCTAAAATGGGTTGTAATCTAACATATATTTGTTGCAGAATTTGTTCTCAATAATTCTGTGCAATTTCATTTTATGTTAAAAGGCAGTCTTATTCCTTTTTTTATATAAATATATACCTTTAAAAGACAGTTTTGGTGGTCACTATTGAATTAGCAAACCAAATTAAGGATACAAATTTTTTGTAAAGCGACAAAAAGAAAAAAAAAACATTTCCTACAAGCCCAGGCCCAGTTTCAAATCTGATTTTATCCTTTAACTACATGGAACCTGGGTTACATATGTTACTCATGAAATTATTTTTAAGAACACATTTCAAAGAAAATCTAAACTTGATCAAATTGGGCTTATCAAACACACTCAGCTAAACCAGACAGGTGAGGCAAACAAAACAGAAATTCAGAATGGAACTGTCCATGAGAAAGCTGCACTGTTCATGGTCCTGAATCTGATTCAAAAATGATAATGTTATCCTTTAGAATCAGCCTTACATGTGCTTTTGTAAATATTCCACCTACTAAAAAAATATTGGAAAACCTGTGCCTGTCGATGTGCACACATTTTTTTGAAGGGGTCATAGCATGCAACACAGAGTTTACCTTGTCATAGATGAATAACGATAGTTCAGTGGGTGAAATGTACGTACAGAAAAGTTCAAACCCCATCGGCACCTCTTTTCTCTGCAAATCTCACAATTTCAAACTTCCACCATAAAACAGGCAAATTCAATCAAAGGATGTTGCCTTATTTAGTTCTGGCCTGTACCTTTTTCATGCGCTGGGACAGGGGGTATGAAGTGTTGACTACTGGGCTGCTGACTGGACCGAAGCTCAGCAGAGAGCCATAAGCCAGCGTCCTCAGCCAGAGGGGGGGGGGGCTTGGGGCTGGTAACAGACATTAAAGAAATTCCTGGAGTCTCCCTGATATAGATAGCTGTTCACGGATGCCCAGGAGTTGGATAAAGTTGCACTGTAGTCGACCAAAATCCCGGATGATTTAGAAATTTCCCCCAGACATGTTTTTAGGTATGAAAAGTAGGACATGTCTGGGAAAAAGAGGACGTCTGGTCACCCTACCATATCAACAATTTGATGTTTCAGTGAGTGAGTGCTTGTTGCTGTGATACGTCTTTGCTCAGCAGCTTTACTCATGTTAAACCAACCAATCAGCGCACAGCTCATCTAAATGTTCACGAGGATACCATAAAAGGAAAAAAGCTGTCAATTCATTCTAGGGCTTTTTACCAGGCTTGCATTAGGGCTCATAGAACAGCAAATATGCCATTTTCAGCTCAACCAATGTTAGACACCCTATTCAGAGACCTTAAGGACCAGCACCAAATACCCTATAGAATCATTCTTTGACCCCTTTAAATCCAAACCAAAGGTCCAGAAAAGTCGCGCTCTATAAAAAATTTCTCTGGTGCGCTTGTTTGGTTTGAAGTCCACAAGAAAAAAACCAAGGCTCCTTCATGCTCCATATTGTTTGGTCAGTTGTTACCCCTGCACATGTTTTAACATGACAAATATGAGTTCCGAGTGATTACTCCTTTAGTGAAGCATTGTATTATATTACCAATTGTGAATACTGTAAATCACAAAAGATCGTACAAAATTTTATTTTAAGGAATCTTTAGGGGTATCAGTGACCGTGCATTTATGATTTTTCTTTTTTATAAAATGCAAAGACAGCTTTAGCCAAAATAATAACTTGATAACATGTGACTCTGCAGGCTGATCTTTTTATTATGACGCTTTGTTACCTTAATAAGACAGAGTGCATCAATCAGTGCGGGCTCTGTATGTTCAGGCCACCCCCTTCCACTTTATATTCAATTACTTTTGTGGTTTTCTGATGTTTATTCTATATTGTCACCACAGTAGGAGAAAATTCAAATGAACACCAGGCCAAAGCGATTATCAGATGTAAGCTAAAACAACAAACTGTCACAGACAAGGAAGACAAGGTCACAAGTGTTCTCTGTCACAAGTTTTTTTTTTTTTTTTAAGGATTTTTACTTTTTGTAAATTAGCTATAAAAATAAATAGTATTTAATTTACAACACCAGTACATTACTATTGATTGTTATTTTTCCTTAAAAAATAAACAAATAAAATCTATGTGAGCGGAACATACTTCTCTGAAAAAGTATGTACATTATCTGAAAATGTACATTGGCCTATAATTAAGTTTGCTAGTGATTCCCAAGCATGCAAAAAGCCTTCACCATCTGTCTCATCGAGCCATATATCTGCCATCTCTAGACAAGACAGACAAACTGGAGTTGAGGTGAAGCTGGAGAAAATCGTGAAACTTATTTTGCAGGCAAGGTAGGTGGTTTTTATAGTTATTTCCTATTTTGAGATAAGAGAATTTACCAAGATGTGGAGAAGAACTAAAGCAAAGTAATTTTAATGATGCGCTTTTTTAATATTCAGAGTAACCTAACCAGTTTGTAGAAGTATACAGATTAAACGGCTCTCCTTGTTCACAAAAGAATTAATTCTTGGAGGAGTTGGGTTTGAATCCCAAACATAACCTTTCATCAGTTAGTTTTTTTATGCTTTAACTATGTATCAAGGTGCTCTTACCAATCAAAGGAATTGATATTATATTAATTTATATCTCTAAATTCACCTTAGGTACAACTGTTTGTTTAGCTTTGTAAATGACATATCTTGCCCAAACAACATACCAAGGCTAATATTTCTAAGGTAGCTTATGATTAGTTTAAATCTTTCCATTTTCAATAAACCGAAATGCTACCAAATATAAAGGATATGCTAGATATTGCAAGATTGCTGTTCTTGCCTTTTCCAATCACTTCCTCCCTGCTCCAATCCTATGAACATAAACTAAGACTCTGTGCATGTTTGAATAAATCCAGCTGACTGCTTACATTCCTTTGTTTCATCTGTGCCTGTCATTCCTGCAACTCTATGCTGCAACACTGTAATGTACCACACATGAGAACAGGTGGACAATGCAGATCCAGAAAATAAAATTACTACAAAGAGGAGTTCCACAATTCGTATTTCAGCTCCACAAAAAGACATGAACTACTCGCTGGTTTAGACTGGTTTTTTACTTGCTTGCCTTGGATTGTCTACCTTTGCATGAATGTACAAGTGTAATCTGTTAGAGCTGTCCTCTTTCCAATTCTTAGATGCATCCCATTCTAGACACATGAACGAAATGGCAATAAAACAGGCTTAGATTGCTGGGCAACTGGACTTGAAGGTCAAAGCCCAGTTTCCTTCCAATTTAAACCTGTTCTCTGGTTGCCATGAATCAGATAGCTGAGAATTTACACAGGTATATGGCTATATTTCTTCATGAACATGTCATTACACTCTGCAGAGGCTTAGAAATAAGCCATTGATTAAATCTAGATAAGTAGTCACTCTGTTGCAGGATATAGCTACTGTGAAATTAACTAGGCACCTCTGGCATATTGAGAGTGATAGCCTAAATTGGCGGTTCCATTAAAACCCCAGTTGCACCTTGGCAATTTAGACCAACGTATGGCTGATGTACAAAAAATCTGTCAAAAAAGCTGACATGCTTTGGGTAAGTTATGGATACGTTTTGTATAAGTTATGAGCCAGCTGAGGCATGCTAAAACACGCTGTCAATCATTAAAATATGGCGAGTGCCAACATAATCTCATACGTTGGGCATAAGTTCAAGGTAAGTTATCAGATGGTTGACATACATTAAGTGTAGGTTACTCATCAGTCCTGGAGTATAGTTTATCCAAAACATCTCAGTAACTTGTGCATAACTTATGCGTATCTTATCAAAAACTTATCTCCAACACATATCAAAGTATTTGACGTATTCCAGACGACTGCTGAACGTGTTTACAATGTACAGCTGCCACACAGTATAATGGTGTATTGGCAGCGTTTTGGTATGAAAGGAGGTTCACAGGAGGAAACTGTCTGTTCTCCTCCAGACTTCATCCACATCATGGGGTGAGCAAAAAGGTGAGTGTGATGGATCCTCCCTGCGTTCACGGCAACAACCAACAAACTTCCAAGCAGACATGACAATGAATCTGCTACAACTGCAGACCTTCTTTCTTTCTTTCTTTTTTCTTTGTATTTATTCTTTTTTCGGTTAATACTGCAATCAAAGAAATCTTTTTATGTAGGCCGTGCGCCACCCTGCGCATCGCTGCTCCCCTCAGGATACTGGCTGGTGCATAATTTCATGGGCATTGTGCTGAAGTAACAACTTCTCTTTTTTATTTCTATTTTTCTATCAGAATACAGCAATCCAGAGGGTACTAGCTAATGTACAAATCCTAAAAACATGATTTTAGGATTGTGTATCAGATCATCATAATTTTTTGTTTTGTTTTTTTTTATCTGTAGGAAAACTGAGATAAAGTGACCCTCTATACATCTAAGGGACTTCTATGTTATCTGGAAGAATTCTATATTATTTTTTCAAATAAATTGCCTTATTGCTTCTTTGCGAAAAGAAATTTGAATGAAGTTATTGGTTTTAAATTGGATTTACTTGTTACTTTAAAGTGATTTTTTTCTACGTGACTTGACTCTCTGTGGTATGAATAAGCTGAATTCAAATGAACAACATCAACTTTGTGATGCCTTAGACTAACCACATCTTGGAGAACAAAGAGGCCTTTTATTTTAACTGGCTTTTTGTTTAAATTGATCATGTTTATTTTAAGGACATTTTGCATCATGAAGTGAAGTCCCTTCATGTCTAATTCTCTAGTTCTTCAACTGGACACTCCTTTCCGTTCTGTCTCCACAGATATCCATTTACCAGCCATATATTCAGTATGTCTTTCAACTCTTGCTGCACCAACAACTCCTTTAATCAGTCTGTGCATATCACGTGTGACTCCACGAGCAGGAGGTTAGTAACCCTTGCTTTTAACATCAGTAGAGGCATCCTTCTACTCCCATTGTCTACCTTCATCCTCTACCTGGGCTTCAAACAATGGAGGCAACCACGTTCCTTCAAAGCAGCAAGCCACTTTGATATCTTCACCTACCACCAGGTTACAATGGAGCTAATCTGGGGTTTGGGGCGAGTATTTAATAGATTGGGAGTCATTTTTCATATTGCACACATTGAATGTGCAGGTAACCTTTTAAGTAGGATAATTTTTTTTGGAGGAACAAGCATTCACATTCTTACCTGTCTGGAGCGTTACCTGGCTGTAGTTTATCCTGTCACCTACAAGGCCCTTCAAAACAGACATGGAGCCAAAATGAGAAATGGAAGCATTGTTTTTGCTTGGTTAATGACCTTGATGTGGGCTTTTGTATTCACTTTTTATCAAAACACAATGCTGGTATTTCTATTTTTAGTTTTTCTGAGTCTGTCCTTCGTCCTCATCTTACTATTTAGCTTTTTTGTTCTCCGTGTTCTCGTTCATCGTGGACCAGGGGAAGGAGACAGGAGGAAAGGACAAATGAACCAAATGAAGCAGAAGGCCCTTTTCACTGTCACTGCCATATTAGGGGTGGTCTTTATTTGGTTTTCAGCATATCTTGTTGCCACAGCCATTGCTGAGTCCGGATTGTTCACTGGAAATGCAAGCTGTATGATTTATGATTATGTGATGTGGTTAAGTATCCCCAGTAGTTTAATTTTGCCATTAATTTATTTGCATAAAAAGGAGCTTTTCTCTGACCGATAAAAAAAACAAAAAAACATTAAATTGTGTTTAGCTAACTTTGTAATAAATCAGGAAATACTTTACTAGACTAAAAGAAGTGTGAATATAATTGTGAAAATATTTTTATGCACTCAGAGTTAGCCAAAATATTGCATTAGCATTAACTTTTATTTTGAGTTTTCAGTTATGCTGTCATTTATTTTATTCTGTGTTGTTGTCAAGATTTATATCATTTTTGAACCCCCCACCCCCACATTAATGAGCCCCATTCATTTTTATTATTTTTTTATTTAGGAATGTTTCTTAGGTGATAAAAGGTAGTTCTGATTACTTGTTGCATATAAGAGTCAAAGGGGAGCACTGGGTGGAAACACACACCCAAAATACTTACTTCATTCCTGCATTTCATAACAAAATAATCTGTTTTCAATGTAAAGTAAAGTTCAGACATTTTTTAGGTCTAATGTCAGTCCTACCAGCATTAAGAAGTAGGAAATTCCTTTTTGCAGAAGGACAGGACTTTTGCTGCAGATAATCAAAATATCAGGTCTATACAAAAGAGCCTGAGAATGACTAAAGCTGAGGTAGACTCAAACTTCCTCTAAAATAATTTGATATTGTGCTGTTTATCTCACATATTATTTTTGTAAACATATATTCTCTGTGTAACATTTTGTTTGTTTAAATGTTGATTTTTAGGCTTTTTAGGCTTTAAAAGATAGAACATTAGTATTGGTTCATTACCATAAAGCATTCAGTGTGACAATGAAAGAACTTGCTTCCATGACGGCCTGAGGCCTATGTTTCTATTCCTTAAAGTTCTGGTAGTTACATATTTCACAAAATACTTTGTATATATTAATATGTAATATGTGGTCTGTACAACAATTATTGTGTTGTAATAAACTGAGTTAATTTATTGCTTGCTGGATATGATTATTTTTTTTGTTTATGTAATGCTTAAGAAGATAACACTTTCAGAACAGTACTGTTTTTACTGTGTATGGTAAGATAGATCTTCCAATGTACTCTTAGTGTGAATCATTTCAACGCAACACAACAATATGGACTGATTTTGGTAGCTCAAATGCAATCTCCAAACGGGATAAAGAAGAAGAAAAATATCAGAAATCTTTAAAATTGTTCATCTTCATGCTACCATTCGCAAACACACAAACAGCATGACAAGTAAGCTAATACGGTCAAAATATAAAGGTGGCAATGCTGGACAACAGCAGTATCAAATAGTCCTATTGACAACGGAAGTAATGAATCAGCAGGAGGTCACCCCAGTCAAAAAGAAAACAGGACCAGAAACAGACACGGATTCAGTTCCCCAGTGGTTCACCAAGATGAAGGAATTAATGACTTGTGAGAACGAAAACCAGAACCCCCAGATAAACGTCATAAACCTTCACATCACAATGCAAAACCGAAGGTTTACACTGGTAAAGGGGGGCATCAACAAGCTATAGAAACAACCACAAAAGAAAACTTAGAACTGATCTGCAAAACAGTTCTTACAGAGCTACTGGCTTCTCTGACCAATCACAAAGTACTACAATTCCAAGATAATGGTAAATCTTATCATATCCAAGAGTATGATAGTTGCTGATAATTTCTAACATACTTTAACCTGTTTTATCCTTTCTTTCTTTTGTTTCACAACTTGGGAAAGGATGAAGGTTGAACAACAGCATCATGAAGGTGTAAGGAAATTTTGTTTGGAATGTATATATTTGTGTATCAGGGTCAGACTTTCCTGCAAGACCTGCTTCAACCAGACACAAAACCTCTGGAGAAAATGAACTGTTTTATGATAGGATAGGGTCAGCTTCTGCCAGACCTGCAACAAATCACCCAGGGACAAACACTGGAGAAGATATGAACCCTAAATGAACTTTCGTGCTGCCAACAGTAACCTGACTTATCACCGTTCCAGATCTCATGGCTTTATGGACCTATTTGTTGATCTGAAAACAAAGAACTGCATCTTTTATTTTCAGATCAAAAAGGGGGAATGTTATGCCATATGCCATGATCATACTTTTTGGACATTGTGAACCAGTGTCCATATTTCATCTTGATAGGATGACCAGAGGAGAACAAGCAGCTTTGGTGAATAACAGCTGGGGGACTTCTGGAGCACCCCCCCTTTTCAGCCAAAGCAGTCACAGGCAAGTCACATGGAAGCCACCAGAGGTGTGAAAACATGTGAGGACAGACAAAACCACAGAGCACACAGGATTCTCCCTCTTCTGCTCCAGCCCCTCTTTTGCCTCCTCACTCTTTGGCTCCTGCTCTCCTTGCCTCGTCTCCCTTGCCCAGGGAGCTGGGGTCCGCTGTTGTCGAGATGCGGGCCCCAGGGGAACCAGATCCCCAGAACCATCAAGGATAAGTCAGAGCCTTTCACAACCAAACTGCTGCAAACAGACTTTTGCAACACATTTCTCTTGAGTTTCAGAGCTTATAGAGCCAAACTGGATGAGAACCATGCCCTGGGTGTGAGCCTGAGGGGACCCCTGCTGTGAGACTGAGACAAAGAACCCCTGGTCGCTGCAACTGGATGGAACTCAAGCTTTCCAACTGGACATGGAGAAAAAAAAGTTTGCAGGTCTGGCATGATTAGGGACAGAACAAGCAATGTGTCTTTTGATGATGCTAATCATATCACGTGTTTACTGCTGAGTAAAGATGACGCTAATTGATGCTAAAGAAGGGACTGCATGCTATGCTATGCTACAGGAATATGTGTTCAGCTGTTCCTGAAGCTTGAACAAGCTTTATTCACTAAGGGTTTAAACACTGATATAACATTAGTGTTTATATGTTCCTCAAATGCTCATTATGTTTCCATTACCAAGTATGACCAAGAGTCATTTAGTGGAATCCTGATGTCTATTCGCTGTTCCCTATTTCAAATAGGGTAAAGAATCATTTAACTAAAGGTTTTTGGTTCTTGATTAAGCAAATCATTTAATAAAACATTATTTGGCCAAATAATGTTCTATTCGCCTCATGGATTTGCATTGTGAATTGGTCTGAAAACATTCCAATTTCTTTAAAATTTGTGAAAAGCTAATTTGATTATATCCCAAATTCTTCCAGATAAACTTTGGTTTCAAACACAAAATCCATCTTAAACTGTAATAGGGTTTTCAACCGTTTTCTCCTTCCTCTTTGTACATAGTAGTTAGTTTAGTTTAGTTGAGTTTGAAAAGTCTTAGTTGAGGGTGTTAAACTGAAATACGTTTGACTTGGGGCTGAATGATTTTGTTAATAATCTCATATTTTGAACAGAAGTTGTGATGAATTAATTCCATGTATGTGCCGAAATAACTGTTTGACCATGATTAGTGCTCGAATCACTCTTTCATCTATTGTTCTAACACACAGCTTGTAGGGCTGTGTGTCATAAACAATATATAACAGCTGAAATAATGTCTGATTAAATAAGATATTTTACCACCCCTACAGTGGAGGGCAATAAACATCTTAAAGTATCAGAAACATAAATTCCCAGCTGGCTGGGAATAGAAAAGAACATAAAATCACAACACCAGGGACAGGAGGGTGTCCGGTTTGGGAACCACCAGATATAATTTCTGCTGTTTGCAGATGATGCTGTTGTGTTGGCCTTGTCAAACCAGGACCTTCGGCGTGCACTGGGGCAGTTTGCAGCCAAGTGTGAAGCCGCCGGTATGAGGATCAACACCTCCAAATCCGAGGCCATGGTTCTCCACCGGAGAAAGGTGAACTCCCCTCTATAGGACGGTGGAGAGTCCTTGTCTCAAGTATCTTGGGGTCAATCAGTCAATCAGTTCAGACCATGGCCACGCTCTGCCTGATTTCATTAAATGGTGTGATGACATTTATTGGATTTAAATTTGATTTTAAGAGTTGATTGCTAAGCTTAGGGAAAAGAAAAACCCAGGTCGATCAATGGGGAGGCAGTCCAAATCGTGGAATTTCACAAATATCTGGGTACTATCCAGACTGAATGCTACTGACCTCTTCTGAATAGAGTTTTTTATCCTGAGTTTTGGTTGCTCTATGCTGAATTCATCTCTGAAGTTTTGGGAGTTTGGTGGCCTAGTGGTTATGCCATTATGCTTGGAATCCAGAGGTTCTGAGTTTGAGCCCCACTCTGACAGACTGCTATTCAGGGTCCCTGAGCAAAGACCCTTAACCCAACACTGCTCCCCAGATGCCGCACAATGCTATCCCACTCCACCACAAGGGGATGGGTTAAATGTAGAGAGTTCATTTTGTCGCTCTGTATTTGTGGCAGTGTAATAAAGTTTTATTGTCCTGTAAAGTTATCTGGTGTCATTTCGAGATTTGCTCCACCTGGATAGGCATGTGTAGACAGCTCTCACAGCCAGAATGCATGCAGTGACAGTGGAGAGAAAAACATTTTTTTTTTTTATAAGAAGCAGCCTTCTGCTTCTAAAATTATAAAAGTCAACAGTTGTATGTTGTTATTCTTTTTTTTCCACTATAGCTAGAGAATATTTTAATAACAAATATCTTAAACTATAGGCATATTGTGTATACAACTGATATTTTCTTAATATATCACTATGTAATATTAGTATTAGGTAGCATTAACTTATCTTTACATTTGCTCTACATTAGGGTAAGGCTAAAACACCCCTGAGGGGGGATTTGTCACAATGGAGATGGAGGTTTGACAGGACCCAAATGCAGAACTGAAGAGTTTCTTGAAGTTTAATTAACAAAAAGTTCAACAGAAGCAAAAATCCTAAAAATAAATCCAGAAAAAGTACTGAAGGCCAGGAACACTCAAAACAAGGGGGCCAAGAAATGACGACAAACCAACCAAGAGTGACTGAACAGGAGGAGAATATATGGGAGAGAGAAACAAAAGACCAGGCTAATTAGCAGATTGGGAGCAGGTGTGATCAGAGGCAAGAAGGGAGGTAGGGAAAAGGAGACTGACACAAGACGACAAAGAGGAAATATCCAAGAACTCAAATACAGTCAAAAATACCTAGAACACAAGAATCAAAATAACACCAATAAAAAAATTCAAACTAAACCAAAACCATAACAGGATTCACCACCAGTACTGCTCTGGAACTGCCTTGGTGTAACTAACTTGCTTTCTGAACCCATTAATTCACATTTTAGTCTTTACTTTATGTTTTCCTAAGTTGTTGGAGATAACATGGACAAGGGTCTGTGTGGGTTTGTACTCATTTGGCTTGAATTGACCTTGGCTTGGAATAGCAGATGTGATTGTGTGCGTCACATAATGTGGAAGCTCCATGGCTGACCTGCACAGCATGCTGACAAGAGAAGGAATTACTCAGTGAAGGGATTTTATTTGTTCAATTGAAGGGATTATTAAAGAAGGCTTTGTATGCTAAAAGAAAGAATTTAAGAACAGCTTTAATTAAATATATATGACTCCATATTGTAGTTTATAAATAAAGTTAAGCGTTATCAAAACAAATATTTAGCTTAAGTTAAAAATTATTCTAGCTTTGATTAGTTAATCTATATTTTTCCAATTATCATTTTAATTTGTGGTTCCGTGGCCACTTTAAGCTCTGTTTTATTACATTAATCTAAATAATGACTTAATGTTAAAGCTTGTATGCACTCGTAGACTGCCATATGAACCTTAAGATATATAAGAAAAAAATGTACCTGCTGGGATCCTGTTTGCATAATATCCAATACCCATTTTAATATCCAATATCAAAATGCAAAACGTTTCAACCCTTATTTTTGTAATCCTGTCACATCTGCATGATTAATCACCTTTGAACAAACAGTAGGTAGTTATATACCTCCACACCTCTCATCAGTGAGTGACAGCTCCAAAGATTGAAGGAGGAGAGAGCAAACAACTACTGACAATCACTTCTTTCAAGGTGGGATCCATTAATCCGTAAGACTTTTGTGTATCTCATTTTTTGTTGGTTAAAGGTCATCTTGATATCTTTTAATAAAAAAAAAATATGCATATGCCGTTGACAGATTTTACCTAGGTCACACTATCAATCTTTTTTTCTTCTCCTCTAAAATGGGAAACAGTCATCCATCATCACCATCATGTACATGTTTAGTAACAGTGAAGAACCTAGGTTCTGTTTAGATTCAACCATATTTTGGTAAATTTCTAACCCAATTTTTTTTTTTAATAAATGGTAGAAAATTCTAAATCATTTATTTACTTCATTAAGTAGCTTACCTTAAAGTGAGTATTAAGTCAATGGACTTAGAATTCCTTTCCTAACCTTGTACTACTTTATACAGGCTTTATCCATGAAAGTTAAGATTCTGACCCCTGTCACAACTATAAAAATAGTGATGTACGTTTAAGCACTATTTTTTTGTTTTTCACTCTTTTTTTTTGTTTTTTGTTTATATACAAAATTCTTTTTACACCGGTTTGGCTGCTTTGGTCCCTGATTATAAAATTGTGCAAATTCTCATTACGAAAACAAATACCCGAAACACCAAGTTGTCAGATTCATTGCAAAACTACAACAAAAAGGCTTTTTTTTGTATCACACGATCAACAACCAGAAAAAATTACAACTTAAAAAAAAAAAGGATAGATTTGGTAATCCCCAGGTGCCGCATAATGGCAGCCCACTGCTCCCCAAGGGAATGGGTTAAATGCAGTGAAATAATTTCTCTCTGGCATTATTAAAGTATATTTAAAAAAAAAAGATGATGCAACTGGTAAAGAAGACAAAGAATATGATAAGGAAGAAGGTGGTGTTATTAAAAAAAATTATACGATCAAATATTTAAAAGAATAGTTCAGGTTTTTTCGACATAATTTTGTGGGAAATGTTTACTATCAGTAGCTGAAACATAACTCTGTCCCCAAGCTTCCTGGTCTAAAGAACAACCAGTATAATGAGCCTGAGAAAGTTTTTTTCCAGTACTGTACAGATGTGCTCATAATCAAAGGTTTTTAAGCTAGTAAAATTATGCATGTATTTTGTTAGACTCTTTCAACTGCAAACTGAAATAAATAAAACACCTCATCAACACACCAAATAGTTAAAAGGTGATTATAAAAGTGAACTATCAGGCCTTTATTATAGATGGAAATTATATTCTATCCTTATGTTATGTATTATCCTTTGTAGCAGAGATACAAAAAGCAGCTGTAAAACACAGCCCCGTCCAGGAAACACATAGCCAGGCAGACGAGCTCCGATCCAGCTGCCATGTCAGAGGATGAAGAGAGCACATCCAGTTAGTCACAGTCAAAGCATTCCCTCTGAAAGTAAAGACCCGGAAGATCACATTGATTGTCTATATATAACTACAGCGGGGCTCAAGAAACTTAATCTCAGCTGTTATAAACAATTAGACAAATCTTTTTTAATCAAAATAGAGATAAAGAAAATAATGCTGAAAAAAGATGAAGGAGGGAAAGCTCTTAAGAGGTGTGTCGGTGGCTTTTAAAGAGCTGTTTTAATTTAGTCCTAGAAGGACTGTTTTGTTGGTCCTACCTCTAGCGGAGACACTGGACACTGCAGTCCTTCCCTAATCTACCGCTCTTCTCCTCCTCTGTCCTCCTCAGCTATCACCAGTCTTGACTTTTTTACTGGGCTAATAAAAGCAATTCACTTGGCTAATAGAAGGATCCACTAAGGACAACAGAGGGAAAGTGCGACAGGGTCTTGGAGCACTGAATGTCGTTTTACCTTCCTTCCTTTATCCATAGTGGATCCTGGTGAGGGAACATGGTGGAGTGACAGCACCCAAAAAATAGTCCTAATTGATATGAAAGTCTGACATTGCGCCTGGATGTTTTAAAATTGTTGAAATAATCTGTCACAACACAAGCATAATTTTTCTAGACGATAAACCTTTGATTATTTTTGCTCCCATACAGTACAGGAACAACTTTTTATTCAGTAATGTGATATATTTATTAAAAAAGCAGCCTTTTTCCCCTAAAATACTTTCTAATTAAGTATTGTCACAGAGAGCAAAGTGGAGTTGGTCACCTTGTTTATGTGCACTAAACTTCTGTTCAAGCTGGTTAATATGTAGAGTTTGTAATCGAGCTTGCAATTTACAAATCCTAGTTGTTAAGTTTAACACAAGTTTTGCCATTTTTCTTCTCCACAGATCATTATCCTCCCACCGCCCAACCAGAATGTCCGTTAATCCAGTGATTTCCAATTCCTCGCTAAATTTGGATGAGGTCCGTTGTGCCAACAACACTGTTTCCTCTCTAATCGGCATTGCCTTCATCGCCAGCAGATGTATCCTCCTGGTTCCAGTCTGCGTCTTCATTTTCTACTCAGGCTTTCAAAAGTGGAGGCAGCAGCGAAGCTCCATCAAAGCAGGGAGCCACTCTGATATCTTTACTTATCACCAATGTGTTCTGGAGTTGATTTGTCTTTTTGGATCAGCTTTACATACTTTGCTGATGTATCTGGGATTTTTACCTATGACAACCCCAGGATTTTTCCTTGCAACCACCCTTTTCATCGGAGAGACCTCATTTCACACTCTAACCTGTCTGGATCGCTACCTGGCCGTTGTGCATCCAGTGACCTACAGAGATCTACGTAACTCCCGAGGAGTCACATTCAGAAATGTTGCCATTTTTTGCAGTTGGTTGCTATGTACTTTAATGACCACCGCTGTGTTCATGCTTGGCTCTACTACATTTCTAATCCTACTTTTGTCCTTTCTGACCTTGTCCTTGATAGTCATCTTGTTTTGCAGCTTTTCTGTTCTACTGGCTCTCATCAATCCTGGGCCAGGGGATAGAGATGGGGACAAGAAACATGTCGACCAAGCAAAGCAAAGGGCCTGCTTTACTGTTACAGCCATACTAGGGGTTCTTTGTTTATGGTTTATTGGGTTTTTGGTGTTCACCTCTCTGATTGGGTCAGAAGCTGTAATGAAAAGTGTTGTGTGTGTACTGGAGATTTCTCTGCTCTGGTTTAGCTTGCCTAGTAGCTTTATATTGCCAGTGCTTTATTTGTACAAGGTAGCAAAATTATCCTCTGGACACTAAAATTCAACGTTGAAGATGCTGCATACATGCACTGTAAAGTTATTTAGAGAATAAATGCTTACCAATTGTTAAAATCCAAATAATTTTTTATCTCCTTTTTTTGGGTGGGGTGGGGGGGTTAGGATTGTAGATTAATGCTGCATAGTTGCAGAGAGATGTCACAACCCCAATTATATCATATATCCTGTTTTCTGGTAACACAAGAGATATCAGGGGGGAAAAAGGAAATAATTGAATTAAAAATAAACTTGTATCGATGGAAACAAAAATGCATATGAAAGGAGTCACTTAACGAATGAATATAGGCGCTGCGAAATGTAATCGTTTATATTGTCTAACTAGAATGCATAGGGGGATGCATGAATAAAATGCCCCGTTGTTTAAAGATGCTGGAAGTTGACAGCCAAAAGTTGATTTCTTGCATAAAAAAAAAAACATGACTTTTGTCTATTAAAAAAATCAGCATTATGGGCATATAGACGAACTGAGACATCACTATCTTGATCTATATTTATCATTTTAATGATGAACAGTATGGACCATACCATTAATACTGTACCTTAGGTACACCACCAATAATGTCCAAAGGGCCACGGGATAATCTATTGACTTTAACAAACTGTTCTTGCTTTGAGAAGTAATTACTGAGCCAGATAAAATTCAAGTCAGTCCAAACAGTGATAAAGATCTTTGAAATGACAACAGAGAAAACAACATAATAATAGATAATATCAGATGCATGTATAATGTTGTAAATTCAGTTTGTTGGTGCAGTAAATGTAATAAGCATTAGTTTCTTAAACTGATTTGTGTGAAAAAGGAGTTTTTCTCTCCACTGTGTCTACATATGTGCTCAGTTGAAGAGCTGAATGACAAAATACAAGAAGAAATGGTCACTAAAATCGTCAAAGTCAATGACATGAGGCAGTCAGCTGGTTTATGACTATTGTTTTTGTAAAGTGCCACAAAAAACATTTTAGTGAAGGGACTAAAGAATCCCACAAAGTTAGTCCTGGTTTAAAGGAACAAGATGGAGTGGTGGCCTAGTGGTTGGAGTGTTGCGCTTGGGTGTCGGAGGTTCTAAGTTCAAGTCCCACACTGCTCCCCAGGCACTGCATAATGGCAGCCCACTGCTCCCCAAAAGGGATGGGTTAAATGCAGAGAGTTCATTTCTTTGCTCTGTACTTGTGATGGTGTAATGACAATAATAGAGAGAGAGATCCAAATTTGTCGGGCACTAAGGTTTTCTGTGTGTATTTAAATCATTTTACAATAAATTTTTAATTATTTTACATGAATTGAATGTTTTTTTAGGTAATTGGTATTGTAATTTTATCTTGTGACTTTATACTTGGGGACTACCGATGAAAATTAGCACTCCTTAGCTAACTCGGGTATATTTACATTGTTTTAATGTTGATTAATATACACTGTCCCCTTTCAAGTAAACAATAAATGAAAATTAAATGAAATAAGATGCTGGGAGGTACAGTAGCATGGAGATTATAGGACACAGATTGACATGATTGTCGCAGCAGGTAACTGAAACCACCAGCCAAGCTGGCACAGGGGTGTGCAGAAATGCTTCACAGAGAACATCAAATCCATAGGACTGCGGGGTAAATATGTCCCAGAACTGCAGCGTATTATGCAGCACACAGCCTATTCAAGTCAATGGAAATCTGTGGGTTTGTTAATCGATTTTAGTTTTTAAGCCTTCATCAACTATTAGGGTTAAAAAACATGCATGTAAATCTTTCACAATCCTGCCCCTAGTTGATTTAAAAGCTGTGTTTTTGACTTTTCGACAGAGAGACCACAACAGGTGAGGGTAAATGGTGTTTTTTCAGTCACTTGTCTCCATTGGATCTCCCAGGGTTGTGTTCTTTCACCTTCATTATTACCTTTTTATACTAATGCATGTCAGTGTCAACAGGCAGGGAAACATATTGCTAAAATTGCAATTTAATCTGTCATTGTGTCCAAAATGTGGCTGGTAAATTCCCTGCTTCTCCCATTGGGCCCTAGGTACGAACTGGAGGACTAATGGGTTGAAACTTGAATTTATCCGCCCCTGATTGCTCTGAATAAGTGATTGACATGCTTAATTTTTGCTTATTATTTGAGTGATTGATAAAAATGAAAGCCATGCATTTGTTGTGTATGTTCTAGATAGTTTCACTAATGGTCTTAACTGTGACTACAACACATTAAAGCCTTTTGAGTTTTGCATCAGCATTAGAATGCAATCTGTGATACTTGTTGATTTAATTATTTTATTTTATTGAGTCATTCATTAGATCATATAACTTCTCCTATTTGAAACTCTGTTTTTTTTTAATCAAGTGTATGCTATTAGTTTATCAGCTGGTAAAATGTTTCTGACCTGACAATTAAACTCATTCTTATACCTTTACTCTTGTGTGAATCTTCATTCCTCCATTTGCATAACAAATTCCTTGGATTTCTCCTCTCAGGGACAATAAAGGATATTTCTTTTACATTCCATTTATACTGCTAAATGTGCAGGAAATCTATTCTATAAACTATAATAACCAGGCTAAGCAGGTGTTTGTATAAAACGTGTGGCTGGTTGCAGAAGAATTTTGAGGATTCCTCTTTTTACTAAGCAATGATCCGTAAAACATTTGCCTTTTTAAATTAGCCGGAAAGATTAGAATAAGAGATGTATACTTGCTGTCATACACAAATTCTGTCACGGGCAAAGTTTTGTCTCCTTGTCTGTGCGATGCTGTACAAGTGAGTGCTTTTCAAAGTTGTAGAAGATCATCTTCACATGAAGTCGTGAGTTTTGAAAAGGTATTTGTTTGAAGATATTTTTTGTTTTGTTTTTGCTTGTTTTGCAATGTTTTTGGGGTCTTTTGTTTAGGAGGGAGGTCTATCTTAACTTAGTAATGGCTTTTTGCAACTTTTTTTTATTTTCAGTATTATACCATCATCATCAATATTTTGAGTGAAATTATACTGATGTTGAGACAATATTGCAACATATCATACCTTTCTTTATTACCTATTTTGTTGAATTGTTTATTAGAAAAGGTTTAATCTTGTGATTTTACTTAAACAAAGAGCAATAGATGACAACAACAGGCATGAGAACAACTGACCCATTTGTTATTAACGTAATTTTTTTGTATTGTCTCAGGACAGTTTAAGTTAGTGCTAAAAAAAATGTTCTGTTCTTTTCATGTTTCAGCAAACATTTCCTCAAATTCAGAGCATCAGTCTTTGAATTGTCACAGAGGACATTTACATCTACGTCACTGCTGTGCCAGAGACTTGGATTTATAGGTGCTAAACCTTCTTTTCCCATGTTTTTCTAACTTCAAAAACTAATATATCACAATTGTTTTACTGAAAAAACATACATTTTTGAGCTTCATAAAAATGCACTGGCAAAAAATTTAGAAAAAACAGTTATTCATCAAGTGACGCTTGCAGATTGAATGGTTTTAATTGGAGCTTGGGCTTCCGTATTTACAACATACTCAGTGAGTGGTGGTTTGTTTTTTATAGACCCAACCCCCACCTCAGGAACATCAGCATGTTCTATGGATTATTTATTATTTTTGATTATTATTTTCCCCTGACTGTCAGGTGGTCCAATAACTCTCTCTAACACACTGATTAATTTGAGGTACCCCCATTCTGGCCAGTCTTGTCTGTTCTACAAGAACTCCTTGAAGACTGAAGTCCAAACCTTTTGAGTTCTCAGGTTTGTGTTTAACTGTCTGTAAGTATGTTTAGCAACTAAAACGTCTTCTTTTGGTTTTCCCATTCTCTGTTTCTGCTTCTTCTCCTTCTTTCTAGATGTAAATGATGGCCAGTTTATCAGCTAACCTCAGCATAATGGACTTCTACAATTCTACCTTATTTTGTGAAGATTTTCCCATCTTCTTTATCACCATCACAGCTTTTTCAGTGGCCCACGTCCTCTTCATACTCCCCCTGTTGGTTTTTGTTGTCTTTCTGGGCTGCCAGCGCTGGTTCCAATCTTCCTCCTCAATGTTGAGTCACCCTGAT
Source organism: Cyprinodon diabolis (assembly GCA_030533445.1). Lineage (NCBI taxonomy): Eukaryota > Metazoa > Chordata > Actinopteri > Cyprinodontiformes > Cyprinodontidae > Cyprinodon > Cyprinodon diabolis. The sequence goes on along the minus strand of CM060075.1, from coordinate 43,016,223 downwards.
GTCTTCACCTACAATATGGTTGCTATGGAGATTATTCAAATTTTAGCCAGTATTGGGTGCTTTGTCAGTGTAATGTCGGGCAGTTTTAATGGTTTTATGTTTAGCCATGATGTAGCTATCATCACATTTACTATAAAAACTGGATTTTTGTTGCTGACCTGCGTAGAGCTTTACCTTGCCGTCGTTTTCCCGATCATTTATCTGCGGCATAAAAACTCTGCTGGGGTCACATTAAGAAACATGAGCATTTGTTGGGTTTGGATTACTTGGATTTTATATGCAGTTTTATACTTCTACTCAGGTCATGGTAGTTTGATTGTGTATTTTTTGCATTCAGCATTACTGTTGCTTGTCATTTGCTTTTGCTGCATTTCTGTTCTTTGGACCCTGACAAGGTCCAGCCCAGGGAACCGTGCCAAAGACAAGGAAAAGGTAGACCAGTCAAAGCTTAAAGCTTTTTATATTATTCTGATTATAATGACAGTTATGTTCCTAAACTTAGGTGGAGTTTTGGTTTGTGCTGCCTTGAACAACTTCTCAGAGCTGAGAGAATACACTAAATGCTTTGCAGCCCCATGTTCAGATTGGATGACTCTGCTCAGCAGTTTGGTTCTGCCTCTTCTCTTTTTACAGCGAGCAGGAAAACTACCGAGCTGTAAAACACCTAATCAGGGCAACAAGTCTATGATATTAACAGAGAACACACATAAAATTTGACAAGCAAAAGTAACACGGCAAGTTGAGGGAATACATTAATTAGTGTCAACTTAAGCAGTCGGAAAGTATTGGGAAAGCAGTGGAGGAAAATGTCAAAGTTCATCATTTTATGTCAAAGTTTTTAAGTCTGAGATTAAAGCTAATTAATTTCCTTTTTTAGGCCATTTAAAATGATTTTAACCAAAAGATGTTAAAATAAAAACTAGAAACTAATGTGGAAATAATTTAGATTTTTAGTTTAAACCAATTCTAAACCAATATGTTGATAAACTTAAAATTCAGTCTGCTTTATAAACTTATGAGGAACCACCAGAGACTCTTTAGCTTTCTTAACCATGTTCTTATTAAATGGAAAAAGAGTGGGTTTTAATACGAAAAAGTTAATTATTTTGACTGTATAACATCCTTAATTTTAGAATTATTAGTTAATGAGTAATTTATAATTGTAGACAATTAGTTTGTTTATAATGCATTTTGTTTGTTCTGTATCTATCTGGGAATTTAGTGAAATGTATTGTCTGTATCTCAATGTATTTCATGACATTCCTTTGTGTTTACGGCAAACATTAAACTGGTTAAGTGACTGATTTGAATTTTGTTTTATTCAGCTTTATGTGTGTCTTTATGATCATAATTGTGTTTTTTTTTGTAAAGTTGGTGGTGGCATGGTGTCCATCGTGAGGTTGATGGATTTAAATAGTATCCCTGTGCAAACTGCGTTGGGAAGAGGCCATGCCGCTGATATTAAAAAATCTCAACTATTCTATGAAACTGCGTTGCAGCAACCGATCAGTGACTGGTTGTAGTTGTGATGTAGGTCAAAGACATGCAGCCGAGGAAAAGTTTTTCTCATTTTAAATTGAATATAGAGAAAATTATGTTAACAACGGTAGAAATGGTAGGAATGTTCTGAAGAGGTTTTTAGTTGGCTTAAATAAAAATAAAAAAAACATTTTTAATTGGCACTGCTTTTTGTCCCACCTTACCTCCAGAACAGACGCCAGTCTGTCGCTTCCACTCCCCAGCACTGGTGCTCCCTGAACAGTTACATTTACATGGAGATACCGCAAAATCTGTACGTTGTGCAGAAACAGCTCTGGATGAACCAAAGCGGATGCTTTTTTACCCCAGTGCTTCTGTTGCTTTTTTCCAAAATTGATGGAAACCTATTCAAAAGTTATGCAAACAGAACAATTTAGCAGTAGTCCATGAAGTTCAGCTTCCCCACCGCTTTTATTGTGAAATACCGACAGCGAAACATTGTCAGGATGAACAATGTTTGGGTTAAATGGCAAAGGACTAGGTTTATTTAGTTTTTTTGTCTTTAAACTTGTTTACTTGCAGTAGGTAAAGATTAGGAATAGAGTCATTGCATAAAAGACTTTATTTAGCAATCTATGTACAATCAAATCAATTTAGAGTTTTTTTGTTGTTTTTTTACATTTTAGATGGCAAAAATAAATAGCCCAGTCTCACTATAAAAATATGAGTCAAAATGTTCAGCTTGTGCAGTGAAATATAATTCTGTCACTAGTTCATAGTTGTCAGACTTTTGGCAACTTTTTCTCTCATTTTGATTATTCTTTGTTTGTTTTCATGTAAGTTTGCATTATACTGTTATTCTTAGATATGTTAAAAGGTTTGAAAATGTTGACATTGTTTTTATTTTAAAAAGAACTTTAGGTTGTAACTATTTAAAATGTTTTTACTGAATTAAGTGATGTGCTTACTGTACAAGTTAGGTGATAAGAAGGGAAATGTATCACTTTAAATCATCAAGTCTTACCATTGTGATACAGAATATATAATTTTGATGTAATAGGCTTTTTTGTCTGCTGTTTTGAAGTTAAAATGTGCTAATAACAAAAATTGCATAAATTACAAATAAACCATTCTGGTGACAAAGTTGGATTAACTTCTTTCAAGTTATCATTCGTTTTTATAGATATTTATAAACAAGCAAATATAGAAATTATTAGAAATATTATTTGGATATGTAATCATACATTTACCTTTTTAACCAAAATAAACAAACAAACAAAGCAAAAACTAAAACAAACTAATAATGCACAACGCTGTTGTTATATTTATATATATGTATTCCCCATCCCAGAAGGGGTGGGGTAAATATGTTATTTAATCAGATAATATTCGGACTGTGGTATATTGTTTATGGACAAACTACCTACTGGCTCTGTGTTAGAACAACAAATGAAAGTGTGAATCAAACTATAAATCATGGTCAGACAGGTAATTATCCAAATATATAGAATAAATTCACCACAATTTACATTCAAAATATGAGTATCTTTACAAAAGTCATTCAGCTCCAAGTCAAACATAATTCCACAAAAAAAAACTCTTGACTAAAAATAGTGAAATTCAACTAAACTAAGATACTATGGACAAAGCAGAATGAAAAACATGGTTGAAAATCATATTCAATGAGATGACGCAATCTATCACAGTTTAATATGTTTTTATTGTTTGAGTTTATCTTGAAGAATTTGATCAAATAAACAAATTTAAAGACATTTGAATGCTTTCCAATAAATTGACAGTGAAAAATCCAAGAGGTGAAAAAAAAAATCACGTGGACAAATCAGAGCCTTTCTTGTTCACCCAGCCTTATGACACTAAGGATTATTTTCACCAAATAAGGATCATACTTCACAGTGTCAACCAATCAGAGGCTTATCCAGAAGATTTTTGGGGGGGATAGACACTGCATGCAAGCTGTTATTGTTTCTGCCGAGCTGTCTGCATATTAAAAATGTATTAATATCAAACTAAAGCTAGGACTAAAGCTTTAAAACAAACAAAAAAAAGAATTGATTGTTATGTCGAAGGCAGAGAGAGTGAGCTCTGATCATTATTGCAGCCCTAAAACATCTTTTATGAACTATAATGAAATAGTTTATAAATACCCAAATTAACAGGAAATATTAAAACCAGCCAATGAAAAATATTCGATTGTATATTCTGCTCCTGGCAGTTTCTTATAGAGGACCAACTCTGCCATATTTAAAAATAAATACAGAAATAAATAAATGCTCAATAAATATACAAGCATACAATTATTGCCAAAAAAAATACAATAAAATAAATGTAAGTAGAAATTAAATTATAAAGTGAGACATAAATGTATATAACTCTTAATTAGCTTCTTTATTTATTTGCCTTTGTAATATTTACCTTATTTATTTTTTTGTCCTTTATAATCTTCAACTTTATTTTTTAATTACTTATATTTTTAAGTATTTATTTATGTGCATGTTATAATATTTTTGTCTGTTTTATTCTTCCTTTGTATTTTTTTACCTTAGTTATTTCTTCGCCGCTGTTTATTTCTGTCTGCCCTTTTTACATTTCTGTCTGTCATATTTACATTTCTGTATGCATTTCTGTCTCATTATGCAAATGAGGAGGGGGGGTGTCCTAGAGAGTCAACTTCTGCTCATTGGTTGGCGACCCATCTTTTTAACTCACTGAGCTCAAAGTACTAAGTTAAATGTTCTCTTTTCTGTTGCTGTTGTTCAATAAAAGCACGTTTTAAGATCATTTGAGATTTAATGCGTAATTTAAAAGAAAATGTGACTAACTTGAGAGGACCGCGGCAACCAGAGGAGCTCCGAAGCTGACGGCAGCCAGGTCTAACTGCAGCCGGTCTGCAGCGGCCCTCCTCGGCATAGCCGTGTGTGAAGCATGTTGGTTAGCATTTTACTACATCAGTCGAATTCACAGGAGGAGAGTCTGATGTCGAGTCTGAAGTCATTAGAACGTGAGTAGGGCCAAACTTTGCCAAATGCAACAAAAAATCGCCATCATAGCCAGCGGTATGGTGATGCTTAAAATTATAATCTCGCCTCAAATGATCTTAAAACATATTTTTATTGAACAACAGCAACAAAAAAGAGAACATTTAACTTAGTACTCTGAGCTCAGTGAGTTAAGAAGATGGGCCGCCAACCAATGAGCAGAAGTTGACTCTCTAGGACACACCCCCTCCTCATTTGCAAAATGAGACAGAAATGCATACAGAAATGTAAATATGACAGGCAGAAATGTAAAAAGGGCAGACAGAAATTAACAGCGACGAAGAATTAACTAAGGTTAAAAAAAATACAAAGGAAGAATAAAACAGACAAAAATATTATAACATGCACATAAATACTTAATTAAAAAATAAAGTTGAAGATTATAAAGGACAAAAAATAAATAAGGTAAATATTACAAAGGCAAATAAATAAAGCTAATTCAGAGTTATATACATTTATGTCTCACTTTATAATTTAATTTCTACTTACATTTATTTGTTTATTGTATTTTTGGTGGCAATTAATTGTATGCTTATATATTTATTGAGCATTTATTTATTTCTGTATTTATTTTTAAATATGGCAGAGTTGGTCCTCCATAGTTTTTACCACAAACCTTAAAATCTCTATATTCACTTTATCCCCATACAAATGGCAATGGGAAATCCCCCACAGGCTGGCCACAGCAGAGAGCCTTTACTGGGGATTCCCAGCACTGCCCAATAGCTAATATGCTGGAGGTCTGGTGCTCTGAACAAGAACTGTATATTTTAGTGGGATCATAATCCTTATTAAATGATTACACAGAGGAAGTTTGGAGGTTGACTTTCTCCCATAAAAAAACTGTTGAAACAACTTTTCCAACTCAAAAAGTAAACAAAGCAAAGCTGTTCCTTAGCTCATACCTACAGAACAGAGCAGATAAACAACCAAAGTGCCGATGAGCCAGAGAATCGAGGCTTAAAAGAACCTGGACCACAGTTTGATTCAGCATCCAGATCACGGGGTTTAAGTGTTTTTGATGCCCTGACAAACGCTTTTGGTGTGAACGCACCATGTTCTGCAGTTACCCAAGCTAAACTTCAAGAATTAAACTTAAAAAATAAAGCTAAGCATTATTTTAACGCCAAAACAAACCCCAAAACATCTACCCTCGTTCTCTGTCGGTGTGGACTTTCCTTATGATGATTGAAAACACAAGTTACTGCTCATGGCGCGCTCCCATGACAACACATGACAAGAAAAGGAGAGAATGATGAGATTGACAACAGATCTTAAAGTTACAATAATAAATTAAACTCAAGGTTTAAAGGAGAATTCTGGTGAGCAAGGAATAATCAAAGGTTCATTATGTATTTCTGAAACATTTTTTTTAACAGTGTCCTGTCTGGCAATGTGGCAATAAAAATAACTGTCTTTATGCCAAAAAGAGTCCAACAGATTTTGCTTTCACATGTGGAGCAGTACGGCTATTGCCATAGTGTTCCACGTGTTTCATGCATATAAATTGCTTAATTATAATTATGCAGGGAGTTTTACAGATTATATGGACACTGCAATGTAGGTAGAACAGGAAAGGAAAAACAGAAAAAAAGGAGTAAATATTACAGAAAGAGATAAAAGGGAGATAATGATAAAACATGCTTCATCACCTGCATAAGAGGTGTAAAGAGAACAGCACAACCCACGGACATGGTATAAGATATTGTTATGTTAAAAAATGTAGGTTCGTAAAAGAAAAACTGACTTCCCACAGAGAGGGATTTTCAAACAGTTTCTGCAGAAGGGGAAGAGAGCCGCACCCAACTCACTACTCTCTCTCTCCCACCCCCCTCCTTGCAATCCCTTATTTATTAACAGAAAATAACACATGGTTACAAAAGAGAGTATTGTTCTGACAGGACAGTTGATCAGGTCATAAGACAGGATGCTCTCCTCTTGACTGAATCACAAGGCAGAGTGGTCTCTTTACTGAATCATAAGACAGAGTGAAGCATCTCCTTTCTACACTGTGTCAGGGTTTAGTTGTGGTTTGAGGACCCAAATGTAGAGGGGCTGAGGAGATTTCTTGCAGGTTTAATGAAATAAACACAGGTAACAGAGGCGGGCATCCGAAAAATCCAACTAATAATGAAAAGCAAACCAGAACTATTGAGACATCAAGGGAAAACCAAACACGAGGAGCCAGGGAGAGACGAGGAACGTAAACCACAGCATGGGAAGACAGCAAAGACAAGGAACCAACAAAGAGTGAGAGCAGAGGGAGAACATATATAGCTGACAGAGACAAAGGGAGGGCTAATGAGCTGACAAGGAGCAGGTGTGAGAGGAGACAACGAGGGAGCCAAGGGGAAAGGAACACACACACACAAGAGGGCAACAGAGAACAGAAAAACATGACTAACATAAATCTAGAAATTACAACCAAACTGGAATTAAACCAATAAAACTAGAAAACAAGGAGCAAAGTAAAGAACAACAGAACCAAGACCATGACACATTGTTTCATATGAACACATTAATTTTATAATCACCATTGAATAAACCTAACATTTCCCTCCTGTAGCACTTCCAAAAAGATCTTTACCTCAAATATTATAAATGCATTGCAGATAGGGAATTCAGTAATCAAAGATAAATATGCAAAAAACAAAAATATGAAAAGGATTCAAATGTAAAACTTAAGCAAAAATGTAACATTTATTAAGAATGTAAAAAGCTTCAAAAATCTGTCCCTTGAGTAGGCAAAACCTCTCCAATAGAGGAAAATTCCTACCTGATCCTTCCCTCGGAAGCGATCATTATCCCTGTAACAGATTACACAGTTGCAAATCATCAGCATCCTCACCAGCATCTTGGCGGAGTTGAACATAAGTTACAGCTGAATACGGGATTAGAGTGGATCCTATCATTCTTTGAATCATTAACTGGAGACATGGTATTAATCAAAAAATAAAAAGGAAAAATATGAAGAACAATCCTACAAATGGTAAAGCTATCTTTATCAGCACCTGCCACCATGATCCCATGGTGAACCAACTTGTCCAAGGTGCTGGACTTGCACCGGAGGTGTGAACAGTCTGTTTTGTTCAAACCTTCAGCAACGTGCTTGGCATGCTGCCATTACATATTGGCACCATAGGGATCACTTGCTGTGGATCCATCAAAAACCATTCTAGTTTTCCTTTGTTTCAGGCGGTCAGTTTGAGTCCCTAAGAGCACCAGTCCAATGGTCACCATCAGGCAGCAGAGCCACTTTAGTTTTCCCATCTTCACCAGTTCTTCCAGGGAAGCGCCCACTAACCAGGACTCTAAGGGACTATGTTAGGTTGGTTTCTTCACCAGGGTTGAGACAAAAAGCTCACCACAGATCCCTACCTTAGTCGTGGGGTCCCTGTGAGGGTAACTGGGCTTCTCGCTGAGGAAAATCTTTAATCAGCTTACATTGACTCTGGTGGATCCAAGTGTCTCTCTCCTGGATCTTGGAGTTGCTAGTAGCACAATGTAGGGTCCTTCCCACCTTGGAGCTGCCCAATTTTCCCTCTTGATGATTTTATCAGCACTCGGTCTCCAGGCTTCAGGCCTTCCTCTGGGGAACCAAAAGGAGCTTTGGGCAGATTACATGTTCTTCGCAACATAAGAGACATGCTCTGCAAAAAATGTTTAAAGTAGTTATTTAATCCTGCTGTTGGATTAAATACTTGTTGTACTATACTCATTATCCCTCCTGTGGAGACATGGTAAAGCCCATGGCTCAAAATAGCTGCTGCTTTAAATCCCAATCAGAATCAGAAATACTTTAATAATCCCAGAGGGAAATTACTTTTGTCACACGCTCCAGTTACAGTTTTATCTACAGTGGGGCAAAAAAGTATTTAGTCAGCCACCAATAGTGCAAGTTCTCCCACTCAAAAAGATGAGAGAGGCCGGTAATTTTCATCATAGATATACCTCAATTATGCGAGACAAAATGAGCAAAAAAAATCCAGAAAATCACATTGTCTGACTTTCAAAGAATTTATTTGCAAAATATGGTGGAAAATAAGTATTTGGTCAGTTACAAACAAGCAAGATTTCTGGCTCTCACAGACCTGTAACTTCTGTAAGAGGCTCCTCTGTCCTCCACTCGTTACCTTCATTAATGGCACCTGTTTGAAGCCGTTATCAGTATAAAAGACACCTGTCCACAACCTCAAACAGTCACACTCTAAACTCCACCATGGCCAAAACTAGAGAGCTGTCAAAGGACACCCGACACAAAATTATAGACCTGCACCAGGCTGGGAAGTCTGAATCTGCAATAGGTAAACAGCTTGGTGTGAAGAAATCAACTGTCGGATCAATTATTAGAAGATGGAAAACATACAAGACCACTGATAATCTTCCTCGATCTGGGGCTCCACGCAAGATCTCACCCCGTGGGGTCAAAATGATCACAAGAACGGTGATTAAAAATCCCAGAACCACACGGGGGGACCTAGTGAATGACCTGCAGAGAGCTGGGACCAAAGTAACAAAGGCTACCATCAGTAACACACTACGCCGCCAGGGACTCAAATCCTGCAGTGCCAGACGTGTCCCCCTGCTTAAGCCAGTACATGTCAAGGCCCGTCTCAAGTTTGCTAGAGAGCATTTGGATGATCCAGACAATGACTGGGAGAATATCATATGGTCAGATGAAACCAAAATAGAACTTTTTGGTAAAAACTCTACTCGTCGTGTTTGGAGGAGAGAGAATGCTGAGTTGCATCCAAAGAACACCATACCTACAGTGAAGCATGGGGGTGGAAACATCATGCTTTGGGGCTGTTTTTCTGCTAAGGGACCAGGACGACTGATCCGTGTGAAGGAAAGAATGAATGGGGCCATGTATCGTCAAATTTTGAGTGAAAACCTCCTTCCATCAGCAAGGGCATTGAAGATGAAACGTGGCTGGGTCTTTCAGCATGACAATGATCCCAAACACACCGCCCGGGTAACGAAGGAGTGGCTTCGTAAGAAGCATTTCAAGGTCCTGGAGTGGCCTAGCCTGTCTCCAGATTTCAACCCCATAGAAAATCTTTGGAGGGAGTTGAAAGTCCGTGTTGCCCAGCGACAGCCCCAGAACATCACTGCTCTAGAGGAGATCTGCATCGAGGAATGGGCCAAAATACCAGCAACAGTGTGTGAAAACCTTGTGAAGACTTACAGAAAACGTTTGATCTCTGTCATTGCCAACAAAGGGTATATAACAAAGTATTGAGATGAACTTTTGTTATTGACCAAATACTTATTTTCCACCATATTTTGCAAATAAATTCTTTAAAAATCAGTGTATATATATATATACACACATCCAACTACACAATATAATAAAGATTTAAAAAAAATAAGAATATGGGGGACCTACTGTTTCCACGGGTGCCCTTTAACCCTTTAGAGTAGGACACTACAGGTTTGAGACACAGAGGTCCTATAACTTGCTCTACCGTCGACTGTTTGGATGAACGGTTTTTCGATAATTTTTTAGAGCTAAGACAGTTGCTGAGAAAAGTTCTACTTTTAGCTTTGTGAATTGCTGTTCTGCTTCTAGGGCCGTTAAATTGTCTCTGACATAGCTACTGGTGTGTCATAAATAAAGCTTAAGAAAAGCTGAGTTTTTTTTTTTCATAATGTGGAATCTAAGCTCTGCAGTAATTGTACAATTCTAAAAAGACATTTCTTTAGTTACTGGCTTACACTCTTGCTATTACAGTTTTTCAGTCTTCTTGTAGCTTTTTACCTTCTTCTGAAATAACATGGCCCAAGCAACAGAATTGTCTCTGCACCCGCTAAATTTTTATAACTGGATTTATACTTTCCTTTGCTTCACATTTTAGCAGATATTGTTTTATCCTTGGCCTGTATTGCAATTAAGGAACTATTTTAACTGGATCTACAGTTGTCAACAGTCCTACATACGTTTTTCCTGTAGACCACAAAGCATTTGGAATATCTTTGAAATCATTTTCATCAGATTGTGATAGCAAATAATGCTGAGTTATTTTAACACATGCTAAATCTTGAACCTGGGGTTTTACATCAAACTGAATTTTATAAGGCTGTTTCCATTGTTAGAACAGATAGACATGGAGCAGAGATGATAAGCATGTTGCATAAAACACAGAAGGATTTAGTAGCAACACCATTACTTGTATTATTCGTACAGCCTTCATTCCCCCCAGCTTGGGGAAAATTGCAATGCCTATTTTTTTTATTAAGTCTCGCCCTAACAGATTAATGGGGTGAGTTGTTGATATTACTACAAAAACATGCAACCTTGCAACCTTTTTCCTGTTTGAAGGTCTTCTATTTCTATTGCCCTTGACATCCATTCCTAGGATGTTTGACCATTTGCTGATTTTACAAAAATTAGCCTTTTAGATCGTTTTAGCATTTACATTATCTTTAATACAAGTATTACAGACTCCTTAATCGCATATAAGTCTAACTGCCTGTCCATTAATTGCATTTTTTAATGCATTTAATATCCCTCATGCTCCATACACATCTACTATTTTAATGGCTCCTGATCCCTATCTGCTTAAGGACCTAGTCACACCTCAGATGAAGAACTGCCCTGTGGACTCTTCCTTCCTGGTCTGCTTTTACTGGTCTGGGCTGAAAGCCCCCTCAGCCCCTAGGACCACCCCTGCATCCTTGATACCTTTTGACATTTCACATGCTTTTGTTAGTGCATCAATCTCTGCAGATTGCACAGAATATGATGATTTTAAGGCAGCACTGTAAAGGTTTTTTTTTTATCATCGACAATTACAAAACCAACTAAGTTCTTTCCTAAAGCTGAGTCATCCACATACAAATTGTTATAACCCTCCTGTGGTTCATCTTTTCCCCTGGGTGGTTAGATCCAGGGAGTAAAATGTTTTCGGGAATAAGCCTGAATGTACAACATGTATGTCAGCTGTTTCTAATTCTGGTGTAGCATAAAATCTGTACATCTTTTCACTCACATCCCTTTGTCTGTAGGCACCAGCACTAATTGCAATTTCCTTAACAAATCTCTGCCTATTAAATTAACTGGACAGTCTGGGCTTAACACAAAATCAGCTTCAACCGTGAATCACTCTTCATCAGTGACCAATTGTTCTTTACATTCTCGAGCAAAGTGGCCCTCCTTATCACAATTGTAGCACCTATTGTGCTTTCTACGTGGCCTCTTGTTTTTCCCGTGACCCCCGGCCCCTCGCTTGAGGCCAATTATGGTCCAAATTACACTTCATATGTTTTTCTATGTTTAGCTTGCACAATCCACTTATTTAACCACTCTAATTTTTTTTTTCTGTATGTAGCTTGCATGACTAAAATAATGTTCTGGCAGGTTATTTATTTAAAATTTTTTGGTTTTGAACCTAATATTGTTGGAGACCATGCAGGAGCATTAGGAAGGATGTCAGCTGAGTCAGCGCTGCAGTCGCTGCTGCATTGACTGCCCCCCCCACCCCCCGCTGCTGCAGATTCAAGCTGTCTCCCTCTAAACGGTGTTTCATTATCTTTTGGATGCACAAACAACTTAAAAAACCCTAAGCATAACTTTAAAGATGGAAGCACATAACATTAAAAGATGGACAAACACAACATTAGATCTATTTATTTAATTTTTCATAACATCGTATCTACTTTGCGCATGTATTGTACTAACACCTCACCATTTGCACCTTTTTTTGCACTGGTGCTTATTTCTAGCCATTGCATAACATTTCTCCATTGATCTACTTCCACACACCATCTCATACTTTTCCTTCCACTTCTACAAGTACAGGTGCTGGTCATAAAATTAGAATATCATGAAAAAGTAGATTGATTTCAGTAATTCCATTTAAAAAGTGAAACTTGTATATTATATTCATACATTACATACAAACTCATATATTTCAGATGTTTATTTTGTTTAATTTTGATGATTACAAATGACAACAAATGAAAATCTTAAATTCATCATATCAGAAAATTAGAATATTACTGAAGACCAATAAAAACAAAGGATTTATAGAAATGTTGGCCAACTGAAAAGTATGAACATGAAAAGTATGAGCATGTACAGCACTCAGTATTTAGTTGGGCCTCCTTTGGCCTGTATTACTGCAGCAATGCGGCGTGGCATGGAGTCGATCAGTCTGTGGCACTGCTCAGGTGTTATGATAGCCCAGGTTGCTCTAATAGTGGCTTTTAGCTCTTCTGAATTGTTGGGTCTGGTGTATTGCATCTTCTTCTTCACAATACCCCATAGATTTTCTATGGGGTTAAGGTCAGGAGAGTTTGCTGGCCAATTAAGAACAGGGATACCATGGTCCTTCAACCAGGTACTGGTAGCTTTGGCACTGTGTGCAGGTGCCAAGTCCTGTTGGAAAATGAAATCTGCATCTCCAAAAAGTTGGTCAGCTGCAGGAAGCATGAAGTGCTCTAAAACTTCCTGGTATGTGGCTGCGTTGACCCTGGACCTCAGAAAACACAATGGACCAACACCAGCAGATGACATGGCACCCCAAACCATCACTGACTGTGGAAACTTTACACTGGACTTCAAGCAACGTGGATGAAGTGCCTCTCTTCTTTTCCTCCAGACTCTGGGACCTTGATTTCCAAAGGAAATGCAAAATTTACTTTCATCAGAGAACATGACTTTGGACCACTCACCAGCAGTCCAGTCCTGTTTCTCTTTAGCCCAGGCAAGACGCTTCTGACGCTGTCTGTGGTTCAAGAGTGGCTTGACACAAGGAATGCGACAGCAGAAACCCATGTCTTTCATACGTCTGTGTGTGGTGGTTCTTGAAGCACTCACTCCAGCTGCAGTCCACTCTTTGTGAATCTCCCCCACATTTTTGAATGGGTTTTGTTTCACAATCCTCTCCAGGGTGCGGTTATCTCTCTTGCTTGTACACTTTTTTCGACCACATCTTTTCCTTCCCTTCGCCTCTCTATTAATGTGCTTGGACACTGAGCTCTGTGAACAGCCAGCCTCTTTAGCGATGACCTTTTGTGTCTTGCCCTCCTTGTGCAAGGTGTCGATGGTCGTCTTTTGGACAACTGTCAAGTCAGCAGTCTTCCCCATGATTGTGTAGCCTATAGAACTAGACTGAAAGACCATTTAAAGGCTTTTGCAGGTGGTTTGAGTTAATTAGCTGATTAGAGTGTGGCACCAGGGGCCATCAATTTTGAACCTTTTCACAATATTCTAATTTTCTGATATGATGAATTTGAGATTTTCATTTGTTGTCATTTGTAATCATCAAAATTAAACAAAATAAACATCTGAAATATATGAGTTTGTATATAATGTATGAATATAATATACAAGTTTCACTTTTTAAATGGAATTACTGAAATCAATCTACTTTTTCATGATATTCTAATTTTATGACCAGCACCTGTATTTTAAATTACTCGGATCAATCTGACACAAACTTTTCATCCCTTTTATGATCTTCTCTTTACTCTTTCCTGAACCCATCCTATTTAATTATTTTACCTCCCTGGCTCTCTTTAGTTATTTTATCCTTACATTCTATGATTTTATTATTTTGGAATAAAGGTGTCCCTCAAACCCATATTTTTTAATCCATATATTCAAGTGTCTATTTTTTTGGTGGATCCTGCGCTTCTACAAACTTCTAATCGTTGGATTTTAAATTATCTCTAAATTTACTTTGACCTTTACCCATTTTAAAGAATTTAGTCCAGTACAAACACCTAGGGTATTCTACGCACTGGATGTTTATTCAGCAGGACAGTACCCAAAAACGGTTGTGGTTATTTCAGCTTCTACCTTTTCAGGTGAGAAATTCTTGCCTCTGCATCCACAAGAGCTGTACTATATTAACCCCCTGTTTTGGCATGAAACAACGGAACCTGAAAGGTTTGATTGTTTCCTCACACACTTTCACACAGTCACTCCTATTTTAAGGCCTACTTTATTATATATTTTTTTAACCAATATAGACGCAAAACTCCTATTGTTATGTGTACACTTTGGAGTCCCAGACTCCGCACGCACAGGCCCTCGCACGCACCGGATACCCAGATGCCATATCTGTCAACAAAACTTGGTTTTGTCAAATATCCCTGCTGCGACAACACAGAGTCCCAGACTCAACCGCACAGAATACCCAGATGCAATATCTGTCAACAAGACTTGGTCTGGTCAAATGTTCTTGCGATTACAGCTGTAACTTAAATGGTCCCAGACCAACTTTTGATCAAAAGCTTTAGGCCTACACTTTGCTGCGTAGCTCAGTCCTCAGGGAGTCGTCACCAGGATGCCCAGGGCAGGGCTGGACCAACCTGGCCCCATCCGGCAAAGGGGCGACGGCTGTCGATAGATTCTTGGCCTTGGTTCCACACGGTCCTGGACAATTGGATCTTGACTCCCGGGTTGCGGAATCAAAAATGTTAGGTTCAAAAATGTAGCTTTGTAAAAGAGAAACTGAGTTCACACAGAGAGGGATTTTCAAACAGCTTCTGCACAAGGGGAAGAGAGCCGCACCCAACTCACTACTCTCTCTCTCTCTCCCACCCCCCTCCTTGCAATGCCTTATTTATTAACAGATAAATAAGGCAATAAACATGGTTACAAAAGAGAGTACTGTTCTGACAGGACAGTTGATCAGGTCATAAGACAGGATGCTCTCCTCTTGACTGAATCATAAGACAGAGTGAAGCATCTCCTTTCTACAATGTTTCATAAGAACACTCATAAATTTTATAATCATCATTAAATAAACCTAATAGATATACAATAAAGTAACACCTAGATACTATCGCTGAAGTATAAGTAGTATTATTTAGTTTGACATATATTCTGTGTAACCTGAGGAAAAGAATATGGGCTTTTAGTATGGAAGTGAATCTCAAAGTACCTGGAACCAAGCACCTGTAGTTGTTTGTGAAAGTGCACTTGTGCATGTAAAGTTTATCCAAAGGACAAATGCTCAGTATGGGTTGTGGAGAGCCGAAGAGGCGCCCCCCCAGAGCCGGGAGACCCAAAGCCCCAGACACCCAAAGGGACCCCAAGAGCGAAGACACCAAGGAGGGGGCAACCCAGGAAATCGGACCCCCTCCAACGGAGGAGGAGAGACAGTCAAGAGGAAGTCCCCCAGCCACCGCAATGCCGGAGCCCCCGGGAGGTGCGGGGCTAAAAACTATTTGATTAATTTATTCATCGATTCATTAAAATGATTTAATGAATTTACCATCAATCAGTAAAAAAATTAAAACACAAATTTTAGTGCGGTACAGCACAAATTTAGTAACACCTCTCTCCTGACATCTTCCGGCAGTGACGTCACGGTGCGGTAAGCCTAGCGCCATTCTCCCCGCTTTACAAGCAAAATCAATGGGAACTACTAGACACATCTGCAATCAACAACAATTATTGAAGATTTCCAGAGGACTTCACCATTGAAATTCACCAGAGCTATAGTGAAACTGACAATGCCCACGTGCATGGCAGTTGGATGTTGCAACTGGTAAAATTGAAAAAAAAATTGTTATTTCACCTTTCTGATTCATGATCCTCCATAGACTGGTTCCTCGTTGAATTGCCAACTTAAAGAGGGAGGATTTGCCATCGAACTCTTAGCAGGAGAAAAAACACAACAAATGACAAACATCTCTAAGCAAGCGAAGGAAGACAATAATTCACATTCCCAGCATTAAGTCAGACTTGTTCCCAGTGCATTTTGAACTCCAGAAGAGCTGGCCTCGGTCACCAGTCCTGTTCATAACCTTCATAGACCTAATTTCTCTGCATAGCCAAGAAGGCTAGAAGGGGTGTAGTGTGGAGGACTCGCAAATATGTTCTCAAACCAACCCCCCTGCAGGCCTCTCTCCTTCAGGTTGGAGGAGAGATCCTTTGTCGTGTGAAATAATTCAAGTATCTTGTTGTCCTGTTCCTAAAGGGCTGGTTTTAATCCCCGCAGCAGTATGTCGCAGTGAGCTTGATGCAGACATTTTTGATTTATACTCAATATTGAAGAGTGGTCTGCGCTATGTTCCAGATCTACAACAACTTTTTGCAGACTGAAGTATTTCCTTACCAGTCAAAAACCTGCATGTGCACCAGACTAAAGGGCTGGTTATCCTCCTGCAGCAGTGTTGTCGCAGATATTTTTGATTTATACTCAATATTGAAGCGTGGTCTGCGCTATGTTATTCCATGCCTCAACACAAGAGGGACAATCAGGAACTAGCTGTGGGTCTAGATACGGTGGAGGTGGTGAGGAAGTGGGGGCAAGTTTGTGCGACAACGGAGGGACATGAGGGCGAAAAAGAGCGAGGATCCAGGTGGAAAAAGGGTCCCAGCGTTCTCGCACACCTCGCACTTCTAGCTGATCCAACTTCACAGGTTGTTTTCCGCAATTTCGGTCATAAAAACAAAACAAGCCAGCCTCCTGTCTGCGACACATTCTGCAGTCACTTACAGTTTAGAAGAGGTGCAGCAAGTGTCTGCAGAAGGGGGCGGGGACGTCTTTGCGTTCACTGCAACACCTACGCAGACGACCTAGTTTCAAATTATAAATCAGCCTTAAGTGAGAGGAGAATTCATAGATTGATCAATACTGTTGCTGCTACAAAGAGCATGCTGCACTGTAATGAGTGCTGAGGGGAAAAGGAAAGCTCTGGATTTACTGGTTTAATTAATTTAGTCATAACTAAAAGAACGAGATCTTGGATACAAGTAGCTGAAATTAGCTTTCTGGGCACTGGCTGGGCACTTCTTTGGAGATATAGGGAGGACCTAAATTATCCGGCAGAAGCTGGGAATAAACACGATTTCCATTCACAGAGAGAGGAGTCAGCTAAGGTGCCTCAGACGTCTTTTTGGCATCCTGTCTGCACACCTCCCTCGAGAGGAGCTCCAGGCACATCCCACCAAGAGGAGGCCAGGGTGGTACCCCAGGACACACTGGTTGGAAGTTTAGGTGGCTTTGCTGAGACTGCTTCCTCGCAACCTGGCCTTAGGTGAATATTATAGTTTTATCAGTAAACTTTTACTTATTTAATTGAACTGTTACTTGTCTACATTACTTTTTAACTTCCACTAACTGTTTTAAACATTACACCCCAAAGGAATAAATTGGAGATTAGGGTAGCATTGTGAAAAAATGTAAAGAAAAAAGGTAAAAGGCTATGAATACTTTAATGGTGAGCCTAAAATAAGTCAATGAGTCTTTAAAAAATCATTGAAGCCAAATTAAATGATCATGATAGGTTATGAAGTTGTAATAATTACATTTATGAAAATGTAAGCATATAGCTACAGGTATCGTCTTTGTTTTTATGGATTTGAAGAAACTGGTAGCTGATGCTCATTTTCTGTTAAAAGTTGATTTTGATGATTTCAGGACGGAGGTAAGACATTTTTGAATTTTTCATTGTTCTCTTTCCTTGTTTCTATTCCCAAATTTCCATGAATAGGCTTTTTTTTTAATTAATGTTTTGGCACATATATGTGAGGTTCATAGGCTTAGACCAAAAATTAAAAACAATTTTCCCTGTTTATTTAATTTATTAAAAACTTTTTTTTTTCAGCAATAGAACATTTTAGCAAGAGATTATTAGCAGCTTAAATAATCCATTTACACCATTTTGACCAAATTTGTACTGAACACATTATATCTGGAGCAGTACACCTACATGACTCAATATAAAAAGATATCTTCATAAGGTCTGAAAAGAAAAATACAAAATTAAATTAATTTTACTTTTTAGAATTGATAGCTCTACATCATTATTCAATAAAGTGGTCAAGAATGTAATGTAATGGATCCCTGTTGCAATGGTCTTACTGGGGTGCAGTAGAGGAACTGTCGCAGGCTATAGATCAGGCATCACTAAACTCGGTCGTCGAGGGCCGCTGTCCTGCAGGTTTTAGAGGTTTCCTTGCTCCAGCACAGCTGATTTTAATTCAAAGCTGATTAACAGGCTTCTGCTCTACTGCAATCATGATAATCAGCTGTGCCAAAGCAGGGAAACCTCTAAAACCTGCAGGACAGCGGCCCTCGAGGACAGAGTTTTGGGATGCCTGCTATAGATCAACAGGTTGATGAAGCCCTCCCCTTTTCTGTTTTCGCTTTAATAATGCCCCTTTTGTATGAAAAATCAATTATCAGGATGAACATTAGAGTTCAACATTTCAGTTTCCACAGTTTAGATATACTGAATGCTCTGATACAACATGTCCGCTTACAAGTACAGATTAACATAAAATATAACTGGTTTCCAGCATATCTCATTTGGATTAATGTATTTTTTTATTTTTTTCTCTCCAGATTATAATTGCTCGAAATATGCTGAAAAACGTAAATACAACAGAATCTTTAAATACCACTGTGATCGTGGATTGTCTTCACTTTCCAGTGACTACCTGGATGCTAACCACCTTCACCACGATCAACATCTTTTTTTTGCTTCCTCTGTACATCCTGGTCATTGTTTTGGGCTGCCAACGACGGCGGAAACAGGAGTTTGCCTCCACAGCGTTGAGTCACTCGGATGTCTTCACGTATAACATGATTGCAATGGAGGTGGTACAAGTGCAAGGGTGTGTCTGTCTATGTATTTTTAAATACCTTGATCTTCCGTTGATAATGATGCAGACTCTTTCAATGCTTTTCAAGACCTTTTGTGTGAAAATACTGTTTCACATGCTGACCTGTATTGAGCTTTTTACTGCTGTTGTTTATCCAGTCACTTACCTCAGATTGAAAAACTCTTTGGGGGTGAAAATTCGAAATGTTGCCATCGGCTGTGTCTGGCTCCTCTGTTTTTTTTGGGTGATGTCAGGCTTCCAAAAACATATCCAAGCCATGCAGGTTTTTTATTTCTCACTCATAGCATTAGTCCTGTCTGTAGTGTCCTTTTGCTGCATTTCCGTTCTCTGCACTCTTAAGAGTCCTGGCCCAGGGCACCATATTGGAGTCCATGAACGAGTGGATCAATCAAAGCTAAGGGCTTTCTACAATATTGCAACAATTATGGCAGTTCTGTGGTTAAGCTTAGGTGGAGTATTAGTTTTTGATGCTCTAGAGGCCTTAATGGCATTACATGGACATGCTGGATGTGTACCCGCCCTTTGCGCTGGCTTTTTGTCTCTGCCCGGCAGTCTTGTGTTGCCAATATTGTTTCTACAACGTGCTGGAAAACTGCAATTAGGCAAAAATTAAAGGGTCTATATTGAATAAAACTGAAACTATAAAGAGATTAATAATTGAAATACCCTTCAAAACATCTTAGGTGTCTTTTCTTAAATTATTTGACATTTAAATTTATTATTCTAGCAAAGTCTGATGGTAGATTTCTTACATTGCTTTCAGATTCTCTTCCTCATTATCCACAGATATGTTGGTATGGCACCTTTTAATAATTAGATTACTTCTCTGAATAACCACCTGCATCAGTGGACGTGTATGTGAGCTATAACTAACCCAATGGTCTCATGGTAAAACTATTACCAGTATCTTATCAGTCGTTTGCTAAAAAAAACACAAAGAAAAAAAAAACCTGGCAGAGTTCTTAACACCTTCAACAACCTATGCACCAGTTTTGATCTTTTATATGGGACTGTGTCCATGGCCGTAAAGGTTGCTCCCGTTACTGATGGGTTGGTAGGTCTAGAACCCACTCTGCCTGTCCGTTCTGTCCTTGGGCAAGACATTTAACCTGTCTTGCATGCTGTTGGGGGTCTGAGGGCCTCTCCTCTGCCAGTCAGCTGCAATGTAGCTTGGTGCCATAAACGTACAATGTGTGCATGAATGAAAGAATGTAGAGTAAAGCCCTTAGGAATCCTTTGACTTCATACAGATCAATACAAGTACTGGTCATTTACCATCTCTAAAATACTAGAAACCTTACGCAGTCTCTTAGACATAGCAGGAACTTTTAAGATAGGGAATCTGCCTGCTTTCAGCATACGCTTTACAAAAGGTGTCGGGGTTATAACTCTTCACTTCTCTTCTTCTCAAATGAAAAACAGGAAATCATTCTTGCAAAACATTTGACTGTCTTATGACCTTCGAACGCTATTTTCAATGATGAGAGTAACATATAGAAAAACAAATGATTGAGAGCAATATAAAATATATAAATTAATAAAATGATAAAAACAACAGAAATCATAATAACTCCAACACTCCCTCTTTCTCCATAGATTATCTTTGATTGACACCCACTTTGACAGGTTTCATTTTACTTTTCTGGCCACAGTTTGTTCAACATAAATCCTTCAATTTTCATCCACCCCCTGTCAAAACAAACATACCCCAAGGCTATATCTTTGCACCCCTACTTTTGGTTATTTTTCTGTTTCCCTTTCGTAATTTATTTGCATTGCTATGCAGATGAAACTCTGCACCCACCCTTTTTCCCTCACCCCCTTCCTATCAAAAACCCCAATCTTGGTTAATGTCTTTCTTTTTAAAACAGTGATAGAATCGTTCTCCTTGCGGGAACTAAATTGGTATTAAAGTTGACATCTCCCAGTTTCTTTCATCTTAGTTCAAGAGTCTTGGTGTCCTCATCAATATCCTTCATTTTGCACATCAATAATATAATATTGTGTGCATATTTTCAATTTTTGGAATATTAATTCCCATCTTTGCACTCTGCTTCAAATCAATAGTTTTGTCACCTTCTGCATTGCCTGTTCTACCTCTCTTCTCTTTGGTGTCCATTCCATAGGCTTCAAGTGGTTTCAATATGCAGCTGCTGTCATTATCACCAAAACAACAGCTCTACTGGCTGTTGGTCAGATTCCGAATATTTTTCAAAATCCTTCTGTAGACAATCAAAGCCATCAACAAACTTACTGCCTACTACCTCTCTGATATTCTTTACTTACAGTAGCTACTCCCTCCCACACCATTAGCTCTCCTCTTCCATACTGTTCCTCCTTTCCATCTTTTTCTCATGGAGAGAAGCATCACTCCCAAACTCTGGATCTCCCTGTCTTGAGACTCCTGCCATACTGAGACTTTTTCTAACTTCATGTCTAAACTAAAAACATATGTAAGACACATATTCAAATGTGTATGTATATGTATTTTTGTGGTTTTCTGTTTTTTTTCAAATCATTCTTATTTGTTAGATTTGTAAAGGGTACTTGAATGTTGTGAAAAGCTCTGTTATCATTATTATATTTTATTAACTTACAAATAATGGAGATGTAGATTTAATTAAATGTGTTTTCTACAGTTATTTTCAAAACTTTGTTTGTGGAGCAGCTTAATAATGGTGTCCAGGATTCATTTATTTTAAATGTGAAGCTTTATAGGATGTTAAGCTCTACCTTTAGCCTAGATTAGCAAAAGTAAATAAAGGTGGCAAATTAAGGATTTGAAATTGGCATATAAAGATGACAAGTTATCCTTCTTTTATATTCTTCTACATTCACTTTTAAAACTACGACCAAAACCGTTTCTAAGAAGAAATAAGAGAGACTTTAATTAAACCATGAAAAACAAACTAAAGGTACTATCAAATGTGAAAACATGATTTTTATTTACATTACAAAAAAGGAATTATATTTAATTAACATTTACATGATCTTTAACAATTTCTGGAAAAAAAATCTTTATCAGCAGTGTTGCAAAAATTCCCATCTTATAATCTTTTTATAGATTTTCACAGGGGTCTTCAACAGTTATTTTTGGTAATGAGTGATAATAGATTTGGAGCGCCCCCTAGCTATTATCCAGATCTTTGGCTACCTCATCAGATATCCTACCACATTTAGGTCAGGATCTTGGCTTTGCCACAATAAAATGTAAATATTATTTCCAGGCTGAGGAAACAAGTTTAGAGGATGAAAGACTTTTTTTTTACATAAAGCTGTCATGCCTTACTTCCCTTTGTCAGTATAGTTGAATATGTTATTCATAGGTTTTGCTTTTTTCCTCCTTTTAAGCTTCTAACTTTGGAATTCATTACATTTGTTTGTATATCAGCAGAATTTAAGTGGAATGATTCATCTCTGCTCACAAGCTTTACTAAATTTGGCCTTGGCTTGTTTTCCACATGATAGATCAGTTGTAGACATACTACTAAGTTAACTGAATAAATAAATAAAATCATTAGGATTTAAGGAGTGCCCAGAGACCGCAAGGATACAACCAAAGTACAAGCAAATTAGATTAAGCAAATCAAGGTTAGTTTTTGCAGGTGTCCTTTCGCATTTATTTTGACATGTCTATGATGGAAATGAACAAACCTATGACTTTTTTGCATGTTTCATTAAATTTGCATTCTGTTCCAGCAGTCATATTCCCTCATGTTATGCAATGTGTATGAACATGTTTTGATGTTAGAGAAAAAAAAACTTTTTGTTTTCTGTCGTCTCTAAGGACTCTATATAATGTCGTTGCATGTACAGAAATGATGTTGTCATGAGATAATATTAAAAGCTGATATCACACTAAAATATATTTTTGATAAAGATTTTTCCTTTTTTTACAACACAAGATCAACTATCATCACTCCCAGGTTAATGGACAACTAGCTGTATAAATAATGACAACAAGACAAAACAAAAGCAGCACTCTGACTTTAAAGATATGTGCTATACTACAAATTTACACACAGCTTTATATTTACTCTAACTTTTAGTATGTTGCCATACAGTAATTACACACATTATTGGCCTTAGGGAAGGCACTGCTACCTTCTACTACTACTGTAATTTCCAAAATAATCAAACTCCGTAGTTAAACTGAGGTTCAATTACTCATAAAAAAAAATTATTAACGACTGAAGCCTTTTTTTTCCCCAGGAAAAACTCCACAGTTGAATATAGAATCTATATTAAAGTCAATAATTCTGAGCTTTAATGACTAAATATTTGTTTGTAGTTGAACAAATATTTATAGAGGTGTGACCACAATTCACCTCACTTAACAATAATTTCCATTCAAGTGGATAATCCAGGTACAGAAATTGAAAAGTCTGTTCAGAGATTAGTTCCAGTCAATTGAATTATCAGCTCTATAATAAAGACTGGAGGCTTATTACCTGGTTTATTGAACAGGAGGAGGGAAAGATGGGCAGGGTTTCTGCTTTCTGGAAATGGATTATCCACCCGTGTATTTCCTCTATCTAGAATCTATGATATTTTTGGAACAGATTAGTTTTAAAGAAATCTCTTCATGTTTTGTTTAGTCAATCTGTGAGAAACATTTTTAGATAAAGAAAATAAGACTAAGGGTGTGGTCAATGGTTTGGTAACTTTAAATTAAAATGTTTGAAGATATATCAATAGATGCAATTTGGATCTTTAACCAGCACTGCTTTGACACTTTGTCATTTTCTAATGACAGACATTTCTTTTTTTTTGTACCAAATTAGTAAAATTGCTTTGTTAAAAGCATTTTTTATTTTCCAGACTTTTTACATGTTTTTATCAATGCCAATTTTCCAGCTCTGTGCAAATATAACAAGGGAAGAACCAGAGTGCTTGGTACCATTAGCCAAAGTCCTAAATCAATAAACAGACAAAAAATTTCAATTTGAAAGGATTCCAAATTTATGATTCCCAACCAAAACAAGAGGCCAGTAGAGCGCAACAGAAGTGTGCCTGCGATTGCCAAGATCATTTGGAACGCACGCTTCTTGGACTGGTCAACGTGTTGCTTTTTACCACCTTCCTGTCTCGGCCCTGTGGCCCTACAGACCAAAGCGTAGAGAACAGACAGGGAGCAGTAAGCCGTAAAGAAGATACATATACCCAAGATCGAGAAAAGTGGAATAACTGGAAAATTTGGAAAATCCATGTAAGCTAAGCCTATCCATCCAAAACAAAACAGCCAAACAAGGATAGCACTGATATTTCTGATTCGAACCTTAGTTTTTTCTCTAAGCTGCATGTATGCAACAGGATGAACAACTGCAACGTACCGCTCAACACAGGTAAGAAGGTGATACAGAGTCTGTCCGGGAAATGTTACAGTAGAGAACATTGCACCCACTATAATTGCTGCCTCACCAAAGGTAAAAATGCCTAGAGAATACACAACA
The DNA here is from genome assembly GCA_030533445.1 of Cyprinodon diabolis. Taxonomy (NCBI): domain Eukaryota; kingdom Metazoa; phylum Chordata; class Actinopteri; order Cyprinodontiformes; family Cyprinodontidae; genus Cyprinodon; species Cyprinodon diabolis. Next base: position 42,991,645 of record CM060075.1, on the reverse strand, counting down.
CTTCCAACAATGCCGAAAAATTCCACAATTATTATGTTGTAGGTATAGAAGTCTGTGGTGCTCATTGTCTTCCTGGCAGGTGAGGAATGATGATGCCTCCATTGCTGAAAGCCCATGTAGAGGATAAGAACACAGTGCGGTGTGACGACGAAAAAGGAGAAAATCGTGTACAGGCAGAAGATGACACTGCTAGCAACCGAGAGCAGACATTGGATGTACAAAGAGTCAGAAGGGATGGAGGTGTTAACCATAGCGGTAGAAGAATTAACAGTCATTGCCTGTGAATGGAAACAAGAGAAGATGACATTTAAGATAAGTATTGGAAAAAAATCTTGTTTAATGTTCTATACTGATGACATTCATATGGAAATTGAAGCTGATAAAAAAGGCAGTAGTTTTCATGAAAGTATACAGGAAAGATGGGTGTAACAACTACTGACAATTCTACGTTTTAATGCAAACATAAAAAATCAAAAAAATTAAGTGAGAAGAAATAGAATATATATATATATATATATATATATATATATATATATATATATATATATATATATATATATATGTATATTAAGCACATTACTTTGACTTCTGTAAAAAAAAAATATTTTTGTTAAAAAAAAAAAAACAACAATGACTCACTCTGTAACCAACATTTCTCTTTTAGATATTGAAAGCTGCTTTGAATGTACCTGGGGATCTTCTGCAAGTTCAGATTGATGAAGGTTGATGATTAATTACCCTGCTGTCTGTCCGTGTCATGTCACTATGGGTGTCTCTGAAACAAAATAAACAGATCATCTTTGCATGTCCGTAAACCATCTACAAAAAACTGTTCAAACCCACTTCACCAAGAGGATGATTCAGTGGTTTTATCTCTATGATTCAGAATGTTTATTTTTCTTTTATTCCACCACATTACATAAACACACTCTGCATATGAACATAAAATGTGATACCAGCTGACTGGCAAGCTTATAGACATCCTTACATAGTTTTTATTTTTAAGACTAAAAACTTGTTATTCAGCAAACAGTGCTAAACAAGATTTTTTACCATTTTATGGCAAAAACGCATATGTGTTATAGCATAAAAGAATTGAATCACTTCCATCTTTAAAAACCCTTTAATTAAAATATCTTTTTAGTCAAAATACTATTGCTAAGCTTTAATTTTTAGTAAGTCATGGGACCAAAACTATTGACAAAACTCTGTTGGCCCTTTTGTGGCTCTAACTTTCTTATACCTCATCCAAAATTGTTAGCTATCCTGAGGAATTTGGCCTTATATATCTGCACTGCACCAAAATGGTGGTTATCCTGGGAAACTGTCCCGGCTCTGACTTTCAGTGTTGTTGTGCCCTTGGGTAAGACACTTCACCTGCATTATCTACTGATGGTGGTCAGAGGGCCTGGTGTACGGCAGCCCCGCTTCTGTCAGTGAGCCCCAGGGCAGCTGTGGCTACAATGTAGCTTGCCACCATCAGTGTGTGAGTGTGTGTGTGAATGAGTGAATGAATGTAGAGTAAAGCGCTTTGGTCAAGTCTCCTAACTTGAATAAAGGCGCTATATAAGTACATGCCATTTACCATAAAATAAGATCACAGTATATGGATCTGTCATACATCTTGAAAATATCCAGACAAATCAGGACTGATCCAATCTGTCAAAGATCCTTCTATACAGTAGAAGCCATTCAATCTTTCCCCACTTTCTTTGATGGGCCCTTGGCTGGTCCCCTCCATTTTCTTTTTTAAACATCAATCTTTGTACTAGTGATGCGCCAATGGCAGTTTTTGGCCCCTGATACCTGGCTGTGCAGTATTGGCCGATACCATACCGAATATCATTGATTTGAAATTTCTGTGTGTTTGTGTATATATAAAGAACTGCATACTACTTGGATGTAAAATAATTGCCATCATGGCTGTGAAGCAGGAAAAAGACTAATACAAAGTGAATCCAGTAGAACTTTTCATTGCTTGCATGGAATGGGTGACTATACTTGAATAAACTTTTGGTATCGGTGCCCTATTTGTTGGTGCTCTCTGATACTGATACCACCATTTTAGCGCTGGATCGGGGGCCCCGCCCGATACTGGTATCAGTATCGGTGCAACACTCATTTGTACTAAAATATTCTTTGTGTCATGATTTTTGGAAGTTAAGATCAAAAGATAAGAACTTTCTCCTGGTCAGATTCCTGTAATTCAGTGAAAGGGTGGAGTCAGAGTAATAAAATATGCATGGCTAGGAGAAGGAGGGGGTCACTCCATTGGCTGGAAGTTAGCTGCCATTTGGCAGGCGACTGAGTGGGAAGGGCCATTTTGAATGGCTGCTACTCTTTCACATTTAAATTATCTCTCTGGATTAAAGTGTTGAGAAATTTTGACATTTTTTATTCTTTTATAAGGGCCTGAAAATGTTATCAATGAAGATTAATTCCGTGATTGGAAGATAATAACACAGCAAAAAGATGATTGCAAGCAGTATCTGGAACAGATCCAGAAAAATATTTATCTTAAAACTCACAAATTGAATCATTCAAAAATACTGAAAGATAGTGTTTTATGGATCTGTCAGATAAACATGTAAGATCCAGACAAATCCATTAAAACTTGATCTGTCAGAAATCCAAGCATATATTCATAAATTATCTTTGTGGATCTAAGTATTCCAAATTGTACATTTATTTCTGTCGCATTTCTTTGCAATATGTTAAATCATTTAATAATGTACAGATGTTCTCCAGCATCATGTTAATGTGGCTTTTCCACAGTTAAAATAACTACACATTTTTTGACTGGTTTAACTTTTATTTATTTTTAGATTGTAAACTCATTGTAACAAGGCTACATGATATTTATTCAAACAAATTAGATTTTCTGCAGTACTTCTGTTTAAATTTCACCTTTATGGAAAAACAGAGAGGCATTATTGGAAGAAATCAACACCAGTCATTTTAATTTTGCTTCACTTCTTCTAATGTCTAATGCCTTTTAATTAGCTTTACCCTTGATTTGAATTACCTATTAATTAACAATAACTCTCAATTCTAGTTTTTTCATATATTCTTAATCTTCTGCTAAACGAGCACAACAAGCTCATAAAGTGTGTGTGCAAAATTCAGTGAGCGAACGCATTGGTCTAAAAGGGGATTACTGCTGTCTTTCTGAACAAACATCAAGTCATTTGCAATCCAAAGTCAACAAGGTTGGGTAGTTCAGGTAGCCAAACTAAACATTGTGATAGTTAAAACAAACAATAGGAAAATATGTTGTATAAAACAGCCCACCGACAGTCTTTGCATGTTTCTGTGGTATTTTGACATGCCGTCAGAAATATAGATGTGAATATCAAAATCCCATTAGTAATGCGGTATTACTTCCTGGTTGCAGCGTCTCTCCCACTGAAGGTCCTTGATGGGGCACAGCATAGCAGAGAAAAAGTTTATGGTGCAGAAAAATAAAACCCTTTTCTATGGCCAACTCCATTTACAGATGTTAAACCACTAGAAAACCTGTAGGCTGAGCTGCACAGAAGAGCATCCTGAAGTCAGAACCCAGAACTCTGATGGATCTAGAGAACTTATGCATAGAAAGTTAGTAAGAATTAATTAACAAAGGATGACAAAACATTTCCATTCAATTAATTTTAATTATATAGCGCAAATTCACAACACATGTAATCTCTTGGCACTTTACAGAAACAATAATATCAGATTGGTTAAGAAAACCAGTTGATTGCATGCAGTCACTTACTCACAAGACATATGTCTCCTGAAAGAGCTTCATTAGATGTCATTGGCTTTTCAGCAATCCCTCACACTAACCATGCATGTAGCGACATTTGAGAGGAAAAAAAAAATCCCTTTTAACAGAAAGAAACCTGCAGCACAACAAGGCTCAGTGTGAGCAGCCACCTGCTGAGCATGACTGGGGTTTAAGGAGACAAAAGCAGACATCCAGAAAGAAGGAGCACTGGACAAAAAGTGTTGAAATCCGGGAAGATACAACCTGTATTTTTTCCGTATCAGTAAAAGATATGGAAAAAACATAAAGATATGCAAGACATATTCTGGGATATGTAGACTTCTGATACTTATCCCCGCAGTATATGGTTAAACTCCAGCAGATATATTTTCAGAGGATCCACCTGAACCATACTTTATCAGATCCTGAAAAAGATTCTCTATATAAATATAATGTATATATATATATATATATATATATATATGTATATATATATATATATATATATATATATATATATATATATATATATATATTTCTGTTTCTGGCTCTTGAAGTAGGCAATCGCATTTTCCTGCTGCTCTGCAACCTCCTAATCTGTCCCTGCTTCTCTGTGTCTTGTCTTTTTAGATCCCTCTTTTCCTATCATCCAAATTCAAACAACAGGTCTGGTCAGCTGGTCTCTCGACGCAATTGATCAAATTTTTTCAACTGCAAGACAGGGAAAAGGGGACCCATCCTGTCTTGCCGGGACATACTTTGTGGCATACACCATGGACTCCTAGAAGGCTTAGAGGATGGTGTGTTTTACAATGTTGTCAGTGGAGGATATCGATGATGCACTGATTTTCAGATTGATGATACTTTCTCCTGTTTGGGTTTGGAGGATACCTGATGTATCTACAATTACAAAGGATGTCTGGGGCAATTTGGGCATTGATAGGCTGCCGGCAGTAGTTGATGCGCTCACAAAGGCTGTGAACGAGCAGGACCCTGAGCTCAGCCGTATGCTGGGTGCGATTGAATGTAGGCTGTCTGCAGTGCTTGAACTCAAAGGTGAGATGGGATAATATCTTGGATGTGCATGCTTGCTTTAAGGCAGAAAAACTTTTTTACAGTGGGTTTGACATGTGGAGCCAGCAAGACAAGACTCAAGGCTGACTCAAGGCAAATTCCTGTGCAGCCTGCTCTCAAAGCAATAAGTGTTATTTTGGATTCTGCCTCCCCTTATCAAACCTCCCCTGGATGTTAGGATGGAAGAGTCCAGAAACTGAAATTTTTGTCTCATGTTTATATGTTTTTCTTGGGCTGAGTTTCTTTTATTTTTTATTTTTTATCTGTGGCTCCTATCTTTTAGAATACTTTTTCACAGAACATCCTGAATTGGATTTTTCCTGGGGTTTTTTTTTCCGTTTCTGATGTGCAATGAAGCCAAACCTTTAAGCAGTCCCATCTTGGATGTTATGACATTTATTACTGTAGAGCATAATTCAAATTCAAATATTTACTTTATTTTTGAAATAAAAAAAACATTCTATAACATATTTGAAGTTAAAAACAATTGTTTTAATGATATTGGTGAGTTTGTCAGCATTCAAAGCAGGTGGACAGACTTTCCACGCTGTGATGCCCCTGTAGTCATTCTCCTCATTGCTCATAAGGTTGCCCCCACCCCTTTTGAGTATGTCACCTCTTCCATACTGAGGAACTTTCTGACCACTCCCTTGCATTAAGCAGCTGGAAAATAAAATTAAAAAGTAAGTCATATTTATTAATTACAAATTTTTATTACTTTTTTGTCTTCTGAACTTTTCACTTGTTTATTTGTTTATTTATTTGGATCCCCATTAGCTGTCAGTAATTTGACAACTACTCTTCGTGGGGTCCCTTTAAAATTATACAGATACACAAAACATATCAAATGATCACATCATAAGAACAACTATACATTTCAAATTATATCACATTACAGTACAATATGTTACACAAATATTCATATATTAAGGCTATCAACAAAGTATTTTTTTTAAAGTGTTTTAAATGCACCTTTCGTAGTAGCAGTCGAGATGTTATGAGGCAGTTTGTTCCACAGCTCTGTGCTGTTCAGAGTCACAGCTCTGAACAGCACAGACCTGAACACTGCTTCTGTTCTCGGAATGGGTCGAGTCAAATGACATACCGCACATATTTGCATTAAAACACTTGCATTGCAAAATTAGCTTTTTCCTTGCTTTAATCAAACTAAATCATAGAAAACAAAGGCAATTAAATCCTGCTTAGGGTGGGGAAAGCGGCTGTTTGTCAAGGGCTGCTAAGAAGGAGAATCATTGTGCTTATTATATAGTTATTATCAGGTTATCCTGAGCTTTCTTCATAGTTATGCTGCTATAAGCTTAGACTGCTGGAGGACATAGGGACCCCTTTTTATCATTCTGCTTGATTCTATCTCTATTATCCCACTCTGCAAAATCTCTAACGTTCTGCTCTCTCTGCTTTTTCTCATAGTAGCTTCATCTGGTCTGTTTCTGTTTGGCTGTGACTCCATCCTGGAGTGAAAAATCAGCTGTGCTGCTGCCATCAACACCTTTGTTTATAGATATTGGAGCTTGGCCTGTTTTTCAGTGTAGTCCTGTTTCTCTGACTGTGACTGGCTGGACGTACTCTCTTCATCCTCTGACTTGGAAGCTGGCTTGGAGCTCCACTGCCTGGCTGTGTGTTTCCTGGACGGGGATTGTAGAGCTGGTTGACAAGTTGCTTTAGTATCTCTGCTTCTTTCTGTATCTCTGCTTCCGTCTCCTTGAACCCCAGTCGGCCTCAGCAGATGGCCGCTCACACTGAGCCTGGTTCTGCTGGAGGTTTCTTCCTGTTAAAAGGGAGTTTTCCCTCTCCACTGTCGCTACAAGCATGCTTAGTGTGAGGGATTGTATTTGAGTCAATGAGTCGATGCAATCAACTGGTTTTCCTTAGCTAGAAAACTTTGAATCAGTTTGAATGTATGATCTGGTGAACTGTAAATTGCCTTCAGATGACGTATTGTTAACTGGCACTATATAAATAAACTGAATTGAATTGAATTGTAAAATTGCACAACACTGTTAAAATGATATTTTACTAAATGATTTGACCAAATTGGGGGTGCAAGAAGCAAAAAGGTTCTGTTTTGGATGCTGGCCGAGAGTCTTTCTGCATGGAGTTTGCATGTTCTCCCTGTGCATGCGTGGTTTCTCTCCGGTTACTCCAGCCTAAAACTTCAGTATATGGCAAAACTATCTGTGGAGTCTTCTAGATGCTTTGGATCCAAACTTCATCCCTGAAGTTCATCATAACTAACAGACCATTTTCTAAATTTTCAACCAGCTTCTTGAGTGGGAGTGATAAGCATGCTATGTTCTTATATTTATATACAATACATTTCAAACTACATGCAGTATTCATAGAAAGTTCTTGTTTAGGTTAATTTGGGGATTTTATTCAGGAGAAGTTAGTGTCTTAAAGTAAAGTCATTTATAAAAGAGGACTGTCAGGTTAGGTGCAGGGTTGAAGATGACCCAAATGCAGAGACTCAAACTGAAGTGGTTTCATGCAAGTTTAATATTGAAACTGGGTGGCGACTGGTGCAAAAATACAAATATAACAAATTTAGAAAACTAAGAACTAGATGACAATAAATAAATGAATACGCATGACAAGGACCCAGCAAAGACTGACTGAACAGAAGGTGTATATATGGGAAACAGAAACAATGGAAAGACTATTTAACAGACAAGGAACAGGTGTGGAGAAAAGCCTCTACAAGGGAGCTAGGAGAAAGAGGCTGACACAAGAGGGCAACAGAAGGTAAACAAGAAATACACAATACATATACAATAACACAAAATGTAAATCAAACCAATGAAAACTCAGTACAGCCCGATTTTGTGCTAAAAAAGTAAATGTTTCATACATTTCTGACAAATTTCACACATTCAGCTTTTACATTATGATTCTTTGTATAAGCTAGACTATGGATGCTTCACTAAGGTTTGTAAAGTTACAGTCTGGGTTTAATGTTAAAACTATAATGATAAATATAATTGACTGTAGAGAAATATAGTTGTTTTGTGAAACCCCACACATTCAGTGACATCTTTGACACTCAAAGAAACACTTGGACCCACTGTCCCTTGAAAAGAAAACTCAGTGAGCAGCAAATACTTTCTGACCCCTAAAGTAAAGACAAAGGTATACTTGTATACTCTTTCTTTTTTCTCCACCTTTGTGATTTGTATAAATGAGTAAAACCTGATCTGAAGATCTTGAATTCAGGGATACCCCCCACCCCCCAAAGGCTTGCGTTGTTTTTGGTCTACTCTATAAAGCCTTGAACTCAATGCTATTTGTGACAGTTTGAATTGTAAAAGCATCCTGGATGGGAATGCAAAACATCTTCAAACTTGGAAACTAAGACTAGTGGATTTTTTTTTTTTACTATGACCTGGACGACTGATAATCTTCACCAGTATAAACTCCTACTCTATATTATTCCTGAATTTTTCTCTCAATAAAGATAGTTTTCCAGTTCTGTGCAGAAACAGCAGAGGTAAAACCAGATTGCTAGGCAGTGTCAACATAATGCTTGAGTTAATCAATGCACATAAATATTCTAAATGAACTGAAATCAGATGATCAACACCTACACTTAACAGAATGCCAAATATCCTGAGGGCCAGCGTCACAGTTATGGCTAAAAGCATGTTGAAGGCTCTCCTCTTTGACTGGTCAGACCTCGGTTGCTTCCCCTTTGCATCCCCTGACCTTGGAGATCTAAGAAAATAGAGAACAGACAGGCAGCAAAATGCAGAAACAATCAGACAAATGGCCAAGGAAGCAAACAGGTGTTCTGTTGGGAAACGAGGCAGATACAGCTCCGCCAAGCCAAGCCACATAAAACAGCACAGCCAAACAGCCGCTGTGCTTATGTTTCTAACTCTTATTTTGACTGTTTCCCTCAACTGCATGTACTTAATAGCATGAACAACAGCCAGGTAGCGCTCTATAGAGGTCAGGACGTGAAACAAGGTCTGGCCAGAAAAAACAAAGCATAAAAGAAATGTCCCCAGCATGATTAAGGAATCTGATTTTATGTTGGTTCCTAAACAATAGAAAACAGTGCCAAGAACGCCAATGATATCCACCATCATCATTTGGTAAGGTTGGTGAGGAAGTCAGAGTGGTTGTTTGATCTCCCTGGAGCAGCTGAGCGCTGACGCTTCCATTGCTGAAAACCTATGAGTAGGATGAAAATGTACAGTGGAAGGAGGAGGGTCTTGATAAAGGCATATATTGTGTAGATGATTTTGTTTCCAATAGAGTGATGACAGTCTGACAGGAAATGCTTGATGGATGAGTTGGATGTAGTGAGAAGATGGGGAACAACTGAACGGATAGCTGTAGAGATGAGGGCCATGGCCTGCAGAAAAGGGAGAAAACACAATTACTAAAAAAAAAAAAAAAAAATGATGACCTCACAATTAACTAGATATAGTCTTTGTTTTTCCAGCACTTAAAACTTAAGAGATATCATATTTGTCAGCGTAATGCATTAATTTAAAAAAAAAACAAATAGAAAAAAAATCGGAAAACCTGAACTGGTGTAGAATATAATAGAATAGAATAGAAAAGAATACAATAGAATACAAAACAATTATGCTTTATCATCCATGGGGAATCTCAGAGTCAGCAGTAAAGCAGAAAGAAAAACAGAAGTATTTAAGTACAAACATAAGGAGATCTTAATAACCTAAAAAACGTTAAGACTAAAATAGATTAAAACCATGATAAAAACTATAAGACAACTAAAATCTATCTATCTATCTATCTATCTATCTATCTATCTATCTATCTATCTATCTATCTATCTATCTATCTATCTATCTATCTATCTATCTATCTATCTATCTATCTATCTATCTATCTATCTATCTATCTATCTATCTATCTATCTATCTATCTATCTATCTATCTATCTATCTATAGAATAAGAGCAAGAGTATAGGATAAAAGTCCTCAGCTTCTATTAGAAGTGTTTCATACGTGACTTAAAGGCGCCACCTATTGATAAAGGAAGAAGGAACAAACTGCATGCCCTCTCCCAAAAAAAATCAAACTACCTGTCACTTTGCAGTAAACACCTGACACTAACAAATCAAGACCCAAAACCCAAAAAGCGATTGAGACATTAAGTACACATAGAGAGTGTAATAAAATTTCAGCTTATGTCCTGTAGCTGATTTTAAACACCTAAATCTTTTCAGACCGCAAATTAAAGTGTTAAAGTAATAGAAAGATTTGTATTTTTTTTTTTGTTCTCTTTCTTGGCAGATATGTCGCCATGACAGAAATTGTTGTTTATATTCATAAATAAAAGTATACATTTGCACCAAACTTTGACTATAAAGAAAATTCACAGATTTTAGATGTTTGACAATATGAACCATCAACAATGTTTTCATCAATCAGTCCTGACCTCTACAAATAAAACTATAATATAACAAATAACATGTAGAAATTGTCCAAAGTTAACGACAAGTTGTCCAGCTGTGAATAGAACCACATGCATATATGGCAACATCAGCGGAGCCTTCTTTGAAATGCTAGTCCTTTACATCTGCAATGTCAGATTTAATGCTAAATAGTTTAAGCAAAAGCCTAAGCCCTTTTTTTTGCATGACAATGCAAAAAAGATTTATCTCATGATCTACTCCGATCTACCTCGGACCATCCATAATAACAATTACTTCCCTCCCCGGAGTGCTTTTACACACAGCTTTATTAGTGTGCAGAGGAAGTGGGCTAATAAAGACACTGAATTAGCGCTTTAGCCGATATTATATCTATGGGTGGAAACCTGGACAGGACAGTGGGCTCCAACATTACCCTGATCCCCAAAACACATCATTACTGCTATCAGAAATGATAAAACATGCCTCTATTACTGAGTTAATAAGTAACTACCCATAGTCTGAATTACAGAAGAACTCTGTTATTTGTTTATTTTAGGCACCATGTTTTTGGGGAAATTAAAATGTTCAGCTACACATTAATCCCATACAATGAAAACTTTGCTCTCGAGAGATTTTTCTCTTTATTTGGCTTTAGTGGTCTTTAGTTGAATATTTGCTAGAAAGAGAAATGGGAGAAAAAGGGAGACATGTGCATTAAAAATTTCTACATCAGGATTTGAACTAAGGAGGTTTTGAGAACATGGCTCACATGTCTTTCTTCTGCAGCACCCTCCTGAGAGTTGCTGAAGGCCCTCATCATAAAACTAAAAGTATGATCTGCACCAAGTCGCAGACTTCCAAAGAGTCACCAGATATGTATCTTCTCCTTCCTATTTGTTATTCCTTCATCTTTATTTATAAAAAAATATCTTATTTCTGATGCGACTCCTGACCTTCAGAGTGTGGTGTGAGGGGGCCATGGAGAAACTCCAATATTGTTTTGTATGCCCTGACTGAAATATGTTCAAAGATGCAGCAACCTATGAAAACAAAATAAATATAGATGAGTATGCCATGACTCTGTCAGGCTACATCAGCAAATGCATTGAAGACGTCAGCATCACAAAGAACATCACTACCCGAGCAAACCAATGACCCTGGATGAATGGAGAGGTTCGGAAATTGCTAAAAGCACCAAACTCAGCTTTCAAGTCTGGTGATGGTAAATGGCATGTACTTATATAGCACCTTTATTCAAGTCAGGAGACTTGACCAAAGCGCTTTACACTACATTCATTCACCCATTCACACACTCACACACTGATGGTGGCAAGCTACATTGTAGCCACAGCTGCCCTGGGGCTCACTGACAGAAGCGGGGCTGCCGTACACTGGCGCCACCAGGCCCTCTGACCACCATCAGTAGATGATGCAGGTGAAGTGTCTTGCCCAAGGACACAACGACACTGAAAGTCGGAGTCAGGGCTTGAACCATCAACCCTTCGATTTCAGGGCAAACTCCTACATCCAACGCCACTGTCGCCCCAATAGATAGAGAGGCACTGAGAACAGCGTGTGATAACTTAAACCATGCCATCAGATCGTCGAAGCAGAACCACAGTCAGAAGATCCAGGATCCTTTCCATGACGCCAGCAGCACCAGGAGGATGTGGAAAGGACTACAACACACCCCGGTAGAAGCAGCAAACACTGACTTCCTAAATTAACTGAACCACTTCTTTGGAAGGCTTAAGGCACTAAAAAACACTAGCAGTGAAAGCCGTTTCACAACAAGGGGAGGAGGCGCTAAACCTGGACGTAGCTGAAGTGAGGAAAACTCTGAGGAGAGTCAATCCGAGGAAGGCCCCAGGGCCTGATAACATACCTGGGCGTCTGCATAAGGAGTGTGCAGATCAGCTGACGGGTCTCCTCACAGATATTTTTAACACCTCGCTGGATCAATCCATAGTGCCAGCATGCTTCGAGTCTACCACCATTACTCCCTGCCAAAGAAGCCTCAGGTCAACTCACTAATTGATTACCGGCCTGTCGCACTGACTCCTATCATGATGAAGTGCTTTGAAAGGCTGGTTAAAGAACACATCGTCTCCAGTCTGCTCCAGGTAGCTTAATGACGGAACCGCTCCACTGAGGACGCCATCTCTGCTGCTCTCCACCTGAGCCTGGCACACCTGGAGGTAAAGAACACCCACGTGCGGATGCTGTTCCTGGACTTCAGTTCAGCTTTCAACACCATCCTCCCACAGCATCTGATGGGCAAACTGGAACAGCTGGGCTTCAATACATCCCTCTGCTATTGGCAACGTATCCCGAGTCCTTGTCATCATCAATGACCCCTCTCACCCCCACCATGGACTGTTCTCCCTGCTGCCCTCTGGGAAGAGACTTCACAGCATTCAATGCAGGACCAGCAGATAAAAAAATATTTTCTTCCCCAACGCCATCAGACTGTTGAACTGTTAAAAAAACTCTAAATCATGCCACAGATTCTGCATCAAACTGATCATATCACTGCGTGTATTTTATTTTTTTTGCACCATGTTTTTTTCTCTTACAATATGCTGATGAAGGTTCTCAGTCATCCAGGTCATAGTCATTCCGTAAAAATTCAAAAAATATCCACTGGGCTTGGTTTTCTCTTACAATCTTTACATTTGATCACTGATACTCTTTAAAAAATTTAAATGTCTTGAAAGCTGTACAAAATCACATTTTGTTTTGTATTCACTCTGTGTATACAAAATGACAATAAAAGTTGTCAAAGTCAAAGTCTGAATCTGTTTGCTGAACTGAGGGCTTTCCTAAAGGTCCTCTTATTACCTTCAGTCCTGTCCTCGAACCACAAAAACCTTATGTACAAAGCAACTATGAGGAAATAACCTGATTTTATTATGCAGTGTATAATTCACCATCTTTATTTAACCTGCCTTTTGAGTTGGTCATTTAGTTTAAATTAGTTTATCTACACTTTTGGAAGTAATATTTATAAAAAACAATTTCAATGTAAATCTCAAAGTGCTTAAAGCAACAATAAAAACATTGTCCAACATAAAGATAGTCAAAGTCAAAAAATCAACTCTTTTTACATTTTTGTTCAGTTTAAATAAAAGGAATTAATTTAAAGAAATACATACAGCAGTAGTTGTCTCAGCCCACTACCTGAAATAATTACAACTGATCAAGACATATATTATAGTTATATATACTTAATTTTATCCTTATTAACTTGATACTGAGGATAAAATTAAAATCTGTAACTGTCTGAAAATGCCTAGTAAAGGAGTAAATGTTATGAATCAAACCTTGCCTGCAGTGTTTCTTCCAAACAAGCGAAGAGAGGCAATGGGAATTCCCCGCAGTCTGACATAGAGTGGTGTCCTTTCCCAGCTTACATTACTGGAACAGTTTAAGTGTTTTGAATGACATTAAATCAACAAATGAGCGAATATTAACTCACCACTGTGCCCTGGTGACTGGATCAAGAGAAGATTTGCATACAGAGCAGAATTTTCCAACATCTGATTTCATAACTATTAAACTAACAAATGTTGGTGTTTAAAGGTGATAGTTTAATCAAGAAAAGGCCTCCTTTCCAAACAATAACCATTTTAAATTAGGGTTAGTAGTTAGCAAATGTATAATTAAGACCAGAGCAACACTAAACTTCTTTGAATAAATTGAATATAAGAAAAAAAATATAAATGAAAAAGCAAAACAGACTTGATAAATGATAGATTGCTCATAAAGAAAAGGCTGATTAGGGGGAAGGATACAGTGCCTCGCAAAAGTATTTGGCCCCTTGGAAATTTTCGACCTTTTGCCACAATTTAGGCTTCAAACATAAAGATTGAATTCAGTTTTCAATTCAGATTTATTTATATGGCGCCAGTTCACAACACGTCATCTCAAGGCACCTTAAAATTCATCAGATCATACAATCAAATTAATTCAAATGTTTCTAATGAAAACCAGTTGATTGCATCGATTAATTGACTCAAAGACAATCCCTCACACTAAACATGCTATATAAAATGATATTTTTCTATTGATAATAAACAACAGGTGGGACACAGTAATGAGGTGGAATAACTCATGGTGGAATAAAATGGTCTTTTTAAAACTTTTTTATCATACAAGAAACTGAAAACTTGGGTGTGTAAAATTAATAGACCTTTTACTTTTAGTGCAGCAAACTTCTTTACAGCAGAGTTCAGGTGGAATCAATTAATCATCCAATGAAAAAATTAATAGATCAATCAATCAACTAAACACCACATAGAGATCAAATGAAACATAAAAGGGAAGTTAATAAAAGGTTACCACAAGTGCATTGAAAAACTTTGACTAAAAGCTATGTGACCTAGAGGACATGATCATGATGGAAATGCTTAGTAACCTGGAAAATAAGGCACACATCCATCCATCCCTCTATCCATCCATCCATCCATCCATCCGTCCGTCCGTCCGTCCATCCATCCATCCATCCATCCATCCATCCATCCCTCTATCCATCCATCCATCCATCCATCCATCCCTCTATCCATCCATCCATCCATCCATCCATCCATCCGTCCGTCCGTCCATCCATCCATCCATCCATCCATCCCTCTATCCATCCATCCATCCATCCATCCATCCCTCTATCCATCCATCCATCCATCCATCCATCCCTCTATCCATCCATCCATCCATCCATCCGTCCATCCATCCATCCGTCCATCCATCCATCCATCCATCCATCCATCCATCCATCCATCCATCCATCCATCCATCCATCCATCCATCCGTCCATCCATCCATCCCTCTATCCATCCATCCATCCATCCATCCGTCCATCCGTCCATCCATCCATCCCTCTATCCATCCATCCATCCATCCATCCATCCGTCCATCCATCCGTCCATCCATCCATCCATCCATCCATCCATCCATCCATCCATCCATCCGTCCATCCGTCCATCCATCCATCCCTCTATCCATCCATCCATCCATCCATCCATCCATCCATCCATCCATCCATCCATCCATCCATCCATCCATCCGTCCATCCATCCGTCCATCCATCCATCCATCCATCCGTCCATCCATCCATCCCTCTATCCATCCATCCATCCATCCGTCCATCCATCCATCCATCCAACCATCATCCATCCATCCCTCTATCCATCCATCCATCCGTCCATCCATCCATCCATCCATCCGTCCATCCATCCATCCATCCATCCATCCATCCATCCATCCATCCATCCCTCTATCCATCCATCCATCCATCCATCCAACCATCATCCATACATCCATCAGCACTCAATCCGTCCATCCAAATTTATGTTTTGCCATACCAAATGAAATATATTCAAAAACAAAGGAATTGGGAACACATTTATTTTATTTTATTTCATTTATTTTATGCTTTTTGGGATCCTATAAGCCTGCATCTCTGCCTGCTGGACACTGGATGTGCAAGCTGGCTTTTTTAGATGAACAAAACCAGCTGTTCTGCTATACAAATGATCCCGTAAGTGTTATGATAAAAATATCAATACAGTTGAGAGTTCTACATATATGAATTGAACATACTTTGGTTAAAAAAAAAAAAAAAGTTCAGCAAATGTTCTTATTCATCACACCAAAGAGAGCTATAGATGCATAAATAGATAATCCAACAGGAAAAAGAATATGTGGCAACCCAATGGGGCCCAATCCCAAACCGGGCCCTAAACACCAACCCTGAGTATCTTTTTATTACGCGTTCCCATGGGAGGAACATGGTACACTATGTAAAATCCCAAACCACGTAGTGGGTAGGGCCAGTGGAATGTTCAGCCCTTCAACTCGCTGGAATTCGGCAGCAGGGGTAACGGCGGCGTGGTGGCGGAGGAAACACGTTCCGGCAAATATAAATTCTGCTGGTTTGCTGCATCTTCGTCACACTAACAGAAAATCACAAGTTAGAAAATGAAAAAAATTTAATTAATTTCATAATGGAAGGTCCTATTTGAAGTGGTGTTATTATACAGCATACATTTGTTTTAAGAAACTGACAAGTATTTAATGTTATATTAACCTGCGTTATAGAGCTTCAGCCACACATGGGGCATCACTGTGTTGCCATAGCAACCACTGCCGAGGCGCCTTTCTCAGCTCTGAGAGAGACTTCACTGGCAGTGACACCTGATAGCGAAGGCTCAGTGCTTAGGGGTTGGTTAGGGATTGGGTCTAGGCTTACAGAACAATGACACTCACTGCTATATGTAACAGCCCTGCTATCCAACATGCACACAGCTTAAAGCACACCTGTTCACCCCACAGTTTGATGAGCCATGTAATATTTTTTTTTTTTCATTCTGATCAGACAGGTTTGCTCTGATCGGCACAGACAGGAAGTAATTTCTCTTATTCACAAATCCAAAATTAATGCTGTTTTTTTCCTTTTTGTGAACCAGCCAGAGCAAAGTTCTAAGCCTGCAGAGCCTCCGCTCTGAGCATTTTTGCAGTTAGGTTCCAAATGGCGAACAACCAAGAGCCTTTCTTTTTAAAGAGATTTTTAATAGGTAACTGAAAAGTAAAATAAAGTAAAATGTAAGGTTCAAAAGTTAATAAGCCTAGTTAACAATTATATTTAGGTTTATAAAATACAAAACATAAGTGCCAGGATCAGCATTAATGCCTCTAAGGTGATGTTGGACCAAAACAAAATGTGTTTCTTTTCCTCTCAGAGTGTTTTTCATGAATTTCTTATAGAAGCAATTTTTTTTGTTATTTTTCTTAATATATTCAGGCAAGTCGGCGGATCTTGTTATTACATTGAAATTAATTTTTGCCATCAAAATATCCAACATTTTTTTATGTTACAAAGGTAATAAGGTCTTGTCCTGGATTCCAATAACTGTATTGGCTTAAAATTTTGTTTTTGAAGCTATTTCACTGAGTGCCCTAAAAAATCTTAACTAGCTTTGTGTTTTTTTGTGTGTTTGTTTTGCCACACTCTGTATATTTTAGCTGCAGTAGACAGCAGTCACCAAATCAGTTTGTAACAACAGAGTGTATAAATATTTTAATATAGGTCTAGTTTTCAGCTATTTCAAAAACGTAGGAGGCAAAATATTAAGTGGTGACATTTAGTATCATGCATGATAATGTTCGCTTTTATATTTAATTTACGTTAAGCAGCTTTTTTGTGTGTTTTTTGATTGCCCTCCAGTGGCTGCACTTGGAAACATTACAAGTGTGTTCTCACAAAGTAGGGAAGCAGTTTTACAGTTGTACCATTTTGTTTGAGGTAAACCAGACTAAGAGTAAAGGATTTTTTTGAAAGACTACTCAATGAGAAAACTAAATTCAACCATTAAACACACTTTGTGAGGATTGATATAAGCATTCTTTCCATTAATCAAGAATAAATGTACAAGCAAATACAAAAGAAACTAATTGGCTTCATGTTATTATTAATTAAGATTACATTGCTTCTTTACATTTTAAAGTAGCCACTACACGCAGAATGATCCGAACTTAAAACAACTGCAGTCTCTAAGTTTGAACCATTACCTGTTAGGATACTTTAGTGGAAATATATTTCATGTTTCTCTACTTTAATATGAGGTTGTAATCTTAGCTGGATCATCTAGATTGGAACTAATTACCTTGCAAATATCCTAATTTAAGCTCTTTTGACATATTTGCTTTCCATTCCTATGGAGAAATAGCAAAGGTAGGACCAGACTGCTTGGCAAACACAACCAAGCCCCAAACATTAAAAGGTCACCGCAGGAAACGATTGTTCCCTCTTCCAATTGTAGGAGGAACAGAGATCCAGCCTGTCCTAAAAACCTGAGCACCAAAGTTGCTGTTATAGCCACAATGGTTTGGAAGGCCCTCCGTTTTGTTTGATCTCTTCTCATTCCTGAATATATCATAACCCAGCAAACAGAAATGCTGCAGAAACAGACTATCAATATGACTAAGGCAAACATGGAAAAGTAGAATGCTATCGGGATGTCTGGAAAAAACATGGCTACAATGCCAACCGATCCAAGGTTCAACAGCCAGGCTGAAACAATGCAGCCGTTTCTGATTCTGACCCCATCGGACTGTTTCAGCCTCATGTAGATAATAGGGTGGACAACAGCCAGATAACGCTCCATGCAACTCAGACAATGAAAGAACGTCTGTGCAGCAGAACCAATAAAAGTGTAAAAATACCCGAACACCATGATACTTATAGTGCAGGTTCCTAGCGCACACCAGTAGGACATCTGACCACAAATAGTAATAATCTCTGTAGCAGCCATGTAGTAGGTGAATACATCAGTGTGGCTGGTTTGTCCTGAAGCTGAGCCCTTGTGTTTCCATCTCTGGAAACCCACCCTGAAAATGAAGAGGTACAGAGGGAGGATGAGGAGGATGTAGATGAGCGTCTGGACGAGGTAGTGGTTGACATGTTTGGTGTCACTGATGCAAGAGAAGAGGGCAGGATAGAGGGATGCATTGAATGAGCAGATGAGTGGTGATGATGGGATGAAGTTAGAGGATGAGTTGGTCAGCATGACTGATGAAAGAAATCTGAAAAGATAGAGGTAAAAAAATCCGGTGACTGTCGTCCTACAGGTCAGCCCACATGTTATATATGAGATCAAATCTCAATATTGAAATAATTGTGTGATCAGTCAGAGTTTTATATGTTTTGGAAAACTTCAGTATGCTCTTTTGGAATGTATCTCCGGATTAATTTTCTTTCTTTTTTTAGTTCTGCTTCATTTTTCAAGAGGCTATTTCATGATTGATTTGAAATATGTCCAGTTTCATGTAAAATATTCCTGACATCTAAACAGGAAGATTAAACAAATGTGAGCTTGTTTGGTTTGCAAATATGGTGTTCATGAGTCCATCTAGTTATTTATAATCCTTAGCAGAATGTCAGTAGCAGCTCCTGCAGCAGGATTTATCTGACCACATAGCAATAAATGATTACTTTCTAAACATACGTAGGAAAGGTCAGAAGTCCATTCATATAAGCATTTCAGAGTTAGATATATAATCTTTCCAATAAATTTCTCTAACTTTATCTGAGTGTTTTACAGAAATTGACTAGAGTACTGTTAATCTAATATTATGAGGGGGTCTTTTAAAGGATTGTATAACAGTGATACTGAAATAAGACTAATTAATTATTGCTACAGTTTAGGCAATTTTTTACACTATTTTGTCATTTTGATGTCCACTTAAAAGCAATTGAAATTGAACACATTAAAACTTGCCACTACTTGTCTTTGATCATATCCAAAGAATGTGCAAAATATCCACTATAATACTCACTATAAAACATATTTTCAAATCTAGCTGTCATATGGAAGATCATACCAACCTCATCAGTCGTATCTTGATTTTCTGTGATCGTTATTGTTTGCAGTCGGCCAATATTCTGAGTTAAAACAGATCTCACCTTCTAATGACAACAATTTACTGCAGGTCTGTGTGTTTATTTGGTCTAATGGGAGGGAAAATGAAAGGCTCTTTGCATCATGGCCAACCACCAATGTAAATCCATTTATGTCATTTCAAAGGTTCCCACATAGCCTACAACAAGAAATTACCTGATAAGTATGCAATGGAAAAACAGTGGCTTGATCAATTATAGAAATGTATATAATATTCCTTTCCTGCTAAACAATATCAATGGATAATAATAACACATGGATAATATTTATGAAAAGTTTCAATAATGTTTCAGCGCTCATCATTTTCCCATAATCTTCTCTTTGTTTTGCTTTGAAATCACGCTGTACCAGTTCCTTTCTACACAGATATTTTGTCTACATGGCATTAATTAGTTTTGCTGGCAAAGCTAATTCTCATTGCTTTAGAAAAGCTTTGTTTCTTCACTTGTCCTGTTAGTCTCAGTGTTGCATTAGACAGAGTATATCATGATATACTCTGTCTAATGCAGGGTATATCATCTAGGCTGGAACGTTCTGTAGGAATTAAGCAAACTACAAGTGGCTGGCTTAAATCTTGTCTGATATATTTCAGTTTGTTTATGTAAATAATAAATCTTCCTCGAGTTCCAGGGTCACTTCAGGAGCACCACAGGGATCACGTCCTGTTTTCTTTATTAGGAATTTTCTCCCAATTTGTAAAATCATAAGACGATAACAGGTTAATTTCAGCTCTTTATATTTAGCAATTTCTTTTTCATAAACCCTTACAATCCTGACCTGTTATATAGACTACTGGCATATCTTGCCAGCCTTTGTGCAAGAAGGAACAGGAGGAGTACTGCCAGAGCCCTGCAAAATGACATCCAACAGGCAACAAATGTGCATATGACTGAAAAAGTGGTTAGAAACAGACTCCATGAGAATAGTATGAGGGCCCAACATCCACAGATAGGGGTTGTGCTCACAGCCCACACTGTGCAGGACACTTGGCATTTGCCAGAGAACACCAGGATTGGCAATTTCTGTGCACTGTTCTCTTCAAAGATTAAAGTAGGTTCACACTAAGCACATGTGACAGATGTGTCTAGGCACAGTGTAGAGAATTCTGCTGCCTGCAACATCCTTCAACATGACCGTTTTGGCAGTGGGTAAATAATGGTGTGGGGGTTCCATTTGTTTGGAGGGCCGCATCACCCTCCTTATGCTCGCCAGAGGTAGCATGACTGCCATTAGCTACCGACATGAAAGCCTCAGACTCTTTGTGAGACCATATGGTGGCGTGGTTGGCCCTGGGTTCCTCTTAACCCAGGAAAATGCTAGACCTCCTGTGGCTGGAGTGTGTCAGCAGTTCTTACAAGATGAAGGCATTGAAGCTATAGACTGGCCCTTCCATTCCCCAGACCTGAAGCCAACTGAGCACATCTGGGACATCACGTCTCCCTCCATTCACCATGTGAAAGAGTTGAAAAGTGCTTTAGTCCAGGTCTGGGAGGCAATCCCTCAGAAAACCATCTGCTACCTCATCAGGTGCATGTCCAGGTGTTTTTGAGACATCATACAGGCACAGGCCTTATTTTGACCTGTTTTAATGACATTATATCAAAGATGGATCAGTGTGTAGAGTGTTTTTCAACTTTAATTTTATGTGTGACTCAAAATCCAGGCCTCCATTGGTTAATAAATCTGATTTCCATTAATGATGTTTGTGTGATTTTAATGTCAGCCTGTTCAATTTTGTATAGAACATAGTATTTAATGAGAATATTTAATTTATTCAGAATTAGGATATGTTATATAAGTGTTTGCTTTATTTTTTTAAACACGATATTTCTTTTTAATTCTGCTACATTCTATATTTATGCTACAATTCTGTAGTATTTGTTAGTCCTGCCTCTAAGGTGATTCTTGCAAAGTTGCCTTTTTACATTCAGCTTTCCTCCTGGCATCATTGTCACCCATTCCTCCCACCTTCAGATCAATTCTGAAAGCTAGCCTGCCCCGGAGCAGGTTTGTTGTTCAGAGTACATTACTGTTGGGATCCAGAGGTTTGCCCACCAGAGGGCGCCGAGGATCCCTTTCTGAGGGCTTCTGCTGTCTGTTGGGATCCAGAGGCTTGCCCACCAGAGGGCGACAAGGTCCCTTCCTGAGGGCTTGTGCTTACCTGCAACACCTGTCTTTCATCTCCTCTTCAGCCTTGGGCTTACTTAAGGGGGAGGAGACTAACACTCCAATGCCAGAGTGTTTACCAGTTACGGTTAGCAAAGCCTGAGCCAACCTGCCTGTCTGAGTCCTTTGACTTTTGTGACCCGAACCAGATCCTGTTTTCTCCAATCTGCCTCACAGGTAGATCCTGCCCGTTAACCTGAAACTCTGGAGAGTTCAACCTGCTGGAAATCAGCCTGCCCGTTCTCAGTTGAACTCTGGAGGGCCTCTTCAGTCAGAATCAGCCTGCCCGCCCTCCGAGGACGATTGGGAGAGAGACTCTGTCAGTGATCTGCCTTCAAGCACACAGTAAGCTCTGCCTCCACCTCAGCCTGGTTCTCGAGAGAGAGAGAGAGAGAGCCAAGCCTGGAATCTGCCCGCCTGCATTCAGACTGTCTCAACCCAGCTCTCAAGAGAGAGAGAGAGAGAGCCAAGCCTGGAATCTGCCCGTCTGCATTCAGACTGTCTCAACCCAGCTCTCAAGAGAGAGACAGAGAGAGCCAAGCCTGGAATCTGCCCGTCTGCACGCTGACCGTCTCAACCCAGCTCTCAGGAGAGAGAGATCAAAACCTGGAGTCTGCCTGTTTGCATTCAGACAGTTTCTGCCCAGCTCACAAGAGAGAGAGAGAGCTCATCTGGAATCAGCCTGCCAGCACTCATACTGCCTCTGCCCAGCTCTCAGCTCTCCTCCAGCCTGCACTGTGTTCCTAACCTGGAACCTGCCCGCCTGAACTCAGACTGCCTGAGCCCAAGCACTCAGCTCAACCTCTGCTAGTCCTCAAGCCTCGGTCTGCCAACAGCCTCTGGATCCACAAGGTTTCCCCCCTCCCTGCACCTCAGCTAATCTCCTAATCCAGATCAGTCTCCCAAACCCCGGACTTGTTTATTAATTTTCTTTCCTTAAATAAACCTTTGAACTTTTCTCCTGCCTCTGAGTGTTCTGCATATGGGCTAGGTTCTCACCCATCATGACAATTACCATTGTGACACGCCTTGCTAAAAATGAATCCAGCTTTGTGGTACTGGAAAGTCAAGGTTGAGGCCTCATTACAGAGGCCTCGGGTCTTACCAAACCAAACAGAACTAACCAAATGATGGCATGTAACTAAATCTCAGAGCGCCTATTTATTTAAATCTGGTTCACATACTTAATTATCATTTAGTTTGAAATGGAGTCCTAAAAGCAGGCAATGCTGCCCAAACATCACTTTAATTTATGGAAATATGGCAATGAAGCTGTGGTGTAGAATGACATGTAGATGCAAACATAAGCAGAGATGCAAATGACAACAAAGGCAACAACTGAACACCAACACGCTGAATAATAACTTCGGAAACTCCCCAGATTATTGCACAGTTGCTACAGCTTGCAAAAGTCTTACTAATAAAAAAACCTGCTTGGAGTTCTTGAAATATGCCAAATGACTTATCTTTGTCAAATAAAACCTTGTGAACCTTGTGAAAGCCCTAGAAAACAATAAACTGTTAAGATTTAATTAACTGTACTGTAGATATCTAATATCACATTGCAGCGTGGCGGGGCTGCATGATGGTAAAGGAATGTTTTCATTGGTGTCATGATTTTACTAAAGTTCAGACCCAAATGCAGAGGACCAAACAGGGAGACCAGGGAAAAGGTTTAACAGGTTTTACTGAAAAGGTAAAACAGAGAGAGAAGTGTTGCTCTGAACACTGCTCAACCGGAACTGAAAAGTGAGGGGAAGACACAGCGATTAGTTCAGGCTCAGTGGGAAATTTGACTCGTGAACTTGGAGAAGAGGATTTGGTTGCTGACTCACGTTTCCAGAGAAGTTGTTGAATCCTTGACTCCAGTCTGTATGCTGTAGTTACAGTGTTTGATTCGGTGGAGGGCGGAACAGGGTTTACCCAGAATGCGGTTGTTTGTAGGTGAACGGAGAAACTGACTGCCACTGTGTGTGAGGAGGCGGACCAGAACCAGGCACCTCCTGGTGGAGGAAGTGAGAAAAACACAGAAACACAAACACACAGACAGGAGTCCTGACAATTGGGGTATCAAAAGTTCTAAGAACTCAAAGGCTGATGGACAATGTTTAACATCATCCATCGTCAAATGCCGTTTATTGTCAACATGCTTCTTCAAGCTTTAAAATCACCTCCAGCTGCTTGTAAAGGTGAGTTGAAAACATTTAGGCTCAACCCAAATACAACAAATCATAATCCTTGTTCCTCACTACTTTTCCTTCATCTTTTGTGGGGACAACAGTAAGAAAACTGTCAAGAGTAAGAGAGAAACTCCAGACCGCTGTGCTCAATCCAGACAAACGTAAGCCTTTCAGATGTAATTTTGAAGAGGAAAAGCATACTGTATGTTAATCAAATTTTGACCATAGACTTCGGAGCTCTTCAAAATAATGGAGGTTACATCCTCACGACCTTCTACAGAAGCACCATGGAGAGCGTTCTGACACACCTGTCTCATTGTGTATTGTAGACACTGCAGCACCTCAGACTGGAAGAAAGGGAGAAGAGTGGTGAGAACAGCTGACAGGATCATCAGGGCTCCTCTTCCCTCCATAAAATACATTTTATCCCAGCTCTGCGTGTCCCGAACTCGTAATATCATCAATGACCTTGGACTGTTATCCCTGCTGCCCCTCTGCAGGTTCCAACAGATTCCAGAAGTTTCTTCCCCACCGCCATCAGACTGCTGAACTGTTGAGAAAACTCTAAATCATGTCACAAACTCTGCATCATACTGACAACACCAAACTAGTGCTCTAATGCACTAATGCAAAAATGGAAATGTCATGAAAGCTGTACAAAACCAAATTTCATTTTGTATACACTCTGAGTATACAAAATAACAATAAAAAGTGCCTAAGTCTAAAGAAAAAAAATTTAACCTCTATTTTTACACAATCTGGAACATATGAAGGCTGTTTATGACATGTTTGCACGTGTCAAACAGTGTTAACAGTACACGTGAATAAATAATTTATTTGTTTTCATTTCCATGAGATATGCTCTGCTTACACATTATCCTACCACACAAAGTATCATGGGATTCCTTATAGCTCCTTAATTTCAGGTAAGAACCTTGTGAGCTCCCTATGCAAGAGGAACATACATAACTGTATGTATATGAGGTTATTGGCAAATGGTGTCTTGCAAATCTCTGATGGTTTTCACATTTTGTATTTAAAACCCCAAAATTTTGATCCTTCTATTTGATTCTATGTCACAGGCTGAGACAGAGAAGTACACTATTGTAAATATATTGTTGCAAAAACATAAATTTGTTGCAAAAACATTTATTTGTATTAAGTTACAGGCATTTGGCCTGCTAGGAATGTTCTATGTTCTTTTATCTTCAAACGGGAGCCCTGTTTTTCCCAGGGCCTGGTCTTATCCAGCTATGCTGCCGCAGGTGACCGATCATCACCTGCAACAAAACTACACAAGGAACTGTCATGCTTTATCGTGTGTTCAATTCTGACTCCTCCTGACAACTTCTGACCCCTCCTGTTACTCTTTTGAAGTCTGTTGATAAAGACAGGGGTCAGAGATTTCCCAGCAGAGTTGACCACAGGCATTCAGGGAGTAAATTTCTCCGTCTAGGGCAGGGGTCGGCAACCCACGGATCCGGAGCCGCATGCGGCTCTTTCATCCTTATACTGCGGCTCTGAGTGGCTTGGGAAAATAAATTACAAAAAAAAAAAAAACAAGTATTTAATTGACAGATGACAGCTTACAGTCCTGCATAAAGATGAGAGTGACTTCGTACAGCCCTGATTTGCAGACGCTGTGCGCAGAGGTTCAGGAGCAGAAGTCCCATTAACCAGGTTAAATAAATATTTATGCAGATATTTTGCAAATATTTATTTTTCATTGTTTAGTGACACAGTTCTTTTTTCCCCGATTTATTTTTTAAATTCAGGTCAAGGCTCCGCAACATGCTCTGAAAGCGAAAATTTCATAAGCAACACACTTTAGTTGTTTATACAAAGTGTAAAGGTAAGAAAAAGCAATATATACAGTGTTATCTTCATTTTAGATAAGATGATAGCCCATCTCCAAAAGGGTAGTCAAAGCACTAATAAGTGTACTGTAAGGCTGGGGTGAACCCCGAAGCATGAAAGGAAAGTTGTTGTTGTTGGTTTTTTTTTATATATTTTTTTCTTTCTATTTAATAAATGCGTTCATAAATAAATTCATTTTAGATGTCATAAAGTATTTGCGGCTCCCAGTGTTTTCTTTTCCGTGGAAACCGGATCAAATGGCTCTTTCGGTGTTAAAGGTTGCCGACCCCTGGTCTAGGGTCTACTCTCCTCTTCTAAAGAAATGTAACTGTGTTTGTGTTGCTTTATTTCTAGAACAATAAGAGGTTATTATCATTTAACCATAACATATATAGAGAAAAGGAGTATTTTTTTTTTGTAGATAAAGAAGAAAAATTATGGCTTCCAATAGTAAGTCATTTCTAATAGTTTGTCTTGTTTATGAGGTAATTCAGTTTATAAACACACCCCCAAAATATAGTTTTCCACTAGGCTTTTAGAAGTTCTTCCTTCAACCACAAAGCCATGATCAAAATAAAACTCTTGTTTTAACTGTTGACCAGCTTTTCTAGTGTTTGTACTGGAGTTTTGCTGAGTAATCTCTGATGAAGGTTGAGGTTGGAATAGCTTGCTACCATCACCCTAAGCTTTATTTCCCTGCTCATGTTCTTTATCAGATTGAAGTCAGGATTCTTGCTCGAATGCTCTAAAATGGTAACATTTCTTCAACTCTGCAGAAAAATGGACATTAAAATTCAAATATTACAAAATACACTTCATACTTTTTCTCTATAAGATTAATATAGAAAAGGTGAATATTTGATTATCCAGTCACTATCAGTTTGTCAATAGAGCAGCACTGCTGGCTGTGAGTGTTTTTGTGTATTGATTTAGTTTGTTTAGATGTGCAGTTATAGAAGACGTCAAAGACGAGAATAAAAAAAAATAATTTTCACATCCAGCCTGCTTTATTCAAGTTTTTATCATTTTAAATGGTGTGTTGTTGCTTGATAGTCATGCTGGTTTAACAGCTCTGGAGGCGACTGCGGGACCCAAACGGCAGTGGAAGCTTCTAGTTTCAGGCTAAACTAACATAATGGATTTTAGTCCAGACAGACATTTTTCCTTGGGTCTACCTTGGCTTAACTGCGGCTCAACCTTTCTCACATTTCATCCAGAATAGTTGAGTTATCCTGTGCTTTTTTTCTCTATTTATTCTGCTATTTGTTTAGACTGCTGGAGGACAAAGGGACCAATTTTCCTCATCTTGCTTCATCTCTATTCTCCCATTCTGAAGTATTTGTTAGTTTAATCTCTAACTTTATACTCTCTGCTTTTTCTCATCATAGTAGCTTCATCTGGTATGTTCCTGTTTAAGCCTGGTTCTAGTGTATGTTTATTCCTGTTAAAAGTTTTTCCTGTCCTTCTGAGGAATCAATGACAAAACGCAATGGCATATCTTGCAAGTCAATGACTTGATGGAATCCACTGGTTTTTCTTGACAGAAACTTTTAATCACTCTGACTGTGTTGTCCCTGTAAAGGGACAAGTGTTGTGAATTGGAGCTACACTATATTGCCAAAAGTATTTGCTCACCCATCCAAATTATTGGAATCAGGTGTTCCAATCACTTCCATGGCCACAGGTGTATAAATTCAAGCACCTAGGCATGCAGACTGTTTTTACAAACATTTGTGAAAGAATGGGTCGCTCTCAGGAGCTCAGTGAATTCCAGCGTGGAACTGTGATAGGATGCCACCTGTGCAACAAATCCAGTCGTGAAATTTCCTCGCTCCTAAATATTCCACAGTCAACTGTCAGCTGTATTATAAGAAAATGGAAGTGTTTGGGAACGACAGCAACTCAGCCACGAAGTGGTAGGCCACGTAAACTGACGGAGCGGGGTCAGCGGATGCTGAAGCGCATAGTGCGAAGAGGTCGCCAACTTTCTGCAGAGTCAATCACTACAGACCTCCAAACTTCATGTGGCCTTCAGATTAGCTCAAGAACAGTGCGCAGAGAGCTTCATGGAATGGGTTTCCATGGTCGAGCAGCTGCATCCAAGCCATACATAACCAAGTGCAATGCAAAGCGTCGGATGCGGTGGTGTAAAGCACGCCGCCACTGGACTCTAGAGCAGTGGAGACGCGTTCTCTGGAGTGACGAATCGCGCTTCTCCATCTGGCAATCTGATGGACGGGTCTGGGTTTGGCGGTTGCCAGGAGAACGGTACTTGTCTGACTGCATTGTGCCAAGTGTAAAGTTTGGTGGAGGGGGGATTATGGTGTGGGGTTGTTTTTCAGGAGCTGGGCTTGGCCCCTTAGTTCCAGTGAAAGGAACTCTGAATGCTTCAGCATACCAAGACATTTTGGACAATTCCATGCTCCCAACTTTGTGGGAACAGTTTGGAGCTGGCCCCTTCCTCTTCCAACATGACTGTGCACCAGTGCACAAAGCAAGGTCCATAAAGACATGGATGACAGAGTCTGGTGTGGATGAACTTGACTGGCCTGCACAGAGTCCTGACCTCAACCCGATAGAACACCTTTGGGATGAATTAGAGCGGAGACTGAGAGCCAGGCCTTCTCGTCCAACATCAGTGTGCGACCTCACAAATGCGCTTCTGGAAGAATGGTCAAAAATTCCCATAAACACACTCCTAAACCTTGTGGACAGCCTTCCCAGAAGAGTTGAAGCTGTTCTAGCTGCAAAGGGTGGACCGACGTCATATTGAACCCTATGGATTAGGAACGGGATGTCACTTAAGCTCATATGTGAGTCAAGGCAGGTGAGCAAATACTTTTGGCAATATAGTGTATGTACATAAAATGAATTGAATTAAAAAATTGAATATACTGCCTAAAAAAATAACAAACATTTGAGGTAACCTAACTAGTTGTTAGAGTGATAATTATAAAATTATTGTGTGGACATATGAAACATTGAAAGAAAGAAGATGCTACATTTCTATCCTGTGATTCAACCAGAAGGGTCATAAACTTTTATGACCTCCAGTAGGTCATGAGGCAGAATCACACGGTTTTGTGACTTCCATCCAGCCAGATGGTCATCTTATGACCTGCATCCTCCCAGATAATCATTACTGGGTCTTCTGTTTAAGGCCCGCCCTATGATGTTGTAAACTGTTAATAAAAGGCTTTGCTATGAAGGGATCTGTGTGAGAAGGTGCTGGTTTCGGAGCCAACACCTTTTCTCCCCTACTGCAGAGGTTAACGTTACAAATCCATGTCTGTGTTGATCATTTCCTCTTAATCTTTTAAACTCACATTTCTCTGGATTAAAACCCAACATTTTTGGTGCCGAAACTCCGGGAGTCAAGATCCAATTGTCCAGGACCGTGCCGGACCAAGGCCAAGAAACTGTCGACAGCCGTCCACCCTTTGCCGGACGGGGACAATAGGTTGGTCCAGCCCTGCCCTGGACATCCTGGTGAAAGCTTTTGATCAAAAGTTGGTCTGGGACCATGTGAAAGCTATAACTAGTTGTAGTCGCTAGAATATTTGACAAACAGGGTTTGTTGTGAGAGATCTGGGGTCGGTATTCTGTGCGTTTGGGTCTGGGACCCTCTGTGTTAAAGCTGTAACTAGTTGTAGTCGCAAGAATATTTGACGAAACCAAGTTTTGTTGACAGATCTGGGATCTGAGTATTCTGTGCATTTCAGTCTGGGACTCTGTGTTGTTCTCGAGATAGTAAGGTTTGCAGCTGCAGCAGGAATATTTGACGAAACCAAGTTTTGTTGACAGATCTGGGATCTGGATATTCTGTGCATTTGAGTCTGGGACTCTGTGTTGTTCTCGAGATAGTAAGGTTTGCAGCTGCAGCAGGGATATTTGACGAAGCCAAGTTTTGTTGACAGATCTGGGATCTGGGTATCCGGTGCGTGCGAGGGCCTGGAGCTGAAGACTCCAAAAGTGTACACGATAAATGTTTTTTGTCTATGTTGGTTAAAATAAAAAATATGTACATATTAGGCCTTAGAATAGGTGTGTGTGACTGTGTGAAAGTGTGTGAGGAAACAATCGAACCGTTGTGTTCTGTTGTTTCATACTAAAACAGCAGGAATTAATACAGTATAACTCTTGTGGATGCAGAGGCAAGAATTTCTCACCTGAAAAGGTAGAAGCAGAAATTACCACAACAGTGTTTGGGTGCTGTCCTGCTGAATAAACATCCAGTGCGTAGAATACCCTAGGTGTTTGTACTGGACTAAATTCTTTAAAATGGGAAAAGGTCAAAATAAATTAGAGATAATTTAGAATCTACGATTAGAAGTTGTAGAAGTGCAGGATCCAACATAAAAAATAATAATCACTTAAATATATAGTTTGGAAAAAATATGGGTTTGAGAGACGCCTCTATTCCAAGATAAAATAATAAGAACTAAATGATAAAATAATAGAACTAAAGTGAGTCAGGGGGGTAAAAGAATTAAAAAGGATGGGTTCAGGGAAGAGTATAGAGAAGATCATAAAGGGGATGTAAAATTTGTGTCAGATTGATCCAAGTAATTTAAAATACTTGTAGGAGTGGAAGTTAGAGTATGATACATGCACAAAGCAGATACGATGAAAACCTAAATATATAGATCTAATGTTGTGTTTGTCCGGTTTTAATATTATGTGTTTCTGTCTTTAAAGTTATGTTTGTGGGTCTTTTAAGTTGTTTGTGTGTCCAAAAAATAATGAAACACAGTTTAGAGGGAGACAGCTTAAATCTGCATAAGCGCGCAGGGGGGATGTCAGTGGAGCGATGACTGCAGCATTGTTCTAATTGACAGCCTTCCTAATGCGTCTGCAGGGTCTCCAAAACTATCATTTCGGAACCAAAATTTAATATTAATAAACCCACAAGAAAATTATTTTAGTCATGCAAGCTACATACAGGAAAAGGGGGGTGTTGAACGCTCCACAGCCTAAAACTAAAAAGCAAATGATGGCTTTTCTAGGTTTGTGTAATTACTGTAGGACATGGATTCCCAATTATGCTGAGGTTACTCAGCCACTGCTTGATCTCATTTATACAAATGATATGGCAATGATAGATAAAATAGTGTGGACTCCAACTGCAGAGTTAGCTTTTTCACAACTAAAGGACCTGATTGCAAACTCTTCTGTAGTGGTACTACCAGATTATTCTAAACCATTTATCAAAGCAGTGGATTGCAGGGAACAATTCATGGCCTCTCTGCTGATGCAGAAACAAGGGGAAAAAATTAGGCCAGTGGCATTTCATCCGCTGACCTTGTTAATACCTCATGCAGTGGAATTGTTGGTCACATCAGAAAAAATGACTTTTATGTCTCCAGCCAGACATCTAAATATTATGACCACTTTGCTGTCTCAGCCTCACCTCACGCTTTAGAGATGTAATTCTTTAAATCCCTCAACCTTGCTGCCCACACCGGAAGATGGTGACCCTCACCAATGTGTTGAAAGAACAACTATGAGTTGCAAACCGCGTTCAGATTTAAAAGATGAACCGCAGGAGGGTTATAAAAATTTGTATGTGGATGGGTCAACATCCAAATCAGAAGGAGGAAAAATTTAGTCGGTTTTGCAATTGTAAATGATCAAGAAACTCTTTACAGTGCTGCTTTAATATCATCATATTCTGTGTAAACTGCAGAGATTGTTGCACTAACAAAACATGTGAAATTTCAAAAGGCATCAAGGATGCAGGGGCGGTTTTAGAACTTCAAAGGGGGCTTTCAGCCCAGCCTAGTAAAAGCAGACCAGGAAGAAAGAGTCCACAGGGGAAGTTCTTCATCTGAGTCTAAATAGGTGTTTGAGCAAATGGGGGAGACATTAAAATAGTAGACGTGTATGAAGCATGGGAGATATTAAATGCATTAAAGGCAAAAACATGAAGAGTTTTAACAATTATTAGACAAGCAGTTAGACTTATATGCAATTCAGGAGCCTGTAAAATTTGCATTCAAGATAATGTAGGACTAAAACCATTGCAAGGTTCTATGTTTTTGTAGTAATATCACCAACTCACCACATTAATTTGTTAGGATGGGAATTGATGGGAAAATTAAGCAATTTTTCCCAAACAGGGGGGCATGAAGGCCGAATATGTGGAACATATAAATAGCGTTTCAACAAAATCTACTTGTGTCTATATACACTATGCTAGAAGCACAGTGTCAGATCCACTGGATGAAAGTCTGTTAGTTGAACAGTAGAAAACTTTGAATTTGTGCAAAACAGTTTCTGAAACAAGACATCACTATAATGGCTACACAAAATTATGTACATAGATGGGGGTTTTTAGCAGCAGTTACTGTTATTACACAGATGTAAGGAATGTACTGCTTATCATGGGTAAATCATTTGTCATTGGTTAAGACCAGTGAAGCACAGTGGAGAGACAGATGCCTGCGTTTAGAAGCTGCAGAAGGTGCATCTGATTTCTATTTCCGCATCACACAAACCAGGCTGGCTTTATAGCCATAACACAGAACTATGGAAGCAGCCTTATAAAATTCTGTTTAATACAACAGCTTGGGTTCAAAATTTAGCATGCGATAAAAGAACTCAGCATTCTTTACTATCACAATTTGATGAAAATGATTTCAAAGATATTCCAAATGCTTTGTGATCTACAAGAAGAATTGATGCAAGACTGTTGACAACTATAGATTTAGTTGAAATAGTTCCTAATAAAGGCCAAGGATAAAACAATATCTGCTAGAATGTGAAGCAAAGGAAAGTATAAACTAGTTATACAAATTTTAGCGGGTGCAGAAATAAGTTTGTTGTTTGGGCCATGTTACTTCGGAGGAGGGTGAAAAGCTACAAGGGTGTCTTTTTGGAGTTGTGCAATGATTGCAGGGCTTAGATTCCACATTATAAAAAAAAAAAAAGAAACTCAGCTTTTCTTAAGTTTTTTATTTTTTTATGACACACTAATAGCTATGTCAGAGAAGCAGACAGCGATTCGCAGAGCAGAATGCGGAACTTTTCTCAGCAACTGTCTTAGCCATGTAGACTTATCAAAAGCCGTGTATCCAAACAGTTGGCGGTTGAGCAGGTCTACTTTTAGGGTTAAAGGGGACCCGTGTGGACATCATTTCCCCCATATTCTTATTCTTTAGTTATATATATATATATAACTGTAATTTGAGCATGTAGCAAAAGCAAGTTCCCTCTGGAATTATTCTGATTCTGACAAAAACCAGCAGCTATTTTGATCCATGAAATTATCATGTCTCAAACAGGAGGGAGTTATGATGAATATAGTGTAGTAACACACACAGGTGTTTAACTACTAGTGCTTTTAAAAAAAAATTTCCGTGTCTCACATGTTGTGAATACAATTCACAAGCAAATCAGAAAACTAAGTGAGGACAGCCACCAAGAGGTACAGCTCCATTTGAAGTAATTAGCATGGACTACATTGAGCTGACCCCAAGTGGACAGTACAAGTACTGCCTAGTCCTAGTGAACAATTTTTCTAAATGGGTAGAAATTGTTTCCACAAAACATGCCAATGCACTGACAGTAGCAAAAGGGTTGTGTAAACATATCATACCTGAGCATGGTATCCAAAAAATCTTACAAAGTGATAATGGAACACATTTTGTGAATGAAGTGGTATAAGTAATGTCTAAACATTTAAACATAACCTTAAAACATCACTGTTCCTACAATCCACAGAGTGCAAGATTGGTGGAATGAGCTAATGGAGAGGTTAAGAACAGATTGAGAAAATTCAAGGCAGAAACAGGAAAGCCATGGCCAGAGTGTTTGCATTTAGTAAAATTACTCATGAAAATTGTTCCAACATCTAATGGTTTGGCCTCTTTTGAAATAGTGAATGGGAGACCTTTTGTTCTACCTTTATGGGAGGGACAGCCATGGGCTGAAAAAGAAAAAGAACATTGACCCATTAACTAAGTGAATTCTGAAACTGTTCAAATACGGAACTGTTCAAAGAACATGTAATCTGCCCAGAGCTCGTTTTTTGTTTCCCCACAGGAAGGCCTGAAGCCTGGAGACCGAGAGCTGATTAAAATCATCAAAGGGAAGAGTTGGGAAGCTCAGAGGTGGGAAGGACCGTACATTGTGCAACTAACAACACCCACCGCCGTGAAAATCCAGGAAAGAGACACTTGGATCCACCAGAGTCATTGTAAATGAATTAAAAACTTTCCACAGCGAGAAGCCCAATTACCTTCACAGGAACCCCATAACTAAGGTGGGGGATCTGTGGTGAAGTCCAACTTCAAAGGGGTTTGGTTTTTTAGGACCACTCGTCTCAACGCTGGTGAAGAAAACAACCTAACCCAGTCCTTTTAGAGTCCTAGTTAATGGGTGTTTCATTGGAAGAGCTGATGAAGATGTGAAAAACCAAGTGGTTTTGCTGCCCGGTGGTGACCGTTGGACCGGTGTTTCTAGGGACTC
This sequence comes from Cyprinodon diabolis, assembly GCA_030533445.1. Classification (NCBI taxonomy): domain Eukaryota; kingdom Metazoa; phylum Chordata; class Actinopteri; order Cyprinodontiformes; family Cyprinodontidae; genus Cyprinodon; species Cyprinodon diabolis. Next base: position 42,957,288 of record CM060075.1, on the reverse strand, counting down.
ACACTGACTGTCTGAAACAAAGGAAGAGCAGGATGATTTTTGATGGATCCACAGAAAGTCATCCATACGGTGCCAATATGTGGTGGCAACATGCCAAACATGTTGCTGAAGATTTGAACAAAACAGACTGTTTTGTTTGTACTCATATGCCTATTTCTACCATGCCTACAATCAATGATTCAGAAAATGATAGGATTCACTCTAATCCAATATTCAGCTATCACTTATGCTCAACTCCACCAAGATGCTGATGAAGATAATGATGATGATGAAGCTGTGTAATCTTTTACAGGGATAATGATCGCCTCCTCGGGAGGGGTCGGGTAGGAATTTTTTTCTCTATTGGAGAGTTTTTGCCTACTCAAGGGACAGATTATTTTTAAAGTTTTTAAATTCTTTTTTACCTTTTTGCTTTAATTTTCCTTTTAATATTGTTGTGTTTTGCATATTAAACTTTGATTACTGAATTCCCTATCTGCAATGCATTCATGATGTATGTAGTCAAAATCTTTTTAGAAGTGGTATATGCTGATGTTTGTATATATAAGAGGAGGGAAATGTTAGAGTGATAATTATAAAATTATTGTGTGGACATATGAAACATTGAAAGAAAGAAGATGCTACATTTCTATCCTGTGATTCAACCAGAAGGGTCATAAACTTTTATGACCTCCAGTAGGTCATGAGGCAGAATCACACGGTTGTGTGACTTCCATCCAGCCAGATGGTCATCTTATGACCTGCATCCCCCCAGATAATCATTACTGGGTCTTCTGTTTAAGGCCCGCCCTATGATGTTGTAAACTGTTAATAAAAGGCTTTGCTATGAAGGGATCTGTGTGAGAAGGTGCTGGTTTCGGAGCCAACACCTTTTCTCCCCTACTGCAGAGGTTAACGTTACAAATCCATGTCTGTGCTGATCATTTCCTCTTAATCTTTTAAACTCACATTTCTCTGGATTAAAACCCAACACTAGTGTAAAGCAAAAGCTTTATTTAAAACTTAGAAAATTATGCAACACTTTTTGTTTAGTAGGAAGTATCAAAACAGTAAAGGTTTTACAGACTAATAAGAAAACAATTGTTTTAATTTAATTCAAATAATTATGTTGTGAATAACTGTTATATTCAATTCCCAGCCAGATGGGAATTCATATGTTCATATGTTATGTTTCACCTATACCGATACCAGTATTGGACAAGGTCCCGATACTGCAATAAAATGGTGGTATCGGTATCGGTGAGTATGAACAAATAGGGCAAAAGTTTTTTTCAACTATTTTCACCCATTCCAGGTAGGCAATAAAAATTCTACTGGATTCACTTTTTATTAGTCTTTTACCTGCTTCACAAAGGTAGGCAGCAGCTTGACAAAGCCATGATGGCAATTATTTTACATCCAAGTAGTATGCAGTTCTTCACATATACACACAAACATATCAATTTCAAATAGATGGCATCGGTATCAGCCAATACTGCACAGCCAGGTACAGCCGGTGCAACACTAGTTCTGATACCTTAACCCCTAGAACCCTACGGACCCACCGGTGGGTCCAGCTGCTACGTGACCTCGTAATTTTAACAAACCCCCCTTATTGATGTAAAAAACACATTTGGCACAGTTTGGTGACATTTTTGGATAAATGTGCCAACATGGCCTCTCCGCCTAAGAAATTTCTCACTAATACCATTCTAAAATAAATATGATTCATCTGATTGAGTCCAAATTTGGTATATTTTTACACAACATTTAGATTTAAAAGTCTGTACTACTTTTTTGTGCTATAAATAATATTTTGGTAGTGTCTTGCAATGTTTATTTCAAAGAAAATTTTGGCGAGGTTCAAAAAATGCAAAATATTTTGTATTTTGTCCCTAATATTTCAGGCAGGGTTAAAGCTACAATGGTGCTGACACCAGAAAACCATTCTATAACATCTTACCTTTACAGAGGTACCAAAAGTTTCTTCTTAAATCTAATAGCTGTGAGGCTATAAGTGATTTACTTTTGTGTGTTTTTGTCAGGCAGAAACTTATTTATACCCCCTGAGGGTGTAAGAGGTTAAGATGTTTATTGCCCTCACCGGTAGGGGTGGTAAATATCTTTTTTAAATCAGATATTCGGACTGTCATATATCGTTCATGAACACACACCCTACTAACTGTGTGTTAGAACAATAAATGAAAGAGGGATTTGAGCTCAAATCATGTTCAAACAGATAATTCTGCACATACATGGAATAAATTCACCCCAACTTCTGTTCAAAATATAACAGTTTATTAACAAAAATCATTCAGCTCCAAGTCAAACATATTTCACTTCTTGACTAAAACTAGTGAAACTCAACTAAACTAAACTACTATGTACAAAGAGCAAGGGAAACATGGTTGAAAAGCATATGACAGTTTAAGATGGATTTTGTGTTTGAAAACCAAAGTTTATCTGTAAGAATGTGGGATGTGATCAAATTAGCTTTTCACTAATTTGGAGAAATTGGAATGTTTTCAGACCAATTCACAATGCAAATCCATGAGGTGAATAAAACATTATTTGGCCCAATTATGTTTTATTTACTGATTTGCTTAATAAGGAACATTTAGTTAAATTATTCTTTACCCTCTTTGAAATAGCTATCCGCGAATAGAAATTCGCGAGATTCCATTAAATAACTTTTGGTCGTACTTGGTAATCGAAATGAAATGAGCATATGAGAAACACATGAACACTAATGTTATATCAGTTTTTAAACCTTTAGTGAAATAAAGCTTCTCAAAGCTTCAACAACAGCTCAAAACATATTACTGTAGCATAGCGTAGCATGCAGTCCATCCTGTTAGCTTTGTCTTTACTCATCAGTAAACAGATGAAATGATCAAAAACATCAAAAGAAATATTGTTTGTTCTGTCCCTAATTGTGCCAGACCTGCATACCTCTGTCTATGTCAGTTTTTGGAAGGTTTGAGTTTCATCCAAAAGCAGCTCAGCACAACAGGTTCACAGCAAACAGGGGTTTTCTTTTCCATGCGGCTCACACTAAGGGATCCTCAGTAGAATTCCTCTTCCAGTGTGAATCTGTAGATTGTGAAAGTCAAGAGAAATGTGTTGCAAAAAGTCTGTTTTGCAGCAGTTTGGTTCTGAAAAGTCAACCATCATGACGTATCCTTAGTCATCCTGGAGATATAGGCCTTTTGCCTGGAACGGTTGCCTCTTCCGATGTGGACCTCCAGGTATCTTCATGGAAAGACAGAATGAAATCCTGTGTGCTGTGGTCTTTTAGTCTTCTCTACACAGTGGGGGGCCAAAGCAAGTCACACCTCCTGGGTCCAGTGGAGCCAGTTGGCTGAAAAGGGTGGTTGCAGGGCAGAGAAGAGATGTCTCACAGCTGTTTATGAACCAAAACTGCATTCTCTTCTCTGGTCATCATGCCAAGATGAAATACGGACAATTGTTTCCAATATCCAAAAACACGATCATGGCACATGGCACAATTATTAAAAATAAACATATAAGGTCCCTTAGATGACAAGCAGTCAAAAGTTCCCTCATTACTCCCTATTTAGTGTTTGAAATCATCTAATATGATTGAGTTTGGATAACTATAAACAAATTTATAGTAGTTATCTAGACTAATCCTACAAAACCACAAATTTATTTCAAGCATGTTAGTTTTCCTGCTCTGTGTAGAAACAGAAGAGGCAAAACAAGACTACTGGGATAGGTTAAAAAGACTGCTGCATCCAGCCTTCCGCAAGAGTTCCTCTGATCCAGTGATGCCACATTTTTTAAACCATTACCTACCAACATGCCAATAAACCTTAACACCAGGGTACCTGTTATGGCCAAGATAATGTAAAAAGCTCTCTGTTTGGTTTGGTCAACCTGTTTCTTATGATTCCTCACTTCCCCTGGTGCTGAGTGAGTTAGACCCCACAGAACAGAAAAGCAACAGAACAATATAACACTTATACTGGTCCCTAAAATGAGGAGAAAAGAAACAATGGGAAAGTTTGGGAAATGCAAATAAACAATCCCCAGGTAACCAAAGCACAGCAGCCAAACACAAATGTTGCTGATGTTTCTGATTCTGACTCCAAGTGTGTCCTTTTTGAGCATGTAGGTGATGGGGTGAACAACAGCTAGATAGCGATCAACACATATCAGAGTATGAAAAAATGATTGGCCAGGTAAATTAAAAGCAAGTAAAAACAGACCCAACAGGTACAGGTCCCCATCTCCAGAGTACATGGCTGAAATAAAGAAAAATGATCCCAAAACACATATTGTCTCTGAAATCATCATGTTGAGGGTGTAGAAGTCTGAGGGGTTTATTGACATTCCTGCTGGTTGAGAGCGCTGATGTCTCCATTTTTGGATCCCGACGTAAAGGACAGAGAAGAAGAGAGGCAGAAGAAGGAAGGTGTTTATAATGGCATACACAGTAAATACTGCTCTTCTGGGTACCGAGTGCTGACATGCTAAGTAAAAGGGTACAGTGGAGGAGTTGGAGGTTGAGAGGGGATCAGAGAAGTTACCAGTGGACAAGGAAGAGTTGGCAGACATGGTCTATAAAAAGAGCAAAAACAAAACAAGATTAAACCTTCACTAATTAACTGTCCTCCTGAGTCTGCAATATAGTCGTATCATTACATTCGCTGATGATAATTTGATTTTAACCAATGTTATTTCTTCCTTGCAATGGATTAAAACCATTTAACACAAAGGCAGTTCCTTTAATATATCACAGACAGAGTAGTAATACACTTTAATACAACAGCTGATACCTTTGCAATGTTGCTGCCTGGCGTCCTGTTGTTATCTATATATAAAATGAAAAAGAGAAACTTTCACATACTGCTATTATTCTTTTTTTCTTATTACACCTGTCTCCCATTTGATCCCATTTATCACATCATGTTATATGTACTGTTGATTATGATCTAAAAAAAAACATTAAAAACTTTATTTTTTGTGCACACAAACATGGTATTTAAAGTTGATTCAGAATTTGAAATGAAGAATATAATAACGTGTGGATAAAGAGTTAAAAAACTTGACTTGTTAAAATCAAATGAATAAATTTACCTATTTGTCCACCCCATTATCACAACCCCTCATATTTTTATGTAATAGCATAGTTAAGTCTCATGCAGTGTTGCAGAAAAATGTTCACATTCACCAACTGCCAATAATACTTAACAGTAAAATAAAATTAACAAAACTATATTCTCTGACCCTCAGGGGGAAAATATGATCAATGGTTGATGGTTGACCATTATGTCCATTATGTCCAGACAAGTAACCTCATATCTACAAAAAATGCTTTCTTAGACCGAATTTTTAGTAATGCATTTAGTAATGCTAATTAAGATAGATTTTTCTTATATATATATATTTATATATATATATATATACACATATATATATATATATATATATATATATATATATATATACACGTATATATATATATATATATATATATATATACGTGTATATATATATATATATATATATATATATATGTGTATATATATATATATATAAATATATATATATAAGAAAAATCTATCTTAATTAGCATTACTAAATGTAAAAAATAGATATTTTCTGTCAAAATCATAAAATATACCTGATAATTTGAATCTTGTCAGTGGTTTGGATTTATCCTTCTCCAAGATTTCCCCTTTTGTTGGTTCTGACTTTGAGAGTCTTTAACGATAACTGAATATATATTCCTCAAGCAGGTCAGGGTTAAACAAACAGATACACAAAACTGATCAAATGCTGCCATGTAACTAAATCTAACTAAGCCTATTATGTAAATCCGATTCCTATTCTCAATTGCTTAATGTGAAATTGAGACCTAAAAGCAGACAATGCTGCCCATTCATGAGTAAAACATTTATTTTGCATGTATGCAAAGACAGCGTTTGCAGCTATGGTGTATAATGATATACACAGCACAACAATAAAAAGTTCTTAAAATCCAGGCATGTTTGGAAATAACTTCTCTGACTGATGTACAGTAGTTATCACTTGCAGAAGTTTGAGGCTGTTACAACGAGATGAAACCTAAACTCAAAAATATTCTGAAGAAAAAGAAACTGCTTGTTGTTTGTGAAATGGGCCTAGTGACCCACCTTGTAGGAATGGAAACTTTTGAAAATCCTGGAAAGCAGTGAGCTTCAGATCTTTGCCTCATCATCGAAATCCAGCATTATAGAATAACATGGTGGTGGCAGTATCATGAAAAATGAATGTTTAAAAAGATGGGTCTAGTTTCGGTCACAAGATTAATTCATGGTTTTTGAACAGTGACATGTTTTTGATTCGGGTTTAGTCAGCACGAAACTTGTGTGGACTGAAAAAAATGACAAAATATTGCTTTCTAAGAAATGGAAAACACAGCTGGTGTTTCCCTTTCAGTAAAGGGCTGGTTTTCCTCCTGCAGCAGTGTATCACAGTGACCTGCGGCACACACGCAGACGACCTGGTTTCCAAGTAGATCAGCCTTAACCCTGCAAGAGGTTTAAACTAAGTACTACACTGCAAAATGATCTACAAATCAGTTAAATTAAGTGTATTTACCCTTAATTTGAGTGGGTAAATAAATTATTTCCCAATGGAATGAGTATTTTAACTCTTAAAATAAGATAATTAGATAATATGCTCTTGAAATAAGATAATGCTATTTTAAATTCAAATTGTCTTGTTCCATTGCCAAGGTGTCCCACTTACCCTCTCAATTCAAGACAAAATGCACTTATAAGAAAAAATAACTTATTTAAAATTTTTACTTTTTTGCTATGTAAAAACCTCATTCAAAATAAATGAAGTCAAGCAGCTGAAATCTGGGCCGGATTTTCATGTTCAAGTAACTATATCCACTTGCAATGAAGCACAGGCCTATGCAAAGTGTCTGTGAAACAGTTAGGGCTGTGCCAGAGCTAAGGTCCATTTACGCTGCCAAGTAAAACAGATCTGGATCCTGATCATTTTACATGTTGCCAGATCTGCATAACAGCAACCTGATGCGGATCCCTACCCCACCTGTGTAAGGATCTGCATCAGAACTGTGCCGGGCTTAAATGCTGAGCCCTCCTGAACACATGCAAAAAGGTGCGGCCCTAATCCTGTCCTTGCAGGTCATAAATGTGTCATTTAAAATAATGAATCATTTATGTGAGCGAATTGAATGAGATCATTAACTGATTCCTTAGTTTAGTTTAATTCAGCCTATGCTGAGCTTTATAAAACACAATGTCAACCTACTAAACCAGACTTGGCCAAATAAGCATGACTTTTGAACTAAATGTAAATCCCTTTATTCTCCCACAATGGGGAAATTCCCTCTCTGCATTTAATCCATCCCCTTTGGGAGCAGTGTGGGGTTCAGGGTCAGACGTATGTATTTGGAACCCTGACTTTATTGACACCTTTGCTCAGCCATACCCCTAAACACTTCATCACCGCAATAGGTTATAAAAAGGTTTTTCTGTCAAACTCAGATAAACAGTCTTCAAAAACACATCCAATATAACAACTTTCCCTTAGAAAATTGTAAACTTAATAATGGTAAAGGCTACCATAATGCTGTTAAAAATAATTACAGGACTTGACGAAAAAATAATACCTATCAGTGGTATTTTAAAGTAGGCCTTAGAAACACAGAAAAGAAAACAGAATCCCTGACAAAACTCATTGGTTTCCATGATTAACTAAGCCTGGCGGTCAGGATGGTCTGGGGCAGGTTAGCTGCATAGAAAATAAAGCAGCATGGTGATTTATGGATAGAGGCTTAATTAAAACAGGATATCTAAAAAAAATCCCAGCTTGATCCCTTATCTGGGTTTTGTGATGCAATCCTGGAGTCTTGGAGGTTGAAACCAAATGGCAGCAATAAACGCAAAAACCAAAAAGGTTTTATCCTTTATTTAGATCTCCAATAGCTCCCACCAAGTGGTTGCTAAAAATTTAAATTTACTTGTATAACTGACATCAAAACATGTTACAATTTAAGATAAAATGAAATACCCACAAAATAACAACACATAGATCCCACTAAGATGAAATAAAATAGATCCAAAATATGCTACATTATTTTCATAAAAGTAATCTGAAAGAAGTCTACATCAGAATAAAGTTCAAAATTATTTTAGTGGAAGCTTCCTTAATTTTCAGGCCAGCAGCATCACATTAGGCAACATGAAGAATGGATGTTAGAGTGCCTCAATACATAAAAAAATCTACATTTGACGCAACTTTACAACAGCTCCACCTAAAGTTCACAGCTATGTTTTAATTCAATCTACACATTCATTCCAAAATTATTATATAAAGTACCAACAATGTCAAGTAGTCATAAGTTTCTTCATTGCTATTACAGGGTTTATACAGGAATGAGTAACTATAATCTAATACTTTTTAATGCTCTTAGAAATTATTGTCATGCCATCAACAAGTACTCTCATGACTACATGACTCACATATATATATATATATATATATATATATGTATATATATATATGACTACATGACTCTCTCTCTCTCTATATATATATATATATATATATATATATATATATATATATAGAGAGAGAGAGAGAGAGAGAGAGAGAGAGAGAGTCATGTAGTCAGTAATTGTTGATGGCATTAAATAATTAAAATAAAATAATTTCTAAGAGCATTAAATTATATATATATAAATATATTTTATATATATATGTGTGTATATGTATATACATATATATATATATATATATATATATATATATATATATATATATATATGTGTGTGTATATACATATATATCTATATATATATCTATATCTATATATATATCTATATAGATATATAGATATATATAGGTATATATATTTATATATATATATATATATATAGATATATATACCTATATATATAGATATATATAGGTATATATATAAAAATCTTTACCGTTGACAGGCTGTAGCCATAATGAATGCCTCATTTTCCAGCCACTTTTGTTTGCAATGTGTATTTTCCCCATTCTTTAGGTTTTTCTCGGCCTCAAGCTTCTTTACCGAACATACGGCTTTAGGATCAACCGGAAGCAGTTCTGCACAAATATATCGCCACACAATATATCTGACGAAATTGTTTTTATAAACGTTTTTCTTTCTTTTTTTATAAAGCATCTCAAAATGATAATTACATTTAATTAATTTTAATGCAGATTAAGGCCTTAATTTAAAAAATCTAAATTTAATGAATTTAATTATTTCTAATGACCCACGGAAACCCTGTATTGGTTGGGATTTTTCAAATCTTCTTAAATATAAAATTTTGGCTGTATATCTAACAGAGTAGTATCTTGTCCTCCTATCCAAAGAGTTTTTGTCTGAACTCACCATTCTAAACCACCAGTTTACTTCCAGCATGATAGTTTTCCTGCTCTGTGTAAAAACAGAAGAGGCAAAACAAGACTACTAGGAAGGGTTAAAAGGACTGCTGCATCCAGCCTTCCACAAGAATTCCTCTGATCCAGTGATCCTACATTTTTTAATCCAAAACCCACCAGAAGGCCAGTAAACCTCAACATCAGAGTACTTGTTATGGCCAAGATAATGTAAAAAGCTCTCTGTTTGGTTTGGTCAACCTGTTTCTTATGATTTTGCACTTCCCCTGGTGCTGAGTGAGTTAGACCCCACAGAACAGAAAAGCAGCAGAAAAACATAACACTTATACTGATCCCTAAAATGGTGAAAAAAGGAATAATGGGAAAGTTTGGCAAATGTAAATAAACAATCCCCAGGTAACCAAAGCACAGCAGCCAAACACAAATGTTGCTGATGTTTCTGATTCTGACTCCAAGTGTGTCCTTTTTGAGCATGTATGTGATGGGGTGAACAACAGCTAGATAGCGATCAAGGCAGGTCAGGGAATGAAAAAGAGATTGTCCAGGTACATTGATTGAGAAAAAATACAGACCCAACAGGTACATAAGCCTCCCTCCCGAAAACATGGCTAAAACAAAGAGGGCTGATCCAAGAGCGCAAATTATCTCTGAAATCATCATGTTGAGTGTGTAGAAGTCGGAGGGGTTTGTTGATATTCTTGCTGGTTCAAAGCGCTGATGCCTCCATTTTTGGATCCCGATGTAGAGGACGAAGATGTAGAGGGGGAGGAAGAGGAGGGTGCTGATGATGGCATACATAGTAAATACTGCCATTCTTGGCACTGAGTGTTGACATGCTAAGTAATATGGTACGGTGGAGGAGTTGGAGGTTGAGAGGGGATCAGATAAGTTACCAGTGGAAAAGGAAGAGTTGGCAGACATGGTCTATAAAACAGCAAAAACAAAAACAGGTTAAATCATCATTAATTAACTGTCCTTTTGATTCTTTAATGGGTTCACGTCATCACATTTGCTGATCCATCCATCCATCCATCCATCCATCCATCCATCCATCCATCCATCCATCCATCCATCCATCCATAAATCATTCTATCTTCTTCCACTTATCTGGGGTCGGGTCTCAGGGGTAGCAGCACTAGTGGCTGGGGACGTCCCTCTCCCCAGCCACTAGTGCCAGCTCCTCTGGGGGAATCCCAAGGCATTCCCAGGCCACCCAAGAAACATACTCCCTCCAACATGTCCTGGGTCTACATCTGGGCCTCCTCCCGTTGGGACTTGCCCGGAACACCTCGCCAGGAATGTGTATGGGGGGCATCCTAACCAGATGCCCGAGCCACCTTAACCGGTTCATCCCGACGTGGAGGAGCAGCAACTCTACTCTGAGTCCTCCCCAGATGACTGAGATCCTCACCCTATTTCTAAGTAAGAGCCCAGACACGCTATGGAGAAAACTCATTTTGGCCACTTGTATCCAGGATCTCGTTCTTTCGGTCATAACCCAAAGCTCATGACTATAGATGAGAGTAGGAATGTAGATTGACTGGTAAATTGAGAGCTTTGTCTTTTGGCTCTGCTCTCTTTTCAACACAAGAGGCAGGTAGAGTGCACGCTTCACAGCGGACACCACACGCCTCCTGTTAATCTCCTGCTCCATCTTCCCCTCATTCGTGAACAAGACCCCAAGATTATTAAACTCCTCCACTAGGGGTAGTACATCCTCCCCAACCCGGAGAAGGCACTCTACCCTTTTTCTGCTCAAGACCATGGTCTTGTCTGGAGACACCGATCCTCATTTTGGCCGCTTCACACTCGGCTGCTCAAACTGCTCCAGTGAGAGCTATAGATCAAGCCCTGATGAAGCCAATAGAACCCCGACATCTCCGAATAGCATATGACTCGAGACTAAAACAGATCCCCTCAACACCTTGGCTGCGCTTAGAAATTCTGTCCATAAAAGTTGTGAACAAACCCTCACCGGAAACGAGTCCAACTTACTGCCGACAACGTGGACCGGGCTATGACTACGGTCATACAGAGAACTAATGCCTTTAATAAAGGGCCTGGTACTCCATACTCCTAAAGTACCCCCCACAGGACTCCCCGAAGGACACGGTCAAATGCCTTGTCCAGATCCAAAAATCACGTGTAGACTGGTTGGGAAAACTCCCATGCACCCTCCAGAAGCCTGCTGAGGGTATAGAGCTTATCCAGTGTTCCACGGCCAGGATGAAAACCACACTGCTCCTCCTGAATCTGAGATTCGACTATCCGAGGGACCCTCCTTTCCAGAACCCCGGCATAGACTTTACTAAGGAGGCTTAAGAGTGTGATTCCTCTGTGGTTGGAACACACCTTCCGGTCCCCTTTTTTTAATAGAGGGACCACCACCCCAGTCTCACCTAGACCCCTGGGGCCTTGCCACCGAGGAGCTTTTTAATAACCTTAGTTACCTTAGCACCAGAGATGGGAGAACCCAACCCGGAGCCCCCAGACTCTGCTTCCACAATGAAGACTTGTTCGTGGGATTAAATAGGTCTTCAAGAATTCTGACCACAGACACAAAATGTCCCGAGTCCAGGTCAGAAACACACCACCCCCAACTTTAAAGAGTGTTGGTTCTGTACTGTTTCCAAGGACTCCAGATTGTGGACCACAATTGCTTCGAAGCCATACGAAAGTCTTTCTCCATGACCCCTTCAAGCTCTTCCGACACTCAAGTTTTTGCCTCAGCAATCAGCCAAGCTGGTTCCACAGGCCAATACAGCCAGATTATCCATCAACACATTTGCTGAAGATAGTTTTCCATAAAAGTATTTCTGCTCAACAGCTGACAAAATAAAACCACCACAGAGGCAGTTCCTTTCGAACCCGATAAATACCTCACAGCAGTTAACAGTCAACCTGCCTTCTATTATCATGCATCTACGTAATAAAATCACACTTATATATATACGACTTTTCTCTTGTTTTCTTTCTTGTCCTTAAACCCTTTAAGCAGTCTTTTAACATAGCATTGTTGATCTTTGTACTGTTGATTATGATAAATACAAGTTCTTCTGATTTAATTACTTCTGATTCTAATTCAAACAATATGAACATAAAGACCTGTGGACCAAATGTTGAGGGAGTTGGCCTGATTAGAGAATTCATTGTTCTTCTTAGTCTATGACATAGGTGTCCAACTCCAGTCCTTGAGGGCAGTGTCCTGCGACTTTTAGATGCATTTATGCTTTATTAAGACATGTGAATAAAATAATGAGATCAGTAGGACAACTCTGGCAAATTATAGCCCCTGGCTCTTGGTCCTAGGTTCTATTCTTTTACCTTTTATTTAGACAATGGGAAATACACTATTGTACGTGGGGAAAGTAACTCCGGAGTTCTCTACGTTTTTTTGCGCCCCAGGGCAGAAATATGTCACCAATCCAACGACAAATGGAACAGCTTTACAGCTTTATCTTGCACATCTAAAAAAATATATTATTATATTTTGAAATATTTAAATTTTGTAATTTAATTTTATTTTTTTCCAAAGCCTAAGCACCCTAACACCCTGTTGGCTGCACTAGCGCTCTATTGACCAGCCGCCACTGCTTAAGTGTCTGTGCCAATCTGTTCTATTCAGATGGACCTGTTCAAAGCATGATCAGTGAAGTAATTCAATTATGATGGATTAGAAACACATTAAAAAATTGCAGTTTATCAGCCATCAAGGACTTGATGGGACACATTTCAATCTTGTGCCATTTACTAATGATGGTTTTCTGCTCTATCGAAGTACAAATGTACCCTTAGCAATTGCCAACAATATAGAATTGTAGAATAGAACTGAGGATACTGCATTCTCTATGTTTCTTAAGGGAACTATATAAAAAATGGCAGACCATTACAATTAAAAGTGCAGAATCTTGGTTTCCTCAACATATATATATAATGTCATCAGGACTAAAATGTAATTATTCTTTCCAAAGGACAATTTTTTTCTGAATCTGCGAGCATTATTGTTGTACTAGACAGAATAACAATTTTTGATGCACAGTAGGGCATCTCCTGCATATCTGAAGGAAAAATAGTAGAGACATTTGAAATGGTCAGGTTAAACCTCCCCCTTAAAATGTTTCGAAAATGCTTTGCTAACCAAATGAGATATTTGCTTTTTGCTTTAATGAATTTTATGAAATATAAATATTCTATAAAAATGTTTCCTAAGGACTGTTTGAAGATGGTTCTCAGAAGTAAGACATAAACAGACAGAAACAAGTAACTTAATAGTTTTAAATATCAGGATTCAATCCATAAATCAGCACATTGTGGAAAATACAATTTTGAATGGATACACTTGTTATTTCAGTAAAAATAGAATGTACCTGATCTTGCTGGTTTTCGTTGTCTATCAACCAAATTTCAGCTATTTGCAGCTTCTGACTTCGAGGGCGTTGGGCAAGAAGTGGATTTATATACATGAAGCAGGTCTGATTTAAACAAACAAATAACCAAAATTGATCAAATTTGGGCATGTAACTTCATCTCACTGGGCATATTATTAAATTTGATTAAAACCCCTTGTCAGTTTCAACTGATATTGACTCCTTAATCCTCGAGGGACAACCTGGGCCCTCGAGGATTAAGTGATTAATGTTCTCATTTGTCATTTATTTTGAGATCGAGGCCTAAAACCAGGCAATCCTGCTCATCCAGATGTAAAACAACCCGAAATGTATGCAAATGTGGCGAATGAAGCTTTGGTGTAGGCATGTTGATGCAAACACAAGCAGAGATGCAGAGGAGAACAAAGACAAGAACTGTAAACCAACATGCTAAATATGAACCTCAGAACCTTCGCAGATTAATGCACAACTGCTACAGCTTGTGAAAGGTTGGGCTATGGCAAAACTTAAACTACAAAACATCAAGATAAATAAACCTGCTTGGAGCGTTTGAAATGGGCCTATGGCTCATATTGATTGAATGGAACCCTAAGAAAAATATTAGAATCCAAATGGCTTTGCTTGATCATATATATCTCACAGTACAGTTGAAGCATGGTGGTTGCAGCCTAATGGTAAAGGAGCATTTGATTTATTGAGCCTGAACATTTCTCAGAACCTCCCAGATGATTATGAGGATGAAGAGGATGCTAAACAGAAGCATGTTCAAATCCTGTAATCTGTGATATCAGGCATTTGCCCGCTGGGCCAGTCCTATTTTCAATGTGCAAGGGCCGGCCCTCCTTTAATCATACCTCAACCTTTACTCTACTACCCGTGACAGTAAATAACTCAAGGAGCTCAAGAACTAATTCAATTCAATTCAATTCAGTTTATTTATATAGCGCCAAATTCACAACACATGTCATCTCAAGGCACTTTACAGTTCAACCAGATCATACAGTCAAATTGATACAAAGTTTTCTATCTAAGGAAAACCAGTTGATTGCATTGACTCATTGACTCAAATACAATCCCTCACACTAAGCATGCTTGCAGCGACAGTGGAGAGGAAAAACTCCCTTTTAACAGGAAGAAACCTCCAGCAGAACCAGGCTCAGTGTGAGCGGCCATCTGCCGAGGCCGACTGGGGTTCAAGGAGACAGAAGCAGAGACACAAAAAGCAGCTGTAAAAGGTGGCCCCGTCCAGGAAACACACAGCCAGGCAGACGAGCTCAAAGGCAGCTCCCATGCCAGAGGATGAAGAGAGCACATCCACCCAGCCACGGCCAGAGAAACAGGACCACACTGGAAAACAGGCCAATCTCCAACATCTACAAACAAGGGTGTTGATGGAAGCAGCACAGCTGATGTTTCTTTCCTGGATGACGTCACAGCCAAACAGGAACAGACGAGGCAAAGCTACTCTGAGGAAAAGCAGAGAGAGCAGAACGTTAGAGATTGAACTAACAGATTCTGCAGAATAGGAGAACAGAGAGAGAATGAAGCAGAAAGATGAAATGGGGGTCCCTATGTCCTCCAAAAGTCTAAGCCTATAGCAGCATAACTATAGAGATAGCTCAGGATAACCTGAGCCACCCTAACTATAAGCTTTATCAAAAAGGAAAGTTTTAAGCCTAGTCTTAAAAGTAGACAGGGTGTCTGCCTCACGGACTAAAACTGGTAGTTGGTTCCACAGGAGAGGAGCCTGATAACTAAAAGATCTGCCTCCCATTCTACTTTTAGAAATTCTAGGAACCACTAGTAAACCTGCAGATTGAGAGCGAAGTGCTCTGTTAGGAACATAAGGAACAATCAGATCTCTGATATAAGATGGAGCTTGGCGATTTAAGGCTTTATATGTGAGAAGGAGGATTTTAAATTCAATTCTTGATTTAACAGGAAGCCAATGAAGAGAAGCCAGGATAGGAGAGATATGATCTCTCTTTTTAATTTTCATCAGAACTCTGGCTGCAGCATTTTGGATCAGCTGAAGGCTTTTAACTACAGTTTGTGGACTTCCTGATAGTAAAGAATTACAATAGTCCAGCCTTGAAGTAACAAATGCATGGACTAGTTTCTCAGCATCACCCCTGGACAGGAGATTTCTAATTTTTGCAATATTCCTCAGATGAAAGAAGGAAATTCTAGAAACCTCTTTGATCTGGGATTTAAATGACAGGTCCTGATCAAAAATAACACCAAGATTTTTTACTTTATTATCTGAAATCAGTTTAATCCCATCCAAATGAAGTGACTGGCTAATCAGCTTCTTTTTCAGAGACTCTGGTCCAAAGACTATAACTTCTGTTTTGTCTGCATTCAGAAGCAGAAAGTTAAGAGTCATCCAGGTTTTTATGTCTTCAAGACATGCCTGTAATCTATGTAATGGGTTAGCTTCATCTGGATTTATAGACAGATATAGCTGGGTATCATCAGCATAACAGTGGAAATTAATCCCATGCTGTCTAATAACTCTACCAATTGGGAGCATGTATAAAGTAAAGAGAATTGGTCCTAGCACTGATCCCTGTGGTACTCCACAGGTAACCTTTGAGCGTGTTGAAGATCTATCATTAACATAAACAAACTGAATTCGATCAGATAGATAAGATTTAAACCAGTCTAGTGCTGTTCCTTTAATTCCAACAAAATATTCAAGTCTTTCTAAAAGAATATTATGGTCAACTGTATCAAATGCAGCACTAAGATCCAACAGGACGAGCACAGATACGAGTCCATTATCTGAGGCCATGAGAATATCATTAGTGACTTTCACCAGAGCTGTTTCAGTGCTATGATGAGCTCTAAAGCCAGACTGAAACTCTTCAAAAAGTTCATTATGGTGTAAGTGGTCGCAAACTTGTTTGGCAACTACTTTCTCAAGAATTTTTGATAAGAAAGGAAGATTGGATATAGGTCTATAATTAACCAAGTCATCTGGGTCAAGAGACGGTTTCTTAAGCAGAGGTTTAATTACAGCAACCTTAAAAGCTTTAGGTACATATCCCTGTAACAGAGATAGATTAATCACATCTAAAATGGAGGAGGAGATCAAAGGGAATACCTCCTTAAATAACCTGGTTGGAACTGGATCTAACATACAAGTTGAAGGCTTAGATGAAGACAATAATTTTGCTAATTCAGAAAGTTCAACTGGATCAAAGCAGTCTAAACCCGGTTCAGATTCCATGACTACCTCAGGTACAATCGCGGATAGAGGAGTGCTTATGATCTTATTTTTAATAAGATCAATCTTATTTATAAAGAATCCCATAAAATCATTGCTGCTAAGAGCAGGTGGAATGGACGGTTCAACAGAGCTATGGCTCTGGGTGAGTTTGGCAACTGTATTAAAAAGAAATCTAGGATTATTCTTATTCTCCTCTATTAATGAGGAGAAGTATGCTGCTCTTGCTTTACAAAGGGTCCTCTTATACAGCAGTAAACCATTTTTCCAGACTAGGAAGGACTCCCGCAGGCCTGTGGAGCGATATTTTCTCTCCAGTTTCCTAGCATTTTGCTTCAAAGTACGCAGCTCTGCATTAAACCAAGGAGCAAGCTTTCTATTTTCAACGGTTTTCATTTTCAAGGGAGCTGCGTTGTCTAAGGCAGTACGCAGAGAACTAGCAACCCCATCAACAAAATCATCAACCTGTGAAGGGGAATAAGCTATGCTTTTGCACTCTGCAGCACTGCTCAGCGACACAGAGGAGAGAGAAAGTGAAGCAGATTCTTTAAAATTTATAACTGCACCATCTGATAAAGATCTACTAAAATTGAACCTTCTTTTGGGGGAGGAGAACTCTGTTAAAGTAATCCTGAAGGTTATTAGAAAGTGGTCAGAGAGGACAGGGTTGTGAGGAAATACTGTTATTTCTTCACATTCTATGCCGTATGTCAGCACAAGATCCAAAGTATGAAGATGAGAATGTGTGGGACTATTCACATTTTGAACAAAGCCAATAGTGTCTAAGATAGCATTAAAGGCTGCTCTTAAGCTATCGCCTTCAATGTCAGCATGGATGTTAAAATCTCCCACTAATACAATGTTAACTACCTAAATTATTCTGTAAAATAAAAAAAACAATCCACTGGACGTGGTTTCCAAGGTTTGACGGCAGAACATGTTCCTACTAAAACAGAAGGGAAGCACAAAGAACAGAAACACATTAGAGATGCTCTCCAAAACTGTGGATACCCAGACTGGGCATTTATCAAATCAGCAAGGAAATCCAAAAGACACGCAGCAGAAGATAGCGGGGAGAAAACTAAACGCAAAAACATCACAATCCCTTATGTTGCTGGAGTTTCTGAAAAACTCAAGAGGATTTTCTCCAAACACAAAATCCCAGTACATTTCAAGCCAAACAAAACCCTTAAACAGAGGCTAGTGCATCCTAAAGATAAAACCCCCAGACCGAATATGAGCGGAGAAGTATATGCTGTTCAGTGCAGTGAGGAATGCTCTGATCTTTACATTGGAGAAACCAAACAACCTCTCCACAGACGCATGGCCCAACACAGAAGAACGCCCTCCTCTGGACAAGACTCTGCAGTACATCTACACCTTGTGGACAAAGGACATTCTTTTGAGGACCAGAATGTTCACATTCTGGATAAAGAAAATTGGTGGTTTGAGAGGGGCGTGAAGGAAGCCATCTATGTTAAGAGAGAAAAAACAAGTCCAGTGGATTGTTTTTTTTAACTTTTACAGAATGTGGGTATGATATTGATGTGTAGAATACAAAGTTATATATTAGTATGTATAATTGTGTGTGTGTGCCTATATATATGTATATATATATATATATATATATATATATATATATATATATATATATATATATATATATATATATATATATATATATATATATATATATATATATGTATATATATATATATATATATATATATATATATATATATATATATATATATATATATATATATATATATATATATATATATATTTATTTATATTATATAAATATTTTTTTCCCTTTCAATTTATATATATATATTTATAACTACATAGTAGTCCATCATGAACCACATTCTATACCAGTAAGTGGCGGTAATGCTACAATAAATTCAAGAAGAAGGAGAAAAAGCGGAACCTCCGCGGTATGTTTCCAAAGGGACTGTTTTTATCGACGCACCAGTGCACCTTGAACTCCGTACAGGAACAAAAGTTTGGACTTTTCTCCTCTTTTCTGGTCTCATGTCTAAACGTCCCGTTTTATGAAGCATGTCTGGGTTCCCTCGGTTACTCCGGCCGTGGCGCAGAGGGGGCGCCGGAAACTGCGCCAGTTTCAGGGCTAACTGTCTGCCTCGCTGCTGCTCGGTCCAGCAGAGCAGCAGAAGCGGTTCCAGGTGTTACAGTCACCAGAAAACGGTCCGGATCGGCTGCGCCTCTGGGTTCTGGGGCGACACGGCCACATCAGGTAAAACTGGACGGTTAAATATTTAGAAACGCTAAAACCGCTCAGCTCAAAATCCGCCATGTTAACATAATATAAACAAAAAAACAGAATTTCTAAAAATAACAGTGGTTCACCTCTTTAACACATTTCCAGGGTTTCCCTGCTTATTAAAAGTATTTAAACCCTTAAACGCCGATTTTTAATAGGATTTAATTTCGCTGAATTATTAACTTTGGCTCTGTTCGAAAACCTAGGACGTGTCCTCCAAGGACGCGGTCTACCTAGACTGGATCCTTCGAATTCCTTGAAAATAGGGAGACCGGAAGAGTTTAGGCTGTGAATTCGACCAGGTCTACCCTTCGGCGGGTTTTACTGCCGTATGCTCTGTTGCTTAGCAACCGTAAACGTTGACACACAAAGCAGGAAAAGAACGAATACAGAAGTTTTCAAAACGGTTTATTTATTTCTTTTTTATTGTGAAGTGAACAAAGACTACACTCACAAGAATCCAGAATGGAATAAATGTTCCAACAGCCGGAAGCAGGAACAAATAAAATCAAATGTAATGATAGAAACCTTAGTCAGTTAAATAACCTGCTGCTGTCATTTTGCACATCTCTGATGTTGCTGCTATTTTCAAATATCCATTACTGTAAAAATGTCCATAGCCACATATTGGTTATTTATTCCCCAGTTTTATATTGTTAAAACACTTTACAGTATTGTATTGTTTATATTTTAACTCTTCCCTATTATGTTATTCTTATACATTTTTCTAAGGTCCACATTTGTGTGACCATTTTCAATAATCTTTCTGCTGCTGTAAATCTGCCCATTGTGGGACAATAAAGGGATTTTCTATTCTATTCTATAAAAGGGGTAGAAAGATATAAGTAAATCTAAACAATGTATTTATAAAAAATATATCTGCAAAATATATCTCTAATATTCAACAACAAAAAATACTTAGTTAAGCATATTGTGCAAAACAGCAATAAAAAGATAAAACTCCTATCAGATTTATAGTCCCCACCCTGCAGATATATTAGAATCTGTCCTTAAATTACAGCCAAACCCATTTACACAGTAACAGATTAAAACCTTTAGATAAACCAAACATTACCGCCACATATCTGACTCAATAACCATTAAAACAACTATTTTCATTCATCTCAGACGGAACTATTCACTGACTTGTATTATATTAAACTGAACTTCCAATATTCACCACTGTTCGGCGCCAAGTAACTTTTACTCTGATCACGGCTTGCTTGGTCTCGCAATGAATCCTGGGATATCCAAGAATACCGAGGATACATCAGACCCGTCCTTCAAATCAGGCAAAAAGAAGGACGCATTTTAAGGCCGCATAACGAGGATTCTTGGAATCCGACCAGACCTCGGCGCCGCGCTATGACATAATCGGCCTTCGAATCCAGTCTTCTAAGGATGCGTCCTAGGTTTTTGAACAGAGCCTTTGACTAGGCAACTTCATTGGAGCTGCATCTCAATCCTTCCGGAAGAAACCTGGAAGAAAGTCCTGGAAATACATCATGATTATGAGAACTGTACGGAAGAGGATTAGGGCCACTGAAAAATAAAAAAAAGTTAACTGATTTTTAAATTTTATTTCAGTTTAATATGGGGAAAAAGTCAGAATCCTGAGATTAAAGTCAGAATTCTGAAAGATAAGTCAGAATCCTGAGATTAAAGTCAGAATTCTGAGAAAAAAGTCAGAATTCTGAGAGTAAAAAGTCAGAATTCGTAGAAAAAAGTCAGAATTCGTAGAAAAAAGTCAGAATTCTAAGAAAAAAAGTCAGAATCCTGAAAGAAAAAAAGTCAGAATCTTGAGATTAAAGTCAGAATTCTGAAAGATAAGTCAGAATCCTGAGGTCAGAATTCTGAGAAAAAAGTCAGAGTTCTGAGAAAATAGTCAGAATCCTGAGAGAAAAAAAGTCAGAATCCTGAGATTAAAGTCAGAATTCTGAAAGATAAGTCAGAATCCTGAGATTAAAGTCAGAATCCTGAGATTAAAGTCAGAATTCTGAGAAAAAAGTCAGAATTCTAAGAAAAAAAGTCAGAATCCTGAGAGAAAAAAAGTCAGAATCCCGAGATTAAAGTCAGAATTCTGAAAGATAAGTCAGAATCCTGAGATTAAAGTCAGAATTCTGAGAAAAAAGTCAGAATTCTGAGAGATTAAAATCAG
Source organism: Cyprinodon diabolis (assembly GCA_030533445.1). NCBI lineage: Eukaryota > Metazoa > Chordata > Actinopteri > Cyprinodontiformes > Cyprinodontidae > Cyprinodon > Cyprinodon diabolis. Next base: position 42,935,827 of record CM060075.1, on the reverse strand, counting down.
AATCCTGAGATTAAAGTCAGAATTCTGAAAGATAAGTCCGAATCCTGAGATTAAAGTCAGAATTCTGAAAGATAAGTCCGAATCCTGAGATTAAAGTCAGAATTCTGAAAGATAAGTCAGAATCCTGAGATTAAAGTCAGAATTCTGAGAAAAAAGTCAGAATTCTGAGAGATTAAAATCAGAATCCTGAGAAAAAAAGTAAAAATTCTTTTCTCCGATATTATACTGAAATGAAATTAAAAAATCAGTTAACTTTCTATTATTTTTTTCAGAGGCCCTAATCCTTTTCCATAGAACAGGGATATGCTGGTGGAGATTCTATTCTCCACCATTCTCTTCTTCTTCTTCCCTAAAGGATATTACTGGACTTGGGCCTGCTTAAAGCAAAATATTCACTAAAAGAAACTGAACTTTCCAGTAAATTTGACCTTTCAAGTTTCTGCTGGACAGAAAAAAATGTCTTGGGAAAAAAACTGCATCCGGAAGAAACTCTCTACCGTGTCCTGTGCTGCCCTGATTAGATGTCTCCAGGAAAAACTCTTCCCTCCTCATTCCCCACCGGTTTCATGTCTGATGTGGTGGTGTGAGGCTGCTGCCTGCTGTTAAAGCATCTGTTTCTTGTCTGATCACTCCAGAGCAGCTTCTTCAACAACTTTGTATGATCTTTTCATGCATTAAAGGAGACCACAAGCACTTTTAACAGTTTGCAGTTTCATAGAATGCAACACAGAGTTTACCTTGTCATAGATGAATAACGATAGTACAGTGGGTGAAATGGACGTACAGAGAAGTTCAAACTCCATCAAAACCTACTTTCTCTGCAAATCTCACAATTCTAAACCATAAAAACCATAAAACGGGTGAATAAAAGTGTTGACTGCTGGACAGCTGCCTCATCGTAGAGCCATGAGCCCCCCGTCCTCACCCGAAGAATGGGGACTTTGGGCCGGTAAGGCAGGCGTGGGGAAGCACTGGGCCGCCTGTTTTCAGGCTACTGTCACCGGGTCGGATTCGGTCGCTCCGTTCACCGGGGTCCCAGGACCAGCCCGGAGCTGACGGCTCGGTCCAAATGCCTGGTGAGTTTCGACTACGTGCTGCACTGTAGTCGACCAAAATATCTGATGATTTTGAAATTCCTCCCGGACGTTTTTTTACCTATGAAAGTAGGACATTTTCAAGAAAAATTAGACATCTGGTCCCCCTACCATATCAACAATTTGATGTTTCAATGAGTGAGTGCTTGTTGCTATGATGCATCTTTGCTCAGCAGGTTCGCTCATTGTAAACCAACCAATCAGCGTGCAGCTAATTTAAATATTCATTACCATACCATAAAAGGAAGAAAACCTGTCATTTCATTCTAGGGCTTTTAACCAGGCTTACATTAGGGCTCATAGAACAGCAAATATGCCATTTTCAGCCAAACCAATGTTACACACCCTATTCAGAGACCTTAAGGACCAAATACCCTATAGAATCATGCTATGACCCCTTTAATTCTGTCCTTGCTTTCAGTCAGGTGGTCCGTTATCATTTGATGTCCAGGTGTTGAGTTAAATGGGAATCTTGGAGATTTACCTATTAGCTGATGCTGAGAACCTAAATGGACGCCGTTGTTGATATCTGGCCCTGTGAAGCTCATTCCAGCTCATCCCCCTTTTTTTGTTCTTGTCCTCAGCCCCTCAGCTGATCTACAGCGGGAAGCTGGACTTCCTGGTGTTTGACTACCTCAGTGAGATCACCATGTCTCTGCTCACCGCTGCCAGGACCAAGATGCCCGTGAGTCTCTTATCTGTCGACGGGGTGCCCGCTTAGGGCTGATGTTCCAGTTGATTCGGCTGCTCTTACTGAACTCTAATGGATTTTAGATTTAGCTTTGTAAACGGGGGATTCTGTTGACCATATTACAAAAAAGCCTTTTTTGTGTGATTTCAACATGTTCTCATCCATCATCTCTTGCTTTTTATCTATTCTTTTTTCATAACAATTGTTTTTATATGGGCATTTTTTTCTTTATAAATATATATTCATAATGTTTTAAAATTTTTTTTATTTGTATTTAGTTTTACTAATGAGAAGTATTAAAGTGTAAGCTGCAGTTGCAGTCCAGAGCCTGTAGAGGGCGGTGTCTTCCATGTTTTAACTTTCCATCCGTCTGCAGAACCTGGGTTATGCTCCAGACTTTGTCCAGGTGGCTCTGGCTCCGTTCATCAACGACATCCACAGGAAAGGTGAGTCCACATCTCCGCGGGAGACGTCCTCCATCTCCATGGCAACAGCCAACCCAGGCCTCTCTTCTCGTCAGGCATCCGCGTCGTCAGCAACGCAGGGGGAGTGAACCCTCTGGCCTGCGCCGACGCCATACAGGAAGTGGTCAAAAAGGCTGGGCTGGACTTGAAGGTCGCCGTGGTGACCGGTGATGACCTCATACCCCATGTACGACACCCCCCCCCCCTCCTCTGATGTGATATGACCTTTTTTTTTAAAATCATGATGTGTAGCGATTAAGTCCACCTGAGCTGATCTCCTCCTCTCTCCGATGCTGCAGAGGAGCCGCCTGTCTGAGGTAAAGATGGCCGACGGCGGCAGACAGCCGCTGCCGAAAACCCTGCACAGCATGAACGCCTACCTTGGGTACGAACACAGCGAGCACTAGGAGAAAAATTCCTTTTACCATCAATCAAACTAGACACCTTGGTGACTTTTGGCTTAAAGGAAGTGAAACTTTAAATGAATCTATGTGATATTTATCAAAGAAAGGATTCAGGATCATTATGAGGTTATTTCTCAAGGATTCAAACCAGATCTGATTGTATAATGTAGTTAGTGACCTTAAATATTGTTGGTGACTTGACGACCCCCCCCCCCCCCTGTCTTCAGGGCAGAGCCAATCCGCCGCTGCCTGGATCTGGGAGCCGACATCGTGGTGACAGGGCGCTGCGTGGACAGCGCCGTGGCTCTGGGGCCGCTCATGCACGAGGTACGGCTAACGGCTAGCATCCATGGAGAGGGAAGCATCCCAGCCCTGCTGCTGCTGCTGAACTGAGGGGGTATTCTCCGCCTCCATCAGACAGCTGAATGTTGAAAAAACTCTAAATCATGTCACAGACTCTGCATCAAACTAATAACAGCAAACCAAAACACTGCATATTTGCACCATATATATTTTAATGCTCAATGCATTTCTTTTCACCATGTTTCTTTCTCCAAATGTTTACATTTTGGTCACGGCTGCACTTTAAGAAATGGAAATGTTATGAAAGCTGTAGAAAACAAAATAAAATTTTGTTTACACTCTGTCTAAACAAAATGACAATCAAGTTTGTCTAACCCCCAGATTCCACATACTCCGTCAGCGCTCCGCCCTGCTGACGTACGTTGTGCGGAGCGCTTGTCTTTCATGGAAATCAATGAGAGCTGTTCCACATCCACCGCTACTCCTCCGCACGTCTCCGTCCACGTACGTCTTCCCCGTCCGTCACCGACAAATTACGGAGCCGAGCTATTTTTTGCTCCGCTCCAGTCCGGCCAGGTCAAGATCCGCAATTGCAATCGCACCAAACAGGAAAAAGAACATCGACAAATTCCGGTTCGTCAAATTAAAATATAGCAGCAACAGATCGGTGACTAGAAATTATAGCACAATTCTTATATATTTAAAAAAAAACAACTAACACCGTTTATTTAAATGATTGGATCCAAACTATTGGTTATTCACCAACGAGGAAGCAGATTTCTCATCTCCATCAAAATATTTATTTTATACCGAGTTACTTAAAGTTTAATCAAATCCATTCAAAAGAAACTTCTTATTACAGGAATGAAAAGAGATGCTGAGTTTGGGAGTAGAGAACAAGTTCATTCAAAAAAAGCAGTTTTGAATTATCCTTATCCCCGTTACAAAAATCTACAAATATATATATATTTGGGCAGAAACTAAACATTTGCTGGATTATGGTGGGATTTTTTTAATATGTCATATTAAATTAAGCGCTCACAGGGTTCATACAGGAATAAGTGACTCTAATTTAATGCTATTTTAAAGCTATTAGAAATGATTTTAATGCCATCAACAAGTATCATGTACACAAGTTATTATTGTACATGAAATATGAAGGAGCTGTAAGCACAGTTCCATGACTCCTGTATGTATGTAAACACACACACACACACATATATACGTATATATATATCCTCTAGCTTTTTCTCCGCCTCGAGCTTCCTTTCCGAACATACGGCTTTATGATCAGTTCCACGCAAATTATACGCGATATCATATATCTGACGAAATTGTTTTTATAAACATTTTTATTAAAGAATCATAAATGCCACGATAAACATATTTAATTAATTTTAGTGCAATTAAGGCCTTGATTTAAAAAAAGAATTATGAATTGTAATTATTTTTAATGATCCGCGGAAACCCTGGTTCATCTGGCGCATAGGCTTTGCTTTGTGCAGGCGGTCTGGAGCGCAGCGGGGCGGAGTGGAGTGCTGAGGGAGTATGTGGGATTTCAGGGTAAGTCTGATGCTACTTTCAGACTGCAAGCATTAGGAGCAGCAAAAACTCATGTGCTGCTTTATTTTTTATTTTTCTACAAGTTCAGATCTGACGCGCGGCTGATAACCTGACTCAGCCAGATGGATTTGCTCCGCATATCCATCTGGAAACCTTCCATTGAAGTAATTTTGGGAAGGGGCTAAAATACTGGTTAGCTGATTGGCCTATGTTGGTGATAGACGGGCCAAATAAACCAATCAGATCAACAAAGCATATGACGTACTAACAGAGCGACAACGAAAACAAAACCACAAGACAGGCTACTCTTGCCGAAACCAGTCGGGGGAAGAGCAAAGACATCTTTTCCTCTGAGAAAAGCCTCCAGAGCAGTGTTTTGCTCTTCTTTCAGTGAAGAAATACTCTGTAATTCCGATAACTTGCTCGATAGCCACGCTAACGCTAGTTTCATCGGCTGAAGCCGCCATGTTCTTTAGATTGAACTGTCGCGCTTCTCGTTGCGTCACACCAGGATGGTCTCACAAGGCTACGCGGCTGAAGCATCTTTGCTGCTCTGGCTGCGCAGTGGAATAATTGGGTCTGATGCGCGTGGGTGGAGCTACCCTATCCTTTCTTTGCCTGCAACAATGGCAGCTATCTTTGCTGTTATCAGTGGTTAAAAAGTAGTTTTAATATGTTTTTAAGTGAGAAAATCCTCCTTAACCCTTTAAAGCCCGATCCAAGAATAAAACAAAACAGAAAATAACTTTTTTTTGGTTTGAATTTCTTAGTTGACCTTTTAGCAAAATGTGTAAAAAGAAAAAAGCAGAAATACATTTTTGATATTAATAATTTATTACTATGCGATAAGTCAAGATTATTTTTTGTGTAGTCTTCTACTGACTGTTATCACAGCGGCTGGAAGGCGTTTTTCAAGTACATATTCCAAACTGCAGGCACCAAAATAATAAAATCAAACATATTTTACCTGCAGGTACTTTAATAAACGTTCAACGCTAGGCGTTAATAAACTGTTTCAATCAAGTCCTGCAGCACTTTGTCTGTCTCCCTGCCAGCTCCAAATCAGCTTCTCTGATTGGTTGATGTGTCGCGTTGAGCAGCAAAAGTTCAATTTTTCCAACTCCAGCAGCTGCTGCGTTTGCAGCACGTCGCACGCGTCTGATGCTCAGAGGCTCACGACGTGCTGCTCTTGCTGCTCCAAATGCGCTGCGGGACCTTCTGCTTTTTCAACCATTGACTTTGCATGTAAACTAGCTGCCTCTGCTGCTTTAGGTGTGAACACAACTTAAGTCTAAATATTTTTCCATGCTCGGACTTTTCAACAGAAGGTGTAAATTACAGAAACAAATATTGTATCTAAATGTTGACTCAGTTTATAAAGGTGTGGTTTCAGTTACTTTAGAGCTGTGGTGAAAGATTTATGTTGATGGCCTAAACGTGTTTACTCTTAATCTGTTTTTCTTCGCAGTTTGGATGGAAGAAAGACGATTACGACTTGCTTGCAGCAGGGAGGTACCAAAACTTAATCAGAATAATTTTAACTAAATAATTGGAAGCTTTTTAACATTTCTTTTAGATAATTTACATCAGAATGTTTATTTATTCATTTGTTAAGCCCTTATTATTGTTGTTGTTTGTCTCTCAGCCTGGCTGGTCATCTGATTGAGTGTGGCGCTCAGAGTACCGGGGGCATCTTTACCGACTGGCATCAAGTTCCAGACTGGTAAATTTTAACAGGAAAAAAAATCATCCATCCCAGTTTTCTGTGATTTACTCAGATTTGAACCATCATTCAAGTCCTGAACTAGAGCCTTGAGATTATTAAAGTAATATTATTCTTCTAAATGGGGTTGTGAAGAGTATTTATCAGTATTCAGTATCTAACTACTTTTTTTTCGTCAGACAGCCCTAATTTATACATAGAATTTTTTTTTTCTGATTTTGTTGAGTGCTGCTAACCATCTGAACCTAGAAGAACTCATCCATAACCTGTCCTATTTCTAAAACTAACTATTTTCATTAGTTTATATAGATATTTTACTATCTTAAGGGAAAAGAAAGCAGTAAAACTTTTCTTCATACTTAACACTGAAAATCAGTTAATTTCACTTCGACTAGCTGTTAGGTTAACTCCTAAAAACCTTAAGTCGGATATTGAGAACCTCTTAGTTTTAATAAATGTTGCTTGACTTTGATTAACTTTCAAATTCCCTACAAATTGTGGTAAAAGTGATCCTCTAAGCTTGCTTCATGGTAGCGGTTAGCTTGACTTTGACTAGCTGTTAGCATGACTCTCATAAAGTGTTAGCTGGCTTTGAGAACCTGAGAAGCTACAATAATGTTATTTTTACTCTAGATAATTATTTTATGCACAGTTCTGAATTGTATTAGCTGTTAGCTTGATTCATGGCAGCCATCACTTAACACATTAGCTATTAACTGGATTTACTAATAGCAGTTAGCTTGCATAGCTTTTATCTTGATTCTCTCCAGCTATGTAAGACTTTGAGAAAATTTTTACTTAACTAGGGGTTGTTGAGGGCGGATTATACTTCTGCATCCGCAAAAGGGATATTATTCTTCTAAGTGGGGTTGTGAAGAGTATTTATTAGGTATTCAGTATCTAACTACTTTTTTTCGTCAGACAGCCCTAATTTTTACAGAGAATTGTTTTTTTTTCTGATTTTGTTGAGTGCTGCTAACCATCTGAACCTGGAAGAACTCATCCATAACTTGTCCCATATCCATAACTAAATATTTTCATTAGTTAGCTTGACTTTGACTAGCTGCTAGCTTGACTCTCATAAACTGGTAGCTGGCTTTGAGAACCTGAGACGCTTCAATAATGTAATTTTTACTCTACATAATGATTTATGCGCAGTTCTGAATTGTATTTGCTGTCATTAGCTGATTCACTTCAGCTATATCGGACTTTGAGAACATTTTTACTTAACTAGGGGTTGTTAAGGGCGGATTATACTTCTGCATCTGCACACATCAAATGTCGCTTGCGTCTGACCGCGAACCAGTTTTGCTGGTATGCCTCTGCAACATCGGTCTGGAATTTCAAGGGACGCGCAGCAGTTTCCCGCCCAAGAGCTAGGGGAAGCCTATTTGGGAACTCACGAGAACTTCTTCGGCGGTGCCGGCGGGAGTGTTTATTTTCCAAAACAACACGTCCGAGGCATCGTACAAGTGGTTGTACTTCCGAACCTCCTCGATCAACCTTTCGTCGTGGTTATCCATTGTTGTTATTGCTCCTCGGATTTTAAAAATGGCGCGCCCCGGCAAAGAATCAAGAAGGACGACCACACAGACAGCCAGAAAGGCATACCAAGGACCAATCACAGCTGCTTTTTGTCTGCGGTGGTTAACGGGGCGCGACGACGGTTGTAGAGCCTCTGCGCGGGGGGGCATGGTCACTCACAGAGACAGATTTGACGGTTGCAGAGGCTATGCGTCAGAAGTATAAATTGGCCTTTAGTCTCTAATTAGCTTTTACCTTCCCTCTGAATTGTTGTTAATTTGGTTCCAAGTAGCCGTTAGCTTATATCCATTAAACATTTTGGGTAACTCTGCAAGCTTTTAAACTGACTTTTTATACTGGTTAGCTAGTATAGCTGTTAGCCTCACATAGAGTAGCTATTAGCTTAGCTTCTCCATGATAAGATCACTATACCTACAGCTCTCAGCTGTATCAGAAGTACTCCTGAAAAGTCTGTAACTTTAGATACTAAGCAAAACTGCAAATTTCCCCTAAAGGGCCAGAAGCGGCCATTTTGTATTGTTCTGGTCCTCTAGTTTAAAAGAATGAATCAATACATTTAAATGTTAAACATCTGTAATGTGTACTTTTCAAAGATTTTGAAACAACCGTTCCTGGAGAGTAAAGAAAGCTACAGATTGTGCAATATTATTCACTCTGAAAACTTTGAAGCTGAATCTAAACATTTCCAAGATGGCTGTTTATTGAAATGATATCAATGTTTAAGGAAACATTTTTGCGTGTGGTTGCCTAAATAACACTAAGGAGTTGTCACTGATTAATAAAGAGCACTAAATGTTGTTTTCAGGTGCTTTGAGTGTAAAAACCAGGTCAGTATCCCCCACATTCAGATCGTCCAGCTGACAGACAGAAACCTGGCGCTGCTCTCTGATCTGCTCTCAGGGACAACATGGGCTTCCCGGTGGTTGAATGTTCCTCCGACGGCTCCTTCGTCCTCTCCAAGCCTCCTGAAACGGGGGGCCTGGTCTCCTTCGGAACCGTCGCTGAGCAGCTGGTGTATGAGATCGGCGACCCGCGGAGATACCTGCTGCCTGACGTCATCTGTGATTTCAGCCAGGTGGCGATCCAGGAACTACCCGGTACCCACACACACACAAACACTGAGAGCTGAGGACATGACCACAGTTTGAACCGCTGACTGTTTTCATAACCCCGAAAAAAACTCCTAAACAAATGCATCTGGAGCTGGGTTTGCCCCCACCACCCCCCACCCCCCGACTGAACCCTTCACCCTCCTCTGAACCGCCATTAAACGCTCTATCAGCTATCACTCACAGCTTTCCTTTTTATAAACCTAAACACGGATTCATCACCCCCTGCCTGAACCCATGGGCAGCTCTGCAGCAGCGTCTAACCTTCACTTGAACCCATGAAACCTTCTGCTGAACTCTGATAAAAACGCCTCGTTTTCGGCCTGTTTGGTCGTTAATTCTTGATTGATAGAGAGAAACTGCACCACTGTTGCCAGATTTCTGAAATTCCACCCTCAGCTCTCCCTCCCTCTGCTCCGCCTGAGTAAATAAGAGTCATGTATACATTTGGTTTCAGAACATACAGAAAATTTCACACATCTAGGTTGATGTTTAGTTCAGTTTGACCCAGATCTGCACCATAGCGTCCCGCTTAGGGAGCAGAAACAGCAGGCATATATATTTTTTTAACAAGTGTGTGACTTCTAGCCTTTAAAAACATGTCATGTTGTCTAAATTTATGCAGGTAAAACCGTTAATGCCTTAATAAGCACTCTAATAGACAGACTCCACCCGGGTCTAATTCAAGCTCAGTAAACAACTGTTCTGTGTTGGCTGTGAAGGTCTACAGCTGTAAAGTTGTATGCCGTTGTTATTTAATACTTAATCTAATAACTTTTTCGGACTGTTATGTGTGGTTATGTTTGTTAGGAAAGCAAATGAAAGTGTGATTCAAGGCCAAAGGCTTAAATCTGCACACATGTGGAATCAATTCTCAAAAACATCCCTTGAAAATATTGTAAACACTTGATCAGGGCAATTAATTGCATTTGCAATATAATTGCCATTTTAAAAAGACATGATTCTTGCTGTCCCCGGATGTTGTTCTCGCCCCTCCCTTGTTACCCAGCATACATCAGAGCAGACTTGTCGGCTCTTGAGATTGACAGCTGTCCCAGCATGCACTGCGGCAGCAGCAGCTTCCAGGTTATCGGTCACAGAGCTCAGAATATTAAGATCAAAGTTCACTTTTCTGTTGCCGTTGGTCTATTAAAGTACGTTTTAAGATCAGGCGAGAACATTATACTTTCAAGCTTCACTATACGGCTCATTTACTGATCTAGTGCATGATTTAAAAAAAGTTAAGATGTTGAGAGGACCGCGTTAACCAGCCGACCTTTGTGGCTAACGGTAGCCGTCTGCAGCAGCCATCTCTCTGTGTAGCCGTGTGTGAGGAACCGCTACCTCTGATGGCGAGTTTTTTTTGTTTTGTTTGGCAAATTTTTAATTTGAGGTTCTGTTTATCTGATCTTGTTCTTTATTATACTCCCAATAAATAAAAAAATATATAATTTATTATTATCTAGAGACTATTAATTACAGGAGGTGAAATGTAGCCTGGTGTTCATGAGAGACTAATCGCCCCTCGTTAGTTCTACACAAGGCAGGACGAGGCTGAAAGTTCTCGTACGACTAGAGAATCGGCACTAAAAAGGCAAAAACCCGTACAGTGTATGCAGGGGTTGATGTTAAGGATTTCGGGCAAGTGGCTTTCACATTTAATTTGCCCAGAAACAATTTTTACTTGCCCAGAATGATGTTTGATAAATGTAGTTCCTAATATTCATTTTTGTATATATATCAATGAAACATGTTTGTTTATTTAAATGTTTTTTGTAATTCAGTATTTTTTAAGTTTCCAGGTTCCTGGTGTGTATCTGCATGCGTCAGATAATGAACTCAAGCCTACATTACCGTGTTAACATGCTTTTCAATCCTTCCTACACATTCTTTTCAAACTAAACTTTGCTTTAAACTGTTGTGTGCTTGGAAAATATAAATTGTTATGTTAAAAATCTAAAAAAAACTTGCCAGGTTAAAAACTTACACTACTACTACTCACCAATTTAACATGTTTAGCTCTATAACATTTAAATGCACCACTCCAATGTCTAAGAGACAAAAATTTCATGAACATTTTTTAATGTATGACCACTGTACAGAAGACTGCCATTTGATAGAAATATTTACACTGTGCACATACAATTATTATTATTTTCCTAATCCCTGACTGATCATTTTTAATCTAGCGTGTTTTATAGTATAGATTAAATTCATCATCCAGCTGCTGCTCTGCAGAATTCTCTCCCCAAGAGCTGAATCACGCCATCTAGTGGAAAATCACGTGGCTTTTTCAAATCATGCGAGAATGTGCACAAAACAACAAAGATGGCGCCGGCAACGCTTGTGGGTTATTTTCAGCGAATGTCGGTAATTTTAAAGTCATTTTGAGGAATGAATATTTTTTTTTTGTGATCATTGCCCGGCGGGCAAATGCAATGAAATTTGTACTCTCCTGACAATAAAAACTACTTGTCCCGGGAAATCGGGCGATGGTTAACATCGAGCCCTGGTATGCCCGCTTTAACCGATTTTCTACTGGGAAGTCCAGTCTGGTAATTAGCGCACCATAGAAACACTCAAAGACATGGCATTAGAGGCACCAGGGACCGACTCTAATATTTGCTAGGGGTCAGAACAGGTGACATCAAATCCTACGTTAAAGTGCGTGCTAAGGATAAGGTTAAATACATTAAAAATATTACTCATGATGGCGATAATGACACCTTTATGAAAGTTCTTATCTACATTCATAAAGGCGTCTATAAGCTTTACCTGAAACAATTATGACTGTGTCCCTCAGGTACGATTATTAGGCCCACTGTATTTTTTCTCTATGTTCCCACTACTGTACAGTATGTCTATTAAAGGGATGCAGGCCACACTTTTCAGATTTTCATTTAGCATGTTTAAGTGTACCTTTTTCCTTAACTAAACAGCTATGATATCTTTTAAGTTAGTGTAAAAGCATCCCTGGAATGCTTTAGTCTTTAAAAAAAAAGGTTTTTAAAACTTTACACTAGCAGCCTATTTTTCATTGTAAAAACCTTCCTGTCTAAAGGTTTGATGGCTGGGATTTGGTCACTGTCAGTGAGATGGGAACGTTTTGCTCCTGTTGCTTCTAAAAAATGTAAATATAATCAGTGGAATACAAAGTTCCCAAACTCTCAGAGCCCGTTCGACCACTTGGTGACCCGTCTTAGTCATCGACAGTTTATCTTCTAACATTAACAGGGCGGGAAAGGGAACTGAAGACGGGCCAGTGGTGAGTCTGCAGCTCGGTTCAAACTGGGTTGAACGAAGCGCTGCGTGATGTTCTCAGGAAGAGCTGGGAGTAAAGAGACGAACAAAGATTTTAGAGGTTAAGCTGGAAACAAATAGTCTGCATAAAGAAAATATATGAAAAATATTATAGAATTCTGAAATGGACCATGGTGCAAAAAGAAGAAAGTCTAGTTTTCTACTGAGCTATTTTAATTATGCCTTTTTTAATTATGGTTTTTTTTGTATACTATTAAAAAATAAGATAAAAGTCTTTATTGGGGGCCCTAAATAATACTATTTGTATGTTACGCAATTAATGTTAGAAATATTTTAGAGAATAAGACATTTATTTAAAGAAGTTACATATTATTGGAATAATTTCAGATAGATGTGATTCAAATTAAAGAGCATTATTCAGTGTGGAAAAATTAATAGAATGCTTTATCACCTCATAGTAGAAATTTGTTAACTTATCAACTTGTAAACAGTATAAACATAAAACAAATACAAAAACCGATCTCCAACATCTATAATCAAAGGTGTTGATGGCAGCAGCACAGCTGATATTTCTCTCCAGGATGGAGTCACAGCCAAACAGGAACAGACCAGATGACGCTACTATGAGAAAAAGCAGAAAGTTAGAGATTGAACTAACAGATTCTGCAGAGTGGGAGAATAGAGATAGAATGAAGCAGAATGAAAATCGATCCCTATATCCTGCAGTAGTCTAATGCTGCACTCTTGCTTCATTTTTGATGCTTGTACACATTAAGGTCCGACGTGCCTCAAAAGCATCTTCCATTCTCCTGAAAGGCGTCCAGTAAAGTGTGTCCAGATGCATCTGATGCTTCTGCTGCTCCTGTGTTGGATGGCAGAGAGCAGCTTTGCTATATTTGCTGTGATCAGCGGGTAAAAAGTAGCTATATGTTTTGAAGTGAGAAAGTCCACCTGAAAACTTAATCTGTGCTGTCAGTTTATCCAGATTACGATCTGCCTTCAGATGTTATCCCACTGGTGGACGAGCACGAAACCCCCGTACATCGGTGGTGCGCTGTCACTGGAAATCCCATTCAACGGCAGCCTCTGGCCCGGTCGCCTCTTGGGGATTTTCCACTACTGTTCGTGGCTGGTGGAACGCGTTGTTTACTTACGTAATCTAAACTACAGGAACCAGAATAATAAAATCGAACTTATTTTGCTGGCAGGTTTCGACATTTAAAGTTAATTTAGGCCTTAATAAACAGTTTCAGAGGAGTGATCATAGCGCTCTGCATCAGCAGCGCGGTGTCTGTCTCCCTTCCAGCTCCCAGATCAGCTTCTCTCATTGGTTGATGTGGCACGTCGAGCAGCAAAAGTTAAATTTTTCCATTTCCAGCACCTCAGATGCTGGAGTTGGTGCTGCTTTGGCTGCTTGGACGTGTGAAGATGCACTGCTCCTGCTGCTCTAGACCTGCTGCAGGACCTTATTTTTAATAAAATCAATCTTCTTTATAAAGAATCCCCTAAAATCATTACTGCTAAGAGCAGGTGGGATAAACAGTTCAACAGGAGCTATGGCTCCAGGTGAGTTATGCAAAAAAACTCACATGGACAACGTTGAGGTAAAATCCTATAATAAATGCTGTACCAGCCCTCTCAGTATCAGGAATCATTAATAGACAATATTTTAACGATATTTGGTCTAAAACAATATTTGGTCTAAAATGTTTTGATCTTTACACCTGCTGGGCTTCAGTGAGATTAATGAGATGTGTTTCTATTGATTCAGGGGTAGAAGGAGGGGCCGTCAGAGTCACCGGGGCCAAAGGCTTCGCTCCGTCCCATGACTACAAGGTTAGTCAGAAGCATCAAAGGCAGAGGCCGCTAGTAAGGAGAGGTGGGGCTTCATTCAATAGTTTAACTGTGATGTCATTTTGGTCCTGATGTCCAGGTGTGTGCCACCTACATGGACGGCTTTAGAGCCACGGCGGTATGTCCTGTCGGAGGGCCGAAAGCCGCTCAGAAAGCCCGACGGACCGCAGATAGCATCATCAAACGGTGCGTTTGATGATCCGGTGTTTACCATAGTTATTACTTTAATGGAAGGGATACTTATAATCCTCTAAAATCTACCCATTTTTATTGTTTGTTCAGGACCAGAAGAATATTCAAGCAGCTAGGACTGGAGGACTTTAGCTCTATCAACATCCAGGTTCTTGGAGCTGAAGACACTTACGGCCCAAACGCTCGCAGTACGGTAAGACGGAGCGAACAGAACTTTAACCAGTTGGTTCAGCTCAGTTTACCAGTTGTTCAGTCTGTTTACTAACTGCTGGTGCTGGGATAGAATAAACCCAGTTGAGGTTCTTCAGATGGTCTCTAGAAATTATATTTATTTAGATGCTATGTCATAATACTTCTAGAGATCCAAAAGGGATGAGATAATTCTAGTGGTTGTAAATCTTTGTGTTATGGTCGTACTCTGGTTTAGTGGGCCACTCAGTACTGCATTGCTTTTGGGATTATTTGGACTTCTGGTCCTGAGCTTGAAAGGCTGAGTTATCTGAATTATATCGGTCACATGGTTGACAGCTTTAGCAAAGCTGATTATGATGATTGCAGTTGTGCAAAAGCCTGTTAAATTAAAATCAGCTGTGCTGGAGCAAGCAAACCTCTCAAACCTGCAGTACAGCGGCCCTCGATCGACTGTGGGGATGCCTGCAAGACCTACCAAGGGAAGTAGACAGAGATCAGAGCTTTCATGTCTAATAGACCATGTCAGATCTCTAACATAAGTATGAATGTCACTAGGTTTGTCTTTCTGAGAATTCATTAAGAATTGCTGATTAGTCTTTCCTGTAACCAGATCAATCTGTAAACTCTGATTTAAATGGTTCAGTTAAAGTCGTAGGGAAGCAGCTGTTCCTACCGTTGCATTTCCAAATTCTCCCGAGTGGTGCCTGACTTTACACGAGTGAATAAAGTGAATGTGATTTGTTGATTATCAAGGGGGCGGGATTGTTGTGGCGGAAGGGTCGCTAGCAAGTTTGGTTGTGGTTGGTTTGTCAGAAGCGTCTTGCTAACCAGTTAGCAACTTAGTGCTAGTAGGTTCCCAATGGGAAATTCCATTGGGACCAAGTAACACTAAATTGGTGACTTAGAAACGACACTGTCAAAGAACGCTATGGACAGAGGAAACATGCAAGAGGAGGAGAGTTTTGTGTCGGAGGTCGTGGATGAGTCTCCTCCGTCATCCATTTTTTATTTAGAGGAGGAAAGCGGGGACGAAGATGTTGTGGAAGAGGACGCCAGGGCGGCAGAAGCTTGGTTTGGGGTAGAAGGCTTCCAGCCGTACATGTTTGAGCCCTTGCCTCGCAACGCTGCCAGTTCTGTTAGCTCTACGCCTGCCGAAGACACAGACGTCCATCCCCATGAACACTGGGACGGAACTCAATGGGAAAGGAAATTATTCTCATTTCTTATTTCAACCGTATGACCGAAAAAATTAGATTGACAGGTAACCGTTGATATATGATTGGCCGAATTTAGGTGTTCAGGCTGACGTATAACTAACTGACTTGCATAAGATAACGAAGAAAAAAAAACTGATTTTAAGACAGGATTTTTTTTTTAAATAGACATTTTCTAAATTTAAGGACAATATGGTCTGATAAAGAATACATTTATATACATGTTTAAGCCAGAATGATTTGAAATTTAAATATGACTTCCCTACGACTTTAAAGGTGCTTTGGTTTGAAGGTCTGTGTGTTCCAGTCTCACATCAGCTCAGATTCCAGTACATCCCATTCAAAATGACTCTTATTTGGTGACCAGTTACATTGTTTGAGTCTTTGTATGTGTGATGCTGGATTTAATTTAAACTCACTGAGATCAAGTCTGTAAACCAACTACAGAAACTGTCCATCTAACCAAGCTTAATGCCGGAGAGGTAGCTTTAAAGCTGCTTTAATAAGCAGAAGCAAGATTTTGTAGCTGATTCATCTTCTTTTGAGAACATTCTACTTAAAATAAGTGCAGTAAGGCATGTGCACCATGATACAAGAATTCTTACCAAGTCAAACCACACTGGCAAATTATTGTTCTTATTTTGAATAGAGGATTAATAATCTAAAAGAGTTTCTGCAGTGCTGAAAGTCAGCTCCCCTCTAATTGGACAGATGAGAATCTTTATCTTCCATGTTGGTTTTTATTCTTAAGGGCGTTAAAGCTACACTAACTCCAGTCCTTCCAGCCCCCGTCATTCCTATGTCCTCTTGTTAAACCAAATGGGCCGGGGTCAGAGTTAAGCCTGTTTCAAGCATCTAAACTCTCTCTGTCGCTCTTTTGTTCTCCATTAGACACAGACGCTGCCCTACTTTCACCCCCAGAGTTCCCCTTCAGAGAGTCGGGTCAGGGTCAGAGCGGTCGGGCCGTCTTCCCCTCTGAAACCAAACCCTCGGCGGTTCTGACTCTCATCTTTGGTTCTCTGTCTGTCTGTGTTTAGGAATCCAGAGAGGCTGTGATCTGGATGGCCGTCCACCACAAACAGAAGAAAGCTCTTGAGATATTTGCCAGAGAAGTGGCTCCTGCAGGCACCGGCATGGGTACGGTAATCAGTCGCTGACTTTGCGCCCTCAGGAGCTCCATCCCTCCACTTTGTAAACAGCAGAACATCCATATGATCCGCTTTGCATTCGATGAAAGCCTGATTTTATCAGTATATCAGAATGAGCTGAAGGAAAAGACTCAGTGTGCAGCTCCTTAGCCCTGAGGCAGATCAGATACCAGTGAAAGCCTTAAAACACAACCTATAGTTTGGTCACGTCTTCATCCATCCATCCCCAGGTCAGGATGGCTCTGAAGATCCTTTCTGAGAAAAATTCCTGGATTATTGGGGGGAAAATCTCTACAAGTTCAGATGTGGGTCATGTTTATATTCGTTCCTCAGCATCACCACACCCTGTCCTGGTTTACAGATTCTTTTCTGTTTGGAAGTTCTCAAGTTGGAGATTCTCTAAATTGGAAAGTTTATTTTGATGGATTTTAGATTTTATTATCTTTAAACGAGAAAATAAAGCAAAAGCATCAGATCGGCATCGTCATCATCCTCCAGGGAGGAAAGTGTGGTGAAATCATGGAGTTCATTACATAATCTTCTATAAAGAAGGAAAACTGTGATTCCAAACCACTGATTTCTTGATCTATTATTTACTCCATCCGCCATATTTCATTGATTGATCATGTATTGCGGCGGGGTAACATCCCACTGAGAAAAAATCCACATTTTCACTTGCAGGATAATTTGGAGGTATGGAGTGAGTTTTGTTCCATTACTTTGTATGTGAAAAAAAAAATAATAATGAAAAAACAAATCTAGAAAAAACGTATTAATAAAAGGTTTTAGAACATTTCTCTGTGAATTGCCTCCCTTTCAAATAGCGTTATGTAGATAACATTCTTTTCACTCTTTGGGCCGGGCTTTTCCTCTGGTTTGAGGAGCAAAAAAGGATTTCTATTGGTCTGCTGATCGTTAGCAACATTTTTATTGGTCACTATCTACATAAAATGTGTGTTTTGGGCTTGATTTGTGAAACACAATTTAAAAATAATGCAATTCATAAAAGATGATCTGAAAAAGAGAAGAAAAAATATTTGAAATATAAAAGGAGTTAAACAAATTAAGAAAATGAACCTAAAGTTAAATATGAAGCAAATTAAGAATAAAGTAAAAAAAAAAAAAAAAAAACACTAGAGAAAAAGCTCCTCTCAAAAACTTTTTTTTTAAATTAAAATCATTTGTAAAGTTAAATTTCTGATTACATTTTTTTTTTCAGATTTCAATTTTACTAATATTTTTCTTTGCCTGCAACATTGACGGAACAAAATTCACTCCATATTCAAATTTCCATTTTACAAATATTTTTCTTTGCCTGCAATATTGACGGAACAAAATTCACTCCATATTCAAATTTCCATTTTACAATATATTTATCTTTGGTTGCAACATTAAAGGAACAAAATTCCCTCCATATTCAAATTTCCATGTTAGAAATATTTTTCTTTGGTTGCAACATTGACGGAACAAAATTCACTCCATATTCAAATTTCCATTTTACAAATGATTTTCTCTGCCTGCAACAATAATGGAAGAAAGTTCCCTCCATATTCAAATTTCCATGTTAGAAATATTTTTCTTTGGTTGCAACATTGACGGAACAAAATTCCCTCCATATTCAAATTTCCATTTTACAAATGATTTTCTCTGCCTGCAACAATAATGGAACAAAATTCACTCCATATTCAAATTTCCATTTTGCAAATATTTTTCTCTTCCTGCAACAATAATGGAAGAAAATTCCTCCATATTCAAATTTCCATGTTAGAAATATTTTTCTTGGCTTGCAACATTGACGGAACAAAATTCACTCCATATTCAAATTTCCATTTTACAAATGTTTTTTCTCTTCATGCAACAATAATGGAACAAAATTCACTCCATATTCAAATTTCCATTTTGCAAATGTTTTTCTTTTCCTGCAACAATAATGGAACAAAATTCACTCCATATTCAAATTTCCATTTTACAAATGTTTTTTCTCTTCATGCAACAATAATGGAACAAAATTCCCTCCATATTCAAATTTCCATTTTACAAATGATTTTCTCTGCCTGCAACAATAATGGAACAAAATTCACTCCATATTCAAATTTCCATTTTGCAAATATTTTTCTCTTCCTGCAACAATAATGGAAGAAAATTCCTCCATATTCAAATTTCCATGTTAGAAATATTTTTCTTTGGTTGCAAGATTGACGGAACAAAATTCACTCCATATTCAAATTTCCATTTTGCAAATGTTTTTCTCTGCCTGCAACAATATTTTCTTTGCCTGCAACATTGACGGAACAAATCTGGCCAGCAGCCTGAGAGGGAAAACATCTGATTATATAACCAGACGTTTCTGAAGCAGTTTGTTGTTTCATTTAAAAACCAGATAACGTGACCAATAGGAAGGCTTTTATCTTTCTTATCACCCAGAGGAAAAAAAACTGTAAATATGAACCAAAGTTCATGCAGTTGTTTCTGGATTTTTCTCTGCAGTAAGGGAAGCCCCTCTGAAGGCATTAGTTTATGTCCAGAAGCTAATTAATCATCTTCGGTGTATAAAAAAAATAAAACAGCAAGCAGTAAACAGAAGCAGAGGTTTATTGAACCATGGTCTTCCTCGTCTGGCTGCAGATAAGACAATGGGGGTTATGACCTCCTGAACCGCTTTTCCAGCTCAGAGCGAATCCTGCGAATACAGCCGATTCAGACTGAGAGACATGCAGGAGCTCATGTGATCTCTGAAGACCAGAAACTGACCTCTCTCTCTGTACCTGCAGCTCCTGGACTCACCGCCATCGTGGGCGGACGACCCAGAGTGTGAGTCCATCTCCCCGCCGAGGCCTTTCTCCCGCAGTAAACAACATTCCTTCAGCGCTTCGCTTTGCTTTTTGATATTTGCAGATCCCCGGTCCTGAAACCGTTTTTCTTCTTGCATCCCAAATCCCAAATAAAGGTCAGTGTGATGGAGACGCTGTTGTGTTTTTTAACGGCAATAAAGACCCGCACCTCCAGATAAAGCAGAATTTCACCAGAAGCATCATTGTTTGCGGCAGGTGGACATCCACGTTGCCGGGGAGTTGGTCCAGTCGCTAACGGAGAAGGAATCAGACGCAGCTGAACCGCAGCAGGATGAAGCTCCTCCCACATCTGATCAGGAGGTGCCCGACACAGGTAACCAAACTGCTTAGTTGTCTCAGTTTCACTTTTTTTTTTTTTAAACGGTGTCCTGTCTGGCAATGTGGCAATAAGAATAATTGTCTTGATGCCAAAAAGAGCCCAACAGATTTGACTTTCACAAGCGGAGCAGTACGGCTATCGCCATAGTGTTCCGTTGATTTATGCACATAAATTGCTTTATTATAATCATGCAGGAAGTTTTACAGATTATATGGACTCTGCAATGTAGGTAGAACAGGAAAGAAAAAACAGAAAAAAGGAGAAAAGATGAAAGAAAGAGGAGATAAAAGGGAGATAACGATAAAACGCCTTCAGTCTGCTTCATCACCTGCAAAGAGATGTAAAAAGAACAACACAACCAACGGATATAGCATTAGAGATGCAATAAATGAACATCTTGATACCATCGGTGAAGTATAAGTAGTATTATTTAATCTGACATGTATACTGTGATAGTTGAAGATAAGAATTTGGGCTTTATGTATGGAAGTGAATCTCTTAAGTACCTGGAACCAAGCACCTGTAGTTGTAAAAGTGCACTTGTGCATGTAAAGTTTATCCAAAGGAAAAATGCCCAACAGTGGTTGTGAAGAGCCGAAGACCCGCCCCTCCAGATCACCCAGGCGAGCGTCTCAGTTTCGAACCGGACTGATTCCTGTTGGGTTTTTATGAGTCTCTGGTCCATAAAAAAATGAAAAACTCAACATGCATGGAAATTATTTCTAGGTTAGAGTCAAAAATCTCAGCAGGAAGATGCTTATTAGAAGCGTTCAGAAACAATCCGGGTTCTCTCTGTGTTTGTTAACCTCTAAAAACATGCGCCCGTTTCCCTCCCTTTGTTCTTACAGCTCTCAGCAGAACCTCAGACTCTGCATTGCTGAGGGTAAACCCCCCCAATCACACGCCGCGTTTGAAGCACCAGCATCAGTAGTTTGGGTTTTTATTTATGCCTTCAGTTTCACAGATGCGTGACTCAGAAATGGCTCCATAAAAAAAGATCCTTCAGCCACAGTTTAAGTGTCCCTAAAGGGCAGACATGTTTCCTGAAAAGTCTTTGTTAGAAGAGATGTGCGTATGTTGGAAACGAGCTAAAGTGATCACAGATGTCCTCCCGTAAACATTGATTTTTGCCATTCTCAGAGAAGTTTCAGGAGCTTTCATGGTTTGTGGAGAGCCTTCACTTCAGCTGAATGGATTGCATTGGGAAGGGAGCAGAGGACTGGCAGGAAACGAACTACTTCACAGGAACTGAATGTGTGTTTGCCTGTTTTACTACAATTATCTGAGCCAAACATGCAGGTCTTTTCTGGTTCCTTTTCAGACCTGCCCTGCGGACCACACACCTACAGGCTGGAGGACCTGGCATACACACGCAGCGGCGACAAAGGAGACTCGGCAAACATCGGTGAGAACTTCTAAGCCTTGCATTTTAATCGAGCCAACAGACCCAGATAGAGATTGCTTGAAAGCAGTGAGCAGCGGAAATACAGACAAAATTCTAACGGTATGATAGTTCGAAAGTGAGAAATATAAAGATGAGACAGAGACTCATCAGCAGCTTGTTAGAGCAGAGCAGTATACTGGTATGTTTCTAACTAGAAGCAATACCAGTAAACAGCACTCTGTGCCACTGTTAGGAATGTAAACAACTAATCAACCTTTGATTAATTATTGATTAGTGTTTTTCTTTTGGTTAAAATATGCTCCATCCGCTTAAAAGAAAGCTCCAGTAGATGGCGCCACTGTTCATTCCTGACCGATATTTGCAAGAGAAGAAATAGAGTAGAGACACGCTAGAGCAGAAGCATGAATAAATCCAGAGTCCGGTCCAATTTATTCAACATGGTTTCCACAGGTCATTAAAATCATTTAAATTAAGGCCTTAAATTCATTAAATGTGATTATTGTGGCATTTAAAATGCTTAAAAAAAACATTTATAAATACAATTTCGTCAGATATATTATATTGTTGTTTAATGGCTACAAGGAGGCAGAATTAACTTTATTTGGTTCTGATTGAAAATATAAAGACTGGATAAACTTCTAAAGTTCTCACCTTAATGGAGGATATTTAGCTGTGCTGCATTGTGGAGCAGCGTAACATTTCCGCTGTTATAAAGGACCCACCCGACCCTCCACCCCCCATCCCGCGTCTAAAATCCCTGCTAGCAGCATAGAGTCTCTTCCAGCGCTAGCTTCTTGATTAACTAACGGCGAGAACTGCTACACGCCTCCAGTGAAAGGCATGCTTTGTTGCTAGCGCAGTGGCAATATTTGTGCTATTTGGCGGAACCAGCGAGAAAACAGCGAAAGCCCATGTCGGGTTATTTAGACACATGCATTACAAATAATGTATGAAAACATGCTAAATTTTCAAACTCGAAAATTGGAACAAAATAGTCACTTACCGCAGTAGACATGGTGATTCGTTGCGTTCGCCTGCCTGCTAAGCTCAAAACAACCGCGCCTGGCTTGACGGAGAAACCAGGAGAACAGCTGAGCATATTTACGACAGTGCACTTTTACTTTCACCCTCTGGGGGGAGCCTCGCTGGAAAATCAACACCGGTTGCATAGTATACCTTTAAGGCAGTGGAGTCGCACATGCGAAGCAATAAAGCGTAAAAATGGAGTTACCGAGAAACAGCCGGTATTTCTCAGTTTTGTTCCACCCTTGTCTCTGCAACGCCTCCACTTATCACCAAATCAAACATACTAAGAAAACCATACAAAGAAAAATAGCTGCAAAAAAGACTTAGCACTGGTTATGTTGTGGCTTTAAAACTGATTTGTTTTGTTCCCTGCTAAAACAAAGTTTGTGAATTCAGTTAAATAATTGTTAAAATATATCTGTCATTTGTGTGTTTTTAGCTTTCTTCCTGTATGGGAAGCTTTTCAAAATCTGAAACATTAGTGCAGTGGTTTATGTTATAATAAACCTTTGGGTTAAGTTGTCACAAGCAGGTTTTTCTTGTGTTTCTTGTGAATTTGGTCTTAAATTTTTATTTCAAGTGGCATTAAAAAGTCTTAAAAAGTCTGGCCTCTATCTTTGTATCAATATTCGGTTATAATGACAGCAGATTTAGTTTCATGTCAGTTTGCACCTGACATTAGGAGTGTAAATCACATCCATCATGGTGATTCGATTCAGTATCGATTTCCTGACCCAACGATTCGATTATTTTTGATACTCAAGAATACACCACGATACGATTCGATTCGATTGATTGGTTCTTTTTTTTTTTTTTTTTAACCTTACATGCTAGACAATGTTTCAAATTTGAAATAAATCAATGAAAGCTGTGATATCGTTATGCTTTTTATTTGAGAAACAACAGCAAATAACAGAAGTAGAAAAGTTGTACTCCACCTATTCCTATTAAAACCTCATTCACTGAAAAATAATAACACCCCTGCGTTATAGATTCTGAAAGCCCTTGCATCAAAAAATACTGCACAGAATCAGTGCAATGAGTGCAATGCAATACCTCGGCTCCAGACGTCCCGCCCCCTCCACAGACGCTCCGCTGCTCCTCTCCAAACTTGTAGCTGACGGCAGACAGTGCCGCAGACAGGAGGCCGGCTTGTTTTGTTTTTATGACCGAAATTGCAGAAAACAACTCATGAAGTTTGACCTGCTAGAAGAGCGAGGTGCGCGAGAACGCTGGGATCCTTTTTCCAGCTGGATCTCCGCTCTTTTTGGCCCTCATGTCCCTCCGTCGTCGGACTAAACTCGCCCCCACTTCCTCGCCGCCTCGGCCGTATCTAGACCCACAGTGTGTAGCGCAGACCACGCTTCAATATTGAGCATAAATCAAAAATGTCTGCATCAAGCTCACTGCAACACACTGCTGTAAGAGTATAAACAGGAAGCGAGGTAGGAGGGCAAAATAGGTTTAGCGCCACCGCAGCACGGGAGGGAGAATTACACCCAGGAGCAAATGGATAAAAATAGACCGGAGGAAAAAAAAACACAAATCGATGCATCGGATCGTCGGCTGTTGGATCGATGCGTCGATACAAAACGATTGTTATTTACACCCCTACCTGACATTGCAAAAAAAAAAAACCTCATAAAATCTAGTTTCTGATTTTAAAGAACTGTTTTCCACGTGGTGAATGTTTGCATTTCCTTATCCCCATTCCATGAATTTGCACAGTTTGGTCATTAGTATAAGATCTGCTTATTGATGAAGGCAAAGGTTTGCACAGCCCACCGCTGAATTGCAAACACAAATCCTTTTGCACCTGAAGATCTACTCTGTGCTTACGGACATGTTTGCCCTTCCTTGTTTAAGATTCACCAACCTTCTGAAGATCAGACCCTAGGATCTGATCTAGGATAAGCTAACCCTTCTTATGTCTCTGTAGGAGTTATAGCTCGCCATCCTCTCTACTTTCCCTACCTGAAGAAACACCTGACTGCTTCTGTGGTGGAGGACTACTTCTCTCACCTGATCGAGCCTGGAGTCCACAACGCCGTCACACGGTGAGCTCAACATAGAGGGCCGCAGGATTTAACCTAACTAGAATGCTAAGTCATGCTCAGACCTCTGGAAGACAATGGTTGTCTGAGGACTTGGAAGCTCTCCATCAAGTCGGGTTAAAGTCTTTAGAGTCCAAGTCAAAGCAGTCCGTGCAATAATGGAGGCAAGGAGCCTGACTTCCTTGGAATATTGTCCAAATGTGGAAGACCGGCGTATGGATCAGGTCTTTAGCTCTTTAGGTGAGGTTACTGGAAAGGATCGGAATAAATAAACTGGCAGTAGCCAGATTGATAACTGTGAAAGTGAGTCGAGTTCTGGGATGGCTGCAGTTCATACTGAATACTCAAGTACTGAAATCTAGAGAAGTCATTTTTTCTTAAAATAAGTGCATTTTTTCTTAGATTGAGGAGGTAAAAGAGACATTTTGCCAATGAAACAAGAACATTTACACTTAAAATAACAAAACACAATAGCACTGTTTTATTTCAAGTGCACATTATTTAATAATCTTATTTTAAGAGTAAAAATACTCTTTCCATTGGCAAATAATCTCATTCACCTGCTCAAATTAAGGGTAAATACTCTTAATTTAAGAAACTTTTACATATTTCTAGATTGTTTTTCCAGTTAAAAGTGAAAGAACACAAGGTTTTACTTTTACTTGTTCAAAGAATTAGCTTAACACTCAATAATTAAAGAAAACATGCAGAAAATTTAGATTTTTTTTTTTTTAAATCACCGTAGATTTGAAATGTAAGGTTTGCAGGTTGCAGGTTTTCCTGGTCAACAAAAAGACGATGGCCAGCTGTAGACTTTTTTTCTACATCATGCTTTATCTTGCTTATGATAAAAAAGCTCGTACAAGTCTGTTCTTCAGTAAAAGTCCAGGAGGTTTGTTGTCCTATTTGCAATTATTGAATATTGCACGCTAATTGGAAATAAAAAAAAATGCAATCTGGAAAAGAAACTGAAAAAAAAAAAAAAACGTAAAACAAAACTAAAAAAAAAAAGCCTTTGAAATAACGTTTTTTTTCTGTTTTCTTATTATTATTTTATTTGTTAAAATTTCGGTTGCGCACTTTGAGTTTTATACGTTGCATTTTTTCCAAATTGCGTTCCGCAGATCAACGTTCTCTTCACTCAAAGCCCAAAACAACATCCATGCAGACCAAATACGTCTCCGCTCCTCAACCCGAAGCAAAATCCGCCACCACAAGTGAAGAGAATGTGAACTTAAGATGCATTTTGAAACTCGTAAAACTCAATACGGAAAACAAAAATGCGATAAATTAAAATATGCAAAAAAGAGAATTATTTAAAAAACAATAATTTCATAAATAGGATATAAGAAAACAGTAAAGTTTCATTTTTTAAATCTATATTCTTAATATTTTAATTTACAGAACATGTTTTTTTTCTTAGTTTATTTCTAAAACACATTCTCTGCATCAATAAAGGAAGAACATTCGCTCCATGTAATTGCAGCAGTTGGAGCAAAGGCTCAGAACATGTTGTGGTTCTGATTAGCACAATAAAAAGTTTCAGGCCGACTTTTCGCACCTCCAAGCGCCTCCCTGCCGCTCCAGACGCTTCATTAGCACACTGCGGCCGCTCATTAACCCCGCAGGCGGGCCCTGCACACGCTCACCTTTAAACACTTACAGACGCACACGTTTCTGGAGGCCTTAGAGTCCGACCCAGGTTTTAGAAATAGGAATGTTCTCCAACGCACGTGTGCAGCGGTGATACAGCCGTTCATTCATCACACGTGAACTTCTGGTAAGTCCCGCCGACGCTCCAAGAAAAACACGCAGACATGTGAAGGTATGACTAAGGCTGGTGTGTTAAACAGATTTTCTTTTTGCTCGTTCCTTGTTCTGCAGATACTCTCTTCCTGGGATCCATGCCCTCAACTTTGTCCTGAGGAGTTCCCTGGGAGGGGGAGGGGTGGCGTCGCTACGCAGCGACCCCCAGGTAACGTTCACATGCATCACTGCTGCAGGCTCTGATTCTACCTGGAAACAACGCAGCCCTTTAGAGGAAGAAATGACCTTAATATGAAACAAATGCAGGCCACCTCTCAGCTTCTTCAGCTGTTTTGACTCCTGCAGAGATTTCTGCAGAAAAACCTTTAAAAACAAAAATATTTACGAAAGTATAGGCTGGAAATTCATGCATGTTTCTTTAAGTCTTTAACGTAGGAAGGATTTTCATTTGTGCTTTAGGTGTACAAAGTTTACAGCTTGCAACATATCCAGCGTTTGTTCATGTTTTAGTCACAGCCGTCAGCTTCCCACAGCTTGCTTCTCACTAACAGATCAAGAAAAGTGATTTTTATAAAATAATTTCAATGTAGGAATTAATTACTTAGTTTGAGTTTTCAGCTCTCTGCTGAGAGGAAATCTCTCCATGACTCAGAATATCTGCCTCCCTGACTGATTTTTATCAGATGTAAAGATGCTTTATAGAACATTTCTTTCTGTCGGCTGCTTTGCTTTACTTTACGTTCCAGTTTTTGGCTCTGTGCTCCCAGCATGTTGGGCGAAATCAAACACAAATGTGGAGAAAATGTGTAAAAAACAGTGCAGCTGAATCACGAGCTGGATGGAGCAAAGCTTAAACAGGTCACTGAAAGTTTAACTAAAACTGTCATTCTAAGAACTGGTGTAGTTTTAAAGAAAGTTTATGTTTTATGGTTTATATTATTATTATTATAAAGGTCTCGAATATGCACAATTAACTTTTCAGATTTACTTTTACATAGAAGGGTAATCAACCCCTCCAGGAAGCAAACAAACACCAAATTTCTCCAATTAGCAAACGACGATTTGAGGCAGAGCCCCATCTCTTTTCTTTTAGTTGAGATGAAGTGGCTATTTTAGCTAATTCAGTTTATTTCTATAGCACCAATTCACAACACATCATCTCAAGGCACTTTACAGTTCACCAGATCATACAGTGAGTTTGATTCAAAGTTTTTATCTAAGGAAAACCAGCTGATTGCATCGACTTGAAGGCAATCCCTCACACTAAGCATGCTTGTAGCGACAGTGGAGAGGAAAAACTCCCTTTTACCAGGAAGAAACCTCCAGCAGAACCAGGCTCAGTGTGAGCGGCCATCTGCTGAGGCCGACTGGGGTTCAAGGAGACAGAAGCAGAGATACAAAAGCAGCTGTAAAAGGCGGCCCCGTTCAGGAAACACACAGCCAGGCAGACGAGCACTGAGCCAACTCCCATGTCAGAGGATGAAGAGAGCACATCCAGTTAGTCACAGTCAGAGAAACAGGACTACACTGGAAAACAGGCCGATCTCCAGCATCTATAAACAAAGGTGTTGATGGCAGCAGCACAGCTGGTATTTCTCTCCAGGATGGAGTCACAGCCAAACAGGAACAGACCAGATGAAGCTACTATGAGAAAAAGCAGAAAGTTAGAGATTGAACTAACAGATTCTGCAGAATGGGAGATTAGAGATAGAATGATGAAATAGGGGTCCCTATGTCCTCCAGCAGTCTAAGCCTATAGCAGCATAACTATACAGATAGCTCAGGATAACCTGAGCCACCCTAACTATAAGCTTTATCAAAAAGGAAAGTTTTAAGCCTAGTCTTAAAAGTAGACAGGGTGTCTGCCTCACGGACTAAAACTGGTAGTTGGTTCCACAGGAGAGGAGCCTGATAACTAAAAGATCTGCCTCCCATTCTACTTTTAGAAATTCTAGGAACCACTAGTAAACCTGCAGATTGAGAGCGAAGTGCTCTGTTAGGAACATAAGGAACAATCAGATCTCTGATATAAGATGGAGCTTGGCCATTTAAGGCTTTATATGTGAGAAGGAGGATTTTAAATTCTATTCTGGATTTAACAGGAAGCCAATGAAGAGAAGCCAGGATAGGAGAGATATGATTTCTCTCTTTAATTTTTTCTCAGAACTCCAGCTGCAGCATTCTACTTATCTGCACCATGAAGATAGTTGTTCCTTTTTTAGCTTTTTTCTAAGTAATTAAAATGTGTTTTTGGGCTTTGACTATATTCTTTATCAGTTCTACTTTCCAGAACCCTAAAGTGCTAAACTCATCTGTTAAAACACAATCATGACTCTTAGAGGTGGGCTAGCCATACAATTTTTGAGTTTTTTTGATCAATTCCAGAACAAAAGTAAAAAGAAAAACCTTGTGAAGATTCTGGAAGAGTCTTGTAATCCAGTGTTAGTAAGTAAATCCTTAAACAACATGGGCTGAAAAGCCTTCAGTGAGGAAGTAGCCATTACTGCAACGTACAAATCCAGGATTGCGGTTTACAGATGCATTTAGAAAACAAAAGCAATCATTTTTGTGGACATGTCTGAGGAAACTAAAACAAGTGTTTGTCTATGAAAGCTATTATCATGTTGGGAGATATAAGGGAGGAGTCTACAAACCTAATTAAACCATTCAAACAGTGAAATTGCTGCAGGAGGGTCCACTGAACTTCATGAAATAGATGGATTCACAAAGAAAACAACAGAAGAATCCCATGTTGACCAACCCGTTTCTGTTGGAACAATAGGTTTACTGGAAACCTATGGGAGAGTGGTGAAATATGCGATGGTGTTTAGTTCGTTACTAACGTCTGAAGAGAAACATGTCACTGTTTTTCCTTTAACTGGTTTCGAGTTAATCTGACCTAGGTTTTTTATTGAGATGTAATAATTTTTTTCAGTTGAAAGGAAGTTCTGAAGTTCAACATTTCTGTAAAGATTCTTTCTTGCAACATCAAAGAAGCAATGCAAATGTGCCAAACCACACAGATCGCAAGGCCATAAAACTCCAACACATCCTGAGAAACCAGACACATTCTGAGTGTTTGTTGTTTGAACACATGAGGAACATTTCGTTTGGCCTTTTTTTTTCTCAGGGTAAAGCCTATGGACAGATGCTGCTGGACGTGAAGCTGAGGGGACTGCCAGATCTGAAATCACTGGTGGACTGAATGCGACCCAGACCCACCGAGAGAGACAAATGGAGCAGACACCAATATTTCACCTCAACAGGAAAACAAATTGACCATTTATTCATTTTGCATCCGTTAACTAAAATACATGAAGCCTTTAAGACAACTTTATTTAATCTAACAACCTGTGCCAAATTTATATTGTAAAGAACAAAAACAAAGAAAGGGCAAAACAAGAAACAAACAACAAATCTTTACTTAGGTACGTAGTTTACTGACAATGGAAGCAGATTCTTTATCTCTGAAATAGCCGTTCAATTACACATTTCTTTGTGCTTTAAGCAAAGATAAACATGAGCTGTCGGCCATGTTTAGGTCAGTCTTGGCTCCTATTTGAAATAGGTACTGTAACATATCGTCATATTGAGAAGCAGGAGTAAAAGAAAGCTTTAAAAGAAACAAAATACACACTGATTGAAACTGTTGCAAAATCTCTGCAGCTGCCAAAAAAACTGAAGCCTCCAAAATCAAACCCAATGTTTATTTCAGATGTTTAATTAGCTCCCAGATGTTCTTCTTTCCCAGCAGAAAGGACCCTAAATATGATCAAAAGTTGCCGTTTTGGGGGGATAAAAAAATCGTACTGTCATGAGCATAAGTGATGATTCACTCAGAATGCCATTAATCAGGAAGGATTCAATTTTTTTTAGAAATTTGCAGTAAGTTAAATATGAACCAATTGATCCAGGCGGTACGCACAAGTCAGGCACGCCTTGACAAACAAGTTGTAGATTTACCCATATTTACACATCAAGTCCGGATTTCCAAATTTGTGTGAAAATTCAGTCTGCAGTAGCACTTTGAACATTTTATGCTGTTTTAAGGATTGATAAAAATTGGTGTTACGCCAATGCCATTTTTTGGCCCCGATACCGGATACCTGGCTGTGCAGTATTGGCCAATAACGATACCGTCTGTTTAAAATAGATGTGTGTGTATATATGTAGAACTGCATACTATATAGATGTAAAATAATCATCATCATGTCTTTGTCAAGCTGCTGCCTACCTTTGTGAAGCAGGAAAAAGATTGATACAAAGTGAATCCAGTTTAAGTTTAAATGGCATCATTTACTATTAATAGGCATAGTTAAGAAGTTAAACATTTTGAAAACCTGGACTCATTTATTCCTATTCTGATTAGCATCACCTCATCATATCTTGTTCTCAAAATGCAATGACAGTAAAACAAGCATGAGGTCTTTAGAAGCTATGTGTTGCTATAGGGACCCTATATATATATATATATATATATATATATATATATATATATATATATATGTGGTGTCGGAAGTGTAACACCACCAATACTTCCAATGCCAGAAGACTGTAGATATCTTTGACTCATATCAGCCTTTAAAAGAAGTTTTATTTTTTTTTTTATGAATATAAAACATTGATTGATTGATATGTTAGATGCTGCTAAGTAAAATGGCATGTAGAAGCTAACATCTATCCAGACTTTTATGGAATCCCTTTGAGAAAGTTTATATTAAAGCAGACGGTAGACAGAATAAACACAACTTCTTGAGATCTGTCCAAGAAAAGTAAAAACAAAAAACAATCCAGTGGACTTTTTTCCAATTTTGACAACGTTTTGCTTCCCATCCAGGAAGCTTTTTTCAATTCAAAATGTCAGGAATAGCGTTGAGTTCCAGGTTTTATACAGCAGCCCAACAAAGCCTTGTTTTTGTTTAGAGAACATTCAAGTTGAAACAGACGAACGGGTCCACCCCTTTGGAATGGGGGTTGTTTGGCTTCTTTTGTTAGCCCCATAAAGCCCCATACCTGTCTATGTCTCTGAACGGAGGGTCGTTAAGGGTAATTGTTGGCCTGGTTAACAGGAGAGGTCTTCAGTTCCGCTGTAAAGGGGTGGCAGTTGCATGATAGCAGGAACGTATCAACTCAATTGCTGCATTGTAGTTTGAAACCTGAAATCTGAGTCCACCCCCTCTGTTTAAGGTTGTTTTTTTTCTTAGCATAGATTGCTTCCTTCATGCCCCTCTTAAACCATCTGTTTTCTTTGTCCAAAATGTGAACATTCTGCTCCTCAAAATAATGTCTTTTGTGTTGTGAGATCTGTTTAAAAGAAGCAATTGCTGCTCATTGTATTCAGATTTTTTCCAAGCTGGATTTACCATCCATTAATGAATTTTGGAAGAAAGATGGGTTTGCTTTTTTTAGTGGGGGACACCCCTCGTTTTAGGTGCCATTTTTAAACTGAAGACTGATTGATCGTCTCACGTTGCCAAAAAACTATGCAAAGCATTAAAAGTTTCTCTTTAGGTTTAGATTTTGCTACCTTTCTGAAGGGCAACTATGCCCTGTTACCCCACTGTTTTCCCTCAGGGATGCTGACCTTTGACCCGAGGACTGAAGGGTTTTGCTTTGGGTTTCTCCACGAGATTCTCCTGTCAGATATCAGAGGTGGCTTTCACTCAGTGGCCTTACATCCGACAGACACAGTGGTGTCTTATTCACCTCGGTACGACCTAGTTCTGATGTTAAACGCGCCCAAAGGAATGCGTGTCTCTTTCCACCAACCAGAGCATGCTGCCTTGAGTCTGTTTAGTCATAATTGCATCCAGACTGAAGCTGGGAGTCGCAGTCAATCTGCACTTTAAATACCTTCCAGCTCTGAATCATGTCTCTCCTTCCAAAAACATCCTCATTTGATCCTTCTCTACCCCCACCCCATTTTTAAAGGAAAGTCTTCAGCTACTGTTCTGTTTACCTTTGACCTGAAGTGCCCAACAACCAGAAAATGTGAAAAACCTATGCAAACGTTAGAAAAAAAACTGATTTAAACACCAATGAAGCCACAATAAAGTCCATCCAAAACAATAAATAAACAGCAGCCCTATAAACACACTATCAAAGGTTTTTTGGCTGACAGTAAAACCATAATAAATATCAACAAGTCAAGTTCTTCCTGACAAGAATTCAAAGCAGACTATAAATCATGACTTTCATTTAGAAAACACAGATCTATGTGCCTTTGTTTGAGCCTTAAAGGACATCCAGGGGGAGGGAAGGGGGGGCCACAATAAAAGCTTTAAACGCTTGTTCTCATAAAACCCAAACTAAAAACATAAGCCGCAAATTTCACCACCCTGCTTGATGACTTAAAATGAGGCCTGGACGCACATCTGTCCCATGTTTTCCCTGTCAGGAAACGAGGCGTTCCAAAAGAACCCGTGATTAAATATTTGTGCTCATTGCTTTCTCATAATAAACCACCATGAGCCAGAAACTGAATCAAATCTTTGTAATCCCAAACATCCTTGCATTCAAATGACATCTACCCACTGCTTTGTCCCATTCCTTCACACACAGCTGTAACAACTCTAGAGACTTTCTTCAAATTAAGTCCAAATTAAAGGACTAAATTTTGGAATTATTCAATTTCCATGTAACAATTTCATGATTAGTCATGAAATATATTGTTTCGATAAAGTTTATGGACATTTTCTTACAGAAAAAAAAGTTCAAGAATTGGTCCCTGTGTAACGCCACAAACCTACTTCTTAGCTCGAAATAGAGAACTGTTTTATCACTTAGAATCACAGATTTTCTTTATTTGTTCACAATCAGGTATATTTAAAACAGTTTAGAAGGAAGTGTTTTGGTTAATTTGTTAGTAAAATTCATTAAAAGGAATTAAACTTTGAATTTTAACTTTTACCTCTGAGCGAATATTCTTTATGGAAGAGAAAAAAGAAGATTTGAAAAGAGCTGCACTATTCTACGGAAACGTATTGCGTTCACCAAAGAAGAAAAAAATCAGACAGCCTATCTCATTACAAGATCAGTATCTCGTAATTAAGAGATCTAGACTATATATGTGGTTATGATTACTTGAGCCAGTAATGTAGCATCTCTCAGAAAACTGGTCTTCATGATTACTTTTTAAAAATATCTGCATATGTCCCACTGAACAGTTTTCTGCACCAAGGTCTGACCTGATGTGCGTTGGTAGCCTCGTGAGACCACCCTGATCTCGCGAGCTTTCAAGGTTTCACTCGCAGATCAGTCTGGAGACTCTCCGTTGAAGAAAATTTGGAGCCGTTCACTAAACGAACGTCCAATCAGCGTTGGCTTTGAGGCGGGTTGAGGTGTGACGCAACGAGAAGCGCGACAGTTCAGTCTAAAGAACATGGCGGCTTCAGCCGATGAAACTAGCGTTAGCGTGGCTATCGAGCAAGTTTTATCGGAATTACAGAGTATTTCTTCACTGAAAGAAAAGCAAAACACTGCTCTGGAGGCTTTTCTCAGAGGAAAAGATGTCTTTGCTCTTCTCCCGACTGGTTTCGGCAAGAGTAGCCTGTCTTGTGGTTTTGTTTTCGTCGTCGCTCTGTCAGTACGTCATATGCTTTGTTGATCTGATTGGTTTATTTGGCCCGTCTATCACCAACATAGGCCAATCAGCTAACCAGTATTTTCGCCCCTTCCCAGAATTACTTCAACGGAAGGTTTCCAGATGGATATGCGGAGCAAATCCATCTGGCGGAGTCAGGTTAGCGTTGGTGCTCCGCTCCTGTTTTTCACTTCATCAACAAAGTACGCAGCTATAATCCTGGGATTAAGCATGCAGCCTTATGACCATACGCGAAAATCCGTCAACAGCTCCATGAATAGGGATGGGAATCGAAAACCGATTCAATTGGTTCCAATTCCATGTTACTGTTTGGCAGATCGCTTAATGATTCTCTTATCCATTCCAGGCAGCACCAGAGCCTAGCACTGGGCAGCACGACTTACACGTTACACGTTTTTTACGCAAGTTATGCTCACGACATTCAGTAAGCAAGTATGACGTGACCAGGCGTAAGTCTAGAAAAGCAAAACAAAACAAATGTCGTCCCATTGTGTAAAGCGATCAAAAGGTTGGCTTCATTTTAAGGAAGAGAAAGATGGCAACAAGGCGGTCTGCAAACATTGCAAAGTGGCAATAACATCCACGGGAGAAAATACATCCGACATGCAGAAACACCTGCGCACACAACATGGCATACATTTTAACGAATGCTGTGTTTTTGATGCCTTCCAGGCAGAAGCCAAAGTTACGACCAGCATGGAAGGCAACTCTGGTAGTAAGTAGCTAGTTTTATATCACTGGCTGTGCTTAATGTGGTTCCTAGTAAATCATATGCCATTTCTGGAAATAAACCAATTTCCTTTATCTCTTTGGGGTTATTAAAAAAGCTACAAAGTTGCTCTGCAGTTCAGGGAGCGAGAGAAAGTGGACACTAGTTTATTTAAATCGGGGGGAGATTAGTTTAGTTCCCGAAATTGTACAGTAATACTTTTTCATTAAACGGATGCCTTCTCCATTAGATTTAGATGGCTGATGAGACGGGTAGCCTGGCTGGATCAGAGGCTGCAGCTCCCGTTCACTGCCTTCTGTTCTCGCTGAGGCAGGCAGAAATAGAACGTCCCAGGCAAATGTAGACGAATGTCACCGTGCACTTACCAAGTTCATAGTTTCACAGAATTGATAAGAGAATCAGAATCGTGAAAATCTTTTCCATCAGTACAGATTCTGTATGGTTTTAGTTTTTCATATGAATCGATGTGTCACATGAAGTAGGGACCTGGTCGTTTTAAAAGATTCTGAAGCCTCAGCTGTTCTCTTGAGGATCTAGGATTTTGAGAAGGTATCGGCAGAAAGTTGTTTGGGAAACCACCAAGCCAGTTGGAATGCATTTCAGATGCATTTATTTATAGTCATAAAGCGTCCCGTGCTGGTTTAATTGCTCCTGCAGGAACAGTGCGACTTCCAGCAAGTCAGAGTAGAGTGGGCTGTTTCCCCTACAAAAATTCTAAGGACTTATGCACAATGCTGACAAACTAAAACTAATTCCATCCACATTGAGGAAACTCAGTATTTCCCAGTGTCGCATACCTAAAAGGAAATAAAAGATTAAATCCAACAACACACTCATTGAAAAGATCTCATGATTATGAGATTTTTTCTCGTATTTATGAGATTTTGTAATGCAATACGCTTCCGTAGGATTAATAAATTCTTCCACTTTAATATCTGAAGTACTGCCTGTTATGATGTCAGTGCCAAATTTTATAATCATCGCTGCGGTTAACAACATATTGGATATTTGCCATTCATTGATGCTCTCTTAACGGTTGCTCTCTATAAAAAGTGCAATTAAACAAATATGATCTTGAACAATTAATTCTGATCAATTGTTTAACCTATCCAGAAATATTATCTTTATTGTTTACAACTAAAATTTTACATTTGAATAAAGGAATAAACCATATTTTGAGACTTACAATACGATGTGTTGTTTTCAAGAAGAAAGGGTCAAGAACTCAACCCTGTGGAATACCAGAGAAATTTTTATTACTTAAACCAGATTTCCTTTAACTAGAAAACCCATTTTCTTTATTTTCACATTTTATTTTAAAGACTGGTAATGTTCAACTTCAGCCACCGGCTCCTTATTTACCTGAAGACTGGTTTTACCATTGAGCTCAACAGGAGGCCTTATAGTGGAACCACAGATGCAGTAATTTAATAATATGTTGTGTTTTAAAATTTCTGTTTATGTGATTTTGAAAATGTGAATTCTAAGCGGCATTAAAATAAGAGATGTGCACTCCTGCCTTGTTCTCTTTCATTAACTAGAAACTTGATTTGTTTTAAAGCTTTCCAAAGTTCAAATGCCTTTGGAGCATAATGTATAAAACTGAGTCTGTAGATACTAAACTAATTGAATAAAGATATTTTTAATAGCAAAGGTTGACGTTTCTTCTTGTTTTCCTTGGCTTTTTTGTTTTTCATGACTATTACTGATAATTTTTTTTGTCAAAGTTTGCTAAATATCCTTAAAATTGCAGGTAAATTATATTTAAATGTCAAATTATTCTGGCTTAAACATGTATATAAATGTATTCTTTATCAGAGGATATTGTCCCAAAATTTAGAAAATGTCTTTTTTATAAAAATCCTGTCTAAAATCTGTGTTCTTTATTTTGTTATCTTATGCAGGCCAGTTAGTTATACCTCAGCCTGAACACCTAAATTCGGCCAATCATATATCAACGGTCATCTGTCCATCAAATTTTTTAGGTCATAGCATCATGATTCATATGTCGCAGCTAATATACGCAACGGTTGAAATAAGAACTAAGAATAATTTCCTTTCCCATTGAGTTGCGTCCCAGTGTTCACGGGGATGGACGTCTGTGTCTTCAGCAGGCGTAGAGCTAACAGAACTGGCAGCGTTGCGAGGCAAGGGCTCAAACATGGACGGCTGTAAGCCTTCTACACCAAACCAAGCTTCTGCCGCCCTGGCGTCCTCTTCCACAACATCTTCGTCCCCGCTTTCCTCCTCTAAATAAAAAATGTATGATGGAGGAGACTCATCCGCGACCTCCGACAAAAAACTCTCCTCCTCTTGCATGTTTCCGCTGTCCGTAGCGTTCCTTGACAGTGTCGATGCTAAAGGCTGATTTATACTTCGAAACTTGGTCGTCTGCGTGTGTGTTGCAGTTAACGCAGAGACGCCCCCGCCCCTTCCGCAGACGCTCTGCTGCACCTCTCCCAAATAGTAGGTGACCACAGACAGGAGGCCTCTGATTGGTAAAATCTACATCCGCGTATTTCCTGTTTGGTACCTCACCGGCTTTTTTTGTTTGTATGACCGCCATTGTGGAAAATGACTTGTAAAGTTGGACCGGCTAGAAGTGCGTGAGAACACTGGGACCCTTTTTCCACCTGGATCTCAGCTCTTTTTCGCCCTCATGTCCCTCCGTTGTCTTACAAACTTGCCCCCACTCACCGCCTCGGCCGTATCTAAACCCACAGCTAGTTCCTGATTGTCCCTCTTGCGTTGTGGGAAGGAATAACATAGCACAGACCACGCTTCAATATTGGGCATAAATCAAAAATGCCTGCGTCATACCTGCGACAAGCTCATCGCGACACACTGCGGCGGGAGTATAACCAGCCCTTTAGTCACCAATTTAGTGCTACTTGGTCCCAATGGAATTTCCCATTGGGAACCTATTAGCACTTAGTTGCTAACTGGTTAGCAAGATGCTTCTGACAAACCAGCCACAATCAAAGGAAAGCCTTTATTGTCATTCTACACAATACAATGAGATTTGGAGAGCAGCTCCGTAAAAGTGCACACATAAATAACACATACATACATATACATTAGTGCAAGTCCGAACGTAGGTTGAGTGTGGTGACAGCTTTAGGAAAGAAGCTATCCCTGAGTCTGTTTGTTCTGGTCCTTATTGACCTGAAGTGCCTGCCTGAGGGCAACAGGTTAAAGAGATGGAAGCCTGGTTGGGAGGTATCCCTCAGGATGTTTCTGGCCCTACTGAGACAACGGGAGTGGTCTTGCTTGCAAACCTTCTGCCACAACAATCCTGCCCTCTTGATAACCAATCACATTCACTTTATTCACTCAAGTCGGGCACCACTCGGGAGAATTCGGAAATGCAACCGTTGGAACAGCCGCTTCCCTACGACTTTAAAAATAGATTTCCTTTGGCAGTTTTTAATAAATATTGCGGTGCAATATTTAGATGCAAACGCTGCCTCAGAATAAAGGTTGTTCTCTTCTGTCTTTCAGTTGGTTCAGTTTATTATTGTTGGTTGATCCGTCCGCAGCTGATTTATGATCTTCTCTAACTAGATGATAGCTGCCAAACAGAACAAGCATTCATTCATTCACCGCATGTCCTCAGACTTTTTACAGGGATCCTGCAGCTCACCCCACTTCTAGCAGCACTTTCACATGCTTTGTTTACTGGTGATGGATTAATGGCAAATACAAAACCTTCAAATGGGTAATTAAAGAAAACTATGGAATGTGCTAAAGGAGGAATTCCACCCATGAGGGACCGACTCCCGGACTTCTTGGCATGAGCGTTTTTTTAACCAGGCCCGTCTCAGAGGATTCTGATGTTTCTTTGCAAACAAAAGAACCAGACGCCTAAATAAATCAAACTTATTTTGTCACTAGTTTGAAAGTCTTTCTGTCGCGCCGTCATTGCTAAGAAAAGGAGATAAATTAGATGCCATCTGTCATTTCTCTTCCCTCTTTGTTCAGACG
Organism: Cyprinodon diabolis; assembly: GCA_030533445.1. Taxonomy (NCBI): domain Eukaryota; kingdom Metazoa; phylum Chordata; class Actinopteri; order Cyprinodontiformes; family Cyprinodontidae; genus Cyprinodon; species Cyprinodon diabolis. The sequence goes on along the minus strand of CM060075.1, from coordinate 42,897,330 downwards.
TCCACCTCTGTTTTCCCTTTGTGTCCAAACATTAAAAACCCTCCAAGGTTGTCTTTGTTGCTTTGCTCTACTAAGTCTGACTAGATAAAATGGACTGGAGGAAATTTAAAGCTGTCTAGACAAATAAAGGTAAATAATATATAAAATGTATTGTCATCCAGTTTGTAATCATTCGGTTAATTAGCATTTAGGACTTTCGTTTTTACCATTCCTTAACTTTTTGTAACTTTCTTTAACCCTTTAAGGGCACTCAGCGAAATATTTTGAAAATCAAAATTTCAAACCAGTAGTGTTATTGGAATCCAGGACAAGACCTTTATTGCCTTTAAAACATAAAAAAAGTTGATATTTTGATCCAACGCCAACTTTCCCGAATATATTAAGAAAAATAACAATAGTGCTTCTAGAAGAAATTAATGAAAAACACTCTGAGAGTGAAAGAAACACATTTTTTTGGTCCAACATAACCTTGGAGGCATTAATACTGATACTGGCACTTAAATTTGTTACTTTATAAACCTAAATATAATTATAAACTAGGCTTATTAACTTTTTGATTTTACCTTTTAACTTTTCAATTAGCTTTTTACCTTTTATTTCTTGTTAACTTTTTTCTTTCAACTTAATTTAAAGTAGGTAATATATCATTCAAGGACTCATTTAACTGGTCAAATGCCAAAATAAGACGTACAGACATGTAGCTGTATCTTTGCTGAATGGCTGGATATAGATCTTGTGTTTCTAGAAGTCACTGAGCGAGGGACTCCATTTTTAAGGGGTATGCATGTGATCAAAAACAGTAACTTGCCGTATCAAAGGTTAATTAAAGCCAAAGCTGCATTCAACTAGAGATAAAATGTGCATGTGACATCATCGCTACCTGTGCAGTTTTCGATAGATTCACCTTAAAGCCAAGGAAAATGTATTTATATAGCATATTTCAGTAACAAAACAATTCAGGGCTTAAAAGAAAAACCCTGATAAAAGAAGAGAGATAATAGTAGAGAAAATAAATAAATGATAAAGCTGGGCATCAAAGGCAATAAAAACGAATAAGGGAAATGAATGATTGCAAAAAATAAATGATTACTAATAAAATAAGCGATACGATTATTCAATTGTTAACCTTGACTCTAAACGCTGCTGTTAAGCTGAGGTTAATTTGAAATGTTTCTCCCCGAGGAGGAGGCGATTTTCCTGGAACTCTGCTTCCATCATTTTATCCGCAGGTAATTTACTCAGTGGCCATTATCCACACACAATGAAACACTTATGTCTTCACTGTTGTCAGCTTGGGGAAACCGCGGGACATCTTGTAGCCTTCCCCCCACCTCACCAAGCTCCTCCTGGGGGGGTCTTCTTGTTCCCAGGTGCAAGATTTTAATTCACATTTTTGTCCACAATAGAAATTGCTACACTTTCCCAATTTCTCCCTTTATTCTGCATTTTTTACATTTAGAGCCTGTACAAAAATATTTAAAGGTTTAGTGAAGGGTGTTTTTATTTCCGGGTGGATCATCTAAATAAGTTGTCCTCCTCATTGTCAATCATTCTGGTGATATGTTTGTGTAAGGCCGTCCTACGTGCTCATCCCAATTTTCACTTACTGGTGGTGAGTCTGACAAAGTGGAAAAATTGCAAATCTCCTTTTGGAAAGTAAGCTTGTATGAGCGACGCAAACAGCAACAGAGCGTGCATGAGGGGAAATGGGTTCCTGCAGACCATCCTACGTTTTAAATAGGTGTTCCCTCTGGGGAACAGGTACACGGTTGTACATGTGCATTTTTTTTTAAAGTATAGAGGGCAGGTCTTTTAAAAAATTCACAAAAATCTTCCACTATACTTTTAAGGTATTCAATTCAGTTTATTTCTATAGCACCAATTCTCAACACAAGTCATCTTAAGGCACTTTACAGTTCACCAGATCATCCAGTCAAATTCATTCAAAGTTTTCTATCTAAGGAAAACCAGTTGATTGTATCGACTCATTGACTCAAATGCAATCCCTCACACTAAGCATGCTTGTAGCGACAGTGGAGAGGAAAAACTCCCTTTTAACAGGAAGAAACCTCCAGCAGAACCAGGCTCAGTGTGAGCGGCCATCTGCTGAGGCCGACTGGGGTTCAAGGAGACAGAAGCAGAGACACAGAAAGCAACTGTAAAAGGAAACAAACAGCCAGGCAGACGAGTTCTGAGCCAGCTCCAATTTCAGAGGATGAAAGAGAGCACATCCAGCCAGTCACAGTCAGAGAAACAGGACCACACTGGAAAAAAAGACGATCTCCAGCATCTATAAACAAAGGTGTTGATGGCAGCAGCACAGCTGATATTTCTCTCCAGGAAATTTCAATCAAGGTATGCTTGATTGAAAGTTTCTTTAGGTCTCAAGACACTGCAGTGGCATAGTAGGCAGAACAAAACCAACACTGAGTCTCTGCAAATTCTTAATCATCCAAGTCAAAGCAACACAGAGGGTATTTAGGTGATAAACTGATTCATTAAAATGAGTGAAAAAGTAATTTTAGGAATTAGTACTAAAATTGTTAACAACCATGTGATTATGCAGGTAAAGGAAGCTGGTTTACAAACTAATAGAACAATCAAAGGTCGATCTAAACAAAGACCTGATTTTAATGCTTCTTAGGGCTTCAGCACTTTAACAGTCATCCAGCATCCTGGATCAACTGCAGCTGCCTGATCCACTTTTTAGGAAGACCTGTGAAAGTTTTGCTTCACCAGGCATGCCCAAAGGTGTTCCTCAAGGGCCGCTGTCCTGCAGGTCTTAAAAGGTTGTCGCGCTACAGCACAGCTGATTTTCATTAATAGCTGAATAACAAGCTAACTACAAACATGAGAATCAGCTGTGCTAAAGCAGAGAAACCTCTAAAATCTGCAGGACAGAGGACCGACTTTGGATACACCTGCCTTGCTCAAGGTGGCTGGACAATCACCCTAAAGGAGATCTATCTTCTGCTTATGTGAATACCCCTCTCTGTGATGTAGAGGCCGAGTCTCCAGCCATCAATTAATTATTAATTCAGCTTATTTATATAGCGCCAATTCACAACGCATGTCATCTCAAGGCAATTTGCATAAACTATACAGTCAGAACGGTTCAACGTTTCTGTGAAGGAAAACCACTGGATGTAGACCAGGGGTCACCAATTAAAAATCAGCGCGGTCCGAATAAAGAAAATCATCAACCAGTAGAGATCCGGAGACATTTTTACTTATAATCTGTTCTTTTTAAACAGCATTCAACATTGAAATAAAATGCAGCTATTTATGCATCAATGTTATGCATTGAATTTTTGGTTTAATCCAATCCAATCCACTTTATTTATATAGCACGATTTCAATAAACACAAGGTTTCCAAAGTGCTGCACAACAAGATAAAATAACTAAAAATAAATAAAAAAAAGCACTGCTCGCACAGGATAAAGATATGCATGTGTATACATAAAATCAACACTCTACATGGTGTCAAAAGCCAAAGAAAAGAGGTGGGTTTTAAAAAGAGTTTTAAAATATAAATTGTTTTTTTTTATTATTATTATTATTTAGTTTTTTTTTTCTTTAATAAAAAAATATATAAATAAGTATTTTTTTTTTAAGTAGAGAACAACAATCTTACGGTTTGGTATATAGACAATTTCTTGACATTTCACATTATCACATATTTTATAAGAAACCTGAAATGACTGATTTTTTTTTTCTTTTTTTATATGGCCTTTTTCTGTCTTAATGTTGGCAGTGGGCTTTATGCTGCCCTGCAAGGCTTTAAACCTGGGTTTGAATGGAGACTAAGCCATTCTCAAGCACATACCGTAAATCCTCTAATATAGGCCGGGGCTTTTATTTAACTCAGGTACATCTTGGTCCAGGCCATTATTGGAAGGAGGCCAGAATTAGAGGCAGGCCTCTATTTCTATTTGATCAAAACAGACGACCAGTGGAATGAATAAAAAACAGATTTTGTGTCTCTTTGAACCTATAAAATACTAGGTTCATTTATTGAAAAAGTACAGTTACCATAACGGTATACAGAACATTATTCAGAGATCTTCCAGCAGCTGCAATTTTTCTGAACGGCAATAAAAAAAAAAAAAAAGACAGAGTGGAATCTTGGGCAAACTGACTTGCGAAACAAAGTTTTAAAAAAAATTAATGGAAACTGCTCTGCCATCATAGAGAAATTTTATTTGAGGCAGGCTAAGTGGAAGTTGGCTACCAGTATCGTATATTTCAAGGTAAATTTAGAACAACGAAGACCAACGAAAATCTGTCATTTTAACGCTGCCTGGTTACCTCCAGACCTACCCGTAATCACATTTGTCTTTCAGATCAAAACGATTGTGAAAGGCCACTACGATCTCTGTGTAAGGATGGGATTTCCCATGCTAATGGCTTGGATTTGTTAGCAAACATTGCCCCCCTGTGGTACTTGTATGTTACTATCACAAGTTGTTGAGGACTGCCCAGGAACATCGTTGGTTTTAATTATAGCCCCGGCCTGTATAAGAGTCCGGCCACTATTTACCTCCGCCGACAGCCAGACAGGCCATTATTAGAGACCCGGCCGCTAATGGAATACAGGCCAATATTAGAGAATTTACGGTATCAAGGAGCTCATTTTGAGCCTGGATCCAGATTTATTTTTGGTTATTTGTTCATGGTGGAGAATCCTGCTTCACAGCAGCAGGTTGATCCAAACATCCTCTAAATGTGCAGGGTCATCTTTGAGCACCATTTCACTTTTCTTTCACCAGTTCACCGCAGTTCTTCCAGCAGTCCACACTTTCTCTGCTCTCTTTTTCTCATCATCTTCTTCTTTCCCATCGCCCGGCTTGCCACAGGTTTGCCTGCTGTGTCTAAAAGTAGCAGCAGCAGCAACCCAGACTGACAGCTGATTGGATCATTTGGATCACGTGTATCCTTGTGCTATGAATGGCTTTACCGTATTAACAGGAGAAGCAGCGCAAATGAAATTTGACACTGTAGTCGGACAACATTTGGTAATTTATAAACGTTTTAAATCAGGTTGGGTCCGGATCCAGACCACGGTCCGCTAATCTGTGACCTCTGACGTAGAGCAAAGAAATGCTTAAAAAGCTAATAGAATTATTGATTTAGGCCACTTTCAAAGAAGGATATGCTTTTTCTGGCCTTTTTATTAAGTACACCTGAGGTTACAACCAGCAGAAACAACACCACAGTCTGCTAATCTGTGACCTCTGATGTAAACAGACAACAGAGAGGAGAGCTTTTAGCCTCGTGAGACCATCCTGATCTCGCGAGCTTTCAAGATTTCACTCGCTAATCAGTCTGGAGACTCTCCGTTGAAGAAAATTTGGAGCCGTTCACCAAACGAACGTCCAATCAGCGTTGGCTTTGAGGCGGGTTGAGATGTGACGCAACGAGAAGCGCGACAGTTCAGTCTAAAGAACATGGCGGCTTCAGCCGATGAAACTAGCGTTAGCGTGGCTATCGAGCAAGTTTTATCGGAATTACAGAGTATTTCTTCACTGAAAGAAGAGCAAAACACTGCTCTGGAGGCTTTTCTCAGAGGAAAAGATGTTTTTGCTCTTCTCCCGACTGGATTCGGCAAGAGTTAGCCTGGCTTGTGGTTGTGTTTTCGTCGTCGCTCTGTTAGTACGTCATATGCTTCGTTGATCTGATTGGTTTATTTGGCCCGTCTATCACCAACATAGGCCAATCAGCCAACCAGTATTTTCGCCCCTTCCCAAAATTACTTCAACGGAAGGTTTCCAGATGGATATGCGGAGCAAATCCATCTGGTGGAGTCAGGTTAGAGAGCTTTGCCAACATTGTCACTCTACCAACTCCCAATCATATGCCAGAACACACAATGATGCTAAAGTCACCAACTGTAACACCAAAACAGATCTTAATGTGGGCCAAAATTCTTAAGAGGAACTTTTTAAGGTAGCCCATGAAAATGTGTTATTGGTCCAACATTTGAATCTTCCATAGAAGTGAAAAAGTAGACCCTGGGAAGCTGTTTCCTGACATCTTTTTCTTGTTTTGACTGTGTTGTACAAACATCTAGCCAATGTCCCCGGAGGCCTGATTTAAATCCTGAAACCTGAACTGTCCTGAAGTGAGAGGATCAGCGGTGACCTCCTCCTCCGGCCAGAGGAGGCCGTCACTCTTCTCTGTTCGCCTTTTCACGGCCGCTCAGTCGGGGTCACATCAACACACTCATTCAACATTTCAAATCTCATCCGTCCTCACTCATTCAGCACCAGGCACGGGGAGGGGGTGATCCCTGTGTGAGTCCCAGTTGGTTTCCCTAATCCTCCCCTAATCCTTCAAAATCCCCTTCCTCCTTTCATTGAAAAGAACCAAGAAAAGGGTTTGTTGCAAAAATGAGAAATGAATCTCAAGTAGCTTTTAAATAGCTGGAGACTTTACCCAATCAACTGTCAACAAAAAATGGGATTTCTTCCCCTTCTTTAACTGAAACTAGAAAACCATAAAGATCTGATCAGGATTTTAGATCAGATGGCTCACAATAAGCTGTCAGCTGAAATTAGTTATAAATAAAAAGGATGTTTTTCCATAATGTTTTATTAATGTATAATAAATAAAGCAGTATCTTCTGATTGGACACTTGCTTAGCTTGTTATTATAACTTAATAAAAACATGGGTAGTGCCATTTAAAGTTTATTCAAGCTTAGTTTTACATTAAAGTATTTTGTTTTCCAAATCGTGCTTCTTAGATGAGCCTGGTTTTTCGTATGTGATCCTAAACAAATTCATTTCTTTCAACCTTATTTAATCTTGATTAAAGAAAGGAAGTCCAGGTTTTTACTTTTGAAGCATGTAGATCAGGCGTAACCATTTAAAAATCAGTGGGGTGCGAAGAAAGAGACACTTTTAATTATAATCTGTTACTTTAAACAGAATTTAATGTCATACAATTAATATATACAATTTAAATTTTATAAGAAACCTGAAATGACTGATTTTTTTTTCTTTTTTTATATGGCCTTTTTCTGTCTTAATGTTGGCAGTGGGCTTTATGCTGCCCTGCAAGGCTTTAAACCTGGGTTTGAATGGAGACTAAGCCATTCTAAAGCACATATCAAGGTGCTCATTTTGAGCCTGGATCCAGATTTATTGTTGATTCTGCTCATGGTGGAGAATCCTGCTTCACAGCAGCAGGTTGAGCCAAACATCCTCTAAATGTGCAGGGTCATCTTTGAGCACCATTTCACTTTTCTTTCACCAGTTCTTCCAGCAGTCCACACTTTCTCTGCTCTCTTTTTCTCATCGTCTTCTCCTTCTTTCCCATCGCCCGGCTTGCCACAGGTTTGCCTGCTGTGTCTAAAGTAGCAGCAGCAGCGACCCAGACTGACAGCAGCTCATTGGATCATTTCTATCATGTGTAATCTGGTGCCAGACGCTCCGGAGGGCTTTACCGTATTAACAGTAGAAGCGGCATAAGAGAAGTTAGACATTGTCGTGAGACAACATGCGGTAATTTCTAAATGTATTCCGGACCCAAACAGGTTGGGTCAAGATTAGCCAACAGGTGGGTCTTGGTCCGGATCCGGACCACGGTATGCTAATCCGTGACCTCTGATGTAGAGCAAAGAAATGCTTAGAAAGCTAATAGAATTGCTGATTTAGGCCACTTTCATGGAAGGATATGCTTTTTCTGGCCATTTTATCAAGGTCACCTGAGTTTACAACCAGCAGAGACAGGAAATGATCCTTCTTTCTCTCATAACTGCCTCATTTATATTAACCACCAACCGGCTTAAAGAGCTTGATAGGAAGCAGAATGGATCACAGGGGAGTGTTGGTCTAGTGCTCAGAGCAGAGCGCTTGTGCTCTAAGAAGGATGCAGGTGCCCGGTTCGATCCCACAGCTTCCACTCCGGGTCCCTGAGCAAGACCCTTAGCCCCACAAGGGTATGGGTTAAATGCAGAGAGTGTATTGTCCCATTTATTTATTTAAAATGTTTTTTATTGTCCCATTCTGGGACAATAAAGAGATTTACATCATAGAGCTCATCTATTTGCAGATGATAGTGAGTCTGTGAATTGTAGCCTCAGTTTCCTGTTCTTAGCACTGATCTCTATTAATTCACTAGATAACTCATAGCCTGAAAAAAGTGAAGCCATCAGCCGCCATGCTGGTGCTCCCCACTCCCACTGAGATGCCCAGTAAAAATGCCTACATTTGTAGCATTTGGCTGCAAAAAGCAAGCAGTTTGCCGGCTGTAGGAAAACATTTCACAGCTGATTTCACAGTCAGTGGATGGACTAACCAAGAAAATCCATCTTTGCACTGATGTATCCTATAGTATAGTGTGTAGCGTAACATTAGTCTGGCTATCTGGGACTGACTCAAAGATATTGACTGAGTTAGTCATCGACATTGTGTCTTACGTTAGAAAATAGTGGATCATGCCGTCGTTTTTGTAGTGTTTGTTGTATTTCTCATTTGAAAAAGTCATGCTGAAATATATTGCATGTTATATTGACAGAAAAAAGCAAGTCAAAAAAAATATATATATATATATATGAATGTTTAAATTGCTTTTTTTCCTTCTATAAATATATATGTATAGACCTGTACATCATCAATTCAGCACTTTTGGCACATCTGTATTATTATCCTCCATTAACACATTTATTTTGTTGTGATGTATTTGTATAATATTTATATTATATGATTCATACATTTCATTGACTTTGTAATGATGCAATATGATGTGCTTATCTTTTCTTAAAGTGGTTAATTAAAGTCATCTTCTGATGCTATGAAACAGCCAGTGTGTGTCAAAGTGATGAATTTATTTTAATTTTAAAAGCCTTAAATACCCCTGAAAATGAGAATATCATGTTTGTTAGATGCTGTAGCGCACGTATTGTTCACATTGCGACCGGTCTATTTAGGGAGTACCAATATGGCGACTGGTGGCTTCACTTTAACCCTGTACTACCAACAGGCAATCAGCAATCCAGTGAATAAATAGAGATCAGTGGTTTCTACCTTCAGCCATGTTATTCCTTACAACCTGCCAGTTCTCCATCTTAAAGACATTTTCACCTTAGCAGTTAAAGCTCACTGAATATCACCTCTTTGTCCGACCATCCTTTGCAAACTTTGATCATCGATATATAAGCGAAATAGAAGCTAAATAAATCAGAAGTTTATCAGATACTCTGACCATCCCACCTGGTACCAGCTGCCATCTTTAGTCTCTTAAATAAGGAAGAAAAACAGTCTCATCGGAATCTGCCTTTTGTTAACACCGAATTTTAAACACTGAATTTTTTTAACAACAAATTTTAAACACTGAATTTTTTTAGACATTGATTTCCTTACACTCAATTTTTATCTGGTAAAAATTCACCAGATAAAAAATTCAGCTGCAAAAAAAATCAGCTGCAAAAATTCAACAATTTTTTGCAGCTGAATTTTTTGCAGCTGAATTTTTTGCAGCTGAATTTTTTTGCAGCTGAATTTTTTTGCAGCTGAATTTTTTTGCAGTTGATTTTTTTGCAGCTGAATTTTTTGCTGCTGAATTTTTTTGCTGCGGAATTTTTTTGCAGCTGAATTTTTTTGCAGCTGAATTTTTACCAGATAAAAATTTAGTGTAAGGAATTCATTGTCTGAAAAAAAATTCAGTGTTTAAAATTCGATGTTAAAAAAATTCAGTGTTTAGAATTCATTGTTAAAAAAAATCAGTGTTTAGAATTTGTTGTTAAAAAAAAGGCAGATTCCAATGAGACTGTTTTTCTTCCATACTTAAACCTCCTTTCTTCTTCCTCCTGCTGCTCATTTTGATCCTCAGCAAGTCATCTTCACTACGATGGGTGTACCTAAGGTAAGGGGCAAGGGAATTTATTTAAGTGAAGGCATCTGCATCAAACTGTTTAGCAGATTTTACCTGGTTACAGCACATTAAAACATTTTTTTTATAGTTTTTTTTTATATAGTCTCAGCAAACTGAGCTTTGATGTCATCATTGAATCATTTCCTCTCTTAGGTTTAGTTGTTTAGGCTGAAGCATTTATTCCACTTTGATCACTCAGATGATCGTTCAGTCTGTGGGATTCATGACCTTCTGAAAAACTGTTTATTTACCTCTAGGGCAAGAAGGTGAGGTCACAGAGGTCGGTAGGAGGCGTTAAGTGACACATTCGGCGCTGTCCTGTTAGGATCTAATCATCCAGGATGCACCGGGTGTAAACAGCCTCTGTCGTACAAACAGCTTTGTTTACATGAAGAGTGTTTTAAATGTCTGCATGGCTGAACAGAGAGATGACTCCGCTGCTGGAACCGTCACTGCTGCCTCTGTGGGAAGCCATTTGCTAAGAAGGTTTTTTTTTCATGAAGCTTTAGCAGTCAGACCGCGGCCCAGTTCCCACAGAGGTGATGACGAGTGAGTGTGAACAGCATTTGCTGCTCTGTAAGTTATGAGTGGGACACATTTGGCTGTGGAAGCTGGACGCTGAGGCACTTTCTGTTCAGATGAAGTCTGAGGTTTCTGGCTAATTCTCTACAGTCATCATTTCAGATGCAGGCAGGAGGTGAATGGAAGGTCAACCAGTTTTTCTATGAAATTCTATGGAAGTCCTGATGAGCCACATAAAGAAAAAAAAACTCTTTCTCTGAAGTAATATTCCAGAAATTGTTGTTAATTCATACATACATCAATCACTTTATTACAGTTCATTATGACAAACATTCAGGAAATCATAGCAAAGAATCAGATTAAAGAGTCGATTTGATGGATGGATGGATTGATGATGGATGGATGGATGGATGGATGGATGGATGGAGGGATGGAGAAATGATGGAGGGATGGATGATGAAGGGAAGAATGATGAAGGGATGGAGGAATGATGGAGGTATGGATCATGAAGGGATGAATGATGGAGGGATGACGGAGGGATTGATGATGAAGGGATGGATGGTGAATGGAAGATTGAGGGATGGATGATGAAGGGATGAATGATGGAGGGATGACGGAGGGATGGATGATGAAGGGATGAATGGTGGATGGAAGATTGAGGGATGGATGATGAAGGGATGATGGAGGGATGGATGATGAAGGGATGTAGAAATGATGGATGATGAAGGGATGAATGATGGAGGGATGGATAATGAAGGGATGGAGGAATGATGGAACGGTGATGGAGGATGGAGGGATGATGGATGGACAGACAGACGGGTGGATGGATGGATGGATAGACAGACGGATGGATGGATGGATGGATGGATGGATGGATGGATGGATGGATGGATAGACAGACAGACGGGTGGATGGATGGATGGATGGATAGACAGACAGACGGGTGGATGGATGGATGGACAAAGCAGTGATCTGATGAATGTCCAAATGGAGGGACAGACGGTCTAATCAAGGGTTGATGATGTTGGTATAAATAATGGTATATTTATTTATCTATCAGATGGAGGCGTTGATGTTGATGTTAATAAGGTGACTGGTTCCTCCTGATGACGTCACTGCCTCCATCCTCTCCTCCCCGCAGAAGCAGGAGGATGCATTGAGGTCATTTCAGGTCAGATCTGATGATCCTCTGAGGAACTCCTTCACCCCGTCCTCCTCTAAAGCTCCTCTCCCTCGGACACTCGTGGGCGCGCCCACGCACGCCCCTGGAGTAAAAGTGGGCAGAGCGCAGAGAGGCTCTCAATCCCAGCCTGCAGTCACAGACAGAAGGAGCCAGAGTTCCTGTCCTGCTTCAGCCATGCTGGACACCCTGACCTTCCTCCTGGAGAAGCTCTTCCTGCTGGCTCACATCAGGCTGTCCATCCTGCTGCCTCCGCAGCTGGACAGCTGTGAGCGGGACGACTCCCTCCCGCAGCCCCCCGCAGCAGCAGCAGCACCGCACAGCTTCCAGAGGGGGGACCTGCTGGAGGTCCCCCGGACCCTCTTCACGCACTTCGGGATCTACCTGGGAGACAACCGGGTGGCGCACCTCATCCCGGACATCCTGCCGGCGCTGAGCGCGGACCGCCGCCACATCCAGCAGATGGTGACCAACAGCCGGCTGCTGCTCGGGGTCCTCTCCAAGCGCGCCAGCATCCGGGTGGACTCCGTGGAGGACTTCGCCTACGGAGCAAGGATCCTGCTGAACGTCATGGACCGGGCGGTGCTGCAGAGCCCGCTGCCCGGGGAGGAGGTGGCCCTGCGGGCGGAGCGGCTGGTCGGCGGGGTGTCCTACAGCCTGCTGTGGAACAACTGCGAGCACTTTGTCACCTACTGCCGCTACGGGAACGCGCAGAGCCTGCAGACAGACAGGGTGAGTGGGCTGCAGCTGCACAGAACCCCATCTATGGAGAAAAACTGGCTGCTTCATTAAACCCGAGAAATCACTAAAACACCCAAAGCTTTTCATCTGCACTGGAAAAAATAAAAATAAGCCAATTTTTTTTTCTTAAATAAGTGCATTTGTTCTTGGACTGAGGAGGAAAATAGACATTTTGCCAATGGAACAAGACAATTTACATTTAGAATAAGAAAACACAATTGCATTGTCTTATTTCAAGTGCATATTATCCAATTATCTTATTTGAATCGTAAAAATCTTCATTCCATTGGCAAATCATCTCATTTACCTACTCAAATTAAGGGTAAATACACTTAATCTAAGAAATCTTGACTTGACTTGAGCACTACTTCATCATATTTTAACTCAAGTAAAAGTAAAAACTAGCCTTTAAATACATTTTAAAAGTACATAAACACTTAACATACTGTAATTACACAATAAAAATATTTTAGGCGGACTGCACAATCTTCTAAATACATTTTTGAGTTATAAAATTTGTAGAAGAGGCTAAAATACTGATTACTGTTAACTGTATTTTAACTCAACCTCCTAATGACAGGGCAGACTGAGCAGATGGAAAATAACATTTCACCAAAAAGGCTTCAGTACAACAGGAAGACTGCATGTTTCTCAATGGTGCATATTTGTTTAAAATAAGCCTGTAATAGATGAAGCACATTGACATTATATTTGATACGTGCACACTGCAAAACAATCTAGAAATAAGTAAAGAGTACTTAAATTAAGTGTATTTACCCTTAATTTGAGTAGGTAAGTAAGAGGATTTGCCAATGGAATAAATATTTTTACTCTTAAAATAAGATAATTAGATAAAATGCACTGGAAATAAGACATTGCAGTTGTTTTTTCTTAATTTAAATATAAATTGTCTTGTACCATTGGCAAAGTGTCTCTCTTACCTCCTCAATCCAAGAAAAAATGCACTTATTGCAAGAAATAATTACTTAAGATTTACATTTTTTGCAGTGTATATATATATATATATATATATATATATATATATATATATATATATATATATATATATATATATTGCACTCCTTATCAAATATAATGTGAATGTGCTTCATCCATTTCATAGCCTTCCCTTTCAGGATATTTCATACCCTGTGCAATAACCCTGTATTATAATGCTTAAAATAAGAGACTTCAGCTATGGATGCACTGTATATATATATATATATATATATATATATATATATATATATATATATATATATATATATATATATATATATATATATATATGGATGCACTGTAGAAAGAACTTTATTGATCGCACAATGGGGAAATTCGCTCTCTGCATTTAACCCATCCCCCTTGGGGAGTATTGGGCTGCCATTGTGCAGCGCCTGGGGAGCAGTGTGGGGTTAAGGGTTTTGCTCAGGAGTGGAGTCTGTGGGGATCAAACCAGGGACTTGCAACCTTTTCACAGCACAAGCACACTGTGCTAACCATCTATACAGTAGGGGGTTATATACCATATATACCACATGCAACTTTTCCTCCTTTTGGCACCTTCTTCTTCTTTTTGACTATTTGAGCTGATGTAACGGGTACATTTCTCAAATGTGATACTCAATCAATCAATACCCATAAAAGTATTTTTTTAAGTTTCTCAAGTAAATATAACTAAGTAAATGTAACTATCACTACCCACCTCAGCCACTATTGCTCCTCATCTTTTCCCATCTCTGTGCCTGCTCAGTAAAATTAGATTTCTCCAGAGTTTCTTTCTCGAGATTTCCCTGGAGGTTAGAAAATATTTCTTAACGCTGACCTACCTTTGCAAACCAAACTTTTCAGGAATCCCTTTGTGTTTTAATGAGAGGTTTTATTAGAGAGAAGGTGCTGCAGCAGGAGACCACATGTGTTGATGCATGTTTGCTTCTGCAGCCTCATAAAGCGAAACCATGCATGCCTGCAGCAGAGCAGGCATAAAGTTAGCAGAAACTTTAATCCGGTCTCCATTTTACGACACTTTTCATCCAGACTTTCTTACATTTTTAAATGATTTTGATGCTTCTCCTCCCATTTTCAGAGCTGAGGATCATTCAGGCAGCTAAAGTAGATTCTATTTTCTGAGCTCAGTCAAATCTCTGTCTAGAGGATCCATGTCTGCAACTTTGTTCATTTATTTGACGATAAAAGATGATTCACAAAGATACAGAAGGGCTAAAACCCAACAGCACAATATATGTGATGCCAGTAGACCCTCCTTTCTTATGAATACGCTCAAAGATGTAAGTAAAGATAAACTATGGAATCTTAATGATTTTTTTATTTATTTCTTCTTTCTAGACAGTCTTATGTTTTTATGCATTACGGTAGATTTGCTACGATGGCTTTTTACTTATTGCTAAGGATATAGCTTGCTTGGAACATAGATCATGACATTACTATTTTACCCCTGTCTGCCTTCGTACAAAGCTTATACTACTCTAAAAGAAAGGTGACGAACCCTAGTAACTTCTAAAAGCTGCAGGAAAACAGCCAGTGTATCTAAACCCATAGGTTTAAGTAGAAGCCATGTTGTAAACTAGTCCGTAGGAAAACTGAAATGTTAAAGATGGAAATAAATGCGAGTTGAACATCCCTCCCCCTCTGTTTGAGGTGGTCAGGCTGGTTTTACACACAACAGGAAAATCTGGGTCGCTCCTCGGAAAAGTCTGGAGAACAAGAGGCGTATTCAGAGAGGAGCTGGCTGCCAGCAGCAGAGAGTCACTCAGTCTGCGCTGTGGATGCTGATGATGATGGACGACAGCAGTACAGGCCCTTAACATGGGCTCCTCAGGTTCCAGGACCACACCTCTCTGTGGTTAACTCAGGATTAGCTTCACAGAGATGACAGTAGGAGACTGATCAGGTTCAGTTTAGCACATCTTCAGTCTTCAGGCTTTAGTCTTTCCAAGCAGCAGCTTTGGAGTCTAGAGTCATTTCATGGGGTGTATAGTTTGCCATTCACGCTGGTATGAAGGAACTCGTGTATTTTTCACATCATTAGCTTTTATCTCCCAGCATAATACTGTCTTTTCTTCATGACCAAACGAGTCGAAGGTTTTCAGCCTCTTAATCCATGCAAGCAAAGAAAAAAATCTTAATTAAAACTCACAATATTGAAAGAAATAAAACTTGTTTGTAAAAAGTGATTTTAAAATATTATTTTAGTCACTGAGATTCCTTCATTTTATATTGGTTTTATAGGCATTTATTTGCGGTGGTTTTTCACTTCTCTCTGAATCTTCCTTCCTTCTAGAATAATCCAGTGTTCATATCAGTTAAGTATGATTGTTCCTGAGGTAGAGACGCTGAAATGTGGTGCCAAGATACACATATACTCACTTACCCACATTTCTTTTAATGTTGCATTTACTCTCATTGCCTAACACACGTGCATTTTAAAGCGAGTTTGGTCAGGTTAACTTAATTTGTATGTAAGCTATGCAAATGGAATAAAGTTATTGTTATTAGTTTCTCACAAATATTACTATGTACTAAACATTGAGGGCACATAAAACTGAAACACATGAATCTTGCTAAGTATGGCTAGCATCACCAGGGCTGTATAACCAGAGGATATGAGCCAGGCTGCCTCTATAAATAAAACACACGCAACTACATACAAGTCAATGAAAACTCGATTCATGACTATCGAACTGATATTCATTTTTATTTTAAAGAAACTTTCAATTTCCTGTTTTTAAACCAAATGCTGAATTTAATACAGTTTTATAATCTTATTGGGGTTCGTCCGGGATCGGTTCAATAATTTTGCTAAGACCAATCTTGAGATTTTACATTGTGTTTGTTGTCCTTTACAGGTAAGCAGGGTACATTGTGCTCACTACAAGAGTCAGCTCTTTATTTTGTTTTGTTTTTTATCTATACTGCCAGAAAAACATTGAAATGTATGTATGCTGTATTACCCTAAAATTATGTAAGTCAATGTGAACATATTAAATATTTGCATTCTATTTTTTTGTACCAAATGTGATACATAGGTACAAAAATGTCCTAATATCCTTTACAAATATACATATTAATAAAAAAAAATAAGATTAGCTGCTAAAAGCCCATCTAAATTTAGAAAGAATACATATACATAATACATATTATGTATAGAATACATAATACGTGAAACTTTGAAAACCAAACAAATTTGTTATTTTCTCAAATATATATATATATATATATATATATATATATATATATATATATATATATATATATATATTATGTGTTTTTCTTCATATACTTTTTTTTATAGTTTTTTTTTTCATTTAGAAAATGTCTTATTTGCCTGCAACAACTCTAAAAGAAAACAGAAAATAATTTACTGATTAGGTTATGTGTTCATGGTTTTCATTCATTAATTTTACATTAAACCCTCAGATAAAGTATTTAGCTCTTCCTTACTATTCAGTTAGCTTGCTATGTAGCTTGGTATAGCTAATATATAACAATCATCTGGCTGTTTTGTCTTTTTTTAAATATATATATAAAAAATATTTTATCACCAAATTTCTAGTGACTTCAACCTAGAATAAATACGTTTTTTTTTTAACAATTTTTACTTGCTATTATATTTAAGTGTGTCTGCATCTATTTCGGCTTAGTACGTCATTACAGCTAGCATAGCTTAACGTTGTTTCTTTTGTAAATTGATGCGTTTTAAACTAAAGTTAAAATTCCAGACGCAAAGTTAGACTTTTAAAAATAGTCTTGATAAATAAAGATGAAAAACTAAAATAAATTGTATTTTGAACGACACACAGGCTCATTATTCCTCCTAATACTATAATGGTTGATTTTTCAAATACAAAACTCAGTAAAAATGTCCAGACAGTGAGCAAAATCTGAACACATGATGCCAGTGTTGCAGCCTTAGCTGACCCCCAGTAGCACAGGATGATAGACTAGATGTTTATTTTATGTTGGGGCCCCTCTTGAGGCTCTTTTAAGAGCTCCTGTTGACCCTCAACCCCCCCCCCCCCCCCCCCCCCCCCCTCTATTCCTTAAACATTTACAGACTTTACTTCAGGAATCACGCCGGTCTGATCTTTTGCTTGGAGATTACAGGAAGTGAAACTTGATGCGGGTGAAACTCCCCCAGCAGCAGGAGGGAGAACACTGTCTGCATTTTATTACAGCTCTAATTAGCATTTCACGTGTCATTTATTAACATATACAGGAATGATTCATTGTTTTTCTACCTTTTCATTTATAGCGTGTCTGTATTGTTTCTTATCTAGAAATGACTGCAAACTATTTCTGAAAAGCAAAAGTATTCACTCCCCCTTGAACCTGTTAACATTCAGTCTTGTTCCAACCGCACAGTTTAATGTTTTTTATCTGACGTACCAATAAAAGTGGTGCTGAAGAGGAAAGAAAATGTTGTTTACTTTCTTATAGGTGTATAGCAGCCTTCCCAGTTTCTGCTGAAGCAAAGCATCCCATAGCATGATGCTGCCAACACTGTGTTTCATTTGGGGATGCTGGGAAGGGTTGCCGATAAAATATGTAACATTTCTGTGATTTTAATTTGAATGTGTGAACAACATGTGGAAAATATCAGGTCATGTTCCTCATACCACAAGAAAAGATCAATCTAAAGCTAAAAAAGCAGAAAAACAAATGTAGAAGCAGTTTAATAAGGTGCAGTATCATTTCCAGAGGCATTCCAAGGTACATTTGTCCATGCAAGAATATCTGCATATACCTTAAATAGCATAAAAAGGGGTCAAACAACCAATCCTCAGAGCGTTAGCCCTGGAATGTTTCCTTCTTCAGGTTGAATGTCAATCTGCAGCTCTTTGCTTTGCTTTGCCACCAAAATCTAATGAAACATTAAATGTGGAAGAGATAAGCTCATCAAAAACAGGCCAAACATTTTTTTTAAACTACCTTTTTTTTCCTTTGCAACCATTTTATTTTCATAAAAAATGATTTTCACAGGGTGTATCAACAATATTCCATTACCTTTTCTACTAGATGCAATGTAAAAAACGACAACAAAAAATTGTTTTTTTTTATCTTATTTTAGTGGGTTTTTCGGTGGGTTAGTGGGTTTATAAAACATGGGGGATGCTGTCTATGGTAAGAGGAAAGCTGTCATAAAATAAAACAGAAAAATAAAAAAACAAGAATTCCTGTCTGCAGTTTTATCTGGGCCCCAGTACTTTTTGGGCTTACAGCTATTCAATTTTAAATAACTATTTTTCCTCTAAGAAAAAAAAAAAAACATTGTTTGTGTTTTCAATAAACATTACACTGAACACAGCACCTCTGCTCTGAAACATGGTGGTGGCAGCATCATGATGTGGGAATGCCTTTTAACAAAGACGGCAACATTGGCAAAAGACAGCAGAACATTGTCCCGGAAAGGTCTAGTCAAATTCCAAATATGAATGGATCTGAGAGTCTGTGGAAATATGTGGTTCCAATCCACTTATTCTCCATCTACATCCAGACTTTGACCAAATTTAAAAAGAAGAACGGGAAAAAGGTTCAGCCTCTATATGTGGAAAGTTGGCAGAAACAAACCCTAAATGATCCTGTACTTTGAACTCAGGAGGTCCATGAAAGTAAAGGCTGCACTTTTTCACGTTTTTATTTGGGACCAGAATACTTTTAAAGTCAAAAGCAGGACAAGTGTGAATACTTGTATATACTAGTGTAATATCTGTCCATCCTGGCTCTCTAGTTCCTCCTAAATGTGTTTTTTTTTCTCCTCAGTTCTGCGAGTGGCTGAAGTCGCTGATCCGGGACCAGCGGAGCGTCCTCCTGACCGGCCTGCTGGGCCTCCTCTCCATGCTCTGTTTGGGTGTGTCCCCCATCACCGCCCTGCCCAGCGCCCTCATCCCCTTCACCCTGTGGATGGCCAGCTAAGAGCCTCCCAGCTCACCTCCAGTGTTTGGACCCGACCCGTTCAGAACCAACCAGAGACTCTGTTCTGATAGACAGAACGCATCCATCAGACTTTTCATCTTTTCAGCTGCCTGTCTGTAGAGATGTACGGTTAGGAAAGCGATGTGTTGGTGGTAAATGAAACAAAGACAGAGAAATCTGTACAGTATAGATACTGCAGTTTAAAAACACTCTGGTGAAAGTTGAAGTATCAACTTGACCTCTTTACTCAAGTAATAGTGAAAAATTATGCGCTCCAAAAACTACCTAAAGTATAAAAATATAAAGCAACCTTTAAAAAAAACGTTACGTTACGTGTTTACGTTATATGACTCATCCAATTACACTAGTTTTGACTAGATGTGGATGGAGCCAATAATCTGCATTGGATGGAGCACATGACGGGAAATAAATATTTATAAACATTAAACCGAAGCCAAGAGTAACGAGTAACGTTTGTTTTAAAAATGTAAGGAATAGAAAGTACAGATGCTTGTGTGAAAAAGTAATGAGTAGAAGTCAGAAGTAAGAAGAAAAATAAGTAATGGAGTAAACTATACTGTAGGTACCTAAACAGTGTACTTAAGTACAGTAACGAAGTATTTGTACTTTGTTACTTGACACTTCTGGTTCTAATAAGCAGATAAAAGCTGCAGTAACTGAGTGTAGATGGGTTTTTAGGAGGGGACAGAAGCTGTGATAAATTAGATGGTTAAAATGAAAGTGAGGAAATGTTCTGCTAGTTTGGGGCATTCTTACTTCAGCTTTTCATTCCTCTTCCTGTTTTTTTCCCCAATCTTCTCTCCTGCTAAGGAGAAACTTCCTAGCCAATCAAAGGAACAGGAACTGAAATAAACACATTCATTCAGATTATAGATTTTCATCAAATCTTTACAGAGTTGGAGAAAACTCACATTAGTTCTGTTTTATTTCATATTTTCCTCTTTTACTGAGTCTGCTTCCTGAACTCCACCATCTTTATACGCTCGCTTTCTTTCAACGTTTAGAGTCTGGTCCTTCCAGCTGCATCTCTGCCATAAATCATAAACCTGTATTTCTGCACCTGTATTTAGCGCCGAAAGACGTGAAAATGTAAATATCTGTAAATAATCCTGATTGTTTCCTAACAGTCCAACTTTTTTACAGCTTTTGTAACTCTTTATATGTTTAATATGTAAATAAAGGAAATTATACAAGAGTGCGAGGCGTCTGTGTTTTTCACCTGTGATCAGAAAATATTAAGACTTAGTAACTAATGTAGGTGACAGTATCTGTTCTTTATTTTTCTGTTTACGTTTACTCTCCACCTTTCATATAATATGACAACAGCTTCAACAAAACATGGAAAATCAAGAAGGGAATATGTGCAACGATTCCAACTTGGATGAAGGCAGGAGGCTGAGAAATGCTGCAGATGCACTGGAAAAAAAATCGACATCTAGAGAAGTCATTTTTTCTTAAAATAAGTGCATTTGTTCTTGGATTAAGAACATTTGCCAATGGAACAAGACAGTTTACATTTTAAATAAGAAAACACAATTGCATTGTCTTATTTCAAGTGCATGTTATCTAATTATCTTATTTTAAAAGTAAAAATAATACTTTACCTGCTCAAATTAAAGACAAATACACTTATTTTAAGACATTTTTACTTATTTCTAAATTGTTTTTCCAGTGTGATGGAGCTGATTCTGAGATCCAAAACATCCTCATCCATTCTCATTTTATTAGATTTTAAATATACATGTTGATCATCTTTTAAGATGTATTTTAATTTTAATTCAGTTTCAACCAGAAATCTTAAGTATTCGGTTGCTAGTGCAGGTTTTCTGTTCAGTTTAATCTAAATTATCCTCCCTGAAAGGTTAATTAGCGGGGTCAGTATTTTTTTCTTTTTGTTATCTCCATCAATTTGGTAAGAAAACATTGAAATTTACTTCTTTTTGAAAATATAAAGAAAACATCAATCTTAAAATACTAAAGATACATGAAAAAAAAAACAAAATCAAGGAATGATTAAAAAAAATGTTCAGAGTTAACTTTCTGAAATGTATATATATAGGCCCACTGGGGTTCAAGGAGACAGAAGCAGAGATTCAGAGAGATAGAAAAGGTAACTGCACTGCAAAAACGATCTAGAAAAAAGTAAAAAAAAAAATTTATTAAGTGTATTTACCCTTAATTTGAGTAGGTAAATGAGGTAGTTTGCCAATGCAATGAGTATTTTTACTTTTAAAATAAGATAATTTGATAATATTTACTTAAAATTTTCTTATTTTAAGTGTAAATTGTCTTGTTCCATTGGCAAAATGTCTCTTTTACGTCCTCAATCCAAGAATAAATGCATTTATTATAAGAATAAATGACTTATCTAGATTTCAATTTTTTTCCAGTGTGTTAACCAGCTCCACAGCTCCCTGTCCAGGAAACACACAGCCAGGCAGAGGAGCTCTGAGCCAGCTCATATGTCAGAGAGTGAAGAGAGCACACTTGGCAAAACCAATCTAGAAATAATAAAAAGAAAATCTAAAACTACATGTATTTATCCTTAATTTGAGTGCGTAAATACAATGATTTGCTTATGGAATTGCTATATTTACTCTTAAAATAAGTTAATTAGATAGTATTCACTTGAATTAAGACCATTTTTTTAATCTTCTTTTAAATAGAAATATACTTGTTCCATTGGCCAAATGTCTCACTTACCTCCTCAATTACAGAAAAATAAAAATCCCTTATTTGAAGAAAAGATTAATAATTTAGATTTAACTTTTTTTTGCAGTGTGCAGTTAGTCACAGAGAAACAGGGCTACACCTAAAAACAGGCCAAGCTCCAACATCTATAAACAAAGGTGTTGATGGCAGCAGCACAGCTGATATTTCTCTTCAGGATGGAGTCTGAGCCAAACAGGAACAGACCAGATGAAGCTACTATGAGAAAAAGCAGAGAGAGCATAAAGTTAGGGGTTGAACTATCAATGAATGATGAATGATGAAAGAATGATGAAAAGTGGTCCCTATGTCCTCCAGCAGTCTAAGCCTATAGCAGCGTAAATATAGAATTGTGACTTTTAATTGAGCTTAATGATGTATTGCTGTGTTTAAAATGCATTCTATGTATAAAAGTGACTAAAATGGACAAATCCTTGTAACAATTAGGATTTCCAGACTCAGAAACATCTTCAGACTCTAATCCAAACTGAAGCGATAGAAAGTTAATTTAATCAGTTTCCCTTCACACAAAACTGAGCAAAAGAAAGATTAAATTGTTTAAAAAATTTACAGAATCCAAAATGTACGGTTTCAACTGGAAAAAGCTTCAAGATGTATCTTTATTAAGAATTTACAGATTTGATATATTTAGTGGAATGATGGTGCTCTTTAAGAACCGCTTCACTGCTGAGTTACAGGCAGCCGTCAGCTGAGTGGAGGGTTTCTAATCAGAAACATCATGTCTGAGGTCACCATAAGCACTGGTTGAGCCTAGACAAGGCGAGGACTTGGACAGACATTAAATGTTTATTTAAAAGATATTGTGATGGACAAATAACACTGCAGTGCAAAGACATCATTATCTTTAATGATTTAAAATGTTTGACTAAAATGGACTCTTTTATTTTGAATTTTCTTATTTTATTTGGAAAGTTTTATGTTCATAAATGTAAATGTTCCAGTTTAAAACCCAATTTGCCTCAATTCAAAACTGAACTGAAATCCTACCTTGGAACCTTAAAAGGTTTAACAAATTTGAAAGCTATAAAGACCTTGAATAATTTGAATGCCTTTGAAAAATGTATATGAAAATTTTGTTCCCCTCCCATAAGTTTCTTTTTTTCGTAATT
Organism: Cyprinodon diabolis; assembly: GCA_030533445.1. Taxonomy (NCBI): domain Eukaryota; kingdom Metazoa; phylum Chordata; class Actinopteri; order Cyprinodontiformes; family Cyprinodontidae; genus Cyprinodon; species Cyprinodon diabolis. The sequence continues at coordinate 42,874,221 of CM060075.1, read as the reverse complement.
CTCTTTTGTTTTCTTTTTCACTATTAATACTCTTGTAATGTATTAATTGATATTTTGATATGGTTTTTGATACTGTTTGTCAATTTTGATAGTAAAGTTTTATTGAAAAAAAAAAAAAAAAAAAACAAGGCGAGGACTTAATCGTGTCAGGACTCCGGCTGCAAAGGAAGCTAATGCAAGGAGGCCTTCCAACCTCCAAGACCTGGAGCTCAACATTAAGATAAACCATCAAATAACAGTGGAAAGTGTAAACACAAATATTCTTCAATCAAATATTTATTTACTTTATTCCATTTTTTCTTAAATGAATAAGCCAAGTATCTGGGGAAAGCAGGAGGATAATCTTGAATAAAAATGGACCATAAATATGACTAATTCTAGGTTTACCTTGACTTGATTAATGTGTTTATTTATTGTTGTTTATAAAGATCTTTGCTCACTCAAATGAGTTCTGTTTCATTCGCAATCATTTTAAAAGCCAAATTAAATGATAAATTATGACCAAACTTCTTGTATTGCTCCATATTCTGAGAATTTTACGAAAGCAAAACACATTTAAAAAGCTAACATTAAATCAGCTTTTAAAACAAGAAATATATTTTAATGCAATATCATAATATCCTTTTTTTTATTTGTCATTAATCTAATCTGGACTGGAGTAATTTCATTACTTTGTTACACAACATCGCCCTCTGCTGGCTGTCCATGGAGAACCTTCAGAGTGAGTTTAAACAGCCAAAAGAACCGGGTCAGTTATCTTTAGTAAACTCAGAACTTTTAAGATGTTCTGTTTTCATGCTGGGTCTGATATGTCGTCAGCTCATTCTGGGCAGATATAGCAGCTTCGGATCGTCTGTGAAGGTATTTATGGCAACAACTGATGGATAAGCATTCATGAGGTCAGACACTGATGTTGGACCAGAGACACACCTTAAATTCCTTCTCTAATTTCTTCCTTAAGTGCCGTGTTAGATGGATATGAGATCAATCATGTCCTTCAAAATTGCTATACAGTAGCAGCCATTCAGAACTTCCCCACTTTCCTTGATGGACCCTTGGCTGGCCTTCGGATGGACCTTGGCTGGTCCATTCATATTTAAACATCAATATTTGTACTAAAATATTCTTTCAGTCATGATTTGTGGACATTAAGATCTAAAGATCTAAGATCTGGCTTCCCATTGAATACGGCAAAAACTTTTAACTTCTGCTTCTGACCTTTAGAGTCCTGCATAGATAGACTCCTGCTTACATTCATGATGATTCAGCCTCACTTTTCTGCTTTCAGTCTGAGATCTGCAGAAAAGAACTTGTTAATGGTTCCTCCGACCCGTTTTAGGATGAGAGGTGTCTTTCTAAAGTGTTGCACCCAGACTGTGGAATGATCTACCACTGTACCTGCGCTTCGTGAACTCCATGGGTGATTAAAAAACTAATTTTATCAAGGGCTGCTTTGATTTTATGGATTTTATCTATATGTATTTTATATGGGGCCGATTTGTATTTTATTGCCTCATATTGTGCAGCACTTTGCGACGCTTCTCTAAAGAAGGTGCTATATAAATAAAAACCTTACTTACTTACTTTCCCTTTGCTACAACAAAAAGTATTTCTGCTCTAACAATCATTTATGCTTTCTCTTTTGTTTCATTGTAGATAAAACCACGTGATCCAGTCAGTGTGTAATTTTCAGCGACATCTAGCGGTCAGACTGTCGCTAGTTTGTTGGCTCTGCGCTGCCGTAGCGCAAAGATGTCTGCCTCCATGGCTGCGAGACCCGCTCCTATGTAATTATAAATAACGAATTCTAAGGCAACACAAATATTAAGGTTAAGAGGCTGAGCTTGTAGATGATGATAAATAACATAGTTATGTATAATATATTACATTTCTGACTGTATATCCCTGTAATTATTACACACTGTAGCTTTAAAATATGACCAAATCTGCTTGTACTTAATTTATTAACTTTGGCTGAATAGAGCGGCCATTTTCAATGGGACAATGAAACAAATCCCTTGTTGTCAAGAAGATTAAACTTCTTCCTGATTTTTTTTTTAGCATCAAACCCAAAGGAATTTCCAAACTGAATGCATTAGCTTCCATTCATTTTATGAGGAGAACATGTAAAAATCCTCTTAAAGTTTTGGACCTAAAGGGATTTCCATGTTATCTGATTTATTGTTCTAGTTAAAATACTTGAGGCTTATATCATTGATGGATGAAGATAATAATCATATTGTTTTTGCTTTAGTTGCTTCATCTGATCAGATGGAGAGTTGTTTGGTGACCTGGAGCTTAGCCTATATTTTCCTGCAGGTTTCTCTGCGCTGTCTGTGTCTGTTTGCAGCTTTTAATATAAATTACTTCTTCTTCTTATTCCACTTTTTTTTGTAAGTTAAAATAGTTTCTGATGCTTCATCTTATTTCTGACTCTGTTTCTATTGTTCTCTACAGTTTTCTCTGTAAAGGACTCCAGTAAGGAGAATGTTTTTGCATCTTAGTCTTCCTTTCTGTGACTTCAGAACCAATCCTTGGTTTAATTCCTCTGTTGGTGTTTCTCCATATCTCCTTTCTGCTCCTCCCACCAGCTGAATAAAACTCCCAGAGGACTCAGTTTCACACTGCCCTGCATCTCACCATGTTTCCTCCACATCTCCTTGCTCTGATATTCATCTCCTCGGCAACAGCCCAGCCTCCACCTGAGGAGGAAGAGGAGGAGAAGAAGGAGCAGGACAGGTATGACCTGATGTTCAGCAGGGGGGACCTGCTGGAAGTCCCTCGGACTCTCTTTACTCACTTTGGGATTTACCTGGGTGGAGGCAGGTGAGACTGACGCTGCGCTCTGATTGGTCCTAAGGAGGTTAGAATGTAGAAAACCTTACTTCAAATGGTTTGTTCTCTGTTCCTGTGTTTCTTTTACCTCTTTCCTTTTACTTTATTTGCTCTGATTCCATTTCACGCCATGCTTTTAAAAACCCTCTTTCCAATCCTTAATTTCCCCCTTTCTTTATCTTCTCTTTACCTTTTATTTCCTCTCCATTTTGTGCTACAGAGTGGCTCATTTCATCCCGGACATCCTGCCCGTCGTCTTCAGTGACCAGCGTCGGATTAAACAAATGGTGACCAACACAAGACTCATACTGGGAGTACTAGTTAAGGTAACCACAGTTGATCTTCACATTTTTCTTTCATTATTTTTCAGAAACCAGGAGGATCTTCGAGCCTCAGTTTCTGATAACTATTTTTTTAAATCTTTTTTATTAATCATTTTTTTTAATCAGTGGAATTGTTCATAGAAGAACCAAAGTTCACCTTGCAGTGTCTCTTTTGACCAGCAGATGGCAGTGTTGCCTGGTAATTGCAATGCCCAACAAAACCCGATGCTGAAACTGCATCGCTTCTCTTAAAGTTGTAGGGAAATCATATTTAAATGTCAAATCATTCTGGCATAAAAATGTTTATAAATGTATTCTTTATCAGACGATATTGTCCCAAAAGTTAGACATTTTCTATTTAAAAAAAAGCCCTGTCTTAAATCTGTGGGATTTTTTTATTATCTTATGCAGGCCAGTTAGTTATACGTCAGCCTGTAAACCTAAATTTGGCCAATCATATATCAACGGTCATCTCTGTAAATTTCAGTCATAGCATCTTGATTCATATGTTGCAGCTAATATATGCAATGTTGAGAGGCAAGGGCTCAAACATGTACGGCTGGAAGCCTTCTACACCAAACCAAGCTTCTGCTGCCCTGGCGTCCTCTTCCACAACATCTTCGTCCCCGCTTTCCTCCTCTAAATAAAAAATGGATGACGGAGGAGACTCATCCACGACCTCCGACACTAAACTCTCCTCCTCTTGCATGTTTCCTCTGTCCATAGCGTTCCTTGATAGTGTCGTTTCTAAGTCACCAATTTAGTGCTACTTGGTCCCAATGGAATTTCCCATTGGGAACCTACTAGCACTAAGTTGCTAACTGGTTAGCAAGATGCTTTTGAGAAACCGGCCACAACCAAACTTGCTTACGAACCTTCCACCACAACAATCCCACAACTTCCCTACAACTTTAGTTAAAAGATAAGGCTGTATTTTCTGTTTTTTTGTTGTGTCTGGAAACCACCGGGTCGAAGAAGAAGAAGCCTATCTTTACAGCACTGTCTTTGCGATGCCTTTTAAGTTGTACTAAACAAAAAAAAAGGATATTTTTGTGTGCAGTGTGGCAGTGTGAGAGTGGACTCAGTGGAAGACTTCGCCTATGGAGCAGAGATAATCGTCAACCCAATGGACAAGGTGACTTAACACAGAAACGGCACCAACAGCTTTTGATAAAGTTTTTTCCAACCTTCTTTGATTGTTGTATTTACTAGAGCACTACCCATACTCATTTTAGCTCTGCTGTAAATAGAAAATAGAATATCATTGATAATGTTGATTATCGATTAATTCAACTGGCTAGCTGTCTGCTAGATTGTTGCCCTTAAATCAAGGGTTTTAGTCTACTGAAGAGAGTTCTTGGTCTGTTCAGCGGTCTTTATCAAGGCTAGTTATGCCTGGAAACCCTCCAAAGAGATCCCTAGGGTGTATAGGCATCCTGAGGAGATGCCTTTCTCATCTGGACTGACACCTTTTAGTGCAAAGAAGCCTGCGGTTTCATTGTACAGTAGCTGAGTACAATGATGGAAAATATCTTACAGTGTATGTGCAGTGTAAGGCAGGGCCTAATCACTTAACAGGGCAGAGGTCTTCACTTCCTGTCCTGGAAGTCTAATGTCCTTCACCTTTTAGATGTGTCTCTGCTCAATCTTCGTCTCATATGAGCGTTAAACATCTGCAGAAGACATTTGGCCTTTCTGAGTCGTTCCTGAGCAGCATCTAAATTTATTTCCTCTCATTTTCATATTCATCTTTAACCTGACTTTGAAATGACTCATCTGAATAATTTCTGATTACATATTAGTCCATGAACTGATAGCGTTGGACTTTGAAGAAGCTTAGAAATTAGTCTCAAAACTTTCCCAACTTGTGTTATCATCAGTTTCATGAAGTTCCTTGTTTTTTTGGTTTACAACAAAAACAATAAAACCTCTGTCTCCGGTTATCCTCCCGCAGCAGTGTGTCATCATGAGCTTGTTGCAGATAATTTGGATTTATATGCAATATTGAAGCATGATCTGCGCTATGTTATTCCACAATGCAAGAGGGACAATCACGAGGTAGCTGTGGGTCTAGATTAGGCTGAGGCGGTGAGAAAGTGAGGACAATTTTGTGCGACAACGGAGGGACATGATGGCAAAAACGAGCAGAAATCCAGGTAGAAAAATGGTCCCAGCGTTCTCGCGCACCTCACTCTTCTAGCTGGTCCATCTTCATGAGTCGTTTTCCAAAATGGCGGTCATACAAACAAAACAAGCCGGTAAGGTACCAAACAGGAAATACACATAGGGCCGGATTTATCAAGATCCAATTTTGCGTGCAGTAATTTGCGCTCGCAAACTGGAATTTTGCGCGAGGGGCTGAACCATGGTTTGCGGGTGATTTAACAAGAGCGATTGCGTAACTGGTGGCAGGTGCAAAACTGCTGGAGACACCCTATTTAAATGATGGTTTTGCGCGTTTTGTGGTTTGCGGCATGGCGAGTTTGGACAGCAGAAGGCACAAAAGGAAATTCGACCCCATGGAAATGGAGGTGTTGGTGGATGAAGCCAACAAACATTTAAGTGAGCTACAGCAAAGAAGTGTGCCTGTCACACAGAGGAACGCTTTATGTGAACAAATCTGTAATAAAGTAAACGCTGTTGGTGAAACCTTGCGAACAGTGGATGAAGTAAAAAGAAGATGCCAGGATATTAGAAGGCGAACCAAAGAAAAACTGGCATATAACAAAACATCTGCGAACAAAAGAGGAGGGGGCACAGTAGATGAGATGCCTCTGACCAGCATTGAGGAACAGGTACAGCTGACGCTCTGTGAGGAGCAATTCACTGGAATTGCAGCTCCAAAATGGCAATACTGGATAAACGATATGTTTTGATGACCGTTTCCTCGTTCATTCCAAAAATATTCACACGGAGTGAAAAAATGCGTTCTCTGCGTCTCCTTGCTTCATTTCGATGTCTCCTTCTTGCGACAAGTGCGCAATTACGCATACAGACCATTTGCACCTTCTTTTGAAACGTGTTAAATATAGAGTCAGATACTGTTAGCAAAATTGCTTTCAGGTTTGATAAATCACTTTGCAAGTGCTAAATTAATATATTTACATGTTCTCCTCCCACAAGACGCACTTTTGCGTGTAAACGCCCCATTTTGCATATTCATAGCAGAAAAAGTACTAAATGGATCAGAGGCGCTATTTAGCACGTTTTAAAGACCAAATCCTTTTAGCACGCTGTTGATAGATCAGTTTGTACATTTTTTAGCGTGCGCAGTGAAATAGCTCACGTTTTTATACACGCAAACCTTTGATAGATCCGGCCCATAGTGTAGAGTGGATGTAGATTTGACCAATCAGAGAACTATTGTCTGCGTCACTGTCTGCCATCACCTACAATTTTGGAGAGGTTCAGTAGAGTGTCTGCTGGAGGGTTGGGGGCACATTTAGGTTCACTGTGACATAGCCGCAGATGACCTGGTTTCTGAGAATAAACCAGCCTTAAGAGTCCTTTATTTTGTCAGAGGGGCTGTTCGCAATCAAGCCAGGATGAGAATCTACTCCTCCAAGTCAGAGGCCATGGTTCTTGACCAAGAAAATGTGGCTTGTTCCCTTTAGGTATGAGGAGAGCTACTATCTCAAGTAGAGGAGTACAAGTATCTTTGGGTTCTGCTCTTTGGTGAGGGGACAATAGGAGAGGCGGAGACCAATAGACGGATCAGTGCGGCTGCTGCTATGATGCGGACACTGCACTGGTCTGTCGTGGTGAAGAAAGAGCTGAGCAAAAAGGCAAAGCTCTTGATTTACCGCTCTGTCAATGTTCCCACTCCCACCTATGATCATGACAAAGAGAAAGAGATCCTGGATACAAGCAGCTGAAATTGGCATTTTCCGCATCTTTGCCCCACGGATGCCTTCCTCGGTAGGTGTTACAGGTATGTCCCACTATGAGGAGGCGATGGGCGACCCAGGACACAATGGAGGGACTACGTCTCTCGGTTGTCCTCGGAAAACCTTGGGTTTCCCCCAGCAGAACTGGAAGAGGGAAGTCTGGAAGTCTCTGCTGTGACTGCTGCTGACTTGGTCCAAGATCAACTGGAAGATGATGAGATGACAAATAATTTCTCAGAAAATGCTAGAACTTTTTGCAACACCTTTTTAAATATCTGCAAGATTAACAGAGTAAAACCTGTTTACTTCTAAAGGCATATAGCTTCATTAAATGTTTCAATCCAAGAAATGAAGAATATGACTGGATGTAAACTACTGACCATAAGTGTAACTTTAAACTGAATTAATCTGAAGGTATTTTGATACTGCAGTCTCATTAATCCAGGTTACATCCCTCGTCTTCTCAGATGTGCAGCCGTGCAGCGCTGCAGGGCGAGGAGGTGGCCCGGCGGGCCGAGAAGCTGCTGGGAGATGTGGCCTACAGCCTGCTGTGGTACAACTGTGAACACTTCGTCATGTACTGCAGATACGGCACCGTCATGAGCTTCCAGACCTTCCAGGTGACATGAGAGGAACCTTCAACATTCATGGCACATAAACTAAAATCTCAACGACCATCGATCAAATCATCTCATTGCTGCAGTGGGGTTAAGCTCTGTGCTGCAGTAAATGTTCCTCAGTGAAAGCTCCTTTGTTTCAGCAGATTCTGTCTGCGATTAGGAGGCTGAGGGTCGAGAGTATTAAGAGGAAGCTAACCAGGCTGAATGGAGCAGAGGAGGAGGAGGGAGGCTTGGGAAAGAGGAGAGGAATGTAGAGCAGGTGTTGAAACTAAATCATTTAAGCTGTAAGCTGGCTGCAGTGAAAGGAACTAGCATGAAGTACAGGATGTACAGAAGTGCTGAGACTGTAGAGGATAAATCTATTGATCATAAATAAACAGAAATTGTGGAATTATATACATCAGGGATCAAGTCAAAACCCGCTTCTTGTTTTAATAACAGAGGTGTCAAAAGTACAAACTTTTGTTACTTACTAGAAGTACAGATAATGTAGTTTAAAAACACTCTGGTAACTTGTAACTTTCATGTAATGCTACGTTAACACAAAAAGGAGCAGGAGCAGCAAAAATGTGTCTGCTGCTTCATTTTTGATGCTTGTACAAGCATAGTTCTGTCACGCAGCAGGAGCAGCAAAGCTGCTTCAACTGCGTGGTGGAAAAGAGGGTCTGATGCACGTTGGGCGGAGCTACCCTATCCTTTCTTTGCCTTGCAGCTATATTTGCTGTGATCAGTGGGAATAAAGTAGTTTTATTATGTTTTTAAGTGGGAAAATCCACCCGAAAACTTAATCAGTGCAGTCAGTTCATTCAGATTACCATCCTGCCTTCCAATATTATTGGTATTAGGTCACTAGGAATCCCATTCAACAGCTGCCTCTGGCCTGGTCGTCTCCTCGCGGTTTGACGCGGTGGCTGAAAAGCGATATTCATGTATGTAATCCAAACTGCAGGCACCAGGATAATAAAAGCGAATATGTTTTGCCGGCAGGTTTCAGCAGTTTAAGTTAATTTAGGCGTTAATAAACTGTTTCAGAGAAGTGATCATAGTGATCTGTATCAGCATCACTGTGTCTGTCTCCCTGCCAGCTCCCAGATCAGCTTCTCTGATTGGTTGATGTGGTGCGTCGAGCAGCAAAAGCTCAATTTTTTCAACTCGAGCAGCAGCTGCTCCCGACACGCTGTTCTCGCTGCTCAAAACTCGCTGTGGGACATTTTGCTGCGCCTTGACTTGCGTCAATCAATTGACTATGCTTGTAAACTAGCTGCTCCTGCTGCCTTAGCTGCTTTTTACTCCATCTGTAAAGGAGTGACTATAGGAGCAGTTTGCTATAACACAATTTCATACAATATATATAATTAGGGGGTCCCTGCTCTATCTCGCCATCAGTTTGGGGATCCTTGGCCTGGAAAACGTTAAAGACCCCTGCTTTAGATAATAATAAATTATACAGTCAGATAAACACAAATCAAATGAAAATTTTACCAAATAAAACAAAAATATCACCATCATAGCCGGCGGTACTTCACACATGGCTATCCAGAGAGAGTCAGATGGGCTAACGTTACTCTTGGAGCTCGGCTGGTTGATGCGGTTCTCTCAACTTTGGAAATTTAAAAAAAATTACACATTAAATCGGTTAATGGACCACATAGTAATACTTAAAAGTATAATGTTCTCCCCTCAAAAGATCTTAAACTTACTTTTATTGAGCAACGGCAACAGAAAAGTGAACTTTGAACTTAATACTCTGAGCTCTATAAGCGCTAACCTGGAAGCTGCTGCTGCCGTGCATGCTGGGACAGCTGTCAGTCTGGAGAACGGACTAGTCTGCTCTGATGCATGCTGGGTAACGAGGGAGGGCCAAGAACAACATCCGGGGACTTTGTCCGTTGTTGGTCTGCTGTTCTTGTGAATTGGAACAGTACTAGGGCTGAGGGTGATGACGTTTCACAAGTACACGAGCACACGAGAAAGCACAAGAACACAAATTGAGAAACAACCTTGGCAGTCTGTGGGTGGGGCTCCAACTCAGAACCTTGGGGTTCCAGGCTCTATGCTCTAGGCCGCCACTCCCCCAAGGGTTACAGAGTTGATTGAAAAGTCATGTTGAACAAAAATGTATTAATTTAAATCATATCTTTGCATCTGGTTCTGCTGGAGGTTTCTTCCTGTTAAAAGGGAATTTTTCCTCTCCACTGTCGCTACAAGCATGCTTAGTGTGAGGGATTGTATTTGAGTCAATGAGTCATTGCAATCAACTGGTTTTCCTTAGATAGAAAACTTTGAATCAATCTGACTGTATGATCTGGTGAACTGGAAAGTGCCTTGAGATGTTTTATTTAATTGGGGCTATATAAATGAACTGAATTAAATGGAATCTCTTTATATGTTTGCGGTGAATTTAATTGGAGTCAATCCCTTACGAATTAACATTATTTGGGCTCATTTGTAAGATTTCTGCTGTGCTTTTATTGTAGTAGTTACTATCATTTTAAACATTATTACATGGAAGGTTTCTCCAAAGCTAAGGAATCAAAAGGTATGCTGAAAGCATTCAACAAAAATATCATTATAAACAGGATAATTCATAGCAAAGGTTAAAAAAAGATAATTAAAATCAAATATTTAGTTCCCTTAAGAAAAATGATCTAGATAACTGATGTTTTCATGTTTCATTGCTCAGTCTTGACAGCAGTATCTCTACTATGATGTCATGCCTCCATCTAGCGGCCTTTATATGTACTGCACATTGTAACAAATTCAGTATTAAAAAAAGATTTAGACTTTTTGTCCCTCATAAAAAGCAGACAAAAAAAAAACTTTTAGTAAATACAAATTAAATATAGTATGATAATTATATGTATTTATATAGTAACTCAAAGCATTTTTGTCACAATTAAATTACCAGTGAGAGCTCTCTGCTTTGTCTCCATCAGTTCTGTAAGACGCTGAGGAAGATGCTGCTGAGTCGAGCTGTTGCCAAGGTTACAGCTGTGCTGGCTGCATCTCTGCTGATCTACCTGAGAGTTATGAACACCTGGTCCATCCTGCTGGCCGTGTTGCTGCCTTTCCTCATCTGGATGGCCTCCTGAATACATTCACTGACATTAAGCGTGATCAGGATCTTCAGAGAGTATTTATTTCAACTGATACTACAAACTGGAGCTTATATAAACCTTGATTGATTTTTGATTAGGCCTAAGGATTTATCTTAAACAGAGAGAAAACACTCACACAAAAAAAAAAAACTTTTGATCCTGTTTGATTTTTAATGCCCTGCAGGTACCGTTAAATAAAAGTTTGCTTATTTAAATTTGTTCTGCATGTATATGTTTGAACTAATTTCAGTTTGCCAGAACATTCTCAATAACCCTTTCCTTTGGATTGTTTTCACTTTGCTTATTACACAGATGCCCCTAAAATGGAATAAAATATAAACTTATTAAGCTGTATTTGGAAAATTGTGTTAAAATAAGATTTGCACCTGATGGCATGTCTCCTCAAAAGCTTATTAATCAATCTTTCTCAAACACTTTACTTTCAAAATAAAGCTTCAATCAAAGAAGAAAAAAATAATATCATAAAACCTATTATTATTAACCTATTAACCTATAAATATTAACTTTATTAATCAGTCCCATGGTGTCATGCTTCTGCTATTTTATAACCTCTTTTTGAATTTCTATTTGTTTGAAAATATTTGAAAATGCAACTTTAGTGTAACATTTTATCGATGTATTACTATTATAATTTAAGTTATTAACATTTTTTTTTATAAATTACTTTTACTAAATAATCACATGTATTGAAAAATAAAATGGTTTAATTTTAGACTGCTTTGGATTTAATTGATAATAAATTTATAACATTTTTTTTTCAATAAAAATATATTTTTAATAAATTGTGTGACACTTTTGTAACTTTTTTCCACATAATTAAGGGATCACTTTTATAGATTTCATAGTTTAAATGCGGAATAACTCAGTAGTTAAGTTAATGTTAAATGTTATTATATATATTTTTTTTATATTGTTTTATTTTTTTTTTCTGGCATCTCTACTAATTAATTATCTAACTGGTAACTTTCTGAAAAGTTTGATTTTATGTAATGTAATTTTATTTCTATTCTATTTTTTAATATCAACTGCAGTCAAATTAGATATCAGAGCTGAAAATAAAATAAATTAAGATTAAAAAAAGATTTTCTTATTCTTTATAGTTGGTTGGATCATTAAGATGTGTCGAATATTAAATATTTATCTGTTTTTTAGTTTTTAAGCTCTCCCGCCTCTTACGCTGAACAAATCTGATTGACTAAACATGCAGTAGACTGACGTCAGTCAGGGAAGCCCGTATCGTTGCTAAGCAACTTATTTTCTTCTTTTCCCGGTGAAGTCAGGACCTAACATCGGAGCCCTCCTTTCCTCTCCAGACGGTTTTTTTGCGTAAAGAGGACAGATTATTCACTAAGAGAGGAAAATGTCACTGGAATGGGGCGGTAAGAATTTTCTTTAAGAAGTTTGCAAAATACTTCAAACTTAGTTTCACCCGCTTGTTAAACTAATCTTAGCGTAGCCTAACATTTTTCATGAGCGGAGCTACTAGCATGCTAGCTAACTTTAATTAGCCGTTTATCTTCATGCTAGCTAACTTTATTTTAGGTGTTTATATTCGCTTTAGCTTTTTAAAATGTCACTAATTTTAAGCTTACAAAGGCGTTAGCTAATTTGGTTGGTGATAATCGTTGTGATATAAACTTCCCGAGGTTTTAATTTGTTCTTAGAAAATTAACAGAATAATTGATTAGCTTCATGTTTCTTTTATAGAAACTTTTTATCAGTTCTAGTTTGGCCTTTAAAACCAATAAACTAGTTCAACCAGGACTGGGTTATAACTGTCACAGTTACAGACAGAGAGCCTTTTTATATTAGTAAAAAGCTTGTTTCTATATAGAACTACTTATTTCTGACTCTATGTCTTGTGAAAGTTAAGCTAGAAGTAATTTAAAGCCTTTTTCAGTTCTGCAAATTGATCAGTCTGTTGATTATTTTTTTTTTGATTGATTAATTGATAGTAAAAATTCTTTCAATAGTAGTAAAATGTTCCTTAAAGGACATCTTTTACTAAATTAAAGCAGCTGAAACTAAAACTTTTCTACTAGAGCAGTTCTGGATAGGACGACAGAGTATTAGGGCCAGGCTAGAGATTTAGTTTTATTCTATTTCGAGAATAGTAAGAAAGTAATTTCCCTCTGGGATTATTAAAGTATTTCTGATTCTGAATAAAGTCAAAATTAGGAGAATAAAGTCGTAACATGTCGAAAATAAAATTGTAAAATTATGAGAATAAAGTCATAACATGAGAGTAAAGTCATAACATTACGAGATATAAGTTAGAACATTACCAGATATAAGTCGTAAATTTACAAGAATATAGTCAAAACATTTCGAAAATAAAGTTGTAACATTATGAGAATAAAGTTGTAAAATTACGAGAATAAAGTTGTAAAACTGTGACAATAAAGAGAAAAAAGTCGCAACATGAATAGTCATAAAATTACAAGAATAAAGTCGTAATATTAGGAGAATAAAGTCGTAAAAGTACGAGAAACAAGTTGTATTTTATGACAGCTCTTACAAGAAGCACTTTCTTCCTAAAGCTGTCTTTCTGAAACGGGTTGTCGTACGATGGCTTTATTCTCGTAATTTCACGTCTTTATTCTCCTAATGTTACGACTTTATTCTCGAAATGGAAGAAAAAAAAAATCTCTAGCTTGGCCCTAGTCAGATTTAGATTTCTTTTTTCATTTTGTTCTAATTCCTGCTCTAAGTGGGTCACTCTGTCAGCTAAAGATACGTTTTAGTATCTCTATACTCCAGTTAAAGATTAATCAATTACTAACGTAGTTGATTATTATTTTAAAAAACAATTAAACACAATTAATCCGATTTATTGTTTTAATCCAGGCCTTTTTCTCACCTATTTGTGATCTAAGACAGTTTTAACCAGAAGCTGAACTGAAGTCTATTATTAGTCGTCTAGTTAATTATGAAAACATTTATATTAATGACACTTGTGTCATTAATATAAATGTGAGATTATTTCATTGCAAAGCCTTAAGTAATTTAGCTTTCATGTCTTCTTCTAGATGTCGGGCTTCATGTTCACTATCATGCTTGTTTTTCATTCACAGAAGGCGACAGGTCATCAGACGAGGGCGTAGACAGAGACTCGGCTGACGTGGACTCGCCGGCAGATAAAGATGACTTCAGAGTGTCGTGCGCGAAGGAGATGGCTCTGCTAGCTCTGATGGAGAAGACGGGATACAACATGGTGCAGGAGAACGGGCAGAGGAAGTATGGCGGACCGCCGCCAGGTACATCACAGCCCACAGAAACAGGAAATGACGGCACCTCAATCTAAAACATAATTAATCGTTTTGCAAATTGATGGTTAGTTGCAGCCCTAGTTTTAGCTGTTTATATTAAACTCTTTATTTCATTTAGTTTGCAGTTTTAGCCTCTTTGTAAACTTTATAAATCACATGTCTCCACTCTATAATTCTAATGTAACGTTTTATATAGACCAGGGCTGCAACTAATAATGATTTTGTAAAACGATTAATCTGTCACAGAGAGTTTTTAAACTTTCTTATATGTGTGAAAAGGGATTTTGACTCTATTGCTTGAGAAAATTAAGCTAAAAGTGACTTAAAGCCATTTTTATGTTTGCAAATATCAATTATTCTGCAAATTGATTAATCAGTCGATTATTTTTTCGGTAAATTGGTTAATAATTGGATAGTAAAAGGTTCCTTCAAGAAGACTTTTTAGGAGATTAAACCAGGTGAAACTCAATTTTTTTCACTCTAGGAGTTCTAGATAGAGAATATTAACCGAAAAACACTTCTTCTTTTTATCTTAAATGAAAAAATTTTATATATTTTTTACAATCTTGGTATAATTGCTGCTCTAAGTGGGTCTCTCTGTCAGCTAAAGGCTTAGTAGAGTCTCTTTACTCCAGTTAATAATTCATTGATTACCAAGTTAGTTAACAATTATTTCAATAATTGATTAATCCGATAAATTGTTTAAAGCTCCTAATATGTGAATAAGTGATGTTATTATTCCTTCCTTTAGCAGGTTTGTTAAATAATAACAGGTTTATATATATTAATATGTCTGAAATAAAACATCAGGAAGTGAGGATTTCCTTGTTTTAGAACAGAAGGTTATATTTTCCTCCCGCTCAGTCGTCCAGGTTTCTTCCTAAATGTTAAAAGTTCTGGGTGCCTGGTTCTGTGGCTCAGGTTGGGAAGGTCCGGCTCCTCCACGGGGCTGCGAGGTCTTCGTGGGGAAGATTCCCAGAGACATGTTCGAAGACGAGCTGGTGCCGCTGTTCGAGAAGGCCGGGAGGATCTACGAGTTCCGGCTGATGATGGAGTTCAGCGGGGAGAACCGCGGCTACGCCTTCGTCATGTACACCAACAGGTGAGGCGCCGGGCGACATCGCTGCAGCCCGGTGGGAGGCAGCAGACTAACGAGCGCTGTGGTTCGATTCCGGTCCAGAGGAGCAGCTCAGAGAGCAATCCGGATGCTGGACAACTGCGAGGTTCGACCGGGGAAGTTCATTGGAGTCTGCGTGAGTCTGGACAACTGCCGCCTCTTCATCGGCTCCATCCCCAAAGACAAGAAGAAGGAGGAGATCATGGAGGAGATGAAGAAGGTGGGTAGAGAGTTTAAAGGTCTGAGGAACAGAACAGAGCCGCCTCCGTGTCTGATGAAGGCCGTGCTTCCAGGTGACCGACGGCGTGGTGGACGTCATCGTCTATCCAAACTTCGCGGAGAAGAGCCATAACCGAGGCTACGCCTTCGTGGAGTACGAGTCCCACAAAGCAGCCGCCATGGCAAGGAGGATGCTGATGCCCGGTACGTCACCTGCTCACTGGAGACTGACATTTTTTCAGGAATCCCACGGGTCACGGGATTCCCGTGGGATTCCCGTGGGATGGGAGTCAGTATTAGTAACGATCACGGGATTGGGACGGTACAGGATTAAACATTAACGGGAGCAGACGGGAGCGGGAGCAAACCAATAGTAACTTCCGCTCTGAGTTTTTCACCCGCGCTCAAAAACAACAAGAATGGGAGTGGTGCGGGAGCGGGAGTCATTCTGAATGGGAGCGGGATGGGAGTGGGAGTAATTTCACCAGGAGTGGGACGGGACAGGATTTAGATTTCTACTCTGGCCCGGGATCGGGACGGGACACCATTTTTTTCTGTGGGAGTGGGACGGGACAGGAGTGAAAATACACTCCCGTGTCAGTCTCTACTTCCCACTTCCTGCTCCGCCCTGACCCGAGGTCAGTTCCTGTCTGTGTCCAGCAGAGGGAGGCAGAGCTCAGCCTGTGCCTCTACCTTTATGAAGGTTATTGGTGCATTATTGTGTGAATTTGAAGATTTAGAGAGTTACATTCTAAGTTTCGCAGTAAGCAAATACGGCATACGTGGGCTGGGTCCTTGGAGGCAGCATGGCAGCAGGACATGTTTGCATTTCCGGTGGTACAGACTGACCGAGAAGTAGCTCCCCCTGCTGTCCGATCAAGGGTACTACCCACAAGTCACAGATCATTTTTACCAGTGTGATATTGGTTTCATAAGTAAAAATGTATGGAGGACCAACTATGCCATATTTAAAAATAAACACATAAATAAATAAATAATAATAATAATAATAAATAAATGAGCATACAATTATACAGTGAGACATAAATGTATTCATTTCTTTTAATTAGCTTAGTTATTTATTCGCCTTTGTAATAATTGCCTTATTTATTTATTATCCCTTATAATCTTCAACTCAATTTATTTATTACTTATATTTTAAAGTATTTATTTATGTTCATGTTATAATACTTTTTTCTGTTTTATTCTTCCTTTGTGTTTTTTTAGCTTATTTATTTCTGCAACGCTTTTTATTACTGCCTGTTATTTTTACATTTCTGTGTTATAAGTGAGTTGGTTCTAATCATCAGAAATATTTAAAGGATCAGTGCGTTCATATAGGTTGTAGGGGCATCACACTGAAATCTTAGGCCGTATGGCCGATTAATGTCGTAATTAACAAATTAGCAAATAAATATAAGCAAGATCAGGCAAGATTTGATTTCATATTGCTAATCCGTTAACATATAACATCACCACACTGTTACATCGCTGTTATGCACGAAAAGGGCTTTTTATCATACTGCAATTTTACAGGTCAGACATTAGATCTTTATTTATTTAATTATTTAATTGTTATCAATACTTTTATGATGGAAAAAGTTGATTTATTTCAGGGGACATGAGGATACTGTTCATTTGTAGTTCTGATATTATCCAGCAGATGCCGCCATTCTAAACATGGTGATGAGTTTTAGGCAATGGCGTCAAACTGAACCAGGCTAGGTTGAATCAAAGGGTCAGAACGGCCTAGTCAAACGCCGGTCCTGTGTGTCCAGTGAGAGTCTATAGCAGGACTAGAGCTGCTATAAGATGCTGCTGGTTTCCTCCCTCTGCTGATGGGGTTCTGGTTCTGCCCGGCAGGAACCTTCCAGCTGTGGGGTCAGTCCATCCAGGTGGACTGGGCCGAGCCGGAGAAGGACGTGGACAAGGAGGTGATGCAGCGCGTCCGAGTCCTCTACGTACGTAATTTCACTTCTAACGCACACACACGGCACTAAGCCCGCCTCATCCTGCAGAGAAACCCAAAGTTCAGCAGCGGAGCTCCACAGCGCCGCCCTGCAGGCGGAGCTCAGCTGCTTTCTGATCAAAGAGGAGAAGCTAATGTGGCTCAGAAATAACCTGCCCTCTGTGTGAACGATTCCAAGATGGAGGGGATGGAGTCAGGAGAGAACAGTCGGTGTTTCCTCAACAAAGAGGAAGAGATTATCCTTTTAATCTGAGAGCTGACTCAGATTAGGACATTTTTCTGCCATTTACATTTTATTAAAGCGACCGAGGGAAGGAGAAGAAGAGAAAAGCTCTCAGGGAGTTTCTCCTCTTCTCCTGCTCTGTCAGACTTCCTTTGTTCCCTTTTTGTTCAGATCAGATTTCCTCAGATTTTTAGCTCTCATTCTGCTGCTGCAGCCTTTTCTGTTCATGGAAGCAGGCTTTAAAGCCAGACGGCGATAATGAGCAGGTAGATGACATCATCAAGCCACCAGCAGTCATTTCAATCCTGTATTAGGCACGCCAGGCCTTCAGAACGACGTCAGACTATAAGGACCCCACAGATGTTTCTGCTGCTTCGCTGATGCTCCTGAACGTCACGTTATTCACTGCTTGTTGTGGTTCCTCTGAGCTGCTTGTATTGTCAGCCTGGAATTATGACCCGACAAGACAGTGAATTCAATAAAAACAAAGTTTTTTAATTTATTCTGTTTTGTCTAATCCACACAGAGGCAGGGTCGTTGATAAAGGCTTAGGAAATGTGATTGTAAGCCTGCGTTCTGCTAAGTCTGCCAAGTGTTCTAGGAAGTGTTAGAGCCGCTGTCCATAGAGCAGCTCAGTGTTTCTCTGTGCATCAGGAGAAGGATTTGTTTGGCAGAGCTGATTGGTTGAACCCAGATTTACAGCTACAGGAGATTATCAGGTTATTCTGATGTTTCCATACTTCTGACACCCTCATAGTTCAGAGGACTGGCTTTTCACTACCAGGACCTGGAGGTTATGGATATGTGCGTGCTCCCATACAGAGGATTTAATTAGACAGTGGAGGACCAGGCTTAACTGACCACTAGGTGGCAGCAAAGTGCTTCCAGAAGAATCCTTGGTACAGTATGCGTGGCAGAAAGAGGCAGAGAGAGGATAAAAACATGGCTTTGGGTGCAAGGCAGATTGCTGCAGCAGTGGATAAAGATCCAGCTGTTTGATCACAATGAAGTAAAGTGGTGGCAGCATCATGCTGTGGGCCTGATTAGCCGTGATGGTTATAATGCTTCCTAATTATGGTTTTAATTATAAGGATGGAGGAGCGTTTATTAACCAAAAGACCAACAGCAGACTTTGGATCTGGTTTATTTGGATGGAGAAAGTTTGTGAAACCGACAAGATTTAGGATTAAAATCTAATTTAAGGGGACTCAACCAAATCTGCCAGAATCCCGTTGGTGATCACAGCAAGCGGGTTGACAAGATGAAACAGGGTGTTTGATCAGATGATTTGTCCAATAGAATGTTCTAAGATTGCATTTAGCTCTGATCCAGAACATGGCATTCTGGGGGATGTAGGCAGAGGAAAAGCAGAGGATAAGCTAAGCAGGATGGATGGAGGGACTGAGCTCATTTCAGAGGTTTAAGGTCATTTCAATTTTCATTGTCGATATTGGCTGATATGAAACCTTTTTGGTTAATGCTACGTTCACACTGGACGCAGCTGGCGCGACAGAAGCAGTGAGTTTACATGCAAAATCAATGGTTGACGCGCGTCAAGGCGCAGCAAAAGGTCCCGCGGCGCGTTTTGAGCAGCAGGCGCAGCGCGTCTGAGCAGCAGGCGCAGCGCGTCTGAGCAGCTGAAGCAGCGCGTCGGGCACGTTTAAGCATCTGACGCGTGTGACGCGCCGCAAACGCGTTGCTGCTCGAGATGGAAAAATAGAATTTTTGCTGCTCGACGCGCCGCGTCAACCAATCAAAGAAGCTGATCTGGGAGCTGGCAGGGAGAGACAGACACATCGCTGATGATCAGAGCGCTATGATCACTCCTCTTAAACAGTTTATTGACGTCTAAATTAACTTAAAATGCAGAAATCTGCAGGCAGAATATGTTGGCTTTTATTATCCTACTGCCTGCAGTTTGGATTATTTAGATGAAAAACACCTACCAGCCACTGCGGTGAACCGCGAGGAGGCGACCCGGCCAGAGGCTGCTGATGAAGGGATTCCTACTGTCGGCGCACCGCTGGTATGTGGGGGTCTGAGCGGCTCCGACAGAAATAATATTGGAAGCCAGGATTATAATCTGAATGAACTGACTGCACTGATTACGTTTTCAGGTGTATTTTCTCACTTAAAAACATATTAAAACTACTTTATTCCCACTGATCACAGCAAATATAGCTGCAAGGCAGAGAAAGGATAGAGTAGCTCCGCCCAACGCCCGTCAGATATAGTTTTGCACCGCGCAGCCAGAGCAGCAAAGCTGCTTCAGCCGCGCGTCAGAACGATTTTGCTGCTCTTGCTGCGTCCGGTGTGAACGTAGCATAAGATGTTTTAATAGCACTTTTTCTATTTTATTTCAATATACAAAACATTTTCTTTAGGTGCAAGAATAATGGAAGAAAGTTCCCTCCGTACAGCCAACTGTTTGCTCTCCTCCTGCAGGTGCGTAACCTGATGATGGAAACCACGGAGGAAACCCTCTACAAGGAATTCTCCAGCTTCAAACCGGGCTGCGTGGAGCGGGTCAAGAAGCTCACCGACTTTGCCTTCATCCACTACCGCAGCCGCAGCGACGCCATCACCGCCATGGGCCTCATGAACCGCAGGCAGATCGACGGGGCCACCGTGGAGGTGACCCTGGCCAAGCCGACGGGGAGCAAAGACGGGAGGAGGTCCGGCAACAGAGGGTACCTGGGGAACATGGCCGCCGGGGCAGGGGATAGAAGGCTGTCATTCAGAAACACGCCCCTGCAGACCAGCCTTGGAAACCCCTATTACACCAAAGGAGGTGAGGAAGACGTTTCTCTGTTAGCCTGGATGGTTCAAGCTTATAAAAGAAGCTGATTTTTTTGGAATTACTATGAGAAACTTGTGCATAACTTGTGAGTAAAATATCATGTTACGCATATATTGACATATCTGACTTGTTCCAGTCGACCGCTGAGCGTGTTTCTAGCTTCCAGCTACTGTATAATGGTCTATTGGCAGCGTTTTGCTCTAAAAGGGGGTTCACAGGAGAAAACTGTCAGTTCTCCTCCAGACTTCATCTCCATCATAGGCGTAGCCAGAAGGTGAGTGTGATGGATCCTCCCTGCTTTCACGACCACGACCAACAATCTACCTAGCAGACATGATGCTGAATCTGTTGCGACTGCAAACCTTCTTTTTTTCTTTCTCTCTTCTCTTTTTATTTATTCTTTTTTTTCTTTGGTGGACGATAAACAGCAGCTAGGTTAATATCTTTTTATGCAGGCTGAGCACATTGCTGCCCCCCTCAGGAAACTGGCATTACGCTACCCTGCTTTATGCATAAATCTGGAGGAGAACTGACACATTTGGAAGGCAGGATTATAATCTGGATGAACTGATTAAGTTTTTAGGTGGACTTATTCCATTAAAAACATATTAAAACTACTTTATTCCCACTGATCACAGCAAATATAGCTGCAAGGCAGAGAAAGGACAGTGAAGCTCCGCCCAACGTGCGTCAGACACACTTTTGGACCGCGCAGCCAGAGCAGCAAAGCTGCTTCAGCCGCGCGTCAGAACTAACTGGTACAAGCAGCAAAAATGAAGCAGCAGACGCGATTTTGCTGCTCCAGCTGCGTCCGGTGTGAACGTAGCATTAGTCTTCTGGATGTTAGCAAAAGAACATTTCATCAGTGATTGTGCACTTTAAGAGTTAACGTTTGTTTTGGGCTGGAAGTGAAGAGAATGTCGAATAGAATGCCCTCAGATCAATTTCTAAAATACAAATTTGAATTTGAAAATAAAAAAAAATCTCTTTTTGTAAAGTAAGTGTTTCGTTTCTAGGTTGCAGTTTTTTCAAATTTCAATCAAAAAATATTGACCTCAATAATAATAGAACAAAATTCCCTCCATATTTGGCAGCAATAATCAGGGAAATATTGGCAAAAGAGGCTGACAGCACTGAGATATAAGCAGGACCAATTTGGCAAAATAGCAGAACATGGCAAATTATTAAGTACTAAAGTGCTGGTTATACTCCCGCAGCTGTGTGTCGCCGTTAGCTTGCCGCAGGAATGAAGCAGATATTTTTTGATTTATACTTATTTATATATTTTTATTTATTTATTTATAATTTAGAAGCGTGGTCTGTGCTATGCTCCTTCCTGCGACGCTGTCTGCAGCACTGTCTACGGTCACCTACAATTGGGGGCGGGGCATATCTACGTTAACTGTGACACACACGCAGACGACCTGGTTTCTGAGCATAAACCAGGTTCAAAAGAGCACCACAACCTGCAGGATCTGGCAATAAAAAAAACTCTGCTTTCTGATTGGCTGACAGTAACGTCTGGTTGAGCTGATTATGCCTGGGTGAGAACCCTGTTCTGGTCACTGCAGGGTTCACCGCTGGTTCCTGGTTGCACCTTTCCTGGTTCCTTAATCAAAGTTATCTTCAATTATTCTTTTAAAAAGTTTATTTTTTATGTGGAGAAGAGATTTTATCTTTGCTCAAACATTTAGGAAAAGTTCATCCAGTAAGATCCGCAGCTTTTTGTCAGTGAGCCTCTTGTTATCAGCCTGGACAGGCGGACAGTGGCTGTTCCCCTCATGAGGAGGGCAGTCATGCTCTCTGCTGCTTCTCTTATATTAAAATCTCTCCGCTGGATCCTCCAAAGAACTCAAACAGCCACTTTGTCTCTGTGGTTTCCAAGGGGAAAGGTTGCAAACAACAGCCTCTCTCATCTGCTGAAAAACACTCCATATTAATACAGCTCCATCCATTTCCATCACGCCTGCACATATTTCCTGTAAATAGCACAAAAGTTTGGATGGACCTTTGCCACAATGGGGCCGTAAAATATTCATAGGAGGATGTGAGTGTAGCACAGAAGGAGAGATGAAGTAGAGAAGGCTGATTAAGGAAAGGAACCAGCCAAACAAAAGCCTCCTTTTTCTATTAACTGTAGTTTGCTTGATGGTAGAGAGGAATCAATATATTTCCATACAGTATGCAAAACATGTTTTCTCTGTTTAGAAAGATGGGAGCATCAAGGAGCATATCTATAAGAAGCATTTCAAGGTCCTGGAGTGGCCTAGCCAGTCTCCAGATCTCAACCCCATAGAAAATCTTTGGAGGGAGTTGAAAGTCCGTGTTGCCCAGCGACAGCCCCAGAGCATCTCTGCTCTAGAGGAGATCTGCATGGAGGAATGGGCCAAAATACCAGCAACAGTGTGTGAAAACCTTGTGAAGACTTACAGAAAACGTTTGATCTCTGTCATTGCCAACAAAGGGTATATAACAAAGTATTGAGATGAACTTTTGTTATTGACCAAATACTTATTTTCCACCATATTTTGCAAATAAATTCTTTAAAAATCAGACAATGTGATTTTCTGGATTTTTTTTCCTCATTTTGTCTCTCACAGTTGAGGTATATCTATGATGAAAATTACCGGCCTCTCTCATCTTTTTAAGTGGGAGAACTTGCACTATTGGTGGCTGACTAAATACTTTTTTGCCCCACTGTATCAACGGTCATTAGCCAATCAAATTTTTCCGGTCATAGCATCTTGATTCATATGTCGCAGCTAATATACGCAACGGTTGAAATAAGAATTATTTACTTTACCATTGAGTTAAGTCCCAGTGTTCACGGGGATGGACGTCTGTGTCTTCGCCATAGAGCTAACAGAACTGGCAGCGTTGCGAGGCAAGGGCTCAAACATGTACGGCTGGAAGCCTTCTACACCAAACCAAGCTTCTGCCGCCCTGGCGTCCTCTTCCACTACAGCTTCGTCCGCGATTTACTCCTCTAAATAAAAAATGTATGACGGAGGAGACTCATCCACGACCTCCGACACTAAACTCTCCTCCTCTTGCATGTTTCCTCTGTCCATAGCGTTCCTTGATAGTGTCGTTTCTAAGTCACCAATTTAGTGCTACTTGGTCCCAATGGAATTTCCCATTGGGAACCTGCTAGCACTAAGTTGCTAACTGGTTAGCAAGATGCTTCTGATAAACCGGCCACAACCAAACTTGCTTGCAAACCTTCCACTACAATAATCCCTCCCCCTTGATATACGACCAATCACATTCACTTTCTTTACGCATGTTAAGTCGTGCACCAATCGGAAGAATTCGGAAATGCAACTGTTGGGACGACCGTTTCCCCACGACTTTAAAGAAGTGCATATGACAGAGGAAGAGGCCAACCGAAGGAAAGAGCAGCTTCTTATTTCCATTAGATGAGTAAAAGTGAAGTGGTATTGTGTTATGACATTAATGACTGTGATTAACAGGAAATAAACATCATTACCTCTGCTTCATTGTCTGTATTTCCTCCTCTGCTGCTGGTGTTGTCCTCCTTCAGTTCATTTCTATTATCATTCCCCGTGGCTGCTGCTCCAGTTAGGCAGATTCCCAGGCCTCCGTCTTCTGGATAAACTCCATTTTTCCTGCTGAAGAACTTCAGCACCCAGGCTGTTTTCCTGTTAAAGGAAACCGCTTGGAGGGCTTTAAATTAGGTTTACAAAAAGAAAGCTTCTTCTTGTTTATTTTGCCAAGATTATTCTGCCTGAGTGCAGCACTAAGTAGATGAAGTGTCATCGTACATCATTAGGGTCTAAACAGTCAACTCTAGAAGCAAGTATTATATAAAGCAGGGACTTGATAAAGAGATATGACTTGAAGAATAAGAGGCAGATTTTTGTACCAAAAACACTCAGATATATATCAGAGAATATAGCTAGCTCTATATATCCCATTAAACATTAATTCAATAATGCATATCTAACCTTGTGCCACTTGGGCTATTCTGTCAGTTTGTTGTAGCCCTTCCATCTTTTGGCAGTTTAGTTAGTTGTTTAATCACTGTCTCCTCAGTCTTCTTTATCAATCATCTTTTAATTGATTGCTTTGGCTGGTTGTGGGGCCACTCATCTCATTGTTTGAGCTTTTGATCAGCTTGTCAGATGGATGCCTAAATGTTTGATTTGCTGGCTGTTTGTTGGTTGGTTGTTTGTCAGCCCTTTCTCAGTTGGTTCGTTAGTTGTCAGCCTTTTGTTGGTTGGTTGGTTAGTTGTCAGCCTTTTGCTGGTTGGTTGGTTAGTTTTTAGCCTTTTGTTGGTTTGTTGGTTTGTTTTTAGCCTTTTGTTTGTTGGTTGTTGGTTAGTTGTCAGCCCTTGGTTGGTTGGTTGGTTGTTTCTCAGACCTTTGTTGGTTTATTGTTTGTCAGCGCTTTGTTGGTTGGTTGTCATCCCTTTGTTGGTTGGTTGGCTGGATGGTTCGTTATCATCCCTTTGTTGGTTGGTTGGTTAGCTGCCAGACCTTTTGTTGGTTGGTTGGTTGGTCAGTTGTCAGCCCTTGGTTGGTTGGTTGGTTGGTTATCATCCGTTGGTTGGTTGGTTGGTCAGTTGTCAGCCCTTGGTTGGTTGGTTGGTTTGTTGGTTGGTTCGTTATCATCCCTTGGTTGGTTGGTCAGTTGTCAGCCCTTGGTTGGTTGGTTGGTTTGTTGGTTGGTTCGTTATCATCCCTTGGTTGGTTGGTCAGTTGTCAGCCCTTGGTTGGTTGGTTGGACGGTTGGTTATCATCCCTTTGTTGGTTGGTCGGTCGGTCAGTTGTCAGCCTTTGGTTGGTTGGTTGGACGGTTGGTTATCATCCCTTGGTTGGTTGGTTGGTCAGTTGTCAGCCCTTGGTTGGTTGGTTGGTCAGTAGTCAGCCCTTGGTTGGTTGGTTGGTTAGTTGCCAGCCCTTTGTTGGTTTTTAGGTTAGTTGGCTATAAGCCTTTTACTGAGTTATTTGGGTTATGTTTTGGCCTGACCTTGCAGGCTGCTTTTAGTTTATCTTATGGTTAGTCTGATCTGTTGACTGATCTTTCAGTTTATATGGACTCATCTTTTGGTTGTGGTTTGTTTCTTGTATTTGATGGTAGTTGGTGAGTTTCTGGACGTTTGTTCAATCAGACACCCAGTCTGATGATTGTTTCGTTGGTTGGTTGATTTTAGGCATTTATAATCATTTAGATGTTTATAAAGCAGATGTCTGAATCCCTTTGTGTATTTAACTGAAACACAGAAAGCCATGAAATTACTGGAATGTGGGGTTTAAAAAGCTCATCCAAGACGTTTGATCAGTTACCAGGCAAAGTAGACAGTGGTAAATGTAGCCTCCAGCAAGAAGTCAAGACAACCTAGAATGGAGAGGCTAAATGTATTTAGTTTAAACATTAAGTTGATCTGAGATCCAGCTGGATGGTACATTTACTACAGAGGCTGATTCAGCTTTGAATACTCCCACTCAGACAGCTTTATTTTGAAGCCCTCGGCACTACACAGCTCATAAAACCAAACATAAACAAACAACATGGCTGCCTGGGAGAAAGAGTGGTTGCTACATCAACTCTAAACAGTGACTGTGAGATGAGTTATTCCACGTTGGTTTGTCCCACAGATGAACCCTCAGCGGTGTCTCTGCTCCTCCATAGGGACTAATATCAAAGCAACACGTATGTCTGACATCATTATCTAAATCACTTCAAAGCTGCTCTGCAACAAACACTTGAAATTTGTTTCACAACAACTTGAACATTAATTAGCTTAAGAAAGGAAAGCAGAGTAAAGAGGGCAGCATTTATTTCCATCTGATCAGGAGAAGTGGAGCCATTCAACACTGATGGCTCTGCTAATGAATTGATTAGTGAGGCAAATGGATCCGTTTGGTCTCCTGAGAGCTGATGGGGGGGATAAATGTGAAGATGGTCACTTTCTGTTTGATTCTGTTAAAAATTATAGAGTTTTACTGGAGGGATCTGCTGCTGACAGTTTTTAGATGATTTACTGCTTACAAATATTTGAGTCATTAAATGTTGATGGACATGGATTAGATCCGCCCATAGACTGTATGAATTAAACAGATAGATGTAGATCTACCTCATCCAGAGAGTCTAACATCTGTTTGTGTTTCTGCCTCAGATGACTCAGACTGCTACATGTTCCCCCTGGGACCCTGCACCACCCTGAACCCCACCAGCCTGCTCTCCCTGAAGCAGAGCCAGATCGGCTCGGCCGTCAGCCTGCTGGAGTACCACTGCCTTAAGAACTGCTGGTCGCCTCCAGAGTACCACCTGTACTCCAGCAGCGGACAGGACGGGAAGCTGCTGCTGCTCTACAAGGTCTTTTCTCATCGCTTACATGACCGAATTCCCCAATAAAGTCAGTTGTTTGTGTTGGAATGCTAAGAACCCAGTGAGCTGTGAAAGTATCAGCAGCTGTACTGTTTTAATGAAGGTGGTGCTGCCGTCCACTCGAGCCTCCTATTTCCCCGATAAGCTGTGTGTCCTGCTGGATGACGCCAAGGAGCTGGCAGCTCAGACCACGCTGTGGAATCTGGGTAAGAAACACGCTTCGACTCACAGCTGCTCACACACCTCCTCCATGTTGGTTTAGTGTGAGGAAACGATGCGATCTGAATCTATTCAATATAGTTTTCAAGAAGAAACATGGATGTTGTGGTCAGAGGTTGATCTCAGCAGGACAACAGAGGAGGGTTTGGATCAGTGCTGCAGTAATCCAGTAGGGAGGTCCTCCTTCCTGCAGCTTATATATATACAGCCTTCAAAACACCTGAATCAGATCAGTCACTCATTACCAGGCCTCTGCTGAGCTGAAGGACACGCTGAGGGAGTTCAGCTGTTAAATCAATGGCTGCGTTCAAATTAACGGGCTGCGTCTTCCAAGGACCCGGTCTACCTGGACTGGGTCCTTCGTAGTCCGTTAAAATAATGAGACCGGAAGAGTTTTGGCTGTGAATTCATATGGCTTACACCGCCGTACGCTATGTTGCTGGGCAACCACAACTGTTGACACACAAAGCAGGAAAAAAATGAATACCGTACTTTTCTTTTTCTATTTTTTTTTTTTTTTTTATTGTACAGTGAACAAAGATTACACTCTTGAGAATCCAGAGTGGAGTAAAGGTTCCAACCACAGGGAGCATCAACAAATAAAAGCCAATGTAATTATAGAAACCTTAGTGAGTTAAATAACCTGCTGCTGTCATTTTGTACATCTCTGATGTTGCTGTTATTTTCAAATATCCATTACTGTAAAAATGTCCATAGCTGTATGTTGGTTACCGTAATTTTCGGACTATTAGCCGCACCTGAATATAAGCCGCAGAAGCTAAATTGATTGATTTGTACATATACAAGCCGCACCGGACTATAAGCCGCAGGTTTTTTATGTTTAATGTCTGTCTTTCTCGCTGTCGTTCTGTCTCGTACCACTCACGATAGAAGTCTGCTTCTGGAGGACCTCCGCATTCCCGCGCGCACGGCTACTGTACTTGTGTTTTGAAGCAAATGTGACGTCTACATGGTGGATGGTAAATTCCATAGATTTAGGTATTACACTAGTGGCCGTTAGCTAAGTCGCATTGCTATATAAGCCGCAAGGTCGAAAAATTGAGAAAAAGTCGTGGCTTATAGTCCGAAAATTACATTATTTATTCTCCAGGTGCACAGTTTATTCTGATCCAACTTTCATTCTTATTAGCTATGATGCGTTATATTTCCTGATCTGATTGAAACGACTCAAAAACAGAAACTACCCAGGTTGCTCATTTACATGGACAAAAGTAAGCAGAGAAAAACGGCTAATTGGGCTAAAAATCTGTCATTTATAAGTGGGTCTACCCAATCGAAGTAGAAATAAACCAATGCCCATGCTAGCTAGGGTTAGCCTGCCTCATCCATAATAACCCGATCCTGACAAATGTTCTTTGACCAATCAGATTGTCGGTCTGCATAAAAAACACCCCTCAGTTGCATAATAAGCTCTGATCACATTATTCCCTCTGACATGTTTAAATGACACAGTTTCTGTCTGATCGGCCGTTTATTACTTCATGTCCATGAAAACATAGCTACAGATGACACAGTGCTAGCAAGAGGGAAATACTGCTGCACATTTCTATGGATCCTGGAAAGTTCTTGAATGTTCTGGTGAAGATTCTCAGTCATCCAGGTCATACTTTTATTTGTTACTTCCTGTCTCATTGACAGCAGTGTCCCAACTGCTCTTAAACATGCTGTCCTACAACCTCTGATCAAAAAGAAAAATCTAGATCTCTCTGTGTTGTCCAACTTTAGGCCGATCTCTAAATTGCCATTTTTATCTAAGATTTTAGAGAAATTGTTTTTTATTCAGATTTAGTCTTAATGGCCAATGATATATATGAGAAGTTTCAGTCTGGCTTCAAACCTTTTCATAGCACTGAGACAGCACTGTTGAGAGTTATTAATGATTTAATGGTTGACTCAGGAAATCCTGCTAGTGCTCCTTGATCTTAGCTGCCTTTGATACGGTGGACCATGGGATTCTCCTGGCGCGACTTGAGCAGTGGGTGGGAATTACAGGATCTGCTCTCTCATGGTTCCAGTCTTATCTGACTGATCGGAGCTTTTCTGTGCAGCTAGGTGAATTCACCTCATCTTCAGCTCCTATCAGATCTGGGGTTCCCCAAGGCTCCATTCTTGGACCAATTCCTGTAGTATAAAGCCTTGAACTCAACGTTATTCCTGACATTTTGAATTGAAAAAGCTTCCTGGATGGAAGCAAAATGTCTTCAAACTTAGGAACAAAGTCCAGTGGATTTTTTTTATTTCCTTTTTATGGAAAGTTCTTGAATTTTAAATCAACCAAGGTGAGGAATCCCTGAGAAAAGAGGTTTTTACAAATTCTCTCTGTTCGTTCTGGCTGAGCTTCAGCTGTTTTCTAAGGAAGAATGGCCCAAAATGTCAGGGAGTGACAGAGGAGAGCTGGTGACAAATGCATGCCACACTTTTCAGATTTTATGAAGGTTATTCTGAAAATAAATGATCTTTTCATCCACTTCACCTGTAGTTGTCCCCTTAAAATTCCAACAAATGTCCAAAATGTAAAGGAAGTGAAGGGGTGTGAATACTTTCTAAGGATCTATATAGGCCTGCATTTTTTTATGAGAAACTGTGACCTAACTAATTAAATTATCTGTATTTTTGAAGATGAAAATGTTTTTAAGGCGTCTCTGCTGCTGGTTCGGGTCGACAGGCTCAGAGAAGCTGGTGTTTCCAGTTTGTTAAAAGGTCAGAGGGGCGTCTCACCGACAACCTCCCAGCTGGAACTCAGCAGGAACGTATGCAGAAATATGCGGGGTGTCTAATCTCAGCGCTGCGGCTGTGATCTGAGAGCCACCTCCATGTTTTATGGATGGAGTTTAGCCGCCGCTTCACCCTCGGTGTCATAAACACTGACCCTCTTTGTTTTAATGGCCTCCATGATGAGCTGGTAGTAATCTGCAGCACATCCCTCCTCATGCATTTTAAAACACTCCAGACCTGCTGCTGCTGCTGCTCTGAGTCGCTCTGCCATCATCATTTATTTAGACCCATGCCTGTCCTCTCTACTGCAGACATCAGACCCAATAAAGCAGGTTCAGGAACCTGAAGGGGCCTCTCGGTCGGCCCCAGAAGGACTAAGTTAGTGTGAAGAGCAGAAACCGCAGAGCACGACCGTGTTTGGCATCCGGGTGGAACGCCACAGCATCTGTAAGAGTCTGAATGGGAGCCAGGCAGGGCGGCGGCGGCGGCTGCCAGCGCCGCTCTGCGCCACAGCTCTGCTACACGGGGAAAATCTTCAACGCTTGTTTGTGATTTCTCACCTGGAAGCAGGAGAGCATCTTCAGATTCCAGATGTTCCCGTTCGGTTCCTGATTTGAAACGTTTTCCTGCTGCAGGAGCTTAAATTTGGCCTCATTTACTAATTTTTTGAAGGACGTTTTTTTTTGCTTCATTCTGATTATTAAATGCACCGAGAGCTGCTGAACGCATCGACACAGCTGGCTGGGTTTAAAAATGGCCGTTTGAGATCACAGCAGAGACGTAAGGTCTACTGGAGCCACAGCGGCTTTCCGTCAGGCCGCTACCTGCTGGAAGCCCTCACAGGATTCTGTTTCCGCTCTATTTCTCACTCTACAGGGTTTCCACGGGACATTAAAAATCATTAAAAGTCATTAAATTAGTATTTTTTTTTATTAAGGCATTTAAAATGCTTTATTTGAAAAACAAAAAAGTTTATAAAAACAATTTCATCACATATATTATATCGCAATATATTTGCGCAGAATTGGTAACAGAGAGAATGGGAAAATGCAAATTTCAAAAAAAGTGGCTGGAAAACAAATAATTCAGGACATGGTTGCAGCCCCTCTAGGATAAAGATGAAGGATAAATAGAAAAAAAATTAAAAAAGACAATATAATATAAAATAAAATAAAAAAATCTAAAGTGATGTAAAAACAAAATCACAAATATTCTTGCCTTCTTATTCAGCCATTTCTAAATGAGAATCTTCAGCATTTTCTGGTGGTTTTATTGTTCATAATCTTTCCAGACATTGACTTTACCTATTTTTTTATTATCGTCTGAAAAATATTCAGAATAAATCTCCTGTCAGTTCCGCCACATCAGGTTGATCTATTATTCAAACATTTCATATACTTTTTTGTTCTGTGCTGAAGAATTTGTTTCTTTTTATCAAAATGGACCAAATGTGAGTAAAATTCACAATAAAACAAGCTACATACCTCACTAGGATTTTAATGTACTTTCACACACTTGTTAATAAAATATGTAAAATTCAAGAGATATTTTTTTTTTGGATGAATGTAAAATTATTAGTTTTTTGACATACATTTGATTATTGTAACCATTTGTAAGTACTTAATAAACTATTAAGAATAAAATAAAAGATGATGAAGGATTTTGCCATGTTTCATATATATACAGTGGGGCAAAAAAGTATTTAGTCAGCCACCAATAGTGCAAGTTCTCCCACTTAAAAAGATGAGAGAGGCCGGTAATTTTCATCATAGATATACACTATATTGCCAAAAGTATTTGCTCACCTGCCTTGACTCACATATGAGCTTAAGTGACATCCCGTTCCTAATCCATAGGGTTCAATATGACGTCGGTCCACCCTTTGCAGCTAGAACAGCTTCAACTCTTCTGGGAAGGCTGTCCACAAGGTTTAGGAGTGTGTTTATGGGAATTTTTGACCATTCTTCCAGAAGCGCATTTGTGAGGTCGCACACTGATGTTGGACGAGAAGGCCTGGCTCTCAGTCTCCGCTCTAATTCATCCCAAAGGTGTTCTATCGGGTTGAGGTCAGGACTCTGTGCAGGCCAGTCAAGTTCATCCACACCAGACTCTGTCATCCATGTCTTTATGGACCTTGCTTTGTGCACTGGTGCACAGTCATGTTGGAAGAGGAAGGGGCCAGCTCCAAACTGTTCCCACAAAGTTGGGAGCATGGAATTGTCCAAAATGTCTTGGTATGCTGAAGCATTCAGAGTTCCTTTCACTGGAACTAAGGGGCCAAGCCCAGCTCCTGAAAAACAACCCCACACCATAATCCCCCCTCCACCAAACTTTACACTTGGCACAATGCAGTCAGACAAGTACCGTTCTCCTGGCAACCGCCAAACCCAGACCCGTCCATCAGATTGCCAGATGGAGAAGCGCGATTCGTCACTCCAGAGAACGCGTCTCCACTGCTCTAGAGTCCAGTGGCGGCGTGCTTTACACCACCGCATCCGACGCTTTGCATTGCACTTGGTTATGTATGGCTTGGATGCAGCTGCTCGACCATGGAAACCCATTCCATGAAGCTCTCTGCGCACTGTTCTTGAGCTAATCTGAAGGCCACATGAAGTTTGGAGGTCTGTAGTGATTGACTCTGCAGAAAGTTGGCGACCTCTTCGCACTATGCGCTTCAGCATCCGCTGACCCCGCTCCGTCAGTTTACGTGGCCTACCACTTCGTGGCTGAGTTGCTGTCGTTCCCAAACACTTCCATTTTCTTATAATACAGCTGACAGTTGACTGTGGAATATTTAGGAGCGAGGAAATTTCACGACTGGATTTGTTGCACAGGTGGCATCCTATCACAGTTCCACGCTGGAATTCACTGAGCTCCTGAGAGCGACCCATTCTTTCACAAATGTTTGTAAAAACAGTCTGCATGCCTAGGTGCTTGAATTTATACACCTGTGGCCATGGAAGTGATTGGAACACCTGATTCCAATAATTTGGATGGGTGAGCAAATACTTTTGGCAATATAGTGTACCTCAACTATGAGAGACAAAATGAGAAACAAAAATCCAGAAAATCACATTGTCTGATTTTTAAAGAATTTATTTGCAAAATATGGTGGAAAATAAGTATTTGGTCAATAACAAAAGTTTATCTCAATACTTTGTTATATACCCTTTGTTGGCAATGACAGAGATCAAACGTTTTCTGTAAGCCTTCACAAGGTTTTCACACACTGTTGCTGGTATTTTGGCCCATTCCTCGATGCAGATCTCCTCTAGAGCAGTGATGTTCTGGGGCTGTCGCTGGGCAACACGGACTTTCAACTCCCTCCAAAGATTTTCTATGGGGTTGAGATCTGGAGACTGGCTAGGCCACTCCAGGACCTTGGAATGCTTCTTACGAAGCCACTCCTTCGTTACCCGGGCGGTGTGTTTGGGATCATTGTCATGCTGAAAGACCCAGCCACGTTTCATCTTCAATGCCCTTGCTGATGGAAGGAGGTTTTCACAAAAAATTTGACGATACATGGCCCCATTCATTCTTTCCTTCACACGGATCAGTCGTCCTGGTCCCTTAGCAGAAAAACAGCCCCAAAGCATGATGTTTCCACCCCCATGCTTCACTGTAGGTATGGTGTTCTTTGGATGCAACTCAGCATTCTCTCTCCTCCAAACACGACGAGTAGAGTTTTCACCAAAAAGTTCTATTTTGGTTTCATCTGACCATATGATATTCTCCCAGTCATCGTCTGGATCATCCAAATGCTCTCTAGCAAACTTGAGACGGGCCTTGACATGTACTGGCTTAGGCAGGGGGACACGTCTGGCACTGCAGGATTTGAGTCCCTGGCGGCGTAGTGTGTTACTGATGGTAGCCTTTGTTACTTTGGTCCCAGCTCTCTGCAGGTCATTCACTAGGTCCCCCCGTGTGGTTCTGGGATTTTTACTCACCGTTCTTGTGATCATTTTGACCCCACGGGGTGAGATCTTGCGTGGATCCCCAGATCGAGGAAGATTATCAGTGGTCTTGTATGTTTTCCATTTTCTAATAATTGATCCCACAGTTGATTTCTTCACACCAAGCTGTTTACCTATTGCAGATTCAGACTTCCCAGCCTGTTGCAGGTCTATAATTTTGTTTCGGGTGTCCTTTGACAGCTCTCTAGTTTTGGCCATGGTGGAGTTTAGAGTGTGACTGTTTGAGGTTGTGGACAGGTGTCTTTTATACTGATAACGGGTTCAAACAGGTGCCATTAATGAAGGTAACGAGTGGAGGACAGAGGAGCCTCTTACAGAAGAAGTTACAGGTCTGTGAGAGCCAGAAATCTTGCTTGTTTGTAACTGACCAAATACTTATTTTCCACCATATTTTGCAAATAAATTCTTTAAAAATCAGACAATGTGATTTTCTGGATTTTTTTTTCTCATTTTGTCTCTCATAGTTGAGGTATATCTATGATGAAAATTACCGGCCTCTCTCATCTTTTTGAGTGGGAGAACTTGCACTATTGGTGGCTGACTGAATACTTTTTTGCCCCACTGTATATATATTAGGACTGCAGCTAAACAAATCCTTCAGTCCCACCTTCTATAAACCTGAAATAATCCCTTTAATCCTTTAAAGATCTGTTCCTTCCTCTCTTTCTTCAATCTTTGCTTTTTTAACACAGCAGACCTGAAATATGATCAACCTCCTTCACATCTCTTGGGTTTTCTTTATCTTCGAATCTCGTTTTCCTTCAAATACAAAGGATCCATAATCCAAGACTAGCGTCTGACAGATGTCCTGACATCAGCATGAAGGGGAAATGAGACGAAGTGGTAAAATGGGACAGAGCAGCTAAAAGGTTTAAAGAAGTGAGGGCGGCTCATTCTGGTCCAGAAGTTCTGAAGCAGAACCCAGCCGCCAGAACCTGCTCATTAAAGCGGTTTTCCCTTTTTTTTTTTTTCGATGCAACTGTGAGAAGGATGGAGAATAAAGCCAGAGCAGATCCT
Source organism: Cyprinodon diabolis (assembly GCA_030533445.1). NCBI lineage: Eukaryota > Metazoa > Chordata > Actinopteri > Cyprinodontiformes > Cyprinodontidae > Cyprinodon > Cyprinodon diabolis. Next base: position 42,839,539 of record CM060075.1, on the reverse strand, counting down.
GTGGAGGATGCTTTAATCGAACTTTTTTATTCCCCTCCATCTCTACAGGAGGCTGAATATATTTGCCTCTGATGGAGCTCACAGCAGCTAAAGAACATCCTCTGATTTTATTTCTCCTGTTTTTCTCCTTCATCTCTTCTTCATATGTCTTCGTTAATCCATGCTGCTCCTGCAGAAGCAGAATCTCCCCCTCACAGATGATGACTCCTAATATAACTGCTATGTTAAAAAACAAAACAAAAACACATCTGTGTCATTTGATCATTTTGAAAAAATACAGATAGATTTTTTTAATATATTCACAAAAGCTCCCTTTAATCAGATTCATTTTAACACTTTAAATAGTCTATTTAATTCCTAATTACAATAAGGTTCACTGAAAACCAGTTGATCATTTGATGCTAATGAGGTTTTATATCTAAAGATCTGAGTCTGTGTGGCTGAAATGGGTCTAGAGTTCTTCCAGTAGGAAGAGAAACAGAAGAAAGCATATTATTAGCTGATATAAACGTGTCCAGAAGACAAACTAGTCCTTGTTTTTATCTGCCCCACTTGGCCTGGCTCTACTCCACCCCACTTTTATAACCCTTTCCATTACGGCTTCTTTGGTACCGTACTGGGCGTTTTCATTTCTGCTTGGTCCAACTCCTGAGAATGGCTGAAAAAAGCCAACACCAGTACCAAGAAAGCAGCAATGGAAACTGGTGGGTTGGATTAGAGGTCTACAGGTCTACTGGTCTACAGAGAGTTACGGTAATTTATATACTCTGTCTTATTGACTAAGTTAAAATTAACATGAACATATGTGCTTTCACTGATAGAATAACATTAAATTCTGCCATCTTGCTGATGAAGGTTCTCAGTCATCCAGGTCATAGTCATTCCGTAAAAATTCAAAAAATATCCACTGGACTTGGTTTTCAAGATTTGAAGACGTTTCGCCACCTCTCCAGGAAGCTTTCTCAATTCAAATTCTGCCATCTTCTATGCTAATCCGTGCCGGAAGCACGAACCATTCTGCACATGCGCCATTAGCTCATTTGTGCATCCGGGTTTCCCTCGATTTTATTTAGTTAAAAAGACCTGAATGACATTTTACCCTCCCCCCAAAATAGTAAACATACTAAAATATGTGTTAAAGGTTAATAATGTATAATAATGTATTTCCTGAGAAAATAAATGCCTTATAATCCTTTCTGTTTTATCACTCGTCTCTGCCCGATCTGCACTGGTAATGGGATCCTACACTACTGTTATGATTTTATCTAGAGCTCTGACCCATATGCACAAGACCAAACAGAGAGACCAGGGAAAAGTTTAACAGGTTTATTTTGAATAGATTGAGAAGGGTCCAGTGCTGCTCTGAACACTGCCGAACCGGGACTGTAAAGTGAAGGGGAAGAGTCATCGGTTAGTTCAGGCTCAGTGGGAAATTTGTGTCTTTGACTTGAAGAAGGGAATTTAGGCTATAGGACTCACGTTTCAAGAAAAAGGTGTCTCTTATTTGAATCCAGTCGGTGTGGGTTGTTCCAGTAAAGGCTTGCTCGTTGGAGGGCGGACAAGGTTTACCCAGATTGCGGTTTTTCCTTGAGGAACGGAGGAGCTGACTGCCACTTAATTTTCCTGCGGTACTTCAACAGTTCTTGTGAAGATGAATCCCCTGCTCAGAGAGATGCCCAGACAATCCTTACGGGAAAAGTAGATCCAAAACACAAGCTCGAATCATCAGCTCAGTTTGGTGCTCAGAGAATCCTGCCAGGGGTAGAAGGTCCAAAACATCCAGTTTGCAGGTTGACTTCCTGCCGAGAGGCAAAGACAAAACAACAAGGTTAAAGTCATGTTGACAAAAACTCAGGTTAGACTCTGCTAAACTAAGCATGGCTATAGTACCCCAAACTGGCAAACACTCTGGCGTCGAGGTAGTGGCAGTCAGCAGCTTAAGAGTCTCAGGTAATGAGACAACGAGCTGCAGGTGTGCAGGGAGGCCCAATGAGGACGGGGCACCACCTGGTGGAGAAGGAAAGGAAACACAAACTGGATTCTTGACAACTTCCAGTGGCTTAACTTTTTCGGCTTTGGATTTAAACATAAATTTTGAGTTTTATGTTTTCGTTTTGTTTCAACCTTATCGTATATAGTGCAGTAATTTTACCACCATAATTCTATTATTTATAGACACCCGGATGTATATCTGTTCACGCATGCGCACAATGGATCGTGCTTCTGAGACGTATCGAGTAGTGACAAGGCTAGCTAAAAGGTTAGGGCTAGCTAAAATGTGTGTTTGTTCAGTTACTCTAGCGTGTTGGCTTCACTTAATCCATTCAGCTAGCTAAATTACGCTTTGAGGACAAAATTAGCTAAAATGCTAAAATTTAATAAAATCTAAATTATATAATTTTGGTTAACAATGACAGGTGACAAACAGTAATTCAACCTATCTGCTGAATTGAGTCGTATCAATGGCCGCTACTGATGCTACAGTAAAAAGAGAAGATTCTATCTAGAACATTCTGTGGGATCTAAATAATCACCCAGCATCCTTCCTTCCAGATTCTTCCATCCTGTCTGGACCTTTGTACGATTCGCCCAGAAGCCTCTCCCCTCCTTTCACCATGTCCACCTCTGATGGCAGTCCCAGCATCCTGAGCTGTGGGGGACAGACCTACACCCCGTGCCTCCCTGTCGCCCCTCCACCGCCTCCCTCACCATCCCCCTTCTCCATCCCTCCCCTGCAGTCTCTCTCCATGTTCTCCCCCGCTGCGTCCCATGCAATGCGGCACTGCATGAACTCCCAGTCTTCGTTCTACTGAGGGTGAGGCCCACACACGTTCCACCTCTACTTCAGGAACAGGCAAAAATAAATCGGTCCAGATACTTTAACATTAAATGCAGAATACGGAGAGTAAAACGTGCTGCAATACAATAAGTAAATAACTTATAAAATAATTTGAATATTTCATTAATTTATTAACGCTAGGAATAAATACAGAATTAATTAAATAAATATATTATTTATATGAGCCTCAGTTAATTTCATCTAAAGAAAGGATTATAATAATTTAGAGATTTAATAAATGTATTCAATTAATTTAAACTGTCACACATCCATCAAAGTCAATGAAGGAGAACTTTTCTAATGACTGAGTAAAAGAAAACCAGGGTAGGATATTTTTGTGCAGCTCAATAAGAAGCAGCCAATCAGAGGTCCCTTTTGCTACGGATGCAGCTATAGTCCCGCCTCCTTGACTTTGATGGATAAGTGAGAATTTTAAAGATTTCATGGTGGGTAAAGTCAATTACTATCTCAATCAATAAATTAATTCATTTTAACTAAGCCCATATAATTAGTTGTAGATTTTGAATAAATAAAAATGTAAATAAATGCATCACACATTTAAAGTATAACTTATTGAATTGTGGCGCTCGGCTTGTAGCTTCTAACTATTTAAAAACAGATGGCAGCCATGTTGCGTGACACCACATTGCAACTTGAAAGAAACGGGAAAGTGTTTGGTGTTATTAGCATTAGCAACACCAGCCATTTTTTTTAAATGTCACAGAAAAGTGAGGATAATTACACTGGTTTTAATATTTCCTGTTAAAACGCCCATTAGACGTGTTAACAGAAGAAGGACCAGCAGTTCAAAAGAAGCAGGGCTGCTCTTTAGCACCTCTAGTGGCAGAAAGAAGCATAAAAGAAGCATCAAAGACAAATGGCCTCTCCTAAATGTGTCAGTGTGGGGGTGGTGGTTGGTTGAAGACCCAAATGCAGAGACGAGGGAGGCAGAGATGAGTTCTTTCAGGTGTGATAAAATGTAAAAGATAACAGAAACAAAATCCAAGAATCAAACCAAATAGCAAGGAGACGCCAGGAGAAAACACACATGGGGAGCTAAGTAACAACAAAGAAACCAGTACTGAAGAACTGCACAGGGAGAGTATATGGCTGTTGTCGAAATGTATGGGCTGCGTCTTCCTACCTTGTCTGGATCCTTCGAAGTCCATGAAAATAAGGATACCGGAAGAGTTTTGGCTGTCAATTCAAACAGGTCTAGCCTTGTGGGACCATTTTTATCTATAATAATATTGCTGCTATAAACACCAGAAATTCCCCATTCCGGGACAATAAAGGGATTTTCTATTCTGTTATATTCTATAAAAGGCATACAAAGATATAAGTATATTTAAACAATGTGTGTATTAGAAAATATATCAGCAAAATCTCTCATATTCAACAACAAAAAATACCTAGTTAAACAAATTGTGCTAAAGAGCGATAAAAAAAAAAAGTCTCAATAACTCAATAAGTTTTTATTGACTCAATAAGCATTAAAGTCGTAGGGAAGTCATATTTAAATTCCAAATCATTCTGGTTTAAACATGTATATAAATGTCCTTTTGGGGGGGGGGGTCATTATTTTATGCAGGCCAGTTAGTTATCCGTCAGTCCGAACACCTAAATTCGGTCATCTGTCAATCTAATTTTTTCAGTCATAGCATCTTGATTCATGTGTCACAGCTAATATACGTATCGGTTACAATAAGAAATCAGAATAATTTCCTTTCCCATTGAGTTCCGTCCCAGTGTTCACGGGGATGGACGTCTGTGTCTTCAGCAGGCGTAGAGCTAACAGAACTGGCAGCGTTGCGAGGCAAGGGCTCAAACATGTACGGCTGTAAGCCTTCTACCCCAAACCAAGCTTCTGCCGCCCTGGCGTCCTCTTCCACAACATCTTCGTCCCCGCTTTCCTCCTCTAAATAAAAAATATATGACGGAGGAGACTCATCCACGACCTCCGACACAAAACTCTCCTCCTCTTGCATGTTTCCGCTGTCCATAGCGTTCCTTGACAGTGTCGTTTCTAAGTCACCAATTTAGTGCTACTTGGTCCCAATGGGAAATTCCATTCCAACCTACTAGCACTAAGTTGCTAACTGGTTAGCAAGATGCTTCTGACAAACCGGCCACAACCAAACTTGCTTGTGAACCTTCCACCACAACAATCCCGCCCACTTAAAAAGTGACCAATCACATTCACTTTATTCACTAGTGTAAAGTCGGGCACCAATCGGGAGAATTCACAAATGTAACGTTTGGAACAGCTGTTTGCCTACGACTTTAAAACAACTATTTTCATTCATTTCTGAGTGAATTAGTCACATACTTAGATTATATTAAACTGAACTTCCAACATTCACCACTGTTCGGTGCCAAGTATCATTTCCTCTGATTACGGAGCAGCTGGCTTGCTTGGTCTCACAATGAGTACTGGGAAAACAGGCTAGAGAGGATACATCGGACCCATCCTTCAAATCGGGCAAAAAGAAGGACGCATTTTAAGGCCGCATAACAAGGAGTCTTGGAATCTGACCAGACCTCAGCGCCACGACTGTGACGTAATCGGCCTTCGAATCTGGCCTTCAGAGGACGCAGCCCATGAATTCGAACACAGCCTATATCTTAGAAAGAAAAAAGACGGGGGTAATCGGCTAATATAGAGCAGAGGTGGATGGAAGAGACTAGAAGGGAGCTAGAAGGAAGGAGACGGGCACAAGGGGGCAACAGAGAGTAAATATAACACAAAATGGAAAAACATCAACAAAACAAACATCAACAAAACAGAATTACGTAGATAACCCAAAGTCCAAAAGGAGAGAACCATAACAGGATGTTTCCTATTCTGCCTTTACAAGCTGAACAGATTAATTTTTATTTCCTGTGGAGAAAAAAAATAAAAAATAAAAATCAATATTTGCAATTCCATAACTCAGTCATAAGAAAAACGCCTCTGGTCAAACTTTGCTTGACTTTATGGTTTCCATGAATATAGAGCAGGTGGAGGAAAACGAGCTGCTATAACACTAAAACCAGAGGCAGTGCACTGGAAAAACTTCTTAAATTAATGTGTTTACCCTTAATTTGAGTAGATAAATGAGAAAGTTTGCCAATGGAATGAGTATTTTTACTCTTAAAATAGGATAATTAGACAATATGCACTTGAAATAAGACAATGCAATTGTGTTTTCTTATTTTAAGTGTAAATTGTCTCATTGGCAAAATGTCTCTTTTGCCTCCTTAATCTAAGAAAATTCACTTATTTTAAGAGGAAATAAATGATCTAGATTTAGATTTTTTTTCCAGTGTAAAACTAGAGGCAGCAACAAGATAACCGGAGTTACAGATCTGATTCATCTCATTGCAGGAGATTCTTTTGTCAAATGGAGCGCGACCTTGGAAGGAGGAAGAGGAGGAGTATCAGAGGAAGACCAGAGCGTCTCCAAGTGTTTCTAAAATTCTCTCTGTTAGAGGAGGAGGAGGGAGGGAGCAGCTGCTCGGACTCTTCCCTCTGATAACAGTAGTTACCATGACGGTTCTCAGGTTTAACTGACTGCTGTCAGATCGTCCTCTCGTCTTTCTGTCCTCGCCATCCAGCCTCAGATCCTTCCTGTGAATAAACAGCAGCAGAACGCACTTTCTTTCAGGAAACCTCCCTGTTAATATCACGCTGAGCTAACGATTCACGAAGAGCCTCCTCTACGTCTCCTTTCATCCTCCAGAGTCCCTCTCAGCAGCTGAAAACAAGCTTGATCTCTCCTGCTTGTAGCTGCTAACCCCTTTCATCTAAACCTGAGTCCTCTAACAGCACATCAGCTGCTTCTCGCTTTAGTTTCACAGCAAAACCAAATTCATTCTACCTGTCGAGACTGTAGAGAACAGACTTAAAAAGAGCAGATATATAAACGCTAACATTCTTCACTCTGACTTGATATTAAAAGAAACCACAGAATAAGAGACGGCAGGCTGACCTCCAACAGGAAATCTAGAGATATTTAAACAAATGTGTTCACTTTAAATCCATAAGGCCGACAAACTGGAAACTAATCAGGTTTGTTTGTGATAAAAATGTTTTTTCTGAAGATTTAAATGTTAGTGGACCTAATTAAAGCACCGATAACACAGATTCCCACAGTTTAACCATTAAAATAGGTACAGTAGGAAAAAGCACAGAGAGAAATGAACCTCTATCAGAAGAACGGAAAGCCGTTTTAGTCACAAATAATGACATAATAACAGGATGGCAGTGAAATCAGTTTTTAAATTCACTAATAAGGTCAATATGAAGATATGGGTCAATTTACGGAACTTTTATTCTGCTTTATTTATGATTGGAGATTTTTATTCTAAGTTGTGGTTTTACATTTAAAATTTAATTTCTATCATCACAGGCTACTTAAATGTTTAAAATTTACTTAAAATAATTTTAAACGTTTGAAGTTATTTAATTTATTTAATTTTAAGGGCACTTTTTAGTTTGAAGCTTCACATTTTTTATTTAATATTTACTTGTCTTTGCAGCTAAATATTTTAAAAGCTTTTAGATTTAATCTGCGGGATTTGTTATTGTTTTACTTTCGCAATATTTGTTTAGAAATTTTATTTTTCAATTTTTTTTATTAAAAAAATAATACGTTTTTTTTTTCAAAATAAGTTAATCCATAAAAGAAAACATAAAAACAATAAAGACATTTTCACTCTATTTAGGTTTATATTGACTTCATGTTTATTAATGTTTAGGAAATTGGCCCAAATGGCTTCCCATACAGAGCTTAGAAATGTGTAATTTCATGACATTTCATTTGTAAAGAAGAAACTTTTAATACGATGAGGAGTAATGGAGGATGGGAGGAATAATTAGTGAGAGGAGATGATGAGGAGAGGAGTTTGTTGCACATCAGAGGCGGAGAGGATGAAGACGAGACGACCATCTGCACGGACCTCAGTCAGAAGTTTTATTCAGAGCAAACAGAAGAGCTTCCGGCTGCAACGTTTGTGTTTTATTGATCGATTTATATTAGAAGGATGGGTTTTATTGATCTGTTTCCTCTGAAATGTTTGCTTAGTTCCCAGTAGTCGATATTCGTGTCTCCTGACAAGTTCCACATTCTGTTTCATGTTCTTCAATTCAGCCGCAGGTCGTTCGACGTTGTTTTGTTGACGTTATAAATAATCCGAGGTGTAATCCGCAGAGAAACAAACATGTTGGATCTGATAATTCCCGCTTCAGGTGGTAGGATTGATCCGCTGAACCAACAACTGTTAATCCATTTCGGTTTTAAAATCGCTTTAAGATCACAACCAACCAAACCTGAGCAAAGAAAATCAGGGGCGCAGCTCTAAAGTCTGCAAGTATGTGTGAAAGTCACCATTATTTATTAAAACTATCAAATATGAAGGCTTTGGCTGCCCCCTGATCAGTGTACCTGAAGAGGAAATGTCCAACATGAGGAGATGAAGTGTTTGTTTATTCATGTGGAAACTAAAGCAATTCAATAAAAGTCATTAACTTCCTGCTGCTCCTCTGCTGTGATTGAATGTTTATGATGGAACATTGCTGCAGAATAAAGCTGATTGTTGTTTAGATATTAATAAGGACCCGAGTGTTTGATTAGCAAACTATAGGATAAATATTTCATTGTTCAAATGACAAACAAAATCTATTCTAAAGGACGTAAAACCTGTAGTATTTGGTCCACATTCAGACTAGAACTTGTAGACATAGTTGATGGCTTTTCTATATTGTTATCAGGCGGTTCCTTTGAAGACGTTTACAGAATAACCTATGATCATTATGTAGCTGGTTAATGGGACCAAAGAAGTATTTTAGTCCTGGTCTATGTCCTGCAAAGCTGTGACTCCAGCTGAGCTCCACTCTATAAATATCCACAGACACCTCATATTCCACTGAAGGCCGTGACTTTCCCACTCTCTTCTTTTTAAATATTTTTTTTTAAGTTTCTCCTTCCACTGAACTTTCCATTCATTTGCTCCTTAAAAAGTCTTAAAAGGCATTGAATTCTTCAAAATAAAACTAAGGCTTTAAGTGGTATTAAAATGTCTTAAATCAGTCTTTCGTAGGTCTTAATTTTTAAAACATGAATAGTATAATTTTTTTTAGGATTTATTTTTGTAATCTAAATAAAACGTTAAAATTGACAATTATTTTTTTTCTTTTTATTAAAAAAAATAACGGCTCGCCATTATTGGTTCCGTCCCGATAGCAGAACCAATAAAAGCGTTGTTGCGGCCGGGACATTTGGGAGATGCACCATTAACTTTCTGTCTGGAAAATATGAGCAAGTGTAAATGTAACGAAAATTGTCTCCAGCCAAGAGTTTTCTCCATGGCTAAAACCAGGGAACATACATGAGGCTCAGTGGATTTAGTGCAAGAAGTCATTGAAGCTCAGAACGATGGGAATTAAAGCAGTGGAGTCGCACATGTGAAGCGCGAAACACAAAGCGTCAAAATGGAGTTACCGAGAAACAGCCGGTATTTCTCAGTTTAGTTCCACCCTTGTCTCTGCAACGCCTCCACTTATCACCAAATCAAACATACTAAGAAAACGATACAAAGTAAAATAGCTGCAATAAAGACTTAGCACTGGTTATGTTGTGGCTTTAAAACTGATTTGTTTTGTTCCCTGCTAAAACAAAGTTTGTGAATTTAGTTAAATAATTGTTAAAATATATCTGTCATTTGTGTGTTTTTAGCTTTCTTCCTGTATGGGAAGCTTTTCAAAATCTGAAACATTAGTGCAGTGGTTTATGTTCTAATTAACCTTTGGGTTAAGTTGTCGCAAGCGGGTTTTTCTTGTGTTTCTTGTGAATTTGGTCTTAAATTTTTATTTCAAGTGGCATTAAAAAGTCTTAAAAAGTCTTGAATTTAACTTGCCTTATGCTTTAGGAACCCTGACTGCTGTTAACAGCCATCAGCAATGACCTTTCATGGTTTCCTCTCCCTGCAGAAGCCATCTGGGATAAACGGCAAACTTCCTACAATTTCTCTCCATTATTGTAGCAAAATGTATGGCTGTCTCTCCATGTCCGCTCTAAACCCTAAATCCCTCAAATCACTATATAGAGCAGGGACCATATATTGGACTTTATAGTGAACTTAGATAACTGATTGTTCAGACAGATGATCACTGTTTTTCGCTCCCAGTTGGTCACTTAACTCCTCCTCCGCTGCACGGTGCCTGCGCTATATTTGTTATTTATCGCCGCTGTCAGGTAGCGACAGCCTATGTTCAACAGCGGGCCGCTGTGACAGCAAATCCCATAATGCTTTGCGAGGAGCAAAGCATTCCGTGATACAGCTGCTCATCTAGTGACCATGGATGATCACTCATTTTCAAGGTTGTCAGGTCTAAGCACCTAAAACATCATACATACAGGGAAAGAAAGAAGGCACAGAGACAATTAATTTAGTTACTCGCAAGGAGAGTAGGAAGACAGTGCAGAGTTTACAATCTCTGCAGTCTTCAGCTTTCTCCTCGCTATTTATTGAAGAAAAGGGGATGTCACCTATTAAACCAGCTGAGTTTCAACTAAGGGGAAGGGAAACAAAAGGATCTTACTTTAAACTCTCATGCTAAAAAATGACAGACATTAAAACTCAACTCCATTCCACTTATTTATATATAGAAATAACATGGTGATAAAATACCAGTCCGTGTTTTCAACACAACCTTAGCGCTAAAGTTCAGACCCAAATGCAGAAGACCAAACGGAGACCAGGGGAAAAGGTTTAACTGAAGAGATAATGCATAGAGAAGTGTTGCTCTGAACACAGCGCAACCGGAACTGAAAAGTGAGGGGAAGACACAGCGATTAGTTCAGGCTCAGTGGGAAATTTGATTCGTAAACTTGGAGAAGAGGATCTGGTTGCTGACTCACGTTTCCCGGAGAAGTTGTTGAATCCTTGACTCCAGTCTCTATGCTGTTGTTCCAGTGTTTGTCTGATTCGGTGGAGGGCGGAACAGGGTTTACCCAGAATGTGGTTGAAAATAGGTGAACGGAGAAGCTGACTGCCACTCAGATTTCCTGCTGTACTTAAATGGGTCGTAGTGGAGATTAATCCTTTTCTTAGTGTGAAGCTCAAACTATCTCTTGGGGAAAGTGGGTCCAAACCTCCTGTTTGTAACCCCAGCACAGCTTGAAGCTCTGTTGATCCTTCCAGGGAAAGAAGGTCAGAAAAATCCAGTTTGCAGGATGACTTCCTGCCGAGAGGCAAAGACAAAAACAATGTTAAAACTCAGGTTGACAAGAACTCAGCTTGACTAGAATACCCAAAGTTGGCAAACACTCTGGAGTCGACGAAGTGGCAGTCAGCAGCTTAAGAATACTCCTTTAACGAGGAAACCCTCAGCAGGTGTGTGAGGAGGCGGACCAGAACCAGGCGCCTCCTGGTGGAGGAAGGGAGAAAAACACAGAAACACAAACACACAGACAGGAGTCCTGACAGTGAATTTGTAAAATGCAGTTTAAAAAGAGTCTAATTCATAAAACAAAAATTAAAAACATCAAAATTTGATATAAAATCTTTTGAAAATCTTTAAAAGGATAAATTATGGGGGGGGGGAATGAATGCACAATCAAATACTTCAGAGGACATCTGTGTAGAAGGTGTTTTCCTGCGGCTGCGAAACAAATTACTTTGTGATAAAATCCCCTTAAACAGGCGTTAACCTCCGACACGTTCCCTTGCAAACACTGGGGGCTAATTAAGTATCAGGGAATAAAAGTTTAATGACTCCCCTGCCAGTTTTAGATTGCTATTATTAGCATTAGCCTTGTGTCTTTTGAAGGTTGACTCTATTAAACTAATCTTTTAAAACTTGTTTGGACAGAAGCATCTCCTCTCAGCCCGTTTGCATCTGTTCGCCTATAAATGTCTTCTTTTTTTTTTTTTTTACTCCTTTTCGTTCCTTTTAAGCTCTGCTTTGCAGTTTTTGGTCCAGCCTTTATTTCTGCCATTTCTTTCATCCGCTTTAAGCATCCCCAGCTCTACGGCATGTTTTAACACACATCTGAGACGTCGTTTTAGCTGCTGATGGAGGGAAACGAGCTGCTCTGTTTGTGTTAAACAAAGGAAAGCTTTGGAGACCTCTTTAAATCCTTCACCATCTGCTTTTTAAAGACTTCAGACAGGTTAGATCTACTCTACTGGGGAGAAGAAAATTGGGCAAACTTCTTTCAAAATACTGATTTATAATGTTCTCATCATGGACTCCTGATGTAACACCCATTTGTGTTTGTGTTCTTGTGTTTGTTCCATTCCAAGGCCCGTTTCTAAAGGACAGCATTGTGAGGAACGACAAGAAGCCGAATGGATAACAAGTTAGGCCATAGAAATAAACAAATAAACGAAAACTAGAGTGACAGGAAAACTTTAGTTATCTAGGGTCAAAATTCCAGGGATGTTCTTTTTGGAGGACTGACATTTTCCACCTCAATTATAAAAAGGTAAAATCACTCTGGAAAAAAAGCGAAATCTAGATAAGTCATTTTTTTCTTAAAATCAGTGCATTTATTTTTGGATTGAGGAGGACATTTTGCCAATAGAAAATAATGAAAACAGCATTGCATTGTCTTATTTCAAGTGCATATTATGTAGTTATTTCATTTTAAGAGTAAAAATACTCATTCCATTGTCAAACCATCTCATTTACGTACTCAAATTAAGAGTTAATACACTTCATTTAAGAAACTTGTACTTATTTCTAGATCGTGTTTTCAGTGCGGGGAAATTTCCGGGGACAGCTTTAGCCGGGGACAGGTGGTAGAAAACAGGGACTGTCCCCGGAAATCGGGGACATTGGCCACCCTAGTCCAAACGAAAAATAATAAAGTCAATTAGCATTGTTTTCAAAAACAGTTGTTAATGTCTCAGCTCACTGACCACTTCATGGCAGCCATGTTTGTTGTTTCTGTGGCAAGTGGCTGCTAACCAACCAATGGCAAGGCTAGGCAAATTTATTTGTACAGCACAATTCAGTACAAAGACAATGCAAAGTGCTTTACATGATTAAAATATAGGAAAATAAAACAATCAAAGCAAGTAGGAAAAAAATAAGAAAATAAATAAATAAAATAAAAAAAATAAAAAATGCAGACTCCAACAATGACATCTTTACCAACTTCTGTCAACCCTGTTGACTTTATAGGTCCCGGACCAGTGGCGTCCAGGCCCATAGGGGGCGCTGGGGCACCGCCCTCCCTGATAAGAAGAGAGAAACATAAAATATATTTTTAGAAATTAACTCATAAATTTCAGTTTTTACTCTCTAGAGTGTGTACCTATAAGCAAAACAAATTATGTAAACTACATTTCTCTATCTACTGTCATTTATTTGTGGATTTCCACAGACAGACTCCTACCGTCTCTGTCTTGGTGCGCTGATCAGACAGACCCACATTTGCAGAGAATCTGTCAATCATGTACTATTGCTAGGTGAATTTAATGGCAAATCAGCGTCTCAGAAATTTATGGTCTTGGGGCTCTGAAAATACTGCGCTTTAACAGGCTTCTGCACCCAAGCGCAGGTGCAGACAATTAGAGGGAAGATGGCGAACGTAACAAGCGAGATGCAGCTTCCACCAAATTCGGTGAGATCCGTATTTATCTACCCGTTTGCCAGAAGAACATCCCTGTTGTAGGGTAGGAAAATTTCATGTCATGGTTATTGTGACTGTGACAAATCCACCTCGTCGCTTAAAACATCTTACTTTCATTACATTACTCCATCTGTAATAGAGTGACTATAGGACCAGTTTGATAGAACACTATTTCATGCAATATATATAATTAGGGGGTCCCCACTCCATCTCGCCATCAGTTTGGGGATCTTTGGCCTGGAAAACGTTAAAGGTAGGCTTATCTTAATATGGCAAGTCATAGAGCCTAGTTTTTTTCTTCAGCTTTCGCTGGGCCAACAGTTAAAACGCTATCCAGGGTAGGAAAGGAACTCTGGGCTGCTGTGTTGAATCCAGACAGCCTTCAGCCATCATTACACTGCAGACATGCACGTGAATGTTTGTCAAACTGGTTGATGAGAAACAGCGATGAGAAACTGCACAAATATATAATATTCCTATAAATGGGAGACTTAACAAAATAGGTGTGGATGGAATCATCTAGAAGGGAGCTAGGGAAAGGAGGCTGACACATGGGGGCAACAGAGAGTTAAACAAGAAATACATAAGAACTCAAATACAACCAGAAAATAGCAGAAAATGGAAATTAAACCAATGAAAACTCAACACGAAAACTTAAACAGAACCAAAATCCTGACATCAACACTATACACATTATACGTCTTTTATCTGTATCTTAACAAGGACTTTCCATAAAAGTCAAATTCATATTTTTTAGTTTATCCTGACAAGGACTATGGAGGACCAGCTCTACCTTATTTAAAAATGAATACAGGAATAAATAAATAAGAATACAATTAATTGCCCTCAAAAATAAATGTAGGTAGAAATTAAATTATACAGTGAGACATAAATGTATATATGTCTTTTAATTAGCTTCTTTATTTATTCTCCCTGGGATTATTAGAGTATTTCTCTTTCGCTTGAAAGAGCTCCTGTGTGTCGCTGAATGTGTGCATTGATGACTGAAAGACATCTTCTGCCTCTATTTATCTGTTTACTACAGTGTGTTGAATTCACGTTAATGTATATTTAAAGACATTTCAATTAGTGGAAAAAATTGCAGGAAGGGAATCTAAAAAAAAGTCTAATCATTCAAAACTTTTACGACCCCCATGGAGAACCTCTGTGGATCCCCTAGGGGTCGCGGACCCCCTGTTGAAGACCTCTGCTTTATACGGCAAGTTACCGTTTTTAATCACTTGTATACCCCTTACAAATGGAGTCCCCCCGTCCCTCAGTTACGTCTAGAAACACAAGATCTATATCCAGCCATTCAGCAAAGATGCTGCTACATGGATGTACATCTTATTTTGGCATTTGACTAATTAGATGAGCCCTTTGATGATATATTACCTGCTGGAAATTAAGATAAAAAAAGTTAAAAAGTCAAAGACAAAAGGTAAAAAGCAAATTGAAAAGTTAAAAAGTGAAGTTAACAAATTAATGAGCCTAGTTAACAATTATATTTAGGTTTATAAACTACAAAATGTCAGTTCTAGTATCAGCATTAATGCCTCTAAGGTGATGTTGAACCAAAAATAATGTGTTTCTTTCACTCTCAGAGGGTTTTTCATGAATTTCTTCTAGAAGCACTTTTGTTATTTTTCTTAATATATTCAGGCAAGTTAGCATTTCTTGTTATTACATTGACATTATTTTTTACCATCAAAAAAATATTTTTTTTTATATTTTTTTGATGTTCCAAAGGTAATAAGGTCTTGTCCTGGATTCTAATAACACTACTAGCTTGAAATTTTGTTTTTTAAAGTATTAAGGTTCAAGTTAAAAGGTTAAAGATGACTTTAAACCTCTGCTTAAATGCAGGAGTGTCGAAGTCATGTGAATTATTCACATTTGGATAAGCATTTTTTTATGTGTTACCATAACTAGAACATTTTAAAAAGTTAATTTATTCTTGGAAATAGTGCCATATCTGAAGCAACCTTAAAAGCAGTATTATTTTCAAAGTATTTTACTGAGGGCCCTCTAAAGTTTAAATCATTCTAAAGACACCAAGATGTGCTTGTATTTATACATAAAGCAAACTGCACCACAGTCTGACTGTGAGACTTTATAAAAAAAAAGGCCTTTTATGAGTTGGCCACATTGTAGCCACCGCTGCCCTGGGGCACACTAGGCTGCACACAGATGACCATCTTCAATCCAGCAACCCTCTGGTTCCTTTTCAATAATTTATTGTGCAGATTTTCTACCATGAAAAAAAAAACAACACAGTTTAACCTGATATTTATTCCCACAATGAGTGGAATATAAATGTCTGTTTTGGATTTTATAGTGGGATAGCTTTCCTGTCCCAGCTGAGTCAGAAATTAGAGATCAGAGGAAGTGCAGAACTTAAACAGATGGGGAAGTGAGCAAAATGAGAAAGAAGATGGAGAGGAAGAAGATCAGAGGAAGACTAATATTTGTGGGTAGGAAAAAAATTAGGAGAAGCATTTGCTTATCAGGAGGAGGAGGGTACATGAGAACTGTCAGAGTTAATGTTTTTTTTGCTGCGTTTCAGGAAACAGTTTAAAACAAATGTGGCCATTAAAAAGGCTCCCTGTTTCATTTCTGCCTCCATCAGCCTGTGCAGACGCAGCCTGGGACTAATGTCCCCCTGATGTCCATCCTTTATCTCTGGAGGCTGAAGTTACTGCAGATGCAGGCTTCTAACCTCAGATGATTCTCCTCTGAACTTTAAAACACAGCTTCATTCCCAGCTAACTTTAGGACAGCCATCATGTAACAATCAGGACAAAGACAACTTCCAGAACCGCCTTGGACCGGATGACCTTTGCTTCATTTCTCTGCTGCAACTTTTTCTGTGTCTAAAGCAAAAACTCAGAGTCCCAAAAATGTAAGGAACAACTAACCTTTTATTTAATTATTACTGGTGATAAGTGACGTCACCATTTAACAATAAAAAGTTTGTGTTTTGGTTACCTTTATATTTGAGAAACTAACAAATTTGGATGGTGTTCGTTGTGTCTTTTGCATTTGTTTTTATCATCACATTCTACTTCTATCTCTTGGGAAAAACTTTTGCAAAAACATGACCTTAGATATACATTTGCTTACCTACTATTGTCAAAGGTATAGGTATGATCTTTAGTGACCTCTGGAAGCTTTTATTAATATCCTTAAACCACACCGTTTCATTTTAAAAGGGGGCGGAGGCGACTTCACTCAGCTTCTTTCTTAGCTCTTTACTTTATGTTTAGAGGATTCTTTCCCATTCTAAACATGTCAATCCTCCTATTAAGCAGGATTTCTGTGCCTTTTTTCCAGGAATGGCCTTAGTAATTGTCCTGTGAAGAGATTTTCCCTCCTGAGCTTTGGATCTTTGCTGCTCCTCCAGAGTTTCCATGGGTCCTTGGCATTCTCTGATTAATGCTTTCCTATTTGGCTTGTTAGTCGGGGTCAAAGGTCAGCAGTCTTTAGGGTTGCACAAGGACTAAGGGTAAATAAGTGTTCTAGTATCTCTCATATGGTTTTTTAGATGTTAGTGGCTGTTGGTAGCAAGCATCTCCTGTAGAGGTCTGTCTAAAGCAACTGTCACACCTTGTTGATTTAGACCAGCATATGGCTGATGCAGGAAAAATCTGGCAAAAACACAGGCACACGCTAAAACACACTGGCACACATCGATATATAGCGAGTATGTATGCCAGCGCATGCCATACATGGGGCAAAAGATACAAGTAAATGATCTGATTGTTTACACGTTAAGTCTAAGTTAATAATAAGTTGTGGCGTCTAGCTTATACAAAATCTATGAGTAAAGTGTGCATAACTTATCAAGAACTTTTCTCTAACGCATATCAACGTATCTGACGTGTTCCAGACGATCGCTGAACTTGTTTTTAACTTCCAGCTACTATATAAAGGTGTTTTGGTATAAAGGGGGTTCACAGGAGGAAACCGTTGTACAGTATGTACCAGATCTGCTCTGGCTCTGTGCATGCCAGTGACGTTATGCTATATGATTGGCTGAACGTTGTCACAATGATATAAACATAGAGGTTGCCCAGACAACGTTACTAACGATGCAGCGTCCATGAGTCGGGAGCATATGTAGTGTTGGCGTGTCTAACGACCGATGAAGTTTTAACTTATTGATGAAAAAACCTGTTTATAGTGAACAAAGTAACTGCAAGACCATGATATAAAGGGGAGAGCTGGGCAGCGCCGTGGCTAGTTGTGCTCAGTAGCTAACAGGTTAGCCTATTTTAGCTGCACTTAAACTTAGACAGATTTGTTTTGTCATTTTGTATACATGAGTCTAAACAAAAAAATTTCATTTAAAACAGCTCTAGACAATTTCATTTTTTTAAAGCGCAGCTTGAAAACAGTAATAAATACATAAAAAATAGTAATATAAACAAATTATTATATTTACAGTTCTCACATAATTATTATTATTTTTCTATAAACAAAATAAACCCATTTTACACAACATTGGCCGCTGCTTTGGAGCGCTGCCATGGCAACCCCAAATATAATATAAAATACACACTAAACAGTACTTATAACTTTGTGTCAACAACAACTGTTCAATTTCTACACAGAGAATAACTTTTTTGTGTCACTTTGTTAAATGTCTTAGAAGGCAGTGCTTTCCTTCAAGACTGACAATGGTTGTTTTCTGCCTTCGGCTACTTTAGATCGCCGATGAAACGTAAAATAATAGCAAATATGGGGAATGATATGTTCAGACTCCAGGAGAGATCTGATTCTTAAGAAACAGGTGCAATACAGTTTGTCTCAGTGGCGTTACCATATGATGACGTCATAAGAAGAGGCAGGGCCCAGAGCAGATCTGGTTCCTACACCGTCAGTTCTCCTCCAGACTTTATTCCCATCATAGGGTGAGGGAGAAGGTGAGTGTGCTGGATCCTCCCTGCGTTCACGTCTATGAAAAACAAACTGCCTAGAAGACATGATGCAGAATCTGCCGCAACTGCAAACCTTTTTTTTTTCTTTTTTTTTTTTTGGCAGGTGGTAAACAGCAGCTAGATACGGAAGAGGAAATTTTTTAATATTATTTCCATTTAATATGGTAAAAAAGTCAGACTTCTGACTTTAATTTCAGAATTCTTTCTTTTCTCATAATTCTGACTTTTTTCTCAGAATTCTGATTTTTCTCAGAATTCTGATTTTTTTCCCCCTCAGAATTCGGATTTTTTTTCTCATAATTTTGACTTTTTTCTTATAATTCTGACTTTTTTCTCAGAATTCAGATTTTTTTTCCCAGAATTCTGATTTTTTTCCCCCTCAGAATTCTGACTTTTCTCAGAATTCAGTTTTTTTTCTCAGAATTCTGACTTTTTTCTCAGAATTCTGATTTTTTTCCCCCTCAGAATTCGGATTTTTTTTCTCATAATTTTGACTTTTTTCTTATAATTCTGACTTTTTTCTCAGAATTCAGATTTTTTTTCTCAGAATTCTGATTTTTTTCCCCCTCAGAATTCTGACTTTTCTCAGAATTCAGTTTTTTTTCTCAGAATTCTGATTTTTTTCCCCCTCAGAATTCTGACTTTTCTCAGAATTCTTACTTTTCTCAGACTTCAGATTTTTCTCAGAATTCTGACTTTATTCTCAGAATTCTGATTTTTCTCAGAATTCTGACTTTTCTCAGAATTCTGATTTTAAGAGATTCTGGGACGTCGGCCATATGCTGGATAAATCAGCAATTTTGTACTTTAATTGCTGATTCATCTAGAGCTGTAGACCCATGTATCTGTTCCAAAAAAAATCTGATATTCATTTATGTAAAACCTATTTTACAAATGAGCTTAAGTTTGAGACATATATTAAAGAACTGTAAATTTATATCTTACTTTAGGTTTTATTTTGAAACACTCACATAAGTCTTTTAAATTATAGGAAATAAAGGAAGATTTCGTATTTTTAAGAAAAAAAACAACAAATTTTTAAATTCGTTTTTCAAAGCTTTTTCCTTTCTAGTTTACATTTTTTTTGGAAAACATTTTCTTTGTTTGCAACGATAATGGACCAAAATTCCCTCAACAAACAGCTGCATTTATAGCCGGACTCACTTTGCAGATTTAAAAAGCCCATCTAATGTGCACTGCCACTTCACACTAAAGTCCTGCTTGTGTTTTCTATCACAAAGTTCTGTTAAAACCTTTTTTTGGTTTGTTAACACGTTTCTCTGAAAATGCTTTCAGAAAATGTTCCCGTTCCAAAACCTCCCATTTATCTGCTGATTTCTCCCCTGAAATGAAAACATCCTCCACATTCAGAGCCAGCTCCCAGAGCAGAAGTGTTTTTATTGCTGTGCTATAGTTGATAACTCAGCCGACCAAAGCTATCTGCTGCCACCTGATCCTGGCTTGTTCAGTCCGTCTCACAGAATCAAAACAAATGGTGTTTACATAAAAACAAATCAAGTCTCAGAAACCTGTTTGCTTCTTAATCTCTCTTCAACATGACATATCCTTGTTGGAAATAAACATTACTGGGAAAAACCCTTCAGATGAGTGAATGGAAACATGCATTAATCCACACGCTGCTCTGCTTCTTCGCTCAAACATTTAGAATAGATTTACTTTTAGAACCTCTCACCTCTTATTCGTCCTTTTCCCCCCTGCAGCTCTGAAAGTCTGCGCTCCTGTTGGAGGAATAAATCTCCACAACAAATGGGTCTGCATGCGGCTGTGGAGCAGAGCAGCATCTCCTGTTGTTCAGAGAGATGAATGAGAGAAGGGGGCCCTCTGCTTATCGCTGTGCTGGCGGCCGGAGCCGTTCATAACACCAACACACCGCTTCATTTCATCTAGTCTGAAATGGAAACAGGGGACGCTGCTTTCAGGGAGGAGAACTGAGCAATCATTGCGGTGATCTGAGGAAGGACGAGGAAACTGTTTAAAGAACAAGTTGGTTTTCATCATGTGTCTCTAAACTTGATCAATCTGCAGAATATTTTGGCTCCAAACCAGACGGAAAGGCTTCCCAGACAGCCTGGAAGCTGGACCAGGATCTAATGAGGCTTCAGGGAGGAGCTTTCATCCGGTGTCTGAGTGACGGCTCGTCAGCCGCCGTTGCTCCGGTTTGACAGCCCAGTGGGGGGAGGAGGGGGGCCTGAGCGAGGCCCTGGATGGATCCCGCTGAGGGTCAGGAGCTCTGTCAGCCGTCGCTCTGGAATGGAGCCTGTTGGCATGGAAACGGGGCTGTTATGATCTGTTGCTGAGCTGGACTGAGGATAACAGTCAAACTCCCGCAGGCTTTTCTTGAAAGAGTTTACATCTGAAGTTTAGGTCTGAATCCAACCAAAAAAACAAGAAATTAAACATAGTTTAGTATTTTCCTTACTTATAGAAAATGATTTATATGTATGATAAAGGATATCTAGATTAGTATTATATATCT
The DNA here is from genome assembly GCA_030533445.1 of Cyprinodon diabolis. Taxonomy (NCBI): domain Eukaryota; kingdom Metazoa; phylum Chordata; class Actinopteri; order Cyprinodontiformes; family Cyprinodontidae; genus Cyprinodon; species Cyprinodon diabolis. The sequence goes on along the minus strand of CM060075.1, from coordinate 42,818,641 downwards.
AACAAAGTAAATAGCATAACCTGATCTCAACTTAATCTCACTAAAATCATCTTTCAAGTGTGGCTGGTCTCTGCTGTCTCTTCTGTATTTTTATAAAGACACATGCATGTAGAAACAGTTGGAAGAGACAAATACTATAAACAGGAGTAAACCTTCATCCCTTAAGCATGTGGGGGGAAAGAAGGAGGAAAGAGAAAGAAAAAAGAATCGAGTCAGGGCCTTTTTAATGAGGGAAGAACAAATGTGCGGAAATTTCAATGTAGAAAAGCAGGCATGTTAGCTTAATCCAAAATGGCGCTTGACCCCAAAATACGCCCACGTTTCCCTCTGGATATTATCCGGCTTCACTAGATCACAAAAGTCAAAATCTCTAACCTTCTGGTTGAAACATTAGTTTCTGACTTGAGCACGGGAGGTTCCTGACAAACCCTGACTTCACAATCCAAAATGGACGCCACCTAAATACCTTTACATTTTGGATATATGGAGAATGATATAAATCAGGGGTCTTTAACGTTTTCCAGGCCAAGGACCCCAAAACTGATGGTGAGATGGAGCGGCACTTCCTAATTATATATATTGTATGAAATAGTGTTATATCAAACTGGTCCTATTACAGATGGAGTAATGTAATGAAAGTAATTTCTCTCTGGGATTATTAAAGTATTTCTGATTCTGATTCCTGGTTGATGGGACAGGTGTTGTGAATGAAACGGTGCCCAGCTTGAAAGAGCTCCTGTGTGTCGCTGAATGTGTGCATTGATGACTTCTGCCTCCATTTATCTGTTTACTACAGTGTGAGGAATTCATGTTATTGTGGATTTAAAGACATTTCAATTAGTGGAAAATATTGCAGAGGGGAGTTTACAAAATTGTTAATCAACCAAAACGTTTGCGACCCCCATGCAGTACCTCCGTGGACCCCCTAGGGGTCACAGACCCCCTGTTGAAGACCTCCGATATCAGGATCAGGAAAGTGAGCTGTGATTCTGGCATAAATGATGACTGTTGTTCATTCGACTCTACTCCTAACGGCCAAGCTTAGTTCTCAATATATCCACCTGTGCTAACCACGCCCATTCCTAAACAGCTTATCTTGTTTCCTGGCTTTTTATGCTTCTACCAGTGATCCAGTCAGTGCCAGGTTTTTTTTTAAAGCCCCAGTTTGAGTAGATATTAGAATTAATTCCTTCCCTGCCTACCTGCCTGATCAGATTTTTTCCCTGTTTCCTGATTCTCTAGTCTTCCCACTAGCCAGAAGCTAAGTTGACCTATTGTTAATCTCAAAACCCAACTGTGCAAAACCGGTTTTGTGTGAATTTTCTACCTGAGTTAACAGGAAACTTTGAGATTCCGGAGGCGGCCAGAGGCTTTGGAGCTGCCTTGGTATATGGAGGTATGTTACAGGTCTAGCAAAGTCTGGGAAGGCCTTGGAGGTGAAGCAATTCAGGTTTTGGATAATTTTTGATCACTTCATTTTTAATGTGGTGTAAAGCAATCTGAATATAAAGCTAAGGCTGACTAAATCTACCCATATGGACATGCCTCGAGCTGTTACTTATAAAGCTAAAACAAACTTTACTTCACAAAGGTTTTAAATACTAATATAACAATACATTTTCTTTTTTCCTTGATATGCTCATTATATTTAGATAAAAAATAAAATTCAATCATTGGGTAGAACTGCTGCTTCACATCTCCGGGTTCGATTCCCAGCCAAGAGTCTTTCTGCATGTTCTCCCTGAGCATTGGAAAGTTCTCTCTGGGTACTCCGGCTTCCTCCCGCAGTCCAAAAACATGACTGTTAGGTTCTCTAAGTTCTCCTTAGGTGTGAATGTGTTGTTTGTCCTGTTTGTCTCTGTGTTGCCCTGCGATGGATTGGCGACCTGTTCAGGGTGTACCCCGCCTCTCACCCATAGACAGCTGGAGATAGGCACCAGCATCCCTCGAGACCCCAGCAGGGATAAGCGTGTTGGAAAATGGATGGATGCTAAAATATGACCAAAGTTCTTTGTAAATGACTTCCCTTGTGTGTGCTAGCTAGCTCTGTTGTTTCATGAGCCAAATCTAGAGAAGTTAGATGGGCCTTACTTTTTAAATATTCCCTAAGGAAAAATCACAAAAGGCTTGGGAATGTATTAAATAAAAGGTTATTGATATCAGATTCAACTAATCATTTAATAAAATGTGATTTCACCAACCTCCTTGGATTTGCATTTTTACTTATTTTGAACTCATTCCAATTGCTCTGAATTAGTTAAAAGCTAAATTGATATTCTTCAACTCGTTTTTATTGAATTGATTAATGTTTTTAGTTATTTTAGAGTTTTTACCTGAATAAATTTGACTTGGATTTCAATGATTTTTGAGGAGGATCTGCGATGCTTTCGCCTGTTACATTTTGAAAGGCTCCAGGACGGGTGTTAGAGGGGATGTCATCAATAGGATTTTTAAATAACTGAAGAGGTTTTAACAAAATATGTGGATGTTTGACACAAAAAAAAATAAAATGGGTCCTAACTTTGTCTGAGCAGAATAAAACATCCCTAGATGATCAACGGAGATAGAGGGGGAGTAATTTAAGGCCTTTCTCTCTGGATGTTCTGATATTTTAAAATGTGAAATAAGTCAAATACAAAAAATCCTTCTAAAATCCAACAGATCAGATCAAATCCGAACTTTTAAAAAATGGAGCATAGGCAGAAGTTCTGAAGAAATTAATACTTTTCGCCTCCGTCACGGGCCAATCAGCATCCATAGTTCATCTTAAAAGGTCCCCATATCCACATCTCAGTCTGCTACCCAAAGCGCTTCGATTCAGATGACACCGATTCAACACACCTCCATCTGCTCCTCCACCATCGTAGCTGAAGCTTCATCAGAGTGTCATTCCTTCTGGACCCTTACTGCGTTTACTGTCTCATCTCAACCGGTCCGGCAGAAGACTGCAATGTTGAGCCTGGTTCTACCAGAGGTTTCATCCAAAGGGAAGTTTTTCCTCTCCACTGTTGCTTCATGCTTGTCCATCATGGACAGGTTTATGCAACCTATGTTATGCAAGCTGGACTTTGATCTTCCAGGTATCAGCCCACCGGATCTCTCCATACAGCTCAAGCAGGCCGCCTCGCTAACCAGCAGTCTATAGAGTCACCAACTTGATCTCTATTCATTACTCCTGTTAATGGATATCACAGCAAATTCTGCACTAATGTTTCCTGCTGAGGTCTGAGCGCCAAAAACTGAAGTAACTGAATCAATAAAATTTTTCTAATTGCCTTTTCTTTCCGCGTGAGTTTTTCAGATTGAAATGATCTTATCATTCCAGTGTAACACGGAAAAAGGCATGAAATTTGAATTTTATGCCACATTTGCTTGATTCTTGCAGCAGTTCTCTCCGTACCCGTTCCTGCTCTGTTGGTTAAACCAGCAGCCTCTGGGCTCCGGAGTCCCGTGACAAACCCATTTATCAAACACTGCTTTCCTGAAAAGATTTATTTTATCTGCTGACAGCAGGTGGAGGCAGCGGCCGCGCGGCATACAAATGTTTCATGAGGAAACAACACAAACAGCAGAAAGCCATCAGGGAGGGGGGGGGCAGGAACTGGTTTAACATCTCAGCATGGTTTCTGCAGAGACCTGACCCCAATACTTGTTACTTGTTCTCAGCACGGGATGCCATCAGTGTTTGAGGCCCACCTGATGGGCAAGACTAATCAGGGGAACTAACCTGTGGCTCCTGCTGCGAACCACCCCCCCACCCAACTCTCCCATGTTTAGAAGCTTATCACCAAGCCAGAAGTCTAGACTCTGAGGTTTATGCGCCAGTGCTTGCCCACCCCCACTGTTTTACTTAATATCTGTGTTTAAAACGGGTAGTTTTTGTAAAGATGATTAATGATAGGCACAAAATATGTTTGTTTCAATTTGAAAAGGGCTCAGTTGAAGGGGCTTATGATTGTATTTATCAGTGGTTTTTTAAATTGAAGTTAAGACTTTATTTTTTTCCTCAGCAGCTGAGCAACTGTGTTAATCTGTGTTAATCTGGCCTAATGAGTTTTTTTTTTTTTTTTGGTATGAATAGCTAATGATTTCTGCATGTTTGGGTGTTTTTGTCACTACATTTACACAGGACTTAATTGTTCTTCTGCAAGGCAAGTTTATCTTTATAGCCCAATTCAGTAAAAGGACAATTCAAAGTGCTTCAATTAAATGAAACTATAAAATAGAAGAAAAAGCAGTAGGAGAATAAAAACATAATAAAAACAGGCAGTAAAACAAATAAAACAGTTGTAACCTTAATCAGAACCTTAATCTAATGATACTTCAGTTAACAGCTTAACTTTAAAAGTCAAAGGCAGTTCTAAAGGAATGGGTTTTTAACTTTGGTTTATAGAAACTCATTCTTTCAGCACTTTTACAACCTTCTGGGAGTTTATTCCAGATCAGCGGAGGAGAGGAACTAAGTGCTGCTTCTCCATGTTTGGTTCTAATTCTGGGTGAACAGAGTAGGCTGGATCTAGAAGACCTGAGTGGTCTGGGAGGTTGATACAATGACAACAGATCTGTTATGTATTGAAGTGATTATCCATTTACTTGTTTATAGACTAACAGCAGAATGTTTAAGTCTATTGTCTGAGGTAAAATGAGACAGTGGAAGGACTTTAGAACCAGGCTGATGTGTTCTACGTTCTTAGTTCTAGTAAGAGCACAGTTCCCTACGGACGCAGAGAAGTCCCTGTCTTTCAGGTAGGATTTAAATCAATCCAGTGCTTTACCAGAAAAACCGACCCAGTTTTCCAAATTCTCTAATAAAATTTGAGTGATAATCAGTATCGAATGCTGCACTAAGGTCCAATAGTATTTCATCCCAGCGCTGCGCGTCCAGAGCCTGTAACATTATAAATGACCCCTCACACCCCCACCATGGACTGTCCTCCCTGCTGCCCCCTGGGAAGAGGTTTCGCAGCATTCAATGCTGGTCCAGCAGATTCCAAAACAGCTTCTTCCCCACTGCCATCAGACGGCTGAATTTGGAATAAAAAAGAAAAGAAAAAAAGAAAAAAAGAGCTGAATGTTGGAAAAATGTAGGTCATATCTCAGTCCTATGTTTACATTTGATCACCATGTTTACATTTTATAACTGCTGCACTTTAAGAAATGGAAATGTCTTGAGAGCTGTACTTAACGAAATTTCGTTTTGTATACACTCTGTGTGTACAAAATCTAAGTCTAGAAGTTGCAATTTGGACCAGATGTGTTTTAAACAGGACAATAATCATAGGATGGATTTCTCAAAAGAGGCCTGGACATCCTCTATTACATGTTTCTTCTAAACATGTGTTCTTGGAACAATTCAATTGTAAAACAACCACATGCTTTGTTTTAACATATGTGCTGAAGTTTGAAGTAAGATCATTTTGTTTCCCTTTCCTTTAGTACAACCTCAGCTTGTGTAATTAGAGACAGCCCCTAACTTCAATAAATAGGGAGGAGAAAGCTGAAGACAGGCAGAGTGGGGTGGAGATCTGTCTGTGCGGTCCCTTCCTACTCTCCTCACGAGTAAAACTAAATTAATTGTCTCTGTGCCTTCTTTCTTTCCCTGTATGTATGTATGTATGTATGATGTTTTAGGTACTTAGACCTGACAATAAATAAATAAAAATTATGCTTTTATGTTTTTTTAAACATTTTATGCTTTTTTAAACATTATCAGTATTATGTGTTGCATTTTTCTGTAAAGAATATTATTTTAGATCATAAATTAAAAAGCTTTATAAGAAATGCTGATTCTGTTAGATCTTTGGGTTATTTTTATGGGTGTTACAATCATAAAACAAAGCAAGATTATGATGTTGATTTTTGATGCTGATGCTGATCGTGGTTCTGCTAGAGGTTTCTTCCTGTTTTTCCTCTCCACTGTCTCTACAAGCATGCTTAGTGTGAGCAGGGCCTTCAACTCTCACCCATTGGGAGTGAGACTCTCCCATCTCAGTGTCTTCACACGCTCTCATTCCATATTTCCAATTTCTCACACTAAAAAATGACAGACATTAAAACTCAACTTCATTCCACTTACTTATGTATAAAAACACCATGGTGATAAAAATCCAGTCCGCATCTTTAATACAAACTTGGTGCTAACACAGGAGGACCAGCCAGGTCCATATCCAGTTTGTATTCCCACCTGTTCAACGTTTCAGATATTGAAAGAAGGCAGTTGTTATGAGGCAGTCATTTTAATTTTTATCTTATCTCATCTGGAATAGGAAAATCCTCTTTGTAAATTGTTGAAGATTTTAAGCAAACTAGTACTTGAGTAAATATAGCATCTTGCTCAAAGTATTGATGCAGAGACTGAGCATAGGATCACATCCAATGGTTTGTTTTCTCTTTACCTTTTGCTTTTTTTTAGTCCCAGTTTTAGTCCATGTTTTGCTAACAAGTTAAATAATTATTGCTCAGTCTAGTTTAATAATCTTCTGTTTCATAGTAATTAAACCAACACAAACATTTTAATTTAAGGTTTGCCTCTCAAATCCATAGGAGCTCCACAAAAAGAAAAAGAACCATTGCATTTTATTTTTCAAAATATCAGCCACCAAAGAAAAGACCAACCACATCCAGAGAGGATGTGTAGAACAACTCATTTATCCTGGATTCACAGAGGAGAAACCACAGGGATGTTCTTATTTTATTATTACTTTTCTTATTCATTTATCTTTATTTTGGTCCATTGAGTGTGTTTAAAAACTTAATTTCCATCACACCTTTCAAATGAAACATCCAGGGAAGTGCTGTCTCCTGAGTTTTTATGGTGAGTTTTTATAAAATCTACAGCCTCCTAGAAGGTCAGAATTGTTTTGCTGTTTTATCAATTGTAAAAAAATAAACTAATAAGATAATGAATGAAGCTTTTTAATCCTTAGCCTATTACCAAATATTCATATAAAGTGAAGTTTGCATAGGTTTGAATTGCACTGGTTTCTGTATCAGTGCCAGTAATCCAGTAATAGCTTATTAGGTCCCTATTGTTTAATTTACTTGAACTGCAGAGAATAATTAACGAACAAAGTTGTGAAATTGTTAATTTAAAGTATATTTAACATGCAAGTATTTTAGTAGGACCCATTTTGCTTTACTTTAATTCTCTAAAAATCACCAGAATGTAGAAAATATTGTATATTTTGAGAAAAATGTTCCACATACAGATCACTTATTGTTACTCAGTAACATTTACTGCATTTTGCCACTTTGTTTCAGTTAAATCCTCTAAAAAACCTCCAACCTTTAGCTGCACCTATCCTCATCTAACCCTGACAGGGTTTCCTGTCCAAACTATTTCACAATCTCACCCCAAGGTTTGGTAAAAAGTTTGCAGCCCTGTGTGAGGGATTGCCTTCAAGTCACCGAGTCGGTGCAATAAACTAGCTTTCCTTAGATAGAAAACTTTGAATACATTTGACGATGATCTGGTGAACTGTAAAGTGCCTTGAGATGACATGTGATGTGATTTGAAGCTGTACTAACAAACTGAATTCAATTTTTCTAAAACCTGAATCCAGAGCAGTTTTTGTGTTCCAGGATTTATTAATGATCCTCTGTCACCTTCCGCTGTGTTTACTCCCTGTGCTGCTGTTCAGTCTTCATTTTATCACAGCAGCTCCATAAATCACCTGAGCCTGTCTCCATAAAGGTAACATGTTAACACTCTCTGCCGTCAGGTCTCACCTGGCTGCTCCCAGCTTCATTTCCTGTCGGTGGCCTCTGTCACTCACAGCCGCGTCGCTGCTCCGCCTTCCAAACACCTCAAAGGGAAGTCAAAACAGTCTGAAGAGAGTTTTAAGAAGTGTCTGGATTTGAGACGACTCTTACAAGGATCCTCTTGCCTCTCGGGTTGATGGAGTGTCCACTCCATTAACCGGGAGTCAAACTGTCCACAACCTCCTGCTGTCTCTGAGAGTGCTGTCTCATCTCACCCCTCCCCAGGATTACAGCTCCACTACCGCTTTCAAGTGTTTGTCTATCTGCAGCCTGACAGGAATGAGGAATCCTTGGACATGTCCTTCAACTCGCACTTTGAGAGTTTCTCCCTGATTTACTGAAAATCTCAGGAATGCTGCTTAAATTTTGCCAGCAGTGAATTAAAGCTGCACTGGTGTAAATGTTCCTTACCCTGAGTAAAGGCAGATGTAGCAGGACAAAATTAACAACATATATGTTTAGTTTGAAATAAGTACAATCTTCCCACAATAAAAATACTATTGATATTTGCCAATAAACCCATGTTTCATTACAGCTAATAGGAAGTGCATTTTGTCCAGAGAGTTCACTTAGGCCTGGTTTCTCTGTTTGAAAATACAACTATGCAATATCTGGATTCTGTTAGGAGAGGATTCACTAGCAAAAGGAGAACTTGTTCTGCCAAAGTTCTTTGGCCTGATCGGATAAAATCAGTTTAATTTATGATCATCATGCTTTTTCTCCAGTTACATGAAAGGGAGAAGGCCTTTTGTTTAGGAGAGAAACTCATTGGCTGAGAGTGTGTTTGTGTGTCTGTGGAAAGTATATCACACATTGTTGCTTTGTAATATGTTAAAGATCTCTGAAGAAAAAGTATGTGACTATGACGGCTGTTAATTAAAAGAACCTTGACTGCAGTTGAATACTTTTTCTTTAAATTAAGTCCCTAATACAAGCTGAGGTGGCTCAGACATCGAAAAGAGACCTCCTTCTGGAGGTTCTACAGTGAGGTCCAAATCTAAGGGCCTGATCCTCAGAAGGTTTGCATATCCTAAAACAGGTGGAAATGTATTTGGGCACAGAGAGCAGATCTGCAAAGAGGATACAAAATGGTTTGCATGTTATTAGACAGCATGTACATTTTTTCCCTGTGTGTCTTCATCAATATGCAGATCGTGATTCAAATCTAAAACTAAAGTGCAACAACACAAAGTGACACGCAAAAATTTCTGCTGTCATTGTTGCCACAAAGGAGGCGTTAGTATAAGGCCAGGAGATGCAGAGACATTCTGTGCTCATGTCAACATATTTGGACTGTCAGAAATAACAAATGTAGAGTCACAATAATAGAGGAAAAATTCTACACAGGCCCACAAAAAATGATGCAGCAGGACGGCAGACATCTTTACACATTGAACATAAGAAAAATGGAATATCAAATTAGCCTGCATAGAGATTTGAATCTTACTAATTACAATTGAGACTTTTTTCACCCTTGATTTAATTTAAAAAAGCAGGAAGCACAACTTGGTTTTTATGAATTTAACACCTGTTGTATGACATGACAACCTTTAGTTTTTTTTTCATATTTATAATATTTAATTAATGCTGTACCTTTCTTTATAGCACTGAGCACTGGGAAAGGGTATCCATGTAAATAGATTTTGTGTTGCAGCTATTTGATCATTATTACCACCATCTCAATGGCTTAGAACCTCATCTTTCTATTACACCACTCAAATCTTTTACTAACAAAAAAAAAGTAAGGTATGCACGTGTAATCTAGTGCTGGCTGAGAGCATGTTTGTGTCGCTGTGGAACTTAAACTTACACTAAGTCTGATGGATGGATGGATGATGGATGATGAATGATCGATGGATGGATGGATGGATGGATGATGGATGATGAATGATCGATGGATGGATGGATGGATGGATGGATGATGAATGATCGATGGTTGGATGGATGGATGGTTAGTTGGATGGATGGATGGATGTTGGATGATGGATGGTTGAATGAATGGATGGATGATGGATGATCAATGGTTGGATGACGGATGAATGGATGGATGGATAATGGATGGATGGATGTTGGATGATGGATGGTTGGATGAATGGATGGATTGATGGATGATGGATGGATGGATGATGGATGGTTGGATGATGGATGATTGGATGGATGGATGATTGATGGATGGTTAGTTGCATGTTGGATGGATGGATGGATGATCGATGGTTGGATGATGGATGAATGAATGGATCGATGGATGATCGATGGTTGGATGATGAATGAATGGATAGATGGATTGATGGATGGATGGTTAATTGCATGTTGGATGGATGGATGGATGATCAATGGGTGGATGATGGATGAATGGATGGATTGATGGATGGATGGATGGATTGATGGATGGATGGTTAGTTGCATGTTGGATGGATGGATGGATGATCGATGGTTGGATGATGGATGAATGGATGGATGGATGGATGGATGATTGATGGTTGGATGATGGATGAATGGATGGATTGATGGATAGTTGCATGTTGGATGGATGGATGGATGATCGATGGTTGGATGATGGATGAATGGATGGATGGATGGATTGATGGATGGATGGTTAGTTGCATGTTGGATGGATGGATGGATGGATGATCGATGGTTGGATGATGGATGAATGGATGGATGGATGGATGGATGATCGATGGTTGGATGATGGATGAATGGATGGATTGATGGATGGATGGTTAGTTGCATGTTGGATGGATGGAAGGATGATTGATGGTTGAATGATGGATGAATGGATGGATGGATGGATGATGGATGATCAATGGTTGGATGATGGATGAATGGATGGATGGATGATGGATGATCAATGGTTGGATTAATGGATGGATTGATGGATGATGGATGATCAATGGTTGGATGATGGATGGATGGATGGATGGATGGTTAGTTGCATGTTGGATCGATGGATGGATGATTGATGGTTGGATGATGGATGAATGGATGGATGATTGATGGTTGGATGATGGATGAATGGATGGATGGATTGATGGATGGATGGTTAGTTGCATGTTGGATGGATGGATGGATGATTGATGGTTGAATGATGGATGAATGGATGGATGGATGGATGATGGATGATCAATGGTTGGATGATGGATGAATGGATGGATGGATGATGGATGATCAATGGTTGGATGAATGGATGGATTGATGGATGATGGATGATCAATGGTTGGATGATGGATGAATGGATGGATGGATAATGGATGGATGGATGGTTAGTTTCATGTTGGATGGATGAATGATTGATGGTTGAATGATGGATGAAAGGATGGATGGTTAGTTGCATGTTGGATGGATGGATGGATGATTGATGGTTGGATAATGGATGGATGATTGATGGTTGGATGATGGATGAATGGATGGATGGATTGATGGATGGATGGTTAGTTGCATGTTGGATGGATGGATGATTGATGGTTGAATGATGGATGAATGGATGGATGGATGATGGATGATCAATGGTTGGATGATGGATGAATGGATGGATGGATGATGGATGATCAATGGTTGGATGAATGGATGGATTGATGGATGATCAATGGTTGGATGATGGATGAATGGATGGATGGATAATGGATGGATGGATGGATAGTTAGTTGCATGTTGGATGGATGGATGTTGGATGACAGATGGTTGGATGAATGGATGGATGGATGGATGGATGATGGATGGTTGGATGATGGATGGATGGATGATAATTGATTGATGGTTGGATGATAGATGGATGGATGGATGGATGATGGATGGATGGATGCATGATGGATGCATGATAGATGGAAAGATGGATCTAACAGAGAACAGAGAATCTAATAGAAAAACCTTCAAATAAAGAAGATATAAAACACATAGATGGAGAATCCTCAGGCTGTTATCAGGAGGATTTTCCCTCCCTCCTCTCACTGTTTGACTGATTTATGTGAAATAAAACTAAATCTTTTACCTCATTAGACTCTCTGACGCTTTGATGATATTGCTCCGATCCATCATATCAGACTGAGATGAATATAATTTCATTAATTGGATGTGACTGATGCGGTGATGAACGTGTGAGGGGGAGCTGCCGTTGGAACGCTTAGCGCAGAAAACCCGTAGAAATGAGCAGTTTGAATTCCTCCAAACCGCCGCTCCTCTGGATGACATTGAGAGCGTCCAGCATGATAACAGGCCACCACATAAACAAACAGCCGTCTCCTGACACAGAAACAAAACTGCAGATGTTCTCCGAGCTTCTCCGGTGGGACGTTATCAGCCTCAGCTGACAGGACGGAAAATTGTTTAGCCTCTAACTTCTATTAGTTGGCTTAAACAGCTCACAGCGGCTGTGTGTGTGCAGTTAGCAGAACCCTCCTGAGCTGCTATCAGATGTTTCCAAACCTAATGAGGTTGTCTCAGACTATTTAGGTCCTGATATCCATACGTCAAACAGGCCTTTAAGCTGCACACCTGACGTATCAGGTTTGTCAAAACAGGCCAGCTTTGTGTTTTCTGAAGATCCCTGCTTCCTCCTCTTATCTCCCTGTAATGTAAATCACACTCGTGTAGACTTTGATGTATTTACAGGACCTACACGGCGCCAGCGGCTGCCGGAGGATTTGTATTCACAGGGGCTGCTGCTCTGAGCTGTAATTCAGAGGCAGAGATACAAGGTCAGCAAACGTGCCTCATAAAAAGGGTGTGAAATCTTTCAAAGCAGACCTGAATTAAGACCCAGCTGCTGCAGACAGCGGCTAACCTTTAGATCCAGACTGATTCTGAAACTCTTTTAAAGTTTGTTATTTAGAATTTTGCAAAGTTCAGACTGTCAGACAGCTTTTTATTGGCACCGACTGAGAAGGAACAACAATAGTGGGAAAACGGCCTCAGATCTATTGTGTTAAAGCTGATTTTGAACTGAAGCCATTTGTTTTAAAAAGCCAAACAATGAGACTTCTCTTCTTTTAGTTTCTGACAGAATGATGCTCAACAATCCTAAACTGTCACTGAATATCATCTTATTGCAATTCTTGTTTTTGTTTTTTCTTCTCTTACAGTGAGAAATTAAAGAGTTATTGGTTAAAAAGCAGCCACCTCTTCTTCAACATTTACTTTTCTGTTTTTGTTTTACATTTGCACAGAATAGACATGCTCTCATTAACATATTTTACCACAGCAGAGGCTGATTATGCAGAGAGGAAGGTGAAAAGATGAAAGAATTTTTATGAATGCCTTTGTATGATTTGATGGAATTACGATTAAAACTTCAGTTTCCAAAGAAAATGTCTTAATGTCAAAAATACTTTCTTTCCTTCTGGAACTGGTTCCATAGAACAGTTTTCAAAGACACATTTGAACCTCTTAGTTTCAGCAGACTTGATTCAACTGATTGCTTTTCCTCTGAGTGCCATCAAGTGTTGCTGGATCTTGTCAATCACTGACTCACTTAGGTAGGGGGTTTGGAGGATGGGTTAGCAGGATGTGTAGAAGGGTAGATGGTAAGGGCTGTTCTTGGTTGTTAATTCAACTAGTAGGAAGTTAAATTTAACAGTTTAAGTGTCTATATTGGTCCACTCTAGATCAAGTAAAATGACACCTTTAAGAGAGTTAAACATTTGGCACTGTTAAAGAGTTGGAAAACACTCCTAATAATGGTAATTCAGCATGTTTTAAGTCATTCTGAAAAAAAAGGAAAATTAAAAACAATCCACTGGACTTTGTTTCCAAGTTTGAACGTCTCGCTTTCCATCCAGGAAGCTTTTTCAATCCAAAAAGTCAAAAATAGCGTTGAGTTCGAGGCTTTATACAGTAGCCCTGTAGAATATAAATATCTGGCTGGCTTTCCAAATATGGAAGCAGTTGTACTGCGTTATGTAGTCCTGTTTCTGACCTTATGCTCACTTAGCAACACAGAGAATGCAGCATGTAAACAGAGAGTCTACATACTGGGAGTCACGTACGAATCTTGGCAAAAACAGGGTTCTTACTCGCTGACTCGCACGAAATCAGGTCATAAGCTAAGAGATTTCCAGGAAGAGCATCCAGTCATGCACGTGCATCCACACAGTGCGATGTAGAAACTATAAATGCTGCCCAGAATGGACTGAAGGTGGGGGATAATAGGATTTTGACAATGCGTTGCTGGATGTATGAAGTGTTTAAGACAGCTGTATGAATTCGGTTTTGTAATTATATGTGTCCCCCCTCCGGATGATAAAATGGTATGAATCGTGGCCTTCTTTCTGTCATAAGGGAATTCTACCAATGAGCTTCCATTAATGGTACATTGGGCCGGATTGAATCGAATCAGGACCTCCCGGGTGAAAACAAGGAAAAAAACAAAGAAAAAAGGAGAGGTGAGTTAAATTTACCCTCCTATTTATTAATTAGTATAGGCAGATAGCTATTACTGGTCAGTGAATTAATTTAAGCGATTCACCTTTTTGTCAACGGATCGTGCTGCAGCATAAATTGGCATCTTGAGATAAATTTAGCTGTCCAGACCTGGCTCGGATTATGGAATTATTAAAAGTAATCTGCTGAAGCGAGATTTCACCATAACGTTAGAAATTGGTGGAAACTAGCGGTCAAGGATTATAATTGATGTATCATTATGAATGATGCAATTATAATGGATAGCTAACTGTAGTGACGAATTAAGTTTTGTAGAATATGTCTCTGAGCTGCAAGTCGAGAAAGAAGCAACAGAGAGCAGTTTGGCTCTGTGTTGATGATGTTAGACCAAAAGTTGTTAAAAAGAGTTAAAAAGTGCATGCAAATCAGTTTAAATTGGCTGTTTGGGTCTATGAAGATATGTGATATGCACATGAAACTATTTGCCATGGCTTTAACAGTAGGAACTCTGTGTGCTTGAAGAGCTCTGAGATGTGTGATTCTGTATGATCGATCCTGTTTGAAGTGTGTGTGTTTGAAATCTAAGTGTACACTAATAACATCTGTTTAAATTCAAACCTCCTTCCAGATCTGTAATCAGATCTGCTTAATCACTGTAATTTAATCACACTGAAAACAGTGTAAAGTAAGATCTAGTCTCTACAAAACGTAGAGATCTTTAACCCTTATATTATGTTAAGGGTCAATTTGACCCATTTCACTTTTTGTGTTGATCAAAGTACTAGTTATCTTTTTTTTTTCTTCATGAAATTTGGTGACTTTTCCTCATCTGGGGTCATGAACATGTATATAAAATCTGGTCACTCTGATGTGTAGTGGAGTGTCTGTGCAGAGTATGTATACAAATATGATGTTGTGGATCATTTTGACCCGGACACTTTAATGTGGGTAAGTAGCCACTCAGGTAAATAAAAATGGCTCTTTGATGTACTTTACTCTTTTCATTTGCCTCTGAGAGCCAGACCCAGGTGTGGTAAGGGAGGAAACTTTCTTGCACTAGTTCTTGTCACTGCTCTCACGTCATCTATATGAAAAAACTCACCAAGAAATGAGCTCCTGAAGGAGAACAGCTGAGTAGTCTTTATCACAAATTTTGAACTGGGACAGTGATGTAGAACAAGAGGTTTCTGAGACAGAGGATCTTTCAGAATCAGAAGACAAAGTTATTGTTGATCCAGATGATCAATTATCCTACGATGAGAAGGATTTAGAGGAAGAGTCTGCCATTGTCGCCCCAACAGATGAAAAGCCAGGAATGAGGCACTCATCTTCCACAAGAGTGACATGGAAATCTAAAGATTGTAATATAAAATGTTCAACATTACCACACCAGAGCTGATGCAGACTGTCATTGGCTAATTTGATAAAAACTCCTTGTACTACCATATTTGCCATCACATGAATTGAGGAGATTCAGTCAGCATTGCTCAGAAGCAAAATCCAGCTATGCATGGAATATGCAAGTATATGCTGGAAAGCTACATGGAGGAAAAGCTTAGAAGAATCAGGGGATGTGTTTGATGCTGGAGATGAATGAAGGGCTGAAAGTCATAACATCACTTGTGACGACCTCTTTATGTCCTACCTCCTTGGAGAAGAACTTCAGAAATGAAAGCTGACCATCTTGGGAACAGAAGGTTCTTAGGGTTAGGGTTAGGAGTACAATGCAAGCTGATATATCTCTGAGCACAAAAGAGGACTTGAAGGCAAAAATGATCCTTGATTA
Organism: Cyprinodon diabolis; assembly: GCA_030533445.1. Lineage (NCBI taxonomy): Eukaryota > Metazoa > Chordata > Actinopteri > Cyprinodontiformes > Cyprinodontidae > Cyprinodon > Cyprinodon diabolis. The sequence goes on along the minus strand of CM060075.1, from coordinate 42,802,719 downwards.
TAACTCAACCAGAGGAGGAGTTGACAATCTGGACAAAGTCACAGCAACATACAGCTGCCAGGGCAAGGCTGCCCGCTACCGAACCAACATGAAGTGGAGACGGGTAAAGAGAAGAGGAAAAGATCCCTCCCGAGAGGACAGTAAAACAACTTGTGTGAAATGTATGAATTCCATCTGCAGAAACCACTTACATTCTTCCCATTATGTGGAGAACTTTGAAATTGTTAAATGTTCAAAATATTTGTAACTAATGAATTTTATAGGTAAAGTAAAAAAAAAAATAGTGAAGAGGGAACATTTTAAACCTAAATGAAGTGTGTGAAATAAAACTGTATTGTTTGTGACTTGACTAAATGTTTAAGTAATCTAAAATAAATCATTTATTGGTTTAACCTGTTTTCTTGACTATTTTGCATGCATTTACACAGTGCGGGTCAAAATGACCCGCAACATAATGAATGTCATTTTTTTTCAACATAATATAAGGGATAATAACCTCTCCAAAGTGTCCCAGAGGACATAAAAGGTCAAAATAAAAGGAGGTAATAAAAGTCATTAAATAAGGAAACAAAACATAAAAAGTGAAAATAATTACAAAAATAAGTCTAAAAACATAAAAGGCTAAACAAAAGAAAGAAAGTGATCACTTTATATCTGCAAAAGACGTCTGCTTTCACTTTAATTGTAACTGCATCACATTTTCTAATAGCTGAGATGCATTGAAAAATGGTTGTCCAGTTGTTTGTTCTAACAGAAAAGGCTTAATTGTGCCCAATGTTTAAACATATTTGGTCGAAAAGTTGTTAATTATTACAGAACAATTTGTTACATAAACATTGGATATAAGAGAAGTTTCAAATTTTGAGACATTTAAAAGGTTCAAAACATTTTTTTTTAGCAAAAGCCCCTCCCGTTTCTTCTCTCCTCATCCTATAAGCCTGTCTGTGTGTGCGCTGACACACACACAAACGCTGGAAGCTTAAAAATGCCAAGATGTTCTGTATCTGTTAAATAGGACTATATATTGTTATAAACAAAACTATGTTAGAAGCCGGCATGTATCTGTCTGTCTATCTGTCTGTGTGTCTTTATGTTCTTTGTCTGTCTGTCTGTTTCTTTGTTGTTTGTACAATGTCAAAATGTCTGTCCGGGGTAAAAAATATTTGTTCTATTATGTTTCAGTATAAACAGATTAATAGGAGAATTAAACAGCAGATCATTAGATTACACATATGTTAAAACATAGATTAATATGACAACAAACAAAATCCCATGAAGAACTGGATTCTCTCTATGCATCCACGTCCAGACATATGATAAGAAAGGTATGCAGGAAACCTGTTGCTGAAAAAGTCGAATTTCTGCACGTTCTTGTAATTCAGAGTAATTCAGTAATGTGTGGGACCAAAGTAATCAGAAAATACTACAAGACAAACAACAACAAAACTTCTTAAAAAGAAAATACGAATAATGTGCACAAGAAATACGATCTGGTCTCGACAATTTCTATTACAAAGTGTTTGGTTTTAGTCATATTTTGTTTGTTGGTTTGCAAATGCTATCGATGTTTCTGTGATTTTTGGAGGTGAAGCTTGAGAGGAGCTGAAAATATATGCAAAGTGTTGATCTTCTTGTTTAAATGTTTGTAAAAAAGGAAAAACTATGGTCAATTTTATAAGAAATATATTGAATAATATATTTACATCTTACTATGTCTTGAAATTAACATGTTAAAGGTTAGAGAATCAATTTGTGCTAAAAGTGCTGTAAACCCCTAGCCTGACGTAGTCCTACTCAATTCTAGTCAGAATATGAGTCTGATGCTGCTCCATAGAGCTGTGATTATGGGGCGTGTTTTGAACGAACCAGGAAAAAAAATGCCTCTGCACTCAATTGGATAGACCTACAACCAATAAGAGCAACGGAGTGCGTGACGTATGTTAAGCGACGCATAGTTGTTGTCAACAAAAATCAAAGCGTGCAGTTGCACGCCTAGAATAAGATGAGCCTTGATCGCGTTTCTCTGTTCCTCTTTTAAAATTAATTTGCTGTCGATATCTTCTAGAACAGACCTAATAGCAGAATCTACTCACCTCAACTCTCCGGCGGCAGCCATTGTTGTTGTCACCCAAGCGCGCTTTGGTCACGTGGTTGATAACGTTACCGTTGATCATCTGTCCATAATCATATAAAGCCCGCCCTGACAATTTGATTGGCCCGCCAGATATTGGGCGAGCATACTCGCGCTACTTTTAAGCAATTCCAGACCGAACTTCCCGACCTCAAACGTTGTGGGCGGGACTAAGTTCGGAATGGCACCCAGGCTAGTAAACCCCCCCCTCTCACCTCCCGCCCAACAGTAAGGTCCAAAAATGGTTCTGAGTTCTGTCCCGAGGCAAACGGAAACGCAACACACACACATTTTCTACACACACACATTATGCCTGACTCACACACAGCTGCTTGTTCTCGCTGAGAGGCAAAAGGAGAACACAGTTACCAGAGTGCACGCAGGTACTTGAACGGGTCATAGTGGAGAATATCCCTTTCTCAGTGAGAAGCTCAAACGATCTCTTGGGGAAAGTGGATCCAAACCACCTGTTTGAACCCCAGCTCAGTTTGAAGCTCAGTTGATCCTTCCAGGGAGTGAAGGTCCAAGAAATCCAGTTAGCAGGACAACTTCCTGCCAAGAGGCAAAGACAAAAAAAAACTTAAACTCAGGTTGACAAAAAGCTCAGCTTCACTTAGCAAAAAAACTCAGCGTGGCTAGAGTACCCTTAACTGGCAAACAATCTGGCGTCGAAGTAGCGGCTGTCAGCAGCTTAAGAACACTCCGTTTAACGAGGAAACCATCAGCAGGTGTGTGAGGAGGCGGACCAGAACCAGGCACCTCCTGGTGGAGGAAGGGAGAAAAACACAGAAACACAAACACAAAAACAGGAGTCCTGACAACATCAAAGTAGGTAAAGTGTCGTTCTAGATCACGTGACCCATTCAGTGACGGATATGACCCTCTCACATTACATAAGCGAGTTTTTGATGGAGCTTCAATAAGTGTCAATTACTGCATATCAAAGTAAGCTAAACTTAGTTCAAGAGTTAAGCAGTGCTGCTCTAAGTACCTAGAAATCAATACATTAACTACATTGATGATGTTTTGATCATTATGTCCTTTTGACAATATAGATTTAAGCTGGAAAACTCTTAAATGGTAAATGGCCTGTACTTATATAGCGCTTTTTTCAGGTCAGGAGACTTCAAAGCGCTTTAAACTACATTCATTCATACACCCATTCACGCACACAGTGAAGGTGGCAAGCTGGGGCTCACTGACAGAAGCAAGGCTGCAGTACACTGGCTCCACTGGGCCCTCTGACCACCATCAGTACGCAATGCAAGTGAAGTGTCTTTGGGCCCAGGGACCCAATGACACTAAAAGTCAGGGGTTGAACAGTCAACCCTTCGATTTCGGGGCAAACTCCTACACCCAACTCCACCCTAACACCGTATTAAATCTTTATTGATGATGGAGAAGCATTGAAATCTCAATGTTACACTTGAAACTGGCCTGACTTTACACCACAGCACAACATCTCATGCTGTCTCAGGTTATTCTCAATAACTAATATTTATGTTTTTGTCTCATTTATATTGCTCCGTACTCTGCACTGCCTCTGGCTTGCATCATCATCATCATCATCATCATCATCATCATCATCATCATCATCATCATCATCATCATCATCATCATCATCGTATATTGTCTGGCTTTTGTTTCCAAAATTGACAAAAAATCTTTGCCAACGGTGTCCTTGACAGAGTCAAATAAACAGGATGGAGCAGCTGCAGCCAGCTTCCTGAAGCCAATGTGTCCATCTGAATCCAGTCCCCGTTTTCTTGATAAACAAATCCAAACACAGGGAGAGTAACTGTCCCCGGGTGACACCCTCTAACTTTGCTCACCTTCACTCAGTCTTTTCCTGCAGTGAGAATTAATTCAACCCATGGACTGAAGGAGAACACCTCGACAAGATGAGGCATCGCAGATGATGATCTCTCAATTACTGCTGCTATCTGTGTGCTAGTGAACCTCACAGCGGTGGAGTAAACACAAAAACACAAACAGACAGGAAAAACAGACACAAAGTGGCAGAACAGCTCCAGATTCAATCCCGGGGTGGATATAAGCTCATTTTCTCCAACAAAAACACACCCGAGCATGAAGAAGCAAATGCAAATCCATGCAAAGCTCCAACCTGACCCAGAGTCTGACAACGACAGCCTGAGGAGCCCGCTGGATGAATACTTAAACCACAGGCATGGAGCCTGGCTCTGACAACCACATAAAGGCTAGACCTCCTGAAGGAGCTGCACAGGTCAGTTAAACGGGCCCCCTGGAGCCCTTCAAAACAAGGAGGTTTTTTCCACATCAGGGAAGGCGGCTCAGATAACGAGGAAGTTGGTCCCCCATTGGGCCACAGCTGCCAGGTCATCTGTTCAAATGGAACATAGGAGAAAGGTTTAATCTTAATCATCAGGGAAAATAGTATGTTTTCAGGTTTTTTTTGGGGGGAGACCTGGATGGACTGTATATCAAACTGTCCTGTTACTTACAAAAATTGATGAAATCACGATCTATATATATATATATATATATATATATATATATATATATATATATATATATATATATATTATTAGAGGTGTCAAGTCACAAAGTACAAATACGTCATTAATACTTACTTATTACTCATTGCTTGGGTTTAATGTTTATAAATATGCTGATGAAGGTTCTCAGTCGTCCAGGTCATAGTCATTCCGTAAAAATTCAAAAAATATCCACTGGACTTGGTTTTCAAGATTTGAAGACGTTTCGCCACCTCCCCAGGAAGCTTTCTCAATTCAAATGTCTGGATCCGCAGTGAGTTTGAGTCTTATATGGACAAGGCCTTGTATTGCTAGCCTGTAATATCTGAAACTGTCTATGATTCTAGGGGTCGGTCGGCAATCCCCCTTTTAACGACCGACCCCTAGAATCATAGACAGGTTCAGATATTACAGGCTAGCAATACAAGGCCTTGTCCATATAAGACTCAAACTCACTGCGGATCCAGACATTTGAATTGAGAAAGCTTCCTGGGGAGGTGGCGAAACGTCTTCAAATCTTGAAAACCAAGTCCAGTTGATATTTTTTGAATTTTTACGGAATGTTTATAAATATTTATTTCCCATCATGTGCGCCATCCAATGCAGATCATTGGCTCCATCCACATCTAGTGAAAACTAGTGTAATTGGATGAGTCATAGAACGCAAACACTCATTGGTTAGCTAAAGGAAATCATCAGATGCAAGCAGGTGTTCTTCAAACTGCAGTGAATTGTCTATGCCATGCTACAATGTAGGATTCAGAAAAAGATGTTGAAATGTCTGGAAGGTCGGACACAGGCGAGAGCGTATCGGGAGATGGAGACCAACAAGACCTCCATCATCCTTGGCACTATCTCAAAGAATTATTAGAAATAGTCAAAACTTGAGCTTTCAACTCATATAGTGGCATCTGGCTGTTTTTTAAAGGTTACTTTATACTTTTATATAGACACAGAGTGTCAGTCTGAGCGAACTCAGAACCTCAGGATTCCAAGATCTATGCCCTAATCAATAGGCCGTCACTCCCCTTTTAATTTGATCTACTTTCATGAAAATTGTTTTATCTTCTCATGTACAGCTTTAAGACTACATGAAAAAGGTGTTTTTCACCTACCAACCCATCTCCCTAAGCCCCTGACAAAGCAGGAATCACCATAGAAACCAGGTAGTATTTTCAGATGCCATGATTTTTATATAACATACTTCAACTGGTATTCAGAAGTCAGAATTTTGTGATAACTACCTGTTTGCTCATGTTTAGGTTTGACAAACATTGCTTTGTTGATCAGTTACGAATGTTGTGATTACTCGTTCCCGCATCCATGACAAAAGCATACTTCAGATTTTTGTGTTGTGCTTAATGTATATTACAGCAAACAGTATCAGAAAGAGCTGTCTTTTCTCAACAACATCCCAACATTAGCTTATTTTACTTCCTTTGTCTTTGGGAAGCGAGGCTTTGACATTGGTGATTCCATTTTTGCCTTGACTGAACTGTACTCACTTGATTTAGAAAACAGCGCTGCATGCCTTCTTTGCCTTAAGGCTTCCTAATAATATACAGAATGCCTCAGGTAATGCTGATGCACCAAACACCTCAAAACTATAAACTCAAATTTTTAAGCTGAAACTTATACATTTGTACAGTTTTATTTTGACAACAAGACTCTATTGGCTAGTTGGCAATTGGTGTGGCTACTGCTGCAACACTATGAGTGAGGTTGCTGTTGCATTTCAGCAGCTGTTAAACGTGGGAATGATGTTAGATGGCTATGCAGTTAGTAGTAAGTAAGGTTTATTTATAAAGCACTTTTCTCAGACAAGTGTCACAAAGTGCTGTACAATAAAAGGCATACAAAACAAAGCAGCACCATATGAAATAAATATAAACAAAAAAATACAATCATAGCAGCCCTTGATAAAATTATTCTAATGTTTTTAGCATATAGCTTTTATTACATGATAATATACTCTTACCCCCTCGCTGGCAAGCCGCGTTGCCTCGGTCCTCCCACTGCCGTGTGTCTGGTAACACCATCACACTGGGTTAGCTCTGATGCTGTCACCAGTGTGACAGAAATCAGGAAAGTAAACAATGGAGAGTAACATGTAAGCAAGTAAGTGTGCTTTATTGTTCCGGTCTTTTATCTGTCCGAATCTCTCTTACCATGTTTATCAAATGTCAAAGAGTTGTTTCGGCTTGTTAGATCAGATGTGGCTGGTACGTTGTGTTGACGTCCGTACATTGCGTTTAATGGTATCACGTAATACAGAGGGACAATCCGGGTCTGGTGTTCCCACAGAATGCTATCAGAGCTGAGGCGATTTTAATGTGGGTCACTTGCCGAGTAGATTGACGCCGGCTAAACACGCATCAGTGAGCGTGTTCTGACTGCTAGTAAACGGCAGTTGTTCCCGAGTTTAAACAGGTTTTTTGGGTGGTGGGAAAGGGGTATAACAGTGTCATTAACAGGATCAGTGGCATTTCCGGTGGGAATTGGGGAATCACTCCTCCGCAGTGCTCAGTTTAGTAAGCTAGTTTGGAAAAAATATTACCTTTAGCTTGTCTTAGCCGTTAGCTTGGAGTTATTCAAAACTAATGTTTACTGTTAGCTCTGAGTAAAAGCCTTAGAACATGGAAGCTCCTTCCCCGACTGGCTTGCAATGATTTTAGCAAAACTGAGAAAGTAATGGATCAGTTAATGACAGTGATTCTATTCAATTTGTTTACAAATAAATGTTTCGTTCAACTAAACAAAACTTTTATGTCTGGCCCAGGACTAGCTTGAGTTCACATAGGTAAAGTCTTTAGATAGTAGAAAGCAAACCTTTTTGTCTGTGCAATGAACTATTTCTATTAAACTGAAATGTTAATGTAAATGTGCTAAGTGTAACTTAGAAAATAATTTCTGATTAATTCTGATTTTAAATTGAACAACTTTAAAGGTTTGGGGTAACTGATTGCCTCAAAGGGTTTTTTAGTTCTGGTACAGTAACTTATTTGGTTTTACATTCAATATTACCTGCCGTTGATAAAATAATCACGCGTTTATCGTAGCTTTGCCTATTGGTTACCAGGCGGGAGTTGAGTGATCTTACCATTGGTGTTATGCTAATGGGCTACTTTTAATTTTCAGTTAAAGGGAGTTCTTTCTTCCCACAGTCACCACCTTTTGCTCACAGGAAAAATTCCTACAAAGACTATGACTGAATTCAACCCACTAGACTTTTGTTGACTTTCAAAGCGACGCTTTGTCTTTAATATCTATGTTATTTAATAAAAAGATAAAACAGCAAAAGACTGAAAGAGTTATATTGGGATCAGATTGTATCAGCTAGTTATACTGTTCTTCAGTGGATCCAGTAAGCTAATGCTGCTAAAACGGCTTCCTGAACCTTTGTTGTTGCCTATGATACATTTTTAAACAGATTTTTGTCTGAGCTTTGTTGGTACAAAGCAGCCGTCCATAGATCCAGAGAATGACAGTCACCATAGTTGATATGTGTGATGTGAGATTTTCAAGAGTTTCAAAAAAATTTTCCACAACTCTGCATCCATTTTGACAAGTTTACAACAGACACCATTCGCTAAAACTACTTAACAGTACAATCATGACTGTACATAATAAATGAGGATATAAGGATACCGTAATGTCTCGTTTTGTTGCTTTGCAGTCTTTCAGAGACTCGTTTAGCTGACAGATTTCAGTCATAAAGAGACATGGGGGACACGTGAGATGGATAAAAACCCTTTCAGAAGCCATAATTTGATTTCTAATGTAACTTCAAAGGACAACGTTTTATATTCCTGTTTTTAAGAGCGGTTCTATCAAACAAAGGCTGAACTTAAAGACCACACGCATCCTTTGATGTTTCTTTCATGAGAGCAGCTTAGAAAACTGGATGCGATCATTTCCTGGACATTAGAAAGAAACGGCTTGATTATGTTGTTTGTTTCGCCGTGCTCTGTCATCTACAAATAATGCTAAGTGTGTTTCATTTCATTCACCTAGCTTCACATTTCTTCTCTAATATTAAGGGTCTTTTCAAAGAGACAAAAGCTGATTTTCTTCTTCTGCTTCAGATCAAGTTTTCCCTCTTAAAGCTCAATCTTTAGGAGTTTGAACCACAGAGTGGTGCAACAGCTTGAGGCCAAACCTGCTGATGCATCTGTGTTGCCCTGTGTTTGTTTGGGTTACTGAAGGCATCCCAATCTGCTGTCAGGCTGGTTTCAAATCTTTGCCTGGACTAGGTAGGTAAACTGAGCTGAGTGGTGCGCTGAAAGTGTTTTTTCTATGATGGGATCTGATTGTAGCAGAAGATTTAAGGTTTGTTTGATGTGTGGCATAACGAGCTGTTTCTCAGTCAATGCTTGATGCTCTGCAGCTTCTTCAAACCCTAAATGTCCCTGTTTTAAGCATATCTTTACATTTTTTATTCTTTTGCTTTGTTTTTTTTTTAACTTCTATTTTAGAAGAGTTTCTGTGTTTGTTTGTCTGTCTGTCTGTTATGGACGGATTTGATCAGAGGTGTCCCTCATACTAAGGAACAATCCATTCTATTTTGGTGATAATCCTAATCATAATCTGGATACAGGATTTTTTTTATTTTTTAAGGTTTTTATAATATAAAGATAGTGATATTTGGTGGAACAACCAGTTCCCCACTGAACCAGAGGGTGGCAGCAGTGACTATAGACAGCCTCAGCATCGGACTCACAATGTCCAGAGCTATTTTACGGCCAAAAACACAATAAAAGGGAACGTTGTTGGTTTATTAGCAGGATCAATTGAAAACGTGAAAATGGATTTTATGGACCTTTGTTTTTTTTACTAAAGGTGTGGCTCACGCCAAAAAACAATTAATTTACATTTGGCAACAATCAAGATCCTGTAAGAGTTTTAGCTATAGATGAAGAAGTCCAAATTTGGGACAAATTTTGCTGCTTGGAGGAGGTCTGCACTCCCCAAGTGCTTTTCTAGTCTTACTGCTGCATCCAGTGAGTTATTTTAGAGACTGTCTGACGTGCAATTGAAGCTATTTATTTGTATACTGTTAAAAAAACATCTAATCCTGCTCTGACTATGTGAAGGCCACCCGGGAGCATTGATTGTATGTTGTTCAGCCTCTCTGAAAGTATGTTTGAGGAATGCTTAGGGCGATGGCCAATTTGACAGACCCCTTGGTGTCCAGGCTTTGACTTTCTAGCTAGTGTCCGAAGTTGTCCTTTCCTTATGCAGGTAGATGTTGCCTACTGGTTAGAGTGTAGGCTGTTAGCAACATATCACCCTGGGAGCAAGATTCTTAACTCCAACATGATAATTGGTAAGTTTGAGTTTGAAGTACCCAGCACCCTAAGGGACACATTTTCCTACTGAGAGCCTCCAACGAAGATAAGAAAGTAGGATTTTTATTTTCAGCACCTATGTTTGCATGCTATTGTTGACTTCAGCTTAGCATTCAACACTGTCCTTCCTGCCAGGCTGGCACTAAAGCTTCATAAACTTGGGATATACCAACAGAGGTTTAGCAAGAATTTTTTTTATAAGGGTGGCCAGGCAATAACCAATGTAAACTGAGGAGTGGCTGAAAGTGGATAGGTGCAAGAACCTCATAGTCAATCTACACCATTGCAACAGGAAAATTAACGAGCAAAACATCAATATTTTCTAAATAAAGACAAACAGCCTTTGCTAACAAATAGACGCATATATTTAAACATCAGTTTAAAGTTTGGCATGCATCCTGGTACCAAGTCTTTTCTATGTTCCTCTCTACCACGGAGCCTGTCTCCATCTGAGCGTGTCTGTCTGAGCATGCTGCTGGACTCATACAACTCTGAACCTGCCTTCATGCTGGGAGGATTCCTAGAACCCTGGATCTGCATGTTCCTGTTCAGAGCGGAACCCATGGTTGGGCTAAGGACTCCTGGATCTTGGAACTGTCTGGTTCTGAACTGTTTCTCCTACCTGGATTGGTCTCCTCCCTGCTCAATATGGTTTCTGCATTGGGGACATTTAGGACGGCTCTGAGCCGCATCTCGTTTGTCAGTCCATCGACTGGAAATGAACTTCCTCAAAGAAGATAGACTAAACTCTAAAGATGTCTGGTGATTATGGTCACTTACCTGTGTTTCTCCCACATCCAGAGTGCCAGTGATGGGTTGCAACCGGCCCCCCTGCAGCCGGTGTGGTCTGCATATCCTCAGCAGCCAATGTTTCTGTTCTGTTTTATTATTTTTCTGTTATTAAAAGTTTTGAAACTTCCTATTGTCTGAATCACCTTGGATACTGGTTCCATCTGCCCCATTTTATGACATTGGTGTGTTGTGTTTTCTTTTTTATCACAGCCTGATAAAAAAATGTTTCTTGGTTATAACGTTGTAAAGTTCAATAAGTTCAAGGGGTTTAAAGACATTTCAAGGCTCTGTGTGTGGCAATGATTTCATTCGCTGAACTAAGCCACAGGCACGGGGTTAGACATGATCATTTGTTCATTTTAAAGGCAAATCTTCTTCCAAGAAGATGCATCAATGAATCTTTGATACATTCTCCTCCTTAGGACAAGAAGAATGAAATATTTTTATAAGGATGCAATTAAAGATTTTCCCGGTTGCCTTGGAGCTTTAATTTATCAAATAAAAATTTTAATCAACATTTTTTCACCAGCCTCTATACACTGGACAAAAAAAAAGAAAAATCCTCAGCCAGTTAGATTAGGTCCTTTCCTTGGACTATATTCACATTTTCAGATTCAATGCAAAGTCAAATCAGCTTAATCAGGCCAAAGTTCTGATTGTTTCTGGTGACAGATGACACATCCTGGTTTTGGTCTGATTCATCTCAGATAGGATGCTGCCGTGACTCAGGAAACTGATCCAGCGACCATGATAAAATGCTCCATCGCCTGTCGTGGCATTTCTCAGGTGTCAGCCTCTCTGCTTTTTTGTCATGAAATTCCAATAAGAAAAAAAGAGAAGAAAGAAATCAGTCTGCAAAGGAGCAGCAGACTCAGAATTTAAACTTACCTTCCCCACTAAGGACCAACGCAGAATGTTGTTGTATTCAATGAGTGGATTTGTGGAAGTCTTTTCATTCGCATTATCTGAGATCATTGTGCTTCTTCATCCTTATTTTTTCAAAACGTTTTTGGTTCTTATGTGTAAAACTGCCTTACTATGTAGTAACATTCTGAAATGATACAATATTAATATATTTTGCATGATCATGTCATGATCTGGCCTGTTTGCTCTCCCTTAATTAGTCATTCCTTTCACCTGCCGTTTTCCCTCCCTGCCTCAATTATAATTTATTCCTCTCACCTGTTTCCTCATTTTTATTTCATGGTTCATGTCCTCCCGCTCCCCATCCTGCAGTGTCCGCAAGCCACAGCTCCACTTTAGTTTTTGTTAATTTAATGAACCTTTTTGAAATTTCCTAGCCTGACCTCTGGAACTGCAGCACTTGGGAACATTCTTGGACCGGACTGTTAAACCAGAGTGTCTGTGATTGGGCGGTGCCCCGCTCCCCATCCTGCAGTGTCCACGAGCCACAGCTCCACTTTGGTTTTTGATCTTTCATTAAACCTTTTAAGAACTCACCTCTGTCTGTCAGCCTCTGCATTTGGGTCCTCATAAAAACTTCCAAACAAATCGTGACAGATCGACCCATTATGAAATGGCATAAGCTCATTAAACCAGATAATGTCTTAATAATTAGAAAATGATCTTGGTAATTTTGTAAAGCCAAAAAATTCCATTGGATTTGAAATCATAATTATCCCATTACAACCAGCAATAACGTACTGATTATATAATAATTCCATATTTTTGTATTTTTTGCAAAAAATTGCGCATAGATTGATCATAAAAAAAGATTTTTGATAAAGAAAATACGCAGAATAAAACAGAAAATGTCGACTAAGGTTCTTATGTTTTCATGGAGATAAAGCTATACTCTTCTAAAGAAACTTTCTTTTACATTAAAGCACGTCACATCAGGAAAGATGATGTAATATGTATGCCAGGCCAGCTGGTGGTGCTGTGACACTGCTACTGAAACAGATCAAAAACACTCACAAAAACAGGCATGTGCAGACAGTGGATAAGGGCTAAAAAACAAAAGGTTGCATGCAGGTCTTAGACAACGATGTAGCTACATGTACGATAACGTTGTTTCAGTGAAGATCGCATCAAAATGCAAAGCCAATATTATCAAATGCTGAAACTCTAACTAACTTTAATTTTGGATTTAAAAACTTTTGGATCATTGAGTATACAACACCTAAATAATATCTTTATTCATAATCTGAAGCCCATGTCTGTGTGGACATAGCTTTAGTGTTAAGGCTGGTTTATGCTCAGAAAAGAGGTCGTCTGCGTGTGTGTCGCAATTAATGCAGATATGCCCCGCCCCCTCCGCAGATATTCTGGTGCACTTCTCCAAAATAGGTGTAGGTGACCGCAGACAATAGGCCTCTGATTGGTTAAATGTACATCCATTCTACACTATGCATATTTCCTGTTAGGTACCTTACCGGCTTGTTTTGTTTGTATGACCGCCATTTTGGAAAACATTCTGGAACCCTTTTCCACCTGGATCCCTGCTCTTTTTTGTCCTCATGTCCCTCCGTTGTCGCACAAACTTGCCCCGACTTCCTCACCACCTCTGCCGCATCTAGACCTAGAGCTAGTTCCTGATTGTTCCTCTTGCGTTGTGGCGTGGAATAACATAGCGCAGACCACGCTTCGATATTGGGTATAAGTCAAAAATATCTGCGACAAGCTCACTGCGACACACTGCTGCAGGAGGATAACCAGCCCTTTAGTAGCAGTATTTTTATGCTAACAAATTCACATAACTTCAATTTCTACCTCAGAAATAACATATTTTTCCACTTTAAAGTGAAGTGTATCCCTTTTTAATAAAATGGTTACTGTTTTGTAGATCAGTAGAGACCTTAATCCATCCTAAAATCTAAATAAATAATATCTGGAATAACTGGGAAGGCTGTGTAAGCTTTGTACTTTATCTGATTGCTTCATCCTTTTGCAACTAAAATAAAGTCTTCTTTATTTCATGATTGTTTTTTTTAGACATGCATTGAAAATAACATATCTGTGGGATTAAATAAGTGCAGATGTTTCTACAAGATGTCTTGTTATATAGAATCTTTCCGCCTCTCTGGAACCAATTCCGCACCTGAACATTTATAACTAGTTGCTCTTTGTGAAAGAGTTTGTGCGCTTCCTCTGCTTGGATTTATTGGCACATAAACAGCCGTAGATAGAAATGAAACCATATCTTAGATTGTCTGTCAGAACCTACCCCGACCCGTCCAGCCCCTGTGACTCGCTGCCTGCTGCACTCTGAGATGACGGGAAAATAACTGCACATTATTCAATCTGAGGAGCTGCCATCTGCAGTTCTCATCAGTCCGCAGCGGTTAAACGAGGCGAGCCGTAAACCGGAGAGAAATGGAAGCACTGTCGGGGAACGTTCTGCATAATTTCCTCCCAGATACCTCGCAGGGAGAGACCAATCAGTGAAATGAGCCCTTTTAGATGGAAATTCTGAGACGTTTGTTTTGCAGAGATAAGTTAGTGTTTCATTTTCTGCTACATAAGTGCAAATAAAATGGACCAGGTTTGTTTTCTACATGAAGAGGCAGCAAAAAAAAAAAAAAATACAGAAGCATTTACCTTGAATGAGTTTGGTGCTGTGTAGCTTGTTTTCAGGTCACTTTTCTCATTGAATCCTCTGTGAAACTTTGAAAATTATCTTGCTCCTTTATTCATTCTGTTTAATGCCCCCTCACAAAGTATAGCACCATGACTCTAGAGGACTATTGGTCCAGAAGATTTAATTTAGTTCAGCCATTTTGGATACAATTTTGTTCTAATGGAAACTCTACTTCAGGCTCCTCTGGTCAAGAGTGTAATGCTACGTTCACACCTAAAGCAGCAGAGGCAGCAGAGGCAGCTAGTTTACATGCAAAGTCAATGGTTGTCACGCAAAAGGTACTGCAGTGCATTTTGAGCAGCTGAAGCAGCGCCTCACTAGCCTCGTGAGACCATCCTGATCTTGCGAGCTTTCAAGGTTTCACTCGCAGATCAGTCTGGAGACTCTCCGTTAAAGAAAATTTGGAGCAGTTCACCAAACGAACGTCCAATCAGTGTTGGCTTTGAGGCGGGTTGGGGTGTGACGCAACGAGAAGCGTGACAGTTCAGTCTAAAGAACATGCCGGTTTCAGCCGATGAAACTAGCATTAGCGTGACTATCGCTAGCAAGTTTTATCAAAATTACAGAATATTTCTTCACTGAAAGAAGAGCAAAACACTGCTCTGGAGGCTTTTCTCAGAGGAAAATATGTTTTTGCTCTTCTCCCGACTGGTTTCGGCAAGAGTAGCCTGGCTTGTGGTTGTGTTTTCGTCGTCGCTCTGTTAGTACGTCATATGCTTCGTTGATCTGATTGGTTTATTTGGCCCGTCTATCACCGACATAGGCCAATCAGCTAACCAGTATTTTCACCCCCTCCCAAAATTACTTCAACAGAAGGTTTCCAGACTTCCTGGCGGAGTCAGGTTAGCGCCTCACAAGCCCTCGAGCATCTGACATGCGGGACACACTGCAAAAGCAGCAGCTACTGGAGTTGGAAAAATTTTACTTTTGCTCGACGCGCCACATCAACCAATCAGAGAAGCTGATCTGAGAGCTGGCAGGCAGACAGACACAGCACTGCTGATGTAGAGCACTATGATCACTCTTCTGAAACAGTTTATTAATGCCTAAATTCACTTAAAATGCCAAAATCTGCCAGCAAAATCATGTTTGTTTTTATTTTCCTGGTGCCTGCAGTTTCGATTACGTAGGTTAAAAAACTTTCATCTTGTTACTTCCATCCGCCAGGAACATTAGCAGCAAACAGCGAAGAGGCAAACGGGCCAGAGGCTGCTGTTGAATGGGATTCCCAGTGACAGAGCACTGCTGGGTTACGGGGGTCTGCGCCGCTATGACAGCGAAATAATATTTGAAGGCAGGATGGTAATCTGGATGAACTGACTGCACAGATGAAGTTTTCAGGTGGACTTTCTCACTTAAAAACAAATTAAAGCAACTTTTTACCCACTGATCACAGCAAATATAGATATATAGATATAAAGATGCTCCAGCCGCATGTCAGAACTAAACAAGATTAAAAAATGAAGCAGCATGCGTCTTTTTGCTGCTCCTGCTACTTGCGGTGTGAACGTAGCATTATTAATAATCCCATCAGCTTTGTCCTAGTGCTGAAGCAGCAACGTAACCCCAGACCATGACATTACCACTGCTAGGTGTGGCTGTTGGTATTACGTTGGATTTTCAGAGATGACGTTAGTTTTCCACCAATTTAACCGAAAAACCACCTTAAATTACATCCCAAGATTGTCTCATCTGTTGGAGTTATCATGATTTCTGTTGTTTTTATAATTTTATGCATTTATATGTTTTATATTGCCCTCAATCTTTTGTTTTTCTATATGTTACTCTTATTTTTGAAATAGTGTATGAACATCATTGGTCAAATGTTCTGCAAGAATTATTTCCTGTTTTTCATTTGAGAAGCAGAGAAGTGAAAGTTCATAACCCCGACACCTTTTGTAAAGCGTATGCTGAAACAGGACAAGTTCCCTATCTTAAAAGTTCATGCTATGTCAAAGAGACTGCGTAATCGAAACTAACACCTGCTGTTGTAATGTGTTGACTGCTCAATAAAAAGCCTGGCAAGTGTTGAGCCAAGCGGAGATGCAGAGATTGACTGTTCAACTCTGGACTCCCCTTTGCAAAGCTTTTCATGAAAAATCTTACACTGTCTTTGTTTCCATTTTTTATAAGGTTGGGAAAACTTAACAACTCTAACATCATCTTCCTAAATATTTTCTCCACTAAATGTTCTTGGTCATCATCAACATGTTTTCTTGAAACATGACATGGACCTTGATGTTCCTTTGTGTCAGCAGCGTTTTTGGCCTTAGAAGCCTCAATAGGCGCCAATTCAGTCTCAGCCTGAGCTTGTCAAATATTGTATCATATATCAATGTTCACACAGACAGATGCTTTTTGAAATGCTTTATCCTATGTAATGTTGTTAGAAAAGAAACCCTCTTCTGTTTGATAATGCCAGTTAATTTAGTCTGGAATTAAGATTGGTTCAATCTGAACATTTAAAAGTAAAAATAAAGCAAAAAGAGAAACATTTCTTAGGAGGAAATACTTTCAAACGCCCTCTAAGTTTTCCAAATTTGACATTGTCTTCCTTATTCTCTCTAAACTTTAATCAGTTATTTTATCTCTTTTATTAAAAACAAAATAGGAAATGGTCTCATTATGCACCTTGCTTGGTTACATTTTCCGATTTAGCCTGAGATCCTGGTAAATTTCATCGAACTGGCTAATAGCTGTGAGGCCACCCAGTTAAATCATGCTGATACAGATCATGGTATAATAGCTCCTGGAAATGAGGTCTGCATCGGAAAAAAAAACTGCATTAGTGGTTATCGAACTGGAATCTAACAGACGATTCTGCTTTAATTAAAAAAAAAACAGAACAGGGAATTTAATTGGGGAAAAAAAGAAAAAAGATGGGCTGCTGACAAAAATGAGTCAGCGGTTAATATTTAACAAATGAAACAGCTGAGAGAAGCCTGACAGTGTTCAGTTTTACCCGTCCAATTATGCAGGAACCTTTATTTGACTTTATCCTTGTGGCATTTCTCCCCATAAAGGATTAATAGGACGCTAATGAGGGATGATATACGACAAAGGTTGAGGCAAGAGCTCCTCAGAGTTGAACTCTGACGTCAAGGCAGGGACATGTGACCTCATATTCATAAAATAGCAAAGAGAGCCTCAGAAACATTGTTCAGTCTATGTACTGTAGCCCCTCGCTGGGATAACCTTTGTTGAGTAAACCTGTCTGTGATTGGCTGGTAGCGGTCAGGGAAAATGTCACAGTCGGATGTAGAGACAGGAGGATCTGCAGGTAGGCTTGGTGAGTTATTCTGCTCTTAGAAATGTATTCACCTACTGACTGAAAAGGCTGCCCTCATTTTAATGCATCATTCATAATTTACATACAAGACATAAAGTATGAAAACAGATGCAGCTCATCCCCTAAGCTTGTGTTTGTTCCCTCTGTTGTTCCTACTTTCTGCTCCACCTCAGTATCCTATTTGCAAAGAAAACTGTCTCATTGATCATGGCAGTAAAAAACCATTCAGTTCAATTTATTTCTAGTTCACAAAATCTATCCCACCTGGTACATAAATACCATCAAGTCCATCTAAAAAAACAATGAAGTGAAATTGCTTAAAAAGAGCCCTTTATAAGGAAACTCATCAACTCATCCTGAACATGCATGCAGCAAAACTCTAGACCAAGTGTTTTTTGAAGTAGGGAACAACAATCGTTCAGTTTGGTATATAGACAATTTCCTGAATCACATATTTTATAAAACATCTCAAATGACCTGGTTTTGAATGGAGACAAAGACATTCTCAAGCACATATCAAGGTGCTCATTTTGAGCCTGGATCCATATTTATTTTTGATTCATGGTGGAGAATCCTGCTTCACAGCAGCAGGTTGAGCCAAACATCCTCTAAATGTGCAGGGTCATCTTTGAGCACCATTTCACTTTTCTTTCACCAGTTCACCGCAGTTCTTCCAGCAGTCCACACTTTCTCTGCTCTCTTTTTCTCATCGTCTTCTCCTTCTTTCCCATCGCCCGGCTCACCACAGGTTTGCCTGCTGTGTCTAAAAGTAGCAGCAGCAGCAACTCAGACTGACAGCAGCTCATTGGATCATTTGGATCATGTGCAGCCTGTTCCCGGAGGCTCCGTAGGGCTTTACCATATTAGCAGGAGAAGAGGTGCAAGTGAATTTAGAAACTGTTGTCAGACAACATGCGGTAAATTATAAATGTTGGGTTTGGATTAGCCAGCAGGTGGGTCCGGATCCGGACCCTGGTCCGCTAGTCTGTGACCCCTGGTCTAGAGTAAACCTCCTGCTCAGCAGGAACAAACCTCCATCAGCACTAGGCTTGGTTTAAACAGCCGTCTGACAGTTCAGAATTACTTTTGTGTTTTTATTTACAGCTTAATAAACATCTTAAGCAATAAAACAAAGTTTGAAGAGATCATCAACGAAAGAGATGAGATACTACCAGACAGCATACAGGACCTAGATTATTCATAAACATGTATGTGTATGTGCAGTCCCTGGCTTTCATAGGTCGACTACAAGACAAGGTTGAAAAGGGTTCATCGTCCTGCAGAAAAAAGCTCTTGTTATGTTTATGTTTATGTTTACAGCCTTTCTAGTGCATCGCTCTTTAAAAATGTCAGCAATGGCAGAAAGAGAGCCACTGATCCATTCTGCCTTTTTTTAAAGTGCTTTGCAGGGTTTTCTGCAGGGAAGCCACTCAGTAATATGAGCAGTCATGATGCTCTTTTGTCCCTCTATTGGATTGAAGGCCAAAATGAACACAAAAAAGGATACTGTTGAACCTTTAATCAGCGCTGGGTGGTAGGGTCAATGGTTCTCTGCTGGATTTCATCATCAACTTTTCTTGGTTTTCCCCATATTTTAGGATAGAATGCTGCTATCACATCACCTGGTCAGCTGTTTCACCTTCTTTCTCCACATTGTGTCATTGTTATTGCTGATGGAGTTTCAGTACCATAGTCTTATCTGCATATTTGGAAAAAAGGCTTGACCTCAACCTTGCTATGCAGTCATGTGTTAGGCCAAGGCCAAGCACAGCCCTGTGGGATGCTTGCATTTAGTGATGCTGTCATGGAGTCATTTTTATATTCAGAATAATTTTCTGCCTAAAAAAGGAAGAATAAAACAACAAAGCCTTGTTAAAACAGCTTGTTGGATGCCCTTTCAGTAACCTTGCCTCACCATACTAGAAGAAAGTCTTCTCCTGTAGAGATTTTGCGTTTAACAGAGACTAAAGAACTAACCTGGCCCTGAGGTGCTGGTGAAAAGGAAAGCAATTGTGTTTCAATCAATTTTACCATGAACTGGTCCGGGCAATACAGATATATTGTACTATAACCTGGTACAATGTACAATAGCACTTTTGAGGTTAAGGAACAATGTACACAGTCCCTGCCTATAAAGGTAAGGAAAAGAGAAGACAACATGGCTTACGTCCAAATGGCATCCACATTTGGTTGAAAAGTGAAAGGTAAAAAAGTGTAATTTTTAGATCTTTTCAACATCTATTATTGGACTAAAGTGGATAAAAATCAGACCGACCAAACACAGACAGTTTTTAACAACTATATCTGGACTAAATCGAGACTAAGACAGAAATCCATTTTTTCTGTCATGTTCATCCCAAGCGGGGTTGCAACTGGTGTCTATCTCCTGCTGTCTACGGGCGAGAGGCTGGGTTCACCCTGGACAGGTTGCCAGTCCATCGGAGGACAATACAGATGCAAACGGGGCAAACAACCATTCACGCACACACAGTTAAGGAGATTTTAGAGACACCAGTTAAGCTAACAGTCATGTTTTTGGACTGTGGGCGAAGCTGGAGTACCCAGAGAGAACCCACGCATGCACAGGGAGGACATGCAAACACCATGCAGAAAAAACATGGGCCCAGAATCAAACCCGGAACCTTCTTAGTGCAAGGTAGTAGTGCTTCCCACTGTTCCACAGAGCAGCCCTAGCCTAAAATGCAACATCTAAATGGCGTATGGTGTTTGGGGGGAGTACGCCATAACCAACTAAATTTCCAGCACAGATTAATTATACAGCACGCTGGGTCTGAATGAAAGTTTTAATAAAGTTGCATAAAAGTTTGGGCGCCTCGCTTGTTTTGCTTAAGAACAAGTTTTAGACTTTGCTTTGTGGTTCAGATGGCAACAGAACTGAACTTGTATTGATTTATCTAAAGGTTTCATTATTCATCTGGATAGATTACACTCTCTGAATCTAGACCTTTAAAAAGAAAACTGCTATCGAAAGCTAAAGTTGATTTTTGCAGTCAGAGAAAAAAAACTTGTACCAACTTGAAGGATAATGGGTTCCTATGGGCCTAAAGTTTCTAGTTATTTTCCCTTCCATTTCATTCCAACCTGTGATCAGAGTTACTGATTGTGAACCAGCTAAATTGGTTTACATGTATTTACTGCATCTGGATTGTTACCGTTATGTAAATAGTCCATAAAGATCCTGCAAATCTGAATGTCAGCCTGAAGCTTATTTGTCCAGGATGACGGTCAGGTTGTACATCTGCCAGGAAGGTGACATGAGGGTAAATTATTCAACAAACACGACGGGCTGGATGAGGTCACTGTTGCCGTGGCCTTTCTTGACTGGACAATGGCAGTCTGAAGCATATTAATCAGCAGAACTGCTTAATAAATATTGATGAGGCTTTTACAGCTCATGTAAATTCATGGAAGTGATTGTAGTCATGCTTAATGGGTCAGGAGATCCAGCTGTGTAACAAGACGCCAATGAACCTCTTCAGTGTTGGAGCAGACGGTTACGTGACCTTTTCTGATGCTGCTGAAAGAAAAAAAACCCGGGAAGTTAATTTCTTTCTTTTAAAAAATTGTTCAAATTGTTAATTTTATGTGTGCATGTAAAAAGCTGATTTATGTCTGCACCAACGTCTAACTCAAATTAGTTTGAGTTGGATGAATGTTTTGGAAATTACATTTCGTGAGTTGGGATTTCAACCAATTCACAGCAAAGACTTTAATACCAACTAGCCTGTTGAGTCAGGGCTTCAGACAAGTGTTAACTGGATAAAACAAATCAGCTGAATTGTATCGTGATCAGAAATGTGTTGCAGTGATTTTCTGAGTCAAACCCTAGAACACTTATGCAGGAAGTCAAAATCTGAAATGCTTAAAATAAAAGCCTCTGAGAGCTGTTGCATGACCTTAAACAGGCCATTCATGGTTGAAAGCCCTCCAACATGAGTGAAATAAAGCTTTGTACAAAAAAGAGGGGGCTATAAATCAGTAAAAATCTCCTCCATGAACATCAGAGTTCTCCCCTTTCCTACAGTATATACCATACATCAGTACGACTTCTTAGGAATAAATTGAATAATCGATTAAAATTTGACATTAACCCAGTAAAAAATATATAGATTCCACCTTTATGGTAATGAAGAACCATAATATGTTATGATAAAGATTCACCAGCCTCGGCATGCTGAATACTCAACACTGAAAATGTAAATTATGTCTTTACCTACTTTATGATTATTTTCTAAATACCCACAGGCCCCAAACAGAGAAAGTTCATTCTTCGGCACTGAGTTGAGAATTATATAATAAAGACAGCAAACAAAAACACCAAACAACAAAATATGGAAACCTAAGCACTCCTCAACATTCATTTAATTCCACAGCCTTGATCCAAATGAAGAAGTACTATTCAGAAAGTGAGAACATCAAAAGCATAATAAATGTTTAATTGGAGAGAAAGGTAAAAAAAAATCTCAATCTGTTATCATTTAGACCTGCAAAACATACACTTTTTATTGTATCAACATTAATCTCAACAAGATTGTGACAGTGGCAAATATTTAACCCCAAAACATTTATGAAAAAAAAAAAAATAAATGTTGTGCCCTATTCTAACAGGTTGTGAACCGGACTCTTCTGTTGCAACAACTACCTGGGAGCATTAACTCACTGAAGGATACAGTTTCTATCAAGAAAATCGTTCTATGAACCTTTTGAGCAACACTGATGACATGCAGCTAGGTTTTAATGTATAACATTGTTCTCACCCACTCAAGCTTCTTCCTATAAACCATCATAGTGTCCTCTCTTCCTTAGGAAGTATCAAAAAATAATCAGTAGGCTGTGACGTACAGGAAATTGGACCCAGGAAAACAGCTCAGACAGGTCAGTGGAATGCAACGGTTTTTATTTATGAGTGTGTGGGACAGGGAGCGAGCAGGCGGCTGGCTGTCGGGAAATCCCCTGGGTCTCAGAGATGGCGGTTGGCTCCGTGTGGGGTCCGGGTCAGGAATTCTTAAGAGGAAGGGACTTGTGGAAGCAGTGACTTTTGAGCGGCGGATGGTTTGCTGAGGACTGAGGCTGTCGAGCTCCAGAGACAGTCCGTCCAGTGATCGGGTCCAAGCAAAGGTACAGAGGGGCAATCCAGAAGAGACGTCCAGGTCCGATCCAGGGTCCGTTAACTGAAGAGTTCAGAGAAGCAGAGGGGAAAGGCTGACTCGTTACTCACTGACTGAGTGGGATTCAGGCTCAGAGGCAGGCAATCCAAGGCAGAACAGAGGCGGGGATCCAGAGGCAGATCTGGTTTGGATTTAGCGCAGGCAGACAGGAACAGATAAGGGATCAGGCAGGCTCGGTGAAAAAAGGCAGAAAACAGGGCAGGCAACAGGTAGGCAGGCAAAGATTCAAATGCTGGAAGGTACTCAACGTTGGTTTGAGGCGATCTGGCACTGGGAACAGATTCAGATGAGGTATACGTAGCGGAGTAACCAATTAGTGATAATAGCAGGCAGGGTAGAGTGAGCAGGTGTGTCGAGTTGGGGATGAAGCCAGTGCCGAGATCGTCCAATAGGCCTCAAAGTACTCTTTCTAATCTTTGCACCTGTGGATGGATCAGATATTGTGAAGATGTACTTGTAGGGCTGCAGCAACAGACGGATAAAACTGAATTAAACAGATAGAAATCTACTGTTAATAGTTTTGGCCACAAATATACAAATAATTTACAACTTGTTGTGTTGCAAATTTAAAGAGCAACCAATCATGTTGTGGAGACCTTTACCTCACCTGCAGAATGCTGGGATGTGGACTGACTGCAGTGCAAAAAACTGGTGACTTGCCTCTTCACAAAACTAAACTAAAAACTTTGGAAAGATCTTGACCTGGTATATAAAAACCACGGTGATTATGCACAATTCTACATTGAGTCATTAATGAGGATGAGGTGAGCTCATCAGTGGTGAGTCTCTACATTATCCCATTGCATTTTCCTTTTCTAAAGGCAAGCATACTCTACAATTTTTGGACCAATTTTGACCGATATTTCAGTTTTGCAAGATCTTTATGGATGGGGCAAGTTTCAGCTTCATGGTTCGTCCTGCGTCGCTTAGTATACAAAGATAACGAAAGGCGACTAGCCTCTCATAACCACCTCCCAAGTCACATCAAAATCAAAGATGTTGAAACCTCAGTCGGCCTCCGTGAAGTGATCTTGAGCATATCAGGTTGTTTAAGCAGAGCTACGAGCTGGTTTACCTCAGCCTTGTAAGGCAAGGCAAGGCAAGTTTATTTGTACAATTCACAATTCAGTACATTGACGATTCAAATTGCTTTACATGAATTAGGTCAGAGTTCTTTAGGAGGGGTCCGCAACCCCTAGGGGTCCACTGAGGTACTACATGGGGGGTCGCGAAAGATTTTGTTGATTAGACTTTTGTTTTTATATTCCCCCCTGAAATTTCTACCACTAATTGAAATGTCTTTAAATCCACATTAAATTAATTCAACAGACTGTAGTAAACAGATAAATGGAGGCAGAAGATGTCTTTCAGTCATCAATGCACACATTTAGCGACACACTGGAGCTCTTTCAAGCTGGGCACCGTTTCATTCACAACACCTGTCCCATCAACCAGGAATCAGAATCAGAAATACTTTAATAATCCCAGGGAGAAATAACTGTCATTACATTACTCCATCTGTAATAGAGTGACTCTAGGACCAGTTTCATATAACACTATTTCTTAAAATATATATAATTAGACGGTCCCCACTCCATTTTGCCATCAGTTTGGGGGTCCTGAAGACCCCTGAATTAGATAATAACATAGAAGAAAAATAAAAGCAAATTACGACAAAATGTGTAAAAAAAACCTGTCAGTCTTGCACACGTCCAAACAAGAAATCCTTCTTCTTCTTAACTACCCTACTTGAAAAGTGAAATTTGAAAAACTGTTATTTTAATACTATTAAAAAGATATTAAAAACTAGGTTTGTAACATCTTTTCAATGTCTATTATTGAACTAAAGTGGGACAAAATCAGGCCGACCAAAAGAGCCCAATTTTCAACAAATATTTCTGGACTAAATCAAGATTATGATGGACCGAACAGATTTAGCATAAAACCAACGTCTACATGACGTCTGGTGTTTGGGGGGTGTAAGAACAGATATTGTAAGCTGTGAACTTTTAAACCCTCTATTTTTGTGGTACAGTTTGAGCTTTAGTTCAGAACCGCAATTAAAAATATCGTGCAGAGTGGGCCATCCTTAAGAAAAAGAAAACATTAAAGAAACACTAAAATCTGTCGGCTAAGGTGATGCTGGTGTTCATGAAATTAACTTCAGATACGTACAATTTATTTAGCAGATTAAAGTGCTTTTGATTTAAAAGAAAAAAGCATGGCAAAAAAAGAAGATTGAACCAAAAGAAATGTTATGAACTCAGCATAGATTGTGAAAATCTTTTTTTTTTTTTGTTTGCCTCAACTTTGTTGAATTTCAGACTGCAAGGTGTTCTCCTTTAGGGACAGAAGAACATAACCATACTCTATAATAAATGAATGCCCAGTAGGGTATTGAGGCTTGATTTCATCATTTCTTTTTTGCCAGTAAATATCTTAAGGACTTCAAAAGACAGAATAAAGGAAATTTAAGATTGATCACATAATTTTTCCTTTTAACTAATAAAAAACAGAAGTTAAAAATCCAAGTCTGGATGGTAGAAATTGTGCCTAGATTTCTTTCATCCTGTTCAATTACCTGTTTATTAGTCCCTGTCTATGTTATAGAGATAGAAATACAAATGGGTGGAACTAATCTCAGTACAGGCTTCTATCTTGGTTGTCCTGTAACAAAAAAACAGAAGACTGCCTTGCTAGTGTCTGTTTTACCCTCATGCACAATGATACAGATTATTTTTTTCCACACAGGTTAGATATACCGTCGTATATAGCTGCCTTTATGGTTATAAGCACCATCAATTAAACTGAAGTCCTCCTACTTACGCTTAATAGAAAGTTCCTCCCCGCGGCTCTAACAGCTTTGTATCACTGCACAACTGATCACAACTGGATTAATGGAAGCAGCCTTGGTGTAGCTTTTAAAAGCATCAAATCCGAAGCTCTGTAACAAACAAAAAGAAGCTTAAAGTCAGACACAGCAGGTACTTTACATTATCCTCATATTGTGCCCCTGGAGCCAGCGAGTAGCTGATTGAGCCTTTGAAAGGGCATCATAGATCGGCTCATCGATTTTACTGCTCCTACTATTAACCATCATTATCAGCCATATAATATGGAATCATTACCTACGGCGCACCCTAAAATACCAACCATAAGGAGTGTTAATGAGACCCGTCATCAGTCACTCATATTTGCCAGTATCAACTAAGACACTGATGGACACTCAAACAAGCTGCTGATGTGCGTCACTAACATCGTCTTATCTAATCCTTATTCCTCTTCCTTCCTTCAGGAGATGATTTTTCCATGAAGTCTCTCCAGCATTGAGCAGCTTTTAATCTTTGGATCAGAACTAAAACCTCAAATTATCCTCTGGGTCAACACATTACAGCATCTGAAAAAGACGTAAAGTCCATTGGAGGAAGACTTTTAAAGTGGAATTAAAGCTGGAGAGAGATTATACAGGGTCATGTGATGAATAAAGACCCCTAAAGTTTACGTAGACTTTTCAGTGTAAGTTCTCTTAGTGAGGCTTTGTGCATTTAGTTTATTGCATTATGGTTGTTCAGTGGTTTCTATTTTTCATGGAGCCTTTAATTAAATGTTCACTGTGGCAGTGGTAGACTAAAATTAAACTGATACCACTTACTCTTTAATTTGTCCTCTCATTAATTTTGGGTCGTTAACGTTGCACTTAGAATTGCTGACCCTTGATCCATTCTATAATGATCCTTATCCCTGTTTATCACCAGACTTTACTGGTAACTGTTAGTGCAGTACTTCTAGAATTATCCATTGACTCAATTTGACATTCAAAAAGTCAAATAGTATTTTAAATAGTAGTTCAATAAAAATATATATATATATATATGTCTTGATTATTGCAGCGATATTTAGCTGGTGAGGTCAGAGATTATTTTTAAAGCATGAAAATATGGATTAAGTCTTCCTTGTATCAACAGTACAGTCTGACATATTGATGTTTTTGAATAGAGAATATTCTACTGGCCCTTTTAATCTAAGTTGGTACTATAAACGTTAAGATAATTAAGCTGTCAGTGCGTTAGTAGGTTAGAAAGTTACCCTCATAAATGTAATACTTCATAAATACATCCAATTAGACACCCAGAGTTTACGTAACAGCTAAAGGCTTTAGACTGTAATTCATCCATGTAAATGATCCGCCTGTAGGCCTAGAACACCATTCAACAAAGCCTCTCTGTCATTACAAAGGAAGATAACACACCCCTAACTCTTCATGTAAACATGAAAAATGGGTCAAATCTGTCTACGGTGTCAAAAGTAAGAGTTGCTGGGCTTTTACTTTTGATTTGATGGCCCTTGAATTCATACATTTTGTTATCTTTTACATGCAGACACAGCTTTCCTAATGGACTAAATCAACTGGGCTACGGCTCTGAACTCTCCCTGAAGGGCTCCATTATATTAAACTGAGCACATCACTACACACAGATTTTATAACCTATATTTTCCCTTTGTTTCATTTTGCTAATGGCGTTATACATTAATAGGAGACGTAATGAACATTATGATGAGCATAGGATATAGATGTACGATTATGATGCTTCTGAAAACACAATCCAAGGTGCCTTCAGCTAGTATGGGAGGGGCGCTCGTCAAATGGACATTTATGTTGTTTGTTTTGGATGCCATAATTCAAATACAATGCTGTCCTGTCCTGATGCTTGAAAAGAAACTTTTTGAATCATAAATGCACAAAGCTCAGGGCTGCCTGTTTCAGCTGGAACATCAGAAACAATGATGCCTGTTTTCAGGCTTCTTGCAAAACAAATTATTGGCAATGTTTAGATGAAAATTCCATCTTCCTCTTTTGTTTTCAAGTTACTTGGTAGTTGGTGCTTAATGTAGATAATTGATATTCTTTTATTAGATTTTGCCACTTCAGCTTGACGCCGAGCACCTCTGTACATAAGCAATCAATAAGAAAATTTAATAAACAGAATATCTTAAAAATGATAGGAGTTCAGGAGGACAGACACGGATCAAGAAAAATAGTGAACCCTTTTGACCCTCAAAAAAACAAACAAAAAAACAACATATTATATTTTGTATATGTTAAAGTCCTCTGTCCTTGTTTGAGAGCATTTTGCGCAGGCTGGTCATGAAGTCAGGCTTTGCTTTGTAGCCATGCTACAATATATTGTACAATGTCACCCATTCAAATGGGATATTGTTTAAATTTCATGGGCACAGAAATAGAAGTTATTTACCCTAAACATGGCAGAAACCTCTATATGCACCACAGTCAGTTTGACATGGAAAAAAAAAAAATGAATCAGAGATTTAAGAAAGTCAGACACAACCAGTGTGACCTGAACTTTGGTTCAAATATATGCAGAATAACTTTTGTATACCAAGTGCATGCTACAGAAATGTCTGCAGTTTAAAAAGCGCTTAGATAGGCTCTAGCCCAGGGCGTAAGTTTTTGGGTGCGTAAAAGGATTAAGTTTACATTTTTATCAATAAGTCTAGTACTTTATATAGAAAAGTATTCCATGAGCCATTTTTCCCCCAAATAAAGAATCGTCAACTATTAAAGAGTTATGCAAATTAAAGCCTTGCCTCTGACCAAACTGTAGGCTGGTCAGATTTAAAACATTAAATCTGAAATCTCTGGAAATCCATGTTTCAAGAGAGGGTTTGATCAGTTTCCCATTGTCGTTTTATCAGGAAAATCTTTGTGGTAGCAACATGAAGCCACTTGCCTTGCAATGTTTAAACCAGTTAGACACAAATTTCCCTCTGCTGATGAGTAGGTCTACCTAACACCCAATAATCTATAATCTGTCCTGCAAACAGCATTGGTGATTTGCATTCTTTAATTCAATCATCATCTTATCTACGTTTTAGGATTTAACTATAACTATGGTGAAGAATTTTTGCAGGGAACCAGTTGTTTTTCTTACATTAAATCAACTGTTCTGTGTTATTTTGAGGCTGGTTGAGTTTCTCAACGTGTTGCTCTGCTTTTGGTGGTGCTGCACTTGGGCTTTTTGACAGGAGAACAGGTATCGGGTATTGCAGACTAACAAAGAACCCAAACGACCCCCATTCCAAACAGCTGGACCCATTCGCCTAGTTTTCTAAGCCAAAACAAGGCTTTGTTTTTGGTCCACTCTATAAATCCTCAAACTCAATGCTATTTCAGACATTTTGAATTGAAAAAAATTCTTGGATGGGAAGCGAAATGTCTTCAAACTTGGAAACAAAGTCCAGTGAATAGTTTTTTTTACTTTTTTGGCTTGATTATAACCTGGATGACTGGGAATCTTCACCTGCAGTAGAACCCTGATTTTGCTGCTGATTCTGGTTGCTTCCAAAGTAACTGATAAAGTTATTTTGAATGTTCCAATAGTCTCTCATGCATAGGCGCAATAAATCTCATTCTACAAGCGGTGTAACTAGATACACGTGCAATTCCTAGTGTAGAGGGTTTACAGTTTTCCTATTTCCAAAGTCAAACCATCTACCGAGCAGCCAGTGATGATTGACATCATATAATACAGTCTGTTGCAGACTTCCTCACCTCCCTGGGGGCCCATATCTGTCCTTCCATTTCTGTCATTTTATGCAGACTGTAGGGGCTGGAGAGCACGGTGGCTCTTGATGCTGTGGGGCCAACCGGGTTCCCCCTGAAACTC
Organism: Cyprinodon diabolis; assembly: GCA_030533445.1. Taxonomy (NCBI): domain Eukaryota; kingdom Metazoa; phylum Chordata; class Actinopteri; order Cyprinodontiformes; family Cyprinodontidae; genus Cyprinodon; species Cyprinodon diabolis. The sequence continues at coordinate 42,773,167 of CM060075.1, read as the reverse complement.
ATCAGAGCTGCTTCTTCTTTCTGCCTTTCTTCCTACTCATTCTAATTTTCAGACCACACTCCTTCCTAGAGGAGATGCTTCTAATAGTTTTCATCCGTATCGCCTGGTTACTGCCATGGGTTGCTACCGTTATATGCTCCCTCTGGGTGTATCCCAAACAAAAGACTCAGGATGGGTTGCCAACTCATTCTAACCCATGTCGTCGTCAGAGTTACCAACTGTCTCCCCAGCTGTCATCAATCTATTCCCAGTGGTGAGGCCAGTCTCTCCTGGATGCTTCTGGCAAAGAAAATCAAAGAGAAGGTTGAATAGTTTTACATTTTGTTTAAAAGAAAAATACATTTGTTGAACAGGCTTTTCTTTTCTTTTTTTTTTTTTTTACATATCGTTATTAGAGGTTTTAATCTGTTTAATTTCCACAGAAATCTGGGTTTTAGAGTCTTTTGGGGCAGTTTTTGCTATCCTATCTAATTTGATTCTGAATTCAAAGACAGTCGTTATATTTAATGGCCACGGTATCATACATTTGAGAACAGTGTAGTCGTTAAGGATGAAATGAATCAGATGTTGTCGAGTTAAACTAAAGCTAAAGCAGCCAGATAACCTAAGTGATTATTCCCGAATGTTAACTTCAAGGGCTGTGAGCATCAACTAAAGAGCTTTGAACTGGAAATAACTAAAGAAGCTGTAAGGCAGACATATTGGAGAAGAGAAGTCCTAAAATAAAACAAAACTTAAAGTTCTTCTGTGTAGGATAGATATGGATTATGGAGATAAATTAACTTTTCACAAAATACGAACTAAACAGATTTCTCTAATGGCTTCCAAGTAAAAAATAATGTTTAACAGGTTCATTTCTGTTTGTTCTTTAATACAAAAGTCGTCAGGTTCTCCTTTGCTGCTGTTACATTCAGATAATACTGTTCTTACGCTAACCCGTCACGCTTGGTGAGGTGTGTGCAGATGTATCACTGTAGAACGCTGATATCTGGATCAGGAAGCAGAACCTGGATTCATTCTTTGCCTTAAGCGAGCAGAACATGACCAGACTGCTGATCCCCTCCATTGGAGGGTTGCTTGTTGAGACGAAGGTTAATCCTGCATTCCTGTAGAGTTTGAACTTTCTCTCCAGTTGATAGAAGCAGCTCCAAAGTAGAAAGCTGCTTCTCTAAATGAGTTCTTCCTTAAAGCACAACTGAACGCAGATATAAATAATCCAAACCTGATAGCCTTCAGGATTTAAGGTTTAAGGGCATGATTTGAAGGAGAAAATAGGGAATCCGGAGACCTCTTACTGAGAGGCTGAGCAGAGTTCAGACAGCAGGGGTCCTTTCATACTTTGATGTCTGTGATAAGCCTGACAGACGTGGTTTTATGCCCTCGGGTGAATAATCAGGAGGGAAATTTAGAGCTGCGGTTAAATAAATGGGAGTTTATGTCCAGTTGACTTAAACAAGCAACATCTTTGCTGAGAAACCTTCACATCACACAAGGTACCCAGAAAATCCGATAGCTGTCAAAATTATTTAAAAAAATGAAAATCTGAAAAGTGTGCTGTGCAATTGTGTTTAACCCAAATAGTATTATTCATTAACAATAAAATACTAAACAATCATGATTTATTTGATTTGATCGTGTTACCAATAATGTAAGAAGTTGAAGGCACACCGCGGACATTGTGACATAAAGAGTTGATGCATATGATTTATTTTAAATGATTCCTAAGAACAATATTTATTGCTTATCAATGTTATGAGCGGGCCTCCCCTCTTAAAATACCATCTATGTAAGTTGGAAGAAGATGCAGCGTTGTTGGCCAGGTCATGTGACCTGGAAAATGTATCGCTTATGGCTACAGGCTCTTATATCTTCATGGAGCTAGTTTGTTGGTGTGACTTCAATAATTGTGTTAATGGGAAATGCAATATACTTATTGTGCTGAATGTTAAACATGTTCTCTTTGGTATTTCCAAGGGCAGTATGTCTGGTAAAGAATATATTATAAATGTTCTTATTCTATTAGCCAAGTTCCACATTTAATGAAAAATTTAAGCACCATTTTCATAAGATATTCTACCATATTTTGGAAAAAAGGTTTTTTGTAAACTTGCTAACAACCTTAAAAAAATAAAACTTTTATTTAATTCACAGACATTTGAACCTTAAGGAACACATTCCGAAAGGGAATCAAATATTACATGTATTCTTTTAAGCAGAAAGACAGAGAGAACCATGTTTAAAAATTAAAGCCTTTGCTTTTTATTTAGATAATTACCATAAGAAAAGATCCAAACTGTGCCTCTTCTTCTGATCAAAGGAAATATTCCCCGTCCGACAAATGTTCAACCCTGTTTGATGCAAGAGTTGTTGTCCGAGGACGACACCATCTGAAGCTAATGAGTCACAAGCACAGTAAAAGGTTTGATCCATTCCTCGTTTCCTCTTATATCTATCTATATATATGTATATATAGATAGATATAGATAGGTAGATAGATATGGAAAGATAGATATCCATTTGTGTGTGTATGGAAATGCATCGAGGGTGTAATAAACAAATATATTCCAATACACATTTATATAGTACTAGCAAGAAATGAATCTACTTTCTACTTTTTTACAACCAAATGTTGCCCAAAAACACCTGTCAGAAGTGGTAAAAAAAAACTTTTTTTTTCATCCTGAGAAAAAAAAAAAATAAATTATATATATATATATATATATATATATATAAGTTCTTCTGAAACTAATTTTCTCCCCCTTTCCAGTTCTTCTTTATCCTAATTAATCATCCAGATTATTTTGTGATCCTTGCCTAAATGCCTGATCTACTTACCCAGTCAGCACTGTTAAAGACCATCACTCTTTCTCCCTCGTTACCCTCTCGCAGCTGTCAGAGCGCTGGGGCAATCAATGCAGAGGCCTAATCTATTGGATAATCAATGGCTAGGGCTCATTATGGAGAGTGGCCTGCTATCTGTTAGTAATGATGGCTTTAATACAGGGTCAGACAGTAGGGTCAGAGCAGAAGTTACCTCCGACAGAAGAGAAATTTGAAGAACAATAACAGTTTTACTCAAAGTGGTAAAGATGCTTGTGGTAAAGATTAATAATGTGCTTCCAGCCTGGTAATAAACCAGATAGTGACAGATTTTCCAGAAGATCCCCTGATCTGTATTATGTCAAACTGTAATTTCAGGAGCTCTGAGATCAAACATGAGCCCCTTTCCTCTACCAGGATTAATGGGAATAATTTGAATATAGGACAAACTTGTAGATTTTTTCTCATGGTGGCAGGGTCTTTTAATAAAACCAGATCAAACTGTCAAGTTTTTTTCTTTAGGAGGTCAAAGTTTGCTCTTTATTGGTACCAGCAATCCTTGTTGTATTCAGCCCTGTAGTTCTTCACACTTGGAGGCAATGGCGTAACTATCGGTAAGCAGAGAATGCAGTTGCTTGGGGGCCCCGTCACTGACTCCTAATAGGCCCCTATGCAATTTTAGCTAGGACGTCTGTTTGCAGATGAAATGGTGCGAAAAATTCCTGTTTTATCCACCTGGTGCTAATCTGTCTGACAGGACCTTATTAATATCCCAACACATGCCAGATTTCAACATGATGGTGAGCCCTTTAAACCCGACACCAATAGCAAAGCAGACAGCGGTTAATAACTGTGTATAGTTCATTAGACGGTTAGTAAAAAAAATACTCATATATGTTTCAAACTGCAATAAAGATCTTAAAAGAATTATGTATTTGAGTATTTTATTTTTTACACTATGACTTGGAATTGTGGGTAATCCAGAGTGTAGATTAAAACCATAACTGTTACGTACAATGTGTTAACGACGATGGATACCAAAAAGAGGCACTCAAGCAGATTCCAGAAAAGGAAAAGCAAAGAGTTGCGGGAAGAATGGAAAAAAACTTCATAAAAATAAACACGTTCTTTCAAAGAACCAAAGAGGGAGAGGAGTATGTCTCATCAGGCTACCTTGTTAAACTCAAGGTAGCCTGATGAGACTAGTTTTTTTTGGGGGGGGGATATACTAATGGGCCTATCGTTGTGTCGTTACGCCATTGATTGGAGGGAATGAAGGCTTCTTTACTTTTGGCTCACAGTATGCGCACAGTCCATGGAGGCATTTCCTTATTCCTACATAACTTGGCGCAGTCCTATTAGAGTGTAACTGCGATCTCTATAGCCTTGAACTGCTGTAGTGCAAAGATGTCTGCCTCCACAAACAGGAACCCACCCCTTACATAAGTATAACTAGTAATTTCTAAGGCAACACACACATAAAAGTTGAGACTTTAAGTTCAAAGGTGATAATACATAACAGACTTAATGATAATATATTGCACTGTACAGGCCTTAAGGGCTGGTTATCCTCCTGCAGCAGTGTGTTGCAGTGAAATTGTCACAAATATATCTGATTTATGCCCAATATTGAAGCGTGGTCTGCGCTATGTTAATCCACGCCACAACACAAGAGGGACAATCGGGAACAAGCTGTGGGTCGAGATACGGCCGAGGCGGTGAGGAAGTGGGGGCAAGTTAGTGTTACATCGGAGGGACATGAAGGTGAAAAAGAGCAGGGATCCAGGTGGAAAATGGTCTCAGCGTTCTTGTGCACCTCTCTCTTCTAACTGGTCCATCTTCACAAGTCGTTTTCCACAATGGTGGTCATAGAAATAAAACAAGCCGGTAAGGCACCAAACAGGAAATACGCATAGTGTAGAGCAGAAGAAGATTTTTACCAATCAGAGGCCTCATGTCTGTGGTCACCTGCTATTTGGGAGAGGTGCAGCAGAGTGTCTGCGGAAGGGGCGGGGGCGTCTCTGCGTTCACTGCGACACCCACACAGACGACCTGGTTTCGAAGTATAAGTCAGCCTTTAGAAATCAAAATATAAAGTCCTTAAATGCAACAGGAAATTCCCCAAAAGTCAGAACTTGAAACAACTCCTACCTCTAAATAAAACCTGACTGCTTCACATAGAAAGAAAGCATAAAGATCTGCATTTCATACAGATAGACTAGAAACAGATTTAAGTATAAACTCAAAAAGCAATAAACAAACAGGAGCGAGGGACGATTTAAGATAAATGGAAAGTTATTCAAACCTATATTCTGACCAGCACCCATAGTGTTTGTCCTTCTAGCATTAAATCTAGTTTCAACAACTTCATCAATAACTTCTTTGCAATGCAAGTGTTCTTAACGCCATTATTTTTCTGTTTTGGTTATGATCCTGCAATGCTGCACCTGAAAACTTGCAATCTTTTCTGTGGTCTTAAGGTTTTCAGAAGTGTACTGTATGTTGACCCCAAGTGACTGTAGTACAACTGATATGATGGCATTTCTCTTTTATTTTTTACTGTACAGTCAGATGGGGGAACATATTCACCAGTCGTGCTCTAGAGCATCAGCGTATGGAAATTAACTGGCTGGCAATTTGTCTGATGTATTCCAGATGCATTGCGTAAATGGCTGTACAAAGTGAAGAGCACATCAGAGACATAATGGACTGAACATTATGAATATGCCAGTACATATAGATGTGAAAATCATTCATGTCTTTGCTCGTGTATCAAATCACTCAGATTGTCTGACTTAAACTTCTTTAGGGCAGAAGTTCAGTTCTGGGTGAAAATAAGTACACTTCTCTTTTTACCATGTCCTGTTGGTATTAATCTATTTACATTTGATTACCTTAAAGGTATAGTAGAAAATGTCCTTTTTCTGGTGGATCATCAAAATAAGTGGTCCACTGAATTGGCAATTCAATGCAGTTTATTTCTATAGCACCAATTAACAATGTCAAAAACATATGTCATCTCAAGGCACTTTCCAGTTCACCAGATCATACAGTCAAATTGATTCAAAGTTTTCTATCTAAGCAAAACCAGTTGATTGCATTGACTCATTGACTCGAAGGCAATCCCTCACACTAAACATGTTTGTAGCCAGTGATGGGACTAACAACGTTGAAAGTAACGGTGTTACTAATGCCGTTACCTTTTTTTAGTAACGAGTAATCTAACTAATTACTTTGACTGTAACTATAACGCAGTTACCATTACAGATACGGTTTCCCCGGCATCTCCACACAGCGCAGGCGGCATGATTCACTGAGTAAGCAACAGGAAACGCCCATGCTCACTAAAGGCGCGCAACAGTCGCCCTGTGCTCGCACCACAGGGGAACTAGATAGATAGATAGATAGATAGATAGATAGATAGATAGATAGATAGATAGATAAATAGATGTTGCAGTATCTATAACAACCCAAACAGACAGGATTTCAGAATGAGAAACCCATCAGATAGCGTTCTCCCCATGTTAAACAGCAGGAACGCTATCTGACGGGGTTTAGAGGCCCATCAGAAAGCGTTCCCCCTGATGTTATTTACGTTGAGTTGCAATAAATGCTAAACTCTCTGCAGGTTCTTGTCTTTGTCGTCCGCTCTATTCAGCTGGCTTTTGAAACACATGACGAGAAGGTGGGGGCTGGGTGGTGAGGGTGAGAAACGCAAAAGTAACGCAATAGTTATTTTTACTAGTAACTAGTTACTTTTATTGTGGAGTAACTCAGTTACTAACTCAGTTACTTTTTGGAAGAAGTAACTAGTAACTATAACTAATTACTTTTTCAAAGTAACGTGCCCAACACTGCTTGTAGCAACAGTGGAGAGAAACTCCTTTTTAACAGAAAGAAACCTCCAGCAGAACCAGGCTCAGTGTGAGCGGCCATCTGCTGAGGCTGACTGGGGTTCAAGGAGACAGAAGCAGAGATACAAAAGGCAGCTGTAAAAGGCGACCCCGTCCAGGAAACACACAGCTAACATATACCGTGCTCGTCCCCATTTTCACTTACCGATGGTGAGTCTGACATAGTAGATTAAATTGCAAATTTCGTGAATGTTCAAACATTCACGAAAATCACTTAACTATATCTTTAAATCTCGAACTGTATGTTAATGATCTCCTCATAATACAGATTACTTTGATATAGAATACAAGAAGAAAGTCAGTATCAATTAACTCCATATTCAAAGTGTCAAGAAGCCACTTTTCTTGGCCTTTACATACACACCAAAGCTAGCAGATATAAAATAAAACCTTGACCTGAAAATATTAAAAATTAATGAGAGTAATCAAGAAATTAAGACACAAAACAATGTTATTGTTTTCGTTTTGTAAAATATTTCCTTTCTAAAAATATCTGTGTGTTAGGACTCCAGTCTGTGTGGTTTGTGTTTTTGTGTGTTTGTCTTCCTTCCTCCACCAGGCGGTGCCTGGTTCTGATTCACCTCCTCACACACCTGCAAGGGGTTACCTCATTAACGGAGTGCTCTTAAGCTGCTGACTGCCACTACCTCAGCGCCAGAGTGTTTGCCAGTTTTGGGTACTCTAGCCAAGCTGAGTTTGCTGAGTCAACTGAGTTTTGGTCTACCTGAGTTTAAATCTAGTTTTTGTCTTCCTGCAAACTGGACGTTTCGGACCTTCTCCCCCTGGAAGGATCAACTGAGCCTCAAACTGAGCTGGGGATACAAACTGGAGGTTTGGATCCATTTTTCCCCAAGGGATCGTTTGAGTTTCACACTGAGCAAGGGATTCATCTCTACTACGACGCGTTCAAGTACCCCAGGAAATCTGAGTGGCAGTCAGTTTCTCCGTTCACCTACAAGCAACTGCATTCTGGGTAAACCCTGTCCGCCCTCCAATCAGACAAACACTGGAACACATCCCACACCTACTGGAGTCAAAGAGTCAACCATTTCTCTGGAAACGTGAGTCTGCCAACCTTTCCTCCTCTTCAAGTTTGAGAATCTATTTTCCCACTGAACCTGAACTAACAGCAGTGTCTTACCCTCACCTTTCAGTTTCAGTTGAGCAGTGTTCAGAGCATCACTGGAATCTCCACAAACCTCTTAATAAACCTGTTAAAATGTTCCCCCTGGTCTCTCTGTATTGGTTTCTCTGCATGTGGGTCCGAGCTCTTGATAAAATCATGACACTGTGTCTTCAACAACTAATTACATTGACCATCCATAGGGTTTCTGTATAAACAAGTTTAAGATCAAAGTGTCCATTGGGTGACATGAACTGTATGCATAAAATGGAAAAAATGCAAAAAGTTACTTACTGTATGAAGTTTCCCCTCAAAGCAGGCATAGATATGGATAGCAGATTAAAGAGCTGAAAGAGAACATGACTGTGAGAAAATGTCCTTCCGTCAGGAAGTGCCAAAAATTGTTGCAGAGAATAATATTAGAAATGTTTAATATTAATCATTTCTCTTAAAGCAAGAGACTTTATGCCTGAATGAGGTCTAGAAGCACAAGATTTATATCCAGCTAATTAGCAATGAAACTGCTAAGGGGCTGCACGTTATTTTACCATTTTACTAATTAGGTGAGCCTTTGAATGATGTATTATCTAATGCAATTGAGTTAAATAAAAGATAAGTTAAGAAAAAAGGCAAAAGCTAGTTGAAAAAACTAATAAGCAAAGTTAAAATGGTAAAAGAAAATAAGTGCCTGCATTGCCATTAATTCACCAAGGCGGAGGTCTTCAACAGCAGGTCTGCGACCCCTTGGGGGTCCATGGAGGTAAAGTTTTGGTTGTTTAGCTTTTTTTTTATATATTCCCCCCTGCAATTTTTTTCCACCAATTGAAATGTCTTTAAATCCACATTAAATTAATTCAACAGACTGTAGTAAACAGATAAATGGAGGCAGAAGATGTCTTTCAGTCATCAATGCACACATTCAGCCACACACAGGAGCTCTTTCAAGCTGGGCACCGTTTCATTCACAACACCTGTCCCATCAACAAAGACTCAGAGTCAGAAATACTTTATTAATCCCAGGGAGAAATTGCTTTCATTGCATTACTCCATCTGTAATAGAGTGACTATAGGACCAGTTTGATATAAACAATTTCATAAAATATATATAATTAGGCGGTCCCCAATCCATGTCACCATCAGTTTGGGGGTCATTTGCCTGGAAAATGTTGAGGACCCCTGGTTTAGATAATAAAATAGAAGAAAAATAAAAGCAGAATAAAAAAAATTAAGTAAAAATAACGTGTAAAAAGCATGTCAGTCTTGCACACGTCCAAACAACAAATTCTTCTTCTTCTTCTTCTTAACTGCCCTATTTGAAATGTGAAATTTGAAAAACTGTTATTTTAATACCGTTGAAAAGACGTTACAAACTAGGTTTGTAACATCTTTTCAATGTCTATTACTGGACTAAAGTGGGACAAAATCAGACCAAAAGAGCCGAATTTTCAACAAATATTTCTGGACTAAATCAAGATTATGATGGACCGAACAGATTCATGGTATAAACAAATTCATACCATATATTTAAAATTAGGGGGTCCCCGCTCCATCTCGCCATCAGTTTGGGGGTCCTTGGCCTGGAAAACATTGAAGACCCCCTGATTTAAAGTTATATTGTAACAAAAAATATGTTTCTTTCACTTTTTTTCAGGAATTTCTTACAGAAGCACTTTTGTCATTTTTGTTAATATTTTAGGGCATGTCACAGTTTCTTTTTATTATATTGACCAACATTTTTGTCATCAAAATATCTATATTTTTATATAAAGTAACAAGGTCTTGTCCTGTCCTACAATAAAACTTGGCTTGAAATTTAGGTTCAAAGTATTTTATTGAGTGCCCTATGAAGGGTTAGCAGAAAGAAGACTTGGTCACCATCACTGGCAGACAAGTCAATAGTGTTGAGAGCTTGAAGAAGGGACTTTAGGGCTGCAGGTGCGCATGATCCTCTTGGTTTCTTCTTCTTCTGGACAAAGGACATTCTTTTGAGGACCAGAATGTCCATATTCTGGATAAAGAAAATAGGTGGTTTGAGAGGGGCGTGAAGGAAGCCATCTATGTTAAGAGAGAAAAACCAACTTTAAACAGAGGTGGTGGACTCAGATTCCAGCTTCCAAAAACATACAATTCAATCATAGACATGATCCCTTCCAGATATCACCAAACCCCCCACCCCATCACAGAGGAACGAGGGAGCTACCCGCTCCATCCGGTGAACGATACCTCCTTAACGACCGACCCTTAACAATCATAGACAGGTTTCAGGTATTACAGGAGACAATCCCCCCCTTAATGGCAATCCCCCCTTTAACGACCGACCCCTAGAATCATAGACAGGTTCAGATATTACAGGCTAACGATGGAACTAAACGAACCATTCATCGGTTACCATTTGCATGTTTCCAAGCAATACAAGGCCTTGTCCATATAAGACTCAAACTCACTGCGGATCCAGACATTTGAATTGAGAAAGCTTCCTGGAGAGGTGGCGAAACGTCTTCAAATCTTGAAAACCAAGTTCAGTGGATATTTTTTGAATTTTTATGGAATTCCTCTTCTTTCTCCTCTCAGCTTGTCACACAAGTGTAGCGCTCTGCATCTCGAACTCAAGCCATTTGTTTGGCATAAAGACCATTCTATCATTCATCACCTAGTGTCCCCCTCTATTTAAGCAGCTTTGTGTGCTGACATGTGAGGAGGTTGATGGAGCCATCTGCTGGCTAATTCGGACCCAACCTGATTTATAAATAAATCAGGTTAAAACATATATAAATTACTGCCTGCTGTCCGACAACAGTATCTAAATGTCACTTGTGCCGCTTCTCCTGTTATTATGGTAAAGCCATAGGGTCCAGCACCACGTGATACAAATCATCCAATGAGTTGCTGTCAGTCTGGGTTGCTTCTGCTAGCTACTTTTAGACACAGCAGGCAAACTTGTGGCAAGCCGGTGTTCTGTCAGATCGGCATACCCATAGTCAATACGCATGTGTAATGGCTTTTAGAAGATGGTTGTCCTATAAATACTGGGGAACGGCTGACAATTCCACAGAATCTGTTCTGCCCCCAGCTCTGGTGAGTGCTCCGGTCTGGCTATCTTCTTTGTAGTGTTGGAGTTGGGTATCCGAGGAATTACTGGACTTTTTATTGCATTACAGCTGTTGGTGAACCAGAGGGGAGTTCTAACCAGAGTATTTGTTTTTCTCTAACATTCATTACAGGTAATTATTTTACATTAAATGTTAGTAGTTTATGTTTGTCAGTTGTCAGTTATGTTTACAGTGTCTCTCAATTTACTTGTTAGTTGTTTTTATGATGTTTATTTTGCTTTGCTTTTAAGTTATTTAATAATTAATTTTACTTGCTGTCTGTATTTGTTTTTCTAAAATGTTTGATTTATATAGAAAAGAACAAAAACAAAAATAAATTGTATTGAACTCATTTTAAATACATATTGTATAAGAAAAAAAAAGAAAACTATACGATCAAATATAATAAGAAAAGGTCCTGTGAATTTATGTAGATTCATTGTGTATGAATCTGCATTACAGTAAATCTTTTTTTTTTAAAACACCAACTGTCTGGCATACGATCTGTGCATGACGTGACACATGCGCAAGACTTCAGATTTGCATTTATCCATTTAGTTTTGTAAAAAAACATAGACTTTAGACTAGCTCAACAGGGGTGTATCCCTTTAGTAATGTACGAAAAAAAGATCGCCATGCGCTTCAAAAAACACCAAAAAGTAAGTAATTAAATTGATTTTTTGTACATGACCAAAGGGACATTTTTGATATCTCAAACAAAACTAAAGTTATAAACCAGTGTTCATAAGGGTATGGGTATGCGGGGTATGCTCATCTGACAGTACACCGGGTGATGGGAAAGAAGGAGAAGAAGAAGAGAAAAAGAAAGCAGAGAAAATTTGGACTGCTGGAATAACAGCAGTGAATTGGTGAAAGAAAAGTGAAATGGTGCTCAAAGATGACCCTGCACATTTAGAGGATGTTTGGCTAAACCTGCTGCTGTGAAGCAGGATTCTCCACCATGAACAGAATCAAAAATTAATATTGATCCAGGCTCAAACCCAGGCTTAAAGCCCTGTAGGTCAGCCTAAAATCCACTTCCCTTATTAAGCATAAAAAGAGAGAAAAAAAAGGTCCATTCAGGCGTTTTATAAAAAAAAGTGAGTCAAGAAATTGTCTATATAACAAACTGAAAGATTGTTGTAGATTTTAAAATGGAATAACATTCTATTTTTTTTAAACATTTTTTATTTAAAAAGTCAGTGTATAACATGGATGTATAAACACCTGCATTTCTTTTCAGTGTTAAATTCTGTTTAAAGTAACAGATTATAACTAAACATTTCTTTGACCTTTACTTTTTGTTTATTTTCTTTATTCAGACCCCGCTGATTTTTAATTCGTTACCCCTAACCTAAAGGATTGAAAAATATGGAAGAGTTGTAGGAATAGATCATCCTCACTGTGTCCTATGTGGCAATGATCCATTTTCTCCACCTCTATTCTAAAGATCGAGTATGTACCATAAGCATTGCCCAATGTGGTTAAAAAAAAACAAATCTATATGTATATATTAAAGTAACGGCTGTAGATATTTGTCTGTCATTGACAGGTGGAGATGAGAGTGGAAGGAAAAATAGAAAAGCAATTACACACCCTGACATTTGTTTGTTTTCATAGCTGTTGTTCATGCTGTTCTGCCTCCTCCTTATCTGCCCGTTTTGCCTTCTCGTCACAGTTTAATGGACAAGATGTTTTATTTTTTTGTTGTTGTTCTGTCTCCAGTTCTACCAGCTCTTCTCCCTGTTATGTCTTTATTTTCTGCCTCCCGTTTCCAGTGGTGTACCACTCTTCAGGCCTGCTGGGATACATCATATTAGAGCAGGTTAGAGAAGAAACGCTGGCCCTCCTGCAGGAGCTCCCATCCATTGAAAATCTGTTTTCCTTAACTGCATTACAGCTGTTTCTAAGGTGAAGCTTCACATTTGCCTCCCAATACAGAAACAATGTGGCTTCGCCATCCAAGCAGGAAAGCTAATAAGAAGACTGACAGATATAAATGTAGAGAGGTCTCGATGACCTGATGATTCAATATGGAATCGCAGGTTCAACTACCACCAGGGGGACTCTAACTACCAATTTTTGTCTGTGAAGCAGACACTTTGTCTACTTTTAGTTATCAGGCTCCTCTCCTGTGGAACCAACTACCAGTTTTAGTCCATGAGGCAGACACCCTGTCTACTTTTAAGGCTAGGCTTAAAACTTTCCTTTTGGATAATGCTTTTAGTTAGACTGGCACAGGTTAGCCTGAGCTATCTGTAGAGTTATGCTGCTATAGGCTTAGACTGCTGGAGGACATAGGGGCCCCTATTTTATCATTTTGCTTAATTCTATCTCTATTCTTCCACTCTACAAAATCTGTTAGTTCAATCTCCAACTTTATGCTATCTCTGCTTTTTCACATAGTAGCTTCATCTGGTCTGTTCCTGTTTGGCTGTGACTCCATCCTGGAGAGAAAATATCAACTGTGCTGCTGCCATCAACACCTTTGTTTATAGATGTTAGAGCTTAAACAGTTTTTCAGTGTAGTCCTGTTTCTCTAACTGTTACTAATTTGATGTGCTCCCTTTCATCCTCTGACATGACAGCTGGCCATGCCTGCCCTTTCTACCTCTGCTTCTTTTTCTATGTGTGCTTCTGTCTGCTTGAACCTCAGGTCATAGGAGTGGGTGTCTAGTGGTTAGGTCATTGCATTTGGAAACCAACTAGAGTTCAAGCCCCAATCCCACAATCTGCCTCTCTGGGTCCCTGAGCAAGAACCTTAACCCCACACTGCTCCCCTAGCACCGCACAATGGCGGTCCACTGCTCCCTAGGGGGACGGGTTAAATGCTGAGAGTGAAATTCGTTGCTTTGTACTTATTACAGTTTAGTGGCAATAAAGTTGAATTCTACTCTATTCTATATACAGTAAATAAACTGAATTGAACTGCCTCTAAATGTTAAGCCAGAGCTAAAATAGAGTGGTTTAATTCAGACCATAGATGTGTGTTAACATGGTCTAGTCAAAGTCTTGATCTAATTTTTCTTGAAGATTTCTGGCAAGACTTGAAAATTGATGATTCCACACATAATAGCTTAACCGGCTGTATTAGAACAGCCGGTAAATCCATGGAGAACTTACTAATTAAATCTTTGACAATCAAGGTTTAGCAGTTAATGAACAGTCCAAAACAGAGACAACATCATCTGGGATTTAAGGCCTAATATATACCACATAGTTAGTTTAAAAAAGAACAGTTCTGTGTTTACCAAGAATGATGGGGGAATAAAAGCATCACTGTGACAGGCACGTCTGAGGGATGAATGATGCTGTTAATGAAAGAGGGCAGAGCTCAGAGTGAATGGAGCTGACTGAAAGGCTTAATTACAGCTGCTCACATCAAGCCACACCATCAAACCTGAAGAGCTGTGTAATGACTGCCGGCTGCTGGGTGCTCCTCTATCAGCTCGCTTTCTGGTCTCCAATCCAGCAGGGTGAAGGGAAGCCCTGATTGGTTGTGGTCGGAGGACTGCTCGCTCGCAGTCCGCCTCATTACAGACACGCCGAGGCTTCGATTTGTCCTGTTGTAGCCTCAATGGCCTCCCGTCTGCATACGGTGCACCGTGTTTATCTTGATTGCTGTCATTAGTGAGAGCCGAGTATATCCATTTGCTGTTCAGCGGTTCAGCATGTCCTTAACAGTGTCTTCCCTCAGCACAGGGAACAAATAAAAACCTGACAAACTGTGAAGCTTTTCCACTCTTGCTACGTGACCTCCGGTGATTGGGTGTCGCTCTGCGCCGGTTGGCTTATTTCTGTCTGAAAATGGAAAGCGATGCCATGAATTGCATACAAATTGCTGAATAAATGCTAAATTGTGTCCTACTGAATAATGTTTATAATATGGAGATAACTGGAAATTGGTTGAAGCGAATCAGAGTAAACAGAGGCGACCTTTTCAAACACTGTCATTGTAGCAATGTAGATAAGCAACATAAAAGGTTGTACTCTGAAGCAAACACTGACAGCTACAACTTTGCTAAAGGGCCCGGCATGTTATACTATGCATGTTTCAGCCTTCATAATGGAGCATACTTTTTCCTTAATTTCTCCTGACAGATGCCAGTTACCACATTTCCATTCCATCACAGGAAGAGTTTGCCTTCTAGCTTCTACAAAGTCAAAGGAAACAAAGTCTAGATGGGTGGCTTGTGCCATTTCTTCATCTACAGCACACCTGTCAGTAAGATGGAGAGAGCAGATGACTAGTTGGTGTGGGATGTGTCATTGCCAGCTATTGTCCATAAAACCTTGTCAGTTATGTGTCACGTAAAAAAAAGGTTTGGTATAAATAGTCATTTCGGGCAAGAAACACTCTACCATCGAACATTGTATCAAACCCGTTAAATGACGGCACTGATTTTTTATTTTTATTCATCACACACATTTAGTTTTCAGTTTAGTTAATTAGCCATAAACTGCAATCTCCGTTATTCAGTAGAATTATTACGTATAGCTTACACAAAATCAAATATTGTATTTGTATAATTACTTTCGTGAAGGCCAGCACTGACGAAGACCTTGAGATGTGTTGTATGGATTAATTCAGAAAAAAAACTAAATATGCAGAGTCCACCTGTATAGTCAAAATCATTCATGTGTCGATTTTAGTGCCTATAGCTGAGGTATGTGTCATGATTTAATCTAAAGGTCTGACCCCAAGATGCAGAAGACCAAACAGAGAGACCAGCTAAAAGTTTAAACAGGTTTATTTAGTAAAGGTGATGCATCCAGTGCTGCTCTGAGCACTAGGGAGTGAGTCCCGTGTTGCTCGGAACACTGCTCAACAGGGATTGGAAGGTGAGGGGAAGACACTGCTGTTAGTTCAGGGTCAGTTGGAAATT
This sequence comes from Cyprinodon diabolis, assembly GCA_030533445.1. Taxonomy (NCBI): domain Eukaryota; kingdom Metazoa; phylum Chordata; class Actinopteri; order Cyprinodontiformes; family Cyprinodontidae; genus Cyprinodon; species Cyprinodon diabolis. Next base: position 42,757,335 of record CM060075.1, on the reverse strand, counting down.
TGAATCTTTTAATTGGAGGAAAAGGTTGCAGACTCACTTCTCCAGGGAAAGGTGTCCTTTATGGAATCCAGACTGAGAGGATTGTACCAGAGAGAGTTTTGCTTGGAGATGGGTGGACTGGTTTACTCAGACTGCGGTTGTTCCTTGATGAATGGAGAAGCTTACTACCACTCAGATTTCCTGCAGTACTTGAACGTGGCTGTAGTGCTGAAGAAACCTTTGCTTGGTGTGAAGCTCTAATGACCTCTTGGGGAGAGTTGATCCAAACTTCCTGTTTGGAGTGAATGGAGAAGCTTTCTGCCACTCAGATTTCCTGCAGTACTTGAACGGGCTGCAGTGCTGAATAAACCTTTGCTTGGTGTGAAGCTCAAACGACCTCTTGGGGAAAGTGAATCCAAACCTCTAGTTTGGAACCCCAGCTCAGTTAGAAGCTCAGTTGAACCTTCCAGAGAGAGAAGGACCAAACAAATCCAGTTTGCAGCATGACTTCTGCCGAGAGGCTAAGACAAAAATAAAGTTAAGACTCAGGTTGACAAAAACTTAGTTTGACTCACAAAAACTCAGCTTGGCTAGAGAATCCAAAACTGGCAAACAAAAACTCAGGTTAGACTCTGCTAAACTAAGCATGGCTAGAATACCCTGTATTGGCAACACTCTGGCGTCGAAGTAGTGGCAGTCAGCAGCTTAAGAACACTCCACAGGTAATGAGGCAATGAGCTGCAGGTTAGGAAGACCAAATGAGGACGAGGCACCACCTGGTGGAGGAGGAAAGGAAACACAAAAACAGACCACACAAACTGGATTCCTGACAGTTTGTATATTTTAGTACTGGTCCACACATCATAGTATGTGCAAGCATGTATTTAAGAGTAAGATATTCAAAGTGTGGCAATTTAGTTTTTGTACTTTGATGAAATACTTTTGTTTCATTGTCAATGGATGAGACTTGGGAGACCTGGGCTTAAAGGCTGGTTATACTCCTGTAGTACTGTGCCCAATTTTGAACCGTGGTCACCGCTGTGATTCGACGCCACAATGGAAGAGGGACAATCAGGAACTAGCTGAGGGTCTAGATACAGCCGAGGAAGTGGAAAAATGCAAGGGGCAAGTTTGTGCAACAGCGGAGGGACATGAGGGCGAAAAAGACTGAGGATCCGGGTGGAAAAAGGGCCCCAGCGTTCTTGCATAGCCTAACTTTTCTAGCTGGTCAATCTTCGCAAGTTGCTTTCCACAATGGCAGTCATACAAACAAAACAAGCTGGTAAGGTACCAAACAGGAAATACGCATAGAGTAGAGCGGATGGTGATTTGACCAATCAGAGGCGTCCTGTCTGCGGCACTCTCTGTGGTCACCTACAATTCCGGAGAGGTGCAGCAGAATGTCTGCGGAAGGGGCGGGGGCATATTTGCGTTACCTGCGACACACGCAGACGACCTGGTTTCTGAGCATAAACCTGCATTTAGAGTGCGCCAGGATATTTAAACTCACTCTGTAGCTATGCTGCTATAGGCTTTGGCTACTGGAGGACATATCAACCACTTTTCTTTGCTTTATTCTATTTCTGTTCTCCAATTTTGCATTATTTGTTCAACGTTGTTCTTTCCACCTTTTATTCTTTATAATAGCTACATCTGGCCTTGTGGTCTGTTTAGCTGTGACACTATCCTGGAGGGAGGCATCAGCTGGGCCGCAGCTGCCACAGCCGTCATGTTCCCCTTCTACAGATGATTCACCTGGTCTTACCTGTCAATGGTTAACTCTTCCACTTCCCATAGACGCATCTTTAACTGAGCTCTTTCAGGCAGCTTAATGTATGTACTGTACAGTCTAATCTTGTCTCAGATATTGGCTCAGAGTTAAGCTGCTTAGCCATGTTTCTATCCTAGATGAAATCCACTGCATGGAGTACTATATCAACCAACATTTTACTTTCATTCCACATAAAAAATACTCCTGATTAGTGTTTCTTTGTTCATTTTATGTGTTGCTCTGTCTTCTTAAATTCAAATTGGTTGTTCTAGATGCTCGTTTCAAAGTGCCCGTTTCTACTGGAGATTTCTTATTGTTAAGGGAGAATTTGCTCTTCCACTGCATGCATTGTTACATTGATTTTAAGTATGACAGATTGTTACATAGAAAAGTTTTAACCGATTTAAACTAGAAACCAAGCTTGGATGCATTGTTCAATAAATATGATAAATTTGAATATGTTCCTGACTTGAAATCTATCTGTATGAGTTAATGCTAATGAATTTTCTCAAGTGAAAGAGCCTTCAGACAACATGTTGAGAATTGATGGAGTAAAAATTGCTTGTAAAGTTTCCTCTACAAGTAATTTTTCTCCTTAATTTATTTCTTAGTAAGAGGCTCTATTAATCAAAGCAAGCCCAGAACTAACAAACCACTTACTGGAACACAAACTCAGTTTGTTATTATTCAGCTACATGTTTACAGGCATTACTATCACATTGCCTTACTTTTTAATCAGAACTATTTTCATGTTTTAATTTGGCTTTAATTTGGTTTTAAAAGTCAGAGGTCTATATATATTATAGAGCCATGTGTTGTGTGCAGCTCTGATTATATGCTATATAGCTTTCCTAAAGGCAGACTCAATTTAAAAGGTCATACACCTTGAAGAAAGATCCACAAACAAACACACACACACCAGCAGACACAGCAGGAGTCATGACATTATTACTGTGACAGCACTGAAGAATTCTGTTGCGCTCCTGAATGCTAACTAGTCCTAATCCTTCCTACTTGAGAATCCATAAGTGAGCATGTCACAGCTTCAGAATGAAATTTACGTCGCTCTTGTTTCTTCCCCCCTGGGATTTCATTTTGCAGGCTGTGTTTAATGCAGAGGAAAGTAAATTAATTTTGATGTTCTGCTCTGCAGACTTAATGGAATTTTGCTATTTCCAACAGCGAGGAAATTAACATTTATAAGGTAAGTTTTGATTGACTTGCAACTTTCACTGATTTTTGGCTGCTTTTAGTTTCATGTTAATATAATGAAAAAAAATAATGATATTTTTATGTTAATATATTGGAAAAATAATTATGCTCCACACTCATCATGGTTTAGGTTTAGTGTTTCACATTAAAATTAATTCAATCTAGACTGGTTGAAGGTGACTTCTTTATTTTTTCATTTTTTCCCCCTTTGGGAAATTTATGTTATCCTCCTTGGATGCACCCTTGTCCTGCAGGGCTTTTTAATATCCACTTCCACCTCCAAAGAAAGATTGAAGCAGGTGTTTTGATCAGATGTCTCAGCTACCTTGGCTTGGAGTAGGAACAGTATCTAAGAATGCAGTGTAGCTCAGTAAATGTGACACCATGGGAATTGATGTTGTTTGTCTAGTCAACCGTTAAAGTAGGAAGATAGTGAATACATGAATATTTGATTCCATCCCTGGTATTTGTACTTTCTTAGTTTTAAAGTCGTAGGGAAGCAGCCGTTCCAACCGTTGCATTTCCGAATTCTCCCGAGTGGTGCCCGACTTTTCACGAGTGAATAAAGTGTATGTGATTGGTCGTTTATGAAGGGGGTAAGATTGTTGTGGCGTAAGGTTCGCAAGCCTTTTTGGTTGTGACCAGTTTGTCGAAAGCATCTTGCTAACCAGTTAGCAACCTAGTGCTAGTAGGTTCCCAATGGGAAATTCCATTGGGACCAAGTAGCACTAAATTGGTGACTTAGAAACAACACTGTCAAGGAACGCTATGGACAGAGGAAACATGCAAGAGGAGGAAAGTTTAGTGTTGGAGATCGTGGATGAGTCTCCTCCGTCATCCATTTTTTATTTAGAGGAGGAAAGCGGGGACGAAGATGTTGTGGAAGAGGATGCCAGGGCGGCAGAAGCTTGGTTTGGTGTAGAAGGCTTACAGCCGTACATGTTTGAGCCTTTGCCTCGCGACGCTGCCAGTTCTGTTAGCTCTACGCCTGCAGAAGACACAGATGTCCATCCCTGTGAACACTGGGACGGAACTCAATGGGAAAGGATATTATTCTCATTTCTTCTTTTAACCGTTGCGTATATTAGCTGCGACATATGAATCAAGATGCTATGACAGAAAAAATGTGATTGACAGATGATCGTTGATATATGATTGGCCGAATTTAGGTGTTCAGGCTGACGTAGAACTAACTGGCCTGCATAAAATAATGGGGAAAAAACACAGATTTTTTTTTGTTTTAAATAGAACATTTCTAAATTTTGGGACAATATCGTCTGATAAACAGTACATTTATATAAATGTGTGATTTGACATTTAAAAAAGACTTCCCTATGACTTTAAGGCATATCATAACTGAATGTATGATTAGTTTAGGTGCTCCTTTTAAAGCTCTCTTAATGGGTGTTAATCATAAGGTTTTTCCATCAATATGGTTTAAAAATCTGTTTTGCTTTATGGGAACAGATAAAAGAGCATAACTACAGAACCACAGCTTTATTTTGAATACAAATGCATTCAGTACCTCAACATCTGAAACATCTTCTTTATTTTGGGGGGTGCACATATACTAGCAGAGATAGTTTAACATTGAGCTCTCTATGTACTGACAGACTAGCTCATGAGAGCTGCTGGATGTCTGACTGTGTGGGCCGGGGGAGGAGATGCTCCTGAAGCTGATAAGAAGGAGCTTTTGTACATCGGTTCGTCTTTAAAGGAAATCGGATCTTTTCAGCTTTGACAGATTTTATCTCTCTTTTCAGATGTGTTGTTGTTAATAATCCTGTTGCATAACAAGGAAATCTACATTTTACTCTTTCATCGTTTCCCCTGGTTTCCTCTTCTCCTCAGACGTGCTTTTCTACTTTATCTCCTTCTTGTCAAGAGCTTGAAGATGACAAGAATCAAACTGCCATCAATGGGCGAATCTGTCTGCATTTCTTAATATAAAGAAATCTTTGCAGAAATTGGTTCAAGATATATTTTGAAGAGAAACCCTGAATATGTTGTTTTGCCCCATCAACACCACTACCATTATGACTGTCCAGTTTTAATCAATACCAATACTTATCCTCCAAAAAGCTAAAATATGGCATCAAATGGAACAACCTGACTATATGGACAGCTGATTTTTTACCTTTCACAGAGCATCATACTGTCTCCATCATGTTTTATTGAAAGGATGGTGTGTTCAAGGTGAGGTGCAGTGTTCATTTTGCTGGTATGGTGTAAAGGTCTTTAAGAGAGTGGTAAAAGTATTTAATATGGTAAGTAAAAGAAAGAAAATTTATTTGTGTCTTTGCCTTCACACAGGGATTTTCAGAACCAGGCGAAACATCAACATGCATTTGCACCGAACTGTTCCAGGTATATGCTGCTCCTTTATGCAGTTATAGAGAAGGACGGACGAGCTTGAAGAAGAAAGTGTCACAGTAGGGTGGAGGTTTTTGAGGACCCAAATGCAGAGACCAGGAGGCAGAGGCAGACACCCAAAATACTAAAATACTCAGAAAAAAACCCAGAGAGTATCAGGGAAATCTCATATGGGAAGCCAGAGACAAGGAATTAACAAACAACAACAAGGAACCAGCACTGAGTGGCTGCAGAGGTGGAGTATTTAAGGAGAACAGAACAAAGGATGGGCTAATGAGCTGAATATGGAGCAGGTGTGAGTGGAACTAACTAGAAGGAAGCCAAGAGGAAAGGAAACAAGCACAAGGGGGCAACAGAGGGTAAGTAAAGACTGGTTGAATATAATGGAAAATAAACTAAAGATCAATAACTAATAACTGAAATCTAAAAACTCAGAGTCCGAGAAGGAGAGAACCATAATAAAAAGTCCCTCTGATGGGCTTTATGTTGCTACTTTTAGCGTTTTAATAAAGCTGTTTAGCTTGGGGGGCATGAGCGCCATCTCTGTGCCCTGGGGGCCTCTTCAGCTTTGAATGTGTCATGATTCTGCCTTTTCTGGACTTTTTGGGTTTTTTTGGTAAGGTTTTCCTTTTTGGGTTTTCAGTTACACTTTGATTAATGTTCTGTATTTTCTATGGGTCATTGTTTTCCTTTCCATTTTGTGTCATTCAAGTTGTTTTTTAGTTATATCTAAGCACTGTTGTATTTCTTGTGTACTCTCTGTTGCCCCCTTGTTCCACCCTCCTTCCCCCTAGCTCCATTCTAGTTCATTCTGTCCACAACTGCTCCCAATCAGTTGATTACTCCAATCATTGCTCTGTTTGGCATATATACTTCTCCGCTGCAGTAACTGTTGCTGGATTTTCCTCATTCTGTCATTCCTTCAGTTTATTCCTCCCTAGTGTGTCCTAGTTTTTGGTTCCTGATTTTCTTGTCAATCAGTTTAGGATTATGGTTTCTGTATGGTTTTCGCCTCTTAAGCTCTGCATTTCGGTCTTCAATAAGTATCCATTGACCCTGAGATTTTCATGCTCAAATGATGGATTGAAGAACACCTAAAATTCTCCACAACTTCCTCATTGACCTCTCCACTGTAGTCCTCAGTCTTCATCATGTTCTCCAACATTGTGTGTTTTTAAAGCCATCTAGTTGAACTTTACTATATTTAGGGTTTTTGGAGGGAAGGGGACTGAAATGCAGGCCGAACAATCCAAGTAAAAATATCAATGCTTGTGGCAGTGATTTGACAAACAGTAGGAACATTCATTTTGCTGGACAGAAAGTGTTTATACAAAGATTATGTTTGACCTTTAAATTCTTGCCACATTCATCTGCTGATTTTATTTGGATAGAAAACGATTTAAGGATTAGTATGGATAATGTGATTTTTAATATGGCTGCTGTGGTTGATTGAAATTGGACCCATTTTCTATACATTTTCATTCAATATTCCTTTGCACTCTGTTACCAAACAAACAGACTGAGTGGAGCTGAATTGAGTCTGTTTGATGAACCCTATAGAAATGATGTTATTTACCTGACAGAAAACAATGTTTGGTTTCAACATTCATGAATACAGAGTGTAGCAATGAAATCAACCAAACAGGCGTTGTGTGCCTCAGCAGCTCCGACCCTTCCTGTTTTCCAGGAACATTGTCTCTGAACTGGATGGATCTTGTTGAAATCTAATCACCATGTTTACCTGGAGGCTGCAGCCCTACACTCACCTGTCTGCAGAGCCGTAATGTCCCTGGAAATAATCAGAAACTGTTTTTCCTCCTTCTGATAAACATACCTTTGGAAGATGTCCTACATTTGGGGAATTCTTTTGTTTCATAAATGAAAACATAGTTTCCTTTTTTGATTCTGTGAAGTATAAATCAAACAAGTGATAAGCTGTTTGGTCTAAACATAACAAATCCAAGAGGGTAAAATAAAGAAGGGTTTAAATTGGCATATTTTCAGATCCAAACAAACATCTTAAGCAGTTTGTTGACCCGCCCCTAGCAGCAATAGTAGTGGTTTCCTCAGTCTCTATCATCAGTTTGGAGAAAATTGGTTGCCTCTTTACTCATCTGTACTTTATAACCATCAAGTTGTTTCCTATTGCAGTAAAGGAAGAAGAGAATTGCTGATGGGGGTTGGCAGAGTTTATAAATTAAAAAGAAATGAGAAAAAAAACCCTCAAGATATCACCCTTTTTATAATCAAAAGGCCAGAGATTACATCTTTGTTATTAGAGACTTTGTGTTCACACAAACAGTGGCTGAAAGATGGTAAAAATAGATTTTCTTTACATCTCTTGATATTAAGGGAATGTACTGAAGCAAAGCCTAACCTTATTAGAAATGGATCACTGTACGTTGAATTATAGCTAGGCCACTGAGGCTCCGCTCATTGTGAAAGGCACAGACGCCCATGGATGATTTAATTCCCTGGTTAAATCAAAATACCCAGAAACTCTTTCTGATTCCTCACAAGAGTTTAGAGCATCTGATGGTAAATTAACAAACCAAATAGCACTCTAGGAAAACATGTCAGCATGAGGCCTTTTCTCAGTTGGAGGCATATATTCAGCCACTGTGACTCAAAGCGCTGCTGTTTCTAGATAAACCGGGTGCTTTTTTTTTTAAAGTTCTGGATATTCTTTGTGGCCCCTGATCGTTTATTCCCATAGCGACAAAGAAGTCAGAGAGTGGCATTAAAGGGGTGGCATCAGATTGTCCATGGTCTTGTTGAAAATAGCATTTTTTCTCTATTTGGTCATTTTGGAATTTAAATGCAGAGGTTTTGATAACTGTGACCTAAAATCTCATAAATATATAATGTATATACCATGATATACTGTATATATATCGTTTATTCTTAATGCACCTTTTTCCTCCTTGTTTGCACCTTCTTTAATTATTATGCCAATATGTGACCAGTGAATTTCTCCGCTGTGAGATCAATAAAGCTCATCTAATCTAATTTTTTTAATTCCATAATGTAAAGCGCTTTGATTTTTTTTTTTGCATAGAATTTTTCTATTTAAATACTTGCCTTGCCTATTACTGAGCTAAGTGAAATTAGAAAGGTTAATGATCTTGTATTACAGAGAAACAACACATTTTGAAGTTGAGACACTGTTGCATGTTAATAGGGTTTCTATGGGTGTACCTACCCACATGTTGCATTAGCAGATTATGTCCTGCAGGGTACATATTCGAGTACCTGCTTAGGTTTCTTATTGAACAGGTTATATACAGGGTACTAATGGAGTAGCAGGAAGATTCCCAGAGGAGTTCCTAGAGTACTTATTCCTAAAATGTTCTCACAGGAGAGTGGGCAGTTCCTGTTTGTGAGAGTGGAAGCCTAGAGCGGCTGTACTCAATTTTTTTTATTTTGTCTTCTCAAAATAACAAAATAAAGTTCTCGTTTCCACAGTTAAACCATTAAGTGTTTTCTTGAGATAACGAGATGATTAACCTGTACGAGTAATGAATGAGGCTGGCCAACAGCCCTGGATTCCCAGTCCATCCATACCTGCGGGGCCCAGGTCATGTTGGATGATTGGATGGAATACAGTAGAAACAAATCTGGCTACTTTTTCTTATGAAAATCTTTTCTCTGGACTCATTTTAGGGGTTAATGCATCCTATACCTGTTATAGGCGTAACACCAGGGCTGTTCAGAAAACACTGTCGCTAAGGCGCCAGAAGAATAGGTCCAATTGCTCATGATTTAGAAGTAGAAGCAATGCATCAAACTAACAACGTTGTCTCTTTACCTAAAAGTTAAACACAAAATTATTTACAGAATTACACATAGGCTGCCTCGACTTATACTAATAAATCCTCTCCTACTGTTATATTGTGGTATTGAAGGATGTAATCAGTTTTAACACACACCAATCATCTCGTTATCATGAGAAAACGGCTTTTGTTATCTTTAGATAATTAGAAAATTAACTTGTTTTCCCGAGAAAATCACTGTGAAAAAGTATCTTAGGAACATGACCGCGCTTGGCTTCCGTACCTGTCGGCCTGTATCCTGCAACTTTTAGATTTCTCCTTTGGCAAACGCCTGAATCACATGGCTGAATTAATCTCATCAGTACGCAGTTATTTTTCCAGAGTTAAATTAATCAAATAATGACTTGATTCAGAAGCTTGCATTGTTTTATTTTTTTTTATGTCGGATGAAACCATGCAGACACTTCTGCAAATTGTAGCTTTGACTTTATCCACAAATCAGAGAAAAGGAATATAATGTGCAATATTTCTCCACCTGTATGTAAGCCATCCGGATTGTACATATTTTTATTTCTATTTTTTTTTTCTTATTTTTATTTTGTTTTTCATTGTGTGCGATACATGTACACTTGCACCTTAATCCTATTTATCTTGATAAACTGTATATACCTGGATATACTGTATACATATTGTTTATTCTTAATGCACCTTTTTCCTCCCTGTTTGCACCTTCTGTAACTTCTATGCCAATATGTGACGAGTGAATTTCTCCGCTGGGAGATCAATAAAGCTCATCTAATCTAATCTAATCTAAAAAGAAGGACCAAAAATGGAGGAGATGAATGCAAGATGGAAACACTGACAGCCAAGATCAGCCATAGGAAAAAAAAATTCTGATATATTTTTTTTAAATCTGTGTATTTATAATCCTTAAATAACAAATGTCAGCTTTTAACTATGTGTTAAAAGCCAATTAGTCATAGCAAACTGCTCTGAGTTGGTACAAGTGAAAAAGGAGCATAAAAGGTTCCCAACAAGGCAAAATTCTTCTACATATCCAACATGTCTGTACCAGAGTTAAATAGTCATGTTTAAACACGGATTAAACAAAAAGCATTCAGCTGAAAGGGGTTTTATTGTGTTTATTCATGGTGTTTGTCTGATTCCTCTACATTAGTTTAAGCTTCCGTCCATCCATGTTTCTGTCTGTCTGCCTCTCCTTCATGCTCTGCTTCGATTCTTTCAACTTAATGAACCCAATTCTGTCTGTAATTGAAATCATCCCCTCCTTCCTTCTTCTCTCCTTCTTATCAAACATCTTTGTCCGTCTTTTTCTTTGGGCGTACAAACTCCCAGCCTCCTGCCCATCAATCCCTCAGCTCGGTCTAGCTCTGCAATCTTTTCTCTCCACCAGATTCATTTCCACACTCAGCCGCCTTCCTTCCCTGCTCACTCTGATCTGCCAGATTCTGTTTCTGAAAAGCACAAGTCCTTATATTCCTATTATCCTCTTCCCCCGCTTCTCCTTCTTTGCCTCGACAGCCAACTTCTGCACCCTCCTCTTCCTCCTCCTCACTCTTCTTTTTTGCTCTGTATCCATTACTGAAGCTCTAATGAAGGCTAAAGGTATGTTTGAAAAGAAACTGCAGCTTATTGTTTATCAGCGATTTTAAAGAAGAGGAAGCAGCAGCTCTGAAAGACAAAGAGGCCAAATTTATGACAGATTTATTGTGTTGAGTGCGTCTTTGTGCAGATTCGTGTAAACCTGTTTCTCTTTTACTGACGGAGAACAGAAATGTATTTGCTTTTCATTTTAGTTTCAGTACAGCCTGATGAAATGTTGCAACAGGCTATCTCCTGCATGGTGCTTGTTAGTTTAAGCTTTGGTTATTCCTTCGATCTGCCTCTCTACAGACTCAGATGCTTGTTAAAATTTGCAATTTCTTTATAAATATGCCTTAAAAGAGCATACATTCCGGCAGAACAAAGGTTTTGGGTTGACTGAAACAAAATAAAAGTTTAAAACAAGCAGATTACAGTTGAAGATTCACGGTTTTGAAAAACAAAACAAAAAACATGACGATACACAAAATGCATCAACAAGGAACATTCCTTAATAACAATGTCGGCAGTGCGATCCCTGTGTGTCTTTGCCAGCATGTTAGACTTAAGAAAATGACCCATATGAATAATGTATGGATGAAACACAGATGCAGTCCAGCAGGAACTAAAAAATGCCCCCCGTCCAATATTATTACATGTGGTGCAGATACAAAATGGCTCAGAGGTCCTTCATCTCAGCTTTATGTTTATTTCATGAAAATATAATCAAAAAGCACTTCAAAAGCATAATAAAAATGTCCAGGCTTTGCATACGCGGCTATAGCTGGACTGTGTTTATTGAAGAAGAACTTGTCAGACAAAAGCAGGTTTTGAAAACAACCTTTAAGCAGGTACTTATTGTGTTTTTGATTGGTCTGGGTTACAGGAAACGACTTTCAGCACAGAGCAGATGCATGAGAGCATCATTACCTGTAAGGTCAGCAGACACCTGATTATGGTGGAGGTTGCAGCACTGCAGGGGGGTGGGGGGATGTGTGTGCAGGGTAGAAAAAATCCTAAAGACCCTTCCTAAGAAGAAAGTGGAGAATGTTGTTTTTTGCTGTAGCCCAGCACGTAAACCAATCGATTCAATTACATTCAGTTTATTTCTATAGCCCCAAATTCACAACATATGTCATCTCAAGGCACTTTACAGTTTAACCAGATCATACAGTCAGATTGATTCAAAGTTTTCTATCTAAGGAAAACCAGTTGATTGCATCGACTCATTGACTCAAATACAATCCCTCACACTAAGCATGCTTGTAGCGACAGTGGAGAGGAAAAACTCCCTTTCAACAGGAAGAAACCTCCAGCAGAACCAGGCTCAGTGTGAGCGGCCATCTGCTGAGGCCGACTGGGGTTCAAGGAGACAGAAGCAGAGGCACAAAAAGCAGCTGTAAAAGGCGGCCCCGTCCAGGAAACACACAGCCAGGCAGACGAGCTCCGAGCCAGCGGACGAAGAAAGCACATCCAGCCAGTCACAGTCAGAGAAACAGGACTACACTGGAAAACAGGCCGATCTCCAACATCTATAAACAAGGGTGTTGATGGAAGCAGCACAGCTGATGTTTCTCTCCAGGATGGAGTCACAGCCAAACAGGAACAGATGAAGCAAAGCTACTCTGAGAAAAAGCAGAGAGAGCAGAACGTTAGAGATTGAACTAACAGATTCTGCAGAATAGAAGAATAGAGAGAGAATGAAGCAGAATGATGAAATGGGGGTCCCTATGTCCTCCGGCAGTCTAAACCTATAGCAGCATAACTATAGAGATAGCTCAGGATAACCTGAGCCACTCTAACTATAAGCTTTATCAAAAAGGAAAGTTTTAAGCCTAGCTTTAAAAAGTAGACTGGGTGTCTGCCTCAGAAAGGGTTTATTTGTCTGGTTATCATTCAGCTCACTGCAGTCTGCAACCATGTTCAACATGTTCAGGTGTGCTCGACGTTCCTATGCTAATTGATGTCTGTTGGTTCCAGTTAAATATTCTGACTCATCCTCAATTCTGACTCAATTTGGCCCAAGAATGGACGGTGAGATGTCTTTTAAACTATCTGCAAATTTCACCGGATCTCTCTCTCCCTTCTTTTTACATCTTTTTTATTTATTAAGCCTTTATTCAATCAATCTGGCCAAGAAGGCCGCAGCGTAAGAGGTACAATGTATTAAACAAGCTTTGAAGCTCTCCAAAGACTCTCAACTGAAGCATTTAATTATTGCTTTATTTGATTTATTGCCATGATTTAAGGATTTTAAACTCAGACTGTTTCCAAGTAAGCACTGCTGTAGGTAAGCACTGCTGGGTCGCAGCCAGACGTTTCTGGGTTCGATTCCCGGCCCGTGGTCTTTCTTCATGGAGTTTGCATGTTCTCCCTGAGCATGAGTGGGTTTTCTCCGGGTACTCCGGCTTCCTCCCACAGTCCAAAACATGACTGTTAGGTTAATTGGCTTCTCTATATTCTCTTTAGGTGTGAGTGTGTGAGTGAATGGTTGTTTGTCCTGTGTGATTCTGTGTTGCCCTGCAAAGGTCATGCTGCCTGTCCAGGGTGGACCCCACCTCTCGCCCATAGACAGCTGGATATAGGCACCGGCATGCTTTGCGACCCTAACTGGGATAAATGTGACAGAAACTGGATGTATGGAAGTTTCCAGGTAGTCAGAGCTAAAAAATCTTGTTCGTAACTTTGTGGACAACAAATGGTTGAACAACCAGAGATCGGAGAATATAACTTCCTTGTTTTCTTGTTTCTCGTCACATAAGGTTTATGATGATGCTGCCTGTCATAGTATTGATCTGATACCAAGTAAATACGGGGTAAGTTGATGTCAGTGTGGATATAGTTTGATATAAGAAATGTTTTTGTGGTTTTTAAAATTTTAAATGAAAAACAGAAACAATAGAAAACAGGACTGACAAGGTTGGGTTGAGGTTTTGAGGATCCAAATGCAGAGGTGAAGAGACAGAGGGGAGTTTTGGAGTCTTAATGAAGCGACTGAGGCAGAAATCCAAAAATCCAAAATAACAAATATGTTAGGAATCCAGTTTGTGTGGTCTATTTGTGTGTTTCCCTCTCTCCACCACCAGGAGGTGCACTGTCTTCGCTAGCCTTCCCTACACACCTGCCGCTCATTGGACCATTATCTGGAGGAGTATTTGAGCAGTGGGCTGTCACTACCTAGACGTCAGTGTTTGCCAGTTTTGGGTACTCTAGCCAAGCTGAGATTTGCTGAGTCTAACCTTGCGTTGTTTCTCTGAGACTTATTTTCTTTTGTCTTTGTTTCCCCGGCAGGAAGACTTCCTGTTTTACTGGATACCTGGACCTTCTCCCCCTGGAAGGAAATACCGAGTTCATACTGAGCATGGGAAAACCTCCACATGATCCGTTCAAGTTCCAATCGAAAATCCGAGTGACAGTCCGCTCCATTACTCCTTCGGGTTCCAAAGCTTTTCTACTTGTCCGTCCTCCAACGTGTGCTCTATTCTCTGGATTCCCCCACTCATACTGGATTCAAGGACTGACAAGGCCCCCTCAAATGTAAGTCCCATTCCAGCATTATCTAACAACTTCCAAGATTCCTACGGTCCCTGAACTGACCTCTGAACTTCCCTTTTCACTTCCAGTTCCGGTTCACCAGCTCACTGATTACCAGATCCAACCCCTGTGCGCTACCTCAATAAACCTGTTAACCTTTTCCCGTGTTCTCTGAGTGGCTTCTCTGCATGTGGATCAGATTCGTGAAACCGATCATGACAAAATGCAGAAAAAAACAGAATCTAGGAGACATCTGAGAAAATATGAGGAGCCAAGCATGGAGAACTGCAAAGGGAGAGTATATAGAGGAGACAGAACACAGACTGGACTAATGAGCTGTTAAGGAACAGGTGTGGATGGAAGCATCTAGAAGGAAGCCAAGGGGAAGGAAACATACAGAAGGGGGCAACAGAGAGTAACTCAAGAACAAAACACTGCTAGAAAACAACTGTAAATACAAAGAAACTAAAATAAACTTCAACAGAGGGCAGAACCCTGATAAGGACAAACGTTTGTATTTTTTTAATAAACAGAATATAAAACATATTTTAGGGCAAATCAAAATTTGTGTTCAGGTAGAGAGCCGATGAACTTGTTTAGCTGTTTCTTATCCCACTTCACACTATTTGCATTCAAACTGTGTTACAGATCACATTTCCTTCACTATAAGACTAGTTGTTAATAACCAACACACATGTTGATGCTAACATCCTCGCAGGCTAAACTTAGTTTGAAAAATTTAATTTGAGAAAGATTTTTTGGAAAAGAAATAAAAAGAAGACAAATGTTAGAAAATAAATTATGAAAATGACTGAAAAAATTGTAGAGCATTGAAATAAAACAGCCACACACAGAGGTCAGAGGTCAGGTTTTTGGGGTCAGACTGACCACTGCTTTTTGCTGATTCCAAATTCCTGGACCGTTCTCCCAGAACCGACCCCAACACTTTTGTCAAGATTACACCAGGAACCACAGCCAGCCTGTGATCCTGTGCAAGGATTGCATCCTCCAAACCAGTGGTTGCATTTTCATTAACAAAAGTTCCTTTGTAGCCATGGAAACAACAGCACAAAGACCTACAATGGAACAAAAACACAATAAATGCAGAGCAGAGTCCCTATCAAGCAACTATTGAAACAATTTCTGGTGTAAAACATTAAAGAGAGACTTCAGCTACATGGTTAAAGTTTAAACCTGAATTTATCAGCAGCTACTGTATATGAAATATAGATGCTACTGGGACCTTCTATGGTTGCATTATCGTCTCCTAATTGATTTTCAGAGGAGTGACTTAATCAAAAATTTTAAAACCGCAGCTAATGCTCTGTTGAAGACTCATCATCATGTTTCACTCCACTGTAATTTCCTCTTTTCTGCTGATCTCGTTTGGTGCCCGACTCTGTTAGCCCTCTGTAATCTCTAACTGGGATTCATCGTTAGCCTGGACTTTTTCCATCATCCAGTGTGAAATGATGTGGGACAGTCTGTCGACAGCTGGAGAAACTCTTCCCTGAGATCAATAAACCCCAGAAGTGTAATTTTCGCAGCAGGAATCAGGATTTAAATTAAGCTCCTGCCATCTAATCTCACCGGGGATCGTCCGAGCTGTTTGCTCGCTGTCAGTCCCACGTGCCGGAATGTTAAAGAGATTCTCCTTTAACTTCCTGAATTATTCCAAGCTGTTAAGCCTTCAATACATTTTAACCACAGTGAATCAAGATAAGAAGCAAGAAGCTTTGCTTGGATCACCTCGGTGCTCCTTGCTGTATCCTTTAAATTTCCTGATGTTTTCACTGCAGTGGACAATCTCCACAGAACTCGCTGGAAAGATGGAAGTTTTTGATGAAGTAAAGCTTCGACAGCGAGTCTTTGAAGATTATATTCAGAGAATATACCCTCCAAGGAAAGGGTGTTTTTTGGCTATGTCAACACCACCTGTTGGATGGTGATGGGGAAATTCAGTTTTAAGAATCCTAGAAGGAAACTCTGAACTTTAACTAGGTCATTTTAAATGTATGTGATATATCATATCCGGATGACATGATAAAAACAGCCTAATCTGAACAGATTGGATGCAGATACTCTCTGAACATTGTGACATCAGGGAGGTGACATCAGCAAGAACGTTTTGTTTGTGTGCCTTTTTTTTAAAGGTGTTGACATGTTCAAACCTTTCTACCTTTAAACTTTTAACTATACGTTTAAAACAAAAGCTCAACAAAGATTTGTTTGTTTTACAAATGTAGGCAAATCACTTGACAACAATTTTGTACGATGGAAAGAAGGTGGTGGGGTTGGCTGTCCTTTTGACCTTTGAAGTTTCACGATTAACAATAAGAACAGGAAAACAGTACAAATCTAGCTAAATTGTTTGACAAAATTTGTTTAATGTGAAGAACGTTGGGGCGTGGGGGGATAACATTGAGAAATGAAATATTCTTTTGAGACAAAGTAGAAAAGTAGAAATAGTTCTAGTTTTTTCTTAGTTAATGACTGCAAAGAAAGGATTTACAGGATGCTAACACTTTGGGTTTCATTATTTTTTTTTTTCTTAAGGGAAAATGTCGAAGAAGAAATGTCTGTGACTCCTTTTGGAAAAATAAGTAAATGTTTTCTGTTGAGCCAATTGTTTTCCATTGCAAAAATCTCATTCTGTTTGTCTGAATCAGCTCAATTTCTTAGAGGCCCTAATTTCTCCTATTCTGGAACTAAAATCAGGGACCACGTGGTATTTCACCCTGGAGAGACTCCTACAGAGAAAAGTTACCATTAGAAAGATTTTTATTGACATGAATGAACCAAGTTCTTTGGCACTCAGGTCCAGGCAGGAGACTGTGATGCAATGAATCGACATCAGCTAAGATTAACAGTATAGGAAAGGGATTAGAGTAGTCGTCCCCTCTGGGGTCCTGACACTGGCGATCGAATAAGCCAAAGGTGGAGTAGAACTGAGAAAAGTGTGAAAGTTCATCTTTATGCTGGAGAAAAACTGGACAAGGAGCTTTATGTAGGAGATCAAAGATTAACTTTAGCTTTGGGGGGCGGTCATGATGACTACCGGCTGCAGCTTTGAGCGTGGCAGATTACAGGTGAGGCTGATTAAAGTCCTCTAGGTTGAAGTTTCACTTCAGCTCCATTAGTCAAAGGGCCTCCTCTGGCCCTTGTGCCACACGTAAATCTATACTGTAGCTCTCTGAAGGTTTGTCAGTTTTAGGCCATTAACCTCTAAGAACCCTCCTCCTTTTTAGGAAGAGCCTCTCTCCAACATGATCCTGCCGCCACCATGCTTTACTGGGGGGATGGGGTTTTAGAACTAACGTGCAGAGGTAACTTTGTTGTGCAGCGTTTTAGATCAGCACCAAACTGTTCAAACTCTTTTTAATGATTGTAACAGGGTCCTGCAGCAATCTCCTCAGTGTTAGTGTCAAGGTTGGTGGATGTGTTGTGGACCCAAATGCAGAGTTGAAGAGGCAGAGAAGATTTCTTGAAAAATTTAATGAAAAAGCAAAAATACAAAATCCATAGTCTAGAACTGATGAACAAGAAAATTAAAGAAGCAAAAACTAGAAGATACTCGGGAGAAATACCCAAAGCCATGAGTAGGAACCAGTAATGAGTAACTGAACAGGAGGTGTATATATGGGAGACAAAAGGAATGGGAGCAGTAAATAGCTGATTGGGAGCAAGAGTAGACAGAAGTAACTAGAGGGAGCAAAGGGGAAAGGAAAGGAAACTGGGGGCAGCAAAGAATAACCAGGAAAAACAACTAGATCTACAGGTAACTAAAAAAAACGTAAATAAGTCTAAAGGTGAATAAAACTAATGTCTACAAAATAAGGAATGACAGAGGAAACTTGAAGATAAGAAGAGGTTCTAAAAATAACCAAGGCTATCGAAAACATGACCTAAGGATAAATAACTAACTTAAACTAGACCAGGGAACTAATAATAATTATAATAATTATGTTGGAAAAAGCGATAACCAGGAAGAACAAAACTAAGAATACAAAAAATTATGTACATCTAGAGAACACAGAACAAAACAATTTACACTTGGCTCCACACTCAGCCTTGTTGTCATGGAGGTTTCTTCCTGCTCAAAGGTTTTTCCTCTCCACTGTCGCTACAGGCATTGCAAGGATTGCATTCGATTCAATGAGTCGATGCAATCAACTGGTTTTCCTTAGATAGAAAACTTTGAATCAATTTGACTGGATGATGTGGTTGAACTGGAAAGTGCCTTGAGATGACATGTGCTGTGAATTGGCGCTATATATTGGCGTATTGGTGCTGCTGGACACAGCAGTAAAATTAGTCTTTGTCAAAAGTTCTTGTTGATCCAGGAAATCCTGTTCTTCTTCTGAACAAGTTAAATTAGCTAATGCTAATGAAGTTATATGCATCCAATCCCTTTGCAAAATTAATTATCAAAAGCATAAACTGAAACTGAAAGCCAATCTGTTGGGACATGATTGGAGATGCAGAGCAAATGGTTTATCTAACGGTCTTATCTAGAACTAGGTTTGTTTTTTCTAGTTGTATGTAGAGCTTAATATGGGGATGGGGATGAATTCCCTGAAGATGCAACGCTGCTGCGACCTTGACTCTGCTCCCATATGTATAAATGGCTCTCAGTTTAAAAGGCTGTAATAACAGGCTTCAGGATGCAGGAAGCTCCGATGGCGCTAAAAGCTTATTATCCAGGTGCACATACATGAACACATGCTGGGCTGCCATGAAACATCTGGTGGAGCAAACAGAGTCATGTTGACACCAGTGATGCACGTCAGGATTCATTAGACATTCACGCCGCCGCTGCTCTCTGTGTGTGTGCTGCTGTAAGTGTAGGATGGGATTACGTCCCTGTGGATAATTGGTCAATCACTGAAAGAGCTTAAGGGATGACAGACAGCAGCTGCAATCTGTTTCCCCCGGTTCTCCTCTCCTCATTCGTTTTCACCTCCATCCCCGGTAGCAATCACACAGCAGCATCCAGATTCCCTCCGTTATGAAAGTTTGGAGGAGGATTAGTGATGTGATGAACAATCGATCAGGGGGAAACGACTTGATCTGGCTTCTTGTTTCTTCGAGAAATTTTTAAACTATATCAGTGGCATGCAGAAGCAAAATCAATCGTTGAGGGGAAAGCAGATTATATGCGGCTGCAAAATGATCAAAGTTGAAATTACTTGGCAGATTTAGCATGCAGACAGTCAATAGAAAAGGCTTTTTTTTCCTCATGAAATTGGAAATCTAGCTACAGTATCTGGTTGGATTTTTTTTTTTTTTTTTCAACTTAGTTTTCTTATTGCAAGTGCATAATACCTAGAGGGGTTGAAAATAACAATTCCATTAACATATAGTCTTATTTTCTGCTTAAATTAGGGAGAAAATATCTTTTTTTAAAGAAAATTGAACACATTTTTAGATCATTTATTTCTATGTCAAGCTAAAAACCGAATAATCTTGATGGAAAAGCTTTTAAAGACTTGGCCGGAGGTGTACCTTCCAGCAAAATGACCTAAAACGTCCAAACACAGAACATAAAATAGCATGAATTATGTTCATAATTCTTTATTATTCATTTAAGAGAGTGAAACATTATATATAAAATGAAATATTTCAAACACTCCATTTCTTGGACTTTTTACGATTATGGCTTAAAGATGATGAAAACCCCAAATTGTCTGTCTCAGAATATACAAATAAAATTGCAAACTGATGGTCTCACATCTAAAATCAGCTTCTTAACTGTTTTTCTGTTTTAACTGTTAAAATGATAAAATCATGACTTTCTAAAAGAGGATTAATATTGCATGTAGAAATGTTTTGCCATAGCCCTGACCAGTGATTTTTTTTTCAGTGAGAGGTGATAACTCTTTAAACTGACGTCTCGTTGCTGCTTCTCATAAGAGCTTTTGCAGCTAGAAACCACAAAGAAAAAGCCTTTTTTTTGCTTTTGGTAGTTTTGCTGAAAGCTTTCACACTTTTTTCCCTCTTTTATTTTTCGGTCAGCAGTGAAAAAAAAACACATTTAATTTTTCAAAGTGGTATGAAGCTAAAAGAGAAACTGTTTGTCAATCGTTTTCAAGAGATAATTGAGTTCAATCTGCATGAATACATGTTTAGCACACAAATATTCAACATTATAACCAAAAAGAGATATTTTTATGGCATTGAGTCCTATAAAAACATTTGTGTCATGATTCTGCCCTTTCAGGACTTTTTGGTTCTGTTTAAGTTTTCATTTTGGATGCTCAGTTATGCTTTATTTTGTGTTATTCTGTGTTTGTCAAGATTTATATCTTTCTTGAATTCTTAGTTTTAATCTCCCTTGTTCTTTCAGTTATCTCTTTCTAGCATTTTCGGTATTATTTATGCCTCTAGTTATGCCTTAGTTCTAGTCATTAGATTTATTTAGGGACCTCTTTACATATGGACCCCTTTTTCATCATTCTGCTTCATTCTATCTCTATTCTCCCACTCTGCAGAATCTCTCTGCTTTTTCTCATAGCACCTTTGCCTCGTCTGTTCCTGTTTAGCTGTGACACCACCATGGAGAGAAATAGTAGCTGTGCTGTTGCCATCAGCACCTTTGTTTATAGATGCTGGAGATCTGCCTGTTTTCCAGTGTAGTCCTGTTTCTCTGACTGTGACTAACTGGATGTGCTCTCTTCATCCTCTTATATGGTAGCTGGCTCGGAGCTCGTCTGCCTGGCTGTGTGTTTCCTGGACGGGGCCGCCTTTTACAGATGCTTTTTGTATCTCTGTTTCTGTCTCCTTGAACCCCAGTCGGCCTCAGCAGATGGCCGCTCACACTGAGCCTGGTTCTGCTGGAGGTTTCTTCCTTTTAAAAGGGACTTTTTCCTCTCCATTGTCGCTACAAGCATGCTTAGTGTGAGGGATTGCATCCGAGTCAATGAGTCGATGCGATCAACTGGTTTTCTTTAGATAGAAAACTTTGAATCAATTTGAAGACGTTCTGGTATGATATGGTGAAATTGTAAAGTGTCTTGAGATGACACGTGTGGTGAATTGGCGCTATATAAATAAACTGAATTTAATTGAATTTCCAGTAGCTTCATTTAAATCTTTCCTAGTTACAGTTAGTTTCCCTGGTTATTCTTTGTTGCCCCCTAGTGCAATTCACCTTTCCCCTTACCACCTTTCTAGCTGCTTCTATCCACACCTGCTTCCAATTAGCTGATTACTCCATTCATTGTTCTGTCTCCTATATATACTCCTCCTATGCAGCTCTTCATTGCTGGATTCTCTTCATTTTGTATATTTCTCCCAATTGTCTCCTCATTTCCCCATTGTGGGGCAATGAAGGGATTTTCTATTTATCTCTATTATATATTGGTTTCTAACTTCCCTGCCTGTTCAGTCTTGATTTATGTTTCTGTTGCCACCAAATTCATCATTTAACCTACAAGAAACATCTCTGCTTTCATATCTGCATTTGGGTCCTCTATTGACATCCACCAAACCTGACAATATACTCATCACCAAGGTCATTCCTGCCGCTGCTTTTAAGCTAACATGGATGCTTTAGGATTTCTGGAGGACAGAGCTCAGAGATAGTCCATGTGTTTTCATGATGCACCCCGCACCATGGGAATGGTTCACTGCAGTCGGGGGCATTACGGCCGGAACCAGAGGCTCAGTGGAAGTTAAACATTCTCCTCTGTATGTTTATTCGTACATATATGCAAAAAGTCCACATGACTGGGAGATAGATTCTCTGTTCTGACTGTCCCGCTTCTTCCTTTATACCATCGCTTGTTCTCCTCCTACGTCTCTCCCCTCCTCTCTGCTGAGCGGCCTGACAGCTGGTTGTGCAACACAAGCCAAGAGGGAGGGCAGAGACGACAAAGGCTTGGAGGAGGAAGAGGAGACACAGCTCTAACTGCAGGACAAACAGAAAAAAAGAGGGAAGAGTGATTGGCAGACAGACTGAAACAAAAGCATGGGGTATGGAGGGAGAGGAGTACAAAGAGTCCGTGAGATGAAGAGTGAAAAAGCCGACTGAGACACAAAGACATTTTTCATGTCTGAATATCAGTCCCAGTGGGATCGTTAATCCACTGCTGAGAGACGGGAGACATGGGAGGACAATATGTGGTTCTGAGGCTGTGTTTGTGTTTCTATTTATGTTCTCATCCATCAAAAGTTAACATCACAGTTGGGATGTATCTCTGCAGGGTAAACATCTTAACTCAGAACTAAGCAATGAGCACAAAGAAGGTATTAAATCTTTTTCACTAAACCTTTCACAAACATGCATGGATAGATGGAAGGATTCATATCTTCTGGCGAAAATGTTAGAGCTGGAACATAGACAGACCAGACAATAGCAAGCCTTGCCTTTTAACTTTTTTTTTCACCACTTAACAGAAGAGTCAGTCTGCGGATTGGCGAGTGTTTAGTTAAATGCTAACATAAAGGAGCCTGGGTATTTAGTTCTCTAGACGAGGACAAGAACTTTAAAACGATTCCGGAGATCAATTGAGAGTAGATGTGTCAAAAGTATTAAAGTTATTGTGAAGGATTTTCGCAATAACTTTAAACACCAGCCTTCCCCACTTGAAAAAAAATGCACATGCACTACCCAGTACCTGCTCCCAACAGGAAACGGCTATTAAATGAGTGAATAGGCATGCATTAGCCCTTTTACCCTCATACACTTTCTGTTTAAAAGTTAATTTTCTCATAGCTTGTTCGAGCTTATTGTGCCTAAACATCCGCTCTAACCCCTAAATCCCTAAATCGCTATATAGAGCGGGGTTTATATAGTGGACTTTATAGTGAACTCAGTTCACTAACCGTTCCGACAGGCGATCACTGCTTTTTGCTCCATTGGTCACATGACTCCTTCTCCACTGTGCAGTGCCTGCACCATCTTTGTTATTACCGTATTTTTTTTTCCCCTCAAAATGTGCGGCACGCCCTATGTGTGTTGTTACTGCGGACGTGGTTGAGACCGCCATGAGAACGTTAAAGGGGGAAGTGTGGGAGTGGATTGGCTGCCACGCAAATGGACAGAAACTGCTGCCTATGGTGTTTCTAAGCGAAAGACTTTGCCTAAAGAGACTTTTCCAGCTGGAGTCGTTATTAAGGCAAATGAAAAGGGCTGGATGGATGAGGAGATGATGAAAGAGTGGCTGAGGTAGGTGTATGTAAGGAGACCAGGTAGTTTTTTTCCCCGCATCACCATCGCTGTTAATCTGTGACTCCATGCGTGCCCATCTCACAGCCGATGTGAAAAACATGGTGAATCAAATGAACGCTGTGCTTGCCGTTATTCCGGGAGGTCTGACAAAGGAACTTCAACCGCTCAACATCGGTGTGAACCGGCCGTTCAAAGTAAGGCTGCGAGCGGCGTGGGAGCGATGGATGACCGACGGAGACCACAGTTTCAAAAGTGGAAGGCAGCGCCGGGTAAGTTACGCTACAGTTTGTAGATGGATTGTAGATGCTTGGGCTAACGTGTCTGCTGGCACTGTTGTTCGAGCTTTTGCAAAAGCCGGCATCATTTCCGAGGAGCCGCCCGGCACGGAAAGTGACTCTGACAGCGAAGAAGGGGAAACTGGCATGTCTGATTTAGTGCAGCTGTTTAATTCAGAAACAGAGGATGATGACTTTGATGGGTTTGATTAATACTTTGTAATAAATACATAAATAAAGCACAATCATACTCATAAAGCACAATCATTGCTCCCACTCTATTTTTAAATACGCAGTAGAGGTATTTAAACGTAGTAGAGGACATGTACCTGTATATAAAACCCGCGCCCTTTAGTCCGGTGCGCCTCATGTGTGTGTTAAATATAGTAATGGCACACATAACTGAGACTGAGCCTTTTAGTACGGTGCGCCTTATGGTCGTGAAAATACGGTAGTCTGCGTTGTCGGGTAGCGGCAGCCAAGACAACAGCGGGCTGCTGTAACAGCAAACCCCATAATGCTTTGTGAGGAGAGCTCTTAACGCAAAGCATTCTAGCATATATCTGCCTCTTCTGAAGCCTTTCTTTTCTTCTTATACACTTCAGAGACCTTTTCTCTCACGACCCTTGGCCATTTTCAAAGAACCACGGTGAGAAAGGTGAGTTCAATGACTGTCTGAAACCTTAGCTCACCACAGATATACGCCTGAAAGTGCCCATGTGCAGAAAAACATCGCTGACGGGACGAGCACGTACTACCGCCTTACGTAAAAACATATCACCAGAATGATTGACAATAAGGAGGACCGCTTATTTAGATCATCCAAAAAGATCAAAGTGAAACTGAAAACTCAAAAGAAAACTTAAACCGAACCAAGACGGTGACAAAACCAGCCATTAGAGGTGCATTATTTAGGAGAATTAAGACGTCTGGCTGCTGCATTCTGGGTAGCTTAGAGGTGTGAAACTGAAGAGCCTTACAAACCTATTAAAAAAGACATAACAGTCTGAACGGGTCGACTCAAATGCATGAATATTAACGAATAATAATGGGAGACAATGGCCGGTATTTTATTTGAGATGTTTCGTAAATGAAAGAAACAGGTGTGAGAAATGGATCAAACGTGTGAATTCAAAACAAATGAAGTGTTTAATTTAAGCACTATATTTTTCTATTGCGGATTTGGTTGCCAGGCAAAAAGAGGCAATTATAGAGCTGATTTTTGCTTGCAGGTGGAGAGGAGCAATTATCAAATATCCCTGTGTTTAATACCAGCAAGTTACTGGAGAGCTAATCACTCATCCACTATAAATACTGCATACAGGTGGACAGCCTATGATGCTTGTGCCGTTGGAAGAAAACATACAGTTGGATGTCATCTGGATAGATTTAAAAAACAAAAAGGCAGAATATGTCTGAATAACACCGACTAATGGAGAATTGTAAAATTAAGCAGTCTGGATAGAATTCGGCTTTAGAAAACCAGACTAAACAGGGTCTGAAATCTGTAACCCAGAGAATCAAGATCTGGGTTGCAGCAACTTTTTTAAATAGTTTAATTAGAAGAGGTTGCTTTGATATAGCAATTGAAATAGAAATCGAAGTATCATCAAGGTTGGATTTCCTCACAGTAGGAGTTGCCTCTTGAAGTAGGATGAAGCCATATGTCGTTTTAAGGAGGCGTTAATAATTGACAGTATTGATGGACCAATGCAAATAAAATACTGAGCAGAGAGAAAGGAAAGACATCAAGTGAACATCCAGAGGGTTTTATCCTTCTGATCACAAGAGGGAACATTGCTGCTGACTGAAGTGCTTCACAAACAACAACAAAACAGTTAGACAAGTATATATACAAAAAAACAACACAAATACAACAAAAGAGAAGAGCAGCTGGCATTTTATGTGTAAAACCCTACAGTGCTCCACAAGCTCTAGAGACTAGAGGGATTTAGGTAGAACAAATTTTATTTGTTATTTAATAACACCTCAAATTCAGAATAAACTATTCCAGACTCAGCAACAATGTTGGAGGAAATGTGGACCGATGAATGCCAGTCACTTTCAAGTATTTTGACAATGTTCAAAGATTTAACCCTACTGGGATCAAGTTGTTCGGCCTATAGAAGAAGAAATGGGTTTCAATATACCAAAGGAACAATGTATTGTATACTTGAGTTATCTGTATAGTGAAGACATACAAAGGAAATACATCTATCTCCTCCAGATCCTGATAGCGGCAGCTAAAAAGGCTTTTACCAGAAATTGGTTGAAAAGTGACTCACCAGGTGTGATGCGGTGGATAGAAATAGTACAGGAAATCTTCCCAATGGAGAAAATGACCTATCACCTAAGAATTAAGTCCAAACACTGCGACCAACTCTGGAGAAAATACTTTCATTTTCTTTTCTTTTTTTACACAAATAGGAAAGGACTTATCCTCAGTTTGACAAAAATGGGGGTGATGTTACTTGAGGACCCAAATTCAGAGATGAGTGAACCAGAGATGAGTTATTGTTGATTTAATAAAAAAAACTGAGGCAGACATAAAAAAATGCAACGTGCAAAATATAAAATACAAAGAACCAAAAAACCAGAAAACATCTGGGAAAACTCACGTGGGGAGCCAGAAATGAGAACGCAACTGACAACAACAAGGGTTCAGCACTGAGTGACTGCAGAGGTGGTGTATATATGGGGAACAGAACAAAGGATGGGATACTGAGCTGAATAAGGAGCAGGTGTGAGTAAAACTTACTAGAAGGAAGTCAAGGGGAAAGGAAACAAGCACAACGAGGCAACAGAGAGTAACTAAAGACTGTTTGAACATAATAGGAAAATAAAGCAAAGATCAACAAAACAGAATAACTGATAACTAAAAACTCAGAGTCCCAAAAGGGAAGAACCATAAAGGGCTTTATATACTTCCGCAGCAGTGTGTCGCAGTTAGCTTGTTGCAGGTATGACACAGATATTTTTGATTCATGCCCAATTTTGAAGTGTGGTCTGCACTGTTTTGTCCACGCCACAACGCAAGAGGGTCACAAACTACCTAAGATTGTGGGTGTCCTTGTGTCAGTTCACCCATGAGTGTTCCCTAAAGACTGACCGTGGCTCTGCATGTTTTGGCTTCGGGTGCAAACCAAGAGACTGTCGCAACGAGCTACAAGCTAGTATCATGTACGGTGTCTGTGATAGTGTCCGAGGTGTGCCAGGCGTTGTGGACGACAATGCAGCCAGACTTTCTGCCATTAGGTACCAAACAGGAAATATGGATAGTGTAGGGCGGATGTACAATTGACCAATCAGAGGCCTCGTTTCTCTTCTCCCTGGGACGGTATCTACGGCACTGTCTGCGGTCACTTACAATTTTGGGGAGGTGCACCAGAGTGTTTGCAGAGAGGGGCATATCTGAATTAACTGTGACACAAATGCAGATGACTTGTTTTCCGAGCATAAACCAGGCTTAACACAGTTAGAATGACATGCCAGACAAAGACTAGAGTGTAGCACCTCACAAAATAATGTTTTTATAATTTTGTTGTGAATTTGTTGCTTTTTGTTCTTCTATGCCACTGAAAAATAAGAAATAAAAAATGTAAAAAAATAAAAAATGAAAAAAAAAAATTAAGAAAAAAGAGTGCAAAAATAAAACACAGATGTTCACTGGGTTAAAAGTTAAAGAGAATAAACTCGTTTAAAAATACATTACAACGTAAAACAGAAAGAGATGTGGTGTGCCTGACCTTCAGTGGCAGCTAAACCCAACATTTAGGATCCAAATCCAGCTGCAAAGTCTCTCAGTCTTTGGGATTTATAAAAGTAATTGGGACTGTTCAAAGCTTACGGTCAGATGATCTACAGTAAGAGGATGTAATGCCAAAAAAGACACAACAGGTTGAACAAATAATGGCTCAACCATGCATAGAACTGACAACAAACAAAAGAACTTTTACATAGATTTATAACTCAATACTTGTTTATCAAGAGCTCATAAAATAGCGGGAGAGCGGACCCACCCAAGCCCTTCTCCTCTCTGTTGGAATCTGGAGGTCTGTCCACTTTTCTCCACCAGAGGGCGTTCTAGGTCTCC
This sequence comes from Cyprinodon diabolis, assembly GCA_030533445.1. NCBI lineage: Eukaryota > Metazoa > Chordata > Actinopteri > Cyprinodontiformes > Cyprinodontidae > Cyprinodon > Cyprinodon diabolis. The sequence goes on along the minus strand of CM060075.1, from coordinate 42,729,551 downwards.
TGGAGCTGGAGCTGATTGGACCACCTGTTGCTCGTTTGCTCATCAGGAGACCAGTATATAAGGAGGCAGAGGACTTCACTCCGGCGCCAGAGTGTTTTGCCAGTTATGGTTGGCAAGCCTGAGCCAACCTGCCTGTCTGATTCTCTGACTCCCAGAAAACCTGAACCTGAACCTAATCTGTTTTGTCCTCTCTGCTTCCCAGGTTGAACCTGTCTGAAACCAGAAACCCTGAAGAGTTTCTCTGTTGGAAATCTGTCTGTCTGATCTCTGAAGAACCCTGGAGAATCAAACCAGTCAAAGACCTGCCTGCTTGCTCTCTGAAGAATCTGAAAGGGAAACTCAAACCTGTGATCTGCACGCACTCAAACCAAGCTCTGCCTCCGCCAAGCCCTCAGCCTGCCGACAGCCGCTGGACCCTCCTGGTTCCCCCCCTCTGCCGCTCTGCTCAAACTCCAGAACAGGTACAGACCTGCACTCTCTCATCCTGCAAATTACCTGGACATCAGCTAACCCCTCTGTCCCCCTCTGCAGTGAACCCAGTCGTGACCAGTCCTGGATCTGATTATCCCTTGGATCAGTTCTTTATTGACACTGTGTTTACTCAATAAACCTTTGAACTTTTCTTCTGTTTCCGTGTGTTCTGCATGTGGGTTAGGAACCTTAAACCAAACATGACAGTCTCCCTGTGGACCATTTCAAAGTAGAACAGAGATCAGCTTATTTCAAGAACCTGCTTTCAAGAACACAGGCTATGCATGGAGGTGAGAATTTCCTTTCAGTATTGTTCCAACTGCAGGACAAGATCAGATCTTATCTCCCCCCGCCCAGTGGTGCAGATGCAGGAGTTTGCCCTGCAACTGAAAGGTCATCGGCTTTCAGTGTCGTTGTGTCCTTGGGCAAGACCCTCCACACCATTAAGGTGGTGCTGTCATACTCATGGTTTTTTCAGTCCAGCTTGTGCTGCTATGGGTTGTTTTCTCTTCCTCTCTGCAGGGTATGGCGGCAAGGTGTTCTTCATCTCCACTAATTGGGAGATCTTCCTTCATAAGGAGCTGAAAAGAGGATAGTAACTGCATAGTAATATCTATCTATTGTTTAACCCTCAAATCTAAAAAAAAAACAGGCAGTGTGGGATTTATATAGCAAGAAGTAGAAATAATACACCAAACACAAATTGTATTCACTCCACCTCTACAGATGGGGAAGTCAGGTCAACCAAAACAGGCGCTGAGGGGAGCCCTGGGTCCTAAGCTTGTGTGTAACTCAGTAGACCATAGCAGACTATAATGTGAGGTATGTCAGGCTCGTATGGCTCTTCTTTTAAATTCAAATAGAAAACCACATACTAATTATTTCTCAGTTGATATTATGCATAAAATTAAATTCCAACATTTTGTTGTTTATAGCATTAAATAATTCCCTAAGATAGCAGATGACGCTAAATTCCTCCCACTGAGGGATGCCGGGACGTCAGTTTAGTCAGGAAGCAGTCATTTTACATAGCAAATTAATATTTATTCACCTTTGTGATGGAGTTTTTATCCTTTGACGACGACAAATAGGAAGCAATCTGAGTCTTAGTGGTTTAATCACCGCTGCTAAATATTCTTTTGATCTTATGCAGAGCCGCTGGAATTTCATTATCATTCCGAACATTTTCCAGATCTTTCTGTGTTTTGATTAGTTTAAACCCGAGTCTAACCTTTTGTTTGTAGAGAGGATCATAAGATTCTGATTGGTTCTGTGGTGGCTGGGTTCAGTTCGGTTAGAAGCATGCTGCAGCAGGGTGTGAAGGCTGGGGGTCAACGTTGGAGCCCTGTGTGCGGTGCTGGTGGTTCTGGATTAGTGTTGCACCGATACTGATACCAGTATCTGATGGGGCCCCGATACTGATACCAGTATCTGATGGGGCCCCGATAATGCCCTAAAATGGTGGTATCAGTATCGGCGAGTAACAACAAATAGGGCACCGATACCATTTTGAGAGCCATAAGTTTATTCAACTATTGTCACCCACTCATTGTAGGCAATAAAAAGTTCTACTGGATTCACTTTGTAAGATTTTTTCCTGCTTCACAAAGGTAGGCAGCAGCTTGACAAAGCCATGATGGCAATTATTTTATATTATTATGGTATCGGTATCGGCCGATACTGCACAGCCAGGTATCGGGTATCGGTATCGGGGCCAAAAAATGGCATCAGCGCAACACTATTCTGGATAGAAGGCTGTGCTCTGCTGCTGTCCCTGGACAGGGAAGGCGGTCCCTCGGTAATGGGATTGCAGCGAGCGGTACAAGAACCGGATCCATTCTTATTTCTTATATCAACCGTTGCGTATATTAGCTGCGACATAATCAAGATGCTATGACCAAAAAAATGTGATTGACAGATGACCGTTGATATATGAGTTTGAGAACTTAGGTGTTCAAGCTGACGTATAACTAACTCGCCTGCATAAGATAATTAAAAAACCCACATATTTTAAGACAGGATTTTTTTTTTTAAATAGAACTTTTCTAAATTTTGGGACAATAAAATAAAGAATATATTTATATCAAGGGCGTAGGTTTGATTTCAACTTTGGTAGGGACACTTTTGGTCTGATGTCATTGGTCTTATGCAAAAATATGCATGCTCGTTTTTTATGCTTAACTTGAAAATCAGGGTGTTTTTAATTTAAAGAGAAAAGCAGCATTTCTTGCTACATTTATACAAATTTTATTAGCACTAGACACATTAGATGTTCTGATGAATGAGGAAATACGAGTTTTTCCACTTTAAAAAGGTTTGGATTTGAAATTAGCAGCGACTAAGACAATCCGTGTATCATTCGTTCTTTCTATTTTCAATTGCCAATCAAAAAACAAAAAATAAAAAATTGACTGGTTATTTTGTTTTTTATGGTTAAACCAAAAACGAAAAAAGGATTTGTTTTTCATATATCAATTCTAAGCTCAGATCAAGAATACGAAATGGAAAAACGGACAGCAACGCAGAATTTTATTTTAATATTTAATCGGTACAGTTTACGTGACCCGGAAATAGTTCTTTGCGCGACAGTTGGGGTAATGAAGTGGCTACCATGGCGACGCTAGAACCACACACTATGTTGATCGAGCAGCTGTTTGTTGTTGCTAGTTAAAAGTACAGTGCACAGAAAAGTTTCAAGAAAAAAGTTATACCTGGAAAATCCTGCTGATTTTCTCCTTTGTCATGTCCTCCTCCTTAAGAGTCACACGCTTGGATCCTCAAAATAACACGTAACTGTCCATGGCTGATAGGTCCGACTGCCTTATGTGGTGCAGCTTGATCGAACGTGGTGGGGGTGTCATGATTGGTTTTAATTCAAACCCGCATGCAGAACACAACGGAGGCAGGGTAAAAGTTTAACAGAGTTTATTTAAGATGTAGACACAAAAACATGAACAGGATCTGGAACAGGTCCAGGTTGGGTTCACTGAAGTCTGCAGAGATGGATAGTTTGATTAGCTGGGCAGACAGATGATTATAGAGTCCCTTTAGATAATTCTGATTCTACCTTGACGGGGTCCAGGCTTCTCTTGTGAGAGAGGGAACCGTTGGGTCCAGAGACTGTTGGTTCAGCAGAGTACTCAAGCAGCTGCAGCGTCTAGCTTCTGACTTTGAATGGCAGACCTTGATCAGAGTTTCCAGCTCTTCACAGAGAGCAGCAGGGGAAATCCAAATAGGAATCTTCAGGTTTGGCTCACCAGGGCTGGAAGGCAGGTTAAGCTCACCCAGAGCTTCAGGCTTGAGACAGGTTTCCTGTGAGCAAAGGCAGAGGAAGGTTAGAACCAGTTTTCTCACTTAGAGACAACTTAGATTCTTTCAGGTAACAGAGGCTCAGGTTGCTAACCAAACTAAGGTCAACACTGCGGCGTTGAAGGAAGGTCTGGCAGCTGCTTATAAAGGGAAGGTCTCCTGATGAGTAGATGCGTCTCAGGTGTGCTGGAGGGCTCCAGCCCAGAAGACCCACGGCGCACTCTGCTGGAGGAAGGTGGTACTTCCCCAGATCCCAACAGGGGGTAAGCCTATTGTTTTTTTAGCTAACGCTCCACCAAACTTCCGGGTCACGTAAACTGTACCGATTAAATATTAAAATCAAATTCTGCGTTGCTGTCCGTTTTTCCATTTCGTATTCTTGATCGGAGCTTAGAATTGATATATGAAAAACCCAATCCTTTTTTTGTTTTTGGTTTAACCATAAAAAACAAAAAACAAAATAACAAATCAATTTTTTATTTTTTGTTTTTTGATTGACAATTGAAAATTAGAAAGAACGAATGATACACGGATTTAAGACAGTAGGTAAATCTGTGCCTATTTAACAGAATATAGTCTAAATATGTCTGGTATATGTGGGTTTATACTTTCTTTTAGAAGATATAAAATTTTTAGTTTTAAAAAAGGCCTTAAAACATTTCTTTTTAGCAAAACTTTTGGTCCCCCTTAGATGTTTCTTTTTTCTCTTTTAAAAAAGCTTTTATTATTTTATTTTATTTTTTTTTTTATTTCATCTTATATATATATATTTTTTTTTAAATTTATTCTATTTCTTTTATCTCTATGTAATTCTTTTTTAATACTTTTTTAAATGCTTTTTTTGTAGCACTTTGAGGCCTTTTTGATGAAAAGTGCAGTATAAATTAAATTTATTATTATTATTATAATTAAAATTGTGCAGAGGTAAATCAAACTTCTTCTCCCTGGCTTTTAATCATGTCTAAGTGGACATTTGGCAAAACTTTCTTTTAAATTTATTTTATTTTAAAATGTATTTTAATTGAAACATTTATCCTATTATATTTTTATCTCCATTCAATTTTTCATTTTGTAATGTGTTTATGTATTTAAGCTTTCAGTTTTTCTCTTATGTTACTTAACTGTGATTCCTGTACAGCACTTTTGTCAACCCTGGTTGTTTTAAATGTGCTTTATAAATAAGGTTTGAGTTGAGTTGAGTATTGTATATTATAAACATGTTATTCACATCTAATTTTTGGTAGGAACAAATAGGTCGGTCCAAAATTTTGGTAGGGACATGTCCCTATGGTCCCTATGCACACCTAGGCCCATGATTTATATACATGTTTAAGCCAGAATGATTTGAGATTTAAATAATATTTCCCTATGACTTTAAGCAGAGCAACTTGTGAAAAGCTCTTTCAAATGGCGCATAGGATATAGGGAGAGTGAGGAGTTTAATTGCACCAAGCACTAAATCCCAAAAGCAGCGGTTTCCTCCAGCATCTTTAAAGGCACACTATGCAACATTTTTCAGTTAATTAATGTGTTCCATAATGTTTTGGATGATTAAATGAATCATTTCAGGTTGAACAAAGGTATTCTCGGCTGCCCTGGTGGTCTGTGGGGGAAATACCGCACTTGCAATTGCAGGAGCCCTCGGCCCGCACCCACAGTCTCAGAAGTCTCGCAAGAGTCGGTCTTGCTTTACGGCGAGAACTGCTACACGCCCCCAGTGAAAGGCATGCTCGTTGCTAGCGCAGTGGCGATATTTGTGCAGTTATCATGGCAGAACCAGCGAGAAAACAGTGAAAGCCCATGTCGGAGCAGGCAAGAAAGAGGAAAAGGGCTCCGGACAGAGAGAGGAGTCGTACACGGGTGAACATCGGGCAAGCTTTTTCCGAATGGCGAGAGCTAAAATAAAAAGAAGGCTGCAAGGCTGACGCGGACCTCGCGTTTCTGCTGATGCGATTGTAAGTAACATTGGAATGGTTTCTCTCTCTCTCTGTGTGCATGTTCATACTTTCACTGTGTTAGTCATTCGTTGCGTTCGCCTGTCTGCTAAGCTCAAAACAACCGTGCCTGGCTTGACGGAGAAACCAGGAGAACAGCTGAGCTTCTCTTCAGCACCAGGTTTAACACACCAGATCCTCCTGCTGCTAAAACCACCATAATCTGTGGCGCCACTGCACTAGTTCTCTGTTATAAACACCCTGACAGATGACATTAGCCAATCAGTGATGGAGAAATGTCAGCGAGGCTTTGCTATGAACCAGTAATGATGAATGATTGATGGACATTTGTTTTAATGGGTTATCTCAAAAAACGCAAATCTGACTCTGAACCAGTCCAAATTATCCCCACCCATCCAAAGCAATTTTTACCATCAAAATCAAAATGAAAAACACCCAGTCTGGCAACGCTGAAGGTGAAACAAATATTTACAATTTCGAAAAACAAAATGTTCTGACTGGCGACTCAAATAAGCTCCAGTTCATTTAGTGGGGGTGAAAGCAGAGAGGCATGATCGATTCACTTCAAAGCTACATTAATTAATAGCTTTACAGAATTGGTATTCCCCTGATGGCCACATGTTTGTATTTAAAGCAATCTAATCACCGAACCCTGATCTTACCATTTATTGCACTTTAGCTATTTTTCCACAAAGACGATAAGTTAATGCTGCACTCATTAACAAATACCTGAAACTCAACAAACTGTTTAATGTGTTGTTGCTCCTTAAGGATTATCTATTCTCAGATGGTTTAGCAACGACGGGAGGAAAATGTGTAGTAGAATTTATTTCTATAGGTTTTATACCTATAGTGTTATTGTTTTTTCTGTTTTGCGTCAATATCAAGAATCCACAGGGGGAAATAGAGTTTTTCATACATGAACAAATGCAGCTTGAAAATTCTCCCAGTGTTCAGTTTGTTCTTCATCATAGAAATTATGTTTTTTTCAGGTACTTGGTTGTTTGAATAACTTCCTGTTGATATAGCAGAATAGAGGGGCAAAGCATTCATAAAAATGCTTAAATATTCTTAAAGTCATTGAATGCAAATCTAAACATGATTAGGAAAATGTTGCTTCAGGGGAAATTCCTTTCACTTTAGTTTCACTGGGACCCCCCCTTTGTGCCGCTCTCAGTGATTGTAGGGTTGAAATGATACACAGACTCAGTGATGTGCAATCAGGGGTACCAGGATCTCTAATCATAAGAGTAAACTCTATGTTTAATAATAAGAGAGAATTATTCTCAAATTGATTTAAAGTTTTCTATCTAAGAAAAATTGTCAACAATGGGTGGTTAGGTTGCTTAAGGACCCAGATGCAGAGGCGAGTGAAGCAGAGATGAGTTCTGAGAGGTTTAATTGCAGACCAAAGGTAGCAGAGGCAGAAATCCAAAAATCCAACTTAAAATATTAAACAAACCAAAACCATGGAGACATCAGGGGAAAACGAGCCTGAGGAGCCGGGGAGAGTCGAGCTGAGTAGACAATACAGCAACGAGATGGAACCAGCACTGACTGACTGCAGAGCTGGACTATTTAAGGAGAACCAAACAAAAGAATGGACTAACGAGCTGAATGGGGTGCAGGTGTGGGTGGAACTTGCAAGAGGGAATCCAAGGGGAAAGAAAACAATCACAAGGGGGCAACAGAGAGTAACTAAAGAATGCTTGAAGATCATGGAAAATAAAAACAAAACAACTGATAACAGAAAACTGAAAACTCAGAGTCACAACAAATAAGAACCATAACAAAAACTACTTAATTGCATCGACACATTGACTCGAATGCAATCCCTCACACTAAGTATGCTTGTAGCGACAGTGGAGAGGAAAAACTCCTTTTTAACAGGAAGAAACCTCCAGCAGAACCAGGCTTAGTGTGAGCGGCCATCTGCTGAGGCCGACTGGGGTTCAAGGAGACAGAAGCAGAGACACAAAAAGCAACTGTGGCCCCGTCCAGGAAACACCCAGCAAGGCAGACGAGCTCTGAGCCAGCTCTCATGTCAGAGGATATAAGGGGTCTTCAACAAATAAGTAAATGTTTTAATTAAGATAACACCAAAATATATATATATTTTTTTGGTTCATATAATTATATCTTCAGGACTTAGTGCCTCACCATCATAAAACTCACCGTCACTGCTCAGTCTTGGCTTGGTAGGCTTTTGCACCATAAAAATACAGTGTTCTTCTGTACTTTAAATAATTGCAAAATGTTGTAAATATGTTCAAATACAACTTTTTTTTTCGTTTATTTGATAGGGACAAGTTTGCTTCATGAATCATGTCACACACTACAACATTTTATCTAAGGCTAATTCTTAATACCTGTCCCCAGTTAGGCTTTTACACAAAACACAGTAACTGTACACAAGGCAAAACAGAACAAATTACACACTAGAACATCACAGATACAAGATAAGTTAAATTATTGATGTTCACATGTCTGACCTCTCGATAAAAAGTCTTTATGTTTAAAAAGGACTCTCCCTTCAGTTCTGCAGGTAATGTATTCCATGTTTTGGTGCCTTGTAGAGTGAAAGCTGATTGGCTGAAGGAAGTACTGGGAGCTCCTCTTGTGACTGAGCCCACAGCTCTGAAAGGAACTACAGTCACTCAAAATCTCAGGGGCCTGATCATGCAAGCATTTGTAAACCAGTTTTAACTGAGCAAATCTGACATTTTATGGCATCATTTAAAGTAACAGCAAAATAAAACAGAGAGGACATTACACTGTCACTGGCCTCTGCATTTTGGGATCGTTTGTCAGAATTTGGCACCAGTAGTGGTCTGATTAATGCTTCAACACATCTGCAAAAATCAGCTCTGTTCTCATCAGCTTTCATCAGATAAACCTGGACATCTGACTATATGTCAGACCTGTTTAGTTGTCCTGTTTGGCTCTATGACCTGATTCTATGCCCTGACTCTGCCTCCGGACTCTCTTCTGGATTCTCTCTGGATTTCTGATCACCTGGCTCTGACCCTTGATCTGTTCTCAGAGCCTGGACACCCATCTCAGTTTTGACCCAGTGCCTATTCTTAGACTATCGATTACACACCAGTCCCTTAAGTTAAAATCCTCAGAACTGCTGTGATCGGATTCCTGATCACATTGTGCTTCACCAGTGACGTGACCCGCTAACAAGAGTCATCAGCCACCTTCCAAGCCTGTTCTATTATTGTGAGGTTTTTCCTGTCCCAGATGCTGGTGATTCATCCTTGACCTGCCGCAGTTTACATTCCGATAAACTGCTTTATACTATGTGATCTTGTCTGGCTGACATATGGGTCCTCTGTTTCTGTTTGTTACAACAATAAGCTGTGTAGTTTATTAATCGTCTTATTAAAAAAGCAGGATAAAATGGGCAATTAGGTTGATTTTGGGCAAAATCCTTTTTTAAAATGTCCAATCGTTGACTTTTTTCACAATATTTCTTCATCATCTTTATAATAATTCAGCCATATCTATTAGGTCAGTTCTATAATTTACCTTTTATGCTTAGGGTATGATGAAAATAAACTTTATTCCAGAGAAACGTCTGCAGTATTTCATTTACATTTTAACTTTTTAATGCTTTTAACCCTGGTTTTAATAAATCTAAAAATGATGCTATACTGTCAATATTCCACCTGGGCTTAAATGGTTGATACAGTGATTCAGGTTAGGTTTTGAGGGGATGTTTAAACCTACAGCTGTAGTAAGTCATGCAGTATTCCTTAAGCCAAATGTTGAACATAACACAGCTGCAGAGCCAAAGACAACATAAAAGTAAATGGTTGCGAACAGATTCTTTTAACATTACTTGTAGAAACTAGAAGCTGAATTTCCCATCTTTTCTCTTGCCCCCAGTCACCTAGAACCTCCTTGTTTTATAAATTCACTGGTAGTGTTGCTTTTTGAATAGTTTTCCATCTTAGAGGGCAAAAGTGAGATAATCCATTACGTTGCTGGAAGCAAAGTGCAGCTGCCTATCACTCTAAATTTGGCGCTGCACAAGCTCACACAGCAACAACCCAGCAAGCAGAGATGCACACATCATTATTATGGCACATTTAGATAAGATATTGCAGATCAACAAAACAACACAATGATTCGGATGTAGAGCACACACATTTAGGCGTGTGCAGAGATAGATAAAGAAGAGCCAAGAGTGATTGGGATCAAAGTTCACATCAAATGTGGAAAAAACACTCATTAGATATCTGAACATATAGTTTCAGATCTTTATTTAATATTTTCAGGTTAGGATTTGTAACTTTTCAGTCAAATTCTCTTTTTTTTTCATCCTTATAACAGTAGAATTTTCTTATTGACAACCTTTAATCTAACCGTTACTTTTGGGAATTTTCAGGATACCTTGGTAGTTTCCAGATGTTACTTTATGAAAGACTGCCTGAAATACCGACTATGTAAGTTGGGAGAAGATGAGGCTTTGTTGGCCAGGTCATGTGACCTGGACAAACGTATCGCTTTATGCCCACAGGGTCTTATATTGTCATGGAGCTAAGGCTTTTGCTTTACTATTTTTCCACCTGCTCTACTACTGGTCCTGGTTGAGGCAAGGAAAAAATTTTACACCTTCTGAGGAGGCTAAAAGAGAAAGGGTGAAAGGAATCATACGCCAGGAAAACCAAGAGTTGATCTTGGAAATAAGTTTGTTCATTGGTGCATGCTGAAAGAAGAAGCTGGATGTACAACCGATACTCTTTTCTCAACTTTATTATTATAAGTTTAGTAGAAGCAAAATATGTGCAGTTACAGGTCTAGCGCATCTACTGGCCAAAAGTTACACAGTGTGCCTTCAAGCCCAAACAGGACTATGCCAACACTAACTGGACATTTTGTCATGATCAAATGGATATTAGTCACTTGTCTATTGGCATATGAGATAATTGCTTCCCTTTAATGATTAGTTAATATAAGGTTTGACACCCTGTGCAAGATTCAGGAAGTAACCTATGAATTAGGGAAACTAACCCCTGAAGTAAAAGTGCTCTGCACACTTTGAATAAATGGGCTGACTGTGTATCTGATAGAGTTAAACATAGTTACATATTCAACAGTGACACTGAAATGATTTAAATGTTTTATTTTATGTATGCTGTTATTAACCAGCAGCTGAGGAGAGAAGCATAAGTCTAGCAGTGTGATCAGAACTGTGCGTCACAGCGTCGACCTCTGAGGCTCTGTGGCGTTATAAACCCTTCTCCATCACTGATCTCACTGAAGCTCACTCAGGGCCCCCGAGCATTCCTCCCCAGACAGATTCAGCCCCCTCCATGTCCGGCTGACAACCTTCTGACATTTCCAGTCGCTAAGCAGATTACAGAGACACATCCGTCTTTTCAGAGCCTTATAGCTGGGCCATTCAGAGTTGAGGGGGGGCTTCAGTATACAGGGGCATGTTTCATATATAGGACTGTATTGTAGACAGCAGAGGATCATCCTAACCCAGAGGTGCAGCAAAAGAAAGCCCCTATATTAAAATCCCGCTGAAACATTTTCTTTATTTTCAGAGAAAATGTCAGTTTGTCACCAAGGTCACTCTAGTGAAGTGAGAGTTTCAGTCACTATATCATCAGCTACCATGTTAGTCTGTTCTTGAAAAATTATTTTTTGTCTTCGTGGAAGCCAAGTTGTTTTTCAGACCCTCAGGGAAACAAAGCTGCTTGAAACTGAAGGACTTTAGGACTTTTAATGTCATAATTCACAGTTTTCTTCTTTCTCCAAACTAAAAACAAGTACAAAAGGAAGAATGAAAAAGGCAGTAAGTGACATGTAAAAAGTTGGGCTTATTTTGAAAGACAAACCTGGGTTTGAATAAAATTCAGAATATTACATCTTTTGTAACGTTTGGACAAAAATAATAGCTGGACATTTGTAAATTATGTAAGCAGCAGGTTAATATGTTTTTTTGGATCTTTTATATATATGTAGCTGTTGGAGACAGGAATGGACCACCTAAGAAGAGTTCTCCATTTTACAATGCTGCATTACTAGTTATGTTTCCAGAAAGACATATAAGACATGAAAATATGAAAAACTAATTTAATGAGTGGGTAGAGAATGTTTTTCACAAATGGAGCGTTACAGCTTAATGCACTACTTGATATGTAATGGAGATGGAAACAAAAACAAGAGGTGAGGGAAAAAGTTAAAGTGAGGGAAGGTGAAGTAAATAGAGGAAAGGAAGGACAAAGATAATACAGAATTACACCTGATAAGCCTTTAAACTTGCAGAGTGAGAGAAAGAAAAATGCCAGAGCAGATACATGGGTTATAAGATCAGAGACCCAACAGCTAAACGGCCCCACAAAATGCCTATTCATTGCAGGGGTTCCGGGTCCTTCCAAGCAGACACTGGAAGTGAGCCAGCAATCACAGAGCACCCAGCTTCAGACACAAAGAACCACCAACCCACCAGTTAGCTGAGGCACCAGTCACTGGCAGGGAATGTGAAAGGGTGAAACATTCAGTGGAGGCCTGACAAAGATCCAAGACTAAACACTCAACTTAAAAACACAAGAGAATGGACGCCATACACTTGCACTCCCCCCACATACAGTATAATCAAACTTCAGGTATTCAAAGACTAGCCGGGCAACCAGCATCAAGAGCAAATCCAATTGGCTCAGGTTATCCTGAGCTGTCTTTAAAGTTATGCTGCTATAGGCTTAGACTTTTGGAGGACATAGGGACCCCCATTTCATCATTCTGCTTCATTCTCTCTCTGTTCTCCTATTCTGCAGAATCTGTTAGTTCAATCTCTAACCTTCTGCTCTCTCTGCTTTTCCTCAGAGTAGCTTTGCCTCGTCTGTTCCTGTTTGGCTGTGACGTCATCCAGGAAAGAAACATCAGCTGTGCTGCTTCCATCAACACCCTTGTTTGTAGATGTTGGAGATCGGCCTGTTTTCCAGTGTGGTCCTGTTTCTCTGGCCGTGGCAGGGTGGATGTGCTCTCTTCATCCTCCGGCATGGGTGCTGCCTTGGAGCTCGTCTGCCTGGCTGTGTGTTTCCTGGACGGGGCCGCCTTTTACAGCTGCTTTTTGTATCTCTGCTTCTGTCTCCTTGAACCCCAGTTGGCCTCGGCAGATGGCCGCTCACACTGAGCCTGGTTCTGCTGGAGATTTCTTCCTGTTAAAAGGGAGTTTTTCCTCTCCACTGTCGCTACAAGCATGCTTAGTGTGAGGGATTGTATTTGAGTCAATGAGTCAATGCAATCAACTGGTTTTCCTTAGATAGAAAACTTTGTATCAATTTGACTGTATGATCTGGTTGAACTGTAAAGTGCCTTGAGATGACATGTGTTGTGAATTTGGCGCTATATAAATAAACTGAATTGAATTGAATTAGATCCTGACCCCCTACCCCACCTTTCACAAGAGAGTTCTACTTCTACAGAGACTTTCAAAAGCACACCTACACAACTGAATCTTGCACCCAAGTCCCTGTTTCAAGCAGTGTCAAGGCAACAGCCCAACACCTGGTTCAGCTGAATCAATAAAATCTTACAAACACCATAAAGTAAACTGAGGATAAAGCACCAAGGACATCGCCTAAGGTCATTTTTTAATATAATTTTACTTTTTTGCTCTGGACTTTTTGTCATTCACCAATTTTCACATTGATGGTAGCAAGCTACATTGTAGCTACAGCGTCAATGGGGCCCATTGTCAGGCGCTATGCTGCTATACATTGGCGCCACTGGGCCATCTTACCACCATCAGTGGCCAACGAGAGTGAAGTGTTTCGCTCCAGGACATAACTGGTTAGATGGACAAAGCTGGGGTTTGAAACCAGTGGCCCTCTGGTTGCAGGATGAAATCCTGCATCCTATGCCACTGCTGCCAAAATTCGAGAAAAATTCCATTTATTCTTTTATCCACAGCAAAATTGATCACTTGGATCCTTTATCCATAGACCACCATTCCCACACCCATGATGCCATACGTAGAGAACATCCACAATCCAAGCAGCTTTCTGACAGATGTTAAATCTTCAGCTCAAAATGTCTACAGCAATTCTTCCAGAGCAGAGAGATTAACTTTGAGGCATATAAGACTGACAGCCTCACCAGGGAGTGTAAAAGAATACCAGAATACTTCATCCTAGCAAGAAGTGCAGTTGTTTTCCAGCAGTGAATAGAAGCAACTGAAAGTCCTACTTTCACAGATATAAGTGCATGATCCTGCAGATTTATCCTTCAGGCACTGTTCAACTCCTTTCTCGCAACAACATATTACCTAAAGTGTCACCGCTAACGCTACACCTGTGGTGGTTGTAAGGAATGAAAAAACACTAGTATTCACACAACAGCTACAGTCAAACATTAAGGTTCTCTTTAATTGGCTAAGATACAGAAAACCGGACCATCTATTAACAGATGAAAACCAAAGAAACACTGAAGACAATGGTCATTGATGTGGTAAGAAAAGTATCACAAAGAACCAACTGGAGTTTCTCACAGTGAAATACAACAAGTGCAAAACTTTGAAAAACTGTTGGGATCTGGAGCTGTACCACCTTCCTCCAGCAGAGTGCGCCGTGGGTCTCCTGGAGCTGGAGTCCTCCAGCACACCTGAGACGCATCTACTCATCAGGAGACCTGCCCTTTATAACCAGCTGCCAGACCTTGCTTCGACGCCGCAGTGTTGACCTTAGTTTGGTTAGCAACCTGAGCCTTGAAACTGAAAAGAATCTTAGCTGTCTCTGGAGAGAGATCAGATTCCAACTCTCTTCTGTTTTTGCCTCACAGGAAACCTGTCTCTAGCCTGAAGCTCTGGATGAGCTTAACCTGCCAATCTGCCCTGGAGAGCCAAACCTGAAGATTCCTATGTGGATTCCCCTGCTGCTCTTAGTTAAGAGCTGGAAACTCTGATCAAGGTCTGCCATTAAAGTCAGAACCTAGACGCTGCATCTGCTCCTGAACTCTGCTGAACAAATAGTCTCTGGACCCAACGGTTCCCTCTCTCTCAAAGAGAAGCCCGGATTCAGTCAAGGTATAATTCTGAATTATCAAAGACTCATTCTCATCAGCCTGCCTAGTAATCAAACTATCTACTCAGCAGACTTCTGTGAACCAGCCCGGACCAGCCCCTGACCCAGTACATTGTCCCTTATTTGTAAAACATTCAATAAACCTTGTTTAACTTTTACCCAGCCTCCGTTGTGTTCTACATATGGGCTAGGAACCTGAACCCATCATGACAAAAACATGAAGACAAGATTCCAACTGGTGGATAAAGCCATGCGTACAATGTGCGATATTTTCACTCGTCGCACGCAGCTACAGCTCACAATGTATGTCCTCAGATTATGTGGCTCAACGCTCTGATACAATCTACCTGCTCACACCGTAGCTAATCAGCTCTGCAGTGGGATGGTGAGACTCCTCTATCCAGAAGCTAAATGAGTAGAAGAGGAAAATGACGAAAGTCTCGATGCCTCCTGTTAAACACTAAGTTCACTAGAGTGAAACGCGCTGCCTTGGCAATTTGTGCAATTTTGATTGGGGAAA
Organism: Cyprinodon diabolis; assembly: GCA_030533445.1. NCBI lineage: Eukaryota > Metazoa > Chordata > Actinopteri > Cyprinodontiformes > Cyprinodontidae > Cyprinodon > Cyprinodon diabolis. The sequence goes on along the minus strand of CM060075.1, from coordinate 42,714,255 downwards.
GCTTTAAAAAGTAAAAGTGATGACGTATTTGGACAAAGACATGGCTGAGCAAACTTGGCTACTATGGTCTGCCAATTTCACAGAAAGAACTCCATTTCATTCACACTCCTGCCATGCTTCAGTGTTATCGTCTGAGAGGAAGAAGAAGATAAAGAATCCTTGTTTGCGCATGGCCACTGAGAGATTTGCCCACGATGGTCGACTGAATTTCAAACATTTGATTTTCCTGATGGGGAGGTGGTCACGAGAGGCTGATCACCCCTTGTTACCCCCTGTCTCTACACGACGCAAAATCGGCCAAAAACGGCCCAAAAATTGTACAGCGTATGCCTAGCTTAAGTCATCCTCTAACCCTCATGAAGGTCCAGGTGAGATCTGTTCTTCGAAGTCCGGCTCAGAAAAACATGGAGAATGAAAAAAAAGAGTTGAATTCTCAATAAGTTTTAGAAAAGGTTAGTGTTTGGCTTGCAATCTAATTAGTATAGTTGACATCAGGTAAACCATGGTTTGTCAGACAGTTTGTTAGACAGCACCCTTTTGAGGCAATCACTGCAAACCATTCCTGTCAATGTTAATGGGACTTCTGCACCTCTCAGCACATAGAATCACGTATCTCATTTTTTCTAGAATCCCTTTATAGTGTTGAGATTTCCTTTTACCCTGAAGAGATTCTAGATGCCCTGTGCTAGATTTCCGTATAATAATCCAATAGCATTTATCTTTAAAATGTTGGTCTATAATTTTCTTTTTAATCTCCTGGGACAACTCTTTCCTTTGCTTCATCTGGTTCATGTTGAGTGTCACCCAACAGCACAGCAGATGTAGTGTACAGCCCTTTGAATTTTCCTTACCTTACCTTTACCTTAATTTGTTGTTTAAGGCTGTGGCTGGTCCAGACAAAATTGAACAGGGGGGCTCAAATGGGGCCAGTGGTTCTTCATGGGTGGCACAGAGCAAAAGAAAAACAAAAAAACAAACAGAGAAGCCCCTGAGCTAGAAAATTATGATCCCATCTTACTAATCAACGACTGAAGCTAAAAGTACTTAATATTACTTTGTTATAGTAAAGATAAAGTCTACCTATTACTAGAGCTTAATATTAATATAATATTGATATTTGAATTACGGAAACAACTGTAACTGTAAAGTTAAAAGATTAAATTGGTCAAATGGAGCCATTAGTTATATAATTAGTTATAGTTAATGTGCAGCACATATCATCGTGAAAACAGGTCTTGCATTACTGTATGTCTTCTGTGTAGAGGCTATAAACATGGCGAGAACCAGTTATAAAGGCACATTTTGGCCCCTGTCTAGAACCGTTAGTAGTTTAAGGGCTGTCTGTGATTTACTGTTTTCAATGATTATTTTAAATATGCTAATATTTCCTTGTTTAAAGATTGTGATGATGTCTTACACCGCTACAGCTCCTCCAAATAAAACATAAGGTATTTCTTCCTGCATGATGCGGATTTAAGTCTTCCTGTAAATGTGTCCGCTGGTGATATGTTTAAAGCACTTTTTGTTTTTTTAAACCATAATCCTCTTTTTCCCCCTCTCTGAATGTACTTAAACCAACGAAACAGAGAGGATTCCTGTCTCTGCCAATCACCAAGAAGACCAAGACTGAACGTACATATCTCTGGGTGTGTGGGTTGGATTTGGGAAGCAGCAGCTGTGCTTTTAGCAGTATGTGTTTGCCTCCCTTATCTGTCCATTTCAGCCATTAACGGCATCAAACCCTGATAACAGGCTGATGGACGAGAGATAGACTGAAGGAGAAGAGTTAGAGGAGCTGCGGGTCTGAATGGAAAACAGCAGATAATGAAGGAAGGGAAGCCCCGTTTCCTCCCAAGGATGCTTTTCTTTGCCTATTCATGCCTCTTAACCAACATCAAAAAGAGAATGGAAACAGTCATAAAAAAAACAATCATGGAGCATCCATAGTGGTTTTCACACTTGTTAGCCTGGAGATGAAGTTGATTTGAACTGAGGCAAACAGCAGATGACACTCGGTTGTTTAATAGTTTTCGTCGTAATGAAATTGTTTCCATATGTTTCAGCTTGGCTCCTCCTTCTTCCGGCAGTGGAACCAATTTCACAGGCTGTTTATCTCAAGTTAAACATAAAAAAAAAACAATCATTTAAAAATTTGAGACGCAAAGGACTTCACTCAGACTCCTCAATATGTGGTGCTCTGACTGCAGTGGGTGTAATCATGGTGAATGAATTTAAACCTCTAACTCGAGGAGCTAACTGCTGGTCATGGAGGTGACGGCCAAGGCCATAGGGGAAACTGACCTGAAGAAGAGTGGGATTGAAGCAGGCGTCAGGCTGACCCGCCGGAGAGGGAGTGGAGGCGTCATGCTGACCCGCCAGAGAGGGAGTGGAGGCGTCATGCTGACCCGCCAGAGAGGGAGTGGAGGCGTCATGCTGACCCGCCAGAGAGGGAGTGGAGGCGTCAGGCTGACCCGCCGGAGAGGGAGTGGAGGCGTCAGGCTGACCCGCCGGAGAGGGAGTGGAGGCGTCATGCTGACCCGCCAGAGAGGGAGTGGAGGCGTCATGCTGACCCGCCAGAGAGGGAGTGGAGGCGTCATGCTGAACCGCCAGAGAGGGAGTGGAGGCGTCATGCTGACCCGCCAGAGAGGGAGTGGAGGCGTCATGCTGACCCGCCAGAGAGGGAGTGGAGGCGTCATGCTGACCCGCCAGAGAGGGAGTGGAGGGAGTGGAGGCGTCATGCTGACCCGCCGGAGAGGGAGTGGAGGCGTCATGCTGACCCGCCAGAGAGGGAGTGGAGGCGTCATGCTGACCCGCCAGAGAGGGAGTGGAGGGAGTGGAGGCGTCATGCTGACCCGCCAGAGAGGGAGTGGAGGCGTCATGCTGACCCGCCAGAGAGGGAGTGGAGGCGTCATGCTGACCCGCCAGAGAGGGAGTGGAGGGAGTGGAGGCGTCAGGCTGACCCGCCAGAGAGGGAGTGGAGGCGTCAGGCTGACCCGCCAGAGAGGGAGTGGTGGCGTCAGGCTGACCTGCCAGAGAGGGAGTGGAGGCGTCATGCTGACCCGCCAGAGAGGGAGTGGAGGCGTCATGCTGACCCGCCAGAGAGGGAGTGGAGGGAGTGGAGGCGTCATGCTGACCCGCCAGAGAGGGAGTGGAGGGAGTGGAGGCGTCAGGCTGACCCGCCAGAGAGGGAGTGGAGGCGTCATGCTGACCCGCCAGAGAGGGAGTGGAGGGAGTGGAGGCGTCATGCTGACCCGCCAGAGAGGGAGTGGAGGGAGTGGAGGCGTCATGCTGACCCGCCGGAGAGGGAGTGGAGGCGTCAGGCTGTCCCGCCAGAGAGGGAGTGGAGGCGTCATGCTGACCCGCCAGAGAGGGAGTGGAGGCGTCATGCTGACCCGCCAGAGAGGGAGTGGAGGCGTCATGCTGACCCGCCAGAGAGGGAGTGGAGGCGTCAGGCTGACCCGCCGGAGAGGGAGTGGAGGCGTCAGGCTGACCCGCCGGAGAGGGAGTGGAGGCGTCATGCTGACCCGCCAGAGAGGGAGTGGAGGCGTCATGCTGACCCGCCAGAGAGGGAGTGGAGGCGTCATGCTGAACCGCCAGAGAGGGAGTGGAGGCGTCATGCTGACCCGCCAGAGAGGGAGTGGAGGCGTCATGCTGACCCGCCAGAGAGGGAGTGGAGGCGTCATGCTGACCCGCCAGAGAGGGAGTGGAGGGAGTGGAGGCGTCATGCTGACCCGCCGGAGAGGGAGTGGAGGCGTCAGGCTGTCCCGCCGGAGAGGGAGTGGAGGCGTCATGCTGACCCGCCAGAGAGGGAGTGGAGGCGTCATGCTGACCCGCCAGAGAGGGAGTGGAGGCGTCATGCTGACCCGCCAGAGAGGGAGTGGAGGCGTCATGCTGACCCGCCAGAGAGGGAGTGGAGGCGTCATGCTGACCCGCCAGAGAGGGAGTGGAGGCGTCATGCTGACCCGCCAGAGAGGGAGTGGAGGGAGTGGAGGCGTCATGCTGACCCGCCAGAGAGGGAGTGGAGGCGTCATGCTGACCCGCCAGAGAGGGAGTGGAGGCGTCATGCTGACCCGCCAGAGAGGGAGTGGAGGGAGTGGAGGCGTCAGGCTGACCCGCCAGAGAGGGAGTGGAGGCGTCAGGCTGACCCGCCAGAGAGGGAGTGGTGGCGTCAGGCTGACCTGCCAGAGAGGGAGTGGAGGCGTCATGCTGACCCGCCAGAGAGGGAGTGGAGGCGTCATGCTGACCCGCCAGAGAGGGAGTGGAGGGAGTGGAGGCGTCATGCTGACCCGCCAGAGAGGGAGTGGAGGGAGTGGAGGCGTCAGGCTGACCCGCCAGAGAGGGAGTGGAGGCGTCATGCTGACCCGCCAGAGAGGGAGTGGAGGCGTCATGCTGACCCGCCAGAGAGGGAGTGGAGGCGTCAGGCTGACCCGCCAGAGAGGGAGTGGAGGCGTCAGGCTGACCCGCCGGAGAGGGAGTGGAGGCGTCAGGCGGACCCGCCGGAGAGGGAGTGGAGGCGTCAGGCTGACCCGCCGGAGAAGGAGTGGAGGCGTCAGGCTGACCCGCCGGAGAGGGAGTGGAGGCGTCAGGCGGACCCACCGGAGAGGGAGTGGTGGCGTCAGGCGGACCCGCCGGAGAGGGAGTGGGGGCGTCAGGCGGACCCGCCGGAGAGGGAGTGGTGGCGTCAGGCGGACCCGCCGGAGAGGGAGTGGAGGCGTCAGGCTGACCCGCCAGAGAGGGAGTGGATTTCTTCCCCCGGCGGCGCTTACGCCTGGAGGAGGCTGACGGCATGGGGGGACCAACAGCTGGTGAAGGTAGAGGAACCGGGCTGGAGGCGATTGAAAGCAGAGTTGGAAGGAGGTGAAGTGATGATTTGGGTGGTGGAGGTCTGTTGAAGAGCTGGGCGCTGGCTGCTTGGTGGTTCCACTCCAACTCTTCAAACAGTTGAGACAGCACTGGGGGAGAAATGAGTTTGGAGTTTGTGAGGAGAATTTGCCTTAGTTGGCCAGCTGCACTCACCCTCTCCTCAGGCGGGCTGAGACTGGCAATAGTGTCCAGAGCCTTTCCCAGCTTCAGGAAAAAATCCCTCAGGGTGTCCAGACTGGGCTCTGCTGGGTCCATTGTGGTTGGTTCCTATTGTCAGGGTTAGTTTTGGTAGAGGACCCAAATGCAGAGGCAGAGAGGCTGAGGAGATTTCTTGGCAGTTTAATCGGGCAAAAACAGTAACAAAGGCAGGAATGCAAAAATCCAACTAATAATCAAAAGCAAACCAGAACTATGGAGACATCTGGGGAAAACCAAACACGAGGAGCCAGGGAGAGACGAGGAACGTGGACAACAGCATGGGAGGACAGCAAAGACAAGGAACCAACAAAGAGTGAGAGCAGAGGGAGAGCATATATAGCAGAGAGAGACAAAGGGAGGGCTAACGAGCAGACAAGGAGCAGGTGTGAGAGGAGACAATGAGGGAGCCAAGGGGAAAGGAACACACACACACAAGAGGGCAAAAGAGTACAACAGAAAAACATGAGAACTAATATAAATCTAGAAATACAACAAAACTGGAATTAGGCCAATACATCTAGAAAACAATGAGCAAAGAAAAGAACAGAAGAACCAAGACCATGACATAAATCGCTTTGGTTTGAGTTCACCAAAAGGTCAACACATTTGCAGCTAATTTTTTTGCAGGGGATTGTTTTTGCAGGGGAATTGTTTTTCGAGGAAAATTTTGCAGCTGAATTTTCACCAGATAGTTATTCATTGTGAGACAATGTGTAAAAAAAAAGTAAGTGTTTTAAATTCGGAGATTTTATGATTTTTAAAGTTGTTTAGTTCAATTCAACATAAATGTTTTCTTTTTCAAGGAAGAATGGAGGTTAAATTTGATCTTAAAGCAACATGATAAACTTAGATTAGATTCAACTTTATTGTCATTACACAGGTACAGGTAGAAAGCAACGAAATGCAGTTTAGGTCTAACCAGAAGTGCAATAGCAGCAAGTGCAGGATAAATAATGGCTCCATAAATACAGGACATGGGTATTTCTACTGAATAAGTATAGAGATGAATACTATTATAAATAATGAATATATACTATATGTAACTTCAATTAATATATAACTTCCAGGTTTAGGCCTTGTTAAGGCAACTGGCGGCACTGCATTATTGTGAAATGTTTTGTTTTCTGATATAAGACCACTTTAAAAACAAGCAAGACTTCATGGAGTTACTTGTAAAGGCAAGGCAACATTCAGCCCTCTAGATTAAATCCTGCACTAGCGAATTTAAAGCAGTTCTGATCAGGTAACGGCCATATCTGCTTTGCTGCCTATGGTAACAACAACCTTTTGAATAGTTAGGTCACCTGTTTAAGGGGAGATCAGACTGTTGTCAATCGGTGCTCTCAGTCACATGACTCATCCAGAAATGAATCCGACCCTCTGAAGTTATACAGGCGAATTTTTGAGAAGGAGTCCAAGCCGGCCACTGATATGTTCTAAGTACAGAAAAATCAGTTATTATAGAGTACCTCTAACTTATTTAGCACAGCTGTGAAGCTGCAAATATATAACAAATATAAATCAGAGCTCAACATTTGATTCGATTTTTGCTGGATTCAACAGCAAAAGAACAGTAAATATTCAGAAATCCCATTTCTCTAACAGGAAGCTGAACACTCTGAGCTGTGTACTTTAGATTTCTCAGTAAAGGTAGGTACCTAAAAATTAGCTGCAGTATGTAGTATGGGAAACAAATATAGCTTTTCGTCACTTGGTGTTTTTGCAAATTGCAGAATGTAGCTCCCGGAAATATCTGGATGCAGATAAATTTAAACAAAGGATTGCGATGAGTTTGTGTAAATAAGGGGTTATTCTGCTAGACACCTCGATTCCTGAATCTGGTTCTGAACAGAAGAAAGAAGCTTGATTTTTTGTTTTTTTTATACTACTTTTGTGCAACCCTTCTTCTATTGCAGGCATTTTAGGGTCTTCCCCTAAGATGCATTAGCATATATATAAATAAATATAATAATACTTTATTTTTTAGGTAAATCACACTTAACCTCAATTTTGCACAATTCCACAAGAGAAACAAATGCTTCCCACTTGGACATGCCTTTTTTTTCTTTAAGGAAAGACAGAATTTACATAATTTATATGAATTGCCTTTCTGACTAATGAACACTTGTTTTCCCTAAATACTTTAATGAAGCCAGTAAAAATTGCCGAAGCCAACTGGTTTCCAGCTTCTCCAGGACTATAAGTTGAACCTGGAATGAGCTCCTACAGCCGATGCCTTGTGGTGTATTATTAATGCATGCTGCACGCTTTCTGCTTCAACTGTTCACTGAACCTGGTAAAGGTCCAGGAGATTATCTGTATAAATATGGGCTATATCCAGAGACTCCAGGGACTGAAGATGTAGCACCTCTGACTGAGGCCTTATTTAACTCAGCCGTTTCTTCACTAGCAGCTTCCAATCACTGCTCCTCACATGTCGCCCCATGATAAAGAAAAAAAAAAAAGTTCTAACAATCAGTGTCTCCTTCTCACCACTTTATCCTTCAGGGTGAAAGTTCTGCTACAATCTAATCTAATCAGCTCTCTGCTCTCAGCCCAAGCAGACATCACACTCCTAGCTGGTTCTGATACCCACCATGAGCCCAGAGGGTCAGAAAACTTCAGGACGTCACCTCTGCTCTCACCTGTTCTCCCAAATACAGAGCTATTCCATTCTATTCTATTCTATTCTATTCTATTCTAATTATGATCTGTTATATTCTATTCTATTCTAATTATGATCTGTTATATTCTATTCCATTCTATTCTAATTTTATTATATTCTGTTTTGTGATATTCAAATTCTATTCTGTTCTGTTCTAATTTTATTCTATCCTATGTTATTCTATTCTAATTCAAAAAATTTTCTATTCTGATTCTAATTCCTATTCTATTCTGTTCAATTATATTCTATTATATCATATTCAGTGCTATTTTATTCTATTCTATTCTATGCTTTTCTAATTCAAATCTGACATTTTTTCTATTCTAATTTTATTAGATTCTATAGTATTCTATTCTGTTCTGCTCTTTTTCAAGCTTTATTCAATTCAATTCTATCCCAATTCTATTCTGTTGCATTCTACTCTAATTCTATGCTTTTTTATTCTGTTCTACCAGCAGATAAAAAGTAGTTTTTCTCTGCTGTAGCTTCTATTTGTATTTCCTGTCTTATTAATAGATTTTGAAGTTGGAGTTATTGATTTTTCATTCCAACCCTTTTAGATTTCTGGGAAGCATTTATAGGAATATCCATAAATCCATGCAGAGATCCCTTTAGCATCTGGTAAACTATTTCTAAGTTGGTTAAGATGTAATTCATGGTTCATATTTTACTGAGAGTCTGAGCGACGACCTGTTCTCAGGTTTCTAGTGGTTTAGGAGAACTCTGAGAGTTCAGATGATGTACACTATAACAGGATCCACAGAACTGTTGGTGGAGAAACAAACCCGCAGCATCACAGATCCTCTACCCTACTTAACAAACAATGTCTTTTCCCATTTATTCATCATTTGTTGCATTTCAGACTCAGTGTGATTGTTTGCTGTTTTAAAGCTCACTCTTTGGACCAGTTTTCCCCATCTTTGTCCTAGCAGTGTTTCGTTTATAATGATAGAACTCTCCCATTCCTGTTACTCTTTAAATGGCGTCCAGTAGTTTTTTTTTTTTGTTTTTTTTTTTGGCTTCCTAAAGAAGCTTTTGTTTGGTGCATTTAATTTACATAACCAGCAATTTATTTCTTTCTGCTCACCATTACCAGGTGTTTTTAAGCAAATTTTCTAGTGTATTTCTTAGGGTTTTAATCAAGTCATACTATTGTTTTTTTCAATATTGGTTTCTTCCTGTTTCACTTCTCTTAGCTGTTCTCCCTGAGCCTGAGCCATCAGTTATTCAGTAGAACCCATTCACCTGTGTCTCTTTGTTTAGCCCACAGCCTTCACCTGATCTCTGCTTGGTTAAAGCCTCCAGTCCGTTTTAAATTATTGACAGGACTTTTATTTTGTGAAGTGAAAATGGGAACAAGCACATAGGATGGCCCCACGTAAACATATCACCAGAATGATTGACAATTAGGAGGACCACTTATTTTAATGATCCACCCGGAAATAAAAACATCCTCCACTACACCTTCAAATTTATTATTCTTAAAATGTTTCAGTTCCTGCTTCGAAATACTTTGATCCAGAAAATAATTCACTGACAATTTAGTAATAAGAATCAAAGCTTAGGAACATTGATCTGTGTGTAAATCGCATCTATTGTGTTTGACTTAGTGATTGGTTAGAAATGAAATTAAATAAATGAACCTTTTCATAACATTTTTAATATTCTGGGCTAGATTAAAGGATTTAAAAGAAAAGTTGAACACTGATAAAGGAGAGTTTGTAACTAGAAATTAAATCATGATTTATGCTCTGAAAGGTCATGTGACTTTAATTAGCCTGGTTTGGTTCTGCTGACCTTGAACCGTCAGGATCAGAGTAACCTCACGCCCCCTGGTGGCCACTAGAAAGGCCCGATCAGCATGACCAATCACTGTTAACTAGATTACATCCATATTAAGAATCATTCCCTCTCATTACCCTTTAATTTAATTAAATAACCCTTTGTTGGGTCATTTGTTTTAGTGCTTCACAGCTACGATTAAGCACAGTGACAAAAACCAATGTTTCACTTTGGAGGACTAACAGGAGGACATTTATTAATTCACGTGTTTTGGCAGATGGTCGTGTTTATCACCAGCCTCAGAGGAAATGCTTCACCTCCATCAGCTGCTGTCGGCTCTCTGACGCTACCAACATATGTTTTACTCAGTCAACGTCCCCATCCTGAAAGATGAAGCCACAATATTTATCCCTGTGAGGACCTTGTTAGATTTATAGAAACATTTATTCTCCAAGTGGTCATCATTTCTGATAAATGCTCTGTATCCTTCACTGACTCACTCTCTCTACACTAAAGACATTTTAAACAGCAAAGATACCTTCCATATGCTGAAGAGAAAATTTCCATTTGGAATTATACCAACGTATGAACATAACGTGAAGCATGGACACCTTTCTAAAAATATATAGTTTTCTAATGAGAAATAATGAGAAATAATTGATTCTTTCCAAATGTGACTTTTAGCAGTATAGCTTAAACAACAATCCCAATTCTAATTCTAATAGTGGTTTTATTCACTCCTCCTAAAGGACTCTTGGTAACTTCTTTAAAAGAAAAGTCCGGTGAACAAGGAATAATTAGTGGATCATAATTTATACCTAAAACAAATGCGTTTGCAGTGATTTAAAGCATTTAGTGTTAATCAGTAAAAAAAATAAAAACAATATTTTTAGTTGTGATCACTGAGTCTGGGAGCGGCCATTTTTGCCCAAATATAGTAACCCCTCCCTCCTGCCATCTTCCAGCAGTGACGTCACGATGCGGTAAGCCTAGTGCCATTCTCCCGGCTTTACAAGCAAAATCAATGGGAACTACTAGACACATATGCAATCAACAAATACTGAAGATTTCCAGAGGACTTCACCATTGAAATTCACCAGAGCTATAGTGAAACTGACAATGCCCACGTGCATGGCAGTTGGATGCTGGAATACATTGGGTAAAGGTGGGGACATATTAGTTATTTCACCTTTCGCCGTTGGATTGCAAACTTGAAGAGGGAGGATTTGCCATCGAACGCGTAATATGTAGCCAACATTTGGAAGAAGAATGTTTTCAAGATGACTTGGATAATAGCGCGTTGTGACAAACACCAGATACAGCACTGGGACTTGATCAACAGCCGATACCGCACCGTGACGTCACAAACCAGTAGGTGGCAGTAGTGTTCTTTGTCAAACATGGATGCCTCCAGTAAAGCACATTCAAATGAAAGTTACTCTTAATTAAAACTGTCATGAACCGAGGACAGATGGACCCAGTATTCAAGGAGAGACAGCCAGTAGGAAAGTTCAAAACATTTATTAAATAAAGAAAACTAAAGTGGAGCTGTGGCTAACGGATTCTGCAGGAGGGGGGCGGGGCAATCTTGCCCAATCTCAGACACTCTGTGGTAGAAACACAGGTAATCATCTGACTGAAGATGTTCTCAGTGAGTCACTTACCTGGTCTAGCAGATCAGTCCAAGAATGTCCCCAAGTGCTGCAGTCCCAGAGGACATGCTGGAAGCCGATCCTGGTCAGGGATCCAGAACAGACAGGAACAGGATCCAGATCAGGCAGGAACAGAAACAGGTAGCAGGATCCAAACTTCCAGGCATCCACAACTTCCCAAGAGGGTTCAGAGTCTGACAGGGTCCGAAAGCGTGACCAGGTGGTCACGCACAGGAGCAGACAGGATCAGGTGCAGACGGGCAGGCTCAGTGGCAGAGGGTAGCCAGGCTTACTGAGATAAAAACTGAACCTCCCCACATATAGAGCCAAAAACCCAGAGGACTCAGCAGGGAAGGAACAGTGGACGATCAGGAGACGAGACAAACACTAAAACCCTCTTTCCACTGGCTGCCAGGATCCAAGATACACGCCAAGGAATAAAACTAACAGACAGGCTGACAGAAAGACAAGTAATGATCTGGCCCTGAATGCTCAGGCTGAACTGAATATAACCAAGAGGAAACAGGTGAGGGGAATAAATTATAATTGAGGCAGGGAGGGAAAACGGCAGGTGAAAGGAATGACTAATTAAGGGAGAGCAAACAGGCCAGATCATGACAAAAACACTTATTTATGGAACATTTTGTAATCATTTCATATTTAAAGTACTTTCAGAAGTTTGAATTCTGAATATGACCGGACTTCTCCTTTAATTTACGCTCTGCTTCCCCAATCCTGTCTTCCTCTGTCCATATTTAAATACTTTACTGTCCCACAGTGAGGAAATTCACACATATCAGTTATAACTTTAGAAAAGGCAAAAGAAAGCTCAAAGGTTAAGACATCACTAAAAAACAAAAGGTGTTATGTGGTACCATGCTGGGTTCCATTTTTCTGTTTCAATCTTTCTGAAGTACTTTGATCGTTTGTATTACCACTGTGATACAGAACTTCTTAGTAAGTGATGTGTTTATTGACTACTTTTTAGTTTCCATTGCATTTATACGAACAATGGGGGAACAAAAGTATCTAAAACCAGTAAACTGGGACACATCTCTAAGGATATTACTTCAGTCCAACTTCTCAGTTCTGAGGTATGGAAATTAAATGAAAGTTTGAAGCTCCTCCTTTATTTTTAGTTTTTCAAAAGAATACATTTTTCAAAGATAATGACTTCAGTGGTACAGAATAACAGTGTTTATTTTGCAGAACACAAATCTATATGGTAAATAATTGTTTTAGAAAATCTAAAATGTAATCGAAATATCCACCTCTGGATACAATGCCTATAGACGTTTTTTCTGATGACTTTTCAGTTTCAGTTTCTTGGTTGGAGGAAAAACAAACAGACGACTAGAGGCAGCCGTTACAATCCATCACAGGGTCGCTACGCAAGCAGTTTTACAGCAAATGGCATCCTGTTGTGTTGTTGGCTGTCGGAATTGACAGAGTACAGACAATATGAAAATTCATTGCATACCTGCTGCTGCCAACAAACTGAGACAAAGCCACAGCAGCTGTGGTAATACACAATAAAACGAGGGTACTGGATGGAAGCGATCATCAAACATGTTTGGAGCACGCTTCATACCAGGTGAGATAAGCTAAATAAATGTCAATAAATGTAAATAAAGTTTTTTTTCCTTGTTATGGCCATGTAGGTGAAATTTCCTGTCAAGATGTAGTTGCTTCTTTTGTTTACAATGAGCCAAGCCTGCCTCATGGTGATTCTTAAATAAATGAATAATTAGGAAACGCAGGGCAACATGGATGGAGCGAGGTTTGACATTTACAGCTGGGAATCTGCAATAATTTCACAGCCAGTTAAATAAAACAATACACATGTATCGGCCACATCATTAAATCACACGTTGGGTGTCCAAAGGCCCTGGCATAATTACATGAAGGGAAAATGTTAGAAAATGACTTCTCCTGAAAATTTGAGTGAGCATGGAGCGATTTCGCCGGAGCGGCACTAAAATTAAGATGAGTGTGGAGCCGATTTTGAGCGGAGCGACCTGGTGCAACTTTTAGAGGCGGAGCAAATGTGTTAACATTCTCCTGAGCGGGGGGTTGGAATTGCACAGCGCTCCTCTCCGTTCATATGTTCTGACTAGCATGGCAGCAGCAGATTCCAGTAGAGCGCTCAGTGACTTCTGTGCATTGAGTCAAAAGTTTACTGTTCTGTTGCTGATATTCTACAAAAGTAAGTCTTAAGATTGTTTGAGGTGAGGATTATAATTTTAAGCTTCACTATGTGGCCGTTTTGCTGATTTACTTTGTAATAAAAAAATAATAAATTCCAATCACTTGCCCTTCGGGCTAGTGACTTTCACATTTCATTTGATTTTTAAATGTTTTTTGTAATTCAGTTTTTTTAAGTTTCCAGGTTCCTGGTGTGTATATGCATGCGTCAGATAATGAACTCAAGGGGTTACCGTGTTAACATGCTTTTCAATCCTTCCGGCACATTCAAACTAAACTTTCTTTAAACTTTTGTGTGCTTGGAAAAATATAAATTGTAATTTTTTAAATCTAATCTTTAGAGTCACAGTATGTTAATACAAGATAATACTATTAATATAATGTGACTATTCCTGAGAATCATTATACATAGTTATTTTATACACTGTAAAAATGAAAAAGTTAGTTCAACTCAAAATTTCAAGGCAACCGACTGCACCGAATTTTTGAGTTGAAGGCATCAACTTAATTTAACTTAAGTTTTGTAGAACTACACTTATTAAGTTGTGTCAGCTAAGTTTTTCAAGTTCTGCCAACTAAGTTTTTTTTAATTCAAATTAGTGGAACTTTCAAGTCTGTAAAAACGTATTATTTTAAGTTCAGATTATCTGTAAAAAGTTATTTTAAATTCAGATTACCATCCCCTGTAATAACTTACATTTTTGAGTTTAAATCCATGGAAACCCTGAAGCAGCCGGTTGCCATGACAAATTTGAAATGAGCATGCGCAGATAAGTTGACCTCGCTCGGACTAGGTGTCAACTACAACTTCAAAGTAAACTCAACTTAATTTATAGAATAAGATGAACTTTTCATCACAAACTTATGAAAGTGAGTTCAACTGGCCCACAAAAGACAGTTCAAGTTCCAACTGGCAATTTTATTGTCAGTGAATGCAAAAATCTTAGTAAGGTGAACAATTTTGAATTGTCGTTTTTACAGCCTACAGGGTTTCCACAGCCTTACATAATTTCAGAATTCCCTGACTTTTAACTGACTCAGGATTAGTTTTCCCTGACAAAATAAATTCAGCAGCAAGACAATAATAATAACATAACAGGTCACCAATTTAACATGTTTACCTCTATAACATTTAAATGCACCTCTCCAATGTCTGAGAGAAAAAAAATTATTGAAAACTGCTGATGTTTATGCAAAGGATAATCACAGTTATCGGGAGACCGCTCTATTCTGTGATTCAATCAGGAGGAGCATTTTGTCCTATGACCCGATCAATTGCCTTGTCAGAAGAACACTATTATGTAACCCACCCCATGTGTTATGTTCTGCTAATAAAAAGGCTTCTGCTGAGGAAACCCCCCAGAGAGCAAATGTGGCTGAACGTGGCTCTCTCCTCCTGCAGAAGCTAAAAATCCCTATTCTGTGCGGACTCAGTTTCTTTTTTATGAACCTACAATTTTGAACCTAACACATATAATAGCCATGTTTACACTGTGAGCATGGCATACAATTATGCCAACTTTCCTAATCCCTGACCGATAACTTTTAATCTAGGGTTATCTGGGTGGTGGTTGAAATGGGTGGAGGGTAAAATAGGTGGTGGGTGTGTTACTGTAATTACATTTTTTTGCCGTGTGGTTCTTTTTTAGCCTGCTAAGTCAAAAAAAAATGTGTCTGATTCGCACCAATTCCTCATAAAATAAGACAATTAGATAAAAAGGCACTTGAAACAAGACAATGCAATTGTGTTTTCTTATTTTAAATGTAAGTTGTCTTTTTCCATTGGCAATATGTATCTTTTCCTCCTCAATCCAAGAACAAATGCACTTATTTTAAGGAAAAATTACCTATCTAGATTTTGATTTTGGTGGACTGTTGAGTTAATGCATTCAGCTGGTTTTGCTCAGACAGAAAACTTGGAACAAATCTGAATGTATAATCTGGCTGAATTTTCTCTGTAAAAGGCTTTGAAGCAAAAATTAATGTGAATTGGTGCAATATAAATTAACTGCAATGAATAGGTACCATAATTAAAGTGCTTGAGGGAATCTTTCTATCTCCTACTCCTCTGGCTTTTCCAACTGAAAAAGGATGTATTGAAGCAATAGGATAAAGTCACGTTAAAAGTAATTCTGTGGTGCATTTCTCGGAGGGTCAACATCGGTCAAGCTTCAGAGCGTTGTTGCAAACTTAAGAAAGCAAAGGGGTTAAAAAGCTGCTTCTCTTCTGAATAGGTAAGCCAAATGTTATCTAAGAGCAGACCCGGCAACTGGATAGCAAAGAGTACGGGAGAAGAATAGGCCATTGTAAGTGATGGCCAAGAAGAGATAAACCTTCAGCTTTCACCTTTAAAACTAAATAAGTGTTCATCTAACTCTAAGTAATAATAAAAATAACATTTAGAGAAGTTACTCATCCTCAGAGGCCTAAGTCCTGCACCTTTCGGACTTGTCACTGCATCAACACACCTTGGTCAAATAATCAGATCATTAGCAGGTCTCTGTCTGAAAGGTGCAAAACACTCGACCTTAAGTGTTGGATTTGAGGAAGCCTGTTGTTAACAAAAAAGGAGGAGACTGATCCTTTTCCATCTTCTTCACATTAAGGTTGGTCTGCACTGGAAAAACAATCTAGAAATAAGTAAAAATGTCTTAAATTAAGTAGGTAATTTAATTTAATTTGAGTAGGTAAATGAGATATTTTGCCAATGGAATTAGTATTTTACTCTTATATTTAGATAATATGCACTTCAAATTTTTAGTTTTTCTTATTTTAAGTGTAAATTCCCTTGTTCCTTTAGCAATATGTCTCTTTTACCTCCTCAATCCATGAAAAAAAATACTTATGTAGATTAAGATTTTTTCCAGTGTGTCATATAAAACTAGTGGAAGATTTTAAAGTTTCTGCTCGTAAAGTTCCTATTTGCTGCAGTGTGGTGCGTGATAAATAAAAACCTTTTTATAAGACTCATTACAGTCTTTAAAACAGGTTTTCCTTCAGCCTGAGAACATGAATGCTACCCTGTGCCTGTTGGTTGTCTGTCCAAATCGTAAAAAAACTTGTATTATTCCTGCTTTTCTTTCCAGTTAATCATCTCACGACTCTTCCCATGCATCCTCCAGTTACCCACTGTCTTATTACATCATGAAAGGAAAACAGGCCACGCACTTATCATCTTTATTTTTTCAAAGCTCTCAGCAGCTCTTTTTGGGTTTTACTTTGGCCAAAAAAATCCTTTGTTTTATTAAGGACACATTTTAGAGATGTGCAGCTAATAAAACGTTGTTGTTAAACCATCATTTTACCCTCACTTTGTTTTCTCCAAAGCCCGAGAAGCCTAATTGGTTTTATTTTCATCTTGCTGCTTCAAAAGCGGCTTGTGTAACAGTGACTGTTGCCAGCACTAACAAGTAGGACACACAGCAACACTAGGAGAACAGAATTAAAGCTGTCCAAACACACACAGACATATATACCAACTGGAAATATGCAGCTTTAATAATAAGCCTCTGGCATTTCCCCAGCCTATTATAATCAGGAAAACTTGACTGATGCAGAGCTGATTGTAGCAGCCTCTGTTGCCAGGAGATCCTGGTGCCTGTAGATAAAGCAAATTAATATATCACATCATATAAATATGATCTCCAGTGAGCTGCAGAACACCCTGGTGCTCCTTGTTGGTTTATTACTTGTAATATTAAGAAGAAGCAAACAATGACAGTGTGAAAACACACGCCCAAGGTTATGTCCTTCCATACTTGTGTAGTGGAGATTTGGCTTAACAAAATATATATATTTTTTTCACTTTTCTAATTAATTATGGTGCTTAAAAGCTCCTTTCACATCGATTTCTTTTTCCTTCGACCCCGGCCACTCTTTTCTTCCAGAACAAACTGAAATCATCATACAATGCTCTTCTGCAAAGTCGTTAAATCATCTCCGATCCCCAATGACCTGCCCATAACAAGAAAAAAAAAGAAAAGATGGCTTCTTAAAGACAAACATTAAGAGTAAAACAATGAATATTTTTGAATACATTTAAAACAATGGAAATCCAGTTCCTAAACAACACATACAGCACAAAGCCCTGAGTCACTGTGGGGTTTCTATGGCGATTCCGAATTCTCTGGACAATATTATCTTTATAGGCTACATGAGGCTGGTTAAAGAGATCTGTAAAGTTTTTTTTTTTTTTTTAGGATTGAACAGAAAACTTTAGTCCTATAACAATACCGTTAATGACAAGTTTTGTTTCATTTCACTTCATCAGAGTTGAATTTGATCACATACTTTGACTAGACCTTTTCAATAGCTGTGGTGCTTTTAGATCCTCCTCCAGAACATTCTGCTAGAGCGCAAAGTCATGTTTACATCATGTACTGCAAGTTATTCAAATTCTGAAGCATGAAAGCAATCCCAAACCATCCTACTTCCAACTCCATGTTTTGCTACTACCGTATTTTCACGACCATAAGGCGCTCCGTACTAAAAGGTGCAGTCTCAGTTATGTGTGCCATTACTGTATTTAACACAGACATATGGCGCACCGGACTATAGGGCGCGGGTTTTTCTATACCGGTACATGTCCTTTACTACGTTTAAATACCTCTACTGCGTATTTAAAAATAGAACGGGAGCAAAACTGAGTATGATTGTGTTTTATTCATGTATTTATTACAAAGTGTTAATCAAACCCATCAAAGTCATCATCCTCTGTTTCTGAATTAAACAGCTGCGCTAAATCGGACATGTCAATTTCCCCTTCTTCGCTGTCAGAGTCACTTTCAGTGCCGTGCGGCTCCTCGGAAATGATGCCGGCTTTTGTGAAAGCTCAAACAACAGTGCTAGCAGACACGTTAGTCCAAGCATCAACAATCCATCCGCAAACTATGGCGTAACTTGCCCGGCGCTGCCTTCCACTTTTCGTGAAACTGTGGTCTCCGTCGGTCATCCATCGCTCCCACGCCGCTCGATTAACAGCGATGGCGATGCGTGGAAAAAACCACCTGGTCTCCACACATACACTGCCCTCAGCCACTCTTTCATCATCTCCTCATCCATCCAGCCCTTTTCATTTGCGTTAATAACGACTCCAGCTGGAAAAGTCTCTTTAGGCAAAGTCTTTCTTTTAAAAATCACCACAGGCGGCAGTTTCTGTCCATTTGCGTGACACCAAGCACAACAGTAAACAACGCCTTTTCATACCCCGTTGTGTGTATCGCTACCATGCTTGTCCCCTTCTTCTCCACCATGTGATTCACCGGGATGTCAAAAGTGAGCGGCACCTCGTCCATGTTGGTAATGTGGCTTGGCTGGATGCGTTTGTCGGCGATGTGTCTGCTGCAGAAGGAGTGGAAGCTCGCCAGCTTTTCATTATAATCCGCCGGATGTTGCTGAGCTACTGTAGTCCTGGTCTGGATGGAAAAATTACACTCATAGGCGTGTCTCTTTGCCATTTATTAGGGTTGTTATGACAACAATGTTCTGCATAAAGCACATACCTGTTCTTTTATACCCAATCCACGCCCACACTTCCCCCTTTAACGTTCTCATGGTGGTCTCAACAACGTCCGCAGTAACACATAGGGCGCACTGCACTTTAGGGCGCGCCGCACATTTTGAGGAAAAAATAAGACGTTAATATGCACCTTATAAATTGATAAAAATCAATGGAAGTCAATAGGAGTCAACACATGGTCCTCACTACAATAGCAGAACGAGTATGTGTGTGTGTATGATACTCAGACTAATGATGTTTGATTGATGAATTTAGAGATGAAGTGATTGTGTTAAACAGAAGTAGTGGATAGATTTTAGATTTAGATAGCACATATTCCCCATCAATAAAGATGGTAATTTCTAATCTAGGGTCGAGGTTGGGAATTCAAGGATCCGGATGGACATTAAAGAAATGCACTAAGTAGTTAGAAGATGTATTTTAGGCATCTCTACACTAAATAAATTCAGGCCTGTTGGGGGCTGATTTGTTTCATTTTATTCAACATTGATGAGGAACCACTCAATCTTCTCTGGAAGTTGCCTGATTTGAGCAATTTCTCTTGTTTTCTAGTTTTAAAGATGAAAAAAAAACATTTTAAGTAAGAAACTGGTAGAAAAGAAGGGGAATAAAAGTAAGCCTGATTAATCATTTCATTTGGGATCAATTCACTTTTTTTAAGAGTCCCAAATAAAAAATAAATTATAAACACAAACTGCTGCAGAAAGCCTCACCAGTTGGTATGTTTTCCATGTCCACTTATCATCTGCTGATTATCCGTTAGGGTCACAGTGGGCTGGAGCCAATCTCCACCAGTGGAAGAGCCAGAACATTTTTATAGGGGCGTCCAGGCATGGAGCAAAATGCACTGAGGGGTGGCAGCATACTGAAAGGAGCCAACTTTAAGGTCAGCCTATGCTAATCACAATATAACACTGAAAAATGAACCAAAAACATCCTAACTGTAAATATTTGAAATAAATCAGTAAAGACAGATTTGAATGAAGTCCTTGCTAATAAATCTACAAATGTATTTATTCATCTATATTGTCTAAGTACGTTATGGTTCTCCATTAAATGGGTTGAGCAGTTGTTCTTTATAGACTTAGACTTAGATTTTATTTGTCATTTTTTTGACACAAGTGTAAAACAGAAACAAATTTCGTTTGGAACACTCTCTGGACAATTTCATCTTTTTAAAAGTGCAGCCTTGAAAAACAGCAAAAAAAAAGAATATAAATATATGCACAGTAATATAAACTTATGACTGTAAATTTACAGTTCTAACTTTCTTTTTTAATCTTTGTATCTAATTTTTAAGAAGATTCCTCCATGACTGCAGAGCCTTTTTTCCATTTTATATTTTTCCAGTTTATATTTAATATACTAATATGCTCTAAGAAAACAGGGTAACTTTATAATGGTTGGCATATATATATATATATATATATATATATATATATATATATATATATATATATATATATATATATTTCTTTTTTTTACCTTTTTTACTGGATAAGGTTAAAACATACAAGAAAAAGTAAAACTAACTAAGTTAATTCAGTTCTATATTTTTTTAGTATTGTTTGTATCATATTCATACCTTTGCTGTTGGACCACATAGATTTGCCAATGCAGGATGGATGATTTCGAATTAGCTAAGCTTTATGTTCCCATAGTGAATTACTGAATAGCTAGATACATTGCCAAAATAGCCAATAACGTCTGTTTTTGTTTTGTGTTGTCGGAAAATTTTTATATTTCTTCTATTATATATTAATATTCATATTTACTCACTATAAAAGTTTTCACTGAGTCTGTTTCTCTCTCAAGGCCACAGCATTCCCTTCAGGATGCTGTTGTAGACTAGACATAGCTTCTTCCCATAACAAACCAGATTCTTTCTCAAGGTTTATTCATAACATGTTACTGTTAACCAAAGTGTGTGTAATTTGTTTTGACTCTGACGGCTTTTCATTGTTGTATGTAAGGGGGAACGAACACTGCCCAGATCAGAAAAGAGCAGAATGCTATGCCATGAAGGCTTGTATGATGAACTGTTCTCTCTTTGCAAAGATTATTAATAAATGTTCCGACTGAGTGAAATCCATCGATCTCCGTTTATTTAACTAGGATGAATAGTTGAATACTTTTTTCCCACGACACATGAAACAAACTATCCAATGTCTAGTTATTTTATTTTTTTGGAAGTGTTTTTATAGTCGAAACACCAAATTTCACTGTGAAACGTGCAGTGCTTAACTTATGTCGAAGTTCCAGTGGGAATCACAAATGAAATGAACGTCTGTAAGAGACACATACTGTTGTAATAAGTAAAATAAAATCAACCAAAAATTTAATGAAAAAACACAGTTTTCTTGGCCTTTAAGTGCCGAAAAGTAGGGAAAAGGCAAATTAACATGAGCACTCACCTCCAAAAAAAATATTTTCTATTCTTCTGATAAAATTATGCAGCACATACATGCTACACGCTATTCCTGAGGGCCTTACATATTTCAGTCCTGACAGTGCAGGGGACCCTACTGTGCTGGTCTGCAACGAGGCGTCCTCACAGTGCAGCTCTCAAAAAACTTGGTTTGCTAACCTCTAAACTTGCTATAAAAAAAATAGGAGTAGATGACATTATAGCTATTTTGTGGTGATTATTTTTCCTTTGTAATCCTCTCAAAAACCGTCCTACATCTTATCCCACGTGGATCTAGGAACAAGGCCGTAATCCGTCATCCTGAGCCATATGTTAACTAAGCTGCTTTCCTTCAGCTCATCTATGCATTCCGCCTTTCATTCACATCTAATCCATATTTTGGAGCCGTTGCACTCACTCCTGCAGACAAATGAGTGAGAACTCTTTCACCAAGAGCAAAATACCATTAGCCTGGAACTGAAAATTCCATCAGGTTTAATAGATTTTTGTGAGAAAGGGTGACCTAGCAGAGAGGACCGTGACAGTCTGCAGAGAAATGAGACGAGACGAGCTGAGCGATGGCAGGTCTTCATCTTCAGCTTTGCTTCAGTAGCTCGGGGATGCATCACTTGTTCCCATCAGTTTGTTGGCAGATTGATGGACGCGCGCTGTAATCTACAGTCTACAGACGCTTACCTACAAAGTTAGCCAGCGACATGATCCGTCTTCAACAGCTACTGAAAGCAGAACTTTCTGTCACGCTGAATTAAAGGTTCAGCTCAGGTAAAAGCTTATGCTTGTGCTGCGGGGAACACTGAATCTTTTCTCCTACATAAGTGAAACACATGATGGTTATTGTCAATAATACAAAGCACAATCCAAACTGCTTGCAGGTTTTCCATATGCTCTTGGAACTTTGCTCGAAACAAGAAAAATCTCTGCAAGCTAACAAGTAAACTAACCCAAAGCTGGTTTCCCTTGCTACGCTGTAAAAAAATATAAATCTAAATAAGTCGTTTTTTCTTAAAATAAGTGCATTTTTTCATGAATTGAGGAGGTAAGTGAGACACTTTGCTAATGGAACAAAAACATTTACATTTAAAATAAGAAGAAAATATTGCACTTTCTTATTTCAAGTGCATATTATCTAATTATCTTGCACCCTATCTTATGTACCTGCTCAAATTAAGGGTAAATACACTTGATTTAAGAATCTTTTTCTTATTTTCAGATCGTTTTTGCAGTGTAAAAATTGCTGTTTTAACAACCAGTTAAACAGAATCATTATGGATAAATATATTCAGTGTTTTATTTTTATATATATATATAATATAAAGTCTTCGTAAACAGCACAAAAAACTGTTTTACAAGCATTGATATCTAACTGCTGCTTATATGTTTGATGTGATAAAAGAAAAATGTATTGAAGGCTGAACTATTCCAGTGCGTTTATTTTATATATATATTTTATATTTTATTTCCTAGAATCTGCAGGTGACTTTCAGAGAAGCTGAAGGCAAACCTTTTTATAAGTGGATCTGCGACTCGATGTAATAACAGACTTTCTTTAAGAAACATTTATATTTTATATAAATGCAACACATTTAAATTACTGTTATCTGTTTTGTGTAGATAAATGTAAGGAGCAGAAGTGACATCATTATGACTTTTGTATTGGCAAGGCGATGCATTTCTCTGTCCCTGCCAGACCTTTCAGATATTATAAACTTGATTTTTATTTTATCTTTCTTTGAAGCCTCTACGTATCTACAAGTGGTTAGAAATGTGTAGCAAAAGACATACCAATATAATTGAAACAAGTTGCTTCATATTGACTTCAGTATTTAAAATAGAGACCCAAGCCCTGTTATATTATTATGTTGATGATGGTGCCTAATTTGTTCACTTTTGTTTTCGAAAGCTTTTGAACATATTTCTATTATTATCTCACGCAATGCATCTACCTTTAAAACATATGCAGTTCTCTCTCTCTCCTCACTGCTCCTCTTCCTGCTTGGTCAAAAAAAGGAGCTTGGTTTGACTCAGCTTTTTCCTCCCTACCCTGATTTCCCTTCAGTGCAGAATTTCAACACAGTCAAAAGTCAAACTGATAGAAATTAAATTGATATGCATTTCAACATCATATTCAGGGAGTTTTATAAGTTGGAATAGAAAATCCCTTTATTTTCCCGCAATGGGGAAATTATTTCAACACGTCAACCTGAAATTAATGAAAATTAGTTTTGCAGGTTCCAGAGAAGCTCAATGTCAAAGTGTCAAATAGTAAAATAGCTATGAATAAGTTGAAATATAAATAGTACAGAAACAAGATCAAATGGGACATTTTGAGTGTTTTTGAAGGACCGTTATGGTGAGTATTGAAGTAAGGGTGATTTACCACAGAAAATTATTATTAATAATTATTAATAATTATTATCATTTTTATCATAATTATTATGAAAATTGCTTTATTTTGTTTCTGCACATGACTTCCTGTCCCGCGTATCTGCTCTGCGCTGCCTTTCTGCATAGCTCTTCAGCATCTGGCAGAAATATAAAATATGTTCGCATCCAACAATAAAGGTTTCATTTTCATTTAGAATAGAATAGAAAACCCTTTATTGTACCAAAATGCCGAAATTCTGGTGTTTACAGCAGCAAAAAGATTATAGAAAATGCTCACACAAATATGGACCTTAAAGAAATGTATAAGAATAACATAATACTGAAGAGTTAAAAGATAAACAATGAAATACTATACTGTACAGTGTTTTAACAATGTAAAACTGTGCACCTAGTAAATGTCATGATGTTTTTAAGAGATCTGACCCACATACAGAAAACCACTCAGAGAAACCAGAGTAAAGTTTAACAGGTTTATTGAGGAGTACAGTTGGGTTGGATTCAGGGGAACTCAGTGAGCTGGTGAACCGGAACTGGAAGTGAGAAGGGAAGTTCACAGAGGTTAGTTCAGGATCCGTGGGAACTTTGAACGACATCTTGCAGAGATAAACGGGACTCACGTTTGCGGAGAAAGGTTTCTTCCCAGAATCCAGTCGGTGCGGGTTTTTCCAGAGATTGAGGGGCTCGTTGGAGGACAGGTTTTGGTTTTGGTTGGGTTCTGAGGAGCAATGTAGCGGACTGCCACTTAGATTTCCAAGAGAACTTGAATGGGACATATAGAGATTAATCCCCTGCTCAGTGTGAAACTCAAACAATCCTTCCAGGGGGAGAAGGCCAAACATCCAGTATGCAGGATGACTTCCTGCCAAGAGGCAAAGACAAAAACAACATTAGACTCAGAGAAACAAAGACTCAGTTAGACTCAGCTAAACTCAACTTGGCTAGAGTACACAAAACTGGCAAACACACTGTCGAGGTAGTGACAGTCCACCGCTTAAGAAGTCCTCAGTAATGAGCCAACCAGCCACAGTTGTGTGGGAGGACCAACGAGAACAGGGCGCCACCTGGTGGTGGAGGGAGAAAACACAAAAACACAACCCACACAGACTGGATTCCTAA
This sequence comes from Cyprinodon diabolis, assembly GCA_030533445.1. Classification (NCBI taxonomy): domain Eukaryota; kingdom Metazoa; phylum Chordata; class Actinopteri; order Cyprinodontiformes; family Cyprinodontidae; genus Cyprinodon; species Cyprinodon diabolis. Next base: position 42,689,443 of record CM060075.1, on the reverse strand, counting down.
CAGTAAATAAATAACCAATGTAAATATGGACTTTTTTTTTACAATAATGGGTATTTGAAAATAGTAGCAACGTCAGAGATGTGCAAAATGACAGCAGCATGTTATTTAACTGACTAACATAGAAAACTGTGCAAATCAGCATGATTGTAACAACTTATTGAGGTTATTAGGAACAGTGGTGGTTATAGTCCTACAGCAGCTGGGAGGAAGGATCTGTGATAACGCTCCCTGGTGCATTTAAGGTACAGCAGTCTGTCACTGGGGAGCTCTCCAGTTCAGCAACAGCTTCATGACCTGCAAGGCTTTAAACCTGGGTTTGAATGGAGACAAAGCCATCCTCAAGCACATATCAAGGTGCTCATTTTGAGCCTGGATCCATATTTATTGTTGATTCTGTTCATGATGGAGAATCCTGCTTCACAGCAGCAGGTTGAGCCAAACATCCTCTAAATGTGCAGGGTCATCTTTGAGGACCATTTCACTTTTCTATCACCAGTTCACCGCAGTTCTTCCAGCAGTCCACACTTTCTCTGCTCTCTTTTTCTCATCATCTTCTCCTTCTTTCCCATCGCCCCGCTTGCCAAGGGTTTGCCCTGGTACAAATCGCTTTACCATATTAACGAGAGAAGTAACGGAGAAGTGGCACAAGTGAAATTGAGTGCAGTAGTGCAGTAATTAGGCCCGAGCAGCTAAGCGCTGCGAAGGCCTATTGTATCTGTAATGTTTATTATTATTATTATTATTATTATTATTATTAGGCCCGAGCAGCAAAGCGGCTGCGAAGGCCTATTGTATTTCGAAAGTTTCTTATTAGGCCCGAGCAGCAAAGCGCTGCGAAGGCCTATTGTATTTCGAAAGTTTCTTATTATTATTATTATTATTATTATTATTATTATTATTATTATTATTATTATTATTATTATTATTTTTCTTTTCTCACTTCAAACGCATTTTACGGGGACTTCGCATATTCAAAAACTCAGGAAAACGTGGCAGTAAATTGTCCCCCGCGTGAAATAGCCGGTCTATAATGGAATCCAAAATGGCCGCCCCCAAATTACGCCACAGCGCCCCCTAACGTGAGTTGGGGGAAACTGTAAGTCCCAGAGATTTGAACTTTGGCACACAGGTAGATCACCTCAAATCATGAAAAAAAGTCTCTTGGAGGTATGCCCTAAAACCCACAGGAAGTCAGCCATTTTGGGTCAAAGTGCGATTTTTGGCCATTTTTCATTTTCGCTCATGTCGAACTTTAACGAACTCCTCCTAGGGATAATGAGCTATCGGCTTCAAACTCGGTCATTATGCAGTTAAGGCATTGGAGATTAAAAGTTATCAAAGGTTTTCGTTTTTGAGCATGTTTAAGGGGTCCCCAGGGGCCCCAAAGTTAGGGCACTTTTGAAGAATTTCAAAGTGGAATAACTTTTACAAAAAAAGTTCAAATCAAACCAAGTTAGGCAGTAAGGAGCCCCTTTGGGTGCTTGACCATACTGGATGGTCAAATGATGACATCATCTAAGCCCCGCCCCCTAAGGGAAGAAAGTCACTTTTTTCACTTGGGAGGGTCCCTTTCAGTCATATTAAACACCAGCACCTTGAAACTTTGTCAGATGATAGAAAACATGTTGGTCTAACTTCGTTTAAAGCACAAAGATTTTGAGTTAAATGGTGTTGCTATGGTGACCCGGCAAAGTCAGGTGTTTCGCCGTGATCATACTTTTGGCTCTCATCTCCTCATAGATCCTTCAATCTGCACCAAAGTCACTAGGATGGAACTTGGTCCAAGCCCACACAAGAATCTAGGCCAATAATCGATGGGCGTGGCTTACTTTCTATACAGCGCCCCCTAGAAAAACTAAAACGACCAGCCCCAAGCCATGCAATGACTTAGGATTATGAAAGTTGGCACACATGTTAAACACCCCAGGACCTACAAAAAAGCCTCTTGGACCCATGGTCTAAACCCCACAGGAAGTCGGCCATTTTTGATTGAAGTTCAAATTTTCACCGTAATTTTGCACTTTATAGCCTCTATATTTGAACGAACTCCTCCTACAGCTTTTGAGTCACAGGCTTCAAACTAACTCCAACTTGACTTGAGGCATTGGGGATCAAAATTTATCAAAGGAATTTTTCTACATCAAAGCATGTGGGCGTGGCCAGGCGTCAAACTTGGTCATTAGGCAGGGAAACAAAGGGTAAGCCCCGTGCCATGTTATGACTGAGAGTTCTGAAACTTGGACCACTTATGTAACCCCTCAGGACCTACAAAAAAGTCTCTTGGGGCCATGGTCCAAATCACACAGGAAGTCGGCCATTTTGAATCAAAGAAATCCCTTTGCTTTCTTACCTTTGTGACCTATTTGAGCGAACTCCTCCTAGAGCTTTTGAGTTACACACTTTATATTCACCGTATAATGACTTGAGACATTGGGGATCAAAAGTTATCAAAGGAATTTTTCTAAATCAAAGCATGTGGGCGTGGCCAAGCGCCAAACTTGGTCATTAGGCAGGGAAACAAAGGGTAAGCCCCGTGCCATGTTATGACTGAGAGTTCTGAAACTTGGACCACTTATGTAACCCCTCAGGACCTACAAAAAAGTCTCTTGGGCCCATGGTCTAAACCTCTCATGAAGTCGGCCATTTTGAATCAAACGTCACCCTTATGAAAATAGAATCACTATGTTAAAATATTTCTAAAAAATCAGTCGTTTTCCCAAAAGAGCTAGGACTTTTGGAATATATTCCTCTAATAGCTACTTGTATGACGGTAAACACAGCATAGCTCTTCTTAAAAGTCCGTCACTCTAATTTTTCAAAAGTTTGTGTTAACAGGAAATTGTTGTATTTCAAAAAGTTTTATAGCAATCGTAGCCAAATTTGGAATAGTTATTTATCCTTTGATTATAGAAAAGACTGCCAAGTTTGGCATGAATCTATGCATGTTTGAGCATCTTATGGGGTTTTCAACTGCCGCAGTATATGGCATTCAAGTTTAAAGATTTTTCTTTCTTTAAATTATTTCATAAATCATCTAAAAAAAATCTAGGACATGCAAGATGTGTTCCTTGACATTTGCGATTTTTTTCGGGATTTTATTGCAAACTATGGATTTTTTATGATTTTTTTTGTTTTGAGTAGAGTCGGCCATTTTGAATTACATTTCACCCTGTTGTGAAATCACGGACCTCTTTTCAAAAAATTGTATAAAATCAGCCTTTTATCCAAATGAGCTAAAACTTTCAAAATACGTTCTTTACAAAGCCTGCTGTAAGCTGGTTACAATAGGAAAGCGCTTCTTTAAAGTCCGTCACTCTGATTTCTCAAAGGTTTGTGTTAACAGGAAATTGTTGTATCTCAAAAAGTTTTATAGCAATCCTAGCCAAATTTGGAACATTTATTTATCCTTTGATTATAGAAAAGACTGCCAAGTTTGGCGTGAATCTATGCATGTTTGAGCATCTTATGGGGTTTTCAACTGCCGCACTATAAGGCATTCACGTTTAAAGATTTTTCTTTCTTTAAATTATTTAATAAATCATCTAAAAAAAATCTAGGACATGCGAGATGTGTTCCTTGACATTTGCGATTTTTTTCTGGATTTTATTTCAAAATATGGATTTTTTATGATTTTTTTTGTTTTGAGTAGAGTCGGCCATTTTGAATTACATTTCACCCTGTTGTGAAATCACGGACCTCTTTTCAAAAAATTGTATAAAATCAGTCTTTTATCCAAATGAGCTAATACTTTCAAAATACGTTCTTTCCAAAGCCTGCTGTAAGCTGGTTACAATAGCAAAGCGCTTTTTTAAAGTCTGTCACTCCTATTTTTCAAAAGTTTGTGTTAACAGGAAATTGTTATATCGCAAAAAGTTTTATAGCAATCCTAGCCAAATTTGGAACAGTTATTTATCCTTTGATTATAGAAAAGACTGCCAAGTTTGGCGTGAATCTATGCATGTTTGAGCATCTTATGGGGTTTTCAACTGCCGCAGTATATGGCATTCAAGTTTAAAGATTTTTCTTTCTTTAAATTATTTAATAAATCATCTAAAAAAAATCTAGGACATGCGAGATGTGTTCCTTGACATTTGCGATTTTTTTCTGGATTTTATTTCAAAATATGGATTTTTAATGATTTTTTTTGTTTTGAGTAGAGTCGGCCATTTTGAATTACATTTCACCCTGTTGTGAAATCACGGACCTCTTTTCAAAAAATTGTATAAAATCAGCCTTTTATCCAAATGAGCTAATACTTTCAAAATACGTTCTTTACAAAGCCTGCTGTAAGCTGGTTACAATAGCAAAGCGCTTCTTTGAAGTCTGTCACTCTGATTTTTCAAAAGTTTGTGTTAACAGGAAATTGTTGTATCGCAAAAAGTTTTATAGCAATCCTAGCCAAATTTGGAACAGTTATTTATCCTTTGATTATAGAAAAGACTGCCAAGTTTGGCGTAAATCTATGCATGTTTGAGCATCTTATGAGGTTTTCAACTGCCGCAGTATAAGGCATTCACGTTTAAAGATTTTTCTTTCTTTAAATTATTTAATAAATCATCTAAAAAAAATCTAGGACATGCGAGATGTGTTCCTTGACATTTGTGATTTTTTTCGGGATTTTATTGCAAACTATGGATTTTTAATGATTTTTTTTGTTTTGAGTAGGGTGTATTACCGCTAACCGTGGATTTTGGCGGTGGTGTTTCTCCATCTTTTGAACATATACTTTTGACCCACCACCTGAGATGGCCGCAGCATCTATCTCACAGATGAGATTCATCCCAGATATTATATTTTATCCCTAGTTTAACCCTTCCTGACCAAAGCTGTGGTTGTCTCAGCAGGCCCAGAGGTAAAGCGTGGAACCCATTTTGCTGGGTCGGGAGGAGCAAGAAGGAGGCGGTCGCTTGGTTCCCGCGGTCGCAGCATACCAGGCGGTGTGAGCTGCGAGGGCCGCCCAATGCCACTTGTGGCTTTAATTATTATTATTATTTTTCTTTTCTCACTTCGAACGCATTTTACGGGGACTTCGCATATTCAAAAACTCAGGAAAACGTGGCAGTAAATTGTCCCCCGCGTGAAATAGCCGTTCTATAATGGAATCCAAAATGGCCGACCCCAAATTACGCCACAGCGCCACCTAACGTGAGTTGGGGGAAACTGTAAGTCCCAGAGATTTGAATTTTGGCACATAGGTAGATCTCATCAAATCATGAAAAAAAGTCTCTTGGAGGTATGCCCTAAAACCCACAGGAAGTCAGCCATTTTGGGTCAAAGTGCGATTTTTGGCCATTTTTCATTTTCGCTCATGTCGAACTTTAACGAACTCCTCCTAGGGATAATGAGCTATCGGCTTCAAACTCGGTCATTATGCAGTTAAGGCATTGGAGATTAAAAGTTATCAAAGGTTTTCGTTTTTGAGCATGTTTAAGGGGTCCCCAGGGGCCCCAAAGTTAGGCTACTTTTGAAGAATTTCAAAGTTGAATAACTTTTACAAAAAAAATTCAAATCAAACCAAGTTTGGCAGTAAGGAGCCCCTTTGGGTGCTTGACCATACTGGATGGTCAAATGATGACATCATCTAAGCCCCGCCCCCTAAGGGAAGAAAGTTACTTTTTTCACTTGGGAGGGTCCCTTTCACTCATTCAAAACACCAGCACCTTGAAACTTTGTCAGATGATAGAAAACATGTTGGTCTAACTTCGTTTAAAGCACAGAGAGTCTGAGTTAAATGGTGTTGCCATGGTGCCATGGCGAAGTGAGGCGTTTCGCCATGAAAATACGATTGGCTCTCATTTCCTCATTATTAATCAGATCTGCACCAAAATCACAAGAGATGATCCTAGTCCAACTCCAAACAGGAATCCAGAGCAATATTTTGTGGGCGGGGCTTAATTACACTACAGCGCCCCCTAGAAATAACAAACTTCAAACCACCAGCCCCAAGCTGTTTTTAGTCCTAGAATATTGAAACTTTGAACACATTTGCATCTCATCAGGCCCTAACTAAAAGCCTCTTGAAGCCATGGTCTAAACCCCACGGGAAGTCGGCCATTTTGAATTACAATTTACTCTCTTGTGAAAGCACTGACCTTTTTTCAAAAAATTGTATAAAATCAGCCTTTTATCCAAATGAGCTAAAACTTTCAAAATACGTTCTTTACAAAGCCTGCTGTAAGCTGGTTACAATAGCAAAGCGCTTCTTTAAAGTCCGTCACTCTGATTTTTCAAAAGTTTGCGTTCTCGCCTAATAGTTGGTCAAGTGGACAGATAATGCCAGGAAATAATTCAGCCCCTAGCCATGCTCGTTCCTAGGATAATGAAACTTGGCACACATCTGTATGAGCTCTCCGCCTACAAAAAGTTTCATTGGAGCCATGGTCTAAACCTCTCATGAAGTCAGCCATTTTGAATCAAACGGCACCCTTATGAAAATAGAATCACTATGTTAAAATATTTCTAAAAAATCAGTCGTTTTCCCAAAAGAGCTAAGACTTTTGAAATATATTCCTCTAATCACTACTTGTTTGATGGTAAAAACAGCATAGCTCTTCTTAAAAGTCTGTCACTCTGATTTTTCAAAAGTTTGTGTTAACAGGAAATTGTTGTATATCAAAAAGTTTTATAGCAATCCTAGCCAAATTTGGAACAGTTATTTATCCTCTGATTATAGAAAAGACTGCCAAGTTTGGCGTGAATCTATGCATGTTTGAGCATCTTATGGGGTTTTCAACTGCCGCAGTATATGGCATTCAAGTTTAAAGATTTTTCTTTCTTTAAATTATTTAATAAATCATCTAAAAAAAATCTAGGACATGCAAGATGTGTTCCTTGACATTTGTGATTTTTTTCGGGATTTTATTGCAAACTATGGATTTTTAATGATTTTTTTTGTTTTGAGTAGAGTCGGCCATTTTGAATTACATTTCACCCTGTTGTGAAATCACTGACCTCTTTTCAAAAAATTGTATAAAATCAGCCTTTTATCCAAATGAGCTAATACTTTCAAAATACGTTCTTTACAAAGCCTGCTGTAAGCTGGTTACAATAGCAAAGCGCTTCTTTAAAGTCTGTCACTCTGATTTTTCAAAAGTTTGTGTTAACAGGAAATTATTGTATCGCAAAAAGTTTTATAGCAATCCTAGCCAAATTTGGAACATTTATTTATCCTTTGATTATAGAAAAGACTGCCAAGTTTGGCGTAAATCTATGTATGTTTGAGCATCTTATGAGGTTTTCAACTGCCGCAGTATAAGGCATTCACGTTTAAAGATTTTTCTTTCTTTAAATTATTTAATAAATCATCTAAAAAAAATCTAGGACATGTAAGATGTGTTCCTTGACATTTGTGATTTTTTTCGGGATTTTATTGCAAACTATGGATTTTTAATGATTTTTTTTGTTTTGAGTAGAGTCGGCCATTTTGAATTACATTTCACCCTGTTGTGAAATCACTGACCTCTTTTCAAAAAATTGTATAAAATCAGCCTTTTATCCAAATGAGCTAATACTTTCAAAATACGTTCTTTACAAAGCCTGCTGTAAGCTGGTTACAATAGCAAAGCGCTTCTTTAAAGTCTGTCACTCTGATTTTTCAAAAGTTTGTGTTAACAGGAAATTGTTGTATCGCAAAAAGTTTTATAGCAATCCTAGCCAAATTTGGAACAGTTATTTATCCTTTGATTATAGAAAAGAGTGCCAAGTTTGGCGTGAATCTATGCATGTTTGAGCATCTTATGGGGTTTTCAACTGCCGCAGTATATGGCATTCAAGTTTAAAGATTTTTCTTTCTTTAAATTATTTAATAAATCATCTAAAAGAAATCTAGGACATGTAAGATGTGTTTCTTGACATTTGTGATTTTTTTCGGGATTTTATTGCAAACTATGGATTTTTAATGATTTTTTTTGTTTTGAGTAGAGTCGGCCATTTTGAATTACATTTCACCCTGTTGTGAAATCACTGACCTCTTTTCAAAAAATTGTATAAAATCAGCCTTTTATCCAAATGAGCTAATACTTTCAAAATACGTTCTTTACAAAGCCTGCTGTAAGCTGGTTACAATAGCAAAGCGCTTCTTTAAAGTTTGTCACTCTGATTTTTCAAAAGTTTGTGTTAACAGGATATTGTTGTATCACAAAAAGTTTTATAGCAATCCTAGCCAAATTTGGAACAGTTATTTATCCTTTGATTATAGAAAAGACTGCCAAGTTTGGCGTAAATCTATGCATGTTTGAGCATCTTATGAGGTTTTCAACTGCCGCAGTATAAGGCATTCACGTTTAAAGATTTTTCTTTCTTTAAATTATTTAATAAATCATCTAAAAAAAATCTAGGACATGCGAGATGTGTTCCTTGACATTTGCGATTTTTTTCGGGATTTTATTGCAAACTATGGATTTTTAATGATTTTTTTTGTTTTGAGTAGGGTGTATTACCACTAACCGTGGATTTTGGCGGTGGTGTTTCTCCATCTTTTGAACATATACTTTTGACCCACCACCTGAGATGGCCGCAGCATCTATCTCACAGATGAGATTCATCCCAGATATTATATTTTATCCCTAGTTTAACCCTTCCTGACCAAAGCTGTGGTTGTCTCAGCAGGCCCAGAGGTAAAGCGTGGAACCCATTTTGCTGGGTCGGGAGGAGCAAGAAGGAGGCGGTCGCTTGGTTCCCGCGGTCGCAGCATACCAGGCGGTGCGAGCTGCGAGGGCCGCCCAATGCCACTTGTGGCTTTAATTCTTCTTATTTTTCTCCCCCTAAAACAAACAGCTTTTTGGCGGCTTTAACATGTTCAAAAAGTCACCAAACTTGGCAGTAAATTGTCCCCCTAGTGAAATTTACGTATTATAATGGAATTCAAAATGGGCGTGGCCAAATGGCTCTACAGCGCCCCCTGATGTGAGTTGGGGAAAACCGTAAGTCACAGAGATTTGAGATTTGGCAGGTACATAGATATCACCAAATCATGAAAAAAGTTACATTGTGGGTATGCTCTAAAACCTACAGAAAGTCGGCCATTTTGGGTCAAAGGCTGATTTTTGGCAATTTTTCAATTTTGTTGACGTCGAACTTTCGCGAACTCGTCCTAGGGACGGTGAGCCATCGGCTTCAAACTTGGCATGTATGCAGATAAGGCATGTGAGATCTAAACTTATTATTTTTTTGAGTTTTCCAGCATTTTAAAGGGGTGTGGCCACGCCTCGAAGTTGGCGTACTCGCCAACATTTTCAAAATGCAATTACTTTTTCATATGAAACTGAAATGACACCAAACTTGGTAGTATTAATCCTCTCTGGGTTCCCAACAAAACTGTATATTACAATTTTGGCATGATTGAAGCCACGACCCCTGAGAACCGGAAGTCACGTTTTTTTCTTGGAATGGTCCCTCTCTGTCCTACTTGACCTCATCAACCTAAAACTTTGTCAGCAGACAGACAACATGTTGTCCTAACTTCGTTTAAGGCACAGAGAGCTTTCGTCAAATGGTGTTGCTGTGGCGCCATGGCGAAGTGAGGCGTTTCGCCATGAAAATACGATTGGCTCTCATTTCCTGATTTATAATCAGATCTGCACCAAAATCACAAGAGATGATCCCAGTCCCACTCCAAACAGGAATCCAGAGCAATATTTTGTGGGCGGGGCTTAATTTCATTACAGCGCCCCCTAGAAATAACAACCTTAAAACCACCAGCCCCAAGCCGTTTTTAGTCCAGGAATGTTGAAACTTTGAACACATTTGCATCTCATCAGGCCCTAACTAAAAGCCTCTTGAAGACATGGTCTAAACCCCACCGGAAGTCGGCCATTTTGAATTACATTTTACCCTGTTGTGAAATCACAGACCTCTTTTCAAAAAATTGTATAAAATCAGCCTTTTATCCAAATGAGCTAAAACTTTCAAAATACGTTCTTTACAAAGCCTGCTATAAGCTGGTTACAACAGTAAAGCGCTTCTTTAAAGTCCGTCACTCTGATTTTTCAAAAGTTTGCGTTCTCGCCTAATAGTTGGTCAAGTGGACAGATAATGCCAGGAAATAATTCAGCCCCTAGCCATGCTCGTTCCTAGGATAATAAAACTGGGCACACATCTGTATGAGCTCTCCACCTACAAAATGTTTCATTGGAGCCATGGTCTAAACCTCTCATGAAGTCGGCCATTTTGAATCAAACGGCACCCTTATGAAAATAGAATCACTATGTTAAAATATTTCTAAAAAATCAGTCGTTTTCCCAAAAGAGCTAGGACTTTTGGAATATATTCCTCTAATCGCTACTTGTTTGATGGTAAACACAGCATAGCTCTTCTTAAAAGTCCGTCACTCTGATTTTTCACAAGTTTGTGTTAACAGGAAATTGTTGTATCTCAAAAAGTTTTATAGCAATCCTAGCCAAATTTGGTACAGTTATTTATCCTTTGATTATAGAAAAGACTGCCAAGTTTGGCGTGAATCTATGCATGTTTGAGCATCTTATGGGGTTTTCAACTGCCGCAGTATATGGCATTCAAGTTTAAAGATTTTTCTTTCTTTAAATTATTTAATAAATCATCTAAAAAAAATCTAGGACATGCAAGATGTGTTCCTTGACATTTGCGATTTTTTTCGGGATTTTATTGCAAACTATGGATTTTTAATGATTTTTTTTGTTTTGAGTAGAGTCGGCCATTTTGAATTACATTTCACCCTGTTGTGAAACCACTGACCTCTTTTCAAAAAATTTTATAAAATCAGCCTTTTATCCAAATGAGCTAATACTTTCAAAATACGTTCTTTACAAAGCCTGCTGTAAGCTGGTTACAATAGCAAAGCGCTTCTTTAAAGTCTGTCACTCTGATTTTTCAAAAGTTTGTGTTAACAGGAAATTGTTGTATCGCAAAAAGTTTTATAGCAATTCTAGCCAAATTTGGAACATTTATTTATCCTTTGATTATAGAAAAGACTGCCAAGTTTGGCGTAAATCTATGCATGTTTGAGCATCTTATGAGGTTTTCAACTGCCGCAGTATAAGGCATTCACGTTTAAAGATTTTTCTTTCTTTAAATTATTTAATAAATCATCTAAAAAAAATCTAGGACATGCAAGATGTGTTCCTTGACATTTGCGATTTTTTTCGGGATTTTATTGCAAACTATGGATTTTTAATGATTTTTTTTTTTGTTTTGAGTAGGGTGTAGTACCGCCTTGGATTTTGGCGGTGCTGTTACTCCATCTTTTGAATATATACTTTTGACACATTAACTGAGATGGCCACAGCATCTATCTGACAGATGAGATTCATCCCCAGATATTAACTTTTATCCCTAGTTTAACCCTTTCCTGACCAACGCTGTGGTTGTCTCCGGCTGGTCCAGAGGTGAAGCGTGAAGCTTTTTCCGCTGGCTGGGAAGGTGCAAGGGGGCGGCGGTCGCTTGGCTCCCGCGGTCGCAATAGGCCGAGCGGCGCTGAGCTGCGAGGGCCGTCAATACCGCTCGCGGTTTTAATTTATGAATGTTTTAAATCAGGTTGGATCTGGGTTTAGCCAGCAGGTGGGTCCAGATCTTGGCCCTGGTCCGCTAATCCATTACCTCTGTAGTACATGAATAACTTTGGAAATATATAGTATTTACAAAAAAATCGAACATGTTAACCAATAAAAAAAGGCGAAAATCCATACAGATTTTTACAAAGAGCAATATGATTACTTAAAAATAAGTAATAATGACAATATGATTTAAATTAAATAGTTTTTACACTTAATGAAATCTTGTTGTAATTTGCATGGGGAAAGGGTCTTGTTAATGAGGCCTGTAGAAGATGGTAAGAAGGTTTTGGTCCTGATAGACCACAGTCTCCTTGCAGAAGGAAAGGTCTGAATCTGTTTATGTCCATAGTAGGAGGTGTCAGCTATAATCTCACCTGCTGTCCTCTGAGTCCAGGAGGTGTACAGTTCTTGAAGAGAAGGAAGACCTGGTTCTGTTTTCCACAATAAATGGGCTGTATTTTGTGGGTCTTATATTTGCCAGCTTCACCTGCTTAGTGCTGGTGAAGATTCTCAGTCATACACCTGATTAGATTTGAGCTCCATGAGGAAATCAAAGGGTTGTAGTTATTATTACATCACAGAAAAGCTTTAATTAACAATGTCCTGGCTGTAATTTAGCTCTTTTAGATGCTTGTGATCTTAGACATAGAGACACAGAAATAAGCTTTTACCCATTCAAACAAAATTAAACAGCAATACAGAATATTAAAAAGATCTGCCCTTCTTTTGAAGGTAGTTAGTTCTTTGCACTTTAGGCCAAAAAGGAAAGGGATTTTTCTTTTTGTCATTTTCAGATGAAGTAAATACAGAAGATCTGATGAAAACATTCTGTATTCTTTGTGGGCTTTGATCTCAATACACTTTTTTCTATTAGTTTAACTTTTCAGGCTTTCTTTTCAGTTAGAAAATCTTTGTTGAGTCTTACACTCATGTTTGATCCCAATTCTCTTTGCATTAAGTCATTGGAAATATGCATATCCTACAATATGCTGAAGCACATGAATAATAGACCTTTTTGGAAGGTTTGTCATGATTTCTGTCTCATTTCAGGCAAGGTTCATCTTTCCCCCTGATTGCATTTTCTTGTCTGTCTCTTTTACCACCCCTTCAGGGGTCACACACCACATTATTCTGGAAATTTTAAGGTTGTTGGCTTGATCTGAACATTTGAATTCATTGATAATGTAGAGTCGGCTTAAAATTTATGACTTAAATACAGTATTCATTACTTCATCCTCCTCCATTCCTTAAAAGATATACATATCTTCTGACATTATAAGATACAAGTAGGATTTAAGTTTATCTGACATCCGGATGGAAAGTATGCATTAGGACGGGATTAATTTCATATATGTATTTTAATCTAAGTTATAGAAAAGGAAAAGTCTATTTATAATATTCAGCTTTGGAATGAAATTCTTCCTTTCGCTGTAATTTATTTTCACATTTCAGAGCAGATCTAGTCATGGTGTGCAGTGGGTCAAACTATACAGATCTGAGCCAAATTGCAATTAATAAAAGCTATGTCCCTGCTGTGCTGCAGCTCTCTTCTCATATCTTGTATTTAACAACTTTTTTAATATTTACCTTTTTTCACCTTACGTGGAGTCACCATTAGTGTCTAAATTGCGCTGTATGCTGGTTTCTTCTGAATATCCAAGAAATCCATCTTAAATATAACGTTTTGATTGTTCGCTAGGTCGGACCAATTTAAATCTGACCTAAATTACATTTAGGGAAAATATGCAACAGGCTTATACAGCAGTAGCCATTCAAAATTCCCCACTTTCCTTGATGGGCCCTTGGCTGACTCTTGGCTGGTCCCCTACAGTTATTTTTTAAACATCAATATTTGTAGTAAAATATTCTCTCTGTTAAGATTTGTGGACATTTAGATCTAAAGAGATGAGTCATTTCCTGGTCAGTCCCTGTAGTTCAGGGAAAGGGTAGAGTTGGAGTAAAAAAATATGTGGGGATCCTGGAGGGGATTTTGCTGGGAGCTGCAGGGGAGTCGGCTGCCATTCGGCTGTTGTTAGACTAGGAAAGGCACTTTGAATGGCTGCTACTGTAAATGCATCAGAGCTGAACTACTGAGGTCCCAGTCTGCTCATCAAATAATTTTTTTAGTCATAAAGGGCAAATAAAAGGCTAATTAAGATATTCTTCAGTAAGACTTAAAATAATTTATCTTTAATATTAAAGAAGTTTGGTTTTTAAAACCTTATTTCTTCTGTTTCAAACCTGGCTCGGGTTGTTATGAATGTCTTGCCGTGGTAACTAGACATAACTGTCACAGTCATGGTTCTGTTGTGTTTTCTTTTGAGTATTCAGTTTTACTTTGCTCCATGTTTTTTAGTTTTAGTGGTTTAATTCTTATTTTGTTTTGTTCTCTGGTTATATTTCAGTTTTCAGGTTTTTATTTGTTGCCCTCTGCTGCCCTCTTGTGTTCTTCTTTTTCCCTAGCTCCTTTCCTGTCTGCTCTGTTCTCGTCTGCTCCCAATCTGCTCGTTAGTCCTCTCTTTGTTCAGTCTCCCATAAATACATTCCCTATGCAGTTCCTTAGTGCTGGTTCCTCATCAAACTTCGACCTACACCATCTTACAGTGTCTTATCTCATCATGATTGTTTTCCCCTGAGGTCCCCATGGTTTATGGTTTGTTTGACTTTTTTCTTGTTGGATTTTTTGGATTTTTGGATTCCTGCCTCAGTTGTTTTTTTTTTTTTTATCTCGCATTAAATCTAATAAAACTCACCTCTGCCTCCCAGCCTCTGCATTTGGGTCCACAAACCTCAACACAATCCTGACATTAACTAATAAAGGCAGTGTTGTATAATTGTATAATTTGTAAAATTGAATGGATTTTTGTTATGTTGCAGTTGTTTAATAAAAAAACAAATTGGGTACAGACCAGGCTCGGACTGGGAATGATTTTCGGCCCTGGCATTTTTCCATCTACAACGAACCACTTATGAAAATACATAAAATAAATAAATAAGAAACAAAGTCTAATGATCTTTTATGCCATAAATCTAAAGAATTTTTTTTTTTTTTTACCCATAGACGGCCATCCTAAAATATAGGCCTATATAGATACTGCATGCATAATTTAGGTAGTTAACATTGTATTACTTCTTCAGCTCCTCTAGTTATTTACTGTCACAGGTGGGTGCTTCAGACAGTAAGTGTTGGGGTCAGTATGATATAAGGAGGGCCGGCCCTTGTACGCTGGAATTAGAACTAGCCCATCGGGCAAATTCAATTCAGTTTATTTGTATAGCGCCAATTCACAAAACATGTCACCTCAACGACCTTTACAGTTAGCCAGATCATACAGTCAAAATTCAGATTTATATATAAAAAAATCTGATTCTGACCTAAAAAAAATAGAAAACATTGGAGCTGTCAAAATTGGTTATGGTTTGTTGACCCAAAAAGAGAGGAAGGGACGCAGAGGTGAATTTCTCATGGATTTAATAACAAGTTAACTGAATGCAAAGGCAGGTTATCCAAAATCCAAAAATGAAAACAAAGTCCAAACTAACAGGAAACCATGAGTCCAAAAATCAAAACAAGAAAACAAGTCAAAATGAACCAGAAACCATGGAGACATCAGGGGGATAACAATCACAAGGAAGTATAACAAGGAACCAGCAAAGAAGAACTGAACAGAGAGAGTATTTAAAGGAGACTGAGACAAAGAGAGGACTAACAAGCAGATTGCGAGCAGGTGTGCACAGAGTAAAACCGAAAAGGAGCTAGGGAAAAAGGAGAACACAAGAGGGCAGCAGAGGGCAACAAATAAAAACCTGAAAACTGAAAATAACCAGAAAACACGTCAATTAAACAGCTAAGACTATAAAACATGGAGCAAAGTAAAACTGAATACTCGAAAGAAAAACATAACAGAGCCAAGACTGATACAGTAACTAAGGATTAACCAGAGAACACAGCAAAATAAAAATTAAACCACTAAAACTAGAAAATAAGGAGTAAAGCAAAACTGGATACTGAAAAGAAAACATAACAGAACCAAGTCTGAGAGCGTAACTGAGAAAAAAAAACAAAGACCACAACAAAGAAAAGAATTAAACCATAACAAGCTAGAAAACAAGATCAAAATGAAAACTGAACATCCAAAGGAAAAACATAATAGAACCAGAACTCTAACAGGAGCTTTTAAAACCTGATAAAGATTCAATTGAAATCTTACCAGTAACAGTTTGACTGGAAGGGAAACATAATATAATGAACATTATGTAAACATTTCCTTAAACAAGGAAGACAAAAAGAATCCCAAATGGACAATTTTATGTAACTATACGTTAACATTAAGGCTGACAGCCGAGGGAGGGTTGTTATTCATACATCCTCTACAGCTGTTGGTAAACAAGGCTTTAGGGAGCAATAGGCTGATGGTTAATGTAATAACAGAATAAAAGGCTTGAAGTAATGGGGTACAACAAGGATGAATGAGCGGCTGGCGAAGACAGGACTGATCTCTGAAAAAATCAACGGCGCTGCCGGATATTGACAGAGATCAGAAAAAAGCAGATGACTGAGAACCAGATGGAGAAAAATATGGTTTAGAGTGATGAGGAGGAGGAGGAGGGGAACCATGCCCTGAGGAGTGAACAGGTGAGTGGCAGGGGGTTGATAGAGCTGCTGTGAGTAAGGAATAATTATTGTTACCGGAGGGTAGGAAGAGCAGGGATAGAAAGAGGGGGGGCAAAGAAAAAAACCATAAAGGTTTAAAGATTTCACCGCAGTAAAAAGTCCTCTTTCTCCAATGCAGCAAACAGCATCAAACAGGTTTATTGATCCCAGTGGGAAATTAGTTTCATGGATCAGTCATGGTGAGTCTTCCCATCTCCACTCTCAACCAAGGCAGCTAATTAAAACAGATGTATGTTGTACCCTCTGGTCATTGCCGTCTCCTTTAATTGACTTTATACTTTCCCCGTAGTACAAACAAAAATGTTTGGTTTTACTGCTTTGGTTGTCATTTAAACACCAACTAACCCTGACCTGGACCAGCCATTAAGACCATTTAACTTACAGGTAGCTAATAAACCATCAAACTGGCAGAACCAGTAAGAATGTTTTAGGTAAAATTATTTTTGGGGTGCTGCAGGTGTTTCCACTATCGTTTCTGTCGTAATCTTGAGGCTAGTTGTTTGTTCTTTGGTCCTATGGCTTAGGTTAAGCTTGGTAGTACGGAGCAGTTAGCATCCTACTAGCATTATATATGAGTCTGATTGGTATCAGTTTGTGAAATCAAGCAGAACTTCTTTCCAAGCTAATTTGGAAGCTAGAGGAAACATCAACTGAGGTCTGGACTTGTCCCTTTGGTTTCTCTGGTGAGCAGTTTTCCTAGCTTCATGGTTTTAAGGGGGATAACCTTGGCGTGAGTCCTGTAGTCAATCTTTCCTCTGCTCCTGGAAATAAACTTGTGAAAGTAGCTTTTTGCCTCTCCTGCCTGTCCAGCCTAACCTGGCAGTAGCCAGACTGATATGTGTAGAATTGGGTTGAGTTCTACGTTATCAATCTAAGATGGCTGCCGATCAGTCTGTCCCTGAAAAGGAGGGACTTTTACTACAATACTTACCTGCTAGTATTGACTTCCACAATATGCTTTCAGCCAACTTGGTCATCCATGAGAGGCAAAAACGGAGACACGATGATCACAGCTCATCTGCAGCCGCTTGAGTGTTTTAACAACTAGCGGAGTAAGCCGATAAATCAAACTTTTTCCCAATCCTGTCAGATGTAAAGCCCAGAGATCTTTACCAACTACAAATGCACAAAGTGCTTCTCTTTCCTCCTTTTTTAGATGAGAAATTGTTGCTATTTTAGCTAAAATGAGTCAATTACGATATCAACAGGTGAGTCCTCCAGTCTAGCCATGTTTGTAACAGGGCAAGGCCTGGCGGGTGTCAGTCTCACCCTAAAAAACACTGCTTGCATGTCATTGTTGGAATCTTCCAAGATGGATTTGTTTTGAGACTTAAAAAACTCAGATCTCAAGACAACCCAGCTTGCAGCGCAAGGTTAGTTCCAGCCTGCCATCCAATAGACTTCAGTCCAGAAACAAAGGAAAGAAGCATTCAGTATAAACAAGACATCAAAACCAACGTTTGTCAGTTTCAACCTCTGTGGATTGCTCTCTCTCCCATTTTAGACGTGTTAAATTGTTGCTTAAATTCCATAGTTGCTCCCTCTTTACCAGTTATAATTTAACAATCATAACACTACAATCATGGCTCAGCTCATCCCAGAAAGAAAAACATGCATTCTTGATTTAGGAGTGAGCAAAGATTTGTCTCCCAGATTGTTATTTTTTTTTGAATAAGTAGCCAGTGAAGAGCTGCTTGGAGATTTGGTTGGAACATTTCATCACGCTCTATCACAGTGAGCCCAGAAATAGTTGTTGAAAATTGGGCTGTGTTTGTTTGGTCTGATTTTCTCCCACTTTATTCCAATTGACACTTAAGGTCCAGTTTTTATCGTCTTATCAGCAATCTCAAAATTATGGCTTTTCTCTTTTCACTTTTCAACCCAATGTAGATGTCGTTTGGTCGTCTGATGGGGGTTTATCTATTGCCTTAATAAATTAGGGATCAACACTTCACTGAAATTTAAGGAAAAAATAAAATTCTACATGATTCATAGTAAGTTATTGGGTCATCCGGATATATTTTTAAAGACATTTCATCACCTATCCAGGGGTCTTTGTCAATTCTGTTGGCTCACAAGTCTCTTGAACAGGTGTCACAATGTCTTCAAGAACAAAAAATCTCACCTGGGCAGCAAAGCAAACAATTGCCGCTAACGACGCCCCCTTTTAGAGGCATAGCCAAGTAGGCCTATCAGGTATTGCAGGCTAACAAAGAACCGAAAACGACTCCCCACTGCTAAGGGGCGGAGCCCTGCTTCTGGTTCACTTTGCATGTTTTCTAAGCCAAAACAAGGTTTTGGGCTACTATATAGAGCTTCAAACACAACGCTAATTCTGAGATTTTGACACGTCATCAAACTTGGAAACCAAGCACAGAGGATTGTTTTTTTACTTTTTTTGAAATAACTATGACCTGTATGACTGAGAATCTTCAGCGGCAAGAAAAAATGTAGCATATTTTGTGCTATTTGTGTATTGTTACTTGGCTGCTATGCAGTTCTACCAAATATTAATTAAATTTATGTAACTGTCTTACTTTAAACAACAATGAAACCACTTATTTATAAAAAACCTTCATAATTTTGGCGTTTCCCAAACAGAAATGATTGTGGTCATCATAGCTGACATTGAAAAGAAGCATTTTTTCATTTAGCATGAATGCCTGGTTTCAACTGTTTCCTGTTAATTGCTGTTTCAGGAGCTTGAAAAGATAACAAGCTGCTGAGGACTAAATCTATCAGGCTCTGTAGAAAACAAGCGAGAGTCTAATGAAGGAAAACTGCAGAAAAGGAGGATCACAACAGCAGTAGCAGTGGATACAAAGCCAGTGTGGTTAGTAACAAATAATGATCTGTTGTTTTTTGAAAAGGGACCTAGAGAGAGGAACAGCCGAGAACAAATAACCCTAATTATTGAACAAAACCAGCAGGAAATTAATGCAAGTAACAGAAAAAAGGAAACATTGTGGAGTTTTAATCACTTCCTTTCTTGTAGAAAACCGTTCCTCTGTGTGTTCCTTCCCATTTAAGGCATCAAACAGGCAGCAACATCTCCGCGTGTCAATCACTTTTTCCTCGTTAGCCCCCCATGGTCCATCGGGACCAGCGGCAAAAAGGTCAGCAGAGACTCAGTCATTTCTTTAAATGTGTTTTAACAAGAGTCGAAGAAGGCGGAGGTTTAATTAGACTGAGACGATCGGTTTTACCACCGACTGTCAGGGGTGAGCCCGTCCCTATTGCTTTAACTACCGATCAAAGATTCATGCCCCAAACAGGTACGGGAGACTGGCGATGGTTTTCACAGATTTCTTCTGCCACCTCATCAAAACCAGTAGAGGCCGCTGCAAAAAAATATAAAAATAAGATGTTCAACAACCAGGTCAAAGACAGTCAAAATTTTTGACCACAGTAATTTTTTGGTAGGTAAAAAATATATTTTCAGATGAATAGAAAAATCTAGTTTATTGAGAAGATGGTTTGAATCTATGCAAATATAAAAACTGAAGTCTAAGCTACAAGTTAAATATGTCTTTTCTTTGCCAAACTAACAAGTATAGCAGTTAGCTTAGCTATCAGCAAAAAATCCTATCGCCATGCTATTCTACTGTTCTATTTTAAAAGGTACATTTGTATTTCATCGACAAAATGCGCAGAATATCCATTTCGGAAGACAAAGAAGGGCAAAACACCAACAGATGCTATGCTAATGGCAGTCAAAATAAACTACCAGACCTTAGCTAGATACTGCAATCAGTTCAGTAATGATGAGGTAAGCTAGGGTTGCCAACTGTCCCTTGCAAGACGTTATTGTTCTATATTGAGAAATAGAAGTACCTGTTCCGTATTTGGTGGAAAAGGAACTCACCTTGTCCTGTATTACCGTGAGAATAGAAAAAATTGTCAGTAAAAAGTAAATTGAAAATTAACAACAAGGGTGCATTAAATACAAAACTTATGGTAAACTTGTTTCCGGGTTTTGTCCTGCATTGTGACCGATCATAACGATTTTTCACAACTGTAGCCTACAGTCATTGCATTTAAGGCGGAGGTCTTCAACAGGGGGTCCGCGACCCCTAGGGGGTCCACAGAGGTACTGCATGGGGGTCGCGAAAGTTTAGGTTGATTTTTTTCTTTATATTACCCCCTGCAATTTTATCCACTAATTGAAATTTCCATAAATCCACATTAACATGAATTCAACACACTGTAGTAAACAGATAAATGGAGCAGAAGATGTCTTTCAATCATCAATGCACACATTCAGTGACACACAGGAGCTCTTTCAAGCTGGGCACCGTTTCATTCACAACACCTGTCCCATCAACCAGGAATCAGAATCAGAAATACTTTAATAATCCAAGGCAGAAATTAATTTCATTACATGACTCCATCTGTAATAGAGTGACTATAGGACCAGTTTGATATAACACTATTTCATACAATAAATATGATTAGGGGGTCCCCGCTCCATCTCGCTATCAGTTTGGGGGTCCTTGACCTGGAAAACGTTGAAGACGAATGATTTAAGGCACAAATATGTTTATAACTTTGCACATGTTTACTGTTGCACCAAAAATGTGCACTATTTATTCATTGTTTTATATTAGCTCTTATGGTTTGCAGTTAAGCAGAACAGACTTATGTTTAAGATGCTTATTTTATTCAGCAAAGTTTGTTATTTTGTATTAAAGTGAATTGCTGGAAAATTTTTTGTTTTCCATGTGTTCATGTCACACACAAATATGCATCTAATTCAATCAAATTTCAATCAAATAGTTAAAAAAATGATTTCACTCACAAAGGGGGGCTAAAAACATCACCACACCATGAGGGGTAAAGGCACTCGGGTCAGCTGGCACGCACAGGAGGTGTCCCTTTTTTTTTCAGTGAGTTGACAAATCTAAGGTTATGGGACGAGAAAACTACCCCTCACAGGCACAATTTTAAATCCATTGCTCTACTTAAGGTTCTTTATGTCTGAATTTAAATGAAATTTATATTTTTGCTCAGTTTAAAATAATTTGCTGGTAAATGTGT
Organism: Cyprinodon diabolis; assembly: GCA_030533445.1. Taxonomy (NCBI): domain Eukaryota; kingdom Metazoa; phylum Chordata; class Actinopteri; order Cyprinodontiformes; family Cyprinodontidae; genus Cyprinodon; species Cyprinodon diabolis. The sequence continues at coordinate 42,668,203 of CM060075.1, read as the reverse complement.
TACATCAGTAAATTCAAAACGTATTAAACATTTAAAAAATGTGACTAAAGATTGATAGTTTATCTGATTAGCTTAAACTTGGGACAACAAACTCCACAATGTGTGACAATCGATACGGTGTCAGCAGGTCCGCTGACAGCTTTGCTAGGGGCCCGGAACAAAACAGTCTTTTTGCAAGTTGCAGCCCACCATTTTCCTGGTCAAACCATTTTATGTTGGGTGGGGGGAGTTCTAATGGCTCCTTATTGCATTTTCCTAATGCAGGTATATGTGTATATTTAGTTACTCTAATATTAAATATTTCTATCATAAATGTTTTCTGAAAAATTACTTCTGCCTGTGTTTTTAATCATCAGAGTATCACTTTTAGAACCCCCCTCTGTCCTGGGACAATTGACCGGTTGTCATGGAGGAACTTTTGTGATTTAGTAATAAATAACTTTTAAACATAATAAGATAAAGGGTAAAGGTAAATTGTTATATTAACGGAGACTTTAAGCTTCATTCTGACATAAAAATATATTTTTTAGCCAATCGTCTTTGTTAGGAATTTGGACATTTTTTATATATGGGACAATCATAAAAAGTCTCCCCTACCAAAACATTGGCTCCATCATTAACTTCTCCAATCTTCCCATTTTTCTACTGAGCAGCTGTTTTGCCGCCTGTGCTTTTTTTTTGTGAAGGGGGGCACATTTCGTTCTTCAACCCAACAGTTGGAGTCTGTCATCTTAATTTACTGAATCATCAGCTGAGCAGCTGTTTGACGCCGTCGCTGTGATGAATGGCTGCTTGAATAAAGTTTGACGCTTGTGTTCCCGACAAGGACAGTTTTCCAGGAATCGCTTTGAAAGGTCTTACTTTGTTTTCCTGCCAAATAAGATGCTTAATCTGTAACCTCTGACTCTAGTTCAACTCCTGTGCAAAGAAAACTTTCATTCTTGAATCCACAGATTTCGTTTTAGTAGAAATAAAGGTAGCATTTTGAGCTTGTGACTACTCTAAGCCTTATCTTTAGGCAGGGGAGAGGTAAAGTGGCGCACCATGAGGCACAGCCTCTCCAAACACACACCAGTGGAGCTGCTTTGGATGATCTGGAGCGCTGTGAAGAAATAGTGGACAACAAGTGGTCAGTGTAGAACTGCTACTAAAGCTTAAAGAAAGACGATTTAATGTTCTCTATATAGTTTGCAGCAAATTATGCTTTTATAGAAAGCTACTTGTTTGAATCCTAAAGGAGCTTTCTGATAAAGTTGCATACTGCAGGGAGCTCATCCTAAAAGAGGACAGCGAGGATGTGGAACGAGTTGCTGCCTGCAAACACAACAACAAAAAAAAACACAATAACCTTGAGAGTCAGCAGATTCATCCTTTGGATTCTCAGCAGATCCGAGTTGACGTTTCACGGTCGAACTCTACTCCCCGCTGCTCCCTGTAGTGATGATGATGATGATGACGTCAGTCCTGCTGTAGTAAACTCAGCAATGACATGACACAGGGAAACTAAGGCCGCTCATAAATCTAAATAAGAGACGAGATTTTACGAGCTTCCCAGGTTCTTTCCTCTGTGGTGCTCTGAGATAGTGAGGGCTGAAGGTCAGTGAAAACGAACCTTTACTGCTGTCGCCCAAGGCTTTAACATCTCCAACACACCCGTACAAAGTGTTAACATTACTCTATTGCTTTCTGAGGTCATCTAAGATAAAACTGAACCCTGTAACAGGAAAACGATCCAGCCATAGCAACTGGTGTAACAAGGGCTGCATGATGATGACTAGTATAGAAACAGTTCTGGGCCTGTTTAAAGCCTAGATTTAGATTGTAGTAGGATGAATTCCTGTGATGTAAATGGGCTAAACATGCACCTCACCTCTTAAGCATCTCACAGCTGGAGGTGAGGGATGCTGAGGTCAGAGAATGGCAGAAGGAGACAGGAGACAACTCCTCATTGGAGTTATTTAGGCTCCAATTTGTATTTCTGCGCTCCTTCACCCTATGTCACAGCCTCATCTAGTTCCTGAATGGTTGATAGTGGCACAACAAGATGCAAAAGTTGGAAGTTTCCAACTCCAGCAGGCGTCACTGCACATCCACTCCAGGTGTGGCACCGTAATCGCTGTCATCTATCCTGCTGCACCTTTAGGAACGTATCCGTTGCATTGCTTTAGTAGTAAAGTAGTGCTCCTGAACGTGCCTCTGTATAGGAATAACGTATTATGCAATTGTTTTGAAAACACTCCTAGGGAAAGTTTCTCTGTATCTAAAGATTTGTAAGTAAAAAAGGGTAAATTTATGTTGTTGTTTTTTTTTTTTTTTTACTTTTAGTTGACTCCATTTCTTTTCTAAAGATGAACAAAAATAAGATTCTAAATTAAATTATGAACTTTTGATTAAAAATGAACAGAATAATTTAAGGTGAATCCTAAGCTGTTCACATGAATGAACTTGAAAACAGCTTGGCTGTTAAATTTTCTTTTGATCTACAGGAACTGATCCACAAATGTGTCCAAAAAATAGATTTCACTGATAAAAACTTTAAATTTAATTAAACACACCTCATTTTCCGAATTGTTTTACCCGAGTAAGCACGCGTCAGTGAGCTGTTCACACTGCTACTAAAAGCCGATTGTTCGCAGGTTTAAATGGGTTTTCAGCAAGTGGGAAATGGGTAAAAAAGACAAATTAGGAATTCATCCAAAAACTTAATCTAACCACAGTTGCTGTGTTTATCTCCACATGAGTACTTTGTTTCAAAATCACTGAGAAACTGCTTGTGGTGGGGTTTTTTTGGGCAGGAGATGTTTGTTGTTTTCCGGATTTTGTTAGTTTTTAGGGAATTAGATGATCAGTAAAGCTGCAGATCCTGCTTTTCAGTATCTTGCTGTCGAGAAATGTTCAATAAAGGGTGCAATATAACCTTCCTTTAGGGGCAGGTTTCTTTTCTCTGCACCACACCTGCTGAAAACCACCAACGAAAAGACAGCTGGATCAGTTGTTCCAGGTCCAGCGTCTGCAAACAGGACGAGAACTGGAGGCCAGCAGGTCAAAATGAAACAATAACCTGCTGCAGAACCTAACCCAAAAGGAGGTTTGGCCTCAAGTCTAAGCATGTCACACAAGAAGAGGCCTAAAATAAGATCCACTTGGATTGAGGCGTGTATGGAAGGCTAAAAGGAGAATGATTCAATAAATAAAAAGCTTTCAAAATTGACGTTAATGTATTTTGACTTTAAACTGGAGATTCATGCATCTATGCACTGTATTCATCTTTTTTTTTATCTTTTAATATTGATTTTTACTTTACGGCCATGAATTTATTCCATTTTATCTGCTAATCCTAATCTGAAAAATCATCAGTCAGATTTCAGGATTCATTCTGTGACACATAGCTTATATTTCTAAATATATTCAATCTGCCTTGGTGTTGCAGCCTGGCCAGCCAGACAGAATCTATCATAAGTGCAGAAACACTTTTTTGTAACCATAATAGTCAAAGTAATGCCTGCAACAGGGCAGTGTTTTAATAGTGGCCTATAGTATGTTCTGAATGAAGTTGATACATATTTAAAACCTCAGAAACATGCTGCTCTAATGGATTTTTCTTTTAAAAAATAAAAAATGTGGATAGTTTTGTGATGCCTAATCTCTCTACTGACCCTGTTAGTTCCGCTTTGTTGCTGCCTCTGAAACTGGGCTCCTTCATTCCAGACTCACACCTCATGTGAGAATCAATCTGACTGGCCAGGCTGAAGGGAGCGCATGAATGAAGTCAAATGGCAAATAAAGTCTTGTAAAGATAATTATTGCTTAATTTCAGCTAGTTACGGAAAGTCAAGAGTGAAGGCCCCTCTTATCTTGTAAGGTTTTGGCAGGGCTGTCAGATGGCCTGTTCCCTACAACAAGAGGCTTATCTTCACCAGCATCAGTAATAATAATCCACGCTGCTCGCTAACAGCATCTATTTGTAGCTTTTATAAAGCTCCATGAGCACAAAGAAAAAGGCTTTTATCTCTGGTTGTTTTGCCTAAAGGATTTACTTTGCTGCTTTTTCTTTTCTTTTCTTTTTCTTAAGCAGCGTAAATAAAGCCTCACTCCACTACTTGTCAACATCTGTTCTTCCCTGTGTGGCTCAGAATGCAGTGTGAAACTGTTTATTGCTCTAATGATGGAGGGAATATGGTGCCTTACAGAGGGAAGTTATTTATGCACAATAAACTTTAATGCACTGTTTTTGAACAACTCACAAATGTGCAAAAATGTGAAGTTGATGGAAATTGGACCAAATTATACTAAAAAATATTCTAAGCACTTGATTCCTTTGAATGGTTGGTGTGTTTTGGTTCAGCCTTGCTTTGCTCAAATGCTATTAAATAAAACACAAATGGACCGACATGATCTATTACAGGTCACCTTATACAGGTGCTGGTCATAAAATTAGAATATCATGAAAAAGTAGATTGATTTCAGTAATTCCATTTAAAAAGTGAAACTTGTATATTATATTCATACATTACATACAAACTCATATATTTCAGATGTTTATTTTGTTTAATTTTGATGATTACAAATGACAACAAATGAAAATCTCAAATTCATCATATCAGAAAATTAGAATATTGTGAAAAGGTTCAAAATTGATGGCCCCTGGTGCCACACTCTAATCAGCTAATTAACTCAAACCACCTGCAAAAGCCTTTAAATGGTCTTTCAGTCTAGTTCTATAGGCTACACAATCATGGGGAAGACTGCTGACTTGACAGTTGTCCAAAAGACGACCATCGACACCTTGCACAAGGAGGGCAAGACACAAAAGGTCATCGCTAAAGAGGCTGGCTGTTCACAGAGCTCAGTGTCCAAGCACATTAATAGAGAGGCGAAGGGAAGGAAAAGATGTGGTCGAAAAAAGTGTACAAGCAAGAGAGATAACCGCACCCTGGAGAGGATTGTGAAACAAAACCCATTCAAAAATGTGGGGTCAGATTCACAAAGAGTGGACTGCAGCTGGAGTGAGTGCTTCAAGAACCACCACACACAGACGTATGAAAGACATGGGTTTCTGCTGTCGCATTCCTTGTGTCAAGCCACTCTTGAACCACAGACAGCGTCAGAAGCGTCTTGCCTGGGCTAAAGAGAAACAGGACTGGACTGCTGGTGAGTGGTCCAAAGTCATGTTCTCTGATGAAAGTAAATTTGGCATTTCCTTTGGAAATCAAGGTCCCAGAGTCTGGAGGAAAAGAAGAGAGGCACTTCATCCACGTTGCTTGAAGTCCAGTGTAAAGTTTCCACAGTCAGTGATGGTTTGGGGTGCCATGTCATCTGCTGGTGTTGGTCCATTGTGTTTTCTGAGGTCCAGGGTCAACGCAGCCACATACCAGGAAGTTTTAGAGCAGTTCATGCTTCCTGCAGCTGACCAACTTTTTGGAGATGCAGATTTCATTTTCCAACAGGACTTGGCACCTGCACACAGTGCCAAAGCTACCAGTACCTGGTTGAAGGACCATGGTATCCCTGTTCTTAATTGGCCAGCAAACTCTCCTGACCTTAACCCCATAGAAAATCTATGGGGTATTGTGAAGAAGAAGATGCAATACACCAGACCCAACAATTCAGAAGCGCTAAAAGCCACTATTAGAGCAACCTGGGCTATCATAACACCTGAGCAGTGCCACAGACTGATCGACTCCATGCCACGCCGCATTGCTGCAGTAATACAGGCCAAAGGAGGCCCAACTAAATACTGAGTGCTGTACATGCTCATACTTTTCATGTTCATACTTTTCAGTTGGCCAACATTTCTATAAATCCTTTGTTTTTATTGGTCTTCAGTAATATTCTAATTTTCTGATATGATGAATTTGAGATTTTCATTTGTTGTCATTTGTAATCATCAAAATTAAACAAAATAAACATCTGAAATATATGAGTTTGTATGTAATGTATGAATATAATATACAAGTTTCACTTTTTAATTGGAATTACTGAAATCAATCTACTTTTTCATGATATTCTAATTTTATGACCAGCACCTGTAATAAGCAGAGTTGACCTTGGTGTGGTTCACCTCAGCATGAGTCCAGACCTCACCTGTTTATTAGAAAAGATTAGAGAAGATTATTCCATCTTTTGAATGCATAATGGCATAATGAGGCGGCTAACACACCATATGTTCCCGGCCCTTCTTTCCTGTCTTATCCCCTTTTTCAAAAGACACTTGGAAAAACATGCTTTAGAGCACCTTAAGGCAACAAAGCAGCATGCAGGCATCCAACGTGAGTAAGTATTGTGACAGCTTTCTGTTGTGAGGACTCACAAAATTTACACTAACTACGTAACACGTGAGTTTAATGTCCAAATTAGGTTGAAGTCCTAATTTCAGACGAGTTTAGTCTCCTGGTTAGTGAGAAATACACAGGAGAGCAACATTAGGCGTCAAATCCATCCGCATTTCTTGATAGGTGTGAAAAGCTGGCAAGCTTGTATTCAGTTTAAAAATTCATAGCTCATGATATCTGTTCTTACACTGTAAGGGGCTGGTTATACTCCCGCAGCAGTGTGTCGCAGTGACCTTGTCGCAGGTATGATGCAGATATTTTTGATTTATGCCCAATTTTGAAGCGTGGTGTCTGATGGTTCTGTCAAGTTAGTCTCACACGATGAGGCTAAAACTCAAACCGATCCAAAAAATTCTCAGATGACTGAATAATCAGACCCAAAATTGCGCAGTGTATTCACCTTATTTGACCTTTTCATAACCTAACCTTATTAGAGGAAAAAGTTCCTCAAGTCATCAGTGACTGTGCAGATCTATGCCCTACACCAGTGTTTTTCAACCCTGGTCCTCAAGGCACATTGCCCTGCATGTTTTAGATGTTTCCCAACTTTCACACACCTGTTATCAATTGATAGCAGATTATCAGGCTTTGCTGAAATGCAATCATCTGAATCAGGTGTGCTGAAGCTCAGAAACATCCAAAACATGCAGAGCAGTGTGCCTTGAGGACCAGGGTTAAAAAAACACTGCCCTATGCTTTCCAGTTTCTAGCCAAGCTAGAGGAGGGTTCAGGAACGCCAATACCACCCCTAGCCAACCCTTAGCCACCCCTGCGGCCACGCCAGCCAGGTGACTCGTTCTAATGTGGCTTTAATTTACCATCTCTGGAACAAGCAGTTCCCCTCTAAACCATGATTTGATAAGCAGAACATAACGGCATACTGATACTGTCATGATCTGGCCTGTTTGCTCTCCCTTAATTGGATTTTTCTTTCACCTGTCGTTTTCCCTCCCTGCCTCAATTATCATTTATTCCTCTCACCTGTTTCCTTTGGTTTATATTCTGTTCAGCCTGAGCATTCGTGGCCAGATCATTAACGGTTTTTCTGTCAGCCTGTCATGTTGATTGGAAGGTTCTTGTCCTGGATACTGGCGGCCAGTGGAAAGAGGGTTTTTGTGTCTGTCTCGTCTCTTGCCCGTCCACTATTCCTCCCCTGCTGAGTCCTCTGGATTTTTGGCTCTGTATGCAGGGAGGTTCAGTTTTTATCCAAGTAAGCCTAGATCCAAGCTGGAGACCAGTTTAAAGTCCTGCATTCAGTTCTGGTTCCATGTCCTGTCTCTGCTTCCCTCTTCCACTGACCTTCCCCATCTGCACCTAATCCTGTCCGCTCCTGTGCGTGACCACCTGGTCATGTTTCTGGACTCTGCTAGACTCTGAACCTGCCAGGGAGCTGTACGAGGCCAGGAGGCCTGGATCCTGCCTGTTCTGTCTGTTCCTGTCTGTTCTGGATTCCTGACCAGGAACGGCTGGTACTGCGGCACTGGGGACACCCTTGGACTGGACTGTTAAACCAGGTAAGTGACCAACTCAGACAATCATCTTCTGTCAGATGATCATAGTCACTTACCTGTGTTTCTCCCACTAACAGAGTGTCTAAGATTGGGCGGTGCCCCGCCCCCCACCTGCAGTTGCCGTTTGCCACAGATCCTACCAGCTCCCTTTTAGTTTTGTTCATTAAATAAATGTTTTGAACTTGCCTACTGACTGTCTCTCCCTGAATACTGGATCCTTCTGTCCTCGTTCGATGACAGATACAGGGGTGTTGAATGAATGAATGAATAAATGAATGAAAAGGAATGCATTTCAGACAATTTTGACCAACAACAATAAATAGATCTGTCATGATGGGATTCAGATTTCTAACCCACATGCAGAACACAACGGAGGCAGATGAAAAGTTTGACTGTTTATTGAAACAAACACAAAGTTATATGAAAGATGCAGAGAAACTGGTCACACAGGGTTCTCTGTAGAGAGGGACAGTTAGGTTAGCCAGGATGCGGTAGATCTTAGCCAGAGGAATTGTGCAGGTTTGTACCTGTGATGTGATTCTGGTTTAGAAGCAGAGGGAGGGAACCAGGTGGGTCCAGAGGCTAGAGGTTGGCAGAGGGCTAAGCAACGGCAGGGCTCGACTTCAGACTTATCAGTGTTCAGGTCCAGAGTTTTCTTTCGATCCTCTTCTTGAGGGCGGGCAGGCAGGTTCAGACAGTTAGACTCTTCAGATGAGCTCCTGGGAGCCGGCAGGCAGATTTCAGCAGAGGAAACTCTTCCAGAGTTCCAGGGTTCAGTCAGGTTTCTTCCTAAGAAGCAGAGAGGACAAAAACTGATTAAATTCAGGTTCTTGTTTCAGGGGAGTCAGATAATCAGACAGGCTGATTGGCTCAGGCTTTGCTAACCATAACTGGCTTAACACTCTGACGCTGGAGTGTAGTCCTGCCGCAGCTTATATGCTGGTCTTCTGATGACTGATGGGTCGCAGGTGTGGTCGTCAGCTCAGCTCCAGGAGACCTAGGGCACCCTCTGCTGGAGGAAGGTGGACAGACCTCCAGATCCCAACAAGATCAACCAAATGCACACAAATAGAGACTAAATCAAGCTTGGCAGAAGGATGCATCTAAAGTTCACTCTGATGGGAAACCCAGCCTGAAATTGCAAAAGGAAAATTGTGCAGCCTGTATGTTTGAAGCATTTTTTTGGGACCAGACTAGAGGTCTACAAACGAAGTCCGGACTGATCCTGATCCTGAACAGAGAGCAATCAGAACCTTAATCTGTCTATTAGCATTATGTGGACATGTGGGTTCTGTTGAGCTGAAAGAAGGCTAATCCTTGTTGGGTTTGCTTTGCAGTGAATCTTCTCAGTTCTTTCCTCTTCCAGAAACAGTGCAAACTAACTAGATCTAAAGCTAAATAATCTGAACCTAAAGGGGCTTGAAAACTTCCTGCATCTGAATGCTCCCCTGATCTTCATTTTTAACTCAGCTGCATCCCCCCTGCTGCCCCCTGTGGTTTATTATCTACCTTTCAGTGTTTGTTTCCTTCACTGCGTCAAACATGACGCACCCTGGACGCATTCCTCCACCTCTCCTCCTATAAGGGAGCCTATTCCTGCTGTGACAAATGAAAGCTGGGAACAAATTACAATCCGGAGCCAGTAACACCCATTTTTTTTATCTTTTCATGTAATGAGAAAGACATCAGCCAACGTTGGGAGAACTACCATGACAAACAGCAGCTCTGCTCTGCATATTTTATTTCCTCTGTACATTTGCATCTGTTTTTTTGGTATCTAAATAAGGTTGGTTATGCGCTGTGTAGGGTCACGGTCTGCATTGATGGGATGTAATTAAAAAGAAACGGATGATGGATGGAACTCATGTGAAAATTGTGTTCAGAGGTGTTTCTAAATGTAATAAGAAACCATTCGCTTGGTTGGAAAGAGCAAACAGTTTTTATGTAAGTGTCAGAAAGAATTACAGTGGAGAGCAAATAAACGTCTCATGATGGAGGAGGTGATCCGTCAACCTTTAAGGCTCAGAGATGAGGGGGTTTCTACCTTAGGTACTGTGGTCTCTGATATCTCAACTTACATGGATGGCCTGAATCTCCTCAGTGGCTATGTTTAAGAGGTTTTTCTTTCCATAATGTGATAACTGTCTGAAGCTTTAGATGACACTGTCCCTTTAAGAGAAGTGCCACGTTAAGGTGTAAATACATGTTAATTTACCTTGGTCTGCGTACTGCGAGCGGGAATATTGACATTAAACTTTTCCCACTGACAATGCCAGGTTAACCCGGGTTTTTCAAACATGGGTCAACCCGCTAACAATCGGCATTTGGTTCCCTTCCTTTTGGCAAAAAACAGTTGGGTCTAACCCCTAGCCGGCGAGATGGGTGGCCTAAGCTTAAGTTAGGTCAACATGGGTCTGATATTTCCTCAGCATGCCATTTAGAACCGAGGCATTTTGACAGTCGTCTCTTTGACCCGGGTAGACCAGCATCAGTGGGCTGTTTCCACTGCCATAAAAAGCCAATTGTTCCCGGGTTTAAACAGGTTTTAAGGCCAGTGAGAAAGGGTGTTAGACTAGAGAGGTATGCATGGTGGTTTAAACAAAAGGTAAATACTCTGAAAAGAACACAAGAGACTGTAGATGTTGAAACCTGTGTTTCACAGAATGTTAGCTTAGCACAGCAAGTTAATTTTGATGCATGATGGCTGTATTTTTTATTATTTTTTATTATAGATTGCTTAAATGGCTTAAAACAAAGTTGTTGAAAGTAAAGAAATCTTGAAATGATGTACAAATCAAGGCTACTCTGCAGGACATTCCTTATCTGGATTTTAGTGGTTTTCCACTCAGAGTTACACTCCATTACATCAAATTTTCCAGTGTTTGATCCATCCTTGGTGTTTTTCTGCAGAGTGTTACTATGCAGAGAGAGAGATAAAACACACATTCTGCTGTATTTCTCCCTGCAAGCAGATGCTTTTATGTCACCATCCTAAATAATAAAATGTTATTTTAATAACTGCTGATGTTAAGGCAAATGGTAATCGGCCTGTACTTTTTACTCCTATGTCAAGTCACAGTACTTTGCACTAAAAACAGTCACCCACCTACTGCATGCATCTAAACATTCACACGCTGATTTCAGACAGCAGGCAAGGTAGATCCCTACCTGAATGAAACTGAATGTTATGTTTGATTCAGTTGAGTAAAAAAATGTATCAATCAAACAAAATATTTCCAGAATTTATGCATGACATAAAGGTTCAACAGATCATAACTACATCATCCATCTATCTTCTCCAGCTTAATCTGTCAGGGTAGCAGTGGCGCTGGTGCCTATCTCCAGCAGTCTATAGGGTGGGGGAAAGACAGGGTACCGCCTGGACAGGTCGCCAGTCCATCACAAAGCAACGTAGAGACATACAATCACACACACACACTCACACCAATCATTTTATTGAACTGTGGGAGGAAGTACCTGGAGAGAATGCACACGCAAGCACAGTCAGAACATGCAAACTCAATGCAGAAAGACCAGAAATCAAACCCAGGACCTTCTTGCTGCAACGCAAAGGTTCTATAAACTGTGCCACATCACAACTGGATCAATCAGTATAAATCTGTTTGAGAAAACCAGAAGGTTACATATCTGGGAAGATTCTCAGTCATCCAGGTCAATGTTAAATGCTACTCAAAGCTGACCTAACAATAGACTGGAAACAACACAACAAAAGTGTTGTTTCTTCATTGCAGTCATAATGTCACATCTTGGTTGGTATTTGTGCACCCAAATGCAGAGGCAGGGAGGCAGAGGTGAGTTCTTGCAGATTTAATCAAATGAAACAGTTTAACAAAGGCAGAAATCCAAAAATCCAACTAAAAATGTAAAGCAAACCAGAACCACGGAGACATTAGGGGAAACCAAACACGAGGAGCCAGGGAGAGGCGAGGTATGAAGACAACATGAGAAGCCAGCAACGACAAGGAACCAACAAGGACTGACTGCAGAGGAAGAGTATATGTAGCTGACTGAGACAATGGCAGGGCTAACAAGCTGACAAGGAGCAGGTGTGAGAGGAGACAATGAAGGAGCCAAGGGGAAAGGAACACACACAAGAGGGCAACAGAGGAAAACAGAAAAACCTGAGAACTAACATAAATCTAGAAACTACAACAAAATAGGAATTAAACCAATAAAACTAGAAAACAAGGAGCAAAGTAAAGTACAACATAACCAAAACCATGACACATTATATATATAAGATATATATTTATATACTAGTCAGAATCTGTGTTTCAGTGAAAGGTTGGAGTCAGACTAAAAAATATGCAAGAGGGGGTCACTCTAGTGGCTGGAACTTGGAGGGGATTTCACTGGGAGTTGGAGGGAACTGGGATGCCATTCGGCTAGATTTGACTTGGAAGGGCCATTTTGAATGGCAATTACTCTTTATACGTAGATATATATGTATGTTTTTGAATAGAAAAAATGTTCTTCCACTTTATGATAATTCAATGCTTTTATTTGATTAAAATTGAATAAAATAATTTTTTTTAGCATGATAAAGAAATAGTATAGTTCGAGGGTCTTGCTTATTCTGCATGCCTCTGCATATTTGCTCTGGCCCTGAAGCATGAAATATTAAATACATTATTGCAGATTAACTCAAGTTTTGAGTTTAATGATATTTTTGTGTTGGTAGGAGTTTATTAACATGATCAAATGTTTAAACTGTCATGTTGACCCATAGACAGTCTGTATATTTTTACTTCAGAGGAATATTTGAGTGGAATAAAATTAGGAATAAAATAAGGATGGATTGAGACTTTCTCATTCTTCAACTAGCTCTCAGGTGCATTCCTATGCAGCAGAGGACATGCATTATTAGTACTGGTGAACACCCCAACTGAGAAAACCACCCATAAATAAATATTGAGCTTTTGGAGCTCTGCCTTTAAAACAGGCCTTATCATCAGTGGACCCTAATGAATGCATCTCATGTGAAACTTTGCGAGGCAAACCAGGCTTCCAACCTGGCCTATGCGGGAGATCCGACTGGGAAGCTGATCCATAAAGTTAATGGAAAGACTGGCAGCCAGCAGCAACATGCTGATCCCTCCTGGCAAGGCAAAACCTTAACACATTGCAGAGAGCTGAGAGGAAGCAGTAATGGTGTTGGCAGAAACAGCATCGACTGTCAGTCATGAAAAACACCTAGAGAGGATTTTCTCAAAGTGTGATGCATTCCTGGAGAAGGATCACTGGTGATCACAGTCATACAGAGGAGGCCTCTCTGTTTAAGCACTCGGTTCGCTTTAATTGTTACTGTCCATGTGTTTGTGAAACTCCTCTCGTGTCAGAAATCAGGCGATTTTTTCCTCCTCTTTGTCATTAGTCGGTTTTCCTCAGCACTGATTCAGCTTCTCTCTTCGTTCCACACCTCCAGATGCTGCATGTTCTGCTGGTTTTGAATAAGTCTGTAAAATTAGCTCGTTTTATCAGGTGTCGAAGAAAATAATCAACTATTCCCTCCAGTTAAATAATCTGTTGACTCCTGGAACCCTGAACCATTCAGGTCCAGTTTTGATCTATATCCCTGATCGAGCTCTGGACTCCTGGACCTCTGAGCCTTCCTGTTCTGATCCGTTTTCCTGACCTGGCTTGGATTCCTGCCCGCTGCATCTTGGTTGCAGCCCACCGGCTGAATCCTACCTCGTTCAATAGAGATTGACTGAACTGTTAAACCAGGTTAGTGACTCACATGGATCCTTCATCACTAGGGGTGGGTATTAGTAAAGAAGTCATTAATCGATTCGAATCACGATTCACATGCCACGATGCGATTCTATCACGATGCATCACGATACTTGAAATATTGCGATGCATTGCGATATTTTGTAAGAAAAAGATACAGCCCTTACCAGTGGCTGACTGGCTGTGTGTGATCTGGATAGCGTCTTCAATTGATGCATAACTGAAAGCAACTGAATTCATACATAGCGGTATTTATTGAAACAACTTTTGGAGGTGTTGCCATGAAAACAAATACTGGACAGAAATATTACTATTACTGGCGTGGACACACTGACAAAAAGATCTTAGGATTCATCAAACTTAAAATAACAAAATAAGGATAATCAGTGCCGTTTACATGACCTCAGTGGTCCTTTTGCAAATTACGTACATCATATCAATTTCATTTTTACCTTCTTTGTTTTTAAAGCCAGAATGCATCAAAGCATCTGACTTGAAATGTGATGGAGCCGGGGGGCGAATTTTCTCTGTCTCCTCCATATGTTGTTTATGAATGACTCGTCTCAGTATCCCGCAGCCGGACATGCTTGTGACACAAAGCAGCAGGCGTCAACACATCCGCAGCGACATCTGCTGGAATAGAAGTTGTATTCCACTTGGTTTGGCTGATGTGCGCCAACCATTAATGTATTTTATTTGTTCACTTTTTTTTTGCCTTCAAGAATCGATGCAGTAGATCACAAAAATTAGAATTGCGATGCATGGTCATGACGATTATTTTGCACACCCTTATCCATCACATTATCATGGTCACTAACCTGTATTTTTCTACAACAGAGATTCCAGTGATAGACGCTCGAGGCGCAGATTTACATCCTGATTCTTTTTAAATAAACACTTGAAATTATCCCAGTGTCTGTCTTGCTGTGAACAATGAATCCCCTTCTCTTGACAAACATGTTATAAAGTAAACCTTGAGAAAGAACCTGACTTGCTATGTGAATAGTAATCGTTGCAGATCTGAGGCCTGAATCAATGCAACTCAGCACTCATAATCTAATATATGTAAAAGGGAATTATATATATTTTACCATCTATTTTCTTGGTTTAACCCCACCTAGAAACAGGCTATGATGCCAGGAACTGACCCTTCCTCACCTGCCACCAAGCCCACCTTGTACCACACCTTCATGTCCCTCTCTGTGACCAGTGGGTCAGTATGACGCATTTTACACCAAGCTTCCACATTCAACCAAAATACTTTTTCCAATCTCTAACCCGACAGAACCATGAGATTAAGTGTAGAATCTGTCCTAAAAGTGTGGTAAGACCCCCGAGGTTTTATCCTTATGAAAAATGGATTTATCATTTCAGAAATTGCAAGGCCTCTTCCTTATGAATGTCAAGTTTTTTGTGTTGGCAGAAATAGTTATTCATAAAGCTTCTATGAGTTTAATCTTGCTGTGAGGCATTACCAGCAGCTTTGAAATGTAATGACAGAGGATGAAAAGCAAATACTCAAATATTTTATTGCAAAGAATAATTTGAACAGCTTTAATCTTCCGGGACAGTTGTGAGCAGTCCGACAGAAATCTGCCGGTCGCCCTCTCCTGCTGCTGTCGGGGTTAATTAACTGAGGGGAAAAGTAGTGGCTCTGTTTTGCATAAGCACGGAAATAATTATTGATAGAATAAAGGGCTTCATCTCTCCGCTTGTGGACAAGGGCAAACAAGTAAAAGGAGGGAACTTCAAGGGGGAAAAATATGCACAAAGATAAAAGATATGCTGAATAAACCTGAAGTTTAACTAAGTTGGCTTATAAAAACCGAGAGTAGGCCATGATTATGTCGTCAGTCAGGAATCACAGAAGTTTAGAAAAGTGTTTGTTTGACTTCTAAACTAGCAGAAAAAGATCTTATCTGTAAATGAAACAAATTCACATGAGCATCAAAATCACCAAGGTCATTACCAAGGTATGTTTTAGAAAAAAAAACAGAAGCTTAAACAGCAAATAGGTAAGAAATACAAAAAAAAACAGCCACAAAGAAAATTCATGGAACAGCTGGAAATAATATTCCCCACAAACATTAGCTCCTCTCCATCAACAATATAAGGCCAGGTTTTTCTCTTTTCAAACCTGAAAGTGTGGTTCAGAACTACTTCAGTGCATTATGTAGCCAGTGTTTTTGCTTACTGCTTTCTGAACCAATCATAAGAGACTTCCTAGGGTTACAATCATAGCATTACATTTGTTATTTTATGTAGGAAAAGAGCAGCAGTCTGCAAACATGGAAGCCAGCACCAGAAGTGTATTAAGGATTTAGCTCCATAGATTCTGATCAGAAATAGCCTGAACGTTACCTAAGAGGCTTCAACTCTTCAAGGGCAGAGGACTTCAAACTGGTTTAATCAATGATTAATTTTGGGGACTTACATGACAGATGAATAAGTATTAGAGCCATAACTTATTTGAAACTGTCAGGACTCCTGTCTGTGTGTTTGTGTTTCTGTGTTTGTCCCCCTTCCTCCACCAGGAGGTGCCTGGTTCTGGTCCGCCTCCTCACACACCTGCTGATGGTTTTCTCGTTAAACGGAGTGTTCTTCAGCTGCTGACTGCTACTACCTGGACGCCAGAGTGCCAAGCTGAGTTTTGCTGAGTCAACCGGAGTTTTAACTTTTTTTTTGTCTTTGCCTCTCGGCAGGAAGTCATCCTGTAAACTGGATTTTTCGGACCTTCTCTCCCTGGAAGGATTAACTGAGCTACAAACTAAGCTGGGGTTCAAACAGGAGGTTTGGATCCACTTTCTCCAAGAGATCGTTTGAGCTTCGCACTGAGAAAGGGATTAATCTCCACTACGACCCATTCAAGTACCGCAGGAAATCTGAGTGGCAGTCAGTTTCTCCGTTCACCAACTATCAACCGCGTTCTTGGTAAACCCTGTTCCGCCCTCCACCGAATCAGACAAACACTGGAACCACGGCACACAGACAGGAGTCAATGAATCAACAACTTCTCTGGAAACGTGAGTCAGCAACCAAATCCTCTTCTCCAAGTTCACGAGTCAAATTCCCCACTGAGCCTGAACTAACCGCTGTGTCTGCCCCTCACTTTTCAGTTCCGGTTGAGTAGTGTTCAGAGCACCACTTCCCTCTGAAGTATCTCTTCAATAAAACCTGTTAAACCTTTTCCTTGGTCTCCCTGTTTGGTCTTCTGCACTTGGGTCAGAACCTTAGTAAAATCATGACAGAAACTAGACGAAGAGCTGGCAAAGTTCCTTACCGACATGTTAAGACTGGTTTATTTCTTAAAAAGATGTTTTATATATTTACAAAGCAATAAAGTCTGTGATGTGCATCCCCAGGAATTTGGTGCTGCTGACCACCTCTACAGCTGAGCTGTTGATGAGCAGTGGAGCGTGGTTAGGCCGGTTCTTCCTGAAGTCCAAGATGATCTCCTTGGTCTTCTCCACGTTCAGGATCAGGCTGTTATTTCTGCACCAGTCCACCAGCTGCTCCACCTCCTCTCTGTAGTCCAGGTCGTTGTCGTCTCTGATGAGGCCCACCACCGTGGTGTCATCTGCAAACCTCCCGATGTGATTGGTGGTGAACCTGGGGACGCAGTCGTTTGTCATCAGGGTGAACAGCAGGGGGCTATAGACATGTACTTGTAATTCAGTCTTTGTGTAAAATCTTGAAATCATATGTAATATGTAATTACCATAACAACATATTCAGTGCATGTCTATTATATGCATTTCATCAATTCAGCACTTTTGACACATCTGCATAATTATGCTCCATTAACACATACATTTTATTGTGATATATTTGTGTAATGTGTTATATGACGTGATTTATAGACTTCATTGACTTCATAATGCAATGTGACGTGCTTATTATTTTATTATTAGCTAAAGTCATATACTTACGCTATGAAACAGCCAGTGTGTGTCAAAGTGATGAATTTATCTTTATTTTAAAAGTCTTAAATCCCCCCGAAAATGAGAACATCATCGTTGTTTGATGCTGCAGCGCACGTATTGTTTACATTGACGGCCGGTGGCTTCACTTCAACCCTGTACTACCAACGGGCAATCAGAAATCGAGTGAATAAATAGAGATCAGTAGCAGCGCTGCATTGAATAAAATCAAACAGCCTTCCTCTGTGTTTCATAATCTGACCACAGACCACTTTGGACCAGCATATTAAGCCATGGAGTTCAAAGTAAATTCAAGGCCAGATTCACTGCTTTAGGTTAAATCTTACACCAGAAAATCAAACCAAACAAAATATATCTGATCAGGTGAGGGTTATCTCTGTTTTATTGCTTAACAGCTGAAGAGCTCAGACAGCCATATAATGGTGCTCTGGGTCATGTGAATCGTTCAGCAACAGATCCGACTCTCTGATTACAAAGGTACATTTAGGAGAACTCTGAACACTATAAGGTTTAACATTATGTAGACTGCGAGGTGAAAGAAAGATTAGGAAGGGCCTGGAGAAGCAGGAGCATCAAGCTAATGCTGGGTTCTGTTTGGACATGTCTGCAGCAGAGATGGACATGCTGACATGCTTCCTGTTATCTACTGTCACCGCTCGCATTCTTTTCTGCTCAAAGACACATCCCAACGCATTAATCAAAAGCGAGGCGACGCTGGACTGATGCCGTTTTATGTTAGTTTCTTCTTACTGGGAAAACAATGTCAACATCTTCGCCTTGTTTTGATGTAACAGATGAGCTTGGATTTGTGAGGCACGTCTGTCTGCCGGGGGAAGTGAGTTAAACTCCTTTTATCAGATGTGAGCGAGCATCATCTCAAGACAGGCGGCTCTTCGGCTTCCAATGATGTTAAAGGAAATATTTTCCCTGCAGGCTTGTTGCTGAGCCGCAGCTTTGAAGCTAAATGACAGGAGCAGTCAGGGATGGGATGTTTGTCGGTTTAAACAGACCACTGGGCATTTCTTTTGCACATTTTAATTCTTTCTTTTCCTAGAAAGATGGATTTATTTACAATTGGGGTGTTTCATTTTAAAGATCCATAATCTAACAGCAGTTAAGACAAGAAAACCTGGAAACATTATAGTTCAGATTTCTAGGAAACAGTCATTTAGCTTCTGAAAGGGTCTCCTGTCCAGAGGGGTTAAGGAACCAGTGTGGTTGGTCTGGATAAGGTAGGGTAGGCTTTTACATAATATAATTGATGAAAATAAGTGGTTGAGTGATAGACCAGAAAAAGAGAGATAGACCAAATCTGGTTCTGGGTCAAAAGATGACAGACTATAGTGCAGCTGACTGGATAATCGACGTCTGAAGAAAAAAAGACTTGCCGGAATTTTTTTTTTTTTTAAATCAGACTTTTAGGATGTAGGACAACCAGTTTTTTTACTGCTCTCTCTGGTCTGAGCTGAAGTTTGTTGTGTCATGGAACACCTTGAAGCTTTCTCTCCCCGGTTCTTTTCCTGAGGAGAGATCGCTCAGGACAAACTGTTTAAATAACAAAAAAAATGGGGTCACGGTACCCTCAAACTGTACAACCTCATTGACAAAATCTTACAGAGCTATAGACTGACCTATAGCACAGTCTTCAGCTTCCCATGAAGGCATGAATAAAGCATTCTCGCTTCTCAGCTCTGATTGGTCCTTGCCTGGAGCTCAGCCAGCATTGATTAAAACCTGGAATAGTTTTGGAGGTTTCAAGTTTTTCCTGGTGTCTCTTTATCTCTCTTTCAACCGTAATGACACTTTCCCAGTCTGTCACAAGTCACCTCAGCTCCTTGAAGAGTTAAATTCCCCTTGGTCAGACCAGCAGCTTGCCTCAAAGGTGTAGGAATGGCACAGAGCTCTGATTCATGGTAACAGCTTCCATTGGATGTGAGTAGTTTTTCTTGTACAGGTCACAGAGAATCTGGAACAGGCCAACGCAATGCAGCATGTCACAAAAATAAATCTGTTATAGAAAGAACAGTGAAAATTAGGAGTTTGGCAACAAGTCGTACACTTCCTTCCTGCTGTCTTTGAGTCTTCCAGTCTGAGCAAAAATGGCTTTAATCACATAAGAAAAGCAGGAACACAATGCGCCCCCAGTGGCTTCAGTTGGTACTACACCTTTGCAGTCACATGGATTTGAGGATTTCTAAACCCGTTTTTAACCACAAAACTTGCTTTATCAATCAAAATAAGAACTATTTACAGTGTATACCAACAATGTGAGAAACAATGTTTGTCACACATGGTGGCATATTGTTATTTCTGTAATAATATAGCTCTGGAAAACCGTGGCTGTGCTGCTAACTAGTGGCTGGAGGTTTGAAGTATAAAAATATGACAATCATATACCCTTTATTTAAATATTTTTACCTCTGCTAAGGAAGTTATATTTTTAGTGAAGTTTTACTGGGATTTTGTTTGTCTGTCCGTCCATCTGTGTGAAGGATAACTGGAAAAGTTAAGAATGGATTCTGATTAAATTTATAGCAAAGGTGCACCTCAGTTCAAATAATAATAGATTATATTAAGGTGATGATACGCATCATAATCTGGATGCAGGAATTTGTTTAAATATTCTTAATTTGGTGGCACAAGCAGTTCCTCTCTAAACCAAAGGGTGGCAGCAGTGACTATTGACAGCTTTAGCATCGGACTCAAAAGAGTCCAGAAAATGAAGACAAAAACACAGGAGAGGTGAGTCATGCCTCGCTGAAAGTCTCAATCTTATGACCAAACCAGAGAGCAGAGTGAATGAAGATGGTGAGAGCAGAAAAAACACCAGAGGCTGAACACACATGCTTTGCCTTATTCAGAAACTTATGAAAGGGTTTTAAGGAAATTGTTACCAAAGGTGCCGCTCATGCTAAGGAACAATTCATTAAAATTTGGTGATGATCTAGATCATGTGTTGGTTTTAGCTACAGGTGGAAGTCACAATATGGGGCAAAATTTGCTGCTTGGCAGAGATCTGCGCTCTCCGGGTGTTTTTCTAGTTACCATTTAAGACCCATTCAGACATATTTTGAATCAATACCAACATTTCTAATGTAATTCCAACGTAATTTCTCACACCCCTATAGTAATTAAGACTGAATGTTGTCCAGATTCATCACAGCAGTCCAGCCTGCTTTTAACTTACTGTTGACCCAGATGGATAAAAGGTAGAATTTGATGTATTCGGATCAAGCGAAATATTTTTTTTTTAACTTACTGATGATCATTTAGAAATGCCAAAGCTGTCATTGTCTTTTTCATATTTCAGCCCTCAAATCTTTATGATTCATAAATGACACATTACATTTTTTCTTTTATAGGTTTAGTATTTTTTTTCCCGCTTTGCTTTGAAGCCGGCTAAAAAACTGAATCTGCATTTTTTTTTTTCTCGTCTACCATCTGGGTGGTATCAGATAAGCTTCTCATTATCTCTAAATGCTTTTAATCTGTACTGCTTGAGTCTCCAAAACTTAATCTGAAGTTTATCTCTATGGGGTATATAATATGCTGTGTTATATATTAAGACCATATGGCTTTCTACTTATATTCAGTATTATTGAAATGAGATTCCCCTGACATGTAACATTTCAATGGCGCAGTAGCTGCAGATAGGCATTGTGTTTGTTCGTCCTCCGCTCCTCATCCTCATGTTCTGGATGAAGAAGAAGAAAATCAGGTAATGTAAATGCTGAGCAAAACATCTGCCAGATGAATGAAACTCAAACTACAGCTGACAGCTTGTGGGAAAACATCCATCTATCCTGCCTGCTATAGAAAGCAGGGGGAGCTGAACCAACTGGAACTCTATTATTTTTTCTTAAGAATATTTTTTCTCACTGATGGAAGCCTGCAGGGAAAACATCTACATAACAGTCCACAGTTATCTCCCAGGAAACCAGTACATTTGGCATAAATACTTCCTAAATGCAACTCCAAATCTCTGCAAAAAGTGGGAGTAAATGATCAGAGCCCTTTGTAAGGAAATGACACCTGTCATGTTTTGTGTATTGGAAGGAGGCAGGTAGGAGACGGTGTATTGATGTGGAGGTATTTATCAAAATGAATAATAGAGGAGAAGGAGGAAAGGTGGGGATACAACAAGACTAGGATGCTATTTAAAGGTGCTTAGTTACGTTATTTTAGGAGAGACTAAGGTTATATACACCAAACCTCCATCTAAATAGTGTTTAGTTTGTCCTTTTTTAACCTAAAGTAAACATAGTGTTATGATTTGGCCTGATAGCTCACCTTAATTGTTCATTTCACTCACCTGCCTATCTGCCTGGTCATTTTAGTTTATTCTATGGTTCATGTCCTGACTCAGGGAAGCCAGTGGATTGAGGGGGTTAAATGTTTGTCTAATGTCTTCTGGTCGTGTCCTGGCTCTTCTACTCTGAGCCCTCAGGGTTTTGGCTCGGAACGCAGAGAAGGACAGTTTTATTTCCCGTAAGCCTGTGTCCAAGGAGGAGACCAGTTTAAAGTCATGCTCATCATGGTTAAAGTCTTGTTTCTGAATCCTCTCAACCACTGAGTCTGCCCGTCTATCTTCTGAGGCTGCCTGATTGCATCTGTGCGTGTCGTTCTGGGCACGCTTCTTAACTCTGTCGGACGCCTGGAAGCCTGGATCCTACTGTTTCTGCCTGATCTGTCTTCCCCTGACTTGGATCGGCTTCCTGTAAGCTCTCTGGGGCTGCACCATCGGCCCCGTGCACCTCTCTTTGACTGGTGACGGTGCTGGACTGAACTATCAAACCAGTGAGTGACTCAGACAGATAATCAACTCCAGATGATTGTGGTCACTTACCCGTGTTTCTCCCACAACCAGAGTGTCTGTGATTGGGTGGTGCCCTGCCCGCCCTCTTGCAGTCGCTGTGAGCCACAGCCCCGCTCTCCTGTTCTGGTTCTGTTTGTTTTATGTTAATAAATGTTTTGAATTTTCCTACTGACAGTCTCACCTTGAAAACTGGGTCCTTCACATAAACAGACACTGTTCCAGCTGCCTGATGTACCACAGAACTATCAGAAAGCTCTATGGCGACAACTGAGGACTTAATAGAGCGCAACTCCTTCAAAGCTGTGAACCAACAGCTTGGTTTGTTTAAAGACCAGATACTAATTCAATAAACCAATTGACAGCAACTCTAAGATCTAGTAAATCTATTTTGACATAGCATTTGTGGATGAAATGTCCTTCGATGAATTGACACAGGGTTTTTATCACCCTTTCAGTTCCTTCTTACATTTTACATTTCCCCAAATTAATTTTTGATCGCATAGAACGATCTCCCTTTACTTTCTCTACCCCATCTTTTCCGCCTTTCTTTTTCGAATTTCTTCTGATTTACAGATATGCACAATCAAATCTATATGGTTTTGAGTTGCAATCAAAGCCATCCTATCTTCCTTTTCGTTTCCTTTTAATCCAGTATGGGCTCATGTCTCTAGAAACACCACCATCTGTTGTTATCTGAATAATGTGAGTTGAATTTGTAATTGCATATCTGGTCTACTGTCTAAAAAAGGAGATTGAATCTGAGCAAGTTGTTGTTTTTAAAGGTTTAATGTTTTCCATCCACTGAACTGCCAACAAGACCACCTGAAAAATCTCCTGCATAAACTGACAAACTAACAGGAATTAGTTTTCCAATCTTTAGTCGAAAATCAGGCGCTATGAATGCCACTCCTACTTTTCATTGTTTTTTATGCATCTTTATAGATCTGAATGAATTGATAATAACTGTTAACATAATCTTGTATTGAACTTCATTAAAAACTATTTTTTCCCTTCGTCTTTTCCAATAAATTCATATCTACTATTGCATCTTGTAAAATCCATGGTGGTTTAACAGCTAGAGCTATTAATGGACTTATTTCTATGCTTTGTATATTAAATTCCTCTGTCTTCCTTCCAATAGCTCATTAAAAACATTTCATATCTTTTTTTTTCCCTTTATCCCAGAATGGTTTTAAGTTTCAATTGTTGAATGATCAGGATTATAGATTTGTAGATTAACCAATAATTGAATGCTAATTGTGTTTTTCTTAAATCTGACGCCAATTCTACCATTTCCACTTCCAGTGCTGTTGTTGGGATTATTCTGAAGGCTCTTGTGCAGAGTTGCAATGCTTGATTTTGAACAATATCTGATTTTTAAGATGTATTTTTGCTGCTGCACTATAATTCAAACACCAATAATCTATATTTAACCTAATCAATCCTGTGTATATTGGTCTTAATGCTTTAATGCTCCACGTTCAATGCCAGCCAAACACCTCATAATATTTAGGACTTTTTTTTTACATTTATGTATCACTCTCTGTAGATATATATTACATATTATTTACCATCAAAAATATCCCCAAGTGCTTTATATTATTCACTTGTTCTAATTCTTGATAACTTTAATACCCTCTCTTATTTTTTTCAATCCAGCATTTTATCTGGATTTACAATCCAGATAAAATGTTAAAAGTTGTCCTTGCTTTTGTTTGCTTGTACTGTATTGTGTTGGTATTTTGGAGCTGAAAATGGGCCTTTTCCATTTAAATTTTGCATCATAAAGCTGAACCTGATGAACTGAATCTCAGGAGAAGCATTTTTCCCACCTTCAGATCTCAGTCAGACTCTTCGCTCTGAGATCTACCAGAAAAGAAGCTCCAACTTGTGTCAGAAACACTCCACTGCCTGTAGGTAAAATGCTGCACAACTTAAAAAGACTCTTTTTTTTGTTCCCTCTGTCTCTATCTTCTACCGTTTTTCTGCCTGTTGTCATCATTATATTTTTTTTTTTAATCCCACCATCTGTAACCAGAAGGCACATTATAGCCAAACCCCAAATGCTGATAAGGAGAAAAATCTGAAGTGACAAATATAGATCCTGAACTTCTGCTTCTCAAACTCTGATATTTTCCATAATCTATAATGACGATGAAAAATGTCATTCTCTCAGTTCAAAGTGTCCAAACATCTTCGTATCTTGATGGAAGGCTGTTTCCTGTATGAATAATCCAGCAGTAGTTAAAGTAGAGACAGACTTTTTAAACTCAAACCATTTCTACTGTAAACACACATTTGGAAGCTTTTGAAGCAAACAAGCAGTGGCGGATTTAAGGAAATTAGGGACCAAACGGAAGGCAGACACTTTGGACCTTCCGACATAAGAAGAAAACAAACAAAACAGCAGGTAATTTACAGAGATACAGACATTTTAATGGTATAAACAAGAATTATTTGTTTTTATTTTAACTCCACCCCAGCAAATTGTAGATGTGTTAGTATATGTGAATCTACAAACTTTGAAAGAAAAATAATCTATGTCATTAACTAGAAGTTGGTTTAGACTACCATTAATCCTGGCCTACTGAGGATATGGTAAGATAGGTGTCAATATAAGCATATCTCAATAAAAACATACGTTTGTTTACATTTGATCTCCATGTTTACATTTATCACTGCTGCACTTTAAAAATTGAAATGTCTTGAGAGCTGTACTGAACAAAATTTATTTTAGTATACACTCTGTTTGGACAAAATAACAATAAAGTCTGTCTAAGTCTAAGTCATATGGATTGGTGTTTGAAGTCTATAGGTCTATAATGGGAAAAAATTTGAGCGTTGATTTTTTTCATTTTGTTTTCAGCTCATTCATACATGTGCACTGGATACTTTATCTGTGAGAATAACCGTTAAGAAGTTAGGAATACAAGTTACAAGCTACAACTACAAATCTACAAGTACAAATCACAAATGTACGAGTGTGAACTTATTTACTAGCAGATGGTGTTAGTGCACCAAAGGGTTGTTTTTTTTCACGCCTTTTAATGGGGAAGAAGTCCAAAATTTATTTGTACTGTACATGCATTTAAAACAACGGCAACACTGGCTTCAAATCCCCCACACTGGTTACATTTTTAACACTGCTGCACTTTAGGAAATGGAAATTTCATGAGAGCGAGAGAGAATTTAATTTCGTATATATTTTGTGTATAGAAAACATGTGTTTCTGGTTTATAGAAAACATGTGTATGCCCTTTTTGTATACACTCTGTGTATCATCGATCTGATGCCACACACATATGTACAGCAGAGGGCAGTAATCACTTGTTGTTTTCAACTAGAAGAAGAAGAAGGAGAAGTGTACAGATGGTGGCTAGGCTAATGCTTAGCAGATCACTCTCACTCATTTCATGATGTAATATGACGTTTTGGCGTTTTCTGAACACTGACATTATCAATGCAACCGCAAAAAAATTTTGTGGTATTTAAGGTATTTTTCACATTTCTAACTACATGCCTAAACATTACTTTTTCGTAACTGTAAAAATATTTAATTGATAAGCCCAGATTATAATATTCAGAGCCCGTCTTGGACCTTTGAAACTGGCATATGCCTTTCTTCAACTGGCATAAACCATTTTCCTACTGGCATTTGCTAGTTTTCAACCGGCATATGCCACTTTTCTGGCAAATGTCACTTCTCAACTGGCTTATACCATTTTTCAAAACTGGCATGAAAGATAACACTTTTGGCTCTCGCTTTCTCTCCATCTAGGAGTCTCACATGTAATAAACCCCTTAGATGTTTGTATCAACATGCCTATATATGGTTGATTTTTTTTATTTTTATTTTTTGGAGATGTAGGTAAGAAATGCCAAAGCCACTTGTTAAAAAAAGGGACACCTGCAAAAAACATCTTAAATGTTGTTCTAACATCTGATATGATTGCATTAAATTCCCTTTTTTCTCATAGCAATCTGTACATTTTTTTTTTTTGCTATAGTTTTATATTTCTTGTTTTTTATTCTTTTCAAATTTCAATTGTTTTACAATTTACCTATGTGAGATTTAAAATATATAATAATTGATTAGGTGAAGGAAAAAATATACAGAAAAGGGGAGGGGTTATGAATTCATCCTCTAGACCAGGGGTCTGCAACCTGCGGCTCCAGAGCCACATGTGGCTCTTTTGACCTTCTCCACTGGCTCGTAATAGTGGCTAAAATGTATATAAAGAACTAAATAATGTATTATAATAAATACCAGTATTTAAAAGCCTTATTGTTTTTTACAAAATGAAAAAGATTTTAAAAGAACAAGAAATATTTTTAAGACCAATTTTTCTTTTATTTAGCCTGGAAATTATGTGTTTTGACATTATTTTAATGTTAAAAAAATACATTGATCGTTGATTGTTTAAGATGGCAACTAATTTCCTATACAAGATTAAAAAAAAAACACTTTTTAAAAAAAAAAGTCATGTTATATTTTGCAGCTCTAATAAGTTTTACTTCGGCTCTTTGGATATGAAAGGTTGCAGACCCCTGCTCTAGACAGAGTTTAGATGGATTGCTTATGAATTCCCAACAATTGCATTAATTTAGTTACATAAATGTATAAAGTAAATTAATAGGCATTGATTGCTACATTGGATTTACTATACAATGCAATTATGCTTGTTTAAAACTGGTTTCAAGACAAATATAGACAAATATAGAATAGTAGCCAATTGAAATATAAGTGTTGCTGCCTGTTAGCATCATTAAAGGTATCTGTGCTGCTGAAATGTGAAATATAGCCCGATTAACAATGCAGCATTTTGACTAATATCAGACCATAAATCCACCTAACAAGCACCCTAATAAGGTTAACCGTCATACTCTCTGTAAATCAGTTTCGGTGGAACAGATATAAAGGATGCTCTGCATCGAATTAAAAGGCCAAAGGTGTTAAAGAGCATTATAAAATCCTTCACAGCTGATTAAAGGCTTTAAAATAAGGCTGTTTGGATATTAACAGTGTTGAGTTCTTAGAACTGATGTAAAGATAAATATAACAAAGAAACGTTTAATGTTAAACATTTTTTCCAGCCCATAATATTAAAGGAGTAACTATTTATCAAGGTATGGAATCTCCTTCTATGTGGTCATATTTTATGATTTAAACAAAATGTCTGATGAGTGCTGATGCTATGATGTGTGCATCGTCAGATATCCTCTTCAAACTAGCAGCCTCGCTCGCTGTGGCGTACTAAAACCACATTTCACTTTAAATTAGCTCTCTGCCTTTAAACTCACACACACATAAACGCATGTCTGCAACGTCACACACAAGGACACACACACACAGGGTGAGACATGCTTCTGCTTCAGCAGCCCAACCTCACACAGGCACCGAGCTGCATCCCCATCACCACACGCTCACATGTGAGAGCGGCAGATCTGCACCAGGCCACCCAGCGACGCTCATGCATGGCTGATTGATATAAACTGAGACCGGCGGCGCCTGGTGGTCGCCACATTCCCCACATTTCTCATTTTTTATTCTGGGACTTTTCTTAATCATTCCAAAAAAGTAAAAAAAAAAAAAAGAAACAGTCCACAGGACTTTGTTTCAAAGTTGGAAGATATTTCACTTGGCATCCAGGAAGCTTGTTCAATTAAAAATGCGCCACACTACCATGTGATCAGTGCTGTGCTTTTATTCTGGTTTTATAATGATGGCTGCAGGGGTGGGGAATTGACTTCAAGAACATTAGTACTTTTATAAGACACTATATAATATGATAGTATGTGTATTTTTCTGCTGATTTGAAACTGTAGGTTCCAGTCTGCAGCTTACATTCTAAGATCACTTAACCCAACAGCAGTAAAACAAATCTAGTGACTTTTAGCCTATGAAATCCACTCATTTGATCATGCTATACACCAGTTTTTGTTTTTTTTAAACAGTTAGCTGGGTTCCCTTACGTTGTTGAAAAAGGCTTCAGCGTTTAATAAAATACTAAATTTCCATGGTGCTTTAACTAAACCAGGTCAAGAAACGACAAGTCCTTTGGTTAAAGCTGGATGTGTGAAATGTTTGACTGACATCATGAGATCTGGTGTGCTATAGGCTAAGGGTTAAGAAACCCATCTCTGTCCAAAGTACTAGTCATGTGTCACCTGATCAAATTAACATATTTAATTGGCTAAAGAATGGTGGAAATGCTGCAGCATGGTGGCTTATAGGTCAACACATTGGAGGGCAAATGAAAAACTGTGAAGAAAACAATTAGAAAATAAAATTGAGAAAAGAGCAAAGTAAATAAGGTTTTGTGAGTAATCAAAAACCTTTAAAAGCACAGTAAAGGGACTGTCCTGATTAAGGTGTTCAATAACATCCATATTAAATCAGACTCTGGAAGAAGCACAGTGCTGGTGTTATTGGTCCTCAGTGCAGTACTGTTGAATACTCGATTTTATTAGAGCATCTGTAAACTGGGTCGGCCTTTCTGGTTTAGCACTGGAGTGGTTTAAGTCCTACCTGAAAAAGAGGGACTTCTATTTGACAGTAGGAAATTTTAAATCAGAGACCATACAAATCACTTGTGGGGTTCCTCAAGGCTCCATTCTGGGGCCCCTCCCATTCAACCCTCCCCTTAGCTCAGAGTATAGCAAACAAACAGATCAGTTACCATCAAATTGTCACCAGGTGACTATTAATCCATCAGAAGGTTGGTTAGATGCTTAAACATATTAATATGTAGCATAATTTTCTCCGACTGAATGTAAATAACAGGTAATAATCTTTGGACCAAAGGAGGAGAAATCCTCCTATGGAGGTAGAAACAATTGACTATGGACGATATCTTGGTGTCATGACTTAGACATAGACAAACTTTATTGCCATTTTGTATACACAGAGGGCCGGATTTATCAAGATCCAATTTTGCGTGCAGTAATTTGCGCTCGCAAACTGGAATTTTGCGCGAGGGGCTGAACCATGGTTTGCGGGTGATTTAACAAGAGTGATTGCGTAACTGGTGGCAGGTGCAAAACTGTTGGGGACGCCCTATTTAAATGATGGTTTTGCGCGTTTTGTGGTTTGCGGCAAAGTAGTTTGTAGTTTGTACAAATTAGTGCATTAAGAGATTTAAATCTTACAGTGACCCCCCCCCCCAAAAAAAATAAAAAATAAAAATAGCAACCTTTATTCCCTAAGGTGGTATGTGGCTGAATTTCTACTTCACTGCAGTAAAAAAAAAAAAAAAAAAAAAAAAAAAAAAACAGGTGTTTTGTATTGGCCTGTGGAAAAATGCACATACCAAATGGCTCACAAGAAGTGATTGTGGATGAGAGTACTGCGCGTACGCATCCCCGCAGCATTGGCACGTTGCTCCGCAGGCGCAGTGGGAGAACCCTGACCCCGTCGGACAGCACTTCTGAAAAAACGAGATTGGGAGATCCCAGCTCTCGCTGCAACCGTACGCTAGAATGACCCAGATGCAAAAAAGTGCAATGTTGCAAGGAGTTTTGTGATATCTGGTGTTGCGTGGGTCCTCCTTGTGGCTGGCTCCAAATCCATTCGGAGTTCCCCCAACAGCTCCAAAATGGCAATGCTGGATAAATGATATGTTTTGATGATCGTTTCCTCGTTCATTGCAAAAATATTCACACGGAGTGAAAAAATGCGTTCTCTGCGTCTCCTTGCTTCATTTCGATGTCTCCTTCTTGCGACAATAACCGCTGCCATGTGTGCGCAATTACGCATACAGACCATTTGCACCTTCTTTTGAAACGTGTTAAATATAGAGTCAGATACCGTTAGCAAAATTGCTTTCAGGTTTAATAAATCACTTTGCGAGTGCTAAATTAATATATTTACATGTTCTCCTCCCACGAGACGCACTTTTGCGTGTAAACGCCCCATATTGCATATTCATTGCAGAAAAAGTACTAAATGGATAAGAGGCGCTATTTAGCACGTTTTAAAGACCAAATCCTTTTAGCACGCTGTTGATAGATCAGTTTGTACATTTTTTAGCGTGCGCAGTGAAATAGCTCACGTTTTAATACACGCAAACCTTTGATAGATCCGGCCCAGAGTGCTCAAAATTTCAGTGCATACAGCTTTTCAAAAGTGAATGAGCAGCTTACAACAGTGAAAAGAACATTACCATGATTGTATCGATGATCAATCATGGTGCATCGATGATCAGAATGTAAACAATGTAGGAGAAAAGGCAAAAACAGTTTAAAGTCATTGTGCAAAAGACATTGATATGGAAAGGTTAAGTGCAGTACAAATAAATAAATATGGTGCAAAATACCATAGAACATTGAGTTGTGTTCTATTCAATAGGATTATGGAAAAATAAGCCACGTTGGTGGCGCAAATATGATGTTTTCAAGCTTGATGCAGAGTCATGATTATAGTCTTTATTAGATTTTCAACAGTTCAACAGTCTGATGGCAGCGGGGAAAAAGCTGCTGCAGAACCTGCTGGGCGTTTAGCGAATGCTACAATGCCTCTTCCCAGAGGGGAGGGAGCAGGGAGCAGCAGGGAGAACAGTCCATGGTGGGGGTGTGAGGGGTCGCTGATGATGTTACGGGCTCGGGACACGCAGCACTGGGATGAAATGTCTTTTATGGAGGGAACAGGAGCCCCGATGACCATCTCTGGTGTTCTTACCACTCTTCTTACGTTCTTCCAGTCAGAGGCGCTGCAGCCTCCACACAACAAGTAGTACAGCTGGTCAGAACGCTTTCTATGGTGTATGGAATGGGGTATTAGTGAGTCTTTTATGACCTGAAGAACATTTCCAGGATTAAAGGACTATTGATCAAGCAGGATCTAGAAACACTAATTCATGCATTTTTCTTTAGTACAACAGATCACTGCTACATTGTCTTCATAGGTTTGCCAAAAACATCCGTCAGACAGTTACAGCTGTTCCAAGATGCTGCTGCTCATGTTCTCACTAGAAATAAGAAAGTAGAACACACCAGCTGGTTCTGAAGTCCACTGTAGATCAGTGAATAGACTTTTTTCCCCCTTTTGTTAGTCTATAATTGAATGTATCATAACCTTAAAACAAAGCAGATCTGTTATCAGTGTATCTACCTCTCAGACCACTCAGGTCTTTTAGTTCCAGCCTACTCTGTTCTGTGAACTAGAACCAAACATGGAGAAGCAGCATTTAGTTACTATGCTCCACTGATCTGAAATAAACCAGAAGACTGGAAGGCCTGAGTTTTTATGAATGAAAGTTAAGAACCTATTTCTTTAGAGCTTCCTTTGACCTTTAAAGTTGAAATGATTATTGTTTATTACTGAGGTATTAGGTATTTTAAGGTTGTGGTCCAATTTTTTTGTATGTTTCTGCTTTATCATGTTTTTTTTCCTTAATTAAATTTACTATATTTTTGTTTTATTATTAATATAATACTATAATGTACTATAATATAATATAATATTTTTATCATTAATATTGTTCTACTGTATTGTTTGATTAATGTAATGCACAGTACATTGTCTTTTAACTAAATTGTGCAAAAACAAATAAATTTGCTTTTGCCTTTTTTGATTAAGGTGATTTTCAAAGTTTAATTTCTGTTTTGCACTTTTATTTCAAATGTCCATTTAAAAACAGATACTTTGCTGGCAGTGATAACTGAACAAAATCCCCCACATACAGGGAAGGTTCAGAATTGACACTGAAACCAGAGATGGCACTCAGCTACCATTAAAATGCTATTTGTGGACATCAAGGTTTTTTGCCGCTAAAGGGGAGAAAGAGAGGTGGACTGAACCAGAGCTTCCAAAGTGAAGTCGAATGTAAAATGTCAAATATCAGAGAAAAATCTGCTTAAACCAGAATCCAGCTGCCTGCAGCATTTAGTCAAAAATAATGCAAAGAACATGACATGCAACAGCACACTAGTTGTTTCCCTCAGACCAGAGGATAATGGCAACATTGGTC
Source organism: Cyprinodon diabolis (assembly GCA_030533445.1). Lineage (NCBI taxonomy): Eukaryota > Metazoa > Chordata > Actinopteri > Cyprinodontiformes > Cyprinodontidae > Cyprinodon > Cyprinodon diabolis. The sequence continues at coordinate 42,635,881 of CM060075.1, read as the reverse complement.
GTTCTCAAGTCCTCCATCAGATGCTCACCAGTCAGTTCAATATTGGCATCATTTTTTTTCCTTATTAAATAATATTGAACTTTGCCTAGAAAATACAGTACTTACCAAACCCTTTTTTTTTTTTACCATTACACCCCTCATGGTAAGTAGTAGTTTTACATGTACAAATCCGCTGTAATTTCCATTTTGAATGAATCTCTTTTAATCAAATTGAACAAGATTGCATTTTAGCACTCATAGATTTACCCCTCTGGCAACAATCAACCAGCAGTTAAATTTTTAGGAATAGCAGCTGCAGTTCTGTGTGTGTTTAACAATATGCCAACCATTTATAATGATGCAGTTCTTACAGGAGTGTCCACTGTTTAATATTTCAGCCCCGTATCTCTATATGTCTTCCAACTGAGCAGCAGAGAACATGTATATGACTCTGTGGAAGAAGATGGTCAAGGATCTGTGAGGCAGGAGGTTACATCTAATTTCCTTGAGCTATCACTAGATTCCAGCTGTCCTTCAAATACGGTAGATAGATAGAAAGAGAGATGGACGGACGGACGGACGGACGGAAAGAAAGAAAGAAAGAAAGAAAGAAAGAAAGAAAGAAAGAAAGAAAGAAAGAAAGAAAGAAAGAAAGAAAGAAAGAAAGAAAGAAAGAAAGCGTGTGGTCATAACATTTACAAATCTTTGATTTCACCCTGGAGCACCATGAAATCGAAACAAGCAGTGATCGGAGAGGCAGCAGAGGCCAAGAATGAGCTATTGAGTTCCAATGCAGAGACTTGAGTATGTACTTATTTGAAGATACTAATCTTTACAGCCCACACAGTTCAGTTTTTTGGCCAAAGAAAACATTACTGCTAAATGTTGACAATAAGATGACACATTTGAACTTGCCAGTTGTACAATTTTTTCATGGTTTTATCTAAAGCTCGGACCCACATGCAGAAAAACCAATTCAGAGAGGCCAGGAGAAAAGGTTTAACAGATTTTATTTGAAGAGATAAAGCACGGTGCAGTGTTGATCTGAACTCTGCTCAGCCGGAACTGGAAGGTGAGGGGAAGACACAGCGATTAGTTCAGGCTCAGTGGGAAATTTAATTTCTGGATTTGGAGAAGAGGATCTGGTTGTAGACTCACGTTTCCAGAGAAGTTGTAGAATCTTTGACTCCAATCTGTGTCCTGTATTCCAGTGAAAGTCTGATTTAGGGGAGGGCAGAACAGGGTTTACCCAGAACACGGTCTGTTGTAGGTGAACGGAGAAACTGACTGCCACTCAGATTTCCTGCGGTACTTGAACGGGTCGTAGTGGAGATGATTCCGTTGCTCAGTGTGTAAACTCAACATCCTCTCAGGGAAACTGGATCCAAACCTCTAGTTTGAATCCCCAGCTCAGTTTGAGGCCCAGTTGATCCTTCCAGGGAGTGAAGGTCCGAAAGATCCAGTTTGCAGGATGACTTCCTGCCGAGAGGCAAAGCCAAAAAAACTAAGTTAAAACTCAGGTTGACAAGAACTCAGTTTGACTCAGCAAAACTCAGCTTGGCTAGAGTACCCAAAACTGGCAAACACTCTGGCGTCGAGGTAGTGGCAGTCAGCAGCTTAAGAATACTCCTTTAAGGAGGAAACCATCAGCAGGTGTGTGAGGAGGCGGACCAGAACCAGGCGCCTCCTGTTGGAGGTAGGCAGACAAACAAAAAAACAAACACACAGACTGGAACCTTCCAGTACCAGAGTCCAGAGCAACTCTGCACCGTGTTTATCGCTTCATTAAAACCTGTCAAACCTTTTCCCTTGGTCTCTCTGTTTGGGCTTGTGCATTTTTGGGTCAGAACTTTGAAACACCATGACAGAAACATGTTTAAAAAGACTTACCAGTATTGGACGGGGTGCCGATACTGCCCTAAAATGCTGGTATCGGTATCGGCGAGTACCAACAAATAGGGCACCGATACCATTTTGAGAGCCATAAGTTTATTCAACTATTGTCACCCACTCCTGGTAGGCAATAAAAAAAAAATATTTTTATTATACAGTAGAACTTTTTGATAAAAAGTTCTACTGGATTCACTTTGTATTAGATATTTTCCTGCTTCACAAAGGTAGGCAGCAGCTTGACAAAGCCACGATGGCAATTATTTTACATTATTATGGTATCGGTATCGGCCGATACTGCACAGCCAGGTATCGGGTATCGGTATCGGGGCCAGAAAATGGCATCGGCGCAACACTAATTTCGTGCAAAACTTTTTTTGTATTTTGTCCCTTATTTTTTCTTTCTTCACTATAAACAAAGTAATGCATCTTTAAATTTGTAGGGAGGTTCTATAAATGAAATGATGCAAACAATCTATTTTAATTTTAGCCTGTGAAGCAACAAAGTATAAACAAACCTTTAATGGAGCAAATCCTTCTGCACGCCTATGTACCTCATCCATCTTAAACCCACACTATGAGCTGTAACTTTTAAATCAAATTAATATAGAAAGTAGGCTGTTGTTATCAGTTTAATAGTTTAGGATCAATACATAAAAAACTGAATAAATAGAAGACACAGCAGAAGTTTTGGTAACCTGTGAAATTTCCTCTCTTGGCTGCTTTTTATGGAGCTCTTTGACCCTAATGAGCTAGTGCAGTTGATAGTCTGTCCACATAACTCATTAGGAAAAAGCTGACTGATACAAAATTCTAAATTTATCAGTAATCTCAGTCAAGAGGCATGAGCTCCTCAAAGCTCAGATCATTAAAATAACAGATGTCCACTAATCAGGAAAATGTTGTTTGAGGACAGAGGGTCCATTTTAGGAAGTTTTAGATGTTATGTTTGCATTCTAAAGTACAAAAAAATGAAAGCATTTTAATGATAAAAGGGTATTCATTGAAGGGAAGAGATCTTTTTTGATCCATTACTCTTTTCAAAACAGACCAGGCAGAATGGATGGAGAACATCTCTAAAAATCTGCTTTTGATCCATTAGTAATTGAATTTAGGTCTGGACTTTGACTGGGCCATTCTGACACGTGTATGTGCTAGGGTGACCAACACTTTTCATAGCTAAAAAAATGTCCGGGGGAATTTCAAAAGCCTCCGGTCGGCTATGGTGCAGCAGAACCGAGCCATCAGCACCGTAGTGAAGTCGGTTTGAAGTTGGATATTAAATAGTCAAGCTCCACGGAGTCAGCGGGATCTAGCAAACAGCTGCTCCCTCCTCCCACAAGCGGTGGTGCATTTAGGGACCGTCAACAAATCTTTGAACCAAGCACTCTTGAGAAACAAAAATCAATAAATTCCTTATCTTATTACCAGCTAAGATGAAACTAATATAAAATCATGTAAATAGATAACATAAGTAAGGCACACTTGCCTTTATGCAATTTTAAGCTATTTAAAATTTTTAAGATATTTTTAAAGACAAAAGTTGGGACAATTCTTCAATATCTTCCATGTCATGTGACCTACTGAATCTAATCCTTTGTGAAATTGTTTTACTACATTAGCCTGAGGAGGCACACTCATTTTTATTCCATTTTAAGCCTTTGTATATTTTTGCCTTGTTCCCGGGAACCACCGAAAAAATCTGATTGACAGATGACTGTTGATATTAGATTGGCCGAATTTAGGTGTACAGGCTGACATATAACTAACTGGCCTGCATAAGATAATGAAAAAAAATAAATAAATAAAAAATACAGATTTTACTTAAGTATTTTTATTATAAGAGAAATTTTCAAAATTTTGCGACATTATCATCTGATAAAGAGTATATTTATATACATGTTTAAGCCAAATTGATTTGACATTTCAATATGACTTCCCTATGACTTTAAAGTACTTTCAGAAGTTTGTATTCTGAATGTGACTGGACTTTTCCTTTAATAACAAACTGTTTACAAAAACACACTTATTCTAATTTCCTCATCTTTATTCCACTCTTCATTTTGTAAACAGTGGCACTACATTAGCGTTCCTCTCTCACTCTTCCCCGCACAGAATGAAATCCCTCCTCCTCCACCTTGGTTCTGACGCGCTGTGCGTAAAAGCGCTTCAGTCGCGTTTCTGTGTCCAGAGCTGACAGGAGCGAATCTGTGCCAGCAGCAGCAGCAGCAGCAGCAGTGGATGAGATGGCTTAAAGCGCCAACTTCAGCCAGTCTGTGGCTGCTTCCCCAGAGGAGTATCTGCGCTCTGAGGTCCCCAGCGTGGACATGAAGGAGGAAACAAACAGTAAAACTCCGATTGAAGCGCTTCTTCATGATATGGACTGAGTGGGAGGCTCCAGCAGCGCGTGGATTTAAACTCAGCCCAGCTTTGGTCTCTACTCTGATGTTCTGAATGGCAGCGGAGAGTGGCGTGGCTGTACCCGGAGAGGAGCGGAGGTCAGTGTGTCGCGAATCACACCGCGGGCTTTAAAGGTTCACACATATGCGGACACGCCGTCCCGGGAGGCGCAAACATACACAAACACACGCGCACGTGTCTCATTTGGAGGGCAAGCGCGCTTTCCAAGTATTCCAAAGGAGGCGCGTGCGCGGAGGAAACAACGCACGTGCGCATTCTGTAGTTAAAATAACCAATAAGTCGTTATATTTAGGAAAACCTCCCGATCCAACACATTTTGATTTTAAACTTTTTGTATTTTATTTAGAATAAATGTCATATACCTATAGTTTACATTATTAGTTGTATTATACCAAGATGACTAAATCTCCCATATTTGATGGTTTTAAATTCGATTACATTTTATATATATATATATATATATATATATATATATATATATTTAATTTGGAAACATTTAAAAAGTAACTGTTTTATTTTGTTTTCTGTCTAATTTGAAGATGTAATTTGAATAGACTGCAAACACATCTTTACTGTCTTTTAATTAAAGCATCCAAATTCTTTTAAAATAATCTCATAAAATAAAGAGCACACAATTGTAGTCTAATTTTATTATATTTTATCTAAAAATTGAAGTTGATAAGAATGATGATGAGAAACCTGTAACCTAAACTAAAATGAATCAGGTATTGTAACTTTTAAACAATTCCTTTAAACGAATGTAATTTCAGGAACATATTCAATAATACAGTAATAATTTTAATAAAATGTCCGAAGCACCTAGTAATATTATTTATATTGGTAACATTGAAGAAAAACATTGCATACTAAACAAAATAAAATCACAACAGCCAAAAAATCTCATGAATTAATATGGAAAGCTCTAAATCAATTTCATTATAAAATAATTAGCTCAATTTTTGGTGTGTTTTAATACAATTACTGCTTCATATTCAATTTGGGAATAAAAACTTCAAGCTTTAATGATTCCATTAAGGAAACTGTGGAGTAATTTGTCCCCATGGGAGTTCTCTGTGTTCATACAGTCGGGGGTTACTTTTAAAAGCTGCCGTCTGTGTTCCCTGCTGCCATTGAACTCTGAGTCCTGGGCAAACAATCAGCAGGCAGGAGATGCAGGGTTTCAACCAGAGCCGATTTGCTGTTAAATGAGAGAGAAACAACAGCCTGCGATCGCCTGAGATGTTTGCTGCTGCTTATCCGCTTCAGAGATAAGAAGAGGCTGCAGTTTAATTATTAAGCCATCACATCCAGCTGGAGCGTCCCCTCTCCTGCACGGTTCTGGTCCCCCCCCCCCACCCCACACCCGCTTAGGATGATGTGGAGATACCAAGGTGCAGCATTATGTGGCTGTTCTCCAGCTTGGTCCTGCAGCTTCTTATCTCAGGAACAATCACATAATACAGGCGTAATGAGGCGATGCGTTTCCCTCCCAGCTGATAAAGTTACCCTTGGAGCAGAGGGGGAAGATATCAGTCGTCAGGGGTGAACTTTCTTCCTAGAAGGTGAACTCCTGGCTCAGAGAGGACGAGGGAATTTTCAGCTGGATTATTTCTGGGTTTGGTATGTAATCCAGCTGTGTGGTCTGTAGGACCTAATCAGATTAGGAAATCAATCAAAGAATTTGAAGCAAATCTAAGGTAATCCAGATTGAAAAGCAGAGTAAGCGCAGCTGTCTCTGTCAGACAGGTGAGCGGTTCTGCTTTTTGCTTCGCTTTAGAAGCTTCATTGAAGGATTCTTTTTTGCAGCAGCAGCAGTTGCATGTAGGCCGTTATGCAGTCCTTGTCAGGTCCAACATATTAAGTCCATTATTTTCTCCAATTTCTTCTTCATCCTGTTTAATACCGGCAACTACTGTGTGCAGACGGTGCAAAATATCCACCCGTAAATCTGAAGTAGTTCAGAGCAAATATTGAGTTCGGAGTTTCTTCCAGCCTTTTGGAGTAAATTACATCCCCTGCACTTGAACTTGCAGTAATCTTGCATCTCCCTGTGAAAAATGTCTTTAATCCCACTTGCAGTGACCTCCTGGGGGCCCTGAGGGAGAACGAAAATTTGCATTTATGGCTGCCTGAGGGCGCGGTAACAGGTTGCGTTATTTCCCCCGATACCCATGTGCCAACAAGGCCTTTGCTGAAGAAAGGATTTATCAAAAGTACATTACAGAGCAAGACTTTTAAATAATTTTCTTGATGAATTCCAATGCCAAGGACTGACTTTGGCTGGTCACAGCATCAGTATATGAATTCCGGGAAAGGTTCTATATACCTCAGATATGTAGATATCAGATATGTTTTTGGTTTAATGATAGCAAAGGAGGTTGCAGATTTTGGGTCTGGAAGCTCCAAAACCTGCAATATACGAGTGAAGAAAACCTTCTAATTGACACTTAATAGAAAATACAGGGAAAATGCAGCTTTATCCTCAACTCTAATGTGGTTGAAAGGTGGGAATCGTATTCACAGTGCTAAAAAACAAACAAGTGGCTGTGGAAATGGGAATCCTCTACAGATAGAAATCTGTTGATGTTTGAATGTGAATTGAAGTTGAAGGTTAAAGGTAGTAATTTTTAACAATGCCAGCAGCCTCAACAAAGCAGATTCTTTGGCTTTGCAGTGCAGTGCACTCCTGAATTTTACATTTATGTATTTATCATTCTTGTATTCCAATCCTAGGATGAGACTAATGTTGAAATAATTTTTAATTTAGATAACCATAAAAAAAACTGTAGCAAAAAACAATTTTCTAACTTTTTCTTTTGTACGTTTTTTCCACATTTTCCGTCAAAGATCTAGAGAGAGTTTTTGGTCAAGCAGTGAACTGTTGCTCTTGATAAGCCTTATCTGATATTGATATCTGACATTGGTCCGATATCGGCCAAAAAATTTGTATTAGAATATATGGCCTGCATCTAAAATGCTAGGATGCTGAAAGAAACACTGGCTTCTGTTTAAAATCCATGTTATCCATTAATGAATGGGTAAGTTCACCTTTACTGATACAGCACACTACATAATAAGTAATAAAACTATCATTCATACTGATATTGTGTCAAGTTACTGTCGATAACACTATCGTGTTGGAAATCACATTCTTGATAAGCCTTCTGGACCATTTTGTGTCATGTTTTGGTAAATCCTACTCAATTGAAGTGGCTTCTTTTAGAGTCGTTAGTGATATTTTCATGTATTCCTGCTGGAAAATGTTCTGTCTTGCTTCCCAACAAGCAAAAATTGCTTGATAAAACATTGAAAAGATTACATGATTTACGTCCAAACTACATCTACATTGGTTGAAAAATGTATGGTGAAAAGCTGTACTTTTCATATTGTTAAAAAGAATTGCAAAGCCAGTCTCTGACTAAAGTGGGACAAAATGAGACTGACCAAACACAGCGCAATTTTCAACAACTCTTTCTGGACTAAAGACTTTAACAGACCAACCAGATTTAACCTAAAAACCAGTGTTTTAGGTTAAATTTAACCAAACACCAGACATCATTCAATGTCTGAATGACGTCTGGTGTTTGGGGGTTATGTTGGACCTCACTTCAGCTTTCGAACTGTTGACCATCCAACCTTGTTCAGCAGGGTAAAATTTTGGGCTGATGTTTAAAATGGTGGTCTTATATTATATTATATTAAACTGATAGATCAATCCTAGTGGGTGTATCGACTAACATATCTTATTCATGTCCTGTTCAATGTGGTATTCCTTATGGCCCTGTTCTGCTGATCTTGTTTCCCCTTCATTTGCTTGGTTCCTTACTGGCATCCTAAAAAGATATTGTCTACTATGCAGATGAGATTCAGTTGTTTATTTAATTCCTTCCATGTCAAGACTCAAAAATGCACATTTTACTCAAATGTTTGGGTTCAATTAAAAGCTGGATAATTGAAATTTGGCTTACATGAAATAAAAAGAAAATCTGAATGATAATGATGATGATGATAATTTTGCACCTTAAGGAATAACTGAAAAGATAAAGTAGACCATAGTAGAACTTAGGGTCTCTTGGCCTTTTGACTGAATCTTCTGTCAGGAACAAACCAGCAATTTAAGCCTGAGTCAAATATTTTCCCAAGGTTTCTCATTCTACCATTTGCCAAATATTCGAAACTTAGTCCAACCTCTTGTTTGTTTTCAAAGCAGATGTTTTGTCTCATCTGCATTAGTGCAATGTGATTAAAAAGTGTCTTGTAAAATCCAGATCAGTTGAAGAGAGCACCTCACACCTTTAAATGCCCTGTCCTATCTCACAAATGTAGGAGTCTTTTAAAAAAAATCCAAAATCCAGTTGGTCATCCAGATCACCACTAAGTTCTAAAGGATTCTCTGTTGGGCAAAGACGCAACAGTCATGGATAGACATTACAGAAAATGTCCAATCATGACATTTTCCGTAATGGTGCTAATGCATAAACCAAAGATCATAATTTTGTTAAACTAAACCCGAGTCATGTTAAAAGAAAAGAGAAAACCTGTAATTTTTTTGGTCATTCTAATATAAAACAAATACTAAGAAATGTCAATGCTCTTATTTTTCCATTATGAGTATCTTAAAACATTTTATTAATTTAAACTCAAGAAATTACTTTGAAAGATATTTGTTAGTGTTGTAATGTTTCTTTTCTAAACTCTGATTCCTTCTCCTGACATCACAATAAAGGCGGGAATCCCTATAGCAACCACTGAACGACAGCGTCTGCTTTAGTGGTGAACTGCCATCATGGTATCTTTAAAATGTTCTTTAATATTCAGATTTAAGTAAAACAAAGTAGATTAAATATAAACTCATAATCTTAAAAAGCTTTTTAAAAAATGATTTTAATCTCTTGTTTGGTTAAAAAAAAGTGGTAATAAATACTGGAGAGCGTGAGAAATCCAGGTGTTTACCCTCCTGGAGTCTAACATGTGACAGGTCAGACAGTGACTGGTGACTGGCGTTGCCTCAGCTTGCAGGAACGTCGTCCTCCTTCTGAGGTGATGCCCTAGAGCAGTGAGCACATCTGTTCACAGGGTTACATAATCGGCAGAAAGCCTGCTGCTGTCCTGCTGCGCCGGGGTCTTGCTGCTTAGAATCCGCCTCCCCCTTCTGTTAGGGATGAGTTGATAGATACCGACCCACACATCTGTATCCAAAAGGCCGGGAAGCTGAGGAGAAGCTGTACTGTTTGTCTAATGTTCTGTTCTTTCACTGCTTAATGACTGAATGAGGAATAAAGATGTCAGGAATACAGATGTCAGGCATTTAAAATCAGAATGATGTGAGATTTGAGATGTTTATCCCCCCCAACACCCACACACAGACACAAACGGAGCGAAAGTGATCTGATGACGGCTGGCAGCTGAGTTTTGTCGCCACACTTTGCCTCACGGCAGCTACCGTTCTGTGTTTGGCTCCACCCATCACCCTGTTCTGATCTCCAGTTCGTTATTGCTGTGCACTGCCTTATTTCCGGAGAGCCCTTCACCCTGCGGACCCTGTCACCAGTGCCTCACCACGTACATGTGCTAGAAAAGGCCACCGATGAAGTCTCGTCCCGTTGACTGCCCCAAAGGGACAGCAGCACATATTGCCACCAAAAGACTCCTTTTTCTTTTCTCATCATATTTTGAAGGTCACTCTGTTTGGATGTTCACCATCTCACACACCAGCTGCACTGCTGTCAACAAAGGAATAAAACAAGGCAAGACAATCAATGGAAAAGAATAGATCTGAGGTTTTGTTCTCCTTCAGTTTTCTCCGAGTCTCTCTGAAGCTGGGTGATGAAGAGGAGGAGGGCTGATCTTCCTCATCCTCTTTCCTCTGGCTGTCTTCTTTTTCTTCCCATTCCAGTGTCCTTCAACTGTCAACACCGAGTATTCACGTCACAGAACACAAATCGCAGTTTCCCTACAGGAGACGTTCCTTTTTCCACGTTGAGACAGTGTCTTCAGGTCTGAGGGCATCAACTGACGGGCTTTCATCAAAACTACTACAGGATTACTGTCTGAGCTGTCGTCTGAGCAGATTTTAGGGGTGCTAGGTGAGGAGCTTAACACCAGGCCTAACCTCACGTAAACAGGAACTTCTTATAGTGCATTTTAACTGGATTTTAGGTGATCGATCAACAAAATGTAAGACAGTTTTAGAAAGATTGACAGTTATCTTTGGACTTCTTACATTATTGTATTGGCAGCTGCAAGTCTTTTTCTCTACCAACATGGCATCTAGAATCTGATATATTCCCAGTTTTTGTTTAAAGCAGCTCAACAGGGAAATCATCAGGTTTTATAAAGCATCTTGACACACAAAACTGGACTTGAAATTTGCCTACGCTGACTTCCATATAAAGGTTGTGATCAAGACAAGATAGGGCTAATCGGTAGAACAATGGGTAGCCTTGCAGCAAGAAGGTTCAAGGTTCGATTCCCGGCCTGGGGTCTTTCTGCATGGATTTTGCAAGTCTCCCTGAGCAAGTGTGGGTTCTCTCTGGTTAGTCCAGCTTCCTCCCACTGTCTAAAAACATGACTGTGAGTTTAATTGGCTTCTCTGAATTCTTCTTAAGTGTGTGTGTGTGCATGAATGGTTGTATTTCTCTGTGTTGCCCTGTGATCGACTGGCAACCTGTCCAGGGTGTACCTCAACTCTCTCACCCGTAGACAGCTGGAGATAGGCACCCCTCGCAACCCCGCTTGCGATAAGCGTAATGGAAAGTGGATGGATGGATCAAGAAAAGGCAAACTTGACCTGTAAATGTGCCATACCTCACGCCATTTCTGAGCCATCCATAGAGGTAGGCCTTTTCTCAACAAAGAAGAAATTACAACACTGATGTTGACTGAGGGAAATGAGGGCAGATTTCATCATCATTTCTCTATTGTTGTCACTTCATATGAAATTTAATCGTAGATTGGCATTATCAGATCTGAAGCCACAGTGTGAGACATGCCATTCAAGATAACCGTCTCACTATAGTGTAATTGAAAAAAACAGAGAAAAAGCATATGAAGTGTGTCTTTGTTTGGTTGAAAGGTCTGCTGCACCCCCAGATTATGAGGGTCTATTTGTTTCTTATTAGTTACTCTCGATGTTTCTCGTTGGCTCTTACCAGGGCGAATTGATGTTAAACATAATCAATTAATTGACTTTTTTTCAAAAGCTGCTTTTAGATAGAAAATAATTGTGATTTTATTCATAAATCTGAAATATCAGAGTAGCACAATACTCCCGGGACGTCCTTCTTAATCTGATTAGGCCACATCAGGTACTTTTAGTATTGATTCCTCCAATGTGAAACTCCTGATCTTTGGGTCATAGCTAACCATACCTCATGACTGCCTAGACTCTTTGCCTCGTTAAGTATTTCCTTTTCAATTATTTTTTTTTTTTTTGATTTTCCTATGGAATTTTCCAAATTATGAAACATATCTTAATATGAGGCAGATCTTATAAAGGAAATGTATGAGGACATTATCAAAGCTAATGACTGCTTGAACCATTTTGGTCGTCAGCAGCTGCCATAAAGCTTTTGTGATAACTGGCAATTATCCACATTGGATTTATGTGACTGCTCACTGTTCTTTGTAGAAATTATTCACTTCAGCCTTATTGGATGCTTCTCAAGCATGTTTAAAGACATGTTTAAAGTCCAAAATTTCAGTCCTACTTTGACTTTGCAACTCTAACAACCTTTGTTTTGATAGCTTTCTATTTCTCTTGTCACTTAGAAGTGGAATTGCTGGGTATCTTTGGATCTTTGAGTGACTCGATGCTAGCTGCAAAAGCAATGTCTTTCATGTAATTCCACAAAATACGTGTCCAAAAGTCTTGATGATTATCAAGGTAACTTTTAGCTAACATAAGGTCACCCTATATGTCCTTCATAGCGTATTGCTTGACCTCTGAATCTTAATATATCTATATAGTTTACTCTTTTATTGATGTCTTACGGGTCAGTAGTGGTTTAAGTCTTGAAAGTCTCCCATTAAGGTCATATTTCTCCATTTTCTCCATTCTGTTGTTAAATGGTAAACTCTGACTTAAAGACCTAGAATATAGGGATGCGAAGAACAACAGCTATAATTTCTAGATGTGACGTCAAACACCATCTATCTGTTTTCTCTTTTAAAAGGGCTTGGCCCCTTCCCGTCCATAAGATACCACTGACAACTGGGGCTGAACGATTTTGCCAAAAATCAAAATTGCGATAAATTTCCACCAATGTAGTGATTGTGATTTTATTGCGATGCCCCTTTACACTAAGCACAAATAATGAGATGTTTCACTAAAGGGTTTCAGGACTTTAGTGCCCACAACTTTATAGTCTCTTCCCTTTTGTGAAGTGGCAAAATAATTGTAAGCATATTACCGCCACCTAGAGGCTGGAGGGAGAAATGTACTTACCTAATTTATCTTACCCTTGAGTGCCTCTGCAGTTTGAAAATAGTGTTTTGCTAAATTGAAATATTCTTGCAAATGCAAGTAATTGCTCTATACCAACCTAGAATAGAATAAACTATTAAGCTACTCATACTCAGTGTTGGGCACGTTACTTTGAAAAAGTAATTAGTTATAGTTACTAGTTACTTCTCCCAAAAAGTAACTGAGTTACTAACTGAGTTACTCCACAATAAAAGTAACTAGTTACTAGTAAAAGTAACTATTGCGTTACTTTTGCGTTTCTCGCCCCCGTAACCCTCCCCACCCAGCCCCCACCTTCTCGCGGTGTGTTTCCAAAGCCAGCTGAATAGAGCGGACGACAAAGACAAGAACCTGCAGAGAGTTTTGCAATTATTGCAACTCAATGTAAATGACATCAGGGGGGAACGCCATGTGAAGTTTTTAAACAGGGCATTCAGATCTGGTGAAATTAATAACTGGGGATGTCTAATTCTGAAATCCTGTGTGTTTGGGTTGTTATAGATACTGCAACATCTATCTATCCATCTATCTATCTATCTATCTAGATGTATACTCTGTGTGTGACATAAAACATGGATCTCCACCCCTGCCACAAAGGCCATCAAATAATGTTTAAAATAAAAAATACAGTAGGTTGAGAAGGCAGAGTATCCATCCATCCATCCATCCATCCATCCATCCATCCATCCATCCATCCATCCATCCATCCATCCAGATTTCTCCCTTTCTTCATATAGGCTATCATTTGATCGTTCACGCTCTCCATAGTTCTCCTGTGGCGCGAGCACAGGGCGACTGTTGCGCGCCTTTAGCGAGCATGCGCGTTTCCTGTCGCTTGCGCGGTGACTCGTGCCGCCTGCGCTGTGCGGAGATGCAGAGGAAACCGTATGTGATGGGGAAACGCAGCTCGACGTAACAGCGGTATTTCCATCAGGAAAACGCTGTTTTGCTGCTGGAGTCATCCTCACTCTCCATCTCTCTGTGTGTGCTGTACGTTAACACCCACCAGCGGAAACACCCACCTACCAACTGACAGACGGAATCTCACTATACATCAGCCATTCTCATCCTCCCCTCTCCCATGACAAGGCGCGCACCTCTGGATGACCTAAAAATAATCTTTAATATCTCTTAAACAAAAGTAGCACAAACAATATTTTTTTTCTGCACAAATCTGCACTAACGTTGCACTAACCATTCAGTCTATTTGCAGAGTTTTTTGACGTGGGTGGGGTGTCAGCTTCACGCAGCTGCGCACGAGTCCTATCATGAAAAAGGGTTCATTGTGCGACCTGAGTAATGCGCAGTAACGGGGTGTCTGCAATGGTAACTGCGTTATAGTTACAGTCAAAGTAATTAGTTAGATTACTCGTTACTAAAACAAGGTAACGGCGTTAGTAACGCCGTTACTTTCAACGCCGTTAGTCCCATCACTGCTCATACTGCCATTGTAGTATAGTTAAGTCACTAGCATCACCATTAGCAGCAAACACACACTCAGCTATCGACAAAGAGTTTTAAAAAGTTGCCATAATGAATGGTAATGCTGCTTTGCTCTGTATCCTCTACATCAGCTGTCCCCAACATTTTTTGCACCACGGACCGCTATATGTCACACAATATTTTCACGGACCGGCCGGGGGGGGGGTACGATCAAGTAAAATGATACGACTGGCATAAAATCAAATACAAACAGCATAAAAACAACAAGCCGGTCCCATCTAGGCATAATCGGAGACAATGACACATGAAGTGTGCTCCTGATATCCATTCTGCTCCGTAGCTTTGTTTTGGTCGCTGTAACTGCAGAAAATCCCGCTTCACAAAGATAGGATGTTATAGAAACGATGAGTCTTGAACTGAATTAACCTGTGTCAAGAGGCACAGATGCACCGACTGATGTAATTAGGAGAGAATACCGCAATTTTTTTATATTTTTCAAAATAAAACATCACTCAGACTCTGATCGTCGATAAATTTTATATATATATATATATATATATATATATATATATACTTTTTTCTGTGCGGACCGGTACCAAATGACCCAGTGGTTGGGGACCGCTGCTCTACATGACATGGACCAAGAAATCTGTTTTCATAGTATAGTGGAAAGAACAAGGAAATGTTTGCTTTGCCCTCATGCATTCACACTGAGAGAAGCTCAGACGCAGAGAGCATAGAAATTTCCATTCCCTGTAGCTTACCGGCAAAAGAAAACCCAACAGCAACATGAGTGCAGAGGAGGCATGTCTGGAATGATGAAGGGGGACGCAGGCAAAATTCTTTATATATCATACAAATATTTTTGTATTTTCTCATAGATCACTGAATTAATATCTACACCGGAATAAGGCAGGAATTGCTCACAAAAAAAAGGGAAAATCATCTCTGCTTTTCTCATACTTGACAATATCCGTCCAAATCGTGATAAATAGGAACTGTTGTCGGACATGTTGGCAGAAAACATCTGCCAATCTGTTTCAAGAACAAGCAGCTAGGAATCTGTAGACGGGACTATGAGGACAAAACCATGAAAATAACTTTATGAATATTTCCAGGCTCATACATGTCGTTGACGTTATTTCTAGTCTAGTTTTAAATCATCTCAGATCGTGAGATGATTTATTGCTTTTTAAGATCTTTAACCCTACTTTATGTCATCAGACATGTTCTATTTACTCATTATACCTGGATGTGCTTTACAAGATACAAATAAGCAACTATATGCTTTAGAGCTGCACCTATTGGTTATTTTTGTTATCTTTTAATCTGTAATTAATTTTGTGATTGATCAAATTAAAATCAGATACTTTCGGTTAATTAACATTTCTAATAAAACAAACATTTGAAATATAGAAAGAAAAAACTTTATTGCACATTTTAAATAAATTGCAAATGGAGAAACTTTAAAAAACATATACTTAATACATATTTAATTATGAAATATATGAATACAGAATGCATTATTAAAATTATATATAATCTAAGACACGTTTATAGTTAATATTTTAAATGTTTTGTCTTAATTAATGCTGTAAATATGTTATTCTTATAGTAAATGTTATGTTTTATAGTCTGGGTACCTTTACTTAAGGTAATGGTTTAATTTGATAACCAGATTAGTTAATTTAAATAATCAATTAATCACAATTTTTATGATAAAATGTTCCAGCCCTAATCTGCTTCAATCAATGTGTCCCTCGGTTAGTTGTGCCAAAAACTGAACCTTTCCTCGACTTCTCAGTCAGAGAAAAGAAAGCATGATTTCTTTGAATGAAGCAAACACATTGCTTCATAATAACATTCCTCTATTCCTCTAAAATAACTCGCTACAGATCCACAGCAGTGAAGAGCCAGGTGGGTGGAAAGCATTAAGGCTTGTAGATGGCACCACTCAGTGATACTAACACAATCACACAGAGGTTCCTCACAGCAGGCCGTGACATGCATCTCTGCTGTTCCCACCTCGCACTTAGACTCTGCTGCAACAGGAGAAAATGTCACACATCTATGGTGCTTTTGTGGTTCCGTTCGTCTGTCCTGTTTAGTTTCTTTCTTTTGAACAATTTTGGTGTTTTTTTTATTGTTTTAGAACACCCAAAGCCAGTACAAGGGAAGGAAGATTTCACAGCAATAAATCTCTACAAGAGAAGGGTGTGAACCATAAAACAGGCTGACTTTATAAAACCACAGACATGTTAGGAGGGTAGAAAGCTTTGATTTTTTTTTTTTTTTTTTAAGGTTTTTTAGATAAGTGAGATTTTTATTTTGTTGTTGTGGAAGATTTAGATTAAAACA
This sequence comes from Cyprinodon diabolis, assembly GCA_030533445.1. Classification (NCBI taxonomy): domain Eukaryota; kingdom Metazoa; phylum Chordata; class Actinopteri; order Cyprinodontiformes; family Cyprinodontidae; genus Cyprinodon; species Cyprinodon diabolis. The sequence continues at coordinate 42,619,326 of CM060075.1, read as the reverse complement.
GCTGTTAAATATAATATGATTTCATAAACATACAAATTTTATTGAGTGTTGATTAACTATTTTCAACATCAGCATTCGTAGAACTATATAATGCACAGAAATTGGTTTTATTTGTAGTCACCAAGAGTGACTATTGTCACAAAGCATATTTGGCTGAAAACCATGAATTTATGCCATAATTAATATTATTAGCTTCACACCAAGACTAAAAAAAACAAAAAAAAAGGAAATCTGCAGAATCCAGTTCATGCTTGGAAGTCAATATTTCCGACTTGTAAGTCACAAATTACAACTTTGCCAGACGGAAAAATGGTGAAACAGGATGATACCTGACTTCTCCATTCAAGATGGATGCTGCTCTAGCAAACAGCAGTTAAACGCTCCTACTTTAAACGTTTATAGCCATTTCTTGTGTGTGCAGTATTAAAGCCCCGGTGTTTAAGATTTACTGCCATCTAGTGGTACGCTAAAAGAATTACGAATTACTGAGAAGCATGACCTGGTGCTGTTAGGTGTGTACTCTAAGTACCCAATTAGAGACCAGCATTAGGCCCCGTCCACACGAAGTCAAAACGAACACGAAACGCTAATATTTTCCAGAACGTTTGTCGTAAAGACGGAGACGTAAAATAAATGTGATCGTTCACACGAATGCATGAAAACGCTCCAAAATGTATGCCAGGCCTGTAAGTGAACTGAACTATGTCGTCGATATTGCTCTGTTCTTCCTGGAGATATTCCAGAAGAAGAAGATTCTGTTTAAGCCCGACAGCAGGGTGAGTAGCATGTACGGCGCCATTGTTGTTGTGATACTGTGTTGTGCATGCGTGTTTAGAGGCGACGCTATGACGCATGCGTGTAAAAAAAAAAAAATGCGGTTAGAGCTTAAAGATGGAAACGCGAAAACGGCGTTTCAAAATCTTCCCACTCTGAAGGCCTGATTAAAAAAAAGATCGTTTACAGACCCCCGAAACGCTGGCTTTGTATGGATGAGAGGCTGGTTTGGTGAAAAACTTGTGCGTTTAGGCCAGGGTTCGGCTTCTTGTGGACGGGGCCTTAGGTCATATTAAAGCCAAAAGTCTAAGGACACACATGAAGTACACGTTCACTGAGTGGAAAGAAAAATTCTCTTAAGACCATATTGCAAATTACCTCAAGTTATACAAAAATGAAGAAAAAGTACTGAAAAATCAAAAGTTAGACATGATTTATGAATAAATACATGTGATAGTTTTGTCTGTATAAGTCCACACCCCGTGGCACCAATGCCTCACACCAACTAGGAAGCACAACAGCAGAGTGGGTTTTGTTCTGTGCTTTATTCGCAGTCACATGATTTGGAAGCCATGCTAAAAGTTAAATACTACATGTATAATGTTCCACAATAAGTTATGGTTAGGGCAGAAAGCTTGGAATCCAAATTTTCTGAGTTTTAGCCCCACTCCCACAGACTGCCACTCTGGCTCCCTGAGCAAAGACCCTTAACCCCACTCTGCTCACTGGGCGCCACACAATTACCCAATTTATACTACCTTGAAAAACCGATCCATGCCGAGACCGGTCCGAGCTTGGATAATTTAACCAGGCCGAGCTCGGTTCTGGCGACCGTTTACGCATCACGCTATCTCGGTTCCTCGCCTCCTAGTGACGATCTGTGGTATTACTGCCAGTATTAAAGGAGGAAATCAAGCAGTTGGTGGCGGTAATGCACCAAAAGTTGTTTGACAACCGCCATAAAACACAAGAAGAAGAAGACAAGGAAGGAGGGAATCAAGCAAATCAAAATTCAGAAAGTTATGCTTTATTATTATTGCTGTACTTCGGTGTTATTGTTTAAAATGCCATTATTTAAAATGTTGCGTGGAGAAGATTTCGATTGTTGTTTATAGTTGAAGAAGAAGTTGTTCTTCTTCTTCTGTTTCTGGAAGGGCATTACCGCCAACTAGCTACTGGAATGGAGTGTGAATCAGGATGTGCAGCCAGATGAGAAGCATCCCGCTGCAGCCTGCATCAAGCCCCGCCCACATCAAGGACAGCCATATTGGAAATGCTGACGTAACGGGGCAGGGAAGCACATAGACATATAATAAGATATATATAAAGATATATGTAAAAATATGTTTTCATCTTAATTGTGAAAAGTTATCCCTCGAGCCCTGACGTCAATAGTCCGTAAATTTAAACAAAAATACGCTGCACAGTGCTGAGGCATCATTAGTGTTCAGCTTGAATCAGCAGGTTTGAGTAGCAGGTCGACCGCCCCAATATGGCTACCGTAATTCCTGCGCCACGACAGCCAATGCGGGGTCTACTCATATTATATTATTATTTGAACTTCAGCACCAGCAAGTATTTGGTTATATTGCTTTTCTTATTCAACGCTGGAGATAGGCACGAGCAACCCCCGCGACCCCATGAGGGATTAAGCGGGTCAGATATTTGATGGATAGATTTTTCCTTAATCTGCGATGGACTGGGAATCTGTCCAGAATCTACTGCACCAGCCCTAACGACACCACTATAGGGATAAGTGTGCGTGTATGATAATTATTGGATAGATAAATGTGTCGTCAATGTAATGTACATTTGTCTCTAAACTACCAATTTAATTTACGTTTTATGACATTTGTTTGTGATAGGGTTTGAGGATAGATAAATACATCTTCATAATAATTCCTTATTGTTGTTTATTTTAGACTGTTTGTTACTAATGTTATTTTAACATCTGAAAATTTAATAAAGATTTAAAAATAAAAAGGACATACCACGTGACAGACATACCATGTGACATAACACATTTTTTTGGCCATTTCTCTCGCCAGCGCCTATAGGCAAGGATGGTCAGCATCTCCAATATGGCTGTCCTTGATATGGGCGGGGCTTGATGTCAGGCCCCACCTTCCCGCAGGCTGCAGCGGGATGTACTTGAGCCAGACGGAGATGACGCGTTCTGCTCACGCGCTCTTGTTATCAGAGAACCGAGCCAGGGAAAAACCGAGCCGAGCCCACCTCTGGAACTGGTCTGCAGTTAGCTCGGTTCGGTTGTGTCTGGCTAGGTTAGGTTCAGTTTGCTTTCCATTTACACACGATAAGTTATCTCAGTTACTGAGCTTGGACCGGTCTCGGCACGGTTTTTCAAGGGTAGTGTAAATGGGGTAAATGGCAGCCCACTGCTCTCAAAGGGGATGGGTTAAATGCAGAGAGTTCATTTCTTTGCTCTGTATTCGTGACAGTGTAATGACAATAAAAATGCTGGGAAAAATAAATAGAGGGTAGCAACTAGGTACATGTACTCTTTTACTTTACTTAAAGGTGACGGCCATGGGTTGAATGGGTTTAATCCCTCCCAGCCATTATGTAGCACACTTGTGTTCACCAGCTCCCATTCCGTACTGTTTGCCAGTCAGTTGCAAGGTCCATTAATGCTAATGATAACAAAAACAAACATTAAAAGCTTAATAGCTTAACAAATGTTCACCCTTGTTTTTTTTTCTTTTTTTCTTTTTTTGACTTCATGCCAAAAAATTTTTTAACTTCAAGCCAAAAGCAAGAAAAGAAGAAGCCATTTCTCAGCTCTATCATGGAGCGACTAGAATCCAGCAAAGCCTGAGCTCCATCTTACGTTATTTAAACTTTGTTTTTTGGTGAAAAATCCCTTTTTTTTGTTTAATTTTCAATGTTGGCTTAATAACCTGAAGAAAGTACTGTAGTCATATATTCTTAAATTGTGCAAATGTAAAATCATTTATATACAATATAATGAAAAAAAAATTTATTCTGTGCCACTCTAGACTTTCTATAGATTTATATTATTTCTTTTAAAAATGTATCATTTTGATGAAAAAGTTGTACTCCTTCAGGAGTCATGTATTGCACCTTGCTTTTCAACTCTTCAGTAATTGAATTATTTTACAGCAAAGCTACTCGAACTTGAGCACAGATTTTATTTACTCTTCCCTCCTTTCCTGTTTGGACGTGTCTCAATCGGAGGTCTTCTTGGAGGTCATGACCTTGGCTGACCAAGTAAAAATCCTGCTTGGCTTTTAAATATTTTCCCAAAAAGTTCTAGACCTTATCTTATATAATCCAGTTTATATAAATGTGTCCTGATGTATTACGCTTTGAGTGCTGCTCTGAGTTGATTTAATTGCATGAGGGATGCACCTATTCATGTTTATGGACATCGTTTTGATAATCTGTGCATGTTGTGCTGTGCTCATCGGACTGTGTTGTCAGCCCAGAGCTGGAAATGATGCACAGGGGGTTAATTAAGGTCTCATTTTATGTCATCCATGTCAACTATCCCAGAGCCAGCATTTTATCTATGGTCTGTTGTTTCAGTTGGAAACTTTCACCTCCTAAACATTCTTTTTTAACCTTTTTTCTCATTGCTTACTCTCTTTAATCTCTTTCATTGTCTCCTTAGTCATAAAAAAGGCATCAAAATTCTCCCAGTAAATTATTTTAAGCTAGGTTAAGGTCAACCATTTAGTAGGAAACTGCAATGACTCATCAATCCAGAGCTCAGCATCTCCACTTGATCAGAATTCGCTGCATTTTACATTACTAACCCTATTTGTTATCTTGGTCTCCTCTTGACTTCACATTAATCCTTGCTGCACCAATCTTCCTCCTCCTTCCGAATCTATCAGGGGAATTAATTAACGCTGATTTTGTCATTAAGGTTACAGACGTTTTGGTTAGAGTATGAAGCCATAAAATGGCTTGTTTGTCTCCTTATCAACAACCTATTACCACCCACATTCACAGAGGTTATGAGTGCTCTATTAAGCAGAAAGCCCATGACTTTGTTTTTTTGTGTGCTGGATGGCCTATTAAATGTAGGTTAAAGCTGTTTTCGATTTTTATTGATGCTATTAGTCCATTTGCTCAGTCCTTTTTCACCCTTTGGGTTTAAGTTGTAATGTTTTGCCATTTCATTAAGCCAGTATACAGTTCAAAATGAAATATGTTAGAATTATGCTAAATAAATCTGAATTTGAATAAGAATGAACACTTATGGCCAGGTTTGTGTGCATAAAGAAGGAATTTTACTTCCGCTTTTTTATGTCTGTCATCATATGACACGATTCAAGCAAACGACCACAGTATGTGGAAAAATATTTAGAGGGATAAAAAGTACCAGATAAAATGAAAAAAGGAACAGTTTGAAAATCCATCCATCTTTCATTCTATATGCATGTTGTTTAGGATTGATGATATATTGTTGCACTGATGTTTGATTTCAATTCAGTTTATTTCTATAGCACAAATTCACAACAAGTCATCTCAAGGTACTTTACAGTTCAACAGATCATACAGTCAGATAGATTCAAAGTTGTTTTTTTTAATTCAAAGCCAGTTGATTGCATTGGCTCATTGACTTGAACGCAAAGCATGCTTGTAGTGACAGTGGAAAGGAAAAACTCCCTTTTAACAGAAACAAACCTCCAGCAGAACCAGGTTCGGTGTGGGCGGCCATCTGCCGAGGCTGACTGGGGTTCAAGGAGACAGAAGCAGAAATATCACTGCTATACTCTATGTATACCAGTGAAGGCGCTACATTCTATATCACATCTTAGAGATATAGAAGTAGACTTAGACTTAGATAAACTGTATTTTATTTTTGTACTGTATATACAGAGTGTATAGAAAGCTTGATGAATACAGCTTTTCAGCAGTAAATGAGCAGCTTACAGCAGTGAAATTAACATTTCCAGTATCGATCAGAAAATTATGGTGCAACTGCAATAGAAACCTTGAGTTGAGTTCTATTTAAAGGAATTTGAAAACTTCACCATGTAGTGCAAATATGATGTTTGCAAGTGTGATGCAGAGGCTCGATTTTTGACTTGATTAGAGTTTCAACAGTTTAACAGTCTGATGGCAGTGGGGAAAAAACTGTTGCAGAACCGGGTGGTCCTTCATTGAATACTTGAAAGCCTCTTCCCATAGGTCAGCAGAGAGAACAGGCCATGGCGGGGGTGAGGGGAGTCGCTGATGATGTTACGGGCTGGGATGAAATGTCTTTAATGGAGGCAAGAGGGGCCGATTTACACACTCCAGCATTTCCCAACCCTGCTCCTCAGGACTTGCTGTTCTACATTACGTTTTATAGAAATGTACGGGATTTCACACATCTGCTTAAATATTTAGATATTTACAAGTCTTCTGTGGTCCTTGATGGCCACAGAGTAGGAACTGTAATCATTTGATGCAGGTGTGCTAGAGATGCATCTAAAACACAGAATAGTGTGCTGAAGAACATGGCTGGGAACCAATGCTATACTCTATGTTATATGTGTAATTCTCCAACATTGGATACTGAAGGGAAAGATCAACTTGTGTGTTTGACCTTTTTGGCTCTCAATGAAGACTCTGATACTGGTTAAAAAAAAATCTACTAGAACATGGATTTTCCTTTTAGTGGTTTTGACAGAGGTATTCATTAAGGCTACACCTTTATAGATGAGAATTGGCCAATGGTTTTATCAAGCATGCAACTTCTAAAAAACAGTGTTCTGGTGGTTGATTTTCAGGGTCCTGAGATCCGTGTCATGAAGCAGGTTTAATAAAAACTACATTTTTTTTTTACCATGAAATCATGGAAACTGAGTTTTCCATTTCACAAAGAGAGTTTGCTCAACCTCTGCCTCTGTTACCGTAGTAACATTCTCCCTCGAGCTAACCTCATCAGGAGCAGGTTTTCCTCAATAAACTCAGTGTCCTCTTTCTACGCCCTCCTTTAATCCATTCATGTTGTTTAATTTCCTGATTCAAAAGAGTTCTGTTGTATTTCTCTGCAAGCAAACAAAAAAAAAGTTAGACACATTAGACGTTAAAAACACAAACATAGCATGTCATTTTCAGTTCAGTAGCTTTTATTTATCCCAGTGTGGGCAATTTTTGTGCAGTAGTAGTACAACTTTCATACACACATTCACACTTCACACATAAAAACACAAGAAACACATAACATATTTTAAAAACATAAAAGCAAGATGAACAAATAAATAAATAAATATGTGCAGTGCAGAGGATGAATAAAAGCGTAGACCTATATGTATGCAACATATGACTATCTGCTTTCCTTGTAGAGTTTAGCAGCTGAACAGCAGAGGGAATAAAGTAGTGTTTGTATCTATTGGTCCGAGCCGGTTGATATTTAAAACAGGAACCTGAGGGATAGGCCTAATTATCCAAAATGGACTCAGCCTTCCTAATTACCTGCTCTTCATAGATTTCAGTCATGTTTTTTTCTGTTTAACACCTGTGATTTTACTCCATACCTTAATAATCCTGGTTATGGCATTTTTTTCCCTTTACATTAAGAAGATTATACCAGCAGATGGCAGAGAAGGAAAGTATGGATAAAAGATCTATAGAACATGGTCGTCAGAGTTTTGACTAGGAACTAAACTTCGATCGGCATCCGTGCTTTAAATGCGTTAAAACATTCTTTGGTGTATAAGGACAGGTTGTATTTATTTAAGATATGCATCAGTCATGAAAGGAAACTGGAAGCCTGTCAGTGGAAGACAGGTGTCATATTCATTATTTTATCTGTGTGTCATTTAAACTCACAGGGCTATAAATGAGAATGATCCACTCTGAACAGAAGTGCTAAGCTAAGCATTAGGTATTCAATATGGCGGTTATAAGGTAGAATCTTCATGGCATCATACTTCTGAAATACATCTATAGGGTTGTGGTTTAGGGAAGTGGTTCCAGGTCATGAGCTGTGGCTTGGTACAATCACCCACGAAGGGATCCCCTATGGAAGTTGCCATTGTTTTATTTAGGATAGAGCAGCATAATGGACACCTGGATAATGTAGGCGAGCCTATTTATAGAACATAAGAAGCATAGCAGCCCTGCCCTCACATGGCAGGACATTTCCCAAATGTCCTACAATCTTTGTTTTAAATAAGCCTTGTAGGTTATGTTTAGTGGGAGGGAAATCGTAGATGATATAAGGTTATAAAGAACCAAATAAGACTCGATTACAGCATTGCTCAGGAACGGCCACCTTCCTAAACAAGTTCAAGTTCATTAATCCTTTCATTTACCCGGCACTTGGCTGTCTTTTTCATTTGCTTCCAGGCAGAAACAAAAACAACAACAAAAGGTTGTTTTTTTCAACTTTTAAGTCAAGTGAGGATATTTATGAGTGACTGCTGTCACTAGCAGATGACGGGTCTTTCACTCCAAATTCACATGCAGACAGGACTCTGGAAAATGCAAAAGAGTATACAGAATTTTTTTTTTTTTAAAGGCCAGGCCTTAAAGTTTTAACCTAAAACCTTTTGCACCTTTTCACTTACATTAAGTAAGTCATCAAACATCATAGGCATGATGGAATACACTAGGCTAAAGGATTATTTATACTCAGAAACCATGGCATCTGCATGTGTGTCGCAGTTAACACAGCTATGTCCCGCCAATTCTGCAGACATCCTGCTCCATCTCTAGAAAAATTGTAGGTGACCGCAGAGAGTGCTGCAGCCAAAAGGCCTCTGATGGGTCAGATCTACATCCGCTCTACACAATGCATATTTCTTGTTTAGTACCTTACCGGCTTGTTTTGTTTGTATGACCACCATTGTGGAAAACAACTTGTGGAGTTGGACTAGCAAGAAGAGCGAGGTCCACAACAACGCTGGGACCACCTGGATCCCCGCTCTTTTTTGCCCTCATGTCCTTCCGTTGTCGCACAAACTTGCCCCCACTTCCTCACCACCTCGGCCGTACCTCTACACACAGCCAGATCATGATTCTCCCTCTTGCGTTGTGGCGTGGTAAACATATCACGCTTCAAAATTGGGCATACGTCAGAAATATCTGTGTCATACCTGGGACAAGCTCACTGCGACACACTGCTGCGGCAGTATAACCAGCCCTTAACAAAGAAACCAAAAAGCCCCCATTCCAAAGGGGCGGACATGTTTGTCCGGTGTAATTTGCATGTTTTCTAAGCCAAAACAAGGGTTTGTTTTTGGTCCACTCTACTGTATAAAGTCTTGAAATCAATGCTATCTCTCACATTTCGAATTGAAAAAGCTTCCTGGATGAGAAGCCAAACTTCTTCAAACTTGGAAACAAAGACCAGTGGATTGTTTTTTTTTTTTGTTTTTAGGAATACACTAGGAAGGTGTCACACCATATATCCTGGCAATTATTGTGATACTTTGTAGTATTGAGGTCACAGTCAAAACAACAAGTAATTCATTTATTTTCTCAATATCTTTGCATTTAGTATCCCTTAACTGTGCTCCAGGGGCCATTTTTCTGTGTATAATCCATCCCCTTAGGGAGCATTGGACTGCAAACACTGAGTGGCGCCCAGGGAACATTCTTGGGTTAAAGGTTTTGCTCAGGAACCCAAAATGTCTTTCTGATATTCTCCCTTTTAATTGGATTCATTTTTCTTCATATGGTCTTACAGTCAAGTCAGAACCACTGGTGAGGAAAGCATTTTGCTAATCTTCATTGTCATGTCGTGATAGGAAGCTTTCATGTATTTGCCGATACAGATGGGTTTTCATGTGTAAATCCTGTTCTGCCGTCCTTTCAAGCCTGTCTGTGAACCTCTTCATACATATTGTATAACATCTAAAACCACTGAGCTCATTGTACCACACTGCTCGTTGATGCGAACCGACATTGATCCATTTGGTCTTTTCTACTACGGCCTCAGCAGAGTTCCAAGCCGTTTACCTGGTGGGCAGTATTGACATTTATATTGAGCAGGCTGACTCACCCCTTTCCTTCCCCTTCTCCCCTCAGTTAATTTCTCTTCAGTCCATCTTAGCTTTGATTGAACCCAGCAACACAAACTGTCAGCCAGGTGGCCTGAAGGTAGGGCTGCTGCAAAGGTCCAATAGTGAAGCTTTCATCTCTTCAACCACATCATTTGCTGTCACTTCATATTACCCAATTCAAGTCTTTTTACTTTTCCTTTTCACCTGCTCACCTTCTCTGGTATTTACTTCAGTTCCTTTCAAGCCTTTGAAACATTGCTCTTCATATGTACCCAATACTTTTCTACCAATAAAGAGCCTGAAATCAAAGAAGATTTGGCCTTTAAATTGCTCAGTTCTGTGGATTTCAAGTGTCATATATTTGCCCTACTCCGAACTAAGCTCAATGAAAAGGTCAATATCAATGAAAATCCTTTTTAGGTACAAAGAGAGACTGGAGCTTTTAATAGATAGTACAAAGCAAAAGGGTGAAACTCTCAAAGGATTGATCTATTTACATTCCTTTTATATACGGTCAAACTTTTCAGATCAAAATGTGAATACTTGCGTCTAAAATAAGCCTGTTCTACAGAACACTTTGAGTTCCTATAGGGTAAGATTGTCAGTACAATACTCAGACCTCTCTGCATCAGATGGGCCCAGTAGAGGGGTTTGAGCAGGTGTTGAGGAGGATCTCTGAGTGCCCTCTCAGGGAGAGGTTTCTGGACAAGTCTCAGTGAGAGGACACTTCAGGGCTAACTCACAGTAAAAGTCTTAGCGCCTCACCCGCAGAAAATATTTTGGGACTTCAATACCTTCCGTCCATCTGTTTTCTGTGAAAGGCTGCTGTTGCTAGGCTTCTCAGCCACAAACTGAGGTACTGTCAACCACTTTTTTGGTTCAAGGTTGGATGTTGTAATGACAGGTGGTTTTTGCTATCAGATAGGAAGCACACAGGGGCTGCCAGATTGTAGTACATCATATCTAGCTCAATGTTATTAAATATATATACATATAAAATCATGGGCAAGGTCATGGTTGTGCGCACTGAAACAGAGGAACTCATTGCAGTACAGCCAAGGTTCTTTCTTCTTTATGTAATGCATGAATAAGACCAAAACACAGAGAATATCCCTTTCCATTGATTCTTTATAAACCCATGAAAGCTAGCAGTTCAAGCATAATTCTCTATATCCATTCTGCTTAATTCTTCATTTGGTTACAGAAAACACTTCTTTTTTAAAAGAACTGTCCATTGAGGAACAAATGCTGGAGAATACTCAAAGATAAATAATATTAATTTCTGCAAACCTATAAAACTGTTTGAGGATTTTTTTTTTTACATAAAAATCCAGAAAATAAAATCCAGCACTGGAAAAACGGTCTAGAAATAATAAAAAAATTCCTTAAATTAAGTGTATTTACCCTTAAAATAGGTAGGTAAATGAGATAGTTTGCCAATGGAATGAGTATTTTTACTCTTAAAATAAGATACATAGATAACATACACTTGAAATAAGAAAATGCAATTGTGTTTTCTTATTTTAAATGTAAATTGTCTTGTTCCACTGGCATAATGTGTCTTTTACCTCCTCAATCCAAGAAGAAATGCACTTATTTTAAGAAAAGAAATGACTTAAATAGATTTACATTTTTTCTAGTAAGTCTACATATAGTCTTTAACTTGTAAACTTGACCAGACCCACTTTAAACTCCATCAATTGACTTCCTGTCTGAACGATACATTGCGCTCTAGATTGACAAGTAGCTGGAGCATGCAGCAGAAATAGAACAGCCGCCTATTTTCGGAAGTGGCCAGGAACCCACCTTGATGGCCCCCGGGGTGACCACTGCTGCAATCATCCACAACCAACCAGACAGAGCCTCCCGAAGACCCGTAGGGGTTGGAGCCTTTTAGGACATAAGAAAAGATCAAGGAAAATATCAAATTTTCCTCACTGGCGATGAGGAACACAAGGGAAAGAGCTTAAGAGATCTCTTAAGAAGTTCTCTCCACAGTTTGTTCTTACAAATCGATGAATTTTGCAAACAAACCTCAATTGTTTGGATAAATTTGTATTTTGTACATTGGAAACAATGTCAAGGACAAAATGTAATGCCGTTCGAATGGACCTGTTTGTGACAAAAACTCTCCCTTGATGTCGTCTATGAGCCGGGGGTTTCATTGTTGATAACCACATGCCTCCTCATTCTAGGGGTCTGAAAAATGCATGCTGTAAAATGGTTGTGAAAGGAGCTGGCCCATCTAGAACCACCACCAGAGGGTCCAAGAAAAACATTTTACATCGATTAACTGGAACATCCAACACTTAATTGTGAATAGGATGGATTTATTTGAGCCTCACCGCAAGCGTCTGTAGAATGTAAAGCAACAGATGCTGAAACTAATGCCTATGTGACGCCATCCATCCACTCTGGATTATTGAAAATGAAAGGTTATGATAAAACCACCTGGCATCATTCAAACACAAAATTATTCCCATCAAACCTTAACAAGTTGTGATGATAATTTAGTGAAACAAATTTTATTTCTGTGTTTATTCAGTGTTTTAAATGACTTCTGATTTGCGGCCGCCCCATAACACTATTTATTACCCACGATGCCACAACTTATGCCGTTTAGCCACTGCTTTAAAAGTACATGTTCTTTCTAAATCAAGTCTTTAGCATAGCCATCACAGATTGCAAGGTTACTAAACCTTTTTTTGTCCATCCTTATCAAAAATGATGCCTGAATTAGTACCTGGTTGTGCTAAATGCCACCTCAGTCTGAGTTCAAAGAGGCTCTGAGAGAAAACAACTCCAACATGTGTAATAAAATATTCATCTGTTAGTTTAGAATGTCAGAGCTGCTATAAATAATTTCCTGTCTGTTATCCATGAACATCCACATGGGAGTCCGTCATTTCTCTTTCTACAGCGGCGCTTCGTGTCTTTACTGTATACAGCCTTCAGCTGCCCATTTGACCATTTTGGGACTTAAATCTCCTGTGTGGGGAGGTATCATTTGACAAGCTTTATCTGTTTATGCTAGAGTGTAAGAGTATATTTATGTTTAATATTTCTAAATATGCACAACATACATGAACCCGGATCTCTGCTTTTAATAGAAATAAGGTTAAACGTGACATGTTTCTAGAGTAGACTCTGGTGCAGACACAATACTAGTCAGTTAGGAAGAGTCAGGAGTTTTTACAGAAAGATAGTATGGTCCGGCGTGGTGGTTCGGGGAACTGGGGCTAGACTGGAACTGCACCGGAACAGAGATCAGTTAGAACGCTGGCAGAAGGAACTGAGTATTTAAGAGAAGATGCTGATTTCTTACAGTTCCTTGGAGAGAGGAGCGGATGGGGAGGAGGTTGGATGAGTCCACAGAGATTGAGTTTGGCTGAGATGGAGTTATGGCTTGAGAGCTCCAGAGGGTGGACAGGCAGGTGAGCGTTTGAGGATGGATCCAGGAGGACTGAGTGGAGAACAGCTAAGCTGATAGGAGAGAAGGAGGACAAGGAGGTAAGCTTGAGTCTTTAGGCACAATGTTCAGTTTTAGGTGAGCTAGCAGGTAGGTTACCACTATGTGGAATTTTAACCGACTGGCGTCCATCCCAGGGAATCCACTCCTCTAAATACCGCTCCCTGATTGCGTCCAATTGGAACCAGCTGGACGCTTGTATGGGCTGGAGTCTCTGAGGAGGAAAAGGTAAGAAAAACCCTAAAACAGCTCAGCACAAAATCCTGTGGACCCAACAGAACGTTAAGAACTTAAAGTATCAGTTCTATTAAATGTCTTGGAGTCTGAACCTGCTGCTCTTCTCGCTGTTCAGCTTGTGTTATCATTAGGTCTGATGGTTGCCTGATTGGTAAAAGATGGAAATGTAGGGAGCAGTAAATCTTCTGCTTTAAAAGTGACAGTAAGTCTGACGTTTGGGGGATTATTCTGCTTTAACTGCTGAATATTTCAGCTTGTCTTTTCATACCTTATATCTAATAAAAGGTCCCTCTGCCAGCTCAGCTGATTAATGTTCAACATGCTCCTCTTTATTTGCAGTTCTCCCCTGAAACACAGATATACCCGCTGCCTCTTCCTTCTCTAACGCATTCTCTTTCCGCCTTCATTTAAATCTGCATCTCTGTCCGCTGATTTATTCATCACTTCATTTTCTCACTCTCCTGTAACTCCCAGCACCTCTATTTTTGTCCCAAACAGAATAAAGAGTCTGAGCTGAAGTGCATGTTGCTGTGCTGAGTGTTTAAGATGTTTTCTTACTGCTTTCATGGCTCATCAGTGGAGATTCACCAAACTCATTTATTTCTCTGACCGGAGGTGATAACTCTCTTCATTAAAGAGCCAAATAACCACAAGCAGAGTCACTTATTTGTTCTGCACTCCTGATTTCTGGAAAAACAACCTCTTGATATGAAAGTTAATGAGCTTTCAGAATTAAGTTTGACATCTTTCACCCAGTGAAACTAGATGGTTTGTGGGTTAAACAAGGGTTACATTTTTTGTTAGTTCTAAACTATGATAGAAACAAACGCACATGGTTAGTTAGCTCTTTGTATATATCAAGCTAATGCTACGTTCACACAGGACGTATCAGACGCGGCAGAAGCAGCGAGTTTACATGCAAAGTCAATGTTGACTCGCATCAAGGCGCAGCAAAAGGTCCCGCAGCGCGTTTTGAGCAGCAGGCGCAGCGCGTCTGATGCTTAAACGCGCCGCAAACGCGCTGCTGCTCGAGATGGAAAAATTTTACTTTTGCTGCTCGACGCGCCGCGTCAACCAATCAGAGAAGCTGATCTGGGAGCTGGCAGGGAGACAGACACATCGCTGATGACACAGAGCGCTGTGATCACTCCTCTGAAACCGTTTATTGACGCATCAATTAACTTAAAATGCAGAAATCTGCCGGCAGAATATGTTCGCTTTTATTATCCTGCTGCCTGCAGTTTGGTTTATTTAGATGAAAAACACCTACCAGCTGCCGTGGTGAACCGCGAGGAGGCCCACCGCCGGTATGTGGGGGTCTGAGCGCTTCCGACAGAAATAGTATTAGAAGGCAGGATGATAATCTGGATGAACTGACTGCCATGATTAAGTTTTCAGGTGGACTTTCTCATGTAAAAACATTTTAAAACTACTTTATTCCCACTGATCACAGCAAATATAGCTGCAAGGCAGAGAAAGGACAGTGAAGCTCCGCCCAACGCGCGTCAGACACACTTTTGCCCCGAGCAGCCATAGCAGCAAAGCTGCTTCAGCCGCGCGTCAGAACTAACTGGTACAAGCAGCAAAAATGAAGCAGCAGACGCGATTTTGCTGCTCTTGCTGCGTCTGGTGTGAACGTAGCATAACTTTTAAGGCGAATTGTCACCACTAGGTGTGCTGTTGAGCACAGTTTGTAGGACACAGCAACACTATATCGTAATAAAACTTTGTAACGAGGAAGATAACATGACACAAGAATTAATTTGGTTATTCAAATTATAAGGGTTGAAAACAATTAATTAGGTCAATCGATTATTGTAAAAACCATCAACTAATTTGTTGTAACTCAAAACCTCTCAAGCCAAAAATCCCATTTTCACACTTTAAACACTACTACTATCTAATTAGCAACTTAGACAATACCTACTTGCTAATTATACCAAAAAAGTTAAAAAACAAACCACTGGACTTTGTTTCTAAGTTTAAAGACGTTTTGCTTCCCATCCAGAAAGCTCATTTCAAGGTGTCTTGAGTAGCATGGAGTCCCAGGCTTATAGGTTATCCCCCCCAAAAAAGCCTTTTTATGTCTTAGAAAACATGCAAATTGAACCGACAAACAGGTCCACCCCTTTTCCATTTTCGGCTCAGCTCAAGATGCAGGATTTCCTGAAAAGTAACCAGTCAACAAGTGACAAAAGCTGACAGGAGTGAGCTGAAATGGTTCCACACATGAGTAGGAGGGAGGATGCATGCACATAGACAACAAACCACATGAATGAAGAAAATGACCAAGCACTCATGTTAGAGCCCCTTGGTACTATATTTGTGCATGTAACACATTAAACATGCACGTGAGGAGTAGGTCATGAGCTTCTGTATGAATTAAAATTGCTCAGGTGTGCGCTTTTGGTTGAATCTTGACGCCATATTTTTCCTTAATGCTCTAATGCAAGACTGAGGAAGATTGAGTTGAATTGAAAGTAGCTGTAGATCAATTTACTTAATTATTATTGATTTATCTTGAACCAGGGCTGTACAGTAGGGCAGTGGGTAGCAGTGTTGCCTTGCAGCAAGAAGGTTTGAATGTTCTGTCAGACCAGCATACACATAGTCAATACGCAGGAGCAAGATGTCAGATTTGCATACACATATGCCAGTCCCATTTATCCTTTTAGTTTATCTTATTATTTATTTATTTATTTGAATAGGGACAATGCACAATAATGAACATCAGTACAAAAACAAATGTAAATATGCCAGATTATAGCTACAAAGCTAGTTTTCATCCGTAGTCCCTAGGCAGGCAAATGCATAGGAAAGAACATATAACATACAATACAAGCATCACAAGGAAATGTTAAGAGTTTAGTGGTTACATGACTGGTTTGTTTTCATCTGTAGTTTGAGTTGAGCTCTAAAGCTGATCAGTGTAGGGCTCTCTCTCTGGAGGAGGAGACTGTGAGGTCCCTCCTCAAAAAACACAAATTCAATAATTCAATTGTCTTTTTGTACTAAAGGGATACACGGTAGGTAGTTAATAATACACTTTAAACTGTACTATGTATTTTTCGTACAAAACTAAAGGGATAATGTAAAAGGATAAATGGGTATTGACTATAGGTATGCTGGTCTGATGGGGTATGTTGATCTGACAGAACACGGGGTTCAAATCCCGCCCCAAGGTCTTTCTGCATGGAGTTCGCATGTTCTCCCTGAGCATGTGTGGGTTCTCTCCAGGTGCTCCGGCTTCCTCCCATAGTCCAAAAACAAGACTTTTAGGTTAATTGGCTTCTCTAAATTCTCCATAGGTGTGAGTGTGTGTGTGATGGGTTGTTTGTCCTGTTTGTCTCTGTGTTTCCCTGGGATGGACTGGAGCCCTGTCCAGGATGTACCCCGCCTCTCGGCCGTTGTAAGCTGGAGATAGGAACCAGCACCCCTCGCGGCCCCAGCAGGGATAAAGCGGGATGGATGGATGATCTTGGACCAGGGCAAGCTGTCATTTTATCGCGAGGCATTGCAGGACAGTTAGGCTCTATTTAGTAGCTTCCTCAATTGTCGCCATCTGGCTGTTTGATAGTTCCTGGTACTGGCACCATGTCCAGCATAATCTAAAAACTATCAGGTTAGATTAAGTGTTATATAGTTGTATTTAATGTGGAACAAATAGTTTTTGGTCCGTTTTTTATAGGTATATAATGTGACATACCTCTGAGAAAGTAACCCCAACCCATCCGGACTAGCTTTGCATCTCCCGCTAAAGAAAAGCTTGTCCAGAGCATGATGCTGCCTCCACCATGCTTTTCCATTTGGATAGTCAGTTCACTGATGACACCCTCTTCATTGCTGACAGGAAGCTTGATATTAGCCCTGCCATGAGGATGTATTAAATGTAAGATATTCAGAACTAGTGACATTCATTTATATTATTGTGTGTTGTTGTCCAAAGGCCCTTGGTTAAGAGTTTCAGAGTTAAAAAGAGTAAATAAATAAATTTTCTCATTTAATTTTTGCATTCTACACCTCTTGCTTTGGTTCATCCCAATAAAATTCAGTAAAAATTTGTTGGAAAGTGTGCAAAAGTTCAGGAGATATAAACCCTTTTGTGTGGAACTGTAAGAATATCTGCATGATTTGAAATGCAGCTCATGCCTCTGAGTATGGTCTAAAAACAGACCTGCCCTCGACATAAATGGTAAATGGAAGAATAACTGAAAGTACTTCATGATAAACATCAATTCTACTGAAACACTCACTACCCTAAATGTAATGCAGCAGATATGAGGTAGTTTCATCACTGGAGGTTTAAACTTGTAAAAAGTGGAGATGAAATGTTGATCAAGTCATGCAGCCCCCATAAACCTGACGAACATGACGAAGATTATCGGAGGAGCTGTTTCACCTGCAGCTGCTCCTCGCCTCCCTGCCACGGTTAATCATTACCATCCGTCTGAGCCCCGCAGCGACTCCTTGTTTACCACCTGTGTGCAGAAAAGCTTAAAAAGCAAAACTCTGCTTTCTCCTAAAATAAATCCTGCTCTTGCTAAACTTCTGTTTTTACTGAAACTCCTGACATGCTTTCCATTTTTCTGCAGAAGGTTTCTGCAGAGATTCAGAGTTGCTCATCTGAAGGCTAAGCAGGCCGAAAAGACTTGCAGACGGCACCTTCAATGTCCATCTGTAATCATCAGGCTGACAGTAATTGTGTCTTAAGTGGGAGATTTAACCTTTTAAATAAATTAGAGACTGAGCTGCTGGGTTTCACTTAGTCACTCCAGTTGATCTATAACAGGAAGAAAGTAGCCTGCTGCTAAAGCGGAGATACTGTTGTAGAGCAACCTGAGAGTGTAGAGCAAAGTGCACGCTGACTGCAGTAGGTATTGACCAGAAATAATCTGCTCCTTACATGTAAGAAATACAAATTAAATGTAACCTGCTCCATATTTAGTGCTCACTCTTTATTATGTAGTAGCCTATAGGGGAAAATCTAATCAACAAGGCCTTTTACAGAGTGATGCAAATTATCTGTAATTACATAAATGCACAGCAAATAAAAAATAATTGGAAAAATAAGGCTTTTGAACGCAAAAATGAGACTAATGCACAAACATGCAAGATGCATGCAAAAGAAAAGGGGTGCTATTTGGAAAAGCAAATGAAAGTAAAGAAAAAAACTGCAAAAGAGCTCCGCTTAACGGAAATGCTACAGATCCCTACTAGATGACGATCACCAACCATGACATTCCTACTACAGCAAAAAAAAATCTGAGAATATCCTTGCATCAGCTCATGACTTTAAGTCTGGGTGTGCCTTGGATGTGATGCACACAGGTAAAGCTTCCCCTCTGAATGGTTGAATGAAAAGCAAAGGTTTAGGAGTGGCCTAGTCCAAACACAGACTCAGATCTGACTGAGATGCTGTGTGTCATTGTTGAAAACCCTCCAGTGTGAATGAATAAAAAAAAAGCCTAAATGGGATTTAATCTCCACAGGGGATACAGTACACTATTTTGAGATTGCATGTATGTCCAAATGCTTGATCCTAATTGTTGCTTGCTATTTTTATCTTTATTATCTTGTCTGGTTGTTTTTTTATATATATATATATATATATAAAAAACTACTGTAACTGGAGCGTGTAACAAAAGTAATAAAGTGAAAAGTGCAGTGCTAAACCTGTTTTTGTGGAAATGTGGGTTCATTATCAGAAACATCAAAGTACAACAAAAAAGAAAAAAAGAAAATTTTACAACCAGCATTATATTAGTGGTGTGACTGTAGCTTAGCAGGGAGAATGGTCCTCATACACCGAACAATTTGTATTAAAACGGTTTTCATTCAGTGTCTCATTTATTTGCCATTGAGCAAGACGCTTAACCACAGTTTGCATAGCAGCATGTGAATGTGTAAGATGTTAATTTATAAATTTGACAGGTTCAAAATATTGAATTCTTTTTCTTTCTGGGTATGATGCCAACATCACCATAAAAGGATTTTTGCACCCCAAAAGAATTGAAGTCACCTAAGATGGAACTGTGGCATTTCCAGATCCCAGAATCAATTTGAACTGTATGATCTGGGGAACTGTAAAGTGCCTTGAGATGACTTGTTTTGTTTTATTGGATATATATAAACTGAATTGAATTGAATTGAATAGAAGCTGCATGATTGAACTGGAAAATGGGTTCTTCTGGTGTTACATTTCTCAGATTTCAAAGAAAAATAATCTGGGTGAACTAAAGCTTTATGAGTTTACTTAACGTGGCAAAGGGTCTGGTTAGGATTGCCCTTAGTATTAGCAAAGCTGGCAAATGGCTGACAAACAGCATAGGAGAGCAGGGCAAGAGCGAATGCACTCCTTACTGGTCAGGAAAAGTTCAATTTCTTTCTTTACCTTTAGGAGACTTCTTTGGTTTAGTTCGGTTAGAGATCTTCAAGAAATATTACAGATTGGTTTGCTAAAATGTGAAAAATTATTAATTTATTCAACCAAGGCTCAACCAACCCAAAGGAAGTCAAAGATTGGGGTGGAGGATTTAAATGGGAGTAGAAATATTTGTGCAACAGGGATTAGATCTGAGCAGTGAGATTTTAATATGAAAGAAAACATCTACTAAGTGGAGAAGAGTTTTAACTAAGAGCATCACATCATTTTAGAGACTTTAGAGAGAATATACTACCTTTAAAGAATCATATAACTCGTGAGACACCAAGAAACTCCATCCATCTACTTCTTAATATCTGAGCAACATTTTAGACATTCTCAGGGTCTCTGTTAAGATGCCGTTGCTCCTAATCTATTAAAAAGCAAATATATGGATATTTTTTACATTTTGCTGCAATAACTGCAGCAATAATTTACTCCATGAACAGCTTTATTTCACTGAACTCTTTTGATTTATTTATTTTTTTTCATTAATTTACAAAAATGCTAGTTATTCCAAACATCCCAAACTATTTAAAAGCAGCAAAAAAGGAGCTATTTACTCGGTGGCATTAAAATGTCACCGATGATTTCTCCACCTGCAGCTGTTTCCTGACATTTGAATAAATGTGGCATTTGAAATCACCGATCCTGAGGAGCTGAGCGCATAAGCTAATCGTCGGGTGAGATTTAGACTTTTATCAGACTCAGGTATTTGTTTTTAATTAAAAGTTGATTTAGCTTAAACAGGAGGAGGCGTTGCTGCAGCTTTGCACATATCGAACATGCCTATCGATCGCTAACCAGATGGCCTCTAACAACAGAACCTTCCTCTTGGTATTTATGTTGGCTGTTTTAATTTTCTTCTCAGTTTTATTTCCTATCAGTGGAAATATGACCACCTCTATTAACGGAGAGGTAAAAAAATGTTTGCATGGAGGCTTTTAGGATCAGGAGTGTGTTCCGGAAGGGTGAAGCTGTTGTAAAAAGCAAAGGACCATTTCCAGTCTCTGTTTACCTTGTTTCCTCATGTGAACCCTCTAACTCATGTCTGGATATGTGGGCTGATGTGCTTGGAGTTGACTACTCTGTTAAAATAGAAAATAGAAATATAATTGGAACTTTATTGATCTCACACTGCAGAAATGTAACTCTGCATTTAACCCATCCCCTTGGGGAGCAGTGGGCTGCCATTGTGCAGCGCCTGGGGAGCAGTGTAGGGTGACCAGACCTCCTCTTTTTCCCGGACATGTCCTACTTTTGAGACCTAAAAAAATGTCCCAGGGAATTTCAAAATCGTCCGGTATTTTGGTTGACTCCCTGAAACACATTACATAACCTAAAGTGCATTGTGATTAGATTGCCACTCCGTTCCACAATTCCATTCCAGGTTTCTCTGTATGCCATATTATTCACGCCCTTCTCCCCAAATCCAATCACTTTGCATTATGTGTGTGTGGGAAAAGTAAAGAACAAACAAAACAAAAAAAAAAAAAAACAAACAAAAAAAGAAGTGTTCTCCTTTTCACAAACCCAAATCTGGTCACACTAAGATCTTGCTCAGGTGCCCAGAGTGCAGGCTATGGGGATCGAACCACGTACTTGCAAACTTCTCAGAGCACAAGAGCAAAGCTCTAACCAATAGGCCAGGCATGCTCAAGGTTTTAGAGGTTTCCCTTCTTTAGCACAGCTCATTATAATGATTGCAGTTAAGCAAAAGCCTGTTAATCAGCTTTCAATTAAAATCAGCTGTGCTGGAGCAAAGAAACCTCTAAAACCTGCAGGACAGCGGCCCCCGAGGATCGACTTTCGGGATGCCAGCACTAGGGCATCACTACCCATTGTTGTGCTGCCTTTGTAATGACATGGGCTTACTGCTGGTGTCACAGAGAAAAACATGAGGGGATTTGGATTGATATTTCAGATGGAAATGTAATTCTTGATAAATTCCCAGAAGCTTATCTTTGCCTCGTTTCTCACATTTGTCACGAAACAGTCAGAATACAGGTTACAGTTTAATGCAGCTGAGACAACGTGGATCAGACTCTAATCTGACCCTTTGCTCACAGACATTTTCTTCTTCCTCTTCTTTCCTCGGCCTCTGTGATGTTTTCAAGCACTAATGGCATGTCGTGCCATAGTTGGAGAGGTTGTTACATTTAAATGCAGACGTTTGCATTTCTGTTTTTACTTTTCATGGCATCCTCTCCAAATGGACTAATGTGAGCTGAAGTGGACCCTTGGCCTCTGGTCCAGTGGCTCTCAGTGACGCACAGTGATGCGTTTTTATTAAATCCTCTTAATGAGCTGCTCTCAGAGGGGCTCAACCTCCCCATTTCGCTCCTCCAGCTGTGATATTATACCCCTGCTCCAAACGGGCTTGACACAATGTAAGCTGGAGTCGTCTCTTTTTTTCTCCTCTAATTGTTCCTTGCCAGTTGGCTCCTGATTGGCCGACTGAGATTACTCCTAGTTGCAGGGGTAGAGCCTTTCCCTGCCGTCCTTTTCCCCCCATCAGATTTGAAAGCAGCTGACCTTTGAGAGGCGCCGCTGGCCTGGATTCTTCCCTCATTCAGCAGCCCATGTAAATGGTGAGACTTCCTGCGTGAGAACAACAGCTGGCTGCAGGCCGACAGATCTATTGTCGCCTCCTTCTGACTCCTTTCTCCTTGCTCTGGTTCTAAAACACAGTGGGCGTGTTTGTGTCGGCTCGCCGTGATGTTAGAGGACAGAGCTTTGGGCCATTTTGACAGTGGGAGCAATATGAAGCAGGTCTGACCTCCCGCCTTTTGGACCTTAAAGGAGGTTATTTGGTAATCTCAAAAAAAAAAAAGATGCAAAATTTGGAGGAAAAAAGAACATTGTTAAGATGTTGCTGTAATATGAAATGGTATCCAGCAGTAGGACTCAAGTGCATACAGGCAGGCAGAAGCGGCATGGGGTTAATTACTATAAATTACTATACAGCTATATAACCTACAGCTGTGTCGCTCAAAGAGAGCAGCAATGGGCAAAAGAAACTGGTTTGGCAGGCATGGCAAAACATGTCTTGGCTTTGTAGGATTGTAAATAATCACAGAGAGCACAGAAGGTGGTATTCACTCACTGAGGCAAAAAGCAACATTTTGAATATGAAAAGGTTGGGGCAGGTAGAAATAATAATAAGGCAAAATTCAGTACAAATAACCTCAAAAAGTACACTAAAACAAACAGTAAAATTGTAATCCTAAAATTACAATCAAATAACAGTGATGAAGGAAAACCAAAACATAAAAAAACGTGAAAAACTAAATTTCCCTCACCATATCCAAAAACACATCTGGTTGGTTGATTGTCTCTTTGGATTGCCTCACATCAGATGTATGTCCCTGATGTGTGGCAATTTATTTGTTTCCTTATCTGGATAATATTTTAATGTAACTTTTAGGGCTGCAACTAACGATTATTTTAAAAATCGGAGAATCGGCCGATTATTTTTTCAATTAATTGATGAATCGGACAAAAAATATTTTTATATTAACCTCTTTATTCCAAAATAAACATTTTAGACAGAACAGGCAAGCACACAAGTACAGGTTGCTCATTGGCTGTACTGGTGCAATATGAAAAAAAAAAAGTGTGTTAAAACTACGCAAACTTACATGAGAAATGTAGCTGTACATCCACAAAATATAGGGTACTTTTTTTCATAAAGCGCAAAAAAGACAGGCATTTTTGTTTTTAAAAGCCCCTAAGGGGTTCAAACAATAGGTCCCCCCATTTCAACAAATGAGGTTTTTTTAGACTAGAAGAGTTCTGCCTTTTAAGACAGGAAAGTATAACAGTTAAAGTTGCTACTTGAGAAAATACTTAACCATAGAGATAAAAATAGCCTGTGATTCAAATTATAAATTGTATTTGGAATAAAAATGAGAGAACTAGGGGTGCTAAAAAACACATCCTCCAAAGACAGATATTTACATGGGAATGTGGCATATAATTAATTGACATATTACTGATCTTGCTGGATTTTATTCTGCTTTACGTTTCCCCACTTTAAAACGAAACAAACATGGTTACTCATCCTGCTGATCAGCTCTCTTCACTGCCATCGAAGGCTCCATCGTGTCTTCTTTTCAGGTGCTGTATCATAACAGTGGTGCTTCCGTGCCATGTTAATTTGTTTTTACAAAAGTTGCATGTTACGACTTTTTTCGCTTTTCACCTGCGGCGCTGACTCGCTCTGCCGTATTTTTTTTCTTCCCCCGTTTCAATCAAGTGGCAGTGATGACGACGGCGGCGGATGACGCATTAATCGCGCGACACAACTAATCGATGATGAAATACGTTGCCAACGCCTTTAAAAGTAGATTTTTATCGATTTTTTTCGATTCGTTGTTGCAGCCCTTGTAACTTTGTAGAGATTTGCAGGTACTTGTGGAGACCAATGACTGGCTCCCTATGGGGATACGTTCTTGTCTTGGGTAGGTGGTTAGGATTAGGACTATGGTGTAAATTGGGTTTAATAGTCAAACTTTATTGACCTCACATTGGAGAAATATACCTCTGCATTAAACCCACCCCCTTAGGGAGCAGTGGGCTGCCATCGTGGGGACTGTGGGAGTGGGTTTCAAACTCCACCTCGGGATTCCAAGCTCTATGCCCTAAACACTTGGCCACCACTCCCCTTTAATGTTCAAGCTACTCATCAGGGAATCGAACCCTGATGTGGATACTCTCCACTATACTAGCGAGGAAGGTTTAGGGTTAGGTAGGTATTGTAATATTTAGGCTTAGGATCTGGGATAGCATTTAAAAACAAATGCAAAATGAGTGGAAGTAAATTGAAAGTCTGTAAGGAAAGCAGGACATAAGGTGTGTGTGAGTTTTTACCTTGTGGGGCGGTTTTAAGGTGAATTTTTGTTAAATATACTGCTTTGTGGGGATATATAGATACTTGTGGGGACCATATAACCAGTCCCCATGATGAAAACGTATTTCCTTGGGTTTTGGTTAGGTTTAGGTCTGTGGTGTAAAATCAGTTTAGGCTGGGGCAGGGGTTTTCAAACACGAACTGTACACTTGAACTGTAAAGTGCCTTGAGACGACATGTGTTGTGAACTTGGCGCTATATAAATAAACAGAACTGAACTGAACACGGTCCTAAGGACCCACTGTCCTGCATGTTTTAGGTTTTCTCTGCCTCCACACACCAGACTTAAATGAATGGGTGAATACTATGCCCCTGCAGCCTGTGGTGATCTGGAGAAGGGAGTGCAATCATGTGATGCAGATGATGGAGCAGAGACGCATCTAAAACATGTATGACAGTGGATCCCAAAGCGCGAGTTTGAAAATCTCTGGGCTAGGGATAGAGTTAGGTATACTGTATGTTGGTAATAGGTAGGGCTAGGGTAAGGGTCAAGGGTAGGTAATGGGTCAAGGTAAATATCAAAACGCAACATATGTGTCTGGTTTAGGGTGTGAGACGTCAAGGGAGTACCATATGTCTCACACTTTTTACAATAGGCACCATCCTCCGTAACCCTGACGGAAAAGTAGGGGATGGATGGATGGATGGATGGATGGATGGATGGATGGATGGATGGATGGATGGATGGATGGATGGATGGATGGATGTTCAAACATCTTAGAAGGAATGTGGTGTTTTTATATGCTGGGATACCCTTCTATGTGCTTGGGGAGTTAAGACAGTTTTCATTATATTATTGTACTTGGCCCTGCCTGTAAATGCCCATTATTGCCTCTTCTTCATTCACTGTTCCAGCGCTGCACAGCTGCGGTCCTACTGGTATTATGCTTGTTTCCATGGACTCACAGCTGGAGACATCAAGCCATAACACCCGCCATCAGTGTCGAGCCCTGTATCATTAACCCTCAGTTTGATCTGCTCTATCTATGGAATGGTTATAGTTGCTCTGCAGGCTTCGGAGCTTATCCTAGCAGAAAGGTATGCAGTAAAATATGTGGTTTGTTAATCTCTGACTAGCTCTGGGAACACCTTCCCTTTTCTGCCTATACGTACTATACCATGGGTCATCAGTGAACAGCAGTCTGTGTAATTCAAAACTGCAACCCTGCCAAGTTACAACTTAAAAAAACACCTACTGGGTGTGGAAAAAACCCCACATGATAATATATTATCCCCTGCACTCTCCTACTTAGGTTAATACCTATTCAACAGTCTGAGACACAGTCTGTCCAAGTTAGTTTGAAGGAATTCTTGACCTTTCCATAAATTGATTTCTATAACATAAAAATAAGCATGAGACTTAAAAACCAGTGCTTATGCTAATTAACACTTCAATAAAGGTCACAACAAAAGTCAGCTACTTTATTAAATGAAAGAGTTTGATTTTTTTATCAAAAAGATATCTAATTCTAAAGCATAAGTTGTACAAAAGAAACATTGATTTAATATAACTTTCTGGAGATAAAGGACTCTGGAAAATAACAACATATCAAACAGCAAGCCCAATACTTATCAAAATAAGCTAAAATGCTTAAAATCTGATAAAAAAAAAGAAAAGAAAACAAAAGTCCTCTGAAATTGTAAATCCTTTAATTTTAAACCTGAATACTTTGACCTAATGGAACATAAACCAGGGTCAACAGAACAGGCACAATGGTTCCTGAACCATTTTTGCAGGATTGTATCCTGAGATTAGTATAAATTTTAATTAAATTAGCGTTCTCAGTGTAGATGATAATACCTCTGAGCAGCTTGTTGTGTTGTTATTTAACTGATAGGACTGTTGTTCAGTGGCCCGTCTCAAATCTTGTTACTGCATCATTACCACTCCACAGGAGGCCCTCTGCACCATTAACAGTCCTTGTAACTGAATTATTCTGGTTTTAACAAAATCTGTGTTAGGTAACCATTTTGATGTTTAACAAGCAAAAGAGAATTGAAATGGGGTCAGCTGGGATTAAACTCAATCATTGATTAGAATTCAAATAAAGCTCTGGGACTGGGCCAATCATGCTGTTGTTAGGACAATTGATTAGCCTGATTCAGTGGTGCCATGTTCAGCACCCACAATGATCTACATGTAGTTGGTCCACTTGGAGAGCAATGACTGGGATGTAAATGATCTAATTTGCAATGAGTCCAGAATGGATAATAGTTGTGGAAGCAAGAGTGAAGCCCGACTGTGATCAGGCAGTAGCGTAAGCCTCTGACCGGTGTCGGTTCCTATATTCAGGGAAATTTTTGATCCGGTATTATATCTATGAAGATTCTCTGTCATCTAGGTCATGGTCAAGCTTGAAAAGTTAGGTTTAATCAACTGTACGTAAGGTTTTCTAGAGGACGTTTCACCTCTCATTCAAGAGGTTTCTTAAGTTCTAAATGGTGGTGGGGAGCACTGAGATTATTATACGGTAGGTGTAACAAAATAGTTAGGGGAAAACAAAAGGTGGCTCTGATCACGCCTACTGGATTGGCCGTGGAGGTCACATGAGGTGTTAAAGCACCCACTCGAATACAAACCAGGCATCATCAGAATGCTCCACAGATGAGCACAAACCATTCCCACCACCAGCAGAGAGAGGATAAGAGAACAGGGACTTATCAGGAAAGCCCTGAAGAACTGTGGTGGGCTTTTCTAAAAAGAGTCCTGCTGAGAGGGAAGAAAACTGAAGAAGGAACGTTGTCATTCCATATGTTGCTGGAGTCCCTAAAAAACTCAGGAGTAACCGCTATACAGGAGCAGGGCTCCACAGAGGAGGGCCAACTTTCCAGGACGGGACTCAGCTGTTCACCTACATCTGAAGGCTGAAGGACATTTGTTTGAGGACAATTCCTTAAGACATCTTTGTTAACCTGGAAAAAAAAACACTCAACAGAGGAGATGGTCTTAGACATAACGTTACACCTACATACAAAGCTCTTTTAGGAAGACTGGCCGCGCCTTACTCACACTTCAGTGAGGCTGAAACCATTCTGACGAAAGAGTTAACGACCCATCAGAACCTCCTAATCCTGTATGAGGGATCAGTGACACCTCTTTTTTTCGTCCCTAAATCTTTTGTTACACCAACCTTATGTTGATCTCAGTTCTCCCCACCACTAGTTAGAAGTGAAGAAGCCTCTTGGATGAGAGGCGTAACGTCTTCTAGAAAACGTCATGACCAGTTGCCAAAACTGAACTTTTTAAACTAGATTGGGTATTGGTGAGAATGTGCACAATGGGCAGATCTATTCATTCTATTTGTATCATAAACTTGAGTGCATTTGAGTGCATCTGGTAGGCGAAATCCGTGTAGAAACCTTTATTTGTTTACAGTTATTGTACAGTGAAATACTCCATAAAACATTGAAATCAAGGAACAGAAACTTTTTACAGGCCCATTTGTTTAAAAAATAAAAGTTCTGTATGAACTTTTTTTTTTTTTTTTTTTTTTTTTTTTTACAAATAACTACTGTACTGTACCGTAAAATAATATAGTTAGAAATAAAAAAGTAATAATTTTAATCATCTATACGAACTGAAGGGTTAATATTGCGGGGATCAGCACCGCCCCACCATGACGGATTGGAACGGGAGAAAATGAAAAATTATTATGAAAAAAAAGACAAAGTACAGTAGGACAAATAGTGACTGACGTGTACAGTACAGTATTTCACTGCTCTTCTGATGGAGCCGCTGCATCCTGACTGCTCTGTGGCGTTTTTTTCTTCTAAAGCCTGCGGTGCAGGTGTGTTTTTTGGAGAGAAGAACATAGTTATCGGTAGTTGTCGCTCTTTTTTCTTCTGGGCCAACAGATCCTTATAAACCAACATGCCACCATTAATATGTTTGACAATAAAGTTTAAGAATTCATGATGCAAATCTGTGAAGCAGCGAGACCGTGAAAAGTGAGCTGCGTTATAGCGAGGGTTCACTGTATATTAGAGGTGAGTACTGGCATGAGTGATGCAATTCAATACATGTCGCGATACTTGGGTCACGATACAATATTATCACGATATTGCAGTATCACTATATATTGCCATATTTTCTCCAGCTATCAAAGTCAAATGATGAGATAAGTGCTGTATATTTTCATCAGAAAATATTGATTAGGTATTATTATCCATGTTGTTTGGGGTTTTCTTCCACTGTGACTGCCTCAAATACAGATTTGGTGCTGCATGTACAGTTAAAGGGCTCCACAGCGCTTTCTGCCAGAGTGGTGGTGCAGAGGTAGCCCATTTTCCCATCAATGTTTTATGTAACCATTTTTTTTTGAAAATTGATACTAAGAAGTGAAAGATCGATATTATATTGGGCAGCCAAATATCACGATATATCGCCAAAACGATTATTTCCCACAACCCTACTGTATATATATATATATTGCAGACAATTTGAATCCTTACAGTTGCATATTGGTTTTCAGGATAAAGTTTGTCCTGCCAATAAGATTTACCGTCTTATTCTCATTGCCTTTTAGGGATACATGTGTACATTTATATAATTCCTTGTAGAGAAAATATTATGGCAGCCTCTTAAAATGCTCTGCTATCTGGATCTGCAGATATCCAAATTCGGGTATGGGAATCAGATCAGCAATGGAAAATTGTGAAGTGGTGCATCCTCAGTTTTATGCACAGATCTTGTTGGGTTTTCCCAGCCTCTTAGCTAGTCCAGTCCATTTTGGAGTCAGTGCAGGCCAATGTCTTCTATAACAGCGACTAGCTAAACTTAGTTGGATCTTACTGAGCAGTTTTAGTTCCATTATGGCAGCTCTCCCACAACCACAGTGTTAAAGGAAAAGTCTGGTCATATTCATAATGCAAACTTCTAAAAGTACTTTAAATATACAATTATTAGATACTGTACTGTTCAATAAATAATAAGTGTTTTAATTAAGAGTAATTTCTTTTGAATGCGCTTTACTGGAGACATCCATGTTTGTCAAAGAACACTACTGCCACCAACTGGTTTGTGGCATCACGGTGCGGTATCGGCTGTTGATCAAGTCCCAGTGCTGTATCGCAACGCGCTATTATCCAAGTCATCATGAAAACATTTTTTTTTCCAAATGTTGGCTACATATGTGTTTTTCTCTGGCCAGAAGTTTGATGAAAACCCTCCCTCTTCAAGTTGGCAATCCAACTATGAATCTGTGGATCAGAATTCAGAAAGGTGAAATAACTAATCTCTTTCCAATTTTACCCGATGTATTCCAACATTCAGCTGCCATGCACGTGGGCATTGTCAGTTTCACTATAGCTCTGGTGAATTTCAATGGTGAAGTCCTCTGGAAATCTTCAATAATTGTTGTTGATTGCAGATGTGTCTAGTAGTTCCCATTGATTTTGCTTGTAAAGCGGGGAGAATGGCGCTAGGCTTACCGCACCGTGATGTCACTGCCAGAAGACATCAGGAGTGAGGTGTTACTATATTTGGGCTTAAATGGCCGCTTTCAGACACAGTGATCGGGACGAAAATTATTGTTTTTATTATTTTTTACTGATTAACTCTCAATTAATTAAATCACTGTGAGTGTATTAGTTTTGGGTATAAATAATGATCCATTGATTATTCCTTGCTGACTGGACTTTTCCTTTAAAGTGTTATTACTAAATATTTAGTAATAGCATTTCTGGTGAGTTTTACTTGATCAAAACAGTGGAAAATATGTATCTCTAAAGTAGTTGATTGGTGTTTGTGTTTTGAATTTCATTACTGGCTTGCTTATTTGTTTCTATTTTATTTAACCTTTACTCTATAGAAATACTTGAATACCAGTTTTTGGGTATTTTACATCAGTTTTCACCACAATAATTGGCAATTAAGTTATAAATTTTCTACTTTAGTCTTTGGTTTCCACATCCGTAAGAGGTTGATGGTTTTCCTTTGATAATTCCTGGTTCTGTTTAAGCAAATTACATGATAAAATGATCTTTTTATTTTGGTGAGGCATTGATTTTAAATAAAATACATGGAAATGCAATCTGCAAAACTGGAAACACTTGAGGCTTTAAATTACTTTGGTAAGAGTAAGTACAACTGAGCTAAGGCTATAAATATAGAAAGTTTATACCAAGTCATGTGAAAATCAGTCCGTATCCTGCAGGTTCATAGAGCTGTTTAGTGAGTAAGTATAAATGAAATACCCAGGTTTCAATTAATGAGGGTTTAATATCCTTTTTAATTGGCTTATTACCAGTGTCTCTCTCTTTAACCCAGTGATAATTATGGTTTTGCATCTCTGTTAGTGGTCATTTGTTTAGCTGAGAAAGTTTGTTAGTGTTTTTTGGCTCCATTTTTCCCACATAATCAGTGCAGCTCAGGGAAAGAACCAGTTCTTACTAAGAGGGCATTTCCTTTGCTATGGACAGTAGGGATTTTAACCCACCTTTGAATTTTATGTCTTTGTGTGTTTCTGTTTTCTTTTCCTCTAAAAGGGTTTTAGTGAAAATGTCTGCCGGTGGAATTGGCCACCAGCAGAAATAAAAAGAGCTGTTCTAATTTCTTAGAGTATTGAGGGAAGCAGACGCAGGGCTCCATTCATCACCTCCTTTAGCGTGGGACGTACTGGTTCATCATTTATTGAAGACCATTTTGTCTCATATTTCTTTTCACCAGCACCAGTCAATCTGGTGGTCTTACTGCCTCACCACTCGGGAATCTTTTAGTTTAATCAATATGTGTGTGTTAGCAGTGAGCGTAAAATCTCTAAGCTTTAGTGTTTACCATTCTGAATTCTTGTTTATAGCAAGAACAATTGATTATTTAGACTGTGTGAGGCTCGTTTCATCTGTAGATTCATGTCTTTTTAGTATTGTTTTTTCGTAGCTTCCTGGTGTCTCATTTGTTAAGGGAAAATGATGTTCCTAGAAAGCTGGGACAGAAGTTACACACAGAAATATCATTTTATTTTGATATTTTATGTGTTTTTCTTTTATTGAACTGTCCTTTGTTTAGGGTGGAAAACCCATTTAGTTCTCCTTACTTTTAGCTGTTAGGCGTAGCACGGGGTTCTTGTAAGCTCAATCTGATATAAATCATGCCACTGCAAATCATGCGATCAAGGTGTTCTCTGCTGGAGGCAGTACTAAGATTTGAAAATGGTTTTAGTTGGTGTGAGGGATTGCCTTCGAGCCAATGAGTCGATGCAATCAACTGGTTTTCCTTAGATAGAAAAACTTTAAATCAATTTGACTGTATGAGCTGGTGAACTGTAAAGTGCCTTGAGATTACATATGTTATGAATTGGCACTAAAGAAATAAACTGAATGGAATTGCATTTTCTTAGCTGGTCTGACGTGTTACTCGATTGTCTGCTCAAATACATTAATTCCTGGTTGATTCTATGATGAGGAACTGGTCATTAACAAAGCATTATGAAACCATAACACCTCCACTTCCATAGTTCACTAATTTTTGCCAAACACTCACTATGTTCTGATTCAAATAATTTTTTTAGACCCCTCTGCATAAAGAATATAATTCTAGAAGTCCTTGTCTTTCCATGTTAGGAATTCCCAACTCCAGTCCCTGTGTCATAATATACTGCAATGAGATGATGTCAGGAGCTTAGAATGATTATGAAAGACATATTTTTTTTTTCTGTGATTCTCCATTGATTGAGAGACAGAGCAAGATGCACCTTGCCTTATGTGCAATGCATCTAGGCGTGGCTAATGTTCCAGTTTTTAACACCTAGTTAAGAGGTGCTGACAAAGGTATTACAGTGAGACAGCGGGCTGATGGCGAAGATTTGACATGTTTAACCAATAGGGTTTTGGAATTAATTTCCACCTTAAGGAGACATTTAGTACATTTTTGAGCGTCTATGAGCAAAAAGCCTGAAATACCGCCTTGTAAATGGGGTGCTGTGATATAGACATCGTGCTACATACACATTTTCTGATCCAACCATGTCATAATTCAATTGCAAAAAAAAACCCTTTAGCCCATAGAGGGCACCACTAAGATGCAGATAAGCTAAACACTGCAGAATTTACAAAGTTAGCATGAAAATGTCTGAATTTGTGCTGCAAAATAAAGATGGCACCTTTAAGGCCTGTTTTATTCAACCTATTTGCAGGAAACGAAATATTTGAGGTTTGGTTGCTCTTTAAAATATAAACCCAAGTGCTTCTCCTCAATCCAACCTAAGCTGTTGCCAGTTGGAGTAAAGCCTATCATTTGAGCCACTTTGTTCAATGCATATTCCAGAACATTGAATCTGAAGAACCAGCCATAGCGTCTTTGTTAGCGATACATTGGCTACATCGTCCATGTAGGCTTGATCCAGTGAAGCTTGAAATGGAAAAATAACTTCCACAGCAAAATCAGATAAGATTTAACCATCTGCTGAATGTCAGCAAAGTAAAACTAATGAAATCAGCTTTAAATTTCTCTTCACCGACAGTTTGCTTTGTGAGAATTAGGTAAAAGTGGGTATTGGTTTCAGGAGATAAAGTAAATTGTGAGTCAAAGTCAACAAGTGTACGAAGTGTGGGGGGAGGATTAGAAAGAGAAAAACCATTAAGAGGATTTGTTCTGTTGATGCTGGAGCCGGCTAGAGAAAACTTTAAGGTGAGAAGAGAAGGTGCAGCCGCTAAACCAAGCACATATTAGTTAATATGAAAGACACTTATCCAGTGGGAACATTAACAGCAGCGTTTCTTGTTTGAGGGATTACATTTTCAGCCTTTAGCTCCAGTGCTGACTTTCAAAAAGAGGCTTAAAACTCACCACGCTTTTGTTCAGAAAATGAATTCCTCTGAAGTTAGAAACTGTTTCTTCTTTTTTGTCCAGACTTCGCAACCTCTCTACAGTAGGTTCTCCTTCTGAATGGGTAAAATGTCATTTCCTGTTATCACTTTGGACTCAGGAGCTTAGAATGACTATGAATTATTTTAAGCAGAGGGATTTGTGGTGTCACTCTACTTTTTTTTATATCTCCTCATCTTTAGCCAACAGTTGATGTGGAAACTCGGTTCAAGGGGCAACAAATCCTTATTAATTCTGAAACTCTGTTTTTAAAATAAGATCTCTAATAAGGAAAACTTCATACTGTGTTCAAAACAACACTCAGGTGTATCTAATATAAGGCCGCTGTTCCACTGGTTTTTCAAAACTGGGTTTAACCGCTAATATTTGGCTTTTGGCTGTTTTCCCATTTGACCGTAAAGCAGAGTCTAACTTCCTGCTGGCTGCTCTCCCCCACCAGTAAGTAAGTAATGGAAAGCAACATGGAGCCGGAGCGTAGTCAACATTCTTTATTATTTCGCTCTTTTATCCGTCCAAATCGCCCTCACCAGAGCAGCGCCATACTATTGAACTTAAACAGAGATGTTTTGGCTTGTTAGATCAGAAGCAACTGCCATGGTGTGTTGATGTCCGTACGTCGCCTTCAATGGTGTTATGTAATTTAACCGGTCAACCCGGGTCTGGTGTTCCCACAGCATGCAGATCAGGGCCGAAGTGATTTTAATGCAGGTTGCTTGCAGAGTCATTTGACCTGGGTAGACACGGGTCAATGAGCTGTTCCCCCTGCCTCTGAAAGCTGATTGTGGGAAAGGGGTATAGCAGATGTTTTACTACCGGATAATAGTTTAGTATGAAAATGTAAAAAAAAATGTCTCTCCCACAGTTTCGGTTTCAGTGAAAAGAGTATGTGTTTTTTTTTTTCTTTAATCTTATCAATCATTTTTGAAACTTTGTTCTAGTCACGGCAGTAATTTTAAGCGATTAGTTTTTCTTCAAAAATACAAATTCTAAAGACAAACTTTCTGACAAGCTGTTAGATTCCGACTTCGCATCGAGGAAATAATCCTCTCATTTGGACCTTACTTGGTCAAGATACGGCTGATTTAAAATTAGTGGTTCCATTCTTGAGTGTTTCCATTCTCAAACTGGCCCATACAACGTACCTTGATTCCCCAGTCTTTGGACCTACCTCTGAATTAATTCCTTAGAAGAACGGTTCGGTTTGGCTGGGGAAGGTCTACTGACCTAACATAGCAATCCATTAGTGGTTGACAACAAACACCATATTATGAAAATGTGTCACTTGGCTATGGATTTGGTTTAACACTTGCATTTCCAGTGGGTGGCTTGCAGTTTCAACACTCGCTTGGATGGTCCAGATCATTCAAAGACAATGTACCACTTGGGCAAAAAAGGGCAATGAAGACCAGTGGTGAGATTGACATTCAGATTTTTCTAAAAGCTCTAGTGGGTATAAGTTTGCTCATTTCAAAATGTCTGTTTTAATTGTCAGGCTGTTACCTGAGCTTCTAACGGTCATAAAAGTGAGTGAAGGTCACCAGAAATAGCGAATGCCTTGCAGACATGTTCAGTGGGATCTGCCACATGTCATGGAGCTTTATTGGGGTCACTTTGTGGATTTGTATGAGGATTTTACTATGTACTGTACTGGACCTCAATTTAAAAAGGGACCTCCAAGGCCGCCTTTGTGAGTTGCAGCTAGAAGTTTTAGGGTTTAAATCACAGCTAGGATCTTTCTGTTTTGGAGTAGGAAAAAGGTATCCAACCCCCTGAAAGAAATAAAGGGAGACCTTTTTACCAGGCAATGTCTTTCACCCTAACAAAATGAATTTTTTGTTGTTGCTTTTTCTTATATTTGTAATAAATTTTAGAAAAATGGAGTGAAAGTCAAGTTTCCTCAGATTTGAGTATTTTTGGGGTTAACATGCACTGTAATGTGTGTATTAAATGTACAGACTCAATACCTAATAAAAAATCAGCTTGTTATGACCACCAAGTAGATGCACATAATGTTTGTTCAAAAGAGCAATGTTTGTCTGAAAAGTAAACTAAATGAAACATCTTGTCCTCAGGACTTTAAGCTAAGAAGTAGACATTCACATTTGGCTAAGCTAGCATCACAGCTATCTATCACAGGCACGCAACAAGAAAGCCTTATACTCCCAGTCTCTGGAGAATTTTTGGTTAGAAATAACAAATTTTGTCATAAACGGGACAGAAAGACCCAGTATTCAAGGCGACTCAGACAATGGGAAGTTTCAGAACATTTGATGACAAAAAAAATTAAACAGAACAGAATGGGTGGACTGCTGAGGATAAGCGTACCGCCACAGATGCATGAGGGGGGCGGGACACTGCCCAATAACTGAGACTCTGGAGGGAGAAAAACAGGTAAGTGACCACGTTCATCTGATAGGAGATGATTATCAGAGTGAGTTTCCATACCTTATTAGTTCAATCCATCCTCTCTGAGGAAGGCAGGATTCAGCCGATGGATTGCCAAATGAGAGGCAGCTCTCCACTGCAGCAATTCCTGTGAGCAGGCAGGAGACCGATCCCGGTCAGGGAAACAGTTCAGAACTGGACAGTTCCGAGTTCCAGGAGTCCGTAGCCTGACCAGGGGTTCCGATCGGAAAAGTAACAGACAGATCCAGGGTTCCAGGAATCCTGTTCGGGCAGGTTCAGAGTTTTATAACTCAGACACACATGCTCAGACAAGACACGCTCAGATGGAAACAGGCAGGCTCAGTGGTAGAGAAGAACATGGACAAGACATGGTACCACGATTAATGCCGAAATTTAAACTGGTCTCCTCCTAGGAGCCAGGCTTACTGGACTAAAACTGACCTCCCTCACGTTCCGAGCCAAAACCCTAAGG
The DNA here is from genome assembly GCA_030533445.1 of Cyprinodon diabolis. NCBI lineage: Eukaryota > Metazoa > Chordata > Actinopteri > Cyprinodontiformes > Cyprinodontidae > Cyprinodon > Cyprinodon diabolis. Next base: position 42,582,824 of record CM060075.1, on the reverse strand, counting down.
GCTCCATGGAAAAGGGCGAGAAGCCGTGCTCCCGATGCACAATGAGCCAAAACCTTGAGGGCTCAAGAGAACAGCAAGGACATGATCAGGAGATCTGGCCCCAATAGCTGGGCTATATTGCATATATAGCAGAGGGAGCAGGTGAATAAGGTCAATGATAATTAGAGAGCGGGGAGGCAACGGCAGGTGAATGAAGTGAGTAATTAGATCAGCTACTGGGGCTTTGATCATAACAAATATGTTGCTATTTCCAATCCTCATTCAACCCCTGTTCATTGTGTCTTCCCTGAGATACATACTTCTTGGTACAGTATGCTCACCTTCGTTTAAAATTTATTTAAGCTGAGGTGATCTCTACTTAAGCATTTTATTTTTAAGAAGTGGAACTTATTATTTGGCCTGACCACTAAAGAAGACTGTAAATCTAAAAGGCATATTGTGCCTCATTTAGTCCACCTAACATACATTGGACACATACTGCTGGATTTTAGCTGTCGGCAGGGAAACAGGCTTATCTTTAGATAATCATAGACAAATTTGCCACCTTAGATTGCTGTTATTTGCTGGGATGCAGGTACATCGGGGTGTGGAATCAGCAATCCTTTAAAAAATGTGGCTGTTGATAGAGATCTGTAACTTGTTCTGGCTCTAGTTTTCTTTCAGGAACAATCACTGATATGCCCTAAAAGCAATTTAGACTGGATAACTCTGAATAGACCAGATTTAAAAAGATTGCTGTGCATCATCACCAACTGAGTTCTTAAAGAAGAAAAAAAACAGTGGGAGCTTTTGGATTTGTTCACTGCGTTCTACATCTTTTTGGTTGCTTTCCAATTATTAATAAAATCAAGGTTTTAGACCCAGTCTAAATTTATTGGACATTAATGGGTCAAAAAAATAAAGACTATGACTTCACAAAGAAATTAAACCCTCATTAGCGTCCGGCTTTGGTGCTGCGGCTGCCTCCCTCCAAGCCATTACAATAAAATCAGTCTAGGCACAAATCAGATCTAGACGGACAGGGGACCCTTTCAGACACAGATCCAAGGGTTTTGTGAAAGAGCCTGCAGTAAAAATGTCTTTAGCAGCTGTAAAACAAGCTCAGATGATGTTCCTCTTCGGCTCAGGTATCAGCTGAACACAGAGGGTTTGTAAGAACATCAAAAAGAAGTGAAACACGGGCTCAAACAGCAGTCTGTGTGAAACTCCTTCTCTTTGTCGATGCAAATTTAATGTCCTAGGAGGAGAAGAAGAAAAGAGGAGAGAAAAACCTTCAGTGGTGGCAGTGAAGGGCGCAGCCAAACTGCCACCAAACCGGCTGTGTTCAGGTCAAACTGGGACTACTGTGGGGTTTCTATCTGTAATGGTGGTAATGGAAGCGTGGTGTCTCAAAAAGCTGCTGATGTAGTTTATTTTTAGGTGAGAGTGGGGTGAAGGTCTCTGGCTTTTAAAAGCAAACAAGCGGTTTGAACATGGAGAGAGAAAAGCAGAAGGTCCGACAGCTGTTTGATGTCTGCTCTCTAAAGCAAAATGTTTCTGCTAATTTTAGATATTCTTCTCCCGCCAGAGGGTTTAGACCTCAATGCCTAAACTACATTATTACACCTGGCCTATTATGGTAAAGCTCATTGCATGCTTTATTCATCCTTGTGTTGATTTATGCATTCAGTAGCGGCATAATCCACTTAGAGGAGAGTGAATTTACATTGTAGGGATAGGATGAACGACCATGGGAAAACAAGCCTTGCAAACAGATGAATAAACAGCAGTTCTAGATAAACCTAAGTGAATTGTTTCCCTACTGCCCTGGTCGTTGTAAGGCTTCAACAGCTGTGATCTTTTTAGGAAAGCTTCTGGCAATCAAAAAGCAAACCAGATCAGTTATTATCAAGATGTAGTGTGGGCCTTTCAACGTTTTTTCTTGCGCAATTTGTAAAGTTTGACTGTGTATTTTACAGATTGGATTATGACCTAATTGGATTATTTGGGGATTTTGGATTTATTTGCATGCTTGCTTTGCCAAGAGAGCAGCTTTTAACTTTACACGTAAAAAAAGGGGGCTCTATAGGTCAGAGCGATAATTCAACTATCCGTACAGTCACATTTGCACAGAATCCAGATAAATAAAACCTGTTCAGAGCTTCAAACGTCACTTGGCATTTTAAAAACAACAATTAACATAATTTTGATATATACTGTACATAGTGTGCGATAATTACTCATTTTCAGGTCCTGAATCATGTAATATTAATAAAACAAAACAGAAAAAACTCTTCCTCAGCCACCGGCAGGTGGTCTACCCAGGCCTTTTTTCTCCAAGGTCGATCCTCTGCCAGTGAATTACACTTTTCTGGACCAAGATGTCTTTTCAAGATGTATTTCCAGGGATCTGCTGTAACTACTCCTCAGGTTTGGGGGGTCACTACCCCGAGTGCCCTAATTACCACGGGCATCACTGATGCCTTGACCTTCCATGTTTTCTCCAGCTCTTCTCTGAGCCTCTGGTATTTCTCTAGTTTTTCGTGCACCTGCGTGCATCTTACACCCTGCAGTTATGTGCTGGATTGTCCCAGGGGCCTTTTGCACAGTCTGCACCTGGGGTCTTGTCTGGTGTAAGATCTGGGCCTCTATTGGTGTGGTGCTCAGTGCCTGCTCCTGTGCAGCCATGATGAGTGCCTTAATAAATAAATAAATATTTTAATCCTTTATCAAATTTATGCACAGAGAAGTATTGCAATTGATGCATGCATCTCTGAGTAATCCTCACAAGCTCCAGGAAGCACATATCTTCACCAAGCTGTGCCAGCACTGTGACAAATGCCCACTTTCTCCCATCAGGGAGAGTGTGGCAGAAGCAGATCATTTCAGACCAAGTGGCTCATTTTGCAGCTAATCAGCAAAAGGCAGACACTTTTTAACTAATGTCTATGTGCCTGATCTTACACATTTTAACACATGTGGATACATATTTGCAAAACACCCACTTATTTTACTCGCAAATAACTTATTGCCTGTGCAATTTAGCTCTTATTGGGAATCTTTGAAGAACAGGGCCTAAGTCATGACAATCTATTTCATAGCTTTGAGATGGCTTGACAAAGAGTATAAGATATTTAAATTAATAGGAAAACCCCAAAAATTTGCAGAAAGAGTGGAGACATTTCTTTGAAAAGGATGATGACACAGTGGAGCTGGTGGCAGCACTGCTGCCTTGCAGCAGGAACTTCCTGTGAACAAATCTCCAGTTTCTGCATGTGGTTTGCATGTTATCCCTTTACATGTGTTGGTTGTCTCATGGCTTTCTCCTATAGTCTGAAAACATGACTTAAAGGTTGATTGGTCTCTCCAAAATGCCCTCAGGTATGAGTGTGCAGCTCTCTGTCCTGTATGTCTCTGGGTTGCCCTGTGATGGACTGGCGACCTTTCCGGGGTGGACCCCGCCTCTCTCATAGTGTCTGCTAGAGATAGCCCTCCCCACCGTCTGCAACCCTGGAAGGACAAACTTGTATCGACAATGAAAGGCTGGATTGTGACATTTGAGGAAACTGAGAAAAGAAAAGCACAGAGTAAAAAAATGAGAGGAAAAATGTGGATTTAAAGACATTTATATTAGAGGAAAAAATTTCAGGGGGGAATATAAAAAAAAGTCTAATCTACCTAAATGTTGCGACCCCCATGCAGTACCTCTGTGGACCCCCTGTTGAAGACCTCCGTGCTATAGCAACAGAAAACCCCATTAAGTGTCACTAATATTAGCTAAATACAACAATCTAAGGTACAAATAACAGGGTTTACACAACACTAGATAAAATTAGATTGTGGAAAAACAGCCCTGGACTGATAAGTCTTTTATCTACAGCATACAGGGCCTAACTGACACCTGCTTATGTTTATCTATTTAGAGAAATGGCCAAAACACAGTCACATGGTGTTCCATCCACATGGCTTTCAAATGGGGCTTTAAAATTTAAATACTTTCTTCACAAGTAATTTTTGTTTTATAGCTATGTAAGCAATAAAAATGGCATTTAAATTTCTACCTGGCATGTCCGACTCTGTGGGAGTAATGCAACAGCAGCTATACATTTTTAAGCCACACCCCTTAAAGGCCAGCACCATTGGAAACTAGTGGCCCCGGCCATTTCCACTGAGGGGTTGGAGGTAATTTTGCGACCTAATCAGGTAATGTAACCGGAATGCGTTACATGAACTTGCTCTGTTATTCTTATTTACTATTCAGTTCGGTGATATTATCGGTAAATTTCAATAAAACAATGGCTAAATCGTAGGAGCAAAGACTTTGTCTTATGAAGGTCTCCTTTTAGAAGTGGAAAAATAAAGCATAGTATTATACTCCACATCCTAAGGTTTGGACAACATTGGCTTTTTTTTTGTAATAAACAGGTTTATTCGGCACCTAATTTGAATGAAGTGGAAGAGAGTATTTACATCATGAAGGTGCAGCCTGGTAAATTTCACAGCTCTATGATACTGTAGTGTTAGAATGGATTAAAAAGCCTATGAGAAATGCTTCTTATGTTCGTTCTATGCTGCAATGTATTAGTTCTATTATGAGCTGTTTTGGTAAGTGTACATCCCAGTTTTTTTGAGAAACTGAAAATTGGCCTATCCTGTAAATATACTGTATTGAATTAGGAACTATTTGTTTCAAACTTCTTTTTGATTTTAAAACTGGAGCAAAGATCCTAGAAAGGCTTTCGGAGACGTGAAGAAAAGCACAGCTTTGGGTGTTTTTTTTCCTCCTCCATTTCAAACACAGATCTGGCTGTAGAACTAAGACCTTTTATGAGGTGAACTTCTAAAAGTCTCTTTGCTCTCTCTGCTTTTTGTGGCAATTTAGGCGCCGCCACTGATCCCGTCAGCCAAGCGCGAGCTGAACGCCCTCGGACAACTTGCTCAGTGAATCAGCTCACTGGAGTGTGCGCCAATGTGTGTCTTTGGGAGGGTTTAATCCCACGTGGGTTCGGCCGAGAGTAGAGTTGGATCAATTCTATCATTGGTGTGTTTGCTGCTGTGTGTGTGTGTGTGTGTGTGTGTGTGTGTGTGTGTTTGTTTACGTGTGTGTCACGAGAGGCTTTCTCACTGGCCTACATTGCAGAGCGGTGAGACAGAGAGGTCACATCTGTATGTGCAGACCATTGTTAATAGCTATCCCACAGCTGGTGTGACGTCCCTCCACCTGTGAACCGCAGATTAACTTTGAATCTCTGCTACATGGTTGATAGGCACAGTTAAGAATTCAGGTATAAAAATTAGTTCTTTTATATCTGCATTATCTTTGCTTCCAACCATACAATAATATCCAATCTCTTGCTCTCATTTTAGCTTTCTGGATATTCAAATAGAACATATACTTACATGAAAATATATTTCTAGCCTATTGTTTTTGGTACATATCATAATAAGGGAGAAAATTGTATGTGTCGAATTGTTCACAAAGTTCCATTAAAGCCCAAAATGGTTTACACCTGTTTGGGTATTTATACTGGAATTTTCACTTAACCAAAAAGGTTATTGCTGATAATTGGGGTATGAAATAGGGCTGCACAGTGAAGTAGTGGGTAGCATGCAGGGAGAAGGTTCCGGGTCGCCTGGGGTGTTTCTGCATGGAGTTTGCATGTTTTCCTTGAGCATGCGTGGGTTTTCTCCGGGTACTCCGGCTTCCTCCCACAATCCAAAAACATGACTGTTAGGTTATTTGGCTTATCTAAATTCTCCTTACCTGTGCATGAATGGTTGTTTGCACTGTTTCTCTGTGTTGCCCTGCGATGGACTGGCGACCTGTCTGGGGTGTACCCCGCCCCTCGCCCATAGGCACCAGCACCCGTTGAGACCCCGCTTGGGATAAACATGATGGAAAATGGATGGAATGGGGTATGAAATATTTTAAAACATACTACTAAAATTGTCTATCAGGGTAGTTTGGGCGATAAGAAATGACACTACAAATATAGTTTATATTCTTTTTAACTTTCCATAGAAGCTGGGAGAAGTGTTGGCCTAGTGGTTAGAGTAGTCAGTTGGGTTATAAGAAAGGTTGTAAGAGATCGCCACACCCTGCACTCTGAGCAAAACTCTGAGCAAAACCCTTAACCTCACACTGCTCCCCGGCTGCCGAACAGAAGCCGCCCACTGCTACCCAAGGGGATGGTTCTTAACAAAGTGTGAATTTCGCCATTTTGGGAAAATAAATGGATTTACATAGAAAACTGACCTTTTCTATAATTGCTCACCAGAGTTTTTTGTGTCTGCTGGTATTTAAAAAAAAAACTGCTAGGATTGTTAAACATTTCTTGGTTTGCCTTTCCATCCCCACCCTAACGTCCTCAGATCCATCTTTTTAGCAGTTGAATAAATAGCTGAAAACAACGTTGTCATTAAATAGAGAACAATCTCCTTTAAATAAACAACCTCTGACTATTAAAGTAAGGGGTGTAAATCACATCCATCATGGCGATTCGATTCAGTATCGATTTCCTGACCCAATGATTCGATTATTTTCGATACTCAAGAATACACCACGATTCGATTCAATTAATCGGTTAATTTTTTTTTAACACCTTACAGGCTAAAAAAAGTTTAAAGTTTGAAATAAATGAATGAAAGCTGTAATATCGTTATGCATTTTTTTTAGAAACCACAGCAAATAACCGAAGTAGAAAAGTTGCATCAAAAAATACTGCAAAAATACTAATACTAATAATAAATTGCGGAAAACAACTCGTGAAGTTTGACCCGCTAGAAGAGCGAGGTGCGCGAGAACGCTGGGAGCCTTTTTCCACCTGGATCTCCGCCCTTTTTGGCCCTCATGTCCCTCCGTTGTCGGACTAAACTCGCCCCCACTTCCTTGCCGCCTCGGCCGTACCTAGACCCACAGCGTGTAGCACAGACCACGCTTCAATATTGAGCATATATCAAAATTGTCTGTGTCAAGCTTACTGCAATACACTGCTGTAAGAGTAAAACCAGGAAGCGCGGTAGGAGGGCAAAATAGGTTTAGCGCCACCGCAGCACAGGAGGGAGAACTACGCCCAGGAGCAAATGGATAAAAATAGACCGGAGAAAAAAAAAACATGAATCGATTCTCTTGTGGACGTATCGATGCATCAGATCGTTAGCTGTTGGATCGATGCATCGATACAAAACGATTATTATTTACACCCCTAATTAAAGTTTATATATTTTTTTAAGTTTAGGTATTTATCTTACCTTATTTTGATACTTTAAAATTGGTTTTTATTTTGTTAATTTCTACCATGCTTTCCAACCCTCTCCCACCATCCAATTACAATCAGTCCCCCATTGTGAGTGTACCCTCCATTTGGGAACCACTCCTTTACTGTTTCTTCGGTGATGGGGTACAAGTCTTTGATGTTGAAAATCACCATAATCTTTACCTCTCTCCATAAGGTCGTACTGAAGTTGAGAAGGTAGGAGGACCCCTCCAAAATGTTAGCAATCTTCCAGTTGTTAGGGCTTTTCGTCTTTTTGATATTTGACAGAATCACTTTTAAAACTTTTCTCTTTAGGCCAGATTGTTTTGAATATCCCTCAAAAAGCTTGTCACAATGCCTGCTTGATGTTCTGTTTATTCTTTTTGAAGTGGTGCGTCATGTAGGCCACCTCACTCACACGCACCTTTCCAGTTTCAGCAATGTTCAACACAACCAAAATCAGGAAACTCCATAGCAATGTCTTTGCAATGGTGAAGCTTCTTTGCACCCAATTTGGTTGTATGCTGAGGACACTTGACCATTCCCAGATTGATGGGCATCATCATTTGCTACTGAAGGGTTATTGCTGATCGTCTGTTAGATCGACATTGTAATCTCTGTATGCAGAGAAACAACTTGCTCTTATAGTGGTGCTCTCAGTAGAAGCTACTTGGCTAATGTTTTGACTCATAAATGCTGTACCTGGCATTGTTCACATCAGGTGTAATGCTGAAAAAGCAGCTTGTGTCATCTCTTTACTCTATGTTTTATTGGAAGTTTAAATTCTGAATTCAAATTAGTAACAGTCTCTGAGTTTGCTGAGGAAACAGTCCAAACCTTTGTGGTATCTTTTCACTATGCCCACAGTTGCTTAGTCAGTAAAAGTGTATTTAACGGCCTGTTTGTATTTTCTTTGTGGATATTAACAGCCTGAGGGTGGCGGGGCCGCAGGGAGCTGCCCAGTATGGCCACCACCTGCTGCTGCTCTACTTCATCGGTCTCAGTCATCCCCTGAGATGCCTCGGAGAACCATTAAAGTGGAGAGTTTAAAGCATGTCGCCAGCATTTAGAGTTACTTATAGAAGAAATTAAATGTAACTGTAGACAACATTGTGATAAACTGGAGAAGCGCCTTTTGAAAGAAAAAGGCTTCTGTTACAGTTTTTCAACCATAACATCCAGGCTGTCTAAAACCTCTCAGAAGTTTGTTGAAGAAAGTGTCATAGTATGAAGGATATAATTGTGTCATAAAACCAAAACTGCACATCAACAAAAAATACCATAAAAACACTTGAGCAAACATGATGGTGGGGGCATCATTTTGTGGAATTACTCTTCTCCAGAGTTTTTATGAAAAGGTCCACAAACTGGAAGTTTTTTTTTCTTGCCCAAACCTGTCGGTTTTTCTTTAAGAACACTGCTGGATTTTATTTTTCACAGAATTGAGTCCAATCAAAATGTATTAAAAGATTGACCACCCTTAGATAAATTGAGAGACTGCCAAACCAAAATATTTACCTTGTTATCCAAAAAGTATATATAAGGTAAACGTTCATCATTAGATCAGGCTGAGAACTTTCTTTAGACCAAAAAAGACCAAAAGATGTGTCACAAGTTTCCCTTGTCAACTTTCCCATGAATCTCTACCTTAACTTGGGCTGCAACTTTGGCTACAACCTTATCAAGAGAATTGGCACTCTGCCATTTTGTTTCTCTGCCATGGTGCTCTTTCTGGGCAGGGATGGACTAAGCTGTGAGTGGCGGCTGCTTATATGGACTTTGATGTATGTGTGGCCTGCATAACGTTTAAGCTTGAGACTAGAAACCAACAAACATAGGTAGATGTTGGCGTTACATCATATTTTGTATTCAAATATACCTTTAGTTCTTATTGGTCCTACAAAGTCATTTTTAGCCAAATTGGTGCCAAAATTTTGGGTTTAATGTGCCGGTTGCTGTCTTCAGATTTTCAGAAATTCACCACTGCCCCTCCAGCTTCAAGAAACACTTCCAAAATAACTTTAATCTCTATCTTTTTGACTGACTTCTTGTTACAGTAGAGTTTTCCATTTCAGTATAGAGAAAACCATAATTTTTGCTGTTTCTGACCTTCCTATATTATAGTAAAATCTTCTTATTTTTAATTCGCTAAAACTCTGTCCAGTTTTCTAACGACATTTTTTGGAGCCAAGCGACCTGAGGCCGTGAATTTCAACCGCGGCCGTGACTTTAGCATCTGTTGTTTTGGCTTTCACAGTTGTGGCAATGACAGCCATCTGTCACTTCTCACCTCCCTTGAGTCAAGCCCATTGGGTCTTAGGTTGGATGGTGTTTCAAGGCCTTTGGAATCCCTCCTTTTTCCTTCAAATATAACTATTGCCATTATGATCAGATACTTGATTGAATAGAATTTATGGAGCATTCACACTACTGGTAAGGACCAGGAATATGTCCAGGCAGCGATTAAAGTGAGAAAACTCACACCTTTAGTTGGAGAACAAACCTTCACTTATGGTGTTTCTGCTACTTTGAGCTCATATGTTGTTTTGTGCCTGCACCTCTTCACCACTCAAGGTAACCAGACATTTTCATACTTTACTCTCCTCCTCTTTTTTTCCCCAAAGTGTCCTGTTTGCCAATGACTGAGAATTACTGTCCTGCTATTGGATTTTTGTTCACAAGTGGACCGTCATGGCTGTAGCCATAAGGTTTTACCTGGTAATTATGTGCTAACTTCATTAGAAGTGGCTTTGGGGGGAAAAACATCATATTAGATGGGCATGGAGATGGAAAGGGAAGGGGGACAAGAATAAGGGGAAAGAGAAATTTAGAGAGAGAACAAAGGAAAAGAGAAAATACAGAAAAACTCTGGGAAGGCTGCTTCCACATTTAGAAGAAACAAAATCTGACAAAACGAACACGACTCTTATGGACATGCAGTAAGTACATATATAAAAACCTATTAAAAAAAATTCTGAGAATTATACGGGTATTCAGACCTCTAAATAGCTGAAGCTGTGGCTGAGTATTAAGCTCTTATTCTACTCCAGTGCAATTCCCTCACATCACATCCTGCTTTTATACATTAGGGACACATTCACATTGCAAGCGAACCACGCCAGGATATACCGTGCTGAATAAACCCAGGTATAACCCTCGGAGGTACAGTTCAAAGCATTATTTATTTTAGCATTATTATTTCTTTCCCCTGCCATTAGACTTAATGTTAGAACTGTAAATATACAGTCATATGTTTATATGACGATTTTTTTAAATGTATTTATTACTGTTTTCATAACTGCACTTTAAAAAAATGAAATTGTCTAGAGCTGTTTAAAGACATTTCTTTTTATAAACACTCGTATATAGAAAATGACAAAATAAATCTGTCTGTCTAAATAATTATTTCAGGTGCCTTGGTTCATGCAAAATGTATTCACTCCAGATAAAATATTCTTGCAGGATTAAGAGGAATCCAAGTGTTTGATGGGATAGTATTCAGTTTCATGAGACCCTAAGACTTGTCCCAAAACTATTCCTCTAAAGGGATTTATAACTCTTGGATTTGTGGCTCTTTGTCTTTGGAGTTGCCCTTCAGGACTTGTTTCTCATGGATAGTGTCTCTCTGACCATTTCTATTCTCCATCTTCACTAGCTTATTATATTTTTGTGGTCCCCTCATCTTTGGGACACAGAGCCTCTAACACAGAGTCTCTAACCTGATCATTACGATGGCTGGAAATTCCCTTGATCTTTATATTGTATCACAGATAGTGTATGGAGACTGTACCTCGGGATAAATTGGACTAGAAATCCTAATTGACCAGAAACAGAAAATATTAAATCGGATTTAATGTTCAACAGGGATTAAAAGCTTATTTGTCTTTAAACAGTTTATGAAATATCTGGTGTCAACTGTATAGAATATAAAACAATAGCTATTTTTCTCTTTATTCTAGTCTTTAACTTTGTTTACGCACCACACATAAAATAAAAAGGGTTACTGTTATAGGGAAATCTAAAACTCCAGTTTAGTGAGCATTCAGTTCAGCTCTGAAGTATATTCAATGTAATAAATATGAGCAATAATATGTTGTGTAGAGAAGAGATAAACACAAATTCAAAATGTTGAGCTGGTTCTTATTGTACCTTTGCTGCATAAGCCCCTTTTCTTTCTTTTTTAATATTTTCTACACTGATGTGAAAGAAAATGAAAATCAGGTCATGTCCACCTGTTTCGTTCTTAATCTGTTGACCTGAAAAAAAGGACGGATTCTGACCAGAATCAGATTATAGCCCACACTACATGATCAAATAATCTGGTGTAAGTAAGTGCAGATAAGGTTTGACTCAATGTTCTCTTCAGCTTCTATTCAATCTCATTTAAGCTTGCTGATTTTTCTAAGAAATAAAATGTACTACTTCACTGACAGATAAACAACCTGCACAATCTGACCAGATTAGTTGTAAATAATCCAGAATGATCTAATTTTCTAAAAACAGTTACACTGTTTCTGTACCATACGAACTGTAGGATGTATGCATTTCCTGATGTGTTTACACCTGTACTTTCAGATGTACTGGACCAGAACCAACAGCGTTGTCACTAGTTTACAAATGTGGGAAAAAGTATAAGAGTATACTGCTAAAAAAAAAAAAAGTATTTCGCTAATTTTGAAAATGCAAAGTTTTGCAATTGCTGTGTTTCTGTTAAATAGCAGCATTAATATTGAATGTGAGTGTGTTTGTTTATGTGATAATTCAGATGTAAGCAGATGAGGTGTATCCATATTTCAACCAAAGCTCTAGTCGGCGCCATAATCGTCCAACTAGCTCAAGTCTTCTTCATGTTTTCACAAGGCAGTAAATTCTAGTTGTGGATCGCATGACTCATGTGATGCTAAAAAATGTTTCAATTGGACTTTTGGCAAAATACAAGTACTTTTTCTTCTTCTGTTTTTCCTCTTCTGTTCTATTTACATTGCAGTGTCCATATAAACTGTAAAACTCCCTGCATAATTATAAAAAGCAATTTATATGCATGAAACAAGTGGAGTATTATGGCGATAGCCCTACTGCTACACTTATGAAAGTAAAATCTGTTGGGCTCTTTTTGGCATAAAGACAATTATTGTTATTGCCACATTGCCAGACAGGATACTGTTAAAAAAGAAAAAAAAGCTTTACTAAATTACTAAATAGGTTTTACTTGACAATCATCTTAAGGCTGTAGTTATCCCTGTTTCTGATACTACCTCACCTATCAAACTATTTCCTTCCTCCCAAGAGTCTATTCTTTCATATTTGTTGTGCTTTCACATAATTTTTAATTTCTTGAGAAAGTCTTTTTTTTCTATCTGTAAGTAGTAACCATGAGAATTAATTATAAATATATACACTTCTTTGCATGTTTAAGCTTGACTTCCTTTTAAAAGAAAATATAACAACTTTTTTAAGTGTATTATAGTTATTTTAAGTTGCACTTGTACACCTGTTTTTATGTTTTCTGTACATACCAAAAACCAAAATGGAACTGGACTTCTCTTAGACCTGTTTTACCATCTTAACACCTTTGTTTATATTAATGAAATTATTAGTTTTTTAAATCAATAATCTACTGAGAATTTTGAGTTTTCTCAACATCTATTTTTTTCTTCTTTAGTTGCTAATAAAGGTGTGAAATGTGGTCATATGAGGATATTCTTTAACCTTAAACAAAAGCCTATTTTTGAGTTAGTATGCATAAAGGTATTAAGTCCAAAGGTACATTGGCTGCCTGTGTGATCCTACGTTTATGTCGGGAAATGTAAGTTCAAATTTATATAGATCAGAGTTTATTTGCTAGTGCTAGTACTGCCATGTAACCTTTTTTTGAGGACATTCATGGTGGCTTTTATCTGCTCTCAGAGGTGTAAAGCGGTTAATTGATTTGAGCGTTTTAAGTCAGAAAGATGCTTTCAGTCCTTCTGTCACCTGAATGAGCTGTCAGTGATTATGATCAGGTCCTTGATCCACTACAAACTACAATACATGTCTTCTACCTCCATTTGTGATTTGCCTTCGTCAGAAACAATAAGCAAAAGGAGCCATAGACTTTTTCAATAACATGAAAATAAACAAATACAGCAGAGCTGCACCAATTTATCTAAGTACCTCTTGAAAACGTCCATTTTATACATAATTATCCCTATTAAGAGCCGCTGCTGTAAATCCAACATTTGACTTGTTATTAACGTTTCTTTCTTCTTTGTTCACCAGGCGGTGCGAGCTGGAATGAAATGGAGCTGCTGGCCGGACACGTATGACCGGACATGGAGGCCTTCGGTGAAGTCAACACCACACAGGAGGAGCTCCGCTTCCTGACCCCGCCTGACGTTGACCCCAACAACCTCGGCTACCATGATTACCCGCCAAATGTCGGCATCCCTCCCCCGGTCCTGCCCACAGGATTTGAGGGTGTGAATTTTCCAGAGGACCCCATCCGATTGCTGAGTGTTCAGGTGCAAATCACATTCCTATTTCCAGTATTCCTGGGATAGCCTCTGTCTCTAACTGAATGAAATAAAAGTTTAATAGTACAAAAGTTCACATCAGCATAAATATTTCTGACAGCTGCTTACTTTTGCCTGTTTGAAGGTGGTGTTGATCTTGGCCTACAGCACCATCATCGTGCTGGGGGTTCTGGGCAACTCTTTGGTCATCTATGTCATCTATCGCTTCAAGACACTGCGAACCGTCACCAACTTCTTCATTGCTAATTTGGCCATTGGTATGTTTAAACACACTTTTTGTCAAGAATTGGATAGAAATACCAGTTGGTTAATAGGGTTGTGTTAAAACAGCAGTTTTTTTCGATTCTTAATTGATTCTTATATTGATTCCTAGAAAATAATTCATATAATCAATAATTAACTAGAGAATATGCCCTTTACTTTGTCCTTTCAGTCTCTTAACTACTATTACTTTGTTAATTACTAATTCATGTCAATATAATATAACTACACAGTAATAAAATTCAAGTAAGCTAAGGAAAATGTTGTTTTTTTAATACAGTACCAGCAATCCATCTGTGAACAGACTGGATCATTTCCAAACAAAATAATCAGTTTTAAATCTTGAGAAAATAAAATAAAATCAGTGTTACGGTATAAAATGCAGCAATATAAAACTGCAGATATATATTAAAATATAAACTAACAGTTACATATATACATTTATTTACATATATATTACATATATACATTTATTTACATATATATTACATATATATATATATATATATATAAACATATATTAGGGGTGGAACGGTTCACAAAATCCACGGTTCGGTTCAGGGTTTCGTGGTCACGGTTTTCAGTTCGGTTCGGTATATGTTTATTGTGACACCGAAAAATAAAAAAATTAATAAAAAATGTATGAAAAAATTGAAATTTATGAAATTAATGAAAAACAAAAAAATTTCTGAATTGTAATTCTTTTTAATGATCCGCGGAAACCCTGGATCATTTCCACATGTTTCGGACAGTTTTCATAAACCGGTACATCCCTAATATAAATATCTCTCTCTCTCTCTCTCTCTCTCTCTATATATATATATATATATATATATATATATATATATATATATATATGTGTGTGTTTGTGTTTATAATATTAATATTGAATAGCAAAATACAGTTTACAGAAGTTTGGACACACCTTCTCATTCAATGAGTTTTCTTTATTTTCATGAATATGAAAATTGTAGATTCACACTGAAGGTATGAAAACTATAATTTAACACATGTGGCATTATATACTTGACAAAAAAGTGTGAAACAACTGAAAATATGCTTTGATTACTGCTTCGCACACTCTTGGCATTGTCTTGCTTAGCCTCAAGAGGTATTCACCTGAAATGGTTTTCACTTTACAGGTGTCCCCTGTCAGGTTTAATAAGTGGGATTTCTTGCCTTATAAAAGGGGTTGGGACCATCAGCTGTGATTCAAAAGGGGTGGAAATGGAAGGCAGTTGGTTTGACACTTACTAGCTGTTAAATTGACTACAGGGCTGTTATAATCATCAGAGCTTTACTGAGGATCAAAAGTCAAATTTTTCAGATTTTACATTCAGTATTGGATTACATCTGTGCTGTTTTATGTAAAGGTCAATGAACGATAGATTGGACTATTGCATGATTTGATTTCAGACAATCCAGTTGCTATTATTGCTATTATTGCTATTATTGCTATTATTGCTATTATTTACTGATGTATAATTACAGTGGCAGCCATTGAAAATGGCCCGTCCTAGTTAAACGCCAGCCGAATGGCAGCCTACTTCCCTGCAACTCCCAGGAAAATCCCATCCATCTTCCAGCCACTGATTCTTTCACTGAATTACAGGGTCTGACCAGGAGATTGGGTTTGTCTTTAGATCTTATGTCCAGAAGTCATGACAGAAAGAGTATTTTAGAACAAAGACGGATGTTTAAAAAGGAATTGTAAGGGACCAGCCAAGGGCCCATCAAGGAGTATAAGGAAGTGAATGTTTTTTATCATACCACCTCATCTTTATATAATTTAAGTTTTGAGAAAATTTACTGAACCAAAAGTTTTTTTTTTTTTTGTCCTTTATCTTTTTTCCCCTTAGAAGAAAAAGTTTAACTAAAATCCCATAAGGAGCAGGTTTCAATTTGACTCAGGTTTTTGTGTTAGATATTCTTTGGGAGACTTTTCTTCTCTTGTAGGAACAAAAGGACCCCATGTTCATTAAAAACACTTGTATCTAGTGAGATAACTTGTTCTAAAGGAAACTGATGTAAGTCTGTGTAATGTGCTCTGAGCTAATTTAACTATGTTGGACGTGATCAGGTTGGGGTTTGGTAACATAACTCTTTGGTTATTTTAATTTCTTATATTGGCTCCGTTTAACAGAATTTTCCTTTTGTGTCTTTTAAAGGATGACTCCTTTAAGCTGTCGAATGTTTGGAAACACATTTCAGTTTTTTGTGTGTGCTGTTATTCTCTGTCTGGTGCGGATAATAGGATTTAAACAATACTTCATTTGACACTGAAATATTCTTACAGATGGCAGATATAATAATTGTCAAAAGCAAAGCTAAATGATATTATTTTATTTATTTTGCAAACTAAGGAAAATAAAACACGTATAAGAGGAGACTTCAGACAGGTCTTCTAACCGAATCTTAGTAAACATACAAACCCCACTTTTCTATTTATGTTTAATCAAAAATAAGCTGAATTGCTTGTTTTATTTTTTTATTTTTTGTTTTTTTATGAGCCACATTCATTTTTAATCAGGGAAAGGGAAACGTATGGGAGACGAAGATAAAGAGTGACTCACCGAGCTCTTTAAAATGATAATCAGATGCATTTTATGAAGAAAATAAGTCATAGATTTCAGCATTTTATCATAAATTAACATTTTATTGTTTAGAATAGCTGCCTCCACATAGCAGGACTCTTCTGCTACTCATGTTTTAATTTGTCTCTAAAAATATATGCAAGAATGTCATGTGAGATTTTTTGAATAAGGTTCAGGGAAAAAAATGTACTGCCAACTCCTCTGACTCCTGCTGACAAAAAAAGACAAATAGTTGCCATTACCACTCTAACACAGTCTTCATATTGATTGTAATTGCAGTATGCTTCTTGCTTTGAACTTCAAAGTCTGATCATAATGGCATCAGATCAAATATATTTAAAAAAAAAACTCTAGGAAAAGTGAAGTAGGAGTCCACAAAAAGGAAAAAAAAGAAACAGAATTTCTGGTAATATAAATGGTGCATTAATTTTGTGTTGCACTTATGGTAGACCAAAAGAAAACCTTTTTTTCCCCCTCTTGATAAAAACATGAGTAAAAGAACTCCATTAGCGGCCAAACTGAGGGGATTTTCAGGTGTTTTTATGTTTTCTTTGATAATGCTTTCTACCTGTCAAATGCTTATTTCATCCTCATTGTATTTAAAGGAGCAATAAGATATATTTCTTTTTTTTTTATGAACCAAAATCCTTTGGGATATCTGTGAAGGTTCTCAGTCATCCAGGTTATGGTTAAGCTAGAAAAGCCAGACATGAAGTTATCTAGAAATGTCTTAAATAATAAAGGATTAGGAAACTGTAGTTTAGGTTTTCTATAACATTCCCTATGAACAATCCTCTCCATAAACAATGTTTAGTCAAGTTTTTCTTCTTTAAAGTCTAGACCAGGGGTCACCAACCTTTTTAAGGCTGAGGGCTACTTCATGGCTACCGAGTCATAAGAAGGGCTACCAATACTGACCTATGAACTGGAGGGATCAGTGTTCACCTACATGTACAGTAAATCTCATCCATAAAAGCTCATTTTTATTCTTATTTTATTCTTTTATTAATTTCTAATTTTCTTTTTAATATTGTTAATTTAAAACCACTGAAATATGATGAAATAGTTAACATGATGAAATAGTACATAAATGATTAAAAAGAAGAGCAACAGAATAAAAAAATAAATAAACTTAACCCACTGAGTGAGTTCTTCTGTCTTCAGAAGACAAAGAGGGCACCCCATGTGGTCCTTGAGGGCCCCTTGGTGCCCGCGGGCACCGCGTTGGTGACCCCTGGTCTAGACGAATAGAGAAGAACTACTTTGTTGCATTGTGTTGCCTGTGCTTTTACTTCCTGGCTCCTGATTAAGGAAATCATAACAAACTTCCCAGAGTTGGCAAAATGGAGTGTAGAACGTAGTGTTTTATGTTTGGTCAAACAACAGCACCCTACAAACATGGAACCTGACAAGAGAATTGGACCAGAAGTGATAAGAAGGGCTGAGCATCCTTTACAAGTATTAGTACAACTTACTCAGGGCTAACATTCATCTCTGGTTATTTAATTTTAATTTAGATGTGCTACTTCTTTGTCTATTTGATCTTGTAACATTTGCAACAGTCTCTGAAGAGTAAGTGGCAATGCATGTTTCTTACTTGTGTATTTAATGGTATAGGCCCTCAATGCTCACATTTGTTACTGCTACACTAACATTATGGTCTTTTATTAATTCTGGGATCCCTCCCAGCACATTTCAGCACAATCGCTGGTTACATTGAAAGTTATAATTACACTAAAATTACCCAATATGCACATTTTGATGTAACGGCCATGAAAACTGTGTTTTTAAAGCCTTCTGCCTCCTTTTCTGTACATACATATGTTACATATTCTTTAAAAACATGAAGAATGTGTCCCTAAAGGCTGATTTACACTTCCAAACTAGGTCGTCTGAGTAGGTGTTGCAGTGAACGCAGAGATGCCCGCCCCCTCCACAGACACTCTGCTGCACTTCTCAAAAATTGCAGTGCTGCAGACAGGAGGCCTCTGATTGGTCGAATCTACATCCGCTCTAATGCGTATTTCCTGTTTGGTACCTTAGCGGCTGGTTTTGTTTGTATGACCGCCATTGTGGAAAACGACTTGGTGAAGATCGACCAGCTAGAAGAGCGAGGTGCGCGAGCACGCTGGGACCGATTTTCCACCTGGATCCCCGCTCTTTTTCACCCTCATGTCCCTCCGTTGTCACACAAACTTGCCCCCACTTCCTTACCGTCCCGCTTGCATTATGGCGTAAAATAACATAGCACAGACCACGCTTCAAAACTGGGCATAAATCAAAAATGTCTGCATCATACCTGCAACAAGCTCACTGCGTCACACTGCTGCGGGACGATAACCAGCCCTTAAGACTCCCTCATCAACCAAGACCCGCCCTGAGTGCTTCTAGCCTGAAGACAAAGAGCAACCTTTAAAGGCAGGGGTGGAGTGTCATGCAAAATGGCTGATAATGGCGGTGCGTAGCTACGGCTGTGGGTGGATCAACGCAGCATCTCATTGTGTCAGGAGAGATTTAAACATCGCCTACCAACATTTGACTAAAGGACATTAACCCCCCCCCCTCCAATATGAAATATCCTTATGAGAACCCTGCCCTATGCATTTTTCTGTGTTTTTACAATTTGATAAGTTTCATTATTATTTATTGCTCCTTTAAGCTCTGCACCTCTGTTTGCTCCTCGTTCCCTCTTCTAATGTTTACTTTTGTTCCTTGTGTTTCCTATAGATTATAATATTCGGCTCATTAAATCTCTTGGTTTTCTCAAGTCTTGTTGCAATTCTATCCACTAAAACAGCCTACATAAGTGTGTTATTTTAGATTTTCTGACATCGGGGTTGGATTCAGACGTGATAAAGAAACCTTTTAACTATTTCAACCTCACCTTCAACCAAAATAAAGCTGATTCGGATGAATTGGGCCAGGAATAGCAATAGAATGTTGGGATGCCATGTTATCTGCTTAAGCAAATCCACTGCGTTTTTTCCATCTACTAAAATGCAACTAATTTGTTTTCCAGCCTGTTTTATTGTCATTACACTGTAACAAGTAAAGCGCAATGAAATTCACTCTCTGCATTTAACCCTTCCCCTTGGGGAGCAGTGGGCTGCCATTTGCAGCCGAGAAACAGTGTGGGGTTAAGGGTCTTTGCTCAGGGAACTAGAGTGGCAGCCTGGGGGACTGGGCTTCAAACTCACAACCTCAGGATTCCAAGTTCTGCGCTTTAAACACGGGCCGCCACTCCCTTCATACATTTGTCCTACTGACGAGCTTTATGGAGAGGCTGATTTAATTTTGCTTCAGGAGTTGGTGACCCACGCTGCCTAATCCAAGAGACTGAAACTTTTGGCTGATAGAAAGCAACATTTTTTTATATTTGCTCTTATTTTATTACAATAGATAAAATCTAATATTCAGTTATTTAAGTTTTAACATAATTTCCATAGCTTCCAGGCACTTTCTGAGTTTATTTTCAGGGCTGAACAGGTGGATTATTTTGCCAATTGCTAAAGAACATCTGGCCTCAATCTGTGGCTGTCTTTAAATTTCGTTGCCATAGAAATCAACAGACTCTGCCTTTACTGGCTAAACGCTGCTGCTGTCGCTCCAAATAATTATCATCTGGGCTGTTTGCCGCTTCTTATCAACCATGAGTCAGTTCGTACCTGCCAGGGTGACGCCGCTGCCGCTTCTCTCCTCTTCCTGCTGTGAGTTGCTGCCAGGTAGAAATATTGGATGAGGACAGTTGATGCTGAGTCAGATATTTTAAAAAGTAATTGACAAGTAAGGAAATCTAACTGTCAACATACAATAACTAGTACAATTTTATATCATACACAGGCTGGATATTTAATTAAAATCAATAATTTCCTTTCTTTACCAACTTGGCCATGAAGTTTTGTCCTTTTAGCTGCTTCCACACTCAGGGGTCAACACAGCGAGTCATTATGACTTCCTCACAGACTATGCAAAGTTTCCTCCGCATTATAGACAAAGAGTTAAAGCTCTTCATCACGGGACCAAAATGTTCCGTCCATCTGTTGCTATCTGTGCTATTATGCCATAAGCCATGATACTAGGATCAATGTTTAGGCTGGTAAAGTTTGAACATTTATGGAGTAAAAGGTTTATTTCCCACTCCAAACTTCTGCAAACCCCTTTGCCCCAAAGATATAACCCCTAAGACCATTGCAAGAAACTCCCACAGGTACATGCATCTCTGCCACCCACCATGCAAAGCAGCTGCTACATGCCTGCTTCATTCTATTTTACTGTGGGTCCCCAACCAGCCCCATTGGAGAAACCCCAACAGGAAAAGTTATAAAAAGGATTTTTATCTAGCATGCTGTACTATTTGAGTAAAATGATTATTAGACCCACAATTTTAATTACTGTATTGAATGACCAAGATGTAAAAGAAAATAATTTAAGATATACATTTTCAATGTTATTATATTTATGAAATGTAAGATCTTAATAGGCTAAGTGTTATTGTGGGATGTCGGGAAATAAGAATTTCATCCTTGGGGGCTCATAGAGATAGAGTCATTGGAGCACATTTACCATTAAAACAGAAGATATTTAAATATCCTTTAAATGGCACCAGAAGAGCAGACCAACCAACACTTTACCAATCATCTGCTTCAACACACGGCGGGTGATCTCACCTCCGCTTTATTTATCTCAGAGGGAACGAGTGTGAACAGGCGTGATTAACACATCCTACACCTTTAAATTTTAATGCTCACTTATGAAAACTCAGCTGAAAGTCTGTTTTCCAAGAGACTGAAACTTTTGGCTGATAGAAAGGCACAAAAAAAAAGAAAAAACACACATTATTAAATGTTAGTATGTTTCAACAATACATCTCTTACATCTAGATTGAAATGTGGTAATTTAAACCCCAATGCTGGGTTATTGCCACCCTAACATGAAAAGATGATATATATATATATATATATATATATATATATATATATATATATATATATATATATATATATATATATAGATATATATATATATATATATATATATATATATATATATATATAGATATATATATAGATAGATAGATAGATATCTATATATAAATAACAACAAAGAAGCTCAGTGATGAAACACAAATGATAAAACCTTATTTGTTTTTTATTACAAAACAATGTAATTAGAAATGAATGATAAGTTATTAAATCAGAACTCTAATGAGAGAGAAGAAACCGTAATAGTGTCGCTGTCTGGTTTCTAAATGTCATTGTTTTAAAAGTTAAAAGCTTTCTCTAGCCTCTGGCTGCAACAGAAAGATCAGCCAACATTTTTTTTCCAACTAGCTTCCCAAACGAAAGTTAGGACATTATTTTATTTTTTATACAAAATGCAATAAAGAAAAGAAAA
The DNA here is from genome assembly GCA_030533445.1 of Cyprinodon diabolis. Lineage (NCBI taxonomy): Eukaryota > Metazoa > Chordata > Actinopteri > Cyprinodontiformes > Cyprinodontidae > Cyprinodon > Cyprinodon diabolis. The sequence goes on along the minus strand of CM060075.1, from coordinate 42,560,828 downwards.
AGGAAGCAGACTGGATGTTGAGGCTTGACTTGCTCCCCAGTCAGCCGTCTCCATCTGTCACACAATGAGCTAATGAGGCTGCAGCAGTAAATGATTGGATGGAGTTGTTTTCCCCGTGCGAGAGTTTAGCTGTTGAACTGTGTGTGATGAACAGTGACATATTTCAGTGGCCTCAAGTGTATGCTTCCTCTGAGACACAATAAGAAAATTGGATGCAAAGAGAGCCTTACCGTTGACTGCAATGAATTTGAACAATGATAATTAATGTTTGCATTCTGAGAAACGGGAACTTGTTGCAACTGTCTCATCAAGTCAGTGGCTGAGCTAGAAAATATACACTGAGGGGTCAAAAGTGGCGCTAAATGGCCTAGGCAGGGTGACAGTGCTGCACCCATTCATAGAAGAACACAAAAAATCTGTTATATGAAAATGAAAAAAACTGCTCTAAAACTAGTTATTGTTTCGTCTTCTCTTTAAGAACCAAAGACAGGTTTTAAGTATAGGCTGAATAAGTTAAACACATATTCCCTCTCAAGAATAAAACTTGAGAAAAAGAAGTTAAGACTCACTTCAGCCGTCGCATTTAAGGAAAGCTTAAGCCAATGATGGTTAAGCTGGGAATATATCTCACCAAGTACTCCAAATCTATTGCATTTGCATACTTCTCTTCTAGTGATAGATAAATGACTTTAATGATAATCAGTCATAATTAAGCCTTTTTGTCGAATATTTGAAGTAAAAATCTGGTTAGTTTGAATCCTCTGATTCTGTTTCTCCCTTTTCACTTTCTTTAGTTCCCTATGCTTTTTTCTTCTCTATTTATGATTCTAAAATCTTCTAATTGAACCAGTTTAACTGACATTTTCATTATTATGTTATTATTATTATGTTACACTTCCATAGGCTTCCATCATGTGTGACGCTCATCATCTCTCTGTCTTTCTTTTTTCCTCAAATCTCACATCATCTTCCTTCTCATGCCTCACTTATTTGCCAAAGAAAATGGAAAGTTCTCCTCTTTTAATTGTCTTTTCATCATGATCTACAATGTGCAAGCTCACTTATTACCACAAGAAGTCTATATCAAACCAGAAATTATTTATCAAAGAAAAATTAGCACTTATTTTTAAAAATATTATTTTGGTGGCAGCCATTTCATTAATTCCTCAATGTGACAGGTAGATTTGATGTAGTTTAATTTTGTCTAATTGCTGTGATATTTTGAAGAGCTGTCAGTGAAATGCGGGTCCTTAAAGACAGCATACAACATCTTTATTTTATAGCTTACCTTTTAATTTATAGTTAGCATGCTTATTACAAACAAACTGAACCTGGAAAGACTGACAAATGAAATGAGAGTGAGTCACTAATAATTGCAAGTGTTTTAAGGACATAAACGTTTGAGGGACAGCTGCTCCCCTGTAGACCAATTACCCTATCAATTTATAAACTTTAATGTTATTTGATGTTTTTTTAAGTGTTTCTATGGTATGCTGAGGATTTTACAAGTTTTAAAGTTTGTATTGAAGTAGTAGGGATGATTTATCTAAACAGTAGGTTTAGGTAGACCATCCATTCATCATTCTTGTATTGTTTCATCCATCAGGGTAGTAGGTGGGACTGGTGCCTATCTTCAGCAGTCTATAGGCGAACGGCGGGGTACATCCTGGACAGGTGGCCCGTCCATCACAGGTGGCCCTTCCATCACAGGGGTATTTTAACCATCTCAAGATCAAGGTTTCTTGGCTGTGGAGCCATATTAGAATATGTTGAACACTGAGTCATTTGTTGCTACTATCTCCATGGTGTTCCTGAAACATTTGACGAATGCTCACCCTAAATGCTTTTAGGATGATCTCATTGTAACATCATTGTTTCCTGCTTCATCTCATTACCTGCCTTGGATGACAGGGGCTCAGGATAGAGGGGTTTTACCTGAAACCCCTCTCTCCTGAGTTTTACCTGGTTTGAGCCTCCGCTCCCTTTATTGTCGTGACGCCATTTTACCTGAACTTTGTTGTTCAAGGACCTGGTTATACCACCCTTGCTTGTGTCAGCCTGCCCCAGTTTGAAGTTTCCTGGATTCCAATCCTGGTACCTGTTGCAAAAGGATAGTCTGTCTTTACATTTTTTTTTTCTTTGAAGAAAGGCTTTTCCTTCCTTTTCTTGTTTGACATCATCCTCTAGGTACATACAGAAACACTAACAGCTCTTCACTGGAAGCCTCCAAACCGATAAGGTTTCTGTACTTGCTGGAATATTTAGAAGCTTGATGCTTTATGATTAAGGTTAAGGTTGCTATCTTTACAGCAGCAGTATGCCTGCCTTTTAATTAATGGAAGTGAGATTGACAGCATATGCCCTTTTAGAGATGGTGAAGAAATTATTTCAAGCACTCTTGATATTTAAAGTAGTTGTTCTGTGTCATATATTTTTTTAATTTTAGACTTCATTGTTTCATTGACAGGATCCAGTATTTATCTAATACTGGGACATGTTCAGTTTTGAGGAGGGCTCCTGCCTCAAATGGAGGAATTTAAGTAATTTGGCTTCCTGTTAAAAAGTGAGTGGGTAACGGAGTGGGAGATCAAGAGGCAGATCAGTGCAGCTGCGGCTATAATGCTAATGCTGCTGCACCGGTCTGTTATGGTGAAGATAGAGCTGAACAAAATGACAAAGATCTGGATTAACCAGTTGGTTTACATTCCTACCCTCATGGAATCTGGATCTTGAATGAAAAAATGGAATACTACTGTACATATAAGTCCCCAAAATGAGCTCTCTCTGCAGGATGGCCTGGCACTCCCTTGAAAATGGGGTGAGGAGCTCGGCCATCTGGCAGAGGCTCGGAGTAGGGCTGTTTCCAGGGTTCCAGGCACTAGGAATATGTGCAGGGGACACACTGGTGTCTATGTCTCTTGGCTGGCCCCTGGAACACCTTGGGCTTCCTCAGAGAAGGTGTTTAAAAAGAGGAAAATCTAGGAGACAATGTTGAAACTGCCACCTGACTTATAAGTGGAATATGAGAAGTATGAGTATATAATAGGTTCCATGATAGATGAGGACATTTAAAGAACATTTTCATAAAACGCCTGAGTAGTCAAGCTTCTTTTTGACTTCTTTTTTTTCACACCTTGACAATTTAGACAGTGTATGCCTGACGTCATAAAAAATCTGGCAAACACGCTGGCATACGTTGGATAAGTTATGGGTATCATTTATATAAGCATGTATGTCGGGAAATTTTGAGCATGCTCAAAATCGACATATGCCAGAGTAAGCTCATACGTGGGGCATAAGTTACAGGTAAGGTATCTGATCTTTGACATACGTTATGTGTAAGTTACTCATAAGTTGTAGCATCTTGCTTATCCAAAACCTATGAGTAAGTTGTGCATAACTTCTGCGTATCTTATCAGAACTTCTCTCCAACGCATGTCAACATATCTGGTGTGTTCCAGAAGACCGCTGAATGTGTTTCTACTTTACAGCTACTGTATAATAGTGTATTGGCAGTGTTTTGGTCTAAAAGGGAGTTCACAGGAGAAAACAGAAAACAGTTCTCCTCCAGACTTCATCCCCATCATAGGGTGAGTCAGAAGGTGAGTGTGATGGATCCTCCCTGTGTTCACTCAAACGGCCACGACCAACAAACTTAGCAGACATGACGCTCAATCTGCTGAGACTGTAAACCTTCTTTCTTTTTATTTCTTTTTCTATTTATGAATTTATTCTTTTGTTTTTGGTGGGTGGTTAAGTGCAACTAGATTTATAACGCGATAAAAGAAATCTTTTTATGCAGACCGGGTGCCTCCGGGTGCACTGCTTCCCCCTCAGGACACTGGCTAGTGACATTTCATGGGCTGCCGTGCGATATGCATAAGTAAGGCTTTTGTCGGACATAAGTTCTGGACTTGTTATGAATACACTATGTGTATGCCCCAAATTGGAAAAATAGATTGCAAGTTCAGCATATGCCAGCGTTTTAGAAGATTCTGGGACGTCAGGCATACACTGGCAAGATTGGTAAGGTGTGACAGGTCCCTATGATCTGGGTCATCTGGGTCATGGCAGCCACAAAACAGGCTTCAGTTGGAAGACAACCGGACTTTTCCTCAGTTTTTTAAAGACCCTTCAACACCTAGCCAGACTCTTTGTCAGTTCTGTTGCCTGGAACCTGAGCAACTAGGGTGCTTAAACTACAGATAGATCTGGTATGAGCAAAGAAGAAAGGGATGTGAGGGAAATCGTAATGATACAGTAAATAACTGATCAAACTTGCTTGGCTGTAAGCCATGTCAAATAACTAAACAGGCAACAAACAGGTAACATTAATCATTTCCACCTCAGTGAAATGAGAATGAATGTGCCCTACATATGTGGAAAGATTATCCCACCCCCCCTCCTGTCTATGTCCTCGGCAATCATGCAAATGTTCGTGCAAAGGCTGAACATTTGCTTGATCCCGAGGGCTATGTTATGATCCCACAGGGAGCGATCATAACGTTGTCTGGAATTTATCTGACTTAATATGCAGCTGAATACTTTCCATGTTTGTTTCACTCAGTTCTGTTTTTGTTTTTGGTCACATTCTGTCTGAATTATGAGAAACTCTTAAAAGGCCTCTTAGAACATGTTGCTTTTATCTCCTTGGAAGAGGAAAAACAGGGATTTGTGTTTAGTCTTTTTCTTAGTGCCTCCTTACTGCCTCCTATAGTGGCTGAGCCCAGCATTTGGAGTACCTTACTCACATCTCCACCTCTCTCTCGCCCGCTCTCTCTCTCGCCTCCCCAAAGTCATGTGGGGAAACCAGAATGTCATCTTTTCTGCCTGAACACACAGACTGTAATGGAGATGAAGTGGCAGACGTCTGTTTTGTACTTTTTCGGCACATCAGGCGTAATGAGAAAAGGCAACTATTCCGCTGTGAGGAACATAATGTGGATGAGGATGCTGCTGTGAGCCTTTTGTACCAGGCCATGGCCAGTTCTAGTGAAGGGGATCCTAGAAGTGAGGCCAAAAATAAACAACCACAGGCTCTTTGGCATTCAGGGCACTTTTGAAATGGACTTAAGACCAGTGCTACTTTATTTGACGGAACAATGAGGCAAAGGTATTGAAATCCACTGATGGTTTTACTCGAAGCGTTCTTGCCCTTTAGTATTCTTAAAGTAAATGACGAAATAGTAGGGAGGAAAACGAAGAGCAGCAGTTTTAGAGGGAACATCTGAATTAGGACTGGGCAATATATTCAGATGTTTAAAATATTGAAATTCTTCTCACAAGAGATATAAGACCATATAGTGTACATCAGGATTTTCTTGTTGCATTATATTTAGATTAGTACTTTATTTTTTAGCCATTTTTCCTGTTTATCTACAGTTTGATGTCTGCGTGACATTTTTTGGCAAGGCTTTGTATTGAAGGTTTGCCCAGATTGAAAATATTGACATATTATTTTGGTATACATCGCCTATTCCTAATCTGAAAAAGTAAAGAAAAATATTTATATAAAGCAAAACCTCCTGGAGAAATTCAATGGAGAGTTGAATTAGCAATAGAGAGTTGAATTTGTATAGACTAAGAAACTTTAATAAGAGTTAATCCATCCACTCATCCATCCATCCAATCCATTTGTCCCATTCTTCCATCAATCTATCCATCCATTGCATATGGATGGATAGATTGATGGCCGGATGGATGGAGGAATGGATTGGAGGGATCTGATCGTCCGTCCGTCTATCCATCCATCCATCCATCCAATTATCCATCCATCCATCCATCCATCCATCCATCCATCTGTCAATCCATCCATCCACTCCATTCGACCTTCTGTCTATTCGTCCATCCATCCATCCATCCATCCATCCATCCATCCATCCATCCATCTGTTAATCCATCCATCCACTCCATTCGACCTTCTGTCTATTCGTCCATCCATCCATCCATCCATCCATCCATCCATCCATCCATCCATCCATCCATCCATCCATCCATCCATCCACTCCATTCGACTTTCTGTCCATCCATCCATCCATCCATCCATCCATCCATCTGTCAATCCATCCACTCCATTCGACCTTCTGTCCATTTGTCCTTCCTTCCATCCATCCATCCATCCATCCATCCATCCATCCATCCATCCATCCATCTGTCAATTCATCAATGATCAATCCATCCATCTATTCGACCTTCTGTCCATCCATCCATCCGTCAATCCATCCATCTGGCAACCCATTCATTTGTCAATTCATCCATGATCCATCCACTCATCTGTCAATTCATCCATGATCCATCCACTCATCTGTCAATTCATCCATGATCAATCCATCCATCTATTCGACCTTCTGTCCATCCATCCATCCGTCAATCCATCCATCTGGCAACCCATCCATCCGTCAATCCATCCATCTGGCAACCCATCCATCCGTCAATCCATCCATCTGGCAACCCATCCATCCGTCAATCCATCCATCTGGCAACCCATCCATCTGTCAATCCATCCATCCGTCAACCCATCCATCTGTCAATTCATCCATGATCCATCCACTCATCTGTCAATCCATCCATCCATCCATCCATCCATCCATCCATCCATCCATCCATCCATCCATCCATCCATCCATCCATCCATCCATCCATCCATCCATCCAGTTTATTCAAACAGGAAAGATAATCATACATATTAACATGGCATCATAAATTTATAAACTCTTCATGAACTTGATAGAAAAAAGTAAAAAATAAAAGAATGTGAAAAGGTGTTAAGATTTTGTACATTTTGTGTGTTTGTATAAAACACACACCCAGATAAACATAGTAGCTGAAACCCAGCATGTTTGATGATTCCTTAAATGCAGACACAATAAAACTCGGCAGTAAATCTGTTATCATCCTCCGGAACAGAACGTTAAAGAGCAGGGGTATAACAATTATCGCAATTTTAAAGACAATAGAAGATAAACAGGACTTCTTCAGGTTGAGCTTCTGAGGATGTCAGCCATTCTCTAGTAGATAAAATGCCATTAAAAAGGAAACTAAAGCTGTCTGCGTCCCCTATTGGGAATTTAAATTTGAGCTCAGCTTGTATTTTTGGCTTCCTTTAGTTTATTTTGGTGGCAGGTTTGTTTCCTTTTGAAATTCTGCCGTTTGATGTTGCTGGTTCTATAACTTTCCCTTTTCTGTTTGTTTTGGAGGTATCAGTTCTGCTGAAGCTCATTCAGGCCCTGAATCTTCACCTGATTTGTTTGTCTGTTTGCAGCTCGTGGAAATATACATGAAACGATCCCCTTCTGCCGTTCAGTATCAAAGTAAACATGCTGTTAAAGGAGCCTTTCTCGGTCGTCTGCAGACACACATCACGATTTGTTGTTGCTTAAAGTTTATAGATGTTTTGGGAAGAAGAATAAGGAGCAACAAACTCTTTCATTCTTGGATTGTCTGTTCAATGGAAGGTTTTTAATAAGGAACATGGAAGGGGAAAACAAGAGGTTCATGTATTCAAGAATCCGAAGTTCAAACTATTTCTTTCATGTCTGACTGAGGAGCCTGGGAGGCAGAGGGCAGCTAAGGGGGATCAAAGGCTGCAGGAAGAATAGAGAAATAAAGACATGCATTGTGTGGAAAGGTAAGGACGTCTGCCAGAGAGTTAATGGTTTAATTCCTTTAAATCAATAAGAGGTGTTAGTGGGTTGGCTGTCAGTTTGGGATTAAAACCAGATGCTTGTTGCTGCCTCCACAGCTCTTTCTGGTGCTCATAGTTTTTCCTATTTCAAAGAAAGGAACCATATATATATTAGTGCTGTCAAATTTATAGCGTTATTATCGCGTTAACGCGACGCCATTTTAATGGCGATAATTTTTTTAACGTGAGATTAACGCTATGTGGTTTTATGGTACAATTTTCCAAGTACATCCCGCTGCAGCCTGTGAGAAGGCGGGGCTATTTTTCCCCAGTCTATGCATTTCCCATAGGCTTCGAGAGCGGAGCCTCTCAAGGAAAAAAGACGCTCATACACTGGGTGGCGCTAGTGCCTTTTCTTTAAGCCCCACCACCAACAAACAAGTTGAGTGTCTGGTGCCTAGTAGCAACCTGAAATACGCTGAGAAAACAGATTACTGAGGTGAAATGGAATCTGCTACGGCACTCTTGCTGTCTGTGTACGCCACAGGTCAGTATCGTGTGTGTGTGTGTGTGTGTGCGTGTGTGTGTGTGTGTGTGTGTGTGTGTGTGTGTGCGTTCTCATTTTTGTTAAGAGGCTGAAAAGTAACTTTCTAGAGCATAGACTACCTCCATCTAGTGATGTCGGTCTATTGATTTTGATGTATTGATTGAAAATTGTTCATTATTATCTTGGTTAATTAACATCTAATGTTAACTCTACTACATTTTATAGCAGTAGGGTAAAATGCTTGTCTTTGTTCAAAAGACTGTATTAACTGTAAAGACTGTCTTTTACATCAGCCTGTTTTCAGGGCCTTTTTTTGGCTACATATTTGTTATTTTTTGCTACATGCCTCCCCATCTTCTTGCCATGTGTTTCTATGGCATAAATCAGTGTCTGTGACCTGTTTTCATTTAGAAAAAAGAACATTGGCACAAACCTAGCCTGTATGTATTTTTTGTATGTCATCGGGAGTATTTAAATGATTTTCAATCAGAAAAAAAATGTGCGATTAAAATGCGATTAATCGCGAGTTAACTTAGGCATTGATGCGATTAATCGCGATTAAAAAAATTTAATCGATTGACAGCACTAATATATATATATATATATATATATATATATATATATATATATATATATATATATATATATATATATTCATTATTTTTTTGGAGTTCCACTTCCCTGAAGGACTAACTGTGACTATAAAGATCTCTTTTCGGGGTTCACATTTATTAACCGACCTTCAATTTAATGAAAATTCATGGATAGATATTCCCTATCTAGATGTTCTGCTAGAGTCGTCATCGAGTTCCTAAATCTGCCAAGCAACACAGATCATGACACCACCACCACCATGTATAACAGTTAGTGTAATCTTTTTCAGAAATGTGCTGCTATTTTATAGTCTTGAAGATCATTTAAATATTTTTTTTAAATGTATATATTTTTTTTCTATTGGGTTGTTCTGCCCTTTCCACTCTACCATGGAGGCCATTTTCTCTTTTATCTTTTTGTCAAATCATTAACTCTGATTTTAACTAAGGCAGTGAGACAGCAGAGCTTTAGATGTTCTTCTGGACTGACTTAGATGTTTTTTCCTCCGTGTTGTCATACAGGTTCTGTTTCTGATTGTGTGGACTGGGTGTGGCTCATGGAATCATCTTTATACCTTTGATAAATTAATTCATAATTTGTAAACTGCAGTTTGTTGTTGATCAGGTTGCTTTTGTCTGACTTATCAGTTTCACCTAAACCACCTGCAATGTCCCCTGTTCAAAGCTTTAGCCAATCAACGTCAGGGCCTTACCTCCTTCAATGCCAATTATCTTTTATTTAGCCCTGGCCTATTACTTACCTCCAGCACACCAATAAAATATCCCCTACCTCCACCCATCTCCTCCCTCATTCTCAATGTCACTCACCTTCTGGCTTATTCCACCACCATTGACTACTCTAATCTTCTTCCTGGCTTATTCATTCAGGCAAATCTTGATTCACAGCATCAAAGTCTTTTGCAGGGGCCTGAGCGCCAGATCACTTATTTCTTCTGTTTCATTAACACGTTTCTAAACGCAGTTAATCTCTCCAGGTTAAGTTACGCCTTGTAAATTTGCCTTTATTTTGAAACAAGGATTTAGTTTTAAGATAAATACTATAACCAACTAGTTTCCTCTTCTTACTCAAAAAGAAAAATCCTGTTAATATTTTTTGTTTTAGCTCAATATAGCTGGGATGTCATTAGGCTTATTCTCCTCATCGCTGTTGGTATTTTCTAATTTTCTCTATTTCCCCTTTTCCTGCTGTTTCTTTTTGTATTTGCCCCGAGGCACCGAATTAAACAGCAAAGGAATCAAACTACAGCAGCTTTCTGAGAAGCTTTGGCTCTTGTCATGATTGAGTTTTCTGATAACTTTGTCAGCTAAAATCCTTGAGGTTGGCAGGGTTGCATGCTAAAAACAGACCCGCGCTGGAAGTATTTTATTGCTTATATTATATTACATTTCTTCTCCAGACAACAATGATGATCGTTTCTACAAAGTGGAAATTTCTTTCCCCAAAAACATATTTGCCCCCTAAAAATAGTATTTAAAAAATGTCACGTTGAATTCGCTTAACCAAGATATAAATGTCACCTGGTTCCACTAAACTCTGTTGATCAAATGCAATAAGTATAATGCCATTAATTAAAACACCAATTAAAAAATACAAACATTTTAGGATGATTTAATCCAGGATTGTAGACTAAAGTTTGCATAACTTTACACTGTGACATTGAATTTAATAGATGCTAATGATGTTTAATTATACCAGTTTAGCTCAGTCTAACTAATGTTTAATTGTAGTATTGTTATCACATTTCATTAACCTGATTTTTTTTCATCATCTTGCAGTTAAATAAGCTAGTTTAGTGAAACCAGTTGACATTACCGAGTTAAGTATTTGCACTATGCATGATTGTTATATCAATTAAACAAATCTAACATCTTTAACCAGCTCAGCCTGGTCATAAATGTCAGTAGGTCAGTAAGTACGATGCTGAAGTATTATGATCTATAATCATTTCAAAATTTAAAAGCAGCATTTCGATATAATACTTCCATTTCAATCATGCTGCTAAAAACGTTGAATATCCTGGGAAAAAAAGGAAGTTGACTCCCATTAACTGCTAAAAACAATATTAATTTGCCTAAATAATTATTATATTTAAAGTGACAGAAATACTTTGAATTAGGTTGGTTTTATTTGCTTTAATTTAACTATGTTGTTGTTTGAATACAAGAAAAACTAAAAGTTGTCATGTCGCAGCCTTCTGTTCCAACAAAAATCAAATACCAAAATTTCCAATGAAGGCCGTGGTGGTAACAGGTGATTTTGTGTTTGTACGCACTTCCAGCTTGACTTATTGTAAACGCAAAAATTAAAAAGCTCCCCAAAAAAAGTGATAAAAAAAATAATTTTTTAGAAACCTCCTGCCCACACTAGACATTTACCAACCATCGTCCAACACCTGGTGTGCTCTTAATCACTCAAATTAATGGGAGGGTCTAACAATTAAGAACTTACTCCACACAATTCCAAATGTAAAAATAAATAATAAATTAACTTCAATATACACTATATTGCCAAAAGTATTTGCTCACCTGCCTTGACTCACATATGAGCTTAAGTGACATCCCGTTCCTAATCCATAGGGTTCAATATGACGTCGGTCCACCCTTTGCAGCTAGAACAGCTTCAACTCTTCTGGGAAGGCTGTCCACAAGGTTTAGGAGTGTGTTTATGGGAATTTTTGACCATTCTTCCAGAAGCGCATTTGTGAGGTCGCACACTGATGTTGGACGAGAAGGCCTGGCTCTCAGTCTCCGCTCTAATTCATCCCAAAGGTGTTCTATCGGGTTGAGGTCAGGACTCTGTGCAGGCCAGTCAAGTTCATCCACACCAGACTCTGTCATCCATGTCTTTATGGACCTTGCTTTGTGCACTGGTGCACAGTCATGTTGGAAGAGGAAGGGGCCAGCTCCAAACTGTTCCCACAAAGTTGGGAGCATGGAATTGTCCAAAATGTCTTGGTATGCTGAAGCATTCAGAGTTCCTTTCACTGGAACTAAGGGGCCAAGCCCAGCTCCTGAAAAACAACCCCACACCATAATCCCCCCTCCACCAAACTTTACACTTGGCACAATGCAGTCAGACAAGTACCGTTCTCCTGGCAACCGCCAAACCCAGACCCGTCCATCAGATTGCCAGATGGAGAAGCGCGATTCGTCACTCCAGAGAACGCGTCTCCACTGCTCTAGAGTCCAGTGGCGGCGTGCTTTACACCACCGCATCCGACGCTTTGCATTGCACTTGGTTATGTATGGCTTGGATGCAGCTGCTCGACCATGGAAACCCATTCCATGAAGCTCTCTGCGCACTGTTCTTGAGCTAATCTGAAGGCCACATGAAGTTTGGAGGTCTGTAGTGATTGACTCTGCAGAAAGTTGGCGACCTCTTCGCACTATGCGCTTCAGCATCCGCTGACCCCGCTCCGTCAGTTTACGTGGCCTACCACTTCGTGGCTGAGTTGCTGTCGTTCCCAAACACTTCCATTTTCTTATAATACAGCTGACAGTTGACTGTGGAATATTTAGGAGCGAGGAAATTTCACGACTGGATTTGTTGCACAGGTGGCATCCTATCACAGTTCCACGCTGGAATTCACTGAGCTCCTGAGAGCGACCCATTCTTTCACAAATGTTTGTAAAAACAGTCTGCATGCCTAGGTGCTTGAATTTATACACCTGTGGCCATGGAAGTGATTGGAACACCTGATTCCAATAATTTGGATGGGTGAGCAAATACTTTTGGCAATATAGTGTATTTTATATAGCAAAAATCAAACTACATTGGTAGAAATAACAAATTACAAAAATTTAGCATAAATGGCCACAACAGTTTGAATACAAAAAAAACAAAAAGTTGTCATTAATCTGACCATTAAATGGTTTCATCCATCCATCAATTTTCCGTCACGCTTTATCCCTGCTGGGGTGGTGAGGGGTGCTGGTGCCTCCAGCTGTCTACAGGCGAGAGGCGGGGTCACCCTGGACAGGTCGCCAATCCATCGCAGGGCAACACAGAGACAAACAACCATTCACACACACACACACACCTAAGGAGAATTTAGAGAAGACTGTGGAAGGAAGCCAGAGTACCCGGAGAGAACCAACTCATGCAGAGGGAGAACATGCAAACTCCATGAAACAAAGAAAGACCCCGGGACGCCGGGAAAGAAAGACGCCGGGAATTTAACCCAGACCCTTCCTGCCGTGAAGCAGTGCTACCCACTGCTTCACTGTGCAGCCCTAAATAGTTTCATAAACAAACTTCAACTGTAGAGAATATCAGTTATCTTATACACCTATTCAATATAAAGTGACAGAATTATGTTTAATTATGAAAATATTTTCAATTCTACTTGTTATATAATTACATTTTAATGTAATCTTTGGTTGTAATCTCATCATAAAACATTTAAAAAAAGCAAAGAGCTTCACTATTTAATTTCTTCAAAATGAATAGAAACCTTTCTCCACTTCCTCCATTAATAAAGGGGTAATTTAAGTGACAAAGCTTCAAAGATTGTAAGTCAATTTCGTATTTTTTAATTAGTGCTGGGATGTGATTGAAAATTGTAATGGAGTTAATCACAGGGTCAGTAATTAAAGGAAATACATTTTTAATAAATAAAATAAATGTACCTTTTTACTCTAAAACCTGGTTTGCTACTCAGCTATGAAATAAGTATTCTGAGCACAACTACATATATTAATTGTTTTTAATCCACCTATTTTGGTTATTCAATCATCTGACTGGTTAAAACGTATTATATTTTAGCGTTTTATGTAATTTCTTCGAGAAACTTCATTTATAGAAGTGTGAACAGTCCATGAACATTAATAACCAATATGGTACCAAATTCATATAGCAAGAATATAGACAGAAGATAAAGTTTTATTGCTTACACTAAAACAACTATTACAGTTCTGCTCTGCATAAAGCGTTGTCTTTGGGAGTTTAACAACTGCTGTTAAATTTGCAGCATTTAGTGCAATTAAAACAATTACTATTGAGGCTATTATTTTCTCATTAAGCTTTACATAAATAATCCATGTTCGTCGTCCTCGTTCCTTCCTAACTGCCAGAACTATTCAGACAGCACTTATTATAGCGACTTAGCTGATATCCGGTTGGGATTAAGTTTTTGATTCAAATTCGAATCGATTCATAATACTACATTCCTGTTAATTGACAAGTAATCTTAATCATTAATTAATTAAAAACATTTTTAGTCAATTTTCAGCCTTGATATCCCCAGTGGACCAATGCCTGTGAGGCCACTTTTGCAACAGATTTACACGCATATAAGAAACAGCGAGTAGCCTACAAAGGTTCCCTATTGGGATGCATATAAGAAAATGTAAATAAGTGAGTTCATATATTTAATGCAGTAAAGTCCCAATCTTCTTTTAATAATTATTCACAACATTAATCACTGGGTTTGACCAGGATTTTTGTGTTTTTATGTTGTTGAATCCATTTAATTTAATTATTGAATCACTTAAATCATGTCAGCAGGTCAAGACAGAACCAATAGATACACCTTATGATAATGTTTTTTTTTTTTTTATACTGGGCAACAATGAGGAGACATTTAGAGCCAGATAGTGGGAGAGCAGACAGGGATGGTGCTTTATCCTTTGAAGTAATAATCTTTGGACCAATAGAGGAGAGATCTAAAGTTAGCACACAGCTTATGTCGCTTCAGCTAGTAACCACTGATCAGGCCCCAAATCTAGGTGGAGTGCTGGATTCAGACTTGAACCTCCAAAAGCATTTAAAGACAATTACAAGGTCGGCTTTCTATCACCTGAAGAACATTTCCAGGATTAAAGGACTAATGTCTCAGCATGATCTGGAAAAACTAATCCATGCGTCTATTTTTAGTCGAATTGATTACTGCAACGGTGTTTTCACAGGTCTGCCTAAAAAGTGGATCAGACAGCTGCAGCTGATCCAGAACGCTGCTGCCCGTGTCCTCACTAAGACTAAGAAAATAGAGCACATCACCCCAGTTCTAAAGTCCTTACACTGGCTACCCTCCAGACCACTCAGGTCTTCTGGCTCCAGCCTGCTCTGCATACCTAGAACCAGAACTAAACATGGAGAAGCAGCATTTAGTTCCTATGCTCCACTTATCTGGAACAAACTTCCAGAAAACTGTAAAAGTGCAGAAAGCCTGAGTTCCTTTAAACCAAGACTAAAAACACATTTGTTTAGGATTGCCTTCAACTGTTCTAGTTAAACAGTTCAACTAAAACATATTTTCTTTAGTCCAACTGTTTTTAATATTCTTTTTTGTTTCTGCATTTTTTATTTTATTTTATTTATTTTATATTTTTTCCTACTTGCTTTTATCTTCCTGTATTTTAATCATGTAAAGCACTTTGCATTGTCTTTGTACTGAATTGTGCTATACAATTAATTTTGCCTTGCCTTGCCTTAGAAGTAGACGGGTTAATCTGTGGTGCTCACAAAAAGCTGATTAAAAATAGTTTTTTTCCCCTCTTCTCTTGCAGTTAAAGGTTTTGCTTCCCATCATTAGGATCACTATTTAAACATGAGGATTACTGACATGGCCCACTGTTTAAAAAAAACTAAAAATACAGAAGAAAATAAGAAAGTTAGCAGATATTCTGGGATTAAAGATAAATCTGATATATCAGCTGTTGTTGGACGACTGCTGCACGGATTGTTATGAGCGACGCAGGAAAGTCTGGTTTTAATGCTGAACCTGTATGCATGTCCATGACCTGTATCCCCTGCTTTTTCCATTCAGGCTGATGATGTTTGGCTCTAGAGGTCATGTGACCTCCTGTCTGTGGGCAAATCTCCAGGCAGATGGTGTCACTGCCCCCTATAAGAT
Source organism: Cyprinodon diabolis (assembly GCA_030533445.1). NCBI lineage: Eukaryota > Metazoa > Chordata > Actinopteri > Cyprinodontiformes > Cyprinodontidae > Cyprinodon > Cyprinodon diabolis. The sequence continues at coordinate 42,545,189 of CM060075.1, read as the reverse complement.
GAGTTTTGGTCGACTCCTCTCTTGGTTCTGCCTCTGCATGCGTCCTCAGCTGACTCAGGAACTGATCTCTGGCCCAAAGGAGCGTCATGATAAATAAAGATCAGGAGAAAAATCATTTAGGATTTTAGAGCACAACAAACAAATTAAACCTGATCGGGAACAAAGCCACAGAGGGTCAAAGGATTGGGTTGTTGTTTTAACTTTTTATTCTTGTGGCTGGGCGGGTCCGTCTGTGCAGGTAGCAGCTGCATCAGTTTTCTCTTTTTATTGCTAAATCACTGCAATAGATTCTTGTCAAAATCTACCCTGAAGTTCATAGTGAAACCAACTGTATCCAGTTTATCCGGATTAAGATGAAGAACACTGCATCATCTGAAACACGGATGTCTGTCCGCTGCTTATTTTTCTTCCAGGAGGCTCATTAATCTTTATTAAGCACTTTTCTTATCTAAAATTTGATATATCCGGTACAAACACTTGTAAAGTGTAAATTGTTTGGCTTGTTCGGATCTGTCTGCCTCCTTTATCCTGTTGGCTGTGCTTGTTATCAGGATGGATGAAATCTGCGTAGCGTTCAGAGCAATCCTTCCCCAGCAGCTGAAAGCCGAACAGAGTGATTAATTATCCCAGACGAAATCCCAGAGTTTGGCCTGGTGAAGGATTGATGCTGAACGGCGTCTGCCACTGAATCAGACAAGATTGACTGGAGAAGGAGGAGAGAGAGATTCTAATGGCATCAAGCTGAGCATCTGATTCCTCTTTATTTCTAGATAAGTACAATATAATTTGATCCTCAGTTTGTAGTGTGCAAACATAAGAGCAAGATGGAAGGACTATTGCTGTCCATCAATCTGGGAAAGATTAATGAGGCTATTTTTAAACCAATGAAAGTCTAGGATACTGTTTTCTCGAAAGGAAAAAATTTTCTTGAAAGCTTTCCATCCTTAGGTGGGCAGCAGTCAGGGTTTGCTTAAAGGAAACAAACCCTGGAGCTGCATCGCTGACTCTACAGCCCCCAGTACGCATCTTAAATGGTAAAGGTCATGACAGCACAAATAGAACAGACATTATGAGCATTATTGGGTGTTTAAGATGGTTAAAAAAAGGAAATCTCGGCTGAAGAAATTAAGAATTTAGGACTGAAGAAGAAAAATTTGGAAGGATAATACTTACTAGAGGTACAGTAGATTAAAACATCTGCTGTACCATATTTTGGGACAACATTAGTGTTTCTTGTTTGTGTTTTCTTTTATCAGCACCAGCTCTGTGCACATCTACCCCGTAAGGAAAAAAGGGGTCTAAAAAGCTGAAGTAAAAAAAAAAAGTTTATGTATACTTAATTTAAGCTGTTAAAAAAGATTATTAGATATTATACACTTGGAATAAGAGTTTTTTTTTTATTAATATTCTAAAGATAATCTATCTGGTTTATTCCATTGTTTACCTGTTCACATTAAGGCAAATTAAAATACACTTAGAGAAAAATTTTTTAATTAGATTGCATTAAGGTCATTCATTGGCTTTCCCTCATTATGCTATCTATAGTTATTATTTTTCGATTGATAGCTTTTTTTTCTAATTTTTGTGATTTATTTGGAGGAAGAAAAATCAAGATCTGCATAAAAACACACCCCAGAACTTGAGCAGAACATATCTGGGATCAGTTTGACTGATGTCAAAAATTATCTGTCGGCCTTCAAAAAAACGTATCCGGTGACCGTTTAATCTTACTGTTCAGCAAAGTGGTGGAGGGATGATGCTGTGGGCTGGTTTTTCCAAACTTGGAACCCTTACAGTCCCTGAGTTAACAGGAGCTTGTTCTTATTCCAGATTTACCAGGCTGGAGCAAAAATGTTGGATTATTTTAAAAACAAATATTTTAACCAATCTTAATTATAAATTCTATTGCATTGTTTTAAAACAATTTCGTTTTAATATTCTTGAAATAAAATATTTCTAAATGATTTAAATAGAGACCTTTATTCAATAGAGTTTGAATTTGCGCTATAATAGATAAACTGAAATGAATGTTAGAGTTTCCAGTGATTTTACTGTATATTTGAAACACAATACTTCTAAATCAATATAGAAAACATTAAAGGTGTTTGGACTTAATGCACTCAGGTTAGAAAACAAAATAAAAAATGGCTGAAATTCGTGCCGCACTTGACATAAAAGACTGCAGTTGTTTTTTCTTATTTAAATGAACATTGTATTCAATTTCAAAATCTCACTTACTTGCACCATTCATAAAAAATGAAGTATTTTAAGAAAAATGTACGCTTAGATTAACATTTTTTGCAGTGCAGCTATAAAGCACTGTAGTGGTTTCAGCCCTGAACTCTTTTTTTTTTTTTTTATCCTGAGACATTTTATACTCCTTTCCCACTGTCTGAAAAACCTGTTTTGTCTGAAAAACAGCTAACTGACATGTGTCTATCCAGGTCTAACCACTTGGCAAGGGATGCATGTTAAAATCACCTCGGCTCGCATGCAGTGAAAATAAACTAATTTATGCTATACCATTGAGCGCAATATACGGACGTCAACACACAGCAGGGCGCTTCTGACCTTACAAGCCAAAAAGAACTCTGTTTACATTAGAGAAACATGACGCCGATCTGGTGAGGGAGATTAGGATAGATAAAAGAGCAAAACAATAAAACACACTGACTACGCCCTGGCTTCCTCACATGTTGCTCTTCATTGTTTACTTTCCTGATTTCTGTCACATTGATGACATCATCAACGTTCCCTTAAGTGAAATCCAACACCTGTCTCCTTGGCCTGCAGCCGACCTGCTGGTCAACACGCTGTGCCTGCCCTTCACCCTGGTCTACACGCTGCAGGGGGAGTGGAAGTTCGGCAGCACCCTCTGCTTCCTGCTGCCATACGCCCAGGTCCTCGCCGTGCACGTCTCCACGGTGACGCTCAACGTCATCGCCTTGGACCGTCACAGGTGGGTGGAGCATAAAGCAACATTTAACTGCTGATATTTCTCTACAGCCCGGTTAAAAGAGACACCGGTTCCCTCAGACCTGCTTCATGTCCTCCACATTATTCAATATACTTCTATCCACTAATCTGCTTTTATAAAGTAAACTTTATTTTAATGAGTGTCTTTGATTAAGAGTGAGCAGCAGAGAACATCACCCCATGCAGAGTCAGAAATCGTTAACTGTTAAGAAACATGTCAAAACATAACAGAAGCAAAAAGCCTCAGTTAACAGCTTCTCTCTTTTTTTTTGCTATTTATGGGCTGTTGTCTGAATTTCTTCATCTGATAGGGTGTCCATGGAAGACGATCAATATGAAGAACTCTTAGAACAGCAGGAAACCTGAAAATGTAGATTTTTAGACTGTTACATCTGGTGTCAGAATCAATAGAAAGACACATTTGGAGTAAATTGGTTGCTATAAAACTGTTTTTTTTTTGGCAAGCTAGTTTTTAATGGTTGCCCCATATTTCAACCTCCTCTTCTGTTTCAGCTGATTTCTCTTAGAGTCTATTGTTGCTACCTGTTCTTTATGTTGATGGATTTATTTTCTTATTCCTTTTCTCTTTGGTTTGTAGCTTTTTTTAATCTAGTTTAATGTATTTAATGATGATTATTTACCTTGCCTCAGTTTGTCTATTGTCTGTCCTCTGCAGCTCTTCCTATTACCCTGTTTGCCTCCACTGTCATTCTCCACACATACCTCAGTATTGAAACTTACGGATTTTACTGTTCTTCTGTTACGCCACCTTCATTTCTCCCTGCAATTTTTCACTCTTCATACTCTTTGTTTTTAAATAAGTCTGTTTTCACCCCAGATATTCTCTGATTTGAGTTATTTACAAATCACAGACATTAAATTTCATGTTTTTACCTGTCAGGGTTCTGCCCTCTGTTTAAGTTCATTTTTAGTTTCTTTTTATTTGTAGTTGTTTTCTAGCAGTGTTCACTCTCTGTTGCCTCCTTGTGCTTGTTTCCTTTCCCCTTGGCTTTCTTCTAGTTAGTTCCATTCACACCTGCTCCTTATCAGCTCATTAGCCCATCCTTTGTCTGTTCCCCATATATACACCCCTTCTGCAGTCACTCAGTGTTGGTTTCTTGTTGTTGATTTGTTGCTCCGTTGTTTCCTGGCTCCTCATTCCATCCATCCATCCATCCATCCATCCATCCATCCATCCATCCATTATCTGATATTCTTGTCCCAAGTGGGGCCGCGAGGGGTGCTTGTGCCTATCTCCAGCATCCAATGGCGAGAGGCGGGGTACACCCTGGACAGGTCGCCAGTCCATCGCAGGGTGCTCCTCATTCCAAAAAAGTAAAAAAAAGAAAAAAATTGGAGGAAATTGGAAACTTCTAAAATCTGCAAACTCATCTTTGCCCCCTCATCTCTGCATTTTGATCCTCAAAAACCTCCACTCAACCTGACAGAATGTGTGTTTTATTTTTGATGTTATTCTAAATAACTGAGTTGTTGTTTTAGTGCCTGATTTTGTTATTCAATTTTCATAATTATTTTTTTCTTATTTCAATGTTTGCACCTTAAAATCCTTTGATTGTTTTAAATCCCTTAGTCACATTCAGTGATGGCTGTCCTTTAAATTGTTCTGTTTTTAACAATCCAAACACTTTGTTTTGATCTATTTTTTTGTTTAAACAAAAGTTTAAGACCTTCAGAAAAGATAGGAGTCGAAAAACCAACAGGTGACTGCGGTTCAGTTAGTGAAACCTCTCAGTGAAGTGAATAGTCATCTTTTATTCCTAAAGTTGTGGGTTAACCTCCAGTTTCCTCCAACCTCATAATGATGCACTCCTGGGAAAGGCGGCAAGTTACCCAATAATGTAATAAATTCTGCATCAAAAGAACTTGAAATTGTCATTATGATCAACTCATGGGATCCTTTAAACTTGAAAGCCACTGGTTTACAGCATAGACTTTCACTTGAGGCTCAGAATACTGTGTGTAAGAACAAACAGAAGCTCCACATTGACCTGTTTCTATGTTTGTATCAGCTTCAAGTTAGTTCATTTTTCCCCCTCGTTGGTTCACCACTAAATGTAGAAAATAAAGGAAAGGAACATTTCTTGTCAAACTTGTTACCCTGTGCTTTAAACACAATTTCAGTATTTTGATAATATGACACAAGTCTATATTCTAGATAAAATATTTATAACTGTCATAAAATGATGTGTAATAAAAAAAAAAAGTTTCCCTCAACAGATTGATCTCTAGTCTTCAGCAAGCTTCAACCTGCAGACTCAAGTTTTATATAGATACTTAATTCTACTTAAGAACTGCGGGGAGTAAAACTGCTTTTTTGAATATTTGGGGAAATATTTGGATAGTTTTTAAAAGATAGATGCAGGTCACAAAAGACAAAACAAAATGATTAAAGAATCAGCCCAAAAGAATAAAACTGTGTAAAGTTTGTGTACTCAGTGAAAAACCTTCCTTTTACCTGCTCAAAATCTTGTTCTCTCCTGCCAAATCACAGCCAATATGAATGAATATATGTTTTAGGAAAAAATATTTTTCGGCCAAGCTTTTACCATCTCTATGCTTCCTCTGACATACATGATAAGAAGATGGTTAACTTCTAGCTTTCCTCACATGGAAATTCTGTCATGTTGGGTTCAAGGCGTCTAACCCACATTCGGAAAAACATTCTTAAGACAGGGAAAAAGTTCAATGATTTATTTACAATATTTACAAAGGGAATGATGCACAGGTTCTGGGTTCTGAGGTCTGGTCATGGGAGGAACACCACTGAGGAGGACAGAGCAGTTAGAATGGATCCAGGAAATTCACTGATGGTGGGGATAAATACCTGCTCAGAGAGGATTCTGGTCAGCAGGGGGGGGACCTTGTGAGTCCAGAGGCTAGTCGGCAGGCAGAGGGCAGAGGCAGAGACTGAGACTGAGTGCAGGCAGGCAGATTCCAGGCAGAGATTTCTATCTCCAGAATTTCAGGTTTCCAGGCAAGTCAGGATCTGTGAGGCAGGGAGAAACGGGGTCAGACAGGTTCACAAAATCAGGGTCTAGATCAGGCAGGCTGGCTCAGGTTTGCTAACCATTACTGGCAAACACTCTGGCAGGGAAGTGTCAGCCTCCTCCTCCTTAAATAGGTCTTCTTAATGAGGAGACAGGAAACAGGTGTGTAGGAGCAGCTCATGCCCTCAGAAAGGAAGATCTCTGGCGCCCTCTGGTGGAGAAAGTGGACAAGCCTCCAGATCCCAACAAATTCACTGACTTCCAGAACAAAAATATTTTTTAGCACACCAGAAATAATATTTATGCATTGAAAAGATTGATATTTTGGTCAGCTGGAGGCAGGGAGATATAAATGCATCCTTTTAAGCCTGGTTAATGAATAACCCATCCCTGTTCATGTGGAAGGGAAACACGCTAAACCAGCACAGTACTTGCAGCATTTGATACCCTGTTGTTGTCAATATTTTAGACTCTAGGCGGCAGGGTATGGCACAGATACAAGACAATAAATAGACATGTACCATATATCAGCAAAAAGCACAGATGTCTCTGATATTTCAAAGTCTCTTCATGTCATCAAAGAGTGACATTAATATATTTCCAAAAGTAGTTCTAATCTTTTTCTCACTGTTTCAACAAGAACCAAATCTGCCAAGCTTTAACCTAAGCATCGGTTCTGTAATCCAAAGAATTCTAAGTAAGCCTACTTACAGAAACTGTTTTTATTCCTACACCAGAACAGAAGCTTTTTTGTTTTCTGCTGTTTGTTTTTAAAGCAAGTGATGGAGGAAGTCTAGATAAACAACTCATTTCCATATTTTGAGTCTGTTACTTCATGAAGGATTTCAAACTTGCTGGACCAATGGATAACCGAGATCTACAAGATTTGCATCCAGAGATATATTTCAATCCAATTTCAAACAGCAAAAGCTTTAAGTATATTTATATATTTAGCTTTATACATATGTTATGAAATGCTACTTTGACAGTGACATCTTTTTGTTTATTTTTACCTTAGTTTCTTAAATAGCTTCAATCGTTGTCATAACCTTGATTTAATTCCAGTATATATTAGGAGTACATCCCTTTGGAAACTCATATCGAATAGAAAGGATTATACATTAACCCGCACATGTACAGAGAGAATTAGAAAAATTATTGTGTGGAGATTTAATCCAATGCAAAGTAAATAAAAAGTATCTTAGAGGTAGCTTGGGCATTTACTTATGTTATGCTTTATTTCTATTTATCTAACTATCTATCTATCTATCTATCTATCTATCTATCTATCTATCTATCTATCTATCTATCTATCTATCTATCTATCTATCTATCTATCTATCTATCTATCTATCTATCTATCTATCTATCTAAAACTTATGAATCTTAGCTGGAATCCTTGAAGAACACCATTTTATAAGGTTAACTGACTTAAAACTGCAAAAGCACTCCATAGAACCTGATGAGGAGGAATTTAGGGGTATGGAACCTTTTTGTCCAAGAAATAAAACATAAAATAAGTAAATGTCCAAACTACCTGTTTGATGCTTTATGTGTATATAAAAAAAAAAAAAAAAACTGTTTTCTCACCCCTCGTGGGGTGGTATGTGTCATCCTCAAGCTCGGGTCCTCTACCAGAGGCCTGGGAGTTTGAGGGTTCTGCGCAGTATCTTAGCTGTTCCTAGGACTGCGCTCTTCTGGACAGAAACCTCTGATGTTTTACCTGGAATCTGCTGTAGCCACTCTCCCAGTTTGGGGGTCACAGCCCCCAGTGCTCCAATTACCACTGGCACCACTGCTGCTCTTACTTTCCACATCTTTTCTAGCTCCTCTTTCAGCCCTTGGTATTTCTCAAGCTTCTCGTGTTTTTTCTTCTTGATGTTGCTGTCGCTTGGGATTGCCACATCTATCACTACTGCCGCCTTCTGCTGTTTGTCGATCAACACGATGTCTGGTTGGTTAGACATCACCTGTTTGTCAGTCTGGATCTTGAAGTCCCATAGGATCTTAGCTCGGTCATTCTCAACTACCTTAGGAGGTGTCTTCCATTTTGACCTTGGGACTTCCAGCCCAGACTCATGGCAGATGTTCCTGTACACTATGACAGCTACCTGGTTGTGGCGTTCCATGTATGCACTTCCTGCCTGCATTTTACACCCTGCTGTTATGTGCTGTATTGTTTCAGAGGCATCTTTGCACAGTCTGCATCGGGGGTCCTGCCTGGTGTGGTAGACCCTGGCCTCTATTGATCTTGTACTGAGTGCCTGTTCTTGTGCTGCCATGATTAGTGCCTCTGTGCTGTCCTTCAGTCCAGCCTTTTCCAGCCACTGGTAGGATTTTTTGATATCAGCCACTTCTTCTATTTGTCTGTGGTATATGCCGTGCAGTGGCTTGTCCCTCCATGATGGTTCTCCTTCCTCTTTCTTGTCCTCGCTTTCGGTTTTCTCCTGCCTGAGGTATTCACCAAGCCATTTGTCTTTGGGGGCCATCTTTCTGAAGTGTACCTCTGGGGCTTAGTTGTTTCATCCTGGACAGTGGTCTTGACACTCACTAGCCCTTTGCCTCCCTCTCTACGCTTGGTATACAGTCTCAGGGTGCTGGATTTGGGGTGGAACCCTCCATGCATTGTGAGGAGCTTTCTTGTCTTGATGTCAGTGGCCTCTATCTCCTCCTTTGGCCAGTTTATTATACCAGCGGGGTATCTGATGACTGGTAGGGCATATGTGTTGATGGCTTGGATCTTGTTTTTCCCATTCAGCTGACTTTTCAGGACCTGTCTTACTCTTTGTAGGTATTTAGCTGTGGCAGTCTTTCTTGCCATCTCCTCGTGGTTTGCGTTAGCCTGTGGCACCCCAAGGTATTTGTAGCTGTCCTGCACATCTGTAATGTGGCCTTCTGGTAGTTCAACCCCCTCGGTTCTGATCATCTTCCCTCTCTTTGAGACCATGCGACCGCACTTGTACAGTCCGAATGACATCCCAATGTCGTTGCTGTAGATCCTGGTAGTGTGGATCAGTGAGTCGATGTCTCGCTCACTCCTGGCATACAGCTTGATGTCATCCATGTAGAGGAGGTGACTGATGATTGTTCTGCTTCGGAATTGGTATCCGTAGCCAGTCTTTGTGATGATCTGGCTGAGGGGGTTCAGGCCTATGCAGAACAGCAGCGGGGATAGTGCATCACCCTGGTATATGCCGCACTTGATGGTGACTTGTGCTATTGGCTTTGCATTGGCTTCCAGACTTGTTTTCCACAGCTTCATTGAGTTCTTGATGAAGGCTATTAGAGTCCTGTTGATCTTGTACATTTCCAAGCATTCCAGTATCCATGTATGTGGCATTGAGTCATAGGCTTTCTTATAGTCAATCCAGGCAGTGCACAGATTTGTCTGCCTGGTCTTACAGTCTCGAGTGACTGATGAGGAGGAATTTAGGGGTATGGAACCTTTTTGTCCAAGAAATAAAACATAAAATAAGTAAATTTCCAAACTACCTGTTTGATGCTTTATGTGTGTGTATATATATATATATATATATATATATATATATATATATATATACACATAAAGAAAACATATGAAATGTTAATAGCAGTTCCTTCCTGTAAAAGCATGAATGATTTTACATTAGGTGAGCATATGCTGCTGTGGTGTAACACCATTTGAAACCAGTCTGAGGTGTTATGTTGAGCTTTAAACACTTTCCAGCACTTGAGGCCAGAGAAAACTTTTAATCCCAACTTGCACCAGTTAACTTCTGGCCCCTGCTCAGGTGTTTTCACAGGTTTTGTGCTTCAGCTTCCACTCCAAAGGGAGCTACAGCAGCTTTTAATCCACAACAAACAGGCTGCCAGAAGACCACAGACGTATACTTGCCTAGCAAATGTATCATATACCAAAAAAAGAAAAAAAAACAAAGTAGCAAAAAAGTGCTGTGTATATATTTGCAGCTCTGAGTGTTAATCTTTATTGCTCACTTGAGGCAACCAGGAGCAGGAAGGTATTCCATTCTTCAGACTTCAGTCTGGATGCTGTTTTATAAAATAATTTGCCGTGTCATGGGTCTTTAAATACAACGTTTTGATGTTTTAATAATCATTACTGAAATCACTTATTGCTTTTAAAAACCAAGACTAGGTTGCCTCATAATAAAATCCATTATTCTACTAATGACAGTCTAAAGTGTTTGAATTTAGACAATTAAGCTTTTCATTAGACAGATTAAATCAGTGTTTTATTAGACTGTTTGTCGGATTGATAATTAGTCATCAGCGTGAGGAGTAGACATGTTTATTTCCATTCTACCTGCTACATCACAGTTTCTAGCTCACCTCGCCGTGGGATGAGAGTAACAGGAAGCCTGTTAATTGATTTAAGCTCGCTGGTTTTCCCTATTACCAACACAGAGAGCGATGGCTGCAGCTCAAACTGGGACACAGAAAAGAGCCTTTCTTCACCCCCAGTCTGTAGCTTTAAACTGTTGGGGATATGAAAAAATCAAAACCAACTAAATGTGTTTTTATTGGTTTTGCAAGAAGGGGCACTAAAAGTAATTGATGTTCACAAATGCCTCTCTGCTTTTATTAATTTCTTGTCACCTTAAAGGTCCATTGCACAAAATTAAAAGGCCCCCCCAAAATCAAAGTTAAAAAAAGATTTAAGTTAGAAACTCAAAAATAGTGAAACTCAACTAAACTAAGCTACTATCTATATAAAGAAAAAGAAACTCAAATGGCTGCAAACCATAATCAATAGAATGATGCAATGATTTCACTGTGCTGCATAGATTCTAGGCTTAATAAGCAAATTTAAGTAGTGTGGAATGAGGTCAAATTAGCCTGTAACTAATTTACACAAAAGTAAAGACATGAACTGATTGAATATAATCTAAAACACATTTTATTTTAGCTGGAAGATCTTTCCCTAACTTTGCCAGACAGTTAACCTCTTGTTGTCCGCCCATTTGTGAAGTTGAGGCATCTTCAAAGTTCAGGCAGAGTTAGCTAAGGCTGAGTGGCTGGACGGGTCTGTGTTCACAAGGCCAAGCTGGGAGCACCATGACCTTTTGCGATTCTCCATGGTTCCAGTCTGCTACTTTCAAGTCTTTTCTGTAAACTCAGAGAAAAATATTTTGCAGAAGCTGGTCTTAAATAGCCAGCAGGCTGACATAACTTGGAGCAGAGGTTGAAAAATGAAGATTCTTTGTCTCCCAACTGAACTCCTCTGGGAGAGAGATTGCGGTGAAAGAGGATGAGTGTCTGTATGCAGATGTCTTTTGCTCCAAACATGATGGAGACAGATGTCCTGTCCAGACAATCATTAGATTCAGGTGTGCTGAAGTAGTTATACATTTAAAACATGAAGGGCAGTGGGCCTTGAGGGCCAGGATTGAAGACCACTGGCCTATGGCATTAACCTGACTCCACCAGATGGATTTGCTCCGCATATCCATCTGGAAACCTTCCGTTGAAGTAATTTTGGGAAGGGGCGAAAATACTGGTTAGCTGATTGGGCTATGTTGGTGATAGACGGGCCAAATAAACCAATCAGACCAACGAAGCATATGACGTACTAACAGAGCGACGACGAAAACACAACCACAAACCAGGCACAAGCCAATTGATAGATCAAACTCTTGCCGAAACCAGTCGGGAGAAGAGCAAAAACATCTTTTCCGCTGAGAAAAGCCTCCAGAGCAGTGTTTTGCTCTTCTTTCAGTGAAGAAATACTGTGTAATTCCGATTAAACTTGCTCGATAGCCACGCTAACGCTAGTTTCATCGGCTGAAGCCGCCATGTTCTTTAGACTGAACTGTCGCGCTTCTCGTTGCGTCACACCTCAACCCGCCTCAAAGCCAACGCTGATTGGACGTTCGTTTGGTGAACGGCTCCAAATTTTCTTTAACGGAGAGTCTCCAGACTGATTTGCGAGTAAAACCTTGAAAGCTCGCGAGATCAGGATGGTCTGACGAGGCTACTATGGCATAAAATGGGGCAGCTTTCAGATCTGCCCTCAAAATAATCTTCTTTTTGCTAAAGAGCTAAGATGATCTATTCAAAATAACTTCAATAATCATAACTTTTTTTTTTTTACCCCAGATAACATTACGCCTCTGAACAAAACACCTATGCTGTAACAGTTGCAATAAGCTATAATAATTATCATACATACAGAGAACTGTAAAGATGGAATATGGTGTGACGTCATACACCATTCCTCTGTGTTGTTCTCTGGTCTCATGTTTACTGGCTGCAATTTCATGCACGTTCATGAAACTAGCTGCCACTCATGGCTTAGCCCCTTTATTGCCCAGAGAATGCAGCTTAGGGGCCAAATGGAGGAGAGCACATCCAAGCGGTTGTAAAATTCACATGAAGGTGATGATTTGCCAACATGAGGTTTTCTTGTAGTCAGAATTATTAAGTTATGATTTAATTACTTCTACTGCTACAGTGCTCAATAGCTCACCTAGTGGTGAAATTTCACTTATTGCAAATTTTAAACTTTAAACATCAGTAGGCCTATATGTTATTGACATTTTTGTGTGACAGATAATAGACAAAAGAAGAGACAAGGAAGAGATTGCTTTCTCTCTCCCATGGGAGTTTTGCACATTTACAACACTGTAAGTTATTTTTCTGTCTTAAAGACTTTATGTCTTTTGCTTTGTGAAAAATGCCGGGAGCCATATTAGTTTTCTTCCTCCGTCCGCCTACGCGTTAAATGTGTCTCACTACAAGCCCACTTTTCCCTAGTTCAGTGTAGATCTGCAATTTCTCTTAATTGTCTGGAGAACAACTTCTCTAAGTAGAATTAAGTTGTATTAAAGTCATCCTCTAAACCTCTCCAGTAGCTTTGTTTTTTTTATGTATGCATCAGCATCCTCAGCCTTTGAAAGGAATGGTGACAGTGAAAAACTCTACAACTTTAATGATATTGCTGATAGAATCTGATCATCAGCCCACACTGCAGCTATGACGGATACTATAGGTTGGTATTTCATTCAGTCATTTAGGCCTTAATTTCAGAGAAAGCTTTTTAAGCTTAATTTGTTTTCCTAAACCGGTGATGATTGGATTATAATTCATATTCTGAATAAAAGATGAGGGTTTGGGAAAAGTAATCAAATTTTACACTTGGCTGGAAAGTGTTGGAGCTGTAAGGAAACATAAAAAAAATACAGATGCATCTAAATAAGTTGAATGCATAAAATTGATAAACTCTTAATGCATTATTTGGAACAGCAATGTTTTGGCAAAATGAATAGGAAAACCCTGTTTCACCTTCCACCAACACAAATGATTCATTAAAATATTTTTTCTCCACTTTTATCAACTGCTAATTTACTGCGCAATTTCCTACAAGGGCTCAGAGCTAAGACTAAAATTCAAGTTGAATCCCTTTTGAACACCAGAACAGGCGGGAATCTCCATAGCAACCACTGGTCCAACAGCTGAAATCTTTTGTTCTTACAGTAAATAAACCGATCTAACTGTATGATCTGGTTGAACTGTCTCTGTAAAGTGCCTTCAGATGACATGTGTTTTAAATTGGTGCTCTAAATAAATACATTTTATTGAATTCAATTGAAACATAAAATTGATAAAGTAAACTAACGACTAAATTAGGGCTGCAACTAATGATTATTTTGCAAATTAGTTAATATGTCGATTATTTTTCTGATTATTTATTAGATAGCCAAAAATTTCCTTAAGGGAGATTTTTACAAATGTAAACCAGGTGAAACTAAAACTTTCCCCCTTTAGGAGTTCTGGATGGAGCATATTGACAGACAAAAAAAATTTAAATGCAAAATGTTTATCTATTTTTTCTTACAATTTTGATATAATTGCTGCTCTAAATGGGTTGTTCTCTCAGCTAAAGGTCTATTTTACTGTCTCTATACTTCAGTTTGTGATTTATCGATTACTGAATTATTTAACAATTATTTAAATGATTATTTAAATCGATTAATCACGATTATTTCTGACTAATTGTTTCAGCCCTAGAATAAATGAATGTCCGCCATGTAGAGGTGAAATCGTCAACTTGCAGATTCAATGACCTACGGTACTTGCAATTAAAAATTTCCCCCCTTTCTTGATGGGTCCTTGGCTAGTCCCCTACTACCTCGTTTTTAAACATCTAAAATATCCTGTCTGTCATGATTTGTGGATATTAAGAGAAGCATTATCTCCTAGTCAGACCCTGTAATTCAGGGAAAGGGCGGAGGCAGAGTAAAAAAATATGCGAGAGGGGGTTGCTCTTAGCCTCGTGTGACCATCTTGATCTCACGAGCTTTCAAGGTTTCACTCGCAAATCAGTCTGGAGACTCTCCGTTGAAGAAAATTTTGAGCCGTTCCCAAAACGAACGTCCAATCAGCGTTGGCTTTGAGGCGGGTTGAGGTGTGACGCAACGAGAAGCGCAACAGTTCAGTCTAAAGAAACTAGCGTTAGCGTTTTAGCCGATGAAACTAGCGTTAGCTTGGCTATCGAGCAAGTTTTATTGGAATCTTCACTGAAAGAAGAGCTAAACACTGCTCTGGAGACTTTTCTTAGAGGAAAAGATGTTTTTGCTCTTCTCCCGACAGGTTTCGGCAAGAGTAGCCTAGCTTGTGGTTGTGTTTTCGTTGTCGCTCTGTTAACTCGCGAGCTCAGTGTTGGCTTTGAGGCGGGTTGAGGTGTCACGCAACGAGAAGTGCGACAGTTCAGTCTAAAGAACATGGCGGCTTCAGCCGATGAAACTAGCGTTAGCGTGGCTATCGAGCAAGTTTTATCCGAATTACAGAGTATTTCTTCACTGAAAGAAGAGCAAAACACTGCTCTGGAGGCTTTTCTCAGAGGAAAAGATGATTTTGCTCTTCTCCCGACTGGTTTCGACAAGAGTTTGATCTATCAATTGGCTTCTCTTCGTTGTCGCTCTGTTAGTACGTCATATGCTTCGTTGATCTGATTGGTTTATTTGGCCCGTCTATCACCAACATAGGCCAATCAGCTAACCAGTATTTTCACCCCTTCCCAAAATTACTTCAACGGAAGGTTTCCAGATGGATATGCGGAGCAAATCCATCTGGCGGAGTCAGGTTACTCTAGTGGCTGGAAGTTGGAGGGGATGTTGCTGCCATTTGGCTGGCTTTTGACTGGGAAGAGCCATTTTGAATGGCTGCTACTGTAGTGGAGCCTTTTCCACTGTGTTAATGTCATGATTAATATCACACCCCGCAAATTTCTACACATATGTCAAGCAAGCTAAATGTTTTTTTGTTTATTTGCTTTTCCATGCAGGTTTTGTGTTTGTTGTGAATGCACCATAAAGCTGTTTAAAATTTTTTACTGTTGTTTTTTAAGATCGTCTCCATATAATGTGCTCCTTCTAGGAATTTTGTGATACTGTAATGATGACAATAAAGATTCTTAATTCTCCTTTTAAGAGTTGTGTTTCTCGGCTCTAATTGGGATTATAAAACCACTAGGAAGCCTAATAAATAGCAAACTGCTCCCAGGCGAGAGACACAACTTAAATAATCCATACAGCTACTGTACCAGTTCTCCCAATGCAGGCAGTAGGTTAAATGGGAATATTACAAGGTCAGAGCACTCTTCTGCTGCTTGATTCAGCCTTTCATGAAATTCTCATCAGCTCCACCATCCATGATAGATCGGTGGCGATCATTAGTAGATGTTTTACAAGCTGGACTCAGGCCATGTTTGTGTGTTCCAGGTGCATCGTGTACCACCTGGAGACCAGGATGAGGAAAGATGTGTGCTTCGGGGTGATAGCGCTAACCTGGGTACTGAGTGCCGTGCTCGCCAGCCCTATGGCCATCTTTAGAGAGTATGGCTCATTTACGCTGGAGCCAGGGCACACCATACAGGTACTAACAGTTTAACACACACGCTGAAGAAGCAAACATTTTTCCCTCCAACCTTCTGCTTTGATCATGTAGTTCCTTTCTGTTCCTTCATTCCTCCGTCTCTCCTTTTTATTGCTCTTTCTCTCCATGATTCTTCTTTCTACTGAGCTGCTACCTTTACACCCCTTTACTCTCTTTTATCTCCCTTAGTGCTGATTTTTGCACTTAGCTTAATTTCTACTCCTGAATGCTACCAAAGGTTCAGTTTTACACGTTTAACTTTCATCTTTCTAAAAAGGAATTACTTTGTCGCTTTTCACATAAAAGTCTGACATGGAACTGGTATATAGATCTAAATTAGAAATATGAATGAACTTTTTTTGTGTTATTAATCCTGCCCTTATTTCTTTATAATTCCCAATCCCTTTGGCATGCTGGTGAAGATTCATCCAGGTCATAGTCATTCCAAAAAAGTAAAAAAAAAAAAAAAATCCACTGGACTTTGTTTCCATGTTTTAAGACGTTTCGCATCCCATCCAGGAAGCTTTGTCAATTAAAAAATTCAATTCATTTTTGAATTTGAATTAATTTTTTTTTGGAATCCCTGTGGTATTTATGTCTGTGTTTTCTGTCACCTTACAGTTTGATCCTCTGTTGCTGTCAACCTGGTTTTCTATTGTCTATGTAGTTTCTTATCAAATATTTATTAATCAAGTTCCAATATCATGTTTATGGGCAACCAGAAATAACATGCTAATTATTTCTATCCTTTCTTTTAAAAGCGTGCTAAACTACCTCATGCAAAACGGTAACAATGACTATGCTAAAATAATATAGACCTGGCAATGTTATTGGAGTTATGTGGTCAGATAATTTAGTTTATCTTATTTCATACTTCTTACTTACTATAAAAGTTTTCACTCAGCCTGTTTCACCTGCAAGGCAGTTCCCCTGCATGAGGGTGTTTGTAGACCAGGCATAGATTCTTCCCATAACAAACCAGATTCTTTCTCAAGGTTTATTCATAACATGTTACTGTTAACCAAAGTGTCTGTAATTTGTTTTGACTCTGACTACTTTCCATTATTGTAAGGGAGAACGAATGGTGCCCAGATCTGAACAGGGCTGATTACCAAGTAAAAGGGCCGTATAATGAACTGTTCTCTATATGATATGAAAATAAAGTGCAGACTAAGTGAAATTCATTGATCACCATTTCTTTAACTTGGGTGAATAGTTGAATACTTTTTTTCCCCACTGCAACTAGTCAGCTAACCTGATTCCGCCAGATGGATTTGCTGGATTTGCTCCGCATATCCATCTGGAAACCTTCCGTTGAAGTAATTTTGGGAAGGGGCGAAAATACTGGTTAGCTGATTGGCCTATGTTGGTGATAGACGGGCCGAATAAACCAATCAGATCAACGAAGCATATGACGTACTAACAGAGTGACAAGAGGAGCCAATTGATAGATCAAACTCTTGCCGAAACCTGTCGAGAGAAGAGCAAAAACATCTTTTCCTCTGAGAAAAGCCTCCAGAGCAGTGTTTTGCTCTTCTTTCAGTGAAGAAATACTCTGTAATTCTGATAAAACTTGCTCGATAGCCACGCTAACGCTAGTTTCATCGGCTGAAGCCGCCATGTTCTTTAGACTGAACTGTCTTGTTGCGTCACACCCAGTGGCGGCTGGTGAAAAATATTTTTGGTGGGGCTGATGTAGCCTAGTGTATGTCTCCAACTAATCCGGAATAAGAATTCAAATAAACAATTGGACAATACATACAATTTAACAGTAATGATTTAACTGACTATATAATAACAGTAACAGTGATGATTTGGGTCACTGTGACGGGGTTCTTTGGCCTCCAAGAATCCAGGCTCAGTCGGGTTACCGGTGTTGGTGATTTATTGTGCTCAAAAACTCAAAACAGGGTGCAAAAGAATCTAAACATGTACAAGATATTTGGGCCTCAGCCTCCCTCCAGTTACCAGCAATGTAACAAAGAAACAGAAAACAGAAATGGCCGCTCTTCTTCCCACAGCCCTCATTAAATAGTTTAAGCCCCTACAGGCTCTCTTATTTCTGATTTCTTCTCATTAATCAGTTTTGTCCATATATTACCTCCACAAACAATTGATGTACAAAAACAAATAATTTTTATAACTTAATTCTTTTACACAGATTCATTGACTTATTCAATCACACCAAACTGGGTTTGAACCCAGCAAAGACGCAGCCAGACTGAAGATGACAAGTCCCTGTAGCATACACACACACACACACACCCACACCCCCCACACCCACACACGGCTAACCCCACTGAAACATTAAGTGTGCACCCTCAATACGCCAGCAGGTAACCAGGACAGCTTGTGTGTTTTAAGTTAATGGAGCTACTGGGCTCAGCGCGAGCGTATTGGTCCTCACAAACACAGTGAAATTTTCCTACCCTACAACAGGGATGTTCTTCTGGCAAACGGGTAGATAAATAAGGATCTCACCGAATTTGGTGGAAGCTGCATCTCATTTGTTACATTCGCCATCGTCCCTCTAATTGTCTGCACCTGCGCTTAGGTTCAGAAGCCTGTTAAAGCGCAGTATTTTCAGAGCCCCAACACCATAAAGTTCTGAGACGCTGATTGGCCATTAAATTCACCTAGCAATAGTACATGATTGACAGATTCTCTGCAAATGTGGGGCTGTCTGATCACAGCCCCCAGAACAGAGACGGTAGGAGTCTGTCTGTTGAAATCCACAAATTAATGACAGTAGATAGGGAAATGTAGTTTATATAATTTGTTTTGCTTATAGGTACACACTCTAGAGAGTAAAACTAACATTTATGAGTTAATTTCTAAAAATATATTTTACGTTTCTCTCTTCTTATCAGGGAGGGCGGTGCCCCAGCGCCCCCTATGGGCCGGCCGCCACTGGTCACACCTCAACCCGCCTCAAAGCCAACGCTGATTGGACGTTCATTTGGTGAACGGCTCCAAATTTTTTTTCAACGGAGAGTAGCCAGACTGATCTGCGAGTGAAACCTTGAAAGCTCGCGAGATCAGGATGGTCTCATGAGGCTACTAGTCAGCACCATATGAGCTAAAGTTGTTGTCACTATTGTAACTTGAGTGTGATTGGTTTTTTATATGCTTTTTTAAAACATTTAGAGGTTGAATCACATTACGACAGCATAGACAAAAGTTTACTGGAGGAGTCGACTCTTCATTGAGGCGTATAAAAGTAACATTTCGCAGCAAAATGTTGTTTATATTAAATCGTGTAGAACATCCAAGTGGATGTAATATGGTTCTGCCAGCTTCTTTAGATTGACGCTGTAACTATGA
Source organism: Cyprinodon diabolis (assembly GCA_030533445.1). NCBI lineage: Eukaryota > Metazoa > Chordata > Actinopteri > Cyprinodontiformes > Cyprinodontidae > Cyprinodon > Cyprinodon diabolis. The sequence goes on along the minus strand of CM060075.1, from coordinate 42,526,008 downwards.
TGTGCTGCACAGCTTGTGGAAGGCAGTCAGTATTAACAATGGTGCGTTTTTTATATTTCCAAAAGGTTCTGAAAGACGGAGCAAGACCCCCCTATAAATTTAATGTAACCCAGAGATGGGCATTGTGAAGTCACTTGAGCTGAATCCCAACCCGGCCCCTAAACACTAACCCTTAGCACCAACTCTGTCCCGCGGAGGGTCCGCCTCATATATGGGCCTTCCCAACTCATGTAGTGGGAAGGACGAGAGGAACCTTCAGCCCTTAAATAGCAAGTCTGTCAAGCCAGCAAGTCAATGCTGGCTGGAATTTGGCAGCGGGTGTGACGGCGAACTAGTGGCTGAGGAAAATCATTAGTAAGGAAAAATAAATAAATAAAAATAACATCAATTCCTGAATGAAATGTCCTATGTGAAATAGTTTTACTTACCTAGATAGATTGGAGCTTTGAATCCTGAAGCTGAGGGTTTGAAACCCACTTCCACAGACTGCCACTATGGCTCTCTGATCAATGTCCTTAACCGCCGACCAGCCCACTGCTCCCCAAGGGGATGGGTTAAATGCAGAGGTCAACTTTCTCCACTGTGAGATCAATAAAATTTGATTATTATTATTAGCTACGAGTGTGACTTTATAGCGAGTGACACTTGATAGTTAAGGGTTAGTGGTTAGAGGGTGGTTTGGGATCCAGCCTAAGTTATCTCCTTGCCATATATTAGTTCTTCCCTACCAATGAACCGCTATGGACTAAATTGGGACTAAATTGGACTCTCTTCAGTGGCTTGGCAGCACAAATACATGACATGGAGATAACCTGGTGACTACACAATGCCCATCTCTTATGTAACCATTATTGAGTGACTCTTCAATTTGAAAATTCTCAAATGTTATTATTCCATGACAACAGCAAAAAGAATTGTGCTGCAGTCTTTAGGTCCTTCTTAAGGTGGCAGGAACTGACAGAACATCTGACTAATCCAGTCATCCCCAAAGTCGGTCATCGAGGGCCGCTGTCCTGGGGGGTTTAGAGATTTCCCAACTTTAGCACAGCTGATTCTTATGGTTGCAGTTGAGCAAAAGCCTATAAATCAGCTGTACTGAAGCAAGGGACCTCTAAAACCTGCAGGACAGCGGCCCTTGAGGGGCGACTTTGGGGACGACTGGACTAATCTTTCTGATTCAAGGGTTCCTAAATTTATTTATGTCAAAGTTCAGAATATATCAACAGCATCTGTCTAGATCTAAGTAGAGGTACTCTACATTTACAGAAAGGTTTAATGTTTTAAGTTAAATACCTGCCAAAAGATAAATTGGCAATGTAGTTAAGCTGACCCTGTGCTTCTGTCTACCCCATTACAGTTCTGTAGGGAGAAGTGGCCTGGTAAAAGCACAGACGGTACCCTCTACAGCATCTCCATGCTGATCCTGCAGTACTTCCTGCCACTCTCCATTATTTCCTTCGCCTACGCCCGCATCTGGTCCAAACTTCGCGGCCACGTCAGCCCAGCAGAGAGCGGCGTCAACAGCAGCGCCAGCTCTGAGCGACACAGCCGACGCCGCAAAACCACCAAGATGCTGGTGACCATGGTGGTGGTGTTTGCCGTTTGCTGGCTGCCCATCCACGCCTTCCAGCTGGCCACCGACATCGACAGCTCAGTGCTGGACATGCGCGACTACCGCCTGCTCTACACCGTCTTCCACGTGATCGCCATGTGCTCCACCTTCGCCAACCCGCTGCTGTACGGCTGGATGAATCGCAACTACCGTGCCGCTTTCCTCGCCGTCTTCAAGTGTCGCAGAGAGAGGGGCCGTAGCGGCCGGCTGGACAGCATTCATCCCGTCGGTGGTGGAGGTGGAGGAAGGGCAAAGAAGATAGTTTTGGAGACGCAAGATCCGGTTTCTGCTCATCTGAACGCCACTGATGTGTGATGTCTCATAAATGCTTGGTGGTAGAGAAAAAAGGAAGGAGGGAAGTTAGTAAAAGAGGAAATGGCACAGAGACGGGAGAGAAAATAGCAACAATGGATGGGAAGAAAGCCAGTGTGGGGGGGGGTGGGATTAAAAAGTATTTAAAACCTGAAATAGCAGAGGACATTTAGATGCTGAAGGATTAGAGGAAGCAGATGAATTATTGACTTAAAGAGTTGAGGAACAACCGAGGCGGCGTCTTTTTGACGACGTGACCTTAACATGATGGAGAACTCTCAAAAGAGGACGACGAGAGGAGGAGGAGGGGTTCTCTGGGGCATCGGTTCAAGTCACATTCATCTCCATCTGACAAGTTCATGAGTGACAGAGTTGAGCCTCGCTGACACATGAAGGAAGGGCTGGAAACATTTTAGTCCAGCCGAAAACAGGCCTTTCTCTGTCTGAACTTTGCATTCGAAGCATTCATTTAACCTCGAGTGGCTTATAAAAGTCCCGCAGTCATCTGAGGAAGGCAGCAAATATTTCTGTACGTCACAATGAAGCGAGTTTGGACAGAGCAGTAGATGACGGAGGATGCAAGCTCTCAAAAGTGGTCAGATTTAACTGGTTTATATAGAAAGAGGAAGGTTTTATTCTTTAGCTACATGAGAAGGTGCCAAGGAAGGAGGAGAAACAGGAGGTCTAAGTGAGTCACGAGCTGTGGGAAAATGAGGCTGCGTGAAAAAAAACGTCTGATGTGTTTTAAATAAACTGGTTTTAATGAGAAAAGCAGAAAAAAAAGATCCCGTGCTTTTAAGCCAACACATGAATGTTCAAAAAGATAAATGCTTAAGTGACCGATTTCTTATTTTTGATAAAATGTTCTTTTCCTGCTGTAAATCAGTAACTTTGTTGTGTCTTGAAAAAGAAAAGTGAGCGTCTTTACCCCCATTTTATTTAATGATATCTGTGCTTTTAGTCGAGAGCGGATTCATACGCATGGCTGGCTGACTCTTATTTTACTGAACAAGAGGCAGTTTAATGAAAAAATAAAACCGTGAACGTCCCACTGCTCTTAAATCTTGCCGGATAATTTCAGTTGTTTGTTTCTTTTCTACTCCTATTGATTTTCTTCTTCTTGTTGCGCATATCTAGCATCCATTCTGGCCCTAGTAGCAGTTCAAGGTTTTTAGCTGTGGCAGAGGGACAATTTTTAGGGTCCCCTCCCCCCCTTTTCTGACCCAGATGGTTGTATAATAATGCAAATATCAGTTCCAAAACGAATTTAATCCTCTTCGTGCATATCCTGCAGCTTATTGAGGATGTTTTTTCTTTCTTGCATAGATCCGGTATTTCTCATTTCTAGCAGTTCTGACAAATGTCTTGTTATAAACCTTTCTTTTTGCAAACCCTATTCTTTGAACCAGAACAGTTAGTGTCTATGAGCTCATTATCTCTGACAACTTACACAGAGAAAACTACACTAATGACACTAGAGTGATGTTCCATTTTAGAGGCAGAACAATAATGGGGACAAGCAGACCCCCTCTCACATACACACTCATTAGCTCCCTTATATAAAGATGTGTAAAAAGCCTTAGGGTCAATTTGGTTTCTTACGCAAAAACATAATCTCACACTTAAAAGTCTACAGCGAACAAGGGGTGCTAACAAGTGTAAATACATGATTTCACAGCAAATTTAAAATGTCCTGCTTTTTCGACAATTAGACCAGCGAACATGACAATAAGACCAACAAAAAAACACTTTTTAAGTAAATGTGCTGCAAAGAAGAAACTCTGCTACACAGAAAATATCAGCAATGTGGAAACAAGGTGTAAACGGATAAATGATGCACCGCTCGCAACAAATGCAGCAAATATCAAAAAGTACTAAAGTTAAGAGTCTGCAAACTACGGAAGGGCTGCAGACCACAAGAAATCATCAACTCATATGAAACTAGACCCTTAATAATGACATAAATGGGATACTAAGAGAGATCAAGTGTAAAAAGATTCAAATGGAAATTAATCTTTTCATGTGTACTTCCAGATGTCCTCTGGACGTTCTTTCATTTATATCATGACCTTCTTGAATTCTAATTCTGCTGCAGGATGTCTGTTAAAACGTGTTGTAGAACACTTTTAAAGGCCACAGACTTTTACTGTAGTTGATGCGTATGAGTTATTTCCAATTATTCCTCAGGCCAATTAGCCTCATGAGACCCTCCTGATCTCGAGAGCTTTCAAGGTTTCACTCGCAGATCAGTCTGGCTACTCTCCGTTAAAGAAAATTTGAAACCATTCACCAAACAAACGTCCAATCAGACCGTTCAGTCTAAAGAACATGGCGGCTTCAGCCGATGAAACTAGCGTTAGCGTGGCTATCGAGCAAGTTTTATCGGAATTACAGAGTATTTCTTCACTGAAAGAAGAGCAAAACACTGCTCTGGAGGCTTTTCTCAGAGGAAAAGATGTTTTTGCTCTTCTCCCGACTGGTCTTGGCAAGAGTTTCATCTATCAATTGGCTCCTCTTCGTCGTCGCTCTGTTAGTACGTTATATGCTTCGTTGATCTGATTGGTTTATTCGGCCCGTCTATCACCAACATAGGCCAATCAGCTAACCAGTATTTTCGCCCCTTCCCAAAATTACTTCAACGGAAGGTTTCCAGATGGATATGCGGAGCAAATCCATCTGGGATTGACAGTATTAATGTTTCGAACGGGGCTCCCACCTTGAAATACCGGCTTTGTAAGTTGGAGGAAGATTGATGTTTGTTGGCCAGGTCATGTGACCTGGAAGAACGTATCGCTTTACTGCCACAGACTTTAAGCTAAGGCTTTAGCTCTCCTCTTTTTCCGCCTGCTCGACTATTCGTCATGCTCAGCCAAGGACAAAGTTTAAACCTTCTGAGGAGGCTAAAAGAGGAAAGGTGAAAGAAAACATTGCCACCAAAAGCAAATCCTGCAATGCTCTGCAAAGAGACGTCTTGCAAATTATTCTGGGATATATCTGCTCATCTAGTGACCATCGATGTATGTCACTACCTGATCCGTCCCGGAAACACGATCAGTCTTTCGCATGCATGAATAGATGTACATGGTGCTAAAATTACTTATTTCTATCCTTAACTCACTAAAGAATGCCAATACACATCCTTAAAAAAAACGTTTTATGACTTTTGTGTGACAATTTTAATGCTTTTTACATTTTCTTTGTTAAACTGCTTCTCTGGCGTCATCGGGCATGCTCAGAGCAGTCCAGCAAAATGTTTATCTGCATTTTAGTTGTTTCTTTCTTTAGATTACGCACTATATACATTAATGTTAACACGAAAGGAAAATATAAAGCTCAAAAGACTGGATATATGTTTAAATCCAAAGTGGAGAAAGTTAGCTCCAGGAAGTAGCGTAGGATCACATTTCCGGTGCAGATCAGGCAGAGACGAGGTTAAAACAGAAAGGATTTTAAGGCATTTATTTTCTCAGGAAATACATTATTAACCTTTAACACTTATATTTTTGTAAGCTTGCTCTTTTTGTGGAGGGAAAAATGTCATTAAGATCTTTATAACAAAATAAAATCGAGGGTGACTGACCCAGATCTGGATGCGCCAATCGTGCTTCCTGGATGGATCGGGTAGTGCCAATGTCGCTAATTGTCAAAGTGTATTGAGGGAAGTGCTTTCATCAAATAGACCTTCAGACAGTGATATAAAATGGCTATAAAGGGAATAGGTTGCACATTCACACTCAGCCCGTATCAAACATCCCTTTTCCCATTTATAATGTCTATGCTCTGGTCCCATATAGTTGATAATTGTCTCCCCCTAGTGCTCTGGAGCAGTTTTTCGTTGTTGGTTGCAGCTTTTCGTAATTTGCAGTCGTTTTTGCTTCTTGCAACATTTTCCTTTGCACACCTGTGTGGTAGGGTGTTAGTCTAATTTTTGTCTTAGCAGGTCTGTCTTTTGAGTTTGCTGGTGTCATTTTTTATTCATTAGACCTTTTGAATTTGATGTGAAATAATGCAATAAGACAGCATTGAATCCCTTGGGCACAATAACAATCCATTCAGAAGAAAAACAGGCTCACAGCATTACACATCCTCTACCATGCTAAACAGTGGGCAGGAATACTAGTTTCTTCATATTCAGTTTTTTTGGCAGATATTTGAGAAAAACCCATTTCTAATCAGTCAACCTGTAACTTCCGTTATCTCGTTTGTTTATTGCAAAAAAAAAAGTGATGTGATCAAGATGTATACATTCTGAAAAAGTGGTACAATAATATTAAGGAACAAATAATTTTTATAACTTAATTCTTTTACACAGATTCATTGACTTATTCAATCACACCAAACTGGGTTTGAACCCAGCAAAGACGCAGCCAGACTGAAGATGACAAGTCCCTGTAGCATACACACACACACACACACACACACCCACACCCCCCACACCCACACACGGCTAACCCCACTGAAACATTAAGTGTGCACCCTCAATACGCCAGCAGGTAACCAGGACAGCTTGTGTGTTTTAAGTTAATGGAGCTACTGGGCTCAGCGCGAGCGTATTGGTCCTCACAAACACAGTATAACAGGAATGTGTGTGTGGCGCGCAAAGTTAGAGGATGTGGATTCGTCACAGTCACAATAACCATGACGTGAAATTTTCCTACCCTACAACAGGGATGTTCTTCTGGCAAACGGGTAGATAAATAAGGATCTCACCGAATTTGGTGGAAGCTGCATCTCATTTGTTACATTCGCCATCGTCCCTCTAATTGTCTGCACCTGCGCTTAGGTTCAGAAGCCTGTTAAAGCGCAGTATTTTCAGAGCCCCAACACCATAAAGTTCTGAGACGCTGATTGGCCATTAAATTCACCTAGCAATAGTACATGATTGACAGATTCTCTGCAAATGTGGGGCTGTCTGATCACAGCCCCCAGAACAGAGACGGTAGGAGTCTCTCTGTTGAAATCCACAAATTAATGACAGTAGATAGGGAAATGTAGTTTATATAATTTGTTTTGCTTATAGGTACACACTCTAGAGAGTAAAACTAACATTTATGAGTTAATTTCTAAAAATATATTTTACGTTTCTCTCTTCTTATCAGGGAGGGCGGTGCCCCAGCGCCCCCTATGGGCCGGCCGCCACTGGTCACACCTCAACCTGCCTCAAAGCCAACGCTGATTGGACGTTCATTTGGTGAACGGCTCCAAATTTTTTTTCAACGGAGAGTAGCCAGACTGATCTGCGAGTGAAACCTTGAAAGCTCGCGAGATCAGGATGGTCTCATGAGGCTACTAGTCAGCACCATATGAGCTAAAGTTGTTGTCACTATTGTAACTTGAGTGTGATTGGTTTTTTATATGCTTTTTTAAAACATTTAGAGGTTGAATCACATTACGACAGCATAGACAAAAGTTTACTGGAGGAGTCGACTCTTCATTGAGGCGTATAAAAGTAACATTTCGCAGCAAAATGTTGTTTATATTAAATCGTGTAGAACATCCAAGTGGATGTAATATGGTTCTGCCAGCTTCTTTAGATTGACGCTGTAACTATGATGTGCTGCACAGCTTGTGGAAGGCAGTCAGTATTAACAATGGTGCGTTTTTTATATTTCCAAAAGGTTCTGAAAGAGCAAGACCCCCCTATAAATTTAATGTAACCCAGAGATGGGCATTGTGAAGTCACTTGAGCTGAATCCCAACCCGGCCCCTAAACACTAACCCTTAGCACCAACTCTGTCCCGCGGAGGGTCCGCCTCATATATGGGCCTTCCCAACTCATGTAGTGGGAAGGACGAGAGGAACCTTCAGCCCTTAAATAGCAAGTCTGTCAAGCCAGCAAGTCAATGCTGGCTGGAATTTGGCAGCGGGTGTGACGGCGAACTAGTGGCTGAGGAAAATCATTAGTAAGGAAAAATAAATAAATAAAAATAACATCAATTCCTGAATGAAATGTCCTATGTGAAATAGTTTTACTTACCTAGATAGATTGGAGCTTTGAATCCTGAAGCTGAGGGTTTGAAACCCACTTCCACAGACTGCCACTATGGCTCTCTGATCAATGTCCTTAACCGCCGACCAGCCCACTGCTCCCCAAGGGGATGGGTTAAATGCAGAGGTCAACTTTCTCCACTGTGAGATCAATAAAATTTGATTATTATTATTAGCTACGAGTGTGACTTTATAGCGAGTGACACTTGATAGTTAAGGGTTAGTGGTTAGAGGGTGGTTTGAGATCCAGCCTAAGTTATCTCCTTGCCATATATTAGTTCTTCCCTACCAATGAACCGCTATGGACTAAATTGGGACTAAATTGGGACTAAATTGGACTCTCTTCAGTGGCTTGGCAGCACAAATACATGACATGGAGATAACCTGGTGACTACACAATGCCCATCTCTTATGTAACCATTATTGAGTGACTCTTCAATTTGAAAATTCTCAAATGTTATTATTCCATGACAACAGCAAAAAGAATTGTGCTGCAGTCTTTAGGTCCTTCTTAAGGTGGCAGGAACTGACAGAACATCTGACTAATCCAGTCATCCCCAAAGTCGGTCATCGAGGGCCGCTGTCCTGGGGGGTTTAGAGATTTCCCAACTTTAGCACAGCTGATTCTTATGGTTGCAGTTGAGCAAAAGCCTATAAATCAGCTGTACTGAAGCAAGGGACCTCTAAAACCTGCAGGACAGCGGCCCTTGAGGGGCGACTTTGGGGACGACTGGACTAATCTTTCTGATTCAAGGGTTCCTAAATTTATTTATGTCTAAGTTCAGAATATATCAACAGCATCTGTCTAGATCTAAGTAGAGGTACTCTACATTTACAGAAAGGTTTAATGTTTTAAGTTAAATACCTGCCAAAAGATAAATTGGCAATGTAGTTAAGCTGACCCTGTGCTTCTGTCTACCCCATTACAGTTCTGTAGGGAGAAGTGGCCTGGTAAAAGCACAGACGGTACCCTCTACAGCATCTCCATGCTGATCCTGCAGTACTTCCTGCCACTCTCCATTATTTCCTTCGCCTACGCCCGCATCTGGTCCAAACTTCGCGGCCACGTCAGCCCAGCAGAGAGCGGCGTCAACAGCAGCGCCAGCTCTGAGCGACACCGCCGACGCCGCAAAACCACCAAGATGCTGGTGACCATGGTGGTGGTGTTTGCCGTTTGCTGGCTGCCCATCCACGCCTTCCAGCTGGCCACCGACATCGACAGCTCAGTGCTGGACATGCGCGACTACCGCCTGCTCTACACCGTCTTCCACGTGATCGCCATGTGCTCCACCTTCGCCAACCCGCTGCTGTACGGCTGGATGAATCGCAACTACCGTGCCGCTTTCCTCGCCGTCTTCAAGTGTCGCAGAGAGAGGGGCCGTAGCGGCCGGCTGGACAGCATTCATCCCGTCGGTGGTGGAGGTGGAGGAAGGGCAAAGAAGATAGTTTTGGAGACGCAAGATCCGGTTTCTGCTCATCTGAACGCCACTGATGTGTGATGTCTCATAAATGCTTGGTGGTAGAGAAAAAAGGAAGGAGGGAAGTTAGTAAAAGAGGAAATGGCACAGAGACTGGAGAGAAAATAGCAACAATGGATGGGAAGAAAGCCAGTGTGGGGGGGGGTGGGATTAAAAAGTATTTAAAACCTGAAATAGCAGAGGACATTTAGATGCTGAAGGATTAGAGGAAGCAGATGAATTATTGACTTAAAGAGTTGAGGAACAACCGAGGCGGCGTCTTTTTGAAGACGTGACCTTAACATGATGGAGAACTCTCAAAAGAGGACGACGAGAGGAGGAGGAGGGGTTCTCTGGGGCATCGGTTCAAGTCACATTCATCTCCATCTGACAAGTTCATGAGTGACAGAGTTGAGCCTCGCTGACACATGAAGGAAGGGCTGGAAACATTTTAGTCCAGCCGAAAACAGGCCTTTCTCTGTCTGAACTTTGCATTCGAAGCATTCATTTAACCTCGAGTGGCTTATAAAAGTCCCGCAGTCATCTGAGGAAGGCAGCAAATATTTCTGTACGTCACAATGAAGCGAGTTTGGACAGAGCAGTAGATGACGGAGGATGCAAGCTCTCAAAAGTGGTCAGATTTAACTGGTTTATATAGAAAGAGGAAGGTTTTATTCTTTAGCTACATGAGAAGGTGCCAAGGAAGGAGGAGAAACAGGAGGTCTAAGTGAGTCATGAGCTGTGGGAAAATGAGGCTGCGTGAAAAAAAACGTCTGATGTGTTTTAAATAAACTGGTTTTAATGAGAAAAGCAGAAAAAAAAAGATCCCGTGCTTTTAAGCCAACACATGAATGTTCAAAAAGATAAATGCTTAAGTGACCGATTTATTATTTTTGATAAAATGTTATTTTCCTGCTGTAAATCAGTAACTTTGTTGTGTCTTGAAAAAGAAAAGTGAGCGTCTTTACCCCCATTTTATTTAATGATATCTGTGCTTTTAGTCGAGAGTGGATTCATACGCATGGCTGGCTGACTCTTATTTTACTGAACAAGAGGCAGTTTAATGAAAAAATAAAACCGTGAACGTCCCACTGCTCTTAAATCTTGCCGGATAATTTCAGTTGTTTGTTTCTTTTCTACTCCTATTGATTTTCTTCTTCTTGTTGCGCATATCTAGCATCCATTCTGGCCCTAGTAGCAGTTCAAGGTTTTTAGCTGTGGCAGAGGGACAATTTTTAGGGTCCCCTCCCCCCCTTTTCTGACCCAGATGGTTGTATAATAATGCAAATATCAGTTCCAAAACGAATTTAATCCTCTTCGTGCATATCCTGCAGCTTATTGAGGATGTTTTTTCTTTCTTGCATAGATCCGGTATTTCTCATTTCTAGCAGTTCTGACAAATGTCTTGTTATAAACCTTTCTTTTTGCAAACCCTATTCTTTGAACCAGAACAGTTAGTGTCTATGAGCTCATTATCTCTGACAACTTACACAGAGAAAACTACACTAATGACACTAGAGTGATGTTCCATTTTAGAGGCAGAACAATAATGGGGACAAGCAGACCCCCTCTCACATACACACTCATTAGCTCCCTTATATAAAGATGTGTAAAAAGCCTTAGGGTCAATTTGGTTTCTTACGCAAAAACATAATCTCACACTTAAAAGTCTACAGCGAACAAGGGGTGCTAACAAGTGTAAATACATGATTTCACAGCAAATTTAAAATGTCCTGCTTTTTCGACAATTAGACCAGCGAACATGACAATAAGACCAACAAAAAAACACTTTTTAAGTAAATGTGCTGCAACGAAGAAACTCTGCTACACAGAAAATATCAGCAATGTGGAAACAAGGTGTAAACGGATAAATGATGCACCGCTCGCAACAAATGCAGCAAATATCAAAAAGTACTAAAGTTAAGAGTCTGCAAACTACGGAAGGGCTGCAGACCACAAGAAATCATCAACTCATATGAAACTAGACCCTTAATAATGACATAAATGGGATACTAAGAGAGATCAAGTGTAAAAAGATTCAAATGGAAATTAATCTTTTCATGTGTACTTCCAGATGTCCTCTGGACGTTCTTTCATTTATATCATGACCTTCTTGAATTCTAATTCTGCTGCAGGATGTCTGTTAAAACGTGTTGTAGAACACTTTTAAAGGCCACAGACTTTTACTGTAGTTGATGCGTATGAGTTATTTCCAATTATTCCTCAGGCCAATTAGCCTCATGAGACCCTCCTGATCTCGAGAGCTTTCAAGGTTTCACTCGCAGATCAGTCTGGCTACTCTCCGTTAAAGAAAATTTGAAACCATTCACCAAACAAACGTCCAATCAGACCGTTCAGTCTAAAGAACATGGCGGCTTCAGCCGATGAAACTAGCGTTAGCGTGGCTATCGAGCAAGTTTTATCGGAATTACAGAGTATTTCTTCACTGAAAGAAGAGCAAAACACTGCTCTGGAGGCTTTTCTCAGAGGAAAAGATGTTTTTGCTCTTCTCCCGACTGGTCTTGGCAAGAGTTTCATCTATCAATTGGCTCCTCTTCGTCGTCGCTCTGTTAGTACGTTATATGCTTCGTTGATCTGATTGGTTTATTCGGCCCGTCTATCACCAACATAGGCCAATCAGCTAACCAGTATTTTCGCCCCTTCCCAAAATTACTTCAACGGAAGGTTTCCAGATGGATATGCGGAGCAAATCCATCTGGGATTGACAGTATTAATGTTTCGAACGGGGCTCCCACCTTGAAATACCGGCTTTGTAAGTTGGAGGAAGATTGATGTTTGTTGGCCAGGTCATGTGACCTGGAAGAACGTATCGCTTTACTGCCACAGACTTTAAGCTAAGGCTTTAGCTCTCCTCTTTTTCCGCCTGCTCGACTATTCGTCATGCTCAGCCAAGGACAAAGTTTAAACCTTCTGAGGAGGCTAAAAGAGGAAAGGTGAAAGAAAACATTGCCACCAAAAGCAAATCCTGCAATGCTCTGCAAAGAGACGTCTTGCAAATTATTCTGGGATATATCTGCTCATCTAGTGACCATCGATGTATGTCACTACCTGATCCGTCCCGGAAACACGATCAGTCTTTCGCATGCATGAATAGATGTACATGGTGCTAAAATTACTTATTTCTATCCTTAACTCACTAAAGAATGCCAATACACATCCTTAAAAAAAACGTTTTATGACTTTTGTGTGACAATTTTAATGCTTTTTACATTTTCTTTGTTAAACTGCTTCTCTGGCGTCATCGGGCATGCTCAGAGCAGTCCAGCAAAATGTTTATCTGCATTTTAGTTGTTTCTTTCTTTAGATTACGCACTATATACATTAATGTTAACACGAAAGGAAAATATAAAGCTCAAAAGACTGGATATATGTTTAAATCCAAAGTGGAGAAAGTTAGCTCCAGGAAGTAGCGTAGGATCACATTTCCGGTGCAGATCAGGCAGAGACGAGGTTAAAACAGAAAGGATTTTAAGGCATTTATTTTCTCAGGAAATACATTATTAACCTTTAACACTTATATTTTTGTAAGCTTGCTCTTTTTGTGGAGGGAAAAATGTCATTAAGATCTTTATAACAAAATAAAATCGAGGGTGACTGACCCAGATCTGGATGCGCCAATCGTGCTTCCTGGATGGATCGGGTAGTGCCAATGTCGCTAATTGTCAAAGTGTATTGAGGGAAGTGCTTTCATCAAATAGACCTTCAGACAGTGATATAAAATGGCTATAAAGGGAATAGGTTGCACATTCACACTCAGCCCGTATCAAACATCCCTTTTCCCATTTATAATGTCTATGCTCTGGTCCCATATAGTTGATAATTGTCTCCCCCTAGTGCTCTGGAGCAGTTTTTCGTTGTTGGTTGCAGCTTTTCGTAATTTGCAGTCGTTTTTGCTTCTTGCAACATTTTCCTTTGCACACCTGTGTGGTAGGGTGTTAGTCTAATTTTTGTCTTAGCAGGTCTGTCTTTTGAGTTTGCTGGTGTCATTTTTTATTCATTAGACCTTTTGAATTTGATGTGAAATAATGCAATAAGACAGCATTGAATCCCTTGGGCACAATAACAATCCATTCAGAAGAAAAACAGGCTCACAGCATTACACATCCTCTACCATGCTAAACAGTGGGCAGGAATACTAGTTTCTTCATATTCAGTTTTTTTGGCAGATATTTGAGAAAAACCCATTTCTAATCAGTCAACCTGTAACTTCCGTTATCTCGTTTGTTTATTGCAAAAAAAAAAGTGATGTGATCAAGATGTATACATTCTGAAAAAGTGGTACAATAATATTAAGGAACAAATAATTTTTATAACTTAATTCTTTTACACAGATTCATTGACTTATTCAATCACACCAAACTGGGTTTGAACCCAGCAAAGACGCAGCCAGACTGAAGATGACAAGTCCCTGTAGCATACACACACACACACACACACACACCCACACCCCCCACACCCACACACGGCTAACCCCACTGAAACATTAAGTGTGCACCCTCAATACGCCAGCAGGTAACCAGGACAGCTTGTGTGTTTTAAGTTAATGGAGCTACTGGGCTCAGCGCGAGCGTATTGGTCCTCACAAACACAGTATAACAGGAATGTGTGTGTGGCGCGCAAAGTTAGAGGATGTGGATTCGTCACAGTCACAATAACCATGACGTGAAATTTTCCTACCCTACAACAGGGATGTTCTTCTGGCAAACGGGTAGATAAATAAGGATCTCACCGAATTTGGTGGAAGCTGCATCTCATTTGTTACATTCGCCATCGTCCCTCTAATTGTCTGCACCTGCGCTTAGGTTCAGAAGCCTGTTAAAGCGCAGTATTTTCAGAGCCCCAACACCATAAAGTTCTGAGACGCTGATTGGCCATTAAATTCACCTAGCAATAGTACATGATTGACAGATTCTCTGCAAATGTGGGGCTGTCTGATCACAGCCCCCAGAACAGAGACGGTAGGAGTCTCTCTGTTGAAATCCACAAATTAATGACAGTAGATAGGGAAATGTAGTTTATATAATTTGTTTTGCTTATAGGTACACACTCTAGAGAGTAAAACTAACATTTATGAGTTAATTTCTAAAAATATATTTTACGTTTCTCTCTTCTTATCAGGGAGGGCGGTGCCCCAGCGCCCCCTATGGGCCGGCCGCCACTGGTCACACCTCAACCTGCCTCAAAGCCAACGCTGATTGGACGTTCATTTGGTGAACGGCTCCAAATTTTTTTTCAACGGAGAGTAGCCAGACTGATCTGCGAGTGAAACCTTGAAAGCTCGCGAGATCAGGATGGTCTCATGAGGCTACTAGTCAGCACCATATGAGCTAAAGTTGTTGTCACTATTGTAACTTGAGTGTGATTGGTTTTTTATATGCTTTTTTAAAACATTTAGAGGTTGAATCACATTACGACAGCATAGACAAAAGTTTACTGGAGGAGTCGACTCTTCATTGAGGCGTATAAAAGTAACATTTCGCAGCAAAATGTTGTTTATATTAAATCGTGTAGAACATCCAAGTGGATGTAATATGGTTCTGCCAGCTTCTTTAGATTGACGCTGTAACTATGATGTGCTGCACAGCTTGTGGAAGGCAGTCAGTATTAACAATGGTGCGTTTTTTATATTTCCAAAAGGTTCTGAAAGAGCAAGACCCCCCTATAAATTTAATGTAACCCAGAGATGGGCATTGTGAAGTCACTTGAGCTGAATCCCAACCCGGCCCCTAAACACTAACCCTTAGCACCAACTCTGTCCCGCGGAGGGTCCGCCTCATATATGGGCCTTCCCAACTCATGTAGTGGGAAGGACGAGAGGAACCTTCAGCCCTTAAATAGCAAGTCTGTCAAGCCAGCAAGTCAATGCTGGCTGGAATTTGGCAGCGGGTGTGACGGCGAACTAGTGGCTGAGGAAAATCATTAGTAAGGAAAAATAAATAAATAAAAATAACATCAATTCCTGAATGAAATGTCCTATGTGAAATAGTTTTACTTACCTAGATAGATTGGAGCTTTGAATCCTGAAGCTGAGGGTTTGAAAC
Source organism: Cyprinodon diabolis (assembly GCA_030533445.1). NCBI lineage: Eukaryota > Metazoa > Chordata > Actinopteri > Cyprinodontiformes > Cyprinodontidae > Cyprinodon > Cyprinodon diabolis. The sequence continues at coordinate 42,510,577 of CM060075.1, read as the reverse complement.
CCACTTCCACAGACTGCCACTATGGCTCTCTGATCAATGTCCTTAACCGCCGACCAGCCCACTGCTCCCCAAGGGGATGGGTTAAATGCAGAGGTCAACTTTCTCCACTGTGAGATCAATAAAATTTGATTATTATTATTAGCTACGAGTGTGACTTTATAGCGAGTGACACTTGATAGTTAAGGGTTAGTGGTTAGAGGGTGGTTTGAGATCCAGCCTAAGTTATCTCCTTGCCATATATTAGTTCTTCCCTACCAATGAACCGCTATGGACTAAATTGGGACTAAATTGGGACTAAATTGGACTCTCTTCAGTGGCTTGGCAGCACAAATACATGACATGGAGATAACCTGGTGACTACACAATGCCCATCTCTTATGTAACCATTATTGAGTGACTCTTCAATTTGAAAATTCTCAAATGTTATTATTCCATGACAACAGCAAAAAGAATTGTGCTGCAGTCTTTAGGTCCTTCTTAAGGTGGCAGGAACTGACAGAACATCTGACTAATCCAGTCATCCCCAAAGTCGGTCATCGAGGGCCGCTGTCCTGGGGGGTTTAGAGATTTCCCAACTTTAGCACAGCTGATTCTTATGGTTGCAGTTGAGCAAAAGCCTATAAATCAGCTGTACTGAAGCAAGGGACCTCTAAAACCTGCAGGACAGCGGCCCTTGAGGGGCGACTTTGGGGACGACTGGACTAATCTTTCTGATTCAAGGGTTCCTAAATTTATTTATGTCTAAGTTCAGAATATATCAACAGCATCTGTCTAGATCTAAGTAGAGGTACTCTACATTTACAGAAAGGTTTAATGTTTTAAGTTAAATACCTGCCAAAAGATAAATTGGCAATGTAGTTAAGCTGACCCTGTGCTTCTGTCTACCCCATTACAGTTCTGTAGGGAGAAGTGGCCTGGTAAAAGCACAGACGGTACCCTCTACAGCATCTCCATGCTGATCCTGCAGTACTTCCTGCCACTCTCCATTATTTCCTTCGCCTACGCCCGCATCTGGTCCAAACTTCGCGGCCACGTCAGCCCAGCAGAGAGCGGCGTCAACAGCAGCGCCAGCTCTGAGCGACACCGCCGACGCCGCAAAACCACCAAGATGCTGGTGACCATGGTGGTGGTGTTTGCCGTTTGCTGGCTGCCCATCCACGCCTTCCAGCTGGCCACCGACATCGACAGCTCAGTGCTGGACATGCGCGACTACCGCCTGCTCTACACCGTCTTCCACGTGATCGCCATGTGCTCCACCTTCGCCAACCCGCTGCTGTACGGCTGGATGAATCGCAACTACCGTGCCGCTTTCCTCGCCGTCTTCAAGTGTCGCAGAGAGAGGGGCCGTAGCGGCCGGCTGGACAGCATTCATCCCGTCGGTGGTGGAGGTGGAGGAAGGGCAAAGAAGATAGTTTTGGAGACGCAAGATCCGGTTTCTGCTCATCTGAACGCCACTGATGTGTGATGTCTCATAAATGCTTGGTGGTAGAGAAAAAAGGAAGGAGGGAAGTTAGTAAAAGAGGAAATGGCACAGAGACTGGAGAGAAAATAGCAACAATGGATGGGAAGAAAGCCAGTGTGGGGGGGGGTGGGATTAAAAAGTATTTAAAACCTGAAATAGCAGAGGACATTTAGATGCTGAAGGATTAGAGGAAGCAGATGAATTATTGACTTAAAGAGTTGAGGAACAACCGAGGCGGCGTCTTTTTGAAGACGTGACCTTAACATGATGGAGAACTCTCAAAAGAGGACGACGAGAGGAGGAGGAGGGGTTCTCTGGGGCATCGGTTCAAGTCACATTCATCTCCATCTGACAAGTTCATGAGTGACAGAGTTGAGCCTCGCTGACACATGAAGGAAGGGCTGGAAACATTTTAGTCCAGCCGAAAACAGGCCTTTCTCTGTCTGAACTTTGCATTCGAAGCATTCATTTAACCTCGAGTGGCTTATAAAAGTCCCGCAGTCATCTGAGGAAGGCAGCAAATATTTCTGTACGTCACAATGAAGCGAGTTTGGACAGAGCAGTAGATGACGGAGGATGCAAGCTCTCAAAAGTGGTCAGATTTAACTGGTTTATATAGAAAGAGGAAGGTTTTATTCTTTAGCTACATGAGAAGGTGCCAAGGAAGGAGGAGAAACAGGAGGTCTAAGTGAGTCATGAGCTGTGGGAAAATGAGGCTGCGTGAAAAAAAACGTCTGATGTGTTTTAAATAAACTGGTTTTAATGAGAAAAGCAGAAAAAAAAAGATCCCGTGCTTTTAAGCCAACACATGAATGTTCAAAAAGATAAATGCTTAAGTGACCGATTTATTATTTTTGATAAAATGTTATTTTCCTGCTGTAAATCAGTAACTTTGTTGTGTCTTGAAAAAGAAAAGTGAGCGTCTTTACCCCCATTTTATTTAATGATATCTGTGCTTTTAGTCGAGAGTGGATTCATACGCATGGCTGGCTGACTCTTATTTTACTGAACAAGAGGCAGTTTAATGAAAAAATAAAACCGTGAACGTCCCACTGCTCTTAAATCTTGCCGGATAATTTCAGTTGTTTGTTTCTTTTCTACTCCTATTGATTTTCTTCTTCTTGTTGCGCATATCTAGCATCCATTCTGGCCCTAGTAGCAGTTCAAGGTTTTTAGCTGTGGCAGAGGGACAATTTTTAGGGTCCCCTCCCCCCCTTTTCTGACCCAGATGGTTGTATAATAATGCAAATATCAGTTCCAAAACGAATTTAATCCTCTTCGTGCATATCCTGCAGCTTATTGAGGATGTTTTTTCTTTCTTGCATAGATCCGGTATTTCTCATTTCTAGCAGTTCTGACAAATGTCTTGTTATAAACCTTTCTTTTTGCAAACCCTATTCTTTGAACCAGAACAGTTAGTGTCTATGAGCTCATTATCTCTGACAACTTACACAGAGAAAACTACACTAATGACACTAGAGTGATGTTCCATTTTAGAGGCAGAACAATAATGGGGACAAGCAGACCCCCTCTCACATACACACTCATTAGCTCCCTTATATAAAGATGTGTAAAAAGCCTTAGGGTCAATTTGGTTTCTTACGCAAAAACATAATCTCACACTTAAAAGTCTACAGCGAACAAGGGGTGCTAACAAGTGTAAATACATGATTTCACAGCAAATTTAAAATGTCCTGCTTTTTCGACAATTAGACCAGCGAACATGACAATAAGACCAACAAAAAAACACTTTTTAAGTAAATGTGCTGCAACGAAGAAACTCTGCTACACAGAAAATATCAGCAATGTGGAAACAAGGTGTAAACGGATAAATGATGCACCGCTCGCAACAAATGCAGCAAATATCAAAAAGTACTAAAGTTAAGAGTCTGCAAACTACGGAAGGGCTGCAGACCACAAGAAATCATCAACTCATATGAAACTAGACCCTTAATAATGACATAAATGGGATACTAAGAGAGATCAAGTGTAAAAAGATTCAAATGGAAATTAATCTTTTCATGTGTACTTCCAGATGTCCTCTGGACGTTCTTTCATTTATATCATGACCTTCTTGAATTCTAATTCTGCTGCAGGATGTCTGTTAAAACGTGTTGTAGAACACTTTTAAAGGCCACAGACTTTTACTGTAGTTGATGCGTATGAGTTATTTCCAATTATTCCTCAGGCCAATTAGCCTCATGAGACCCTCCTGATCTCGAGAGCTTTCAAGGTTTCACTCGCAGATCAGTCTGGCTACTCTCCGTTAAAGAAAATTTGAAACCATTCACCAAACAAACGTCCAATCAGACCGTTCAGTCTAAAGAACATGGCGGCTTCAGCCGATGAAACTAGCGTTAGCGTGGCTATCGAGCAAGTTTTATCGGAATTACAGAGTATTTCTTCACTGAAAGAAGAGCAAAACACTGCTCTGGAGGCTTTTCTCAGAGGAAAAGATGTTTTTGCTCTTCTCCCGACTGGTCTTGGCAAGAGTTTCATCTATCAATTGGCTCCTCTTCGTCGTCGCTCTGTTAGTACGTTATATGCTTCGTTGATCTGATTGGTTTATTCGGCCCGTCTATCACCAACATAGGCCAATCAGCTAACCAGTATTTTCGCCCCTTCCCAAAATTACTTCAACGGAAGGTTTCCAGATGGATATGCGGAGCAAATCCATCTGGGATTGACAGTATTAATGTTTCGAACGGGGCTCCCACCTTGAAATACCGGCTTTGTAAGTTGGAGGAAGATTGATGTTTGTTGGCCAGGTCATGTGACCTGGAAGAACGTATCGCTTTACTGCCACAGACTTTAAGCTAAGGCTTTAGCTCTCCTCTTTTTCCGCCTGCTCGACTATTCGTCATGCTCAGCCAAGGACAAAGTTTAAACCTTCTGAGGAGGCTAAAAGAGGAAAGGTGAAAGAAAACATTGCCACCAAAAGCAAATCCTGCAATGCTCTGCAAAGAGACGTCTTGCAAATTATTCTGGGATATATCTGCTCATCTAGTGACCATCGATGTATGTCACTACCTGATCCGTCCCGGAAACACGATCAGTCTTTCGCATGCATGAATAGATGTACATGGTGCTAAAATTACTTATTTCTATCCTTAACTCACTAAAGAATGCCAATACACATCCTTAAAAAAAACGTTTTATGACTTTTGTGTGACAATTTTAATGCTTTTTACATTTTCTTTGTTAAACTGCTTCTCTGGCGTCATCGGGCATGCTCAGAGCAGTCCAGCAAAATGTTTATCTGCATTTTAGTTGTTTCTTTCTTTAGATTACGCACTATATACATTAATGTTAACACGAAAGGAAAATATAAAGCTCAAAAGACTGGATATATGTTTAAATCCAAAGTGGAGAAAGTTAGCTCCAGGAAGTAGCGTAGGATCACATTTCCGGTGCAGATCAGGCAGAGACGAGGTTAAAACAGAAAGGATTTTAAGGCATTTATTTTCTCAGGAAATACATTATTAACCTTTAACACTTATATTTTTGTAAGCTTGCTCTTTTTGTGGAGGGAAAAATGTCATTAAGATCTTTATAACAAAATAAAATCGAGGGTGACTGACCCAGATCTGGATGCGCCAATCGTGCTTCCTGGATGGATCGGGTAGTGCCAATGTCGCTAATTGTCAAAGTGTATTGAGGGAAGTGCTTTCATCAAATAGACCTTCAGACAGTGATATAAAATGGCTATAAAGGGAATAGGTTGCACATTCACACTCAGCCCGTATCAAACATCCCTTTTCCCATTTATAATGTCTATGCTCTGGTCCCATATAGTTGATAATTGTCTCCCCCTAGTGCTCTGGAGCAGTTTTTCGTTGTTGGTTGCAGCTTTTCGTAATTTGCAGTCGTTTTTGCTTCTTGCAACATTTTCCTTTGCACACCTGTGTGGTAGGGTGTTAGTCTAATTTTTGTCTTAGCAGGTCTGTCTTTTGAGTTTGCTGGTGTCATTTTTTATTCATTAGACCTTTTGAATTTGATGTGAAATAATGCAATAAGACAGCATTGAATCCCTTGGGCACAATAACAATCCATTCAGAAGAAAAACAGGCTCACAGCATTACACATCCTCTACCATGCTAAACAGTGGGCAGGAATACTAGTTTCTTCATATTCAGTTTTTTTGGCAGATATTTGAGAAAAACCCATTTCTAATCAGTCAACCTGTAACTTCCGTTATCTCGTTTGTTTATTGCAAAAAAAAAAGTGATGTGATCAAGATGTATACATTCTGAAAAAGTGGTACAATAATATTAAGGAACAAGGGTTTTGATATTTCTGCCAAGTGACCTTTTATTCATTTGTTCAAAGAAAAATTGTAAAGGTTTACAATGAGGGTTGGTGCCACCCGATGATGAAGGGAAATAGGCTTTCTGCCATGGTTTCTTAAATTGCCTTCATCGTTGCTTTACACAAAGGAGAAAAAAATAACACTTCCAGTTGAGAGTTTAATTTCTCAGAACTTGAGTTTAAACTTTAATTGCTCTTTCAATCATAGATGTTATTAGTTTTTTTCTTTTGTTTTCCAAAAAGGACCTTAACTGGAGAAACAAAAACAAGAAAATGTGAAAAATGGTGTTGCAAAAGATAAGGCAGTCAGAAATTGAAGAAAATATTAGAAATAAATGTAATGGTTTAGATGGTCAGCACAACAAACATATCATCAACTTCTTCATTATAGCAGTAACACAATAAAATGGCCTAATCGTCACAGGATTCTATGGAACTCATGTTCTCTACCGTTGCTTTCACTTTTTTGCTATAACTTGATTCTTACATGTAATAAAGGTTTTCATAAGTTAATATTTTATTTTCAAACTATGATCCTTTAAACATTTCTCAGCCTTCCAGAAAATACATTTAAAAGGATTTTCCATTTGTGCAGATTGTTTGTCGGATGTAAAATCACAGCAAAGTCGGATGGTGTCAGAAATATTTTTGATTTCTTACTCAGCTTTAACCTTCATTGTTAGACGTGGACCCAAAGCTTCAATAGATTGGTTTTATTGGACCTTTAAAAGCACATTTTTAGGCCAGAAAAAAAATACTGTTGTGCATAAATGAAAAATATGTTATAATTGTTTATTCTTGCAAAAGAAGGTCTGCAAAAGAATATTAAAGCTGTATGTATGCATTAAAGCTTAATGTTGAGATGTGTTTTTATACAAACCAGAGAACAATATTTTAACCAGATATAAACCATATTTAAGTGAAATTTCAAAACGCTAGCTTCTGTGCTGCAGGTATTTGGTAGCAGCTAATAAATCTTAAACACTTTTCTGTTTCTTTTTCAAACAAAATGTCTTAACAATTAGAGTTAAGGAAATCCGTAAATTATGATTTTAGCTGGAGGTATCAAACCCATTTATTTATATCAGTAGTGTCCAGCATCATTTTCTAAAAAGATGCAGCTGTATAGATACACTTTCATCATTTTATTCACAAAGCACACAGCTATTATAACTTTACTCCCAATGATTTCACAGTTTTAGCCACTTTGCACACTTTATAACATGATAAGCCTTTATTGGGCCTTATAGGCCGATACCGATTATTTTCACATCAATCTTAACTGATCCTTAAAATCTACTGCTGATTTTTAGGAGAACGATTTTTGAAGCCAATATTCCTTTTTCCCCAGATTGTCACCAAAATTTTATTTAATTCTTTAGCATGAGGGACACCTCTGATAAAAATTTCATTCAAATTTGTCCATAACTTGTGAAGGTATCCTGTACACAGACAGACAGACAGACAGACAGACAGACACAAATTCTCCTGAAAACTTAACCTCCTTGGCGGAGGTAATGAAACAGTGATAACAAATGTTTCCCAATTTTTTTATTTAAAGAAAAATTTACATTTAATAACGACTCAAAAGATAATACATTAGCGATGGATAACAAATAGGGGGAGCAGCATTGCCTGCGTCTCATGTCTTTTCAGGAAATGTCTGATTAATGCACTAAAGAATAGGAGAACACATACATCGGCTAATGTTGATACAAAAGTAAAAAGGAAATTGTAGCATCAGCCTGGAATATTGGCCTGCCATGGTATCCGTTTTAATCTATTAGGATTACATGGAAATGAAAGAAGAAAAAGATAATTACACAGGAATCGAAAATTTCAGGGAAAAAAACTGTTAGTTGGAGATTTGAAAACCTTGAAACTTTGATGATATAATCTAAGGTGTTTCTGCTGGTACTATAAGCTATAGTGTATGGTTCGAACTTTCTCCTATTTCATATTTAGGTCCTCTAGATCAGCGGTCCCCAACCACTGGCACCGGTCCGTCGGTCATTTGGTACCGGGCCGCACAGAAAAAAAAACACATATATATAATTTATCGACGATCAGAGTCTGAGTGATGTTTTATTTTGAAAAATATAAAAAATTGGGGTATTCTCTCCCAATTGCATCAGTCGGTGCATCTGTGCCTCTTGACACAGGTTAATTGGGTTCAAGATGCATCTTATCTAAAAAATCTTTTCTGAGATTACAGCGACCAAAACAAAGCTACGGAGCAGAATGGACATCAGGGGCACACTCCGTGTGTCATTGTCTCCGATTACGCCTCGATGGGACCGGCTTGTTTCGGAGAAACAAGCTCAGGGCTCCCACTCATTCAACAAATGGTGAGTTTTATTTTTATGCTGTTTGTATTTGATTTTATGCCAGTCGTATCATTTTATTTGATCGTATTTACCCCCCACACTTTAAAGGCCGGTCCGTGAAAATGTTGTCTGACATATAACCGGTTCGTGACGCAAAAAAAGGTTGGGGACCGCTGATCTAGATCATTATTTAGTGCAGTTAAGATAATTTTCTTTTTAAAACAAACTTTTAAGAGTTTCACAATGGAGGTGAATGGCTTCTCACAAACAGATTTAAATGTGTTTCTCTGGCTTCTTTTGATGCTTGTTTGCTTTCTGCTATATAATGCTGCTCATACAGTTATTATATTTGCTTTGATGTTGCTCTGATTTAATGTTTTTGCTTAACAAAACCTTGTCTCGGATCAAGGACATAAAGAAAATATTGTCAAACCTTTATACTTTAAATGCTCCTTATTTCTTTTCATATTACTGTTGTGGTTACATTTTTAAGAAATAAAAAGGTGTCACTAAACATGTGAAATATGAGGCTGATGAGATTTGCGACTGGATGAACACAGATGCTGCTTGCCCTTTACCAGACGTGAATGTAAACCGCTTCGTAACTTGGCTGTTTTGTTGTAGATTTCATTATTGTACAATTTCGGTGTAAATATGAACTGTGTAAGCTACTGTAACCAAGCACAAACTGTTGGCCTTTACTTATGTGTAAAAACAACAGATAAACTATCTTCAAGCACAATAACGTCTGTTGGCTCTTTCATTCTGCACCCTAAATACACCAGCGAGCGTTATCACAGATCCTTCCTCCCAGCAGCTGGAAGACTCGTTAGCCACCACTCTTCCCAACAACTTGAATAAGTTGTTCCATTTATGCTGAATTTGAACATTTTCTATATTAGTCAGTTAAATAACAATCTGTCATTTTGCACATCTCTGATGTTGCTGCTATTTTCAAATATCCATTACTGTGAAAATCTAAAAACAGGTTTATATTGTTAAAATAAATAGATAGTGTTAGGTTAAAAAATGTAGGTTCATAAAAGAGAAACTGAGTCCACACAGAAGAGGGATTTTTTTAACGGCTTCTGCAGAAGGAGAGAGCTACATTCAGCTACATCTACTCTGACAGACTTCCTCTGCAGAAGCCTTTTTATTAGCAGATCATAACACATGGGGTGGGTTACAAAACAGAGTGTTCTTCTGACAACGCAATTGATCAGGTCATAGGACAAAATGCTCCTCTAATTGTGATTAGCCTTGCACAAACATCAGCAATTTTCTACCACTGTTGCATGACAGTTTGCAGTAAACAGAGTGAAGCATCTCATTTCTCCAATGTTCCATATGTACACACATTAACTTTATAATCATCATTGAATAAACCTAACAGATAGATAGATAGATAGATAGATAGATAGATAGATAGATAGATAGATAGATAGATAGATAGACATTTTCACTTTTGAAAATATTAACACATGAAAACATTTGACTTTATTTTAAATCTGAAGGCAGCTACCAAAGCAGTCTGGCTGGACTTCAACAGAACTACAGGCTGAACCCTTTTAACCCTTCCTCACGTTGTTAAACCCTTTTTCAAACTGTCAAATTAAACCAATTTTTATTATTATTACAGAGAAACAAATTACACTCTGTAACTGTGGCGCAATGCTAAGCAACTAGAGCTTAGAGCAACTAAAGCTGCTCTTCAGAAGACAATCAGAAACCAGAAGTGCCATTAAGACCTTTGACTAGCTGTAGAAACCTTCATGATTTTACATCTCAGTTTTTCTGACCCATCAATAAAGTCTTAGCTTTATAATAACTAAATTTTCACACTTGGAGAAAAATTGCTTGGCTCTTTTCATAACCTTTTATCACAAAGTTAAAGTCATACAGAGCTGCAGCAATGGAGAAAAAAAATAACTTTGGAAAAAGACTGATTGACTCTGATGAACTACAGCAGGATGACGTTTCATGAGAATAAATTCACTCAGAGGGTTTCTGAAACGCTGAATAATTAAGGTCATTAATCATAAAACCTCTGTACTAGATTAAAATCATAGACCATGGTGGAAAAGATTTCATTTAAATCAATCTAAAGCAGAATTTCTTGACGTAATTAAATGTTTTAAGAACATTACTGCATCTTATTGAGGATTCAAACCACATTTTTAACCACAGCTAATAGTTATATGGAAACCTACAATTAACTGCTTCTTCAAGGGTCACCTAGTTAATATCCTGACCTGAAAGGTTCATAACCATACAGTTTTTTTTTAAAGCTCTGTTCATTTGTAGTTTCTGAGGTACTGTTTCATTGTCATTCTGTGGCTTTATTATGTTTTAGTTCAGCTGTTTAGTTTAGCTGTTAGGATCCGGGGCTTTGCCCACCAGAGGGCGCCATGGATCCATGCCTGGGGAGCTTGGACTCAGCATCAACAGCTGTTTTCCATTCTGCTGATTAAGGAAGCTCTCCTATATAAGCTGAGTGTGACCTCCCCTCTGAGCTGGATCGTTGTCTTACCTGTGCCACCATGCCTGTCTGAGCTTGAACCTGCAGCTTCTTGTGAGTTCCAATAAATATTGGACTTTTAATCCTTCCTCTGTGTCTGTGAGTCTGCATTTGGGCTAGTAAAACCATCGCATAATGACAGTTACATGTTTAGTGTCAAAGTACATTGACTCTTTTAGAGTTATTACAAAAATAGCTGGAATAAGATGTAAACTATGTAAAGAGTTTGCTGAACACTAATTCAGAGTGGGATGAAATGCACTTGGATTGGTGTTAAATTTAAAGTGTTACTTTAAAGGTATAGAGGATGATCTTTTATTTCTGGGTGGATCATCTAAATAAGTGGTCCTCCTAATTGTCAATCATTCTGGTGATATGCTGGCGAGGATTCTCAGTCATCCAGGTCATACTCATTCCAAAAAAAGAAAAAAAAAAATCCACTGGACTTTATTTTCCAAGTTTGAAACCTTCCCGCCTCTCGCCCATTGACTGCTGGAGATAGGCACCAGCACCCCTTGTGACCCCAATTGGGACAAGCATGTCAGATAATGAATGGATGGATGGATGAAACCTTCCCATCCAGGGAGATTTTTCAATTCAAAATGTCAGAAATGGCGTTTTGTTCGAGGCTTTATAGAGTGGATACCAAAACAAAGCTTTGTTTGGGTTCAGAAAACATGCAAATTAAACCGGAACTGGTCCGCCACTTAGGAACGGCCAGTCGATTGTGTTCAAGAAAGGTTGTGAGATCAATAAAGTCCGATACCATCAAGAGTGAGGCGTCGAATTTATTTGCTAATAAAGCAAGAGAAGATTGTTGTCAGACGCCTTGTCTGGATTCACCAGATAATTCAGAGATTTGTTAATTTCCTCTTTTGCACCAGGAGCTGAGCATAGACAAGGGTCAATTTCAGTCACTACAACACAAAACATCATGTGTTTTTTTTATTACTGTTATACATTCAATGTAATTGTTTTCAAAGTATCAAGTTACACAAGCAGATCTTAGAAATTACACCAAAGCAGGAACAAAATATGCCCACATACTGTTTTTTTACTGCTGTTATATATTCATTGTAATTGTTTATATAGAATAAAGTTAACAGCAGATCTGAGAAAATATACAGGGGAGGAACAAGGCGGTCTAAACGTCTACTATTATAGGTTAACCAAAGAAAATAAAGCATCATCTGGTCTATCCCTGACTGTTTAAACATTTATTATTTTTAGTGTATTTAAACTTCTAAATTAAAACAGTAGAAGCAGAAACATCTTCAGAGATGAGCTGGTAAAAACCAGGATGATGAAACCCATTTTCCTACAGGAAGACAATGAAATTCTCAGTCTTTGACTTGTATTTGGTTTAGGTTGGTCAAGAGCAAGTTTCAGTGTTACTTAACCTTAACAATTCAATAAGAATGGCTTTCACACATCTACTAATCTGACACTTTCATACCAATCACATTTCTTAGGTAGAGAGGGTGGCATTAGATGTTTTTGTTACCCACTCGAGTTATGATTGAAGACAATTTTAGATAACAGCTTCAGTTTCATTATTTGTGTGATTTAACTCTGGGCTCTTATCACCATAAGGAGGCTGTTGAAATAAGTGGAAGGAAAGGGGTAAAACAGGTCCACTAAGGCTTCAATACATATTTGAAGTGATTGCAGAAAATTATAGTGCATACTTGATATTATTAAAGACACACTTTCCTTTGAATAAACAAAAAAAGAGTGGAAAAAACAAAAAAACGTTCACATTTCCTGTAACTTTTAAAAGATTAAATAACCGTTTTAATTTAGCTATAATTCACAATGTACTCATGCTGATGAATAGCCCTACATATTCAATCAAAATAACTATTAAGCATTTGATCAAAGCTTCATTTGCAACAGGGTTGATTTAAAGACATAATGTTACTGGCAGTGATTGCTGTTTATGTGGGTGACTCATCCTGCTATAGATTCAAAGTACTCCTTTTGCAGCTAACAAATAAACCTTTAAGTATCCTTATGAAAATGTTATTCAGAGCTAATGCTTTAAAACAGAAACACACAAAACAAAATAGATTTGCGTTCAACCTGCAGAGTTTTATGGAGAATATGGATGTATGTGACTAAGAGGGGGAGGTATTTAACTGGAGGGAAAATTGCTAAAAGAGAAAGAGGTGATGAAATAGTGACTGCTGGTAAAGAGAAACAGGAGCTGCGGCCATCCCTAGATAGCCTAGCCCAGCCACACCGACTTACGGCATAAACATGCCGTGTAGGTCTGGAATAGAAGTAAGAAGAGCTCGATTTTAACGATATGACTAACAGATGTTATGCTCAAATTCAGAGGACTCAGCCACTGAATATGAGCTCAGATTTGTCGGCTTATTAAGTCATAGCTTAATAGACTCATAGACTCCTTCATAAGTACCATACAAATTTAGTCTTCCGTTGGCCCTTTTTGAAGGATTGGTCCTGTCATGAACCAAGGATAGAATGGACCCAGTATTAAAGCAGACAGTCAGTGGGCAAGTCCAAAGGGTTTATTTAGTGAAAAACAAGACTAAAAGGGGATGTGCTAGGATCTGAGGCACGCGGCAACTGCAGGCGGGGGAGTTGGGCACCACCCAATTTCAGATACTCTGTAGTGGGAGAAACACAGATAATTGACCACCATCATCTGACAGAAGATGATTATCTGAGTTGGTCACTTACCTGGTTTAACAGTCCAGTCCAAGATGTCCCCAGCAGTCCCAGAGGTCATGCAGGAAAGCCAATCCTGGAAAGGATCCAGAACAGACAGAACAGGATCCAGATCAGGCTGGAACAGACAGGTGGCAGGATCCAGGCTTCCAGACATCATAGAGCTCCCAGGTGGGTTCAGAGTCTGAGAGAGTTCCGAAGCATGACCAGACGGTCACACACAGGAGCAGACAGGATCAGGTGCAGATGAACAGGCTCAGTGGAAGAGGGTAGCTAAGACAGGACATGGAACCAGAACTTGATGCAGGACCTTTAAACTGGTCTCCTCCCTGGAGCCAGGCTTACTTGGAAAAAAACTGAACCTCCCCACATATAGAGCCAAAAACCCAGAGGGCTACGTTGCATTTGGAATCTACGTTGCATTTGAAGCACCACTACAAGATGAATTGACAGATTCGGCGGTATTCATTCAAAGCAAATCATTGCAGCTTGGTGGCGGTGGCGTTAGCATAGTAGTATGGACGACGAGATGATTGAAAATGAACACAACGGAGATCTAGTCCTATTGGTAGACATCCATTTAAAATGTAGGCAACGGCATGAAAAAAGTGGTTTCTACTTTTACTTTTATACTTTAAGTAAATTTACACGCCTGTACTTTGTTACTTTTACTTGAGTAAAGAAGTTTAATCAGTACTTCCACTTTTACCAGAGTATTTTTTAACACAAGTATCTGTACTTTTACTCAAGTACGGAAAGTGACTACTTTTGGCATCTCTGGTTACTAGGCGACAGAGGGTATGGGCGGTGAAAGCCAGTGAAGGCTGGACCTGTTTGACTCCACAGCCAAAGCTCTTCTGGCCTCCTTATTTTTATGGACCTCGAAGGATCCAGTGCAGATAAATCGGGTCCTTGGAGGAGGCAGCCGCTGAAATCAAACACTCAGTCAGGAAAAACAGATCAGCTGGCTGACTTACACAGGAAAGGCTAGGCTAATTACTTCATGAATGCAACTCACTACCTGCTGAAAAAACAACTCCCCATTTAAACAGAGGGTGGCAGCAGTCATACCCTCATGCCCTATCTAATTTTAATTTTTAGTATTTCAACTGTATATTTACACAAAACAATTATTAAAAATATCAGTATGCTAGGATTTAAGATCACAAATAAACAACTCATGCTCTGATTAGAACTATTTTTTAAAGTTATATATAAATACATTGAAATCAATACAAATTTTATGTAATTGAATATAAAAAACAACTGCTTAAGCTATTTACTTTGGATTTTACATAATATCATAAATTAATTAAGAAAGCATAGGTGTATGATATATGTATAGATTTATTAGCATGGTTTAAACTCCCTTTATCTTCTGTGTCTTGAGTGATGCATTTGGAAAATACAGATTTTCTTCTCGGTCACTCTGTTATTTCAATATAATTCATGTGGTTGGAGCATGAATTGCTTTTAGCTCCTTTTGCTGCATATTTGTCCCTGCCTGGCCAATACTATGAAAATGTTCTCGCTGTGGCACTAACTAAATATATTGGGACCAGGATCTCTATATTAACTAAAGACAACATCTATAAGTCAAAAAACTCACCTGTTTTAGATGTCAGCACCCATTAAATGGTCGTTAATGGTTACCAGTCCCGTAGAATGCTTCAGACTGTCCCTCCTCTGCCTTCTAGTAGGATTTTTAAGGTTGATAATATGCAGCTTATCTCTAATAAAAGACCACTGTGTTTAGCAGCTCGCATACAGCGTAGGGTTAAACATCTGCATTGATTCATTAAATTAAGCAAGAATGGAGATGGAGCCTCAAGTCTTTATTTAAATATTTCTCTATTATTTGTTTGGACGTTTTCTCTCATAAGGATTAGCAATTGAATTGAATCAGGGAATTTACTGGCTTAAAAATGTTTTTCAAGACTTCAGCAAATTGAAGCAAATATACAAATGTTTTCCCAAAGGCACTAAAAAATCATGAAAAAAGAAAGAAAACCTCTTGAATTAAGTGGCTCTATTATCTGGGGACACTCCAGCAAGTCTTCCAGCATCACTTCAAACTGATCTTGCATGGTTTTCTACCTCTCTGAGAGAAAAATCACTAATAGAAACGATTGACATGTATGGAGTGAACAATCAGAGACAGGTGTGAAGAAGCAGCGAGGTAGTGATAATTAAAAACAGTTGGAAGAGAAGAGATGGGAAGTAACAGGAGTGTCCATGCAACTGAAATTGAGCATATCGGCTTAATTTAGTGCATGTTCACCAGTTGTTTTGAGCAGATTGGATAATAGAGAAACAGAGACTTGTGCCGACCTGAGTGACCAAACAGCAAAATCCAATTTCATTCTGAACCATAATGAATAAAGCTGTTGGAAGTCAATTACCAGTTGGAGTGCTGGATGTATTGATGTTAAGGTTTAGTGTTCCATGAGTGCAAAGCTAATTTTCCTCGGGCCTTGCTTAAGAAATGGAGGCTGGGAAATTGGTAATTCAATTTAAAGTAAAGGACAGTGATTGCCAGTGCCTTTATAGAGTGAAAGATCCAACTTTGCAATCTAAGAGAAACACAGCAGGTAAGATACAGTTAACCTACCTGTTGAAATAGGAATCTGCATTTAGAATTATTAAGTTTTTGAAATATGTGCCACATTTAGTTTTTATATCTGGGATAGGATTTGTGCTTGTAATGCTAATTGATAAAGCATTCAATGTTTGACTGGATAAATACAATATCAGCTGTGCTGCTGCCATCAACACCTTTGTTTATAGATGTTCGAGATTGGCCTTTTTTTCAGTGTAGTCCTGTTTCTCTGACTGTGACTGGCTGGATGTGCTATCTTCATCCTTTGACATGGGAGCTGGCTCAGGGCTCGTCTGCCTGGCTGTGTGTTTCCTTGACTGGACCGCATTTTACAGCTGCCTTTTGTATCTCTGCTTCTGTCTCCTTGAACCCCAGTCGGCCTCAGCAGATGGCCACTCATGCTGAGCCTGGTTCTGCTGGAGGTTTCTTCCTGTTAAAAGGGAGTTTTTCCTCTCAACTGTCACTACAAGCATGCTTACTGTGAGGGATTGCAGTTGCATCAATGAGTTGATGCAATTAACTGGTTTTCCTTAGATAGAAAACTTTGAATCAATTTGGTTGAATGATCTGGTGCTTTGAGATGACATGTATTGTGAATTGGCACTGTATAAATAAACTGAATTTAATTGAATCTATCAATAAGTATCTATAGAAACAGAAATATTCAGTTGGTTAAGTTGTATATCCTCCATAAGCTTTGAGTAAATTCTTCCTAACTGACGCTTAACATCCGATTTGAATCCATAGTTTTCACGACTAAATTAATGTTTAATAATGTATGGAGCTGCTCCTGTTTGGAGACTTCAGCTGCCATATCTATATAAGTGGACGCATTGTATATACCCCAGCCCCCCACCCATATGCACCTTTTCCTCCTTTTGGCACCTTCTTCTTCTTTTTGACTATTGAGTAAATTTCTCCACTGTGAGATCTATAAAGTCAGTTATTCAATCAACCAATCAATCAAAAAGACTTAAGACTCAATAAATGATCATTTAACAGTCCCAGCCAGGCAGCTGAGAGCAAGCAATTACAACAGCGTCAGCAGTAATGTCTGAATCGTGAGTCAGTCTCTGAGAAAACTGCAGACCAAACAGATGCAGTGATTCAGATCCAGACTGAAGGAAAGGATGAAGAATGAGACACCTGTTTATGCTGCTCAGCTTACATTCAGGGCAAACAGAAAACGTGGCTCTGCTGCTGTTTATCAGCCTGCAGTAACTCCCACAGCGTGAAGAGTGATTACTGCTGCGATCTCACCATCCTCTGCGGGGAACCCTTAATTGCTCTGTTAAAGTGGGGCGAACTCCTTCTGTGATAGCTTTATCCAGCAGCTCCCTCACATTGTTTATCAGAAGTCTTTTTTATTCATCCTGCTTTTGTTGCGCTGCCATTAGTTCTCTATTGCTTCTGTCAAATACAAAACATAGATTTAAATGGAAAAACCTATTTTCAAAGTAATTATCAGTACCTTTGTTGAAACTTAGTAATTATAACACTTTAAAACCCCGAAAACAATAAAACATAAGAGAAAATGTATCTAGTAGAAGTTTGAGAACCTCAGCATATCATCACTACTCTGCTTTTCATCAATCACTATAATCAACCGATGTAATATAATATAATAAACATGTTGCTGTGGTCAGTGCAGATGCAGTTTTGGGTAAAAGAGTACAGTATAATGCTCAGAATAGAGCCCAGTGGAACCCCATAATTAAGAAAGTTTGGTTGGATGGTCTGTAAGGTATTTTGATATTGGCAAACAGTCCTCCATGTGGTAGAATGCCATAGAGCAGTGATTTTCAACCAGTGTGCAGTGACAGATCATAAGTGTGTCATGGGAAAGTATCTCATATCACCTCAACCATTGTTGGGTGTCCGTGTTTTAATTAGGTGTTGTAGATAATGTAATACTTTTCTATTTCAGTGGGTGGCTGCAGAGAAAGATAAGTGCCTGTAAAGACAACAGAGTGAAAGTATGAGCTTGGGATTTCAGCAAGATGAGCGAGTGACAGTGATGGAGAAGGGAAAATGCAAATGCCTGGACAAAATTTTTACCCCAAGATGAAAGTTCAAGCGGTCGACAAAACAAAAAAGACATTTGTATTTATGACAGCACTGACTCCGCTGTGCATGGTGTGTGGTGAGAAACATTCCAACATTAATACAGCCTGTCTTTTATTCAAAGATCTGACCCACATGCAGAAAACCAATCAGAGAGACCAGGATAAGGTTTAAAAGGTTTATTGAGAACTGGTAGAGATGGTTCCAGTGCTGCTCTGAACACTGGCGAACCGGGACTGAAAAAAGGAGGGGAAGTTCCTGCGGTTAGTTCAGGCTCAGTGGGAAATTTGAGCTTCGATTAGCAAAAGGGAGTAAAGGCAACAGGACTCACATTTCAAGAAAAGGTGTCTTTCTTTGAATCCAGTCGGTGCAGGTTGTTCCAGAAATTGTTTGCTCGTTGGAGGGCGGACAGGGGTTACCCAGGTTAAGTTGTTTCCCTGAGAAACGGAGGAGCTGACTGCCACATAGATTTCCTTCTGTACTTGAACAGATCTTGTGGAGATGATTCCCCTACTCAGTGTGAAGCTCAAACAATCCTTTGGGGAAAAGTAGATCCAAACCTCCAGTTTGAATCCCCAGCTCAGTTTGAAGCTCAAACAATCCTTCCAGGGGGAGAAGGTCCAAAACATCCAGTTTGCAGGATGACTTCCTGCCAAGAGGCAAAGACAATAACAAAAGGATTAAAGCTCAGGTTGACAAAAACTTAGTTTGACTCATCAAAACTCAGCTTGGCTAGAGTACCCAAAGCTGGCAAACACTCTGGCATCGAGGTAGTGGGAGTCAGCAGCTTAAGAGTCCCCAGGTAATGAGGCAACCATCCGCAGGTGTGTGAAAGGGCCAACGAGAACCACGCGCCACCTGGTGGTGGAGGGAAAACACACAAAAACACAACCCACACAAACTGGATTCCTAACACAGCCAGCTTGTAAAGCCATTGTAAATGAGATGTTTGGCCCTGATGCAGCCAAAGAGATAGTTGAAGTGCTTGTGTTGGATGATTTCGGTGATGTGCACTTTGTGAAGACGTGAGGTTTTCGATGTCAGTTATTTGCGTCTTTGTTTGAAGAAATGGGAGTGGAACATAAAAGTCTTATTGCTCAGTATGGAGGTCCGCGCTGCAAAGTACTGACCCGTGTGTTTGGTTGTTTGCTGCCTTTTTATGGGAAGTTTCAACATGATGTAAATGTGCTAAAGAAAGGTCAGATTTCAACACATTTGTCTCCTCTGAGAAAATAAAGGACAGTTCGACCAAGTCTTTGGATGGTGTATGTTCAAAACCACAGTGCTTTAGGTGAGTAGAGTGCAGTTCCAAGATTTGTTGATGCACACTAACCTTTTAAATCAATTGTACTGAACCAAAGAAATACACAAAAGACTCAGTCAATCTTCTACCGTGCCTAAGCAATGCAATCGGATTAATGGTTGTAAAAGGCCCTGTGCGTAAGACGCTTGGCCTTCTTCAAAACTAAGAATGAAATGTTAAAATCTGTAATGAAGGATTGCAAGACAGGGGAGGGCTAGAAGGATCAATACTCTTTTACAAGGAATTAAAATAATCAATACTTTCAAAGAAGCTGTAAAGGTAAACAGCTTTTTCTGACAGCGGAATTGATCTGTTAATGATTTATTTTAAAGTAAATAAAATATGCTGTTTTCTAACTAAACTGCTGTAACAAGTGTTCTATCTCACAAAAACAGTAGCTTTACAGAGACCCCAATGATACATTAGCTCTTCTGTTATCTATTTGATCCCTGCCTAAGAGAGAGACAGCTTTTTATTTATTGGATGCTAGTATAGTTCCTAGAAGAATAAACTAGGTCCAAGTCTCCCTCTGTCACATTTTAGTAAGAAGAAACATGTTCAATAACATCCTTGGAGCTCTACCTCAGGGTTGGATTAATGGTGACAAAAATTCAATAAACAGATAAGATAGAGATAAAACCTCTCAAACAGAATACAAGAAAACAAGCAACATAAAACCTCTATTATGTGTCAGGATCCCTGTTTTTGTGTTTGTCTGTTTGTCTTGTCTTTTGTGTTTCTCCCTTCCACCACCAGGAGGCGCCTGGCTCTGGTTCGCCTTCTCACGCACCTGCAAGCGTTTACCTCATCACCGGACTGCTCTTAAGGTGCTGGTTGCCACTACTTCGACGCCAGAGTGTTTGTCAGTTTGGGGTACTCTAGCCAAGCCTTGTTTTATTCTGAGTCTAATCTGAGTTTTTGCATTTTGAGTTTTTGTCCTCTACTCAAGCTGAGATCTCATAGAGTTTTACTGAGCGCTTGTTTCTCCCTGAGACTAAACCTTGTTTGTTCTTTGCCTTTCGGCAGGAAGCCTTCCTGCAAACTGGACCCTTTTGGACCGCCTCCTACCAAGTGGGATCAACTGAGTCTTACATTGAGCAACGGATTCCAAACAGGAGATTTGGATCCAGCCCCTTTGAGCACACTGAGATCTCTTTGGGTAAGGAAGTCATCTTCACAACGACCCGTTCAAGTACCACAGGAAAACTGAGTTGCAACCAGCGGCTATATCATTTAACTCCGTCCGACTTCTGGGTAAACCCTTCTTCCGCCCTCCACCGAATTAAACATTCTCTGGAAGACCTTCACACAGACGGAAGTCTAAGTGTCTCTACTTCTCTGGAAAAGTGAGTGGCAACAAATCCTCTCCTTCAAGATTGACAACACCAATTTCCCACTGAGCCTGAACCTAACAGCCTGTCTCCCCTTCGTCTTCCAGTTTCCGGCTGAGCAGAGTTCGGAGGAACTATGCGCCAAACTCAATATACCCTTCAATAAAACCCGTTGAACTTTTATATTGTGTCTCTCTGTTTGGCTTCATTGCATGTGGGTCCGAGCCTTAGTAAGAATCATGACATTAGGGTTCTCCACTCTTGGACTTGTTACTTTCTATTCTTCTAGTCACTTCTATCCACACCTGCTCCATATCAGCTGATTACCACAGTCTGTGTTTTATCTTCCATATATGCTCTCCCTGTGCAGTTCCTCATTGCTGGTTGTTGTTACTTGACTTCCCTGACGCCTCCTGTTTTTTCTTTGGTTTGAGACTTGGATGTTGTTTCTGTTGCCCTTTCACTACATTAAACCTACAAGAACTCCTCACTGCCTCCCTCATCTCTGCAGTTGTGTCCTCAACCAACCTCCACCCCCACGTTAACATCCTCCTTCAAACCTCTTGCTCAGAGATGGAAGTAGAGATTTTGTGACTTCAAGCTGCTTCTTGGTCCTTTTGTCTGGCCAATCATCCTCCTTTCTTTACCTGCCGTACCAAATGCTGACCATCACCTGCAGCATGCAATCAGTAGTTTTCAGAAGCAATGATGAATGAGGTTGCATTATGATTTAGCTTTGAGCTGTTGAAATATATGAGGCTGAGCCTCAGCGAAATGAAAGCTTAAAGCATCAAAAACTGCCTTTCATTAGCAGTGTATTCAAGCATTTCTGATTCCCGCACTGCTTCGTAAGATACATGTTCCAGAGATGCAAGAAGATATTGTCCAATCTTTATGTGTTTCTCAGTTCTTGTAAAAGGCTGAAATCATATAAGGCTCAATTGGGAATAAGAATTTTTTTTACTGAAACGATTCAGGTAAAAAAACGAATAATTCTTTCAGAAATGATGCAAAGGCGGTTGTGTTGGCTCTAGATCAGATAACATTCAAAGCATAAAAGAACTGCTTCGGAGTTTGTTTGGGACCAAATGGTTTCGGCCAATTGCTGTATTCATATGTACGCAAACAAGGGTTGGGACTTAGATGTGCCTTACTTGATCATTTCTAGAACATTCAGTTCTTCACCTATTCACAAACATATGGTGTTAAGCGAAATTTTCTAGGGCAGACTAACAGAAGTAGGACTGCTATACAATCAGTGCCAGCAGGTCCTCAGACCACCAACACCAGGCAAGAAGGGGGGGACTGAAGAAATGATGAGCCTCTGCCTCCTGAACAACTTTCCCCCTCACTTTGAAGACAACTCTTCTAATACTTAGAGACATTACGGGTTTTGACAGTCAGGAGATTTCATGCTTCGATTTTTTTTAAAAAGCACTTTAAACAACAACAAAAAAGCTACATAAATTTTCCCTTTAAGGTTTATTCTATTTTTGGGTCATTGTAACTTCATAATGTTTAAAATATTATTAACAAACATTGCTTAAATACTAAAAAAGTACAATAGCAAAATAACAAAAATTTGCATTTGTACACAGTGTTTTCAACAACTAAGAAGCAATAACTAAACACCCTTCTCATTTAATCCTTTATTAAAAACATGGTGGAAAGACTTATTCGACTATAAGCCACTAACTTCTGAAGATCAAACAAAGTATGACAGTTCTGCTTCCCATGTAGGAATGATAGGAATCCAATCTCTCTCACTCAGGCTGCAATAAATTGATTGACTAAATGGGGCATAAACATCTGGGTGAGTTCATCCTGTCACATAGAAACGGCGGCTGGTAGAAAAATCAGATAAGTTTGAAGCACTGACCCAAAAGAAATCAATAACTGCCAGCACCACTGTGGCTCCAGTTCAGGTATGGTCATTTCCATATTTTAGCCCTCAGCTTTTTTCCACCCACCATTCTAATGGCTGGTGAAGTACAAGTTGTAGTCTAGAACTTCTGTTTTTGTTAAAAATACCGGCAGAAATGATCCTGAAAAAAAAAAAAAGTCAAACTTAAGGTTCTTGTTCTAATAAACAGTATGGGTGTGCCTCATGGATGGGTGCTGGGGCTCTTTTTTTTAAAGATAGAAACCATTTCTAAATTCACCATGTAAGTATTCCATCTGTCTTTATGATGCCATTCTCCAGGGCAGGGCTGGTTACTTTCCATTAATCTCTCTTACTTGGTCCCAGTCCAGTATTCATATCCTCCCAGTATAATTACTTTTTGAATCATCCTGTTGGTTTCATTGCTCTTGGATCCCCTGATGGCTCCTTTTATGTTTGAATTTTAGACTGTTCATTCATTCATCCTTTGCTTTAAAGCTACAGTGTGTAATAATTACAGGGATATACAGTCAGAAATGTAATATATTATACATAACTATGTTATTTATCATCATCTACGAGCTCAGCCTCTTAACCTTAATATTTGCGTTGCCTTAGAATTCGTTATTTATAATTACATAGGAGCGGGTCTCGCAGCCATGGAGGCAGACATCTTTGCGCTGTGGCAGCGCAGAGCCAACAAACTAGCGATTGCGAGATCGCCAAAACGTCACAACGATGTAGAAAAAATAATGGGTATATTTATTATCTTAAGTCTACATGAAATCTATACCCTACACAGACTAATGAAATACTATCTGTAAAATTATCTATGTAAACAAACCTCATCACTTGAGAAGGTAGGTGATGCGGACGTCGTGGAAGACATTTTGTCCCGTAACGCTCGCCGTACTGTTGGGGGGGAGAAGCGGTGGGGGGGAGATGTTCATGTTGCTGCAGTCTGCAGTCTGACCACTAGATGTCGCTAAAAGTTACACACTGTAGCTTTAATTAATCTGCCTCTCTTTGTGTTTTCAACTATTACACATTAAATGAAGGGTTCTGTTGTCAGAAAGAATTACTAAAATCATTAATATTGCAAGAATAATAAAAGCCAATATTAGGGAGTTTGTAACTTTGTTTAGAGTCAAACTCTTACCTACATATTTTGGTAGTATTGCCCTTTAAACTAGATTTGCATTAAGCATTCTTTCTTTGTTGTCCTAATGCCATTTTCTGACTAATTTTGCAGTATTCTTAGGATCACTGTCCATTTGGACCAATATTTCTCAAGGTTTAACATTGTCGCTAATAAGATGTTGCTCAAATATTTTGACATCCTTTCCTTGTGATGTCACCAATTCCCAGTAGTGAACTGGTTAAAGTCTATAAGTCTCTAACACCCAAACAGTGAAACATCTTGTAAGCCATGATGTATTTTATATTGTCTCCAATTCTCTGTTTACTATTTAAGACACAGCATTTTTCAGTTTATCTAACTTGATTTTGTCTCCATTCAGTGATATAAACTAAACTCATATTTCAGCTCTATGCAGTATGTATCTAACACACACCTGGATAAAACAGAAACAGAAGCCAGCTTTTCAGAATCAGCAATACAGATCAGCAGAGGTGGTGAAAATGGATGCTTGCACTAGTCCTTCTGCTAGATAAAGTGGCTCCTTAACTGCATCCTTTGGTGGCTCCCAGGGGTTAAAGTGACAACATTCTTGTTTATTGCAAGACGTATTTGAAAAACAAGCCATAAGCCTGACTGTGCCTATCTATAAAAAATAAAAACTATCTACTGGGAGCAGGAAGAAGAGTGCTCGACTGGGCACTACACACAGTTGGGTCACACCTTTCTTCACACTGAAATTAAGTTTTCAAGGTTTGCAGCAGTACACATTAAGAGCTTTATCTTTCTATAAAAGTAATCAAAAAGAAAGTCTTGCAGGCAAACATAAGAAGGCAAACAGCTTCTATTGTGCTTTTAGAAACTACACAATCCAGCATTACTTGTTCTCTGACTGTATTATTGGATTATGTATGATTAAATAGATTAATGTAAAAATATTTTAACAAATTCCACAGCTACAGACAAGCTGACTGATAAAATATCACGATGTTTGGCATCTTATTGAGGACTCAAAGCAGCTTTGCCTCCAGTTGACTCGTCCCACTTCTATTTGACTCACTTTTCTTAACTGCGATCGGCGGTTCCCTGTCTGTTTCCTCCGGCGGCTGCTTTTCTGTCGCTATGAGTCTGTCAGATTTGAGGCCTCACGACGCTTCCCTCAGGCTCTGCTTCATGGGAAACTTGTCAGTCAGCGTGATGCATGGCTGGCCAAGGGAGCATTCATAATTTGTTACAGCACACATGATTTGCACGAGGTAGGATGGACCAGATCATTTGGAGCATTAGAGAATACTCTTGTCTGATAAAAAACAGCCTGACCACCACCACAAACAGCTCAAATGTTACTTATGAACAAGACATCAAACTTTAAGACCAAGTTGTCAAAATGGCTCTGAGGGTTGAATTAACATCGACTTGAGATTTGAAAGGATAACTTTGAGCAACTTTTGTTTCTAGAATTTTTTTAATAAGACAACCACAATACTTAGACTGTCTGTCCTATAGCATCAGCTGTTTAGCATGCAGTACCTCTTCCTGCAGAGAGACAAGATTAAAAAAGTGAGGCCTTGATTCAATATTCCAAGTGCATGGGGAATAAAAGAGATCTATTTTGAATATGAAATTTCACTTTTAGCTATTCTCTCTACACTTTATTTAAAGCTCTGGGACAAGTTTATCTGAAAATCTGTGAAAATCTTTGTTCTCAGGCTCAGCTTGTTTTTATATATAGTCTATTCAATTCATTTATTCCCATAATCTCCAACAAAGAAACCTGAGCAAAACTAACAGAATCCATCCACCCATCCATCCTTCTGTCCATCTATCCATCCATCAATCCAACCGTATGTTCATCTATCCTTTCATCCATCCATCCATCATCCATATGTGTCATGATTTTATCAAGAGCTGGGACCCACATGCAGATAAAACCAGTCCAGAGAGACAAGGGAAAAAGTTTAACAGGTTTATTGAGAAGTTTTGTGGAGGTCCAGTGTTGCTCTGAGCACTGCACAACCGGAACTGAAAGGTGAGGGGAAGACCCTGCAGTTAGTTCAGGTTCAGTGGGAGAATTGACTCTCGAACTTGAAGGGGAGAAAAGGTTGGCAGACTCACGTTTCCAGAGATTAGGTTTACTCTTAGAGTCCAGCAGGTGAGGAATGCGTTCCGGTGTTTGTCTCATACGGAGGAGGGTGGACAGGGTTACCCAAAATGCGGTTGCTTGTAGATGAACGGAGAAGACTGACTGCCACTCAGATTTCCTGCGGTAGGTGAACAGACTGTTGTGCAGATGAATCCCTTGCTCAGAGTGAAGCTCAAATGTTTCCTCGGGGAAAAGTGGATCCAAACCTCCGCTTTGTATCCCCAGCTCAGTTTGAAGCTCAGTTTATGCTTCCAGGGAGAGAAGGTCAGAAGAATCCAGTTTGCAGGATGACTTCCTGCCGAGAGGCAAAGACAAAAAGACAATGTTAAGACTCAGGTTGACAAAAACTCAGTTTAACTCAGCAAAACTCAGCTTGGCAAACACTTTGGCGTCGATTTAGTGGCAGTTAGCAGCTTAAGAACACTCGGTTAACGAGGTAACCCCTTGCAGGTGTAAGAGGAGGAGAATCAGAACCAGGCGCCGCCTGGTGGAGGAAGAAAGACAAACACACAAAAACACAGACCACAGAGACTGGAATCCTAGCAATATGTCCTTCAGTATGTCCTTTCATCCATCCATCTGTCCGTCCATCCATCCGTCCGTCCATCCATTTGTCTGTCTGTCCGTCCATCCAACCATCCCTACATCCATGATAGGGGAATGGTCTAATAATTAAAGAGCTTTCTTTTTTTGTGTTTTGTTTTTTATTGGGTTGAGTCCAGTGATAAAGTGATAAAGCCAATGAGTGCAAACTAAAAGTGAACATCCTGCTGATTTGATGGATTTAAATGGTCTGAGTATTTGTGCCTTTTTTCCTCCTGTTGTGAAAATCCTACAGAGGGGATTATGCTGTGTTATTAACACTGACCAGTAAATTCAATACTCCAGTATCTGGCTTGTATGGTCTGTTTTCCTAGGATCGATTGGTGGGCGTGGCTTAGAAGTGCTGCAGTCCACACCTGATTTTAATAAGGGTTATTATGAGGAGTTTAAGAGAAGCTGCTGATGGCCATTTATGCCTTAGTGATTAACCATCTGTGTTTTCCTGATCACCTCCAGAAGAAAAGGCTTAAATTCTTTTTATCCAAGTCTCCTGCCTAACCTCTAGATAGTCACAGCAGGACTGGCAGCATCCCATCCTCCTCAGCCTTCCGCCTTTCTGAAAGTTTTTCTACCCTCCAATAAAACAAGGACCACCTGCCAGCACAGACAGCCTTTCCTGATCCTGCCTAACTGAACATCTTTCTAACTTTAAGCAATCTAGTGACTGTTTCTTGATTCCACAGATACCATTAGATCCTCTTCCAACATCCCACTTTAAAGCAAACTGCTATCTTACTGGTTGTGAAATTTTGGAGAAACTGAGACTCTTGCAAGAGAAAGTTCAAAGACATTTGACGTCCTTAGATGGAGAGGCAGAGCTCTGAATATGGCAAACCCAACACACACATTTATACCTTACAAAATGCCAACACACTGTCTCTCCCATGGAACCACCCCAGCCCTGCATAAAGAACTTTCTTACACTTGAACATTGAAGCAAAACAACTTCCGTTCATCAAGGACATTCATTTCTCAATAGCCAGATAAACACTTAGAACAGGTGTCATCTGTTCACGGCATGACGGAGTCTCTGTGAACTCATTCTTTATCTCTCATGATATCCCCTTCAGCCTTGTCTAGAGTGAGGATGCAGCTGCTTTCTGTCACCCCTACCTTGAACATTCCAGCATAAAGACTGCCACAAGGTTTCTCTAAAATCACTCCTATTCACGCAGAGAAAAGGCACAATCTAAATATTTAATCTCACAAATAGGCCAAGGAAAAACATGCTTTCACATGGTCTTCAGAGTTTTCTGTACATGGGTCAAGAAAAGTGTTTAATGAGGCTCTCCCTTGGTCCAGACAGCTTAGGACCGGCCTGTTAAAATGTTCAATTCACTGTGAAATGTTCATTTCACTACTAATCTGCTCATTCACTGTCGAAAAAGCTGTATGCATCGAAATAATGTTTTGTATACACTCTGTATATATAAAATGACAATAAAATGTCTCTAAGTCTAATACAGTAATGGTGTATCTGCTTCTCTCATCTGCGGGTATCACACTCCTAGACAAACTACTTGCCCTTTTGCATTTTCGTCCTTTGTTTCTTGTTCTTTGTTTCTTGATCTTTACAGCCTATTATAATTTTAGAAATTATGTCTGAATCATTCTCAGTGAGTCTTGAGTAATGTAGAAGATTAGAGGGAGAAACGAAACAAACACCAGATGGTGTAGGCATCTCTTGACCCATTTTGTCTCATTTGATATTCTGACTCCAACTGACCTTCTGCAAAGACATGATGATGGATGAAATTAATGAGTCAGAAAGACAGCAGCTTCCATGTAGAAATGTCTTTTTAAGCCTTTAGTTTACAGACAAAAATGTGCCCACCAGACGCCAATGTTCTTCAACTAGATGCCACCAATATCTTAGAGATGACTGAGTCTGCAAGATGATTCTGACATTTCCATTTTATAGCAGGGAGTCTGTGGAAGCCAGCAGAATCTCATGATTGAATCGCATTGTAATTGGTTGCATTTGATTGGCCTCCTCCTTGGAAAACTGTGATTAGCATCCATGATCTAGTCATCTCAGCAATCCTTGTGTTGATGATTGTAATCTGTGTGTGACTTGCAACCCGTTCCTGAAGATGCTGATGACTGCAATCATCCCCTTCAGCCTCCCGTTGCCTCTCAGATGGGATCGGACATGCCCTGACAGAAAGTGGAGATGAGATGATCCCAGGTTTTCTCCACACACCCCAAAACAGTGATTTTTCAATATAAAACCTGGCACCCTTAGATAGTTTACTGACTTTCATTTGCAAAAGTTGAGGTCCCTTGAAAGCACCAATTTAAGATCAGTTTCTGCTTTTGCAAATAATCTCAAAGCAGTCTGGAAACTTCCAAGGTCTTTATCCTGTGAATTATAAGGAATCTATTTCCCTCCCTCTCAGAATGTCAGCTGATTAGCAAATATTGTGTCAATCATACATCTTATAATCCAACCTGATAATGGATGGGATGTTGCTTAGAGCTGCTGCAGGTCCTTACAAATTCACGGATGATGGATGAATGGACCCACTATTGGCCTGATCAGACAATAAAGCTTAAAAATGTTTTAAATTCGGTTTATTTATTTTCTACATAATTAAGTTATTGATACCTGATAATTACTCATATGTCTTCCTTCTACCTTTCTCTAAACATTGTCAGGTGTACAGATGAGTGGACCAGCCGGATGCCTTTCTCAGTACCTTGAGATGATTGGAAACCCCTCATTCTGAATGACACTGCTGTCTAGTCTAGTCATATAATTAAAGCTCACTCTTAATATTCAGGCTTTAGCATAGTGTTATTTTTCCATGTTCCTCATTTCCTTGCTCCATTGGGTCATATTAGTCCGCCAGAATGAAAACAATCCTGAGAAAATTTCTCAGAGGAAAAGAAGGCCCCCATGGCTGTTTCCTCTGTTTTTCATTTTCCTAAAGCGTCTGCATCTGGTTATCCTCCAACCCATCTCCAGCTTGTTTTTATGTGTTTACATTCTCTTTTCTGCTGAGACTTGTTCCTTTTAGGTAGAATATGTTTGCAATTCAACGCACAGCCCCCACAAGAGAAGCCAAGGTGTAAAACTACATAGAAAACACTGGAAAACAAAGCAGTTGGCTCAAGGCGGACCCTCGGGATGAAATACCTTCAGCCAATTCTAGTTTAGCCAAGTTGCTGCATTAGTAATCAGAGTGAGACGAGAAAACAATCAGAAAAAAAAAAAAATGAAAGATAAAATAATAAAATACCTTTGGGATAAATAAAGCAACCAGGCTAGCAGAAAAGAGCTTTGCTATAAATAATAATTATTACCACCAGAGTAACTAGCTGTTTGCATTAAGTTGTAAAGTATCACAAAGTATTTAAGTAGTTTCATTTCCCTAAAACATGAGAATAAACAGAAAAAAAAAGACATGTGGTAATTATCATCACAGCCAGATTGGGAACCATTATGAATGTAATGGAATGTTTCTAGTGGAGAACTGGCCCATTTAGAGGCTGCCTATAGCCAGTTAGAAGACAACCTTCGAAGTATTATCTGTGCTGGAGGAGAATATATGAGATCTGATGATGGAGCAATTGGTCTGAAAATATAAAAAAGCCGTTATGATCTCAGTCTGTTCTGCCTTAATTATGATTACTCTATGCTAACATGAAGATCCAGCATATTTTTTTATATATATATATTTTTTTAATTGTCATTTCACTGTCTCAAGTACCTTGCAACCCATCCCCTTGAGGTCGGTACAGAGGAGTACTGCTGGGTTAAGCACCTTTTTGCTCAGGGACCCAAAGTGGAAGTCTAAGGTAGTGGGTTTCAAACTCACAACCTCAGGATTCCCAGAGGAGGATAATCATGATATAGGCCTATGCAAAAACCACCTCAATCATTGAATATAATATAATACGTTAACATACACTAAGCATCTGTGCATCCTCATCCTTTTTCAGCCTAAATAGAACATAGAGTAGTACAGAGTTAGGAGGGTTTATGTTCTGTCACAAATGCTATGGTCCAGAGGACTAATCATGACTCATCAATGATGCACTTACCAGGAAATAGCATATTCATGCATTCAATTTGCATTACTTCCAATAAGCATATGATTTTTTTTTATTTATTTGATTAAAGATAATATTTCACACCTTTTATACTGTTTCACTGTTTTTTTGGTGAGAACGGGAATTTTCTTTTCCCTGGATGACGATAATAAGAGGCTCTGAGAGGATTTGCCACAACTTTTGCTACGTTCACACCAAAGGTGTTATGGGCGTCAAATATGCACAAAAGCAAAAAATTTGGATGCTGGAACAAACTGTGGTCAAGTTGCTTTGGTGCTTAAACGGTCTGGATGCTCTGCACTCTGGTTGTTTATCTGCTCTATACTGTAGCTACAAGCTAGACAACAGCTTTGACTTGTTTACTTTATGAGTTGAAAAAAATCGTTTAAACATTTTTTTGAAGTGAGAAATTCCACCTCCATCATCTTTGCTGTCTGTTCATTAGGGTTATGATCCCTCTAAAATATGCAGCTCTTGTTCAGAGCGCCAGACCTCCAGCATACCGCTGGGAGGCAGTGCTGGAAATCCCCACTGAGAGCTCTCTGTTGTGGCCAGCCAGTGGGAAATTTCCCGCAGCTCTTTGTAGTGGCTGGAAATGACTATAAAGTTTTTGTTAGAGTTTTGTTTCTGTTATCTTTTCTTTTGGATGTTCAGTTTTGCTTTGCTCTTTGTTTTCTAGTTTTTTATGGTTTAATTCTTATTTAGTTGTGTTCTTTGGTTTTTTATCTGTTACTGTCTCAGTCTTGGTTCTGTTATGTTTTCTTTTGAGTGTTTAGTTTCTCCATGTTTTATAGTCTTAGTGGTTTAATTCTTATTTTGTTGTGTTTTCTAGTTATTTTTAGTTTTCAGGTTTTTATTTGTTGCCCTCTGCTGTCCTCCTATGTCCTCCATTTTCCCTTGCTCCTTTTCTGCTCTGCTCTGTGCACACCTGTTCCCAATCTGCTCATTAGCCCTCTTTGTTTCAGCCTCCTATAAATGCTCTCTCCTGAGTTATATTTTGCTGGGTCCTCGTCTAAATTCCTCTAACTCCCTCCAACTCCATGGTTTTTGGTATGCTTTGACTTGTTTTCATGTTTTTTTTAATCTTTGGATTTTTGGACTCTTGGTTTCCTGTTTATTTGGACTGTCTTTTCATATTTTGGATTTTGAAATGCCTGCCTCTGTTTTCAGTTTACTTTCATTAAATCACCAAGAAATCTCACCTCTACCTTACTGTCTCTGATTTGGGTCAACTAACCATAACCAAATCCTGACAGTTTTTAAGGTTTGTGTTAAACAGAATATACAATTGAATATTTTTCGAATGCAGGTTTTAGCATTTCTAGTTAATTTGGGTATTTATAAACTGTTTTGAAATAGTTCATAAAAAAAATTGCTTCAGTGCAGCAAAAATTATCAAAACTCGCTCTCTGTTCCTTCTACATAACAATCCATTGTTATGGCTTCTATTTACCTTTTGTCATGAATGGTTAGTTCAAACCCACATGCAGAACACAATGGAGGCTGGGTAAAAGTTTAACAGAGTTTATTTAAAGATTATTGACACAAAAACATGAACAGGAACAGGTCCGGGTTGGGTTCACTGAAGTCTGCAGAGATGGATAGTTTGATAAGCTGGGCAGACAGATGATCAATGAGTCCTTTAAGATAATTCTGAGTCTACCTTGACAGAGTCCAGGCTTCTCCTGTGAGAGAGGGAACCGTTGGGTCCAGAGACTGTTGGTTCAGCAGAGTGCACAAGCAGCTGCAGCGTCTAGCTTCTGACTTTGAATGGCAGACCTTGATCAGAGTTTCCAGCTCTTCAGAGAGAGCAGCTGGAGGAATCCAAATAGGAATCTTCAGGTTTGGCTCACCAGGGCTGGAAGGCAGGTTAAGCTCACCCAGAGCTTCAGGCTTGAGACAGGTTTCCTGTGAGCAAAGACAGAGGTTGGTTAGAATCAGTTTTCTCACTTGAGACAACTAAGATTCTTTCAGGTATCAGAGGCTCAGGTTGCTAACCAAACTAAGGTCAACACTGCGGCGTTGAAGGAAGGTCTGGCAGCTGCTTATGTAGGGAAGGTTCCTGATGAGCAAACGAGCCCCAGGTGTGCTGGAGGGCTCCAGCCCAGGAGACCCACGGTGCACTCTGCTGGTGGAAGGTGGTACATCCCCAGATCCCAACAGTAACCCCAGTCCCTAAAAGAAAACAAAAAACAGAAGAGGATCCTCAGCCCCCTCTGGTGGCCAAGCCTCAGGATCCCAACACCTTTGAGTTTAACTCCCTTGGTATTAATTTGTTTTTCATATACAATAACAACAACAACATTATATATACAATGACAGGTTGCAGGTAGTGTCTGTCTCCTAGGAAAAAAAACTACTGGATCAGCTTTTATGATTGGTTGACGGTGCAAAGTCCAGTGGCAAAAGTTCAATTTACTGAACTCTAGCGCTGTACCCTCCGACAACAGAATGCTTGGACGCCAGAACACTCTGAATGCGCCACTCCCGAGGCTCGAACATGCCGCTGGCTCCCTCGACACTGTCCCACATAGGCTATGGATGTAAAACAGAAGGCTTTGACGCCCAGAAGGCACCAGGTGTGAACACAGCAGACATGGGCAATATGGAGTCAACAAGTCATCTCCATGTCATGTATTTAATCTACCCAGCCAATTAACCAGGTGAGTCCAATCTGCACAGGTTAATTCACGGTGAAGATTGGACTCACCTGCTTCAGTGGCTGTGTAGAACAAATACATGACATGGAGATGACTTGTTGACTCCACATTGCCCATGTCTGGAACACAGCAATAGACCTTCTGTTGAAAATTTTATTTGAAGTTCTACTTCCTCAATAGTTGCCGTCTATTATTCTGTTAGTTCTGTGGTGCTGCCAGCAGATGGAGCCAAATCCCTTTATTTCTGCTCATTATGACCTTAGCTGGAATTCTGTTTAGGCTCAAAAAGGAAGATCAAAACCCTTTCAGGGATAAGACTTTGTGTATTAAACCATATTTTATTAAGATTGACTGCTTCTTGGCTTTTATTTAATTTGTATATAATGTGACTATGAACCTTTAAGGATTAAATCCGTTTCCCTTTTTCACTGCATTCATCAGACGGTACAAGAAATTTCCATTTCCACATATAATGTAACCTTTTCCTTTTTTTGGATCTGTTTTAAAGTAGGTTTAAAAAAAATAAATTAAAGTCAGCTGAATCTTTGTGAGGGGATATTTTGTGTTTTTGCTGATGAGAGAATGAAAGTCTTCCTGGCTTCTTCCAGGCTATAGCCTGTTTTTATCAAGAACAAAGAAAACAAGAAGCAGCTTCTTTTTTTCTTTTTATCTGGATGGCCTTTTCAGGCATTAAAGGAACGTCTTTATAAGAAAAACACACAAATGTCCCTTTGGGTTTTAGAAAATATCGTTTGTTAATTAAATTTCTGAGCAACCAGCTGTCACTTGGGGCTAGTTGTCAGATTGGTTTGGATTCATGTGTCAAACACTGGTTTATCCTCTGCCTTCAGAAAGATGGAGAATGTTTTGTGCCCAGAAAAGAGCTCTGCTTGAACGTGCACATAAAACCTCTCAAAAAAGATCAGCTCCTCTGAAAAATCTTCTGAAATATGGCTGAAATATTTGAGATGACAGTTAAGGCAACATTTTTCGACCTTAAGACCTGAGGTCCGTTATACCATGGTCCATAAAATAGCAATTCCTCCGGGCCCTGATCAATTCATGGGACATGTTATAAAGGTCTCTGTCTCTTCTATAAAGGTTAAGAGTTGTTTTATTTCATTGTAAGAATCCATGAAAGAGAGTTAAAAGGTTTGCTGTTATCTCAAAATTCATTCTTCAGGAACAAGGGAACGCTTTCTAAGGCTTTCACAGGAGAGAGAGAGAGAGAGAGAGAAGGGAGAAGGATGGAAACACACAGAGAACATTTCTGTGATTTAGTCAAAAAGTGTTATCATTTTAACATCCAATGTCTACAGGTAATAAAAGATATTTGTATTTTAGATAGGTGTATTCAACAATATAGAGCACCCAAATTTCAAATGAAAAGGTAAATGCCACTGTAGGGGACAAACTATGTTTGTCATATCAAACATCCTAAAAGTTCAAACCAGCCACGACTGTACTGGCGGTTCGGTTTTGTACGCAGGAAAAGGAAGTCCAAGGTCCAAAAACTTGAAGATTGGATATGAGGGTTTATGCATCCAGCTAACAAGGAAATAATACGAATTAAACTTTTCTTTGTTTCCTGCTGCTTCTCCTGCTCTGGTAACAGAAACCGATGCTCTGTTCGAAAACCTAGGACGCGTCCTTAGAAGGCCAGATTCGAAGTACGATTACATCATAGCGTGGCGCCGAGGTCTGGTCGGATTCCAAGAGTCCTCGTTATGCGGCCTTAAAATGCGTCCTTTTTGCCTGATTTGAAGGACGGGTCCGATGTATCCTTGGTTTACCCAGGATTCATTACGAGACCTAGCAAGCTGGGATTTGCTCCGTGATCAGAGGAAATGTTACTTGGCGCCGAACAGTGGTGAAAATTGGAAGTTCAGTTTAATATAATACAAGTCAGTGAATAGTTCCGTCTGAAATGAATGAAAATAGTTGTTTTAATGGTTATAGAGTCAGATATGTGGCGGTAATGTTTAATTTATCTAAAGGTTTTAATCTGTTACTGTGTAAATGGGTTTGGCTGTAATTAAAGGACAGATTCTAATATATCTATATATAAATCTGATAGGATTTTTATCTTTTTATTGCTGTTTTGCACAATATGCTTAACTAAGATTTTTTGTTGTTGAATATTAGAGATTTTGCAGATTTTTTTTATAAATACATTGTTTAGATTTACTTATATATTTCTACCCCTTTTGTAGAATTGAATAGAAAATCCCTTTATTGTCCCACAATGAGCAGATTTACAGCAGCAGAAAGATTAGTGAAAATGGTCACACAAATGTGGACCGAAGAAAAATGTATAAAAATAACATAATAGGGAAGAGTTAAAATATAAACAATAAAATACTAGAAAGTGTTTTAACAATATGAAACTGGAGAATAAATAACCAATATGCAGCTATGGACATTTTTACAGTAATGGATATTTGAAAATAGCAGCAACATCAGAGATGTGAAAAATGACAGCAGCAGGTTATTTAACTGACTAAGGTTTCTATCATTACATTTGATTTTATTTGTTCCTGCTCCCGGTGGTTGGAACCTTTATTCCACTCTGGATTCTTGTTAATGTAGTATTTGTTCACTTTACAATAAAAAATAAATTAATAAACAAACAGTTTTGAAAACTTCGGTTTTCATTCATTCAAAGGATCCAGTCTAGGTAGACCGCGTCCTTGGAGGATGCAGCCTAGGATTTCGGACAGAGCCATAGGCTCCACCCCTTTCCACACTGGTCCTAAACCAGTCCCTATATTTATAGGAAGCAGACCCACAGTTCTTCCTG
The DNA here is from genome assembly GCA_030533445.1 of Cyprinodon diabolis. Taxonomy (NCBI): domain Eukaryota; kingdom Metazoa; phylum Chordata; class Actinopteri; order Cyprinodontiformes; family Cyprinodontidae; genus Cyprinodon; species Cyprinodon diabolis. The sequence goes on along the minus strand of CM060075.1, from coordinate 42,474,689 downwards.
TCTAACAAAAAAGAATAAAGTAAATAAAAAAATAAAAAAAGATTATTAACCAACAAATAAACTCTGTAAATAATTCCCAAAAATATAAAATAAACCAGGAATAAATGTAAACAAAATTCAAAGTAATACAATAAGGGAATATATAGTTCCAAAAGCCACCTTAAATGTCCCCAGTCACAAACAGTTGCATATAATGGCTTTCAAATTAAAATGTAGCACCCTATGGAATTATCTTTTATTTCTGTTTTATATTTGGTTTGGTTGACAAGGAAACATTTTCCCAGTGGATTTTAAAAAAAAAAAAAAAAAAAAAAAAAAAAAGTATAAGACCAAATGTAAAAAAAAAAACAGAGGGCCAAGACAGGAGAAGCGCTCAAAGTACAATCTAAACATTGATATTCTTGACTTAGACTTAGAAAAATATTATTGTCACGTAAGGGATACATGTCTGTCGAGGTAGTTTAAAGTGTATTTTTTGTACAAAACTAAAGGGATAAATGCAAATCTGAGGTCGTGTGCATGCGTATTGACTATGCTGGACTGACCTGGTATGCTCATATGATAGCACACCATTCCTGGAGGATGATTAAAGTCAGTTGCAGGTCTGGTTTAAGTATAAAAGTAAAGTCTGTCTATTCTAGTCTCTAGCCTCCTTTTCTTGATGTTTTATGTCTGTAACATTGATGAGTCATCTAAAGAAATGTAAATAAGAGGAGTTCATTCAGACTGCTTAATCCCAATGAAGGCCAGAGTATGAATTAAGAATGTGGTAAAAGTCCAGCTAATACTGTATAAAAAAACTCACTGTGAACTCTCTAAGTCACGTCCAGAGATTCAGAGGGCTATGATCGTTCATGTATATGAGTTGAATCAAAAACAGCAACAAAAAAAGGAAAACTAAGTATAAAAAGAAGCTAATGCCATCTGAAGCTTTGCTTGAAATGATTATAGCATGGGGACTGCTTCTGTCAGTGAGTGCTGTGATTTATCATTACAGGTCAAGCATAAAAAATAAGACGACTAAGTCGGACTGATTGCAGACCAGCACTAACTCCTGAAGTTGTGTTTTTATTCATAGCATTACATTGGTGAAATGTAGCTTTTGCATTTTCTTAAGGGAAAAATGTAGAAAAAACATCAGTTTTTCTTCGAAAAGTCCCATAATGATTGATGTAAACAGCCCATGGAAACAAAAGCCCGGTGTAAATAAGCAAGCAAAGAGAAATCAGTTTGATGTTTGTCTCAAATGAAATCATACGGTGGGTCTGCTGCTGTTGGGACAAGGTTTAACTGTTTCTAACCTCTCTGTGGGTCGGGTTCCATCCCAGATCATCGGCTCTTACCGCTCAGCTGATTGCTTAGAGAGAACGAATGCTGCTGGGTACCGCTCCACATGGCCTCCACAGCGCTTACCTCCAGCAGCTCTAAGATTCTCTTTACAACCCCACTCTGGGATAGCAATAAACACAATTTCACACTCACCCATGAGAAGTGTTTGTCTAGTTTTATACCCAACCAAATCTGATTGATTGATTGAAAAGAAGTGTCGCTCTATTTGCTTTGGGTTCAACACAGACTTGATGAAAATCAGCCAGAAATTGGTCAATGGCTGGAGGGATTTGACAGGGATTTAACTGAAACAGATGTGTGGGTGTTTTGGATCAAGGCAACAGAAAAAAAAATAGGCTCTCTGTTCATTGTGAGGCGGCCTGCTGTGAAGGATTTATTCATCAACTCTGCAGCTAAATGATGGGTTTGAAAAATGGTGGCCAGACAGAGGGATGAAGTGCCTTCACTCGTAATCTGTGCAGTCAGAGGTGTCAATGATGCTTTATGAGGGTGTTCAGACTGAAGATTAGGGGGTTGATTGGCTTGATCTTTTTGGACCAGACAGAACTCCAGACTAAAATATTGCCTGGATACCAGGAGTTCTGGCTAAACAGTTGAGCTCTTCTGCCTGATAATCTACATCAATAATGATGACTTCTGGATTTGTTCTTTCGCTTCTTTGAGGAAGTGTTTGCCTAGTGGTTAGGGCAGTGGGCTTATGCTTGGAGAAGGTTGCAAGTATTAGTAGTAGTAAGTAGTAAGTTGCCACTGTGGGTGTTTTAATCATTTGATAAAAATGCAAACAGATGGCTCCTTTTAGACGTTTAGTTGCATCAAACTGGAAGGAGTTTGAGAATGTGATGTTAATTTGTTTTTGAATGTTTGGGATCCCCAATAAAGAATTTTGGAAGTGTTACTATGGGGATTAATAGATTATTGAACTGAAACATGATTGGACTTGCAGTGAACTGGGCAATAAGTTTAAGATTTATAATAAGAGTATAGATTCTATTTAAGCATTGCTTTTCTGCCAATGTTCTGTCATTCTATAACTATAGAATATGATCTGCAGTCAGATGACCTAACTCTTCACTCTATGAAATTAACACATTTAAATGTTTTATTTTAAGTGAAAAAGTTGCTCCAACTGGTTCCTGCCCTGTTCTCTAAACTTCTCGCTCCAGGAGCACATTTGCTCCTTCATCTCCTCTGGCATTCCCAGCTCCTGCTCACAGTCGGGCATAGACTCGTCATTAAAAATTCCCCTCTATTATCTGCTCATTACTTGTGTTTACACGTTCTCACTATAAAGGAAGGTGTTGAAGCATGACGATGGGGTTTGGTCTCTTGTTGTTTCTGCGTTAAATAATCATAGCTCAAACTGAAAGCAGCTCCATTTTAATTACATTTCACAAACAGAGAGGCAAGCAGATGCCCTTTGCAGTCCTAAAATAAACATTGAATATTCAAGCCTTTGATTTTGGTAGCTTTAAGGTCTGCTAAGATATTGATAATATGAATTTAAATATAAAAGTTTTGAAACAATTGAAAAATAATCATACATTAAATTAAAGGAAAGTGGCGTTTGATGTCCTGTAGCAAGTCTGTCACAAACTGAGGTGATAGGTTATGGTTTTTATTTGTAATCTTTTTTTCAGCATTTATAATTTAAAGGTTTGTCCTTATTCTGTTGGTATTGATTCCATTAGGATATTTGAACTTCTTTATAAGTGTTTTGTATAACACTTCATTCTTTGTATTTAGTTTGTTCTGGTGTTTGGCTGTTTTTATGCATTTTAAATCATTTCTATTACATACTTCCCTGGGATTTGAATGTATTTCTGCCCTTTTCCTCCTTCCAGCTTCCCTACATCTCTGATTGCTCTGCCTTTACACCACTTTAGTTGATCCTTAATACCTTTGATTAACAGTATTGGCCGATACCGATACTATATCGATACCATCTGTTTGAAATTGATGTGTGTGTGTGTATATACATGAAGAACTGCATACTACTTGGATGTAAAATAATTGCCATCATGGCTTTTTCAAGCTTCTGCCTACCTTTGTGCAGCAGGAAAAAGACTAATACAAAGAGAATCCAGTAGAACTTTTTATTGCCTACCTGGAATGGGGGACAATAGTTGAATATTATAATAATAATAATAATAATAATAGGAGAAATTTACCTCTGTATTTAGCCCATCCCCTTGGGGGAGCATAGGGCTGACATCGTGGGGCACACGAGGAGCAGTGTGAGGTAAAAAGGTTTTGCCCAGAGACCCAGAGTGGCAGTCTGTGGAAGTGGTGCTCAAACTCAGAACCTCAGGATTCCATGCTCTATGCCCTTAACCTGACTCCGCCAGATGGATTTGCTCTGCATATCCATCTGGAAACCTTCCGTTGAAGTAATTTCGGGAAGGGGCGAAAATACTGGTTAGCTGATTGGCCTATGTTGGTGATAGACGGGCCAAATAAACCAATCAGATCAACGAAGCATATGACGTACTAACAAAGCGACGACGAAGAGGAGCCAATTGATAGATCAAACTCTTGCCGAAACCAGTCGGGAGAAGAGCAAAAACATCTTTTCCTCTGAGAAAAAAGCCTCCAGAGCAGTGTTTTGCTCTTCTTTCAGTGAAGAAATACTCTGTAATTCTGATAAAACTTGCTCGATAGCCACGCTAACGCTAGTTTCATCGGCTGAAACGCTAACGCTAGTTTCTTTAGACTGAACTGTTGCGCTTCTCGTTGCGTCATACCTCAACCCGCCTCAAAGCCAACGCTGATTGGACGTTCGTTTGGTGAACGGCTGCAAATTTTCTTTAACGGAGAGTCTCCAGACTGATCTGCGAGTGAAACCTTGAAAGCTCGCGAGATCAGGATGGTCTCACGAGGCTACTATGCCCTAACCACTAGGCTGCCACTCCGCCATATGTCAAACAATTTGTATCACCATCAACCTTGAAAAAAAACTCAGTATCAGTCCATTTCTACTTTATAGCATTTGTTGCATCATCTGGTCAAATGATATGTAAATTTCTAAGTTTAAAAGACTCAATAAGAAGTTCAAAACTTAAATGTCTTCTTTATTATTCTTGGATTTAGAAAAAATAAATAAGTTTTTTAATTCTATCTGACCTAAAGCAAGAAACGTTCTCTTTTTGTTAAGTGTGAGCATTCACCCATATTATAACTTCTCTGCTGCGACATTTAATAGCTTTTTTTTTATATAAATAAACCTAAAATAAAGTTTCAGCAAAGAGCAGCGTGTTTTAGCACACCACTTCACACCTACAATTAGCCTGAAGCCATTAGCAGCAAAGCAACACTCAAGCTGCGCTCACACAAGTGAGTCAAAAAACTCTGTGAAGTCTCCCAGCGAGAAAATCCACCCTGGGCCTCCTGTGAGAGATTATACTAACATGATTAACTGGGTTCTCTGTTGGAGTACAAACTCTTGTCTTGGATGACTTATAGAGCCGCAAATTTAATGTCATTTTCACTTTGGAGTTTTGCTCAATTGAAAAGAAGATTCCTGCAGCCTCCCTACATGACCTACTTGGATTTCTACTAGAGTAAAGTCAATGAAAGACATGATTTGCTCCTAAAAAAACAAGATCTGAGAGAGAGGAAACCCAGAACAGAAGGAAAAAGCCTCAGATCGCAACAAATTGTTGCCTCTTGCACACTTTGAAGCTTCTGCATCTCTTCATGTTTGGAATATGTTCGAACAAGTTCCCCAGAGCCAAAAACTTTAGCATGAAAAGAGGCCTAGCTGATTAAAGTCTGAGAGCTTTGATTAAAAGAAAGCAGCAGCTTCTGAGTCTCTGCCATGTAGGAGTTTCAGACTTCTAGTATCTGTGGAGCTGCGGTGAAGGTGAAAATGCATTCTGGGAAAGGAGCCCGGTGTGATCCCTGCTGTCAGAACGCGTCAACCGGAGCCGGTCTGTCAGCGAGGGTTTTTCATCGATCCGCCGCTCACCAGCGAAGCTGCAATTACTTCTGCATTCAGGACCTCCAAATACGTCGCCTCTATCTTACCAGAACTTCTCTGAACAGAAATGGATTTTCAAAGCAGGAATTGATTTCCTGAACATAATGGGCTTGTCTCCATCACTCAGTCTTTCCATGATAGTTTTTCTTTATGGATGCCAGGGTTCTCATTTGACTTTTGCCCACGTTGCTTATTGAGCTGTCAGCAGCGGAGCAGAGAGAAACAAGAGTTTTGTTGTATAAATACAGGAGTATGCTGTTATCAGCTTTCAGTCAGGTGGAACAACACGGAGCAGGTTTCGACCTAGTCAGCTCAGGAGCGCTCACCGGGTTTCATCAACCTATCAATCAGAAGTCCAACAGAATCATATAGTTCACACTTACAGAGAGAGAGAAACTGAGATGAATAAAGGTGGAGTGAAAAGTGAAAATAACAATAAAATAGGAAAATAGACTTTAGTTTCTGATAGAACTTGTTATAAAATTACAGTAAGGAGCACCTGAGAGAGTGATGGATGCAGGGATAAAAGCAGAGGGTGTTAAAATAAATAGAAAAATAATGAATTAAGATTCATTTATCACCACTGCAAACCTTAGGAACAACAATAGTCGGTCACAGAGGTGTAATTTTTAGCAAGAAATGTAAGAATTTTGAGTTTAAATAGAGAAATGTAAAAGAATTTCAAAAAATCTGCAAAGATTAAAGGCATGAATGGCTTTCAACGCTTTTTGTCTTTACAGTAGTGGTTCTAGATTAAATTTACCAGGTGGCCAGAGGGGTGGGGCCAGTAGTTTTTGATTGGGGGCCCAGAAAAAAAGGAATGAAACAAAAGACAGGGTTACCTGTTTATTACATTAAGTAAACCAAAGAGCTGCCGTGGAAACCTCAAAACAAGCATTTTAAATCTGTGATTGTATCTAAATATGATTTAAGCTAAAGAAAAACTTAGTTTTTAAAATACGGATTTTTTTAAAAATGGGAAAATAAAATAAAAATATTGGTTTAAGGGACCTAGGTGGCCTTTTGTTCCAGCTCATATCATGATTTATTTATCATACATTAATTTTTTGTTATGTCTTTGTTACAGGGAACATAAACAGGGCTAGGTTGTTATTTACAAGTTGTGGTGAAAAAGAGTCTCCTATTAATCATGAGTGCTGAGATCCTTTCATTCGGCCTCAGAGATGAAAGGCTACAAGGTGTTTAAGGAAGAGGAGTTTTTTTTATCTTATTAGGGAAGCATACCAAAAATGATTCTCATGACAAGCTAGACTGTTTCTCAATGTTTCATTCTCTACATTTTACTATTTGCTCCAGTTGTCTGTAATTGTGATTTACGGTATGTGGAGACCTTCACAGCCCTTCTGCAGGTTTTAAGTTAGTTAGAGGAATTTTGTCTAGGCAGAGCAGAGCTGGACATAACGCCATCTTGATTTTTTTTTTTGTAAAGACAGTGCAGACTGTTGGAAATCCATCAATCTCGATTAACTGCACTGCATAGTTCAATACATTTTTCCCACTACAACTTTCAGAATATTTTCTAAAATTTAGTTCAAATTTAAGTTGGGAAACCGACCCAGATATTTAAAATCATCTGTTTAGATTTTTTAGAATTTTTTTCTATTGCTTACAATTGTTTGAATTCGTCAATATTTAACAGCTTTCCAATATGAAGAGCTGCAGTTTAATCAGATTTAATCTGGACTTTGACTAGGCCATACCCACATTATTTTAAGATTTTATTTATTCCGAAATGGACTTGCTGTCGTGATCTTGGATCCTTAACAGTCTTAACAGTTTGCTATTTTAATAAGACATTATTACATAAAAATAATATTTCAGGAATATCCAGTGCATAAATAACAACCAGAAATAACAACATAAATATGACTTTTCAGAAATATAACTTGAAGTTATAGTAAAAGTTCAAGTTAGAGATGGCTGAGAACTCTGCTCCTTGTGTAAATATATTTGATATTTTGTACTGAAATGTGTTAGACTCAAAAAACGACATTGTCATGATGGGTTCTCTAGTGAGACCCAGTTATGCAGAACACCACGGAGACGGAAACAGAAGTAAAAGGTTTAACAATGTTTATTGTCACAAGCACAGTTTAATCACTGGTTCTGGTTCTGGCCTGGGGACTGGTTCACTGGAGTCTGCGTGGGAGACAGTTCAGTTAGCGTTTGCTCAGAGGAGTTTGATTCAGACAGTTTCAGATTTGTACCTTGAGGGTTCTTGGTTAAAGCCTTGAGAGGGAAACTGTTGGGTCCGGAGATAGTTTGTTCAGCAGAGTCCGTTAACTGCTTCAGCGTCTTACTTCTTGAGAATGAGCTGACCTTGGCTTTGAGTTTCCAGCTCTTGGTCCAGAGCTGCAAGGAAAATCCAGAGAGAGACTTCAGGTTTGGCTCAGAGGGCAGGCTCGGCAGGTTAAGCTCCTCCTGAGCTTCACAGGAGAAAAACAGGTTTCCTGGAAGACAGAGACAAAGGTTAGAATCCAGTCTGGATTCAAAAGTCAACAAAGGTTCTCAGAGATACTAGGCTTAGGTGCTAACCAACTGGATAAAACACTGCGGCGTTGAGGCAAGGTCTGAAGACAGCTTAAATACTGTGGATCCTCTGATGATGGGATGAGCTTCAGCTGTGCAGGAGGCTCGGCTCAGGAGGATCCATGGCGGACTCTGCTGGAGGAAGGTGGTACTTCTCCAGCTCCCAACAGTACCCCCCCCTCAACGACCGCCCCTTGGCGGTCCGGAAGATGTCGATGGACAGGAATTCTCGTACTCCTCGATCAGTGCTGGATCGAGGATGTAAGAGCCAGGAACCCACTGACGATCCTCCGGGCCATAGCCCTCCCAGTCGACTAGGTACTGCCAGCCGCGACCTCGCCGACGGGAGTCCACGATCCGGCGGACGGTGAATGCAGGATGACCATCGACTTCCAGGGCGGGTGGAGGGGAGTCGGATGGTGGGCACAGAGGACTTGAGACTACTGGTTTCACTTGAGAGACGTGGAATGTGGGATGAATACGAAGAGACGGGGGAAGTTGAAGGCGTATGGCTGATGGGTTGATGACCTGGGAAATCTTATACGGACCAATGAATTTTGGAGAGAGTTTACGAGACATTCCCTTGAGGGGAATATCTCAAGTGGATGGCCATACCTCTTGGCCCACGGAGTACTCAGGGGCAGGACGTCTTCTGGAGTCGGCGAAACGCTTGGTAGTCTCGGAGGAACGATTGAGGGTAGTGATGGTCTCTCTCCATATGCGTTGGCAGCGTCTGATGTGCTGGTTGACTGACTGGACCGAAATCTCTCTCTCGTCTGCGGGAAAAAGTGGAGGTTGGTAACCGAGACTGACCTGAAACGGGGACTGGCCGGTGGAAGCAGATTTAAGAGAATTGTGTGCGTATTCTATCCAAGTTAGGTACAGGCTCCAGTCGGTGGGATTGTTTGATGTCAGACAACGGAGGGTTGACTCTAGCTGTTGGTTCATCCTCTCAGTTTGGCCGTTGGACTGTGGGTGATAACCGGAAGTTAGAGAGAACTTACAGTCGAGAGCGGAACAGAATGCCTTCCAAACTTGTGAAATGAACTGGGGACCACGGTCTGAGAGGATCTCTTGGGGAATGCCATGAAGACGGAAGACGTGTTTCACCAGGAGCTGGGCGGTTTGAAAAGCCGTGGGAAGTTTCCTGAGAGGGATGAGATGACAGGATTTCGAGAATCGATCAACGATGGTGAAGATTGTGGACATACCTCGGGAGATGGGAAGACCAGTGACGAAGTCGATAGCTATATGGGACCATGGACGCGAGGGAACTGGAAGAGGTTGTAACAGGCCTGAGGGAGGTTGATGTGAGGCTTTATTTCTAGCACAGGTGGAACAGGCCAACACATACTACTTGACATCTCTGTGAAGAGTTGGCCACCAGAAACGTCTTGAAATCAAAGCGACGGTTCTGCTCACCCCCGGATGGGCAGAGAACTTAGCAGCATGCATCCACTGTATTAGGCGAGATCTGACTGAAGAAGGTACATAGGTTCGGTTAGCAGGACCATTACCTGGGTCAGGTTCTGAAGCCAGGGCGGAATTAATTAGACCGGTGATCTCCCAGGTAACCACTCCAACAGTGCATGATGCGGGAAGGACAGGTTCAGCCGTCTCGGATTGATCAACGGAGTATAGACGAGAGAGAGAATCGGGTTTGACATTCTTGGATCCGGGTCTGTAGGAGATAATGAGATTGAAACGAGAGAAGAATATGGACCACCTTGATTGACGGGGATTGGCTTGTTTAGCTCACTGGATGTAAGCAAGGTTCTTGTGATCCGTCCAAACGAGAACCGGGTGCTCAGCTCCCTCCAGCCAGTGTCTCCATTCCTCCAGTGCCAACTGGATGGCCAGTAGTTCTCGGTCTCCAACATCGTAGTTTTGCTCTGCGGAGGAAAGTCTTCGAGAGAAAAAGGCACAAGGATGAATCTTTTGATCAGTGTCGAGTCTTTGAGATAAGACAGCTCCCACAACAGAGTCGGAAGCGTCTACTTCGAGGATGAATTGTTTGGAAGGATCAGGCTGGATTAACACGGGTGCTCTGGAAAACAAAGATTTCAGTTTCTCAAATGCGGTTTTTGCCTCAGGGGTCCATTGAAAGGTTCGTTTGACTGAGGTTAAGGAGGTTAGAGGAAGAGCTGTCTGACTATAGTTCCTGATGAATCGGCGATAAAAATTGGCGAAACCCAGGAATCTCTGTAGCTGCTTGCGGTTTTCAGGAACCGGCCACTCCAAAACTGCCTTTATTTTATCCTCAGAAGGCTTAACCTGCCCGCCCTCGAGCACAAACCCCAAAAAGGTGACTGAAGGCTGATGAAACTCACATTTCTCGGCTTTGACAAAAAGTTTGTTCTCCAGTAATCTTTGCAACACAAGGCGGACATGTTTCTTATGCTCTGAGAGGTCTTTAGAGTAAATGAGTATGTCATCTATGTAGACGAACACAAACACATTTAAAAAGTCTCTGAGAACGTCATTCACTAGGGCTTGGAAGCAGGCAGGAGCATTTGTTAGACCAAAGGGCATGACCAAATATTCGAACTGGCCCAAGGGGGTCTTAAAGGCTGTTTTCCACTCATCTCCGTCACGGATCCTAAGAAGATGATAAGCGTTCCTCAAATCTAGTTTGGTGAAAACAGTTGCCCCTTGTACAGGTTCAAAAGCTGAGGCAAGTAGTGGAAGAGGGTAGTTGTTCTTAATTGTTATTTGGTTCAGGCCTCTGTAATCAATACATGGTCTTAAAGAACCGTCCTTCTTGCCGACGAAAAAGAACCCTGCACCCAACGGGGATGAAGATGGGCGAATTATCCCAGCAGCTAAAGACTCGTTTATGTATTTTTCCATGGTTTCTCGTTCTGGTTTGGAAATATTGTATAGTCTACTGCTGGGTAGAGGTGCTCCAGGTAATAGCTCGATCGTACAGTCATATGGTCTGTGTGGTGGAAGGGACGTAGCACTGACCTTACTGAAGACAGGAGCCAAATCATGGTACTCAGAAGGGACAGAAGAAAGGTCAGGAGAGTCCATCTCCCCCCCACCTCTAGGAGACCCCACCACAGGGGCTGCTGAACGGAGGCATGTTTCGTGACATAACGTTGACCACGATTCCACATGACGATCAGTCCCGTTAATATGTGGATTATGTTTCTCCAACCATTCGAATCCAAGCACCAGGGGAGAGCATGCGGAGGGAAAAACAAAAAATGTTATGGTTTCACGATGATTACCTGAGAGTAGTAGCTCGAGTGGTTGAGTTTGATGGGTAACCTGGTGGAGTTTTTTCCCATCAATTGCTGAGACACTAAGAGACTGGGTCAGGGGAATGGTTTCAATTTGAAGCTGCTGGACAAGGTTTGAATCAATTAAATTTCGTTCACAGCCTGAATCGATGAAGGCAGAAAAAGAGAGGCTTTGATTAGAGCAAAACAAAGTGGCGGGGAGCATAAGTCGATTAGATTTTTTAGAGTTATCATGGCCCACCAGACTCCTCAGAACCTCTGGCGGGCCCAGGCTTTTGATTTAACTGGACATGAAGCGATGAAGTGACCACTCTCACCACAGTAGATGCATAGTTTGCTCAAAAAACGTCTTTGTCTTTCCTCTGGAGTGAGCCTGGTATGTCCAACCTGCATGGGTTCGGCATCCATCTCTCTGAAATGAGAGGCCTGAACAGGCAGAGGGAGAGACTGGACTTTAGATCTTGGTTTGGACAACTGTTCTGTGGGAGCAGAAAAAACAGTCACATTATTAGAAGCAGGGGCTGAAGAAACGGAACCCAGATTTCTAGACTTGGAGCTGTTTCTAGCTCTGATTCTGTTGTCCAATTTTATCGTCAGACGGATTAATTCCTCAAGTGTTGCAGGTTCGTCGAGGGTTGCTAGTTCATCCTTGATGCTTTCATTCAAAGCCATAAAATAAGCTCCCTTTAAAGCGCTTTGGTTCCATCCGGAGGCTGCCGCTTTAACCCGGAAGTTAATGGAGAACTCCGCCACTGAGGAATTTCCCTGTTTAATGTTGAAAAGAGCACGAGAGTCAAGGGTTTGATCAGTTTCTTGATTGAATACCTGAGAAAATTCAGAAATAAACTCAGGGTAACGACAACTGAGGCTTTCGTCGGAGGCAAACCTTGCCTGAGCCCATTTCAGGGCTCTTCCTGTCAATTGGGAAAGAATGAAAGTTATCTTCTTATAGTCTGTAGGAAAACTGCCAGGAGAGTTCTGAAAGATTAAACGGCATTGAAACAAAAATCCCTTGCAGTCTTTCATATTACCAGAGAATTTTTCAGGTAGGCTTGGGCGGAACTCTGATGACGTCACTGCCTGTGACCACGGAGGCGGAACTGGACCCGGAAATGGTTGCGCTGCCGACGTGGCATTAGCATTGCTCATAAAATTAGCATAACTCTGAAGCATATGATTGTGGGTCTCAACCAAACGATATAACTCACGGGGGGTTTGAGTTTGTCCCTGGATTTGGACATCTTGCTCCTCCAATCGACGGCGGAGGTGATCTGCTGGGCCTTGTGTTTGGCCGCAGTATTCTGTCATGATGGGTTCTCTAGTGAGATCCAGTTATGCAGAACACCACAGAGACGGAAACAGAAGTAAAAGGTTTAACAATGTTTATTGTCACAAGCACAGTTTAATCACTGGTTCTGGTTCTGGCCTGGAGACTGGTTCACTGGAGTCTGCGTGGGAGACAGTTCAGTTAGCGTTTGCTCAGAGGAGTTTGATTCAGACAGTTTCAGATTTGTACCTTGAGGGTTCTTGGTTAAAGCCTTGAGAGGGAAACTGTTGGGTCCGGAGATAGTTTGTTCAGCAGAGTCCGTTAACTGCTTCAGCGTCTTACTTCTTGAGAATGAGCTGACCTTGGCTTTGAGTTTCCAGCTCTTGGTCCAGAGCTGCAAGGAAAATCCAGAGAGAGACTTCAGGTTTGGCTCAGAGGGCAGGCTCGGCAGGTTAAGCTCCTCCTGAGCTTCACAGGAGAAAAACAGGTTTCCTGGAAGACAGAGACAAAGGTTAGAATCCAGTCTGGATTCAAAAGTCAACAAAGGTTCTCAGAGATACTAGGCTTAGGTGCTAACCAACTGGATAAAACACTGCAGCGTTGAGGCAAGGTCTGAAGACAGCTTAAATACTGTGGATCCTCTGATGATGGGATGAGCTTCAGCTGTGCAGGAGGCTTGGCTCAGGAGGATCCATGGCGGACTCTGCTGGAGGAAGGTGGTACTTCTACAGCTCCCAACAGACATATTTGGATGAGAGGGTATTAAAAAGGGATTATTGTGAGATGCTTAAGAAGAAATTCTATGGTTTACAAACACAAAGAGACAGAGGAACAAAAGAAATGGGTCCGCCTCTTGGTCCTGAGAAAGACGTGACCTGAAAATCACCCATGACTCTTCTATCATTTATCCCCAATGTTTCCATTTTTGTCCTTCATTTTCCACATCTTTGATTTTTCATATTATTCTCTCCCCATTCCTTCTCTTTCCGCTGTCTGCCAGTCTCCTTCTTATCTCTGTGGATTTCTCCCCAGTAGCTACGAGTTGAAAAGTTCAGCCACTCATCCAGAGCAAAGTGGAGCTCCGAGCAAAACGAAACCCAGAAGCTTTACTTTCTAATAATCAGCTCCAGCAAATGAATCTCTATTTTATTCGTAACAAACTTTAGTGTTGTTGCTCTTTTGTGCAGGTCTGTAGTGGGGAATGTTCAAGAAGGTTTCAGACAGCGGAATCTCAGATCTATGTGCTTTTATTGGGGCTGTAGAACACTGGACCAGATATTTACCCCATTTGTTCTTAGGTCAGGAAGCTAGTGAGGATGCCTTTTCAAGGACAAATATTAGTGAAAAAAGGGGCTAATTTCTGGCACACCATGTATTTTGTGCCAAAGTCTTCGAAAATGTTCTTTACCAGCTTTTTAAACTTCATAAATAAATCATTTGTTCTGATGCTGTTACCTGATAATTGCAGAAGAGATCACAACGTCCACATCAGATTTAGAGAATATATTCAGTATCTTGCTGCAAAACAGAAGGACCTAAGCTTTCCAAAAAGCATAGTCTGCTTTGTCCATTCCTGTAAACGCTTCACAGTTGCATCTCCAGTTGATTCTGTCTCTAAAATATCTACAGTCATTTCATTAAGATTGGGAGGGGAAAAAAAGATTGGGAGGGAGGCAGCCCCATTGGAAGAACTGGTGGAGAAAAGGATTAGGGCAATAATAAAGTCCATAAGGACAGCACTATGGTGGCTCAGGAAAGCAGCCATAGTTCCAGACTGTTCTCTGTGAGAAGCAGAACAGAGAGATACAGAAGATTTTTTTTTGTTTTATTATTATCTATCTATTTTTTTAATCTAATCTTGTGCTTTTTATCCTATTTTATATGTTTTTATCTTTGCTATTGGGCAGGTGTTAATATATTAGGCACAATTCCAAAAATGGGCAAGGTTAGATTAAAAAAAAAAAAAAGAAATATAAGGAATTGATGCATGGATGTACCAAAAATGTTTCTCAAATAAATAAACAAACAAAAAAAAAATGAAATAACTCTTAGACCCAAGAAATAGCCTTCAACAGTTAGTACACATCTTGAGTTAATAGAGCTAGAAACCACCAATCACGGTCCAGATCTGAGTGTAGTGACGAATCAGGCCTTCAGAGGCTCATAGATATGGTAACAAAGTCAGCCTTCTATCCCTTAAAGACCATCAGGATAAAAGGTCTAATGTCTCAGCAGGAAATTGAAAACTAATCCCTGCTTTTTCCATCTTTAATAGAATTCATCCCTGCTCTGCCCTTCACAGCTCTGCCTAAAAAGTGGATCAAACAACTGCTACTGATTTATAATGCTGCTGCCTGCATCCTCACTAGAAATAGGAAAGTGGAGAACATCAGCACAGTTCTTAAGTCCTTCAACAGGCCCCCCTTATCTCAGAGAATAGACTTTAAAATACTTCTGTATCTGGAATAAACTCCCAGAAAACTGTAAAGCACTGAAACCATAAATTTCTTTATCAATTAATTTAGTTTCCTTTGATCACGTTATCTAAACATATTAGTTTAAGTTTAGTCATCTTATTTAAACTACCAAAAGCATCTGGAAACTTACTTTTAAATACTTAACTTTTATTTATTTATTAATATTCATTATTTAATTGCCTTTAAGCCACTGTGATGTACTTTTTTTCCTTGTACTACACCTTAAATTGTCTTCCTACTGATATGTACATAAAAGAAAAACATGACAGAATTATATAAGTTTCATTTAAGCCGCCAGTAACGTCAGTTTACCTCCTAAATTATCTCCACTCTGCTCCGCGGGCGCCGCAAAATGGCAGCTCCCCGCTCCCCAAGGGGATGGGTTAAAATGTAGATTATAAATAAATTTCTCCAGTGTGAGATCAATAAAGTTCAATTATCAGTGTTGGGCAAGCTACTTGTCCAGTGTAGTGAGCTAAGCTATCAGTTACTCAACAATAAACTAAGCTTCACTACACAAAAGCTACCACCTAAAGAATTATAGCAAGCTAAGTTACACTAATGTGTTAAAAGTAGCTTAACTACATCAGAATCTACTTAACGTTGTACCAACCTAATATCAATCCAAAATTAGTCTGATACACTGGTTAAAACATTTATTAAAGATCAGCCAATGACATAACACAGTGTAAACATTGCTTTATGATCAGCATAATAAAAAAAAACTAAAGTATTTACTAGTAGACAAAAAAATAAACAATCTGCTGTTATTAGAACCAAATTAAAGGTAGCCTACTGTGTAGTGTTCTACACATCGAGACATGGCTGTGAGTTTGCATTCAATGGACATCTCTAGGGAAAACAAAACCCTACAAAAGGCATCTTATTTCTTTAGGGTCTCCCTTAGAGAAAACTTCTTCAGACCTCAATTAAACAGTCGATTCAAGTAACAAATAAAACTGTTTACAAAAAAGGTGAAAAGATAAAGAAGCTAATTAAGAGATATATATACATTTATGTCTCACTGTATAATTTAATTTCTACCTACATATTTATTCATTGTATTTTGGGGGGTAATTAATTGAATGCTTATTTATTTATTGAGCATGTATTTAT
Organism: Cyprinodon diabolis; assembly: GCA_030533445.1. NCBI lineage: Eukaryota > Metazoa > Chordata > Actinopteri > Cyprinodontiformes > Cyprinodontidae > Cyprinodon > Cyprinodon diabolis. The sequence goes on along the minus strand of CM060075.1, from coordinate 42,458,708 downwards.
TTATGTATTTATTTTTAAACATGGGAGAGCTGTTCCTCCATACCTAAAAAATCTTATCTGTGCAAATAAGCCTTAAAACAGATTTATGTAAACATCCTGTCTGGTAAATTAGGCCATGAAAATACAATATCTAAGTTTGGCTACTGCTCTCTAATGAGAATATCTTAGTGGCACTCATCAGATTGAACTATCTGGATATTAAAGGTGCCAATAAAGTTAAAGCTGATATATTTTTCTCATTGTTATTTCAAAAATTGACTGCTGTTGACTGTTTTAATGAGTGTTTGGCTATGTAAAACAAATGGCTAGTCTTGGCCACATGAGCTCTCTGTGGCCAAGAACCGAAATTTGAACATGTACTTTTTATCAGAGGATTCAACAAGTTTCAAAATCTCTGAAGATAAGGCGCTCTGCTCCTGTCTCCTCCTCCATCCTGTGTCTGTGTGTGTCATTCTTTGAGTTCCACTCCCGTGCGCATGCGCATGTTTCGTAGATAAAGACAGGAGAGGCAGAATAGAGGCTCATGCGTGAATGTCCAACGAAAAACTCCGATTGTTGTTTCAAAAATAGAAAACCTGCTTTCATTACTTAGTTATGCCCTGGATTTTGTAGCGTTTGTGGACGCTACGTCGCTACTTGATAAAAATAATAACGTCACTACTGGAAAGTTACTTGATAAATAAAGCAGCGACGCTACGGCCAAGCTACTGGAAAATGTAGTTAAACTAATAGCTTCGCTACATGTAGCGGCGTTACTGCCCATCACTGTCAATTATTATTACTCTAAAAGACGCTTCAATTTAATCCTTTTTTACAGATTACAGCATAATCTTTACCTAATATATAAAACAAGTCAAGGCAGCAGGTTTAAACAAGCTTTATAAAACTTTTATATCTGCCCCACATTCTGTTTCAATTCTTCCGCCTGTGTTGTTTTAAAGGTCCTACATTCTTCATCTTTTCAGGACTTTGAAATTAAAATGTTCAGCTACATTTATTCTGTACAACTCATATTTGACATATTAAATTGAAGATTTCAAATTTTAAAACAAAAGAAGATAAGTCCCCATTGTTTTTTATTACATATTGTAATTATAGGTAAATTATACTAGATATCACATACAAAACAGAATCTAGCTACTTATTTTTCCTAATTTAATTTGAATATCCAAAATGAAAAAACACACAACTGCCAAAATAAAAAAGAACAACTTAATATTTAAGTATTTTTTACATAAACTTATGCAAAAAAAAACTCCCTGTTCTCATGAAATATTCATTCTTAGGTCTTTCCCCCCATTTAACACATCAGACCGAAGTCAGAGCCAGATTCTGAGCAGAACAATTTTCCCCAGGTGCTTCTCTTTAAGTGCTTCTGATTTCCAGCATCAATTATGACAGAGGAAGTGAGAGGGATGTAGAGCCATTTCTCCTTCAGGCAGGTTTCAGGTCCAATATATGTTCAGGCTGTGAGAACCTCATAGTTTTGTTCTGCATAAAAATAATTTGAGTGAGGCCAAAAATATTGTTAAAGGTTTTTTTTTTTGGCTTTTATTGTAGAATTTGCACCAATATGTTGCCCTCTTCATGGCATGGCTTTCCCCTTAAGGCCAGCTTTTTGTCAACCTGCTGTTAAAGAGCTGGAGCACACAGCTGCACCATTTTGTCACAACCTTTCAAAAACAGCAACAAAGGCACAGCTGACACAGATAGCTGAGAGCATCTACTAAAGGAAACAATAACAGAAAATTAATGTAATTACTTCGGAATTTGTCATAAATCCAAGTTTTGTCTTATTTGACCTTAGACCCCACAGTCCTTTAGGTCTTCAAGTACCTGAATGCTATTTGTTGATGTCCCCAAGGCCAGTAGGTACACTGCAAAAAAATGAAATCTAAAAAGGACATTTTTTTCTTAAAATACTATGCACTATATTGTACATATTAGAATATGACAATTACATTGTCTTGTTGTGTTTCAAGTCTATATTATCTAATTATCTTATTCTAAGAGTAAAAAGAGTCATTCCATTGTCAAATTAGCTCATTTACCTGCTCAAATTGAGACACTTAATTTATGACATTTTTATTTATTTAGTAATAATGGAGACAGATTTACTTAGGGGGTGTTGGCCTAGTGATAAGGGCAGTGTGCTCGTGCTCTGAGGAGGTTGCAAATATGCAATTTGATCCCTATAGCCTGCACTCTGGATCCCTGAGCCAGACCTTTAACCCCATACTGCTCCCCAGGCACCGCACAATGGCAGCCCACTGCTCCCCAACGGGATGGCATAAATGCAAGTTAAATTTCTCCAGTGTGAGATCAATAAGTTTCAATTGTTATTATTATTTCTTCCTGCCGATGTGCTCCAAAGGATGCCTTCATAAAGGCTTGCACACACCTGTGCATTATTGAGTCTGTCATTTGTGGTGAGTTTTCTACCGTAGTAACAGTTAAGTTCAAAGCCCCATCTTTACAACCACCTCAAACTATTGAACGACTCTGCAGGAACAGGTTTTTACATCCCAATATTTTATATGTGACACCTACCTTATGCACAGAAGCAGAGTATCACACACTGGAAAAACGATCTAGAAATAAGTTAACATTTCCTAAATTAAGTGTATTTTCCTTTAATTTTAGTAGGTAAATTAGAAAGTTTGCCAATGGAATGAGTATTTTTACTCTTAAAATAAGATAATTAGATAATTTGCACTTGAAAGACAGTGCAATTGTGTTTTCAAATTTTAAGTGGAAGTTGTTCCATTGGCAAAATGTCCCTTTTTCCTCCTCAATCCAAGAATAAATGCACTTATTTTATGAAAAAATTACTTATCTAGATTTAAATTTTTTCCAGACACCCTCCTCTTTGTAGTTGTACCTGGTGGAGAATAAATGGTGCTGGGCATAAGGTAGGTGTCACATAGGGTTAGGGTTACGGTCAGGTTTAGGGGTAGGGGTAGGGTTAGGGCTTAGAGCTAGGGGTTAGGGTAGGGAGTGCGAAAATGTCCCACATTTACATTTCATGAACAGTGTGACCATGACCATCTGTCAACATGTATGTGCGAGTAATTTAGTCATATGTTCCAGCTTAAGAAATTAATTCCCTCAAACCAAGATTTGTTTTAAGAAAAACAGTGAGGCTGGTATAAGGAAGCTAACCATTGCACACACAAATAATGGAAATGGAGAACATGGGGAGAGAGGGGCCAACATTCAAACGGGGCCCACTAGTCATTCCCGAATGCCTTCAAGCCTAAAGCTTTCATGAAAATGCCTGAAGCCCCATTCAGTTCCCTGAAGCTGAACCACATCTTGCTGCTTGCTCTGGCTCGTGTTCCTAATGCAAGTTTGCCTGGAGCAAAACAAGTCAAGTTCGCACGTACCTATGAAAATATAATACCTGCTCATGAATTAGTTATAAGGCTAAACTGTAGCACATTTGTTAGCACTGTTGCATTTCTAAGTTGCCCTTGAGTGTGTTTCTTTTTCTTGTGTGTTTCTGCCTTCCTCTTCAAAGGAATCGTGACCCGCCAGGGTGTACCAACTCTTAGCCAAAGACTGCTGAACATTGCCATATAGTGAATAGAGTACTTGACAGACCTCTGGTTAAAGCTTCTGAATAAACTGATCTGGTGGCGAACCTAAAAGTATCTATGACATAGGGAGGGGATGAAACAATAGTGATAGCTTATAATAGGATACAGGAAATAAACATTTAACCTGTCCCTTAAGTACATATTTTCAAATCTTAGCTTTATTCTATTAAAACAGGAAGGCTAGCTCTTAGAGTATAGGTTTAATGTCTGAGCCCATGCCTGGCCTAAACACAACCAGGAATCTGATCCTGGTTCGACTTTGAAGAGTTGGACTGTAGGATTTCTTTGCTTTTCTCATTTGATCTAGAGATCTTGCAGTTTAGATTGTGTCTGCTATTTTGTCAAAAGAAAGATGCCCAGACACAGCAGAAAATGTCTGATCAGTTTCTGATTTGGATGCACTCAGAGTCAGGATGAGAGAGGCCATCTTGAAGCGGCAATGGTGGGGACAGATAAGGTTAGTCTGGGTGAGGACATGTACATCAGGGACAGACCTGTCTAATGCCAGTGCACACTGTGGGGTGCACTATGCTAACTCTGAGCGGAGGGGAGGATGTGGGATCTGGGGGTTAGTCATCCCATGTTTAAAAAAAAGCATTTGTGTATCGAAGCACGTCAAGGGAGTCTCAAAAACCCACACACAAATGCAGTGAAGTCTAAAGACCACCGGTACTTTGTAATTTGATTTATAGTTGTTTATGGACCAGAAATACTTTGGTGAATCTTTTTCTGTGCATGTGTGAATCATATACGTGTATTTGCGAAAATTTAGACCGATCTCCATAAAAATGTTGATCAAGGTTTCCAGGTGTATGCTGGGTGTTATGATACCCCTGTTACTGGTTGGGCTCTTCAGTGAGAAGGTTCACAAAGAAGGTCATACATCTGGTTTAACACGTTTCCCTTCTTTTATACATCTATTTGAAGTTGAACTCCTATTCTGACAGGGTTGCCTCCTGCTATTCTTCTATTTCTTCTCTGGATCTCCTTCCTCGATGACCTGCACCCCTAAAACTCCCAGGAAGGATCCCAGAAACAGACATCCTTCATATTCTCCTTTTAACTAAATAAACCCATTAAAGTTTTACTTACCTTCTCTGAGTTCCTGCATGTGGGTTAGCCATTTAACTAAAAACATGACATATTCACGTCTATAATAATCTAAATGGATTATCCGCAGCCTTTGGCATCCTCCTGGGTTAGGTCGGGCAATATAAAACATAATTAAAAGAGGGGTAACTGTGAGTGAGCAGTTAATGGGCTGATGGGATTCTCAGTGCACTCTCATACTTAAAAACCACAACCTTTAAAAGCCAGACTGTAGCTGCAGGGAGAAACACCACATTATCAACATTACCACATAATTAAGGCAGTAGAAGAGATGCAGAGCTAACGAAGCTCTAGTGCTTTTTTACATGCAGACTTTTAATGAACCATATAAAGATTTGACCGAAAAGTAAAAACTGTAATTTTAAAAGTGCTTTCACTATTTGAAAAAAAAAAGAAATGTACACAGACTTAGAACAAGTTAAACATTGTTGTGCGTAGACATAAAAAACATAGAACTCTCCTCTATAATGACCCATTTGATCTGCATTTGTGTGTAGAAAACTATTAGACATAATTTCAAAACCTACAGACATGGAGAAGGAAATGAAAAGGAAAGAGAGATAAGAAAGGAAGGTGAGACAAAAAGTTATAGAGGACACCGAAGGAGAAGAGAATAAAGGGAATATGAAATAACACGCTAGGAGTCTCCTTCTACTTGTGCAAAAAAGGAAAAAACCAAACAAACAGAAACCCCTGTTGGGTGTTGCCATGTTTTCAGAGGCCATTCAGATTAACCCACCACATGCCTCCATCCTCTCTGGGCTCCTCCTTAGACTCCTCGTGTGATCTCTTTTCATCTACCTTAAAAGACTCCACGTCACCTCTGGGATCCGAACCTGAACTTTTTTATATTTCAGTCCTTCTACTGACCCCTGTTATTTATACCTAAAATTTTTTACATGTTTTTAGGTTTGGGCTGAGAGGATGATGAACTAATGGATCTTTGTTTTTGTTTTAAGAGAATTTCTGCTTTTATTTTGTAAGTCTTGTATTCTGTCCTTTAGCTCATCTTCACAGATCCATGTGTTTCCTTTTCTTCTTCAGACACTTTACAGACGTCCCCAAACACCAGACATCATTTAGACATTGGTTTTTATTCTAAATCTGGTCGGTCCGTCAGAGTCTTGATTTAGTCCAGAAAAAGTCGTTGGGCTTTTTTGGTCAATCTGATTTAGTCCCAATTTAGTCCAATAATAGACATTGAAAAGACGTTACAAACCCAGTTTTCAATACATTTTTTACAATGTGAAATTTTTTTACTTTCACTTTTCAACCAAATGTAGACGTAATTTGGACCTGAATCATGTCGTCTTATCAAACATTTCTGCTCTCTGAGTTCCTCCATTAGTAATTTTTAGCAGTTTTAGCTTCGTCCCCTAATCTCTTTCCATGTGCTTCCTCATTTCCTCATTCTATCTGTTGGTGTTGAAAGTCGATTTCTTTGTTTTTGTCAGACTAAACCTCTTATAATCCTCCCTACACCCTGTTTACATTTTACCCTACATTTGAACAAGAAGGTAATACAGGTTCTCCTAAAATAATCAATGTGTGTGGTGGTGGGTATTTCTTACTTTGTGGAAACCGTAGAACATCTTTGGGGCCGAGTGCTCTTTTGGGGACTATTGTCTGTTCCCCATGGGTAAAATTACTGTTTTAAGGTTAGGTTTAGGTCTTAGCCAGGCATCCCCAAAGTCGAGGATCCTGCAGGTTTTAGAGGTTTCTCTGCTTTAGCAAAGCTGATTATGATGATTGCAGTTCAGCAAAAACCTGTTAATCAACTTTGAATTAAACTGGAGCAAGGAAACCTCTTAAACCTGCAGGACAGCGGACCTCAATAACCAACTTTGGGGATGCCTGGTCTAAGGTGTGGAGGGACTCTCCACTACTACCTGAACTTAAAGGAATAGTACACCCAAAACATGATTAGCCTTCATTTTCTACTCACCCCCATGCTGAACAACACTCTGGAGTACTTTTTTGATATCTCAAATGCATCTGGAGATCTGGGAGGCTTCTTGCTGTCTGCTGACATTCAAATAATGGAGGTCTATGGTGCCCGAGGCAGAAAGGTCCATAAAAGTCCACAAAAAACGTGTCAATATTCCTCCATACTGCTCGTCCAATGTATTCCAAGTGTCCTGAGTTGGTAGCGTCCATAATTTACTCCAAACAAAGTCATTTAGAATGTTATTAGAGCATAAACAGTAGTGTATAGGATTTCCTAAAAGCGCGTATACACTACTGTTTATGCTCTAAAAACATTCTAAATGACTTTGTTTCGAGTAAATTATGGACGCTACCCACTCAGGACACTTGGAACTATGAAGATCTAACTTGACAGTCTGGAAAATAAGAAGAAAGATCCACGTTCTGAAGAACTTGATGGTAAAGAAAGACTTTCATGGCTGGACTGTTCGAGTTTTGACCCACTAACTTAGCAAACCACACATACATCTTCCAACAAATATAAATTGTACTGTGGTTTGTTGGGAAACACTTTATAAGATTAGTCGTGATTAATCAAATATTGAAATAATCATCAGCTAATTTAGTAATAGATGAATCTTTAACTGGAGTACAGAGACTCTAACACACCTTTAGCTGTCTGTGAATATGTTCTATCAAAAGAATAACATTTTTAGCTTCACCTGGTTTAATGTCGTAAAAATCTTCTTTAGGGAATCTTTTGCAATCAGTTTATTAATCGGAAAAATTGTAAAACAGGTTAATCGATTTGCAAAATAATCGTTAGTTGCAGCCCTACTATTCTGTTATAATTACACAAAATGTCTCTTGCTATTCAGATTGTACCAGCACATGACTGTAAGCACGTGAATTTAAGACGTATTTTTTCAGTCATATTGCTTTGTTAAATTACCTGTGGCTCTAACACCCTTTTTATTATGTTGTCTTGTGGGAGAAGTGGAATATGGTTTATTTTTTCCTAAATAAATCAAGTTAATTTATAGATTTATCAAGCCCATTGTTCTCTTTGTCATAATTAATGTTCATCCCATAATGTGAACCTTCAATGAATATTATCTCGCAGGAGTTTCGATAAATGTTGCTAAATACTTTTGGTTTTTTAAAAGATATGGAGTCTACGACCCATAAAATCGTTGTTTCCTGTTTTTGTTTGCGTTCTGATTGACACCCACCTTCCCTTCTCAAGATAATCCTTCACTATTAACCTGCAAAAGGCAGAACAGATCTGTTTACACAACAATTTTATTTATTTTATTAATATATGATCTATTTATTATTATTTATATTTATTTATTTACTTTGTACAAAATGAAAACATGTAATTTACTATTTTTACTTCATGACACATGTCCGTTAAAAACTGACCGGTTCTCAATTCACAAGAATACGAGTATGGACTTGCTTCCACTGTGGTCTCATGAGTCCCTTTTGCCTTTTATTGGTTGATTCTTGATCCATATCTCCAATAATTAAACAAAAAAGGCATAAAGAAAACCACATTGTTGTTGTTCTTCTGTATCTTGCCTTACAGGGTGCTGGTAAGAAAACTGCAGCTCAGAAGATTTCCATTTTAATTTACCCAACAGAGATTTGGTCTAGAGGTAGAGAGACATTACAAATTCTCCTTTCATCCTGCCTTTATTTCCCTGCAGTAACTGCTGTTCGTTTGTCTAAATTACCTTCAGATGTTGGTAGATGCATCAGCGTTTTGTTCGTGTGTGCTGCAGGTTGTACTGATGCCAGATTAGCGTTCAAAACACTTTAGTGAGACACATTTCCAGTCCCCGTGTTATCAGCTATGATTTAAACAGACTGAGAAAAATCATTTAAAGTTTCTACAGTTTGCTGCCTCCTCCAGTAAACTTTTTGTGATCGTTATCAGAGGAAAACAAGATGCTGATGAAGACTCAAACTCACTGCGGATCCAGACATTTGAATTGAGAAAGCTTCCTGGAGAGGTGGCGAAACGTCTTCAAATCTTGAAAACCAAGTCCAGTGGATATTTTTTGAATTTTTACGGAAAGAGGAAAACAAGAATGCAACACAGGATTCTGATGGATGAGATGTAATTTTCTCAACAAAAGTGCCCAAATGTTTTGATAAATGGCCCCATTAAGAGCTGTTTGGATCAGATATGTTAGATGGCCAAAGATAAGAGAGAGATTCATCTTTGGTGTATCCCAGATTGGAAAAATAACGCTTAAAATCGTTTTGAAATGATCAGATTAACCGAGGATGAATTAAGTTAATCAAGCATCTGAGTCTTCATCATCTTTCCTGGTAAAAAGCAAAATTATGTGGTGTTAGTCATCATCTGCTTTTGCATCTTCATCATTGGAAGATTCAAGTTAAAAAATGGGTTGCATTGATTCATCAGGCTCACATTAATATTTTAAACATTTAGTTCTATAAACTTGCTGATTTACCTAAACCTAAAGTATTTCTCAACATAAAAATTGTAGGTCTTTTAATAGAAGCATAATGTGGGTAGATGTTCCATATTTCAGGGGCCTCCATTTGTTTATTGTTTACTCCAAGGATCAACTACTAGCTCTGAATAATAATAGAATAGAATAGAATAGAAAATCCCTTTATTGTTCCAAAATGTGGAAATTCTGGTGTTTACAGCAGCAAAAAGATTATTGAAAAAATGGTCACACAAAGGTGGACCTTAGAAAACGTATAAGAATAACATAATGGTGAAGAGTTAAAAGATAAACAATAAAATAAGGGCGTAGGTTTGATTTCAACTATTGGTCTAATGTCATTGGTCCTATGCAAAATATGCACGCTCGTTTTTTTATGCTTGACGTGAAAATCAGGGTGTATATCATATATCATAGAGAAAAGCAGCATTTCTTGCTACATTTATACAAATTTTATAAGCACTACACTTTTGCATTGCCGGTTCTAATGAATGTGTAATTAGGACTATTTTCCACTTCAAATTACGAGCAACTAAGACAGTAGGTAAATCTGTGCCTATTTAACCAAATATAGTCTAAATACGTCTGCTATATGTGGATTTTCCCTGTATTTTCTTTTGAATGTATAGAATTGTACAGAGGTAAACAGAGGTAAAACCCACTCTTATCTTTTAAATGTTCTCTTTGTATCATTAAATGCAAAATAATAGATTGAAGGGACTCCAAATGAATTTATTTTATTTGCATGAGCACTGGAACTAGAAGTGGAACTGACACTGAGCATTTAGCTTCACTCTATAAGTTGTACATCTAGGCTGTAGTTACTCTGTTTAACCCATTTAACCCGATCATCGAAATAATGTCAACAAATTTAGTAATCAATTAATCGTTAAATGAAGTATAGAGACCCTAAAACCTGTAATTAGCTCACAGTGTGATCCTCTTAAAGCAGGGATTATACCAAAATTGTAAAAAAATATATAAACATTTGTCATTTTAGATAAAAAATGTTTTCGTCTGTCAGCATTCTCCATACAGAAGTCCTTTACTGCTGCAACAATGCTGTATTGTAAATTATAAACATTCAGTTATTCACATCTAATTGTTGGATGGGACAAGTAGGTCAGTCCAAAATTTTGGTAGGGACATGTCCCTATGGTCCCTATGCAAACCTACGCCCGTGCAATAAAATACTGAACTGTAAAGGGTTTTATCAGTACAAAAATCTGCTGGTGAAGGTTCTCAGTCATCCAGGTCATAGTCATTCCAAAAAAAAGAAAATTAAAAAAAAACAATCCACTGGACTTTGTTTCCAAGTTTGAAGACGTTTCGCTTCCCATCCAAGAATCCCATCCAATTCAAAATGTCAGGAATAGCGCTGAGTTAGAGATTTTATACAGTAGCCCAACAAGGCCTTGTTTTTGTTTTGAATATAAGAATATAAAAAACTGCACAAGTGGAGAACATATAACCAATATCCAGCTATGGACACTTTTTTCAGTAATGGATATTTGAAAATAGCCGCAGCATCAGAGATAACCAAGATTACAGCAGCAATGGAACCCTACCAAGCAAAGTTAACAAAGTAAATCCCAGACTCAAGTCTAAGGGCCGGATCTATCAAAGGTTTGCGTGTATAAAAACGTGAGCTATTTCACTGCGCACGCTAAAAAATGTACAAACTGATCTATCAACAGCGTGCTAAAAGGATTTGGTCTTTAAAACGTGCTAAATAGCGCCTCTTATCCATTTAGTACTTTTTCTGCAATGAATATTCAATATGGGGCGTTTACACGCAAAAGTGCGTCTTGTGGGAGGAGAACATGTAAATATATTAATTTAGCACTCGCAAAGTGATTTTTCAAACCTGAAAGCAATTTTGCTAACGGTATCCGACTCTATATTTAACACGTTTCAAAAGAAGGTGCAAATGGTCTGTATGCGTAATTGCGCACACATGGCAGCGGTTATTGTGGCAAGAAGGAGACATCGAAATGAAGCAAGGAGACGCAGAGAACGCATTTTTTCACTCCGTGTGAATATTTTTTGAATGAACGAGGAAACGATCTTCAAAACATATCGTTTATCCAGCTTTGCCATTTTGGAGCTGTTGGGGGAACTCCGAATGGATTTGGAGCCAGCCACAAGGAGGACCCACGCAATACCAGATATCACAAAACTCCTTGCAACATTGCACTTTTTTGCATCTGGGTCATTCCAGCGTACGGTTGCAGCGAGAGCTGGGATCTCCCAATCTCGTTTTTCAGAAGTGCTGTCCGACGTTCTAAATGCCATGTCGCCCTGACGCCCTACCGGAGAGAACGCCGACCTCCCCCCTGCGCCTGTGGAGCAACATGCCAATGCTGCAGGGATGCGTAAGCGCAGTCATCTTATCCATAGTCACTTCTTGTGAGCCATTTGATATGTGCATTTTTCTACATATCAATACAAAACACCTGTTTGTTTTTTTTACTGCAGTGAGGTAGAAATTCAGCCACATACCACCCTAGGGAATAAAGGTTGCCAAAGTTTATATATATATATATATATATATATATATATATATATATATATTTTTTTTTTGGAGGGGATGGGGGTATCACTGTAAGATAAAAATTTCTTAATGCACTAGTTTGCACAAACTGCAAACTACTTTGCCGCAAACCACAAAACGCGCAAAACCATCATTTAAATAGGGCGTCTCCAACAGTTTTGCACCTGCCACCAGTTACGCAATCACTCTTGTTAAATCACCCGCAAACCATGGTTCAGCCCCTCGCGCAAAATTCCAGTTTGTGAGGGCAAATTACTGCACGCAAAATTGGATCTTGATAAATTCGGCCCTAAGTATTGATTGCCTCCATCTGATCAGAGCCAACAGCATTGTCAATGCTATGGTAGCCTTATTTTTTCCTTCCACTCAACTTTATTTTAGAATGCTTATACCTGACACTTTATAGAGCCCTTATCATGCTTCTCTTCACTGATGTTTTGTGATTAATCTTTATTATGTAGGATGTCAGCAACTGTCAGCTCTTATGATAACCATAACATTATAATTTAGTAATCCCAATCTGGCTTCTGTTTGTTTAATCCAGAATTTAGAAGGGGGTAGATGTTTTTTTACATCACCATGGGAAATCTAAGTGTATGTTTCATATTTTAAATTAAACTACACCATTTAAAGAACTCTTTAGATTCTACTGTTTGATGCATTTAGATGCTTTATCCCCTAAAACCAGAGGGAGTCGTTTATTTCAGGCGGTGGAATGCTTTACCTCCTTCTTTCTGCTTAGAAATTTTGAATCTTTTAAAAAGCAAATGAAGACGCTGCTATTTAAGCCGGCTTTTAATTAGACGTGGTTTTTATGGCTTTGTTTGTATGTTTCCATTTATTTTTAAAAAGTTGATATACATTGGATTCTATATTGCTTTATTGTATTTAGTTTTTACTGTGAAACACTTTGTGATTTTTATCTGTGAAAACTGCTATACAAATACATTTTACTCACTTTTCTTTACTTACTTCTGAGGATAATGTGTTCATCTTGATATACAAATACCTGAACAAAAACAAAGCTTAAAATGGTGCAGTTCTCTTATTTTTATATTTTATATTTTAGTTATTAAAGTTGATGAGCATCTGAGACGTCAAGGTCACTATCAGACTGTTATGAGCTGCAGCTCTGCTTAAGTTCAAGTTAAAAATAAATATTTTGATCTTATAGGACCTGTGTATTGGAAAACCATCCAAATACACAGAAGAAGAAGGAGGATAAAATTAAAGTTTACTTTAAATAAAAGCTGTTGCATGGCCAGGGGATATAAGATGAAGCGAGGAAGTGGAAGAACTCCACTCTGGTGGAAAAAGCAATAAATTCTCAGAGTATTTATACTATGGAGACAAATGAAACACAGACAGGTGGTGCCAATCAAGCATCAATTCAGGTGGGAAATGAGGCAGAGAGAAGAACTAATGGAAGAAATTCCAGAAAACTCTTAAACCAAATCAACAAACAAAATGTATCAACTTTTATTAGGGCATTTTGTTCACACACTGCAAAAACAATAAAATAATAACCTGCCTTGCATTCAACTACAGCGGGAAGGAATGCTTAATAGGAAACAGTATTCTTACTTATAAGAAAAATTCAATGTTAACCTTCAAACTAGTTCAAAATATCCAAAAACAAACTAAATAATTCACTCAACTAGAATCCTTGAAGAAGGTGTTAACAGAATATAAATAGAAGATTGTTCCAAAACCACCGACAAAAAAAAAAAAAGGGAAACATTTCTAATCAAATTTAATGGTTGAGTCAGTTAAAGATAGGAATCCAATTTGGTGCTGCTTTAATTGAGCTAAAGTTTATTCTAAGAAAATGCAATCATGGTTCAATCCATTGTGAGAATATAAAACAATTCATGGTAATGAATTTCCAGGAAAACTGCTTGCTTTGGGGCTTCTTTCTTCCGGGTTCTTAAGTCACTGAATTGGATTCTTCTAATTGCAAGATATGCTGAGGCCAAGACTTAATTAAAGGACAAAACGAAAAAAGACAAAGATTGAGAAATAGACAGGAATAGGAAAAAAAACAACGAAAAGAAGAAGAGAAAATGGTAAAAGGTAAAAGCAAATAATACATGTGAAATTCTGTGAAAATATCCGTATCATTGATCTGTTTTCTTTGTGTTGTGTTGGCTCAATTCCTTCCAATACATTTGGCCCCAAATTCCTCTATATGAGCCACTGGAACCAACAAAGAAAACAAAGAACAAACAAATTGGTACAGAATATTGATTTTAGGAATATCTACTTCTGCTTTATGTAGAAATTGTTAGGATCCTCAGGCTTGCCCTCCAGAGGGCGCCGAGGATCCTCTTCTGCTCTGTGTTTTTCCTTAGGGTTGGAGTTACTGTGGGGATCTGTAGACTACCCTCTGTCTCCAGCAGAGTGCGCCGTGGGTCTTCTGGAGCTGGAACCTCCCTGCACACCTGTTGCTAATCCTCTCATCAGAAGACCTCTCCTATATAAGCTGACTTCAGACCTTGCCTCAACGCCGCAGTGTTGATCTTAGTTGGTTAGCTTCCAGAGTCTCTGTTACAGATTGAATCTTGGTTGTCTCTAGTGTGAGATCAGATTCTAATCCCTCCTTTGTCTGTGTCTCACAGGAAACCTGTCTCTGGTCTGAAGCTCAGGAATAGCTGCCTCACTGGAACCCTGTCTCTGGTCTGAAGCTCTGGGAGAGCTGCATCACAGGAAACCAAGCCTGAAGCTCTAGGAGAGCTTAACCAGCTAATCTGCCCTGGTGAGCCAACCTGAAGGTTCCTATGTGGAATCACCCTGAAGAATCCTATGTGGATGTTCCCAGTCATTCTCTGCAATGAGCTGGAAGCTCACCCTGAAGAATCCTATGTGGATGTTCCCTGTTGTTCTCTGCAATGAGCTGGAAGCTCAGCCTGAAGAATCCTACGTGGATGTTCCCTGTTGTTCTCTGCAATGAGCTGGAAGCTCAGCCTGAAGAATCCTACGTGGATTTTCCCTGTTGTTCTATGCAGTGAGCTGGAAGCTCAGATCAGGGTCTGCCATGCTAAGCCTGAAGCTAGATGCTTAGCTTCTTATAAACTCTGCTAACCAACAGTCTCCGGTCCCAGTCAAGACTCTAGTGAACCAGTCCCTGACCCATTCCAGTTCCCGTGCTTTACCGTGTGTTTTTGAACTGTTATTAAACATTCTGAACTTTTTCCCTGCCTCCTCCGTGTGTGTTCTGCATCTTGGGCTTGCCTCCGTTTACCCTTCATGACAGAACACTGCGGCCAAACACAAAGCCCAGCAGACCACCTCCATCGTTGGATTAAGGAACGGGACGCTCAGATCCATGGACATACACAAACCCTCCGTAAGTTACAGCAGAATCAAACACTCGCTAGCTACTTGGATAATGCTAACGCCACGTCAGCGGCACGTCCTGCTCCGAATTCACTTCCGTCTCCTAGGTCACCGGCAATGACGTCACTTCCCCGTCAAGATAGTAATCCTCTTTTCTGGTCAGAACCCAGCCCGTCGTCTTCATCACCCGGTCCTTCTCTGCCTGAGAGATTTTCTGGCAATCCAAGTAAGCTCAAAGGATTTATATTTCAGTGCCGGTTATTTTTTGGTTTTCACGATTCCAGTTGTTATAATAATAAGGATAGGATAGCTTTTGTTGTTTCTCTTCTGTCTGGTGAAGCCCTTGAATGGGCAGAGACCAAATTTCCACCTAAAACTAGAGAAAACTGTACATTTGAAAAATTCATCCAGGAGTTTGAAAAAACCTTTAGTCAGGTTTCTAAGTTCTCTGTTTCTTCCAATCTTCTGAATACCAAACAGGGTAATAGGTCAGTCGCCGAGTTTTCCTCCGAGTTCCAGGGTAGAGCAGCCGTTTCTGGATGGAACGAGTCTGCGCTCAAGTCCGCTTATCTCATAGCTCTAAATGAATCTAAGATTAAAATGAAGCTAAGAGTAAGCATTGCACTGGCAGTACATTCCACTGGGTAAAAAAATCCCAGTGTTAGTAGCAGTATTAGCATATTTTATGATCTGTTAAATATGACATTTTCTCAGTGTTCTAGTTACAGCTGTGCTTGTTATTACATTGTTATAACTCTTTAATAATTGTCCTTTTTATTTGTGTTCACAACTGAGCTGAAAGTTTTTTGCTGCTTTTCAATTCAAAATAATCATATTTGACATTTTGAGTGTCGGTTGTTTTTGTTTTTAAATGTTTCATATGCAATAAATGCAAAACAATATAACAGATGCAAGAAAATGTTTTCATAAAATCATAAAGTCAAGTAGATTTGCAACTAAAAGTTTGTTTTATGTAAATCACTGCTTCCCTGACATAATAATTACTTCATTTACCTGAAATATAGTCTGTGTGGATATGTACATCCTCCAATAGAGACAATTGTTACTCTGCAAGTATCTTTTCCCTTGGAAACTTTGGCAATAAAAGTAGAAACTGCTGATGTTGTGCAATGGACTGCAAGCAGTAAGGTATATGACTGACCTTAAGTAGCATCAGTGGATATCACAGCACAGCTGAAAGAAGGTCACAGCTGCACAACCGCCATTGACAAAATAATAAATTACTGAAAAAGGGCCACAGCGAGTCAGCGAGCAGGGTCGACATCTTAGCGTCTCTCCTGAATAATCCATGAGTGAGATTCTCCCTCATTGCTGTTTTTGAATGTTAAGACAGATTCAGACGTGAACATTAATACTAATAGCTAAGCAAATTTCCCAGAGAACAATACTGAGAGGAAATATTACTCAGTTTAAAGGCTACTGTGAGAAATGGTTCATCATATCCATAATGAAAAAGCTAACAGATGGAGCATGATCTATTGTTTTTCTCTCTGAGGTCTTTTCAGTAACATTTACACAAAGTCCTCTAAACCAGATATTAAATGTTAAAGAATAACTCCAGAGGATAAAACCAAAAGCATTTTCAGGAATACAATTATTTCTGGTTCTGAAATTCATTATTTAAGAAAACACAAGAGGATTTTTGACTGGGTTAGGTCTGCAGGAGTCAAAGTTCCCTTTAAGAAAAGACAAACAAAGTTCCCATTTCCAACTCATGTAAGAAACCCCATTTGAATGTGAATAAGAGTGTGAAAATGAACATAAATAATTCAAATTCCAAGTTTACTACCATGGTCATTGGCACTCCATGGATGTAATAAAATGAAATCCATGTAATCCACGTAACACTGACATTTTTTTAATTTACAGTATATAACAGAGCATATGTGATTTCTAGATAGATGGTCATTTATCCAAGAACTTATAAATGATATAGGACTGGTTAAAAACACCAATTTTTATCTGGATTTTTTGGAGATAGAGAGCAGGAAAGATGATCTAGAATAGCTGACTGGCAGCGCAGTCTTTCACAAAACCCAACAATACCAGAGCATGCTTATCAACGTCCTTAAAATTACCCAATAGAACATCTGACAGAAACTTTAAAAAAGCCCTGGAGGATATATCTGCATTAAAGCTTGTTTCTTATCAACCCTGCCCAGGCATAGTTTAAAGTAGCAGAATAATAATTTGCCTTCCTTTCCTCTGTGAAATATCTAGAGTTCTCGACTGATTTGATGACGTCTTATGAATAGGTACTATATAAACTGAATTAATTGCCAAAAGCAGGTTGCTACCATTTTCCTTGAAATGCAGGTGGTATGTTCCTCGGCAACAGCTTGGCCCGCTTGTTTTGCAGCACAAAAGGGGGCGGAGCAGCCTGCAGTTCTCGGCTCAATGGTGGTTCAGCAGTGGCTGCAGCTTAAAGAGGAAAGAGGAAGATGCTTCTGTTCACAGCTCATCTGTCGCTTGCAGCAGCAAAACATACCCCTCCGTTTCTGTTAGATGAAGCTAGCGGGCAGGCCCAGGCAGTTTTCTTGGACATACAAGTAGGTACACAACAGGTTACTCAAATGGGACTGGGATGGGATGGGAGTGGATGAATCTCCATTAGTCACATGTGTAACGATCTTGGTTCTGTTGGTTTTCTCTAAGTTTTCAGTTTCACGTTTATCCATGTTTTTCCTTGTTTTCTAGCTGTATTGGTGTGTTCTAGATTTATTTAAGTTTCTTGGGTTTTTCTTTGTCTGTCCTCTGTTACCCCCTTGTGTTTTCTTTTCCCTTGGCTTCCTCGTCAGCTCAACTCCTTATCAGCTCGTTAGTCCTGCCTTTGTTCAGTCAGCCATAAATACACTCCCTCTGCAATCCCTCTGTGCTGGTTCCTCGTCTTACTTTGTCTCACACTGGCTCCTTGTGATAGTTTTCCCCTGATGTCTCCATGGTTCTGCGTCTGCATTTGGGTCCTCACAAAAACCTCCAAACAAACCGTGACAACAAGATCTTCTATATCTATCCATAAACAGAACAGGCTAGTTTGATCGGTGTTCCCTACTAAATAAATATATCAATACATTAAAGACAAGCATATAAAATAAGCTTTTAACGTATCACGAGGGATGTGAAATATATTTAGTGAAACCGGTAGGATCTGCTACCACAGTGTTTTCCAAACATGGTCCTCAAGTCCCACTAGCCTGCATGTTTCACATGTTTCCCTGCTATAAAAGCAGGGAAGCATCTATTAGTGTGTTCAATTTCAGAGGCTGCATCGTCCAAGGATCTGGTCTGCCTGGACTGGGTCGTTTGAGGTCGATGAAAATAAGGAGGCCAGAAGAGTTTTGGCTATGGACTCAAACAGGTCCAGCCTGTACACTTTGTTGCCTAGCAACCATGACAGTTGACATAAAAAGCAGGCAAAGAATGGATACCAAACTTCTCACAATTGTTCTAGGTGCAAATAACATTTTCGAGGTGTTTCAGGAGCAGTACCCTCATCTCAGATATCAGATTTATAGTCCCCACACTGCATAGATATTAGAATCTGTGCCTAAATGTCAGCTAAACCCATTTACACACGGACAGATAAAACGTTTTAATAAACCAACCATTACCCGCCACATATCTGACTCATTAACCATTAAAACAACTATTTTCATTCATTTCAGACATAACTATTCAAATACTTATCATAATAAACTGCTCTTCCAATATTCACCACCGCCATGTACCTTATTCTTCTGAGCAGGGAGCAGCCTACTTGCTCTGACTCGCAATGAATCAGGGAATACCCAAGGCCAACGAATCTGGCCTTCGGAGGATGCAGCCACTGAGGACCAGGGTTGATTAATACAATTAACCTCCTATTGAGCCCAGGTGACATCTATGTGGTAAAATCTTTTTTGGTTTTTCTGGAACAACACCTACTTAAATAATTCTCTGCTTAAATATTGATGCTACATACAAAAACTTTTGAACTTTTGAACTTTTTTTAAAACCCTAATGAGACTTTCCCTTAGAAACAAACTTGTAGATAGTTCAAACATTTTGTCTAGGATAAATACATATATATTTCTTTATCTCTTCCTTAAGGATAATTTGGACTGGAGGGTATAACATTACACAAACACACACTCCAGTTAACACACAAGTGACCCAGTTTGCTGGCAGCATTGAAGGACAGTGGGAGCTGACTCACTGAAGAGCAGCCACCGTCAAATGGTTGGAGGAAAAGCTTTTATCCCCAAAAACTTTCCTAAAGCAATCAACAACAACAACTGAAAAATTCTCGTCTGACTTCCCGTTTCTCCGCTCTCCATTTCGGCCATTAAGGCTTCCGCTGGGAATGGAGCGGGAGAAGATGAGTACAAATTAACTTCCTGTCAAAAGAAAACATGCACACACCAACTCTAATTGCATCCTCAAACAGAAGCGCATGCATACACACATGACTTACGAGCACGTTCTGAGAGTGTGGTTTGGCTGGCTGGACATTAAAAATGCATCAGGAGCCAATTAGCGTCGGCCCCAGGTTCTGCAGGAGGAGGAGGAATAAGAGAGCATGGCAAGGGACAGAAAAATAGAGAGAGGCTGATGAAAAGAGAAAACTACAGCACAGATAGGAGTGAAGGAATCCACCAGAGGAAGGGA
This sequence comes from Cyprinodon diabolis, assembly GCA_030533445.1. NCBI lineage: Eukaryota > Metazoa > Chordata > Actinopteri > Cyprinodontiformes > Cyprinodontidae > Cyprinodon > Cyprinodon diabolis. The sequence goes on along the minus strand of CM060075.1, from coordinate 42,439,029 downwards.
GAAAACCCAAAGGGAAAATAAAACATAATGACTATCTAAGATTTGGATAGCAACACATGATTAAAGGGTCAATTTAAAAAATGTTGCAGAATGTTTGCAGACCAGAATCAGACACACTCGTCAGTGCAATCCATCAAGTCCTTTATTTAATAATCCCTCCATCTATCAGTCCATCTCTCCAAGGTTTTCCAGGCTAAGCTCTCCGGAGACACTCAGCTTTTCCAGGTGCATCCCAACACTGGTAAAAAACTATAACCTTGCATAAACTTAAAAAAACAATATTACTGCACTTGACCAACTTTGAATCTTAATAACTAATATATTGAAAGTGAACCAACCTAATGTACTTACTTTTAACTAAATTAACATGAATTAATGTTTGTATTGGCACCAGTTAATTAGTTTAAATATGTTGTCATTTTAATATTCGATGCCAATCTAGGTTTGATGCCATATTCATGTTGAGAATAACTGTTATATTCAATTCCCAGCCAGCTGGGAATTTATATTTCTGATACTTTAAGATGTTTATTGTCCTACTCGATAGGGATGGTAAATATCTTATTTAATCAGATATTATTTGGGCTGTTATATATTGTCATACTTTGTGTTAGAACAATAGATCAAAGAGTGATTTGAGCTCAAATCATGGTCAAACAGGTAATTCTGCACATTCATGGAATAAATTCACCACAAACTTGCATCCTCTTCTCTGGTCATCATGTCAAGATGAAATATGGAAACTGGTTCTTAATGTCCAAAAACCATGATCATGGCATATGGCACAACACATATAACCAAATGATAATTTTCCCATTTCATTTGCCTTCACTCTAAAAATAATTTCCATTTCCCATATTACTGTTAGGAATCCAGTTTGTGTGGGTTGTGTGTTGTGGGTTGTTTGTTTTCTCCCTCCACCACCAGGTGGTGCCCCGTTCTCCTTGTCCCTTCCACACACCTGTGGATGGTTGACTCATTATCTGAGGACTCTTAAGCAGCTGACTGCCACTAGCTCAACGCCAGAGTGTTTGCCAGTTTTGGGTACTCTAGCCAAGCTGAGTTTAGCTGAGTCTATCTGAGTCTTTTTCTCCCTGAGCTCTAACCTTGTTGTTTTTGTCTTTGCCTCTTGGCAGGAAGTCATCCTGCAAACTGGATGTTTTGGCCTTCTTCCCCTGGAAGGATCGTTTGAGCTTCACACTGAGCAGGGGATAAATCTCCACAGGAACCGTTCCAGTTCTCCTGGAAATCTAAGTGGCAGTCAGCTCCATTGCTCCTCAGGGAACCAACTTAACCTAAGTAAAACCTGTCCACCCTCCAACGAGTCAACTAAGTTCCGGAATAACCCACACTGACTGGATTCTGGGAAGGACACCTTTTTCTGGAAACGTGAGTCCCGTTTCAGTCTTTGTTTTTGCAAGTCGTCCAAGTTTCCTACGGAACCTGAACTAAACTCTGAACTTCCCTTCTCACGCATAAATCCACGAATCGTACTATCAATAAACCTGTTAAAACTTTTCTCTGGTTCTCTGAGTGGTTTCCTGCATGTGGGTCAGATCCCTTAAAAAGAACTTGACAATTACAAATTCTATTTTTAAAAATAACACCTGGCCAACAGATTACTTTAAATGTATTTATTAATTGTTAACATAGCCTTAAATGCTGTAAACCCAGGTTTTGTAAATCGACGTTAACTAACCTTGGCAAGCGGTTGCAGTTAGCATCTGTCGCTAACATGCTCACCTCAACAGCCCTCCTGTTCTTTATAACAGCACTAGAGGCTCCCGCTGCCAGTGACAGCAAGGTATCCAGCATTTAACTTGTTTAGCTCTGGATGTAGCCCAGCTGAACAAGAGAGGGATTTGGATAGCTAGTGATTCATTGTCATAACGTTATCTGTTAAAGCATAAACCCTCTTAGACCTCAGCTGGCTAATATTAACTAGTTAACTAGACGAGCTCTCTCACGGTCTGGGCCTTTGACTTGATCACATGCTCTGACTGCATGCAAAACACAAATCACAAGTGACTCAAACAGAAAAATTACCTGCAGTTCATGAATAAATATATAAATATTGAGAGAAATCAAAAACTTTGTTTTTGGGTCCTTTGTACGTGTATTTAGTTCAGGTGAAATCCAACTTGATGTCTCAAAATGCAAAAAGAATGAGTCGCACAATTAAATCAATTATTTTATCCAGTTTTCAGTGACAGTCGTTAGTTTGAATGAACAGCTACATGTTACACTTTTTTCAGTGAAGACACTCTTTAGCAATAAATAGCAAAAGCTAGAGTCCTGCACGGGTGGAGTTTTACCAACCCGCACCCGCCCGGATATCTTCAATTCAAATCAGAACCCGACCCGACCCGTTGATATTTAACCCGCAACCCGACCCGTTAACACATCAAGTAATAGGCTATAGTACGCTGCGCTGAAGAACAGCGTCATTAACCCTGCAGCAGACGTGTATGCACTGACTGTGGCGTTTTTGGAGGGAAGTCCCCACACTGCCAGCAGGGCTTTAAGCTACAACAAGGGTGACCCCAGACAGTGCCTGATTAATATAACATTTCTGATGTCCATAACAACAGACACGCATAAAAAAAAAAATCACCAACTACCCGCCCGCACTAAAAAAATATCCGCCCGACGCCCGACCCGTTTATTTTTATTTACCCGCGGGTACCAGACCCGTTGCAGGACTCTAGCACAAGCTATGAAATATTCATTCTAATCACAGACCTAAACCACCTTAACTCATTCTTTTATATCCAACAGAAGCAACTTTACTCTAAAGGGCTGGGTATACCCTCAAAGCAGTGTGCCACAACGCAAGAGGGACAATCAGGAAATAGCTGTAGGTCTAGATACGGCCGAGGCGGTGAGAAAGTGGGGGCAAGTTTGTGCGACAATGGAGGGACATGAGGGCCAAAAAGAGCGGGGATCCAGCTGGAAAAAGGGTCCCAGCGTTCTCACGCACCTCGCTCTTCTAGTTGTTCCATCTTCATGAGTCGTTTTCCACAATGGCGGCCATACAAACAAAACAAGCCAGTAAGGCACCAAACAGGAAACAGCATAGTGTAGAGTGGACGTAGATTTGACCAAGAGTGTAGGCGAATGGGGGCCATATCAACTCATTGTCCATTAGATATACGATATAAGTGTATTTGTGATGGATGTTGGAGCAAAACGTGTCAATTAAAAGAGCCGCATTAGCAGACGGGAAGTCAGACACTGGAAGACTAAAGCAGATCTGATGAATACCGAAATAACATATGATGCACAGACGGATCCTACATAAATTAACCAAGGACTTCTCCATGCCACATTTAGCAAGAAACGAAAGAGCGAGTGGAGATAGACCATAGTCTATGTGAGCCAGCCTTAGATTTTATGGTTAGACATTTCTAGGAGTCTGTAGAAACCGGTTGCATGAGGAGACCATTCAGTGTCCTGATGCCATTAGACTAGAGATACATCCAAACATTGGTAGACATGAGCTTTCAAGTCCGAGGTTCGACATATTCTGTTCATATCGACCCCATGTCTAACCGCAATTCCTCACCTCCCTCATGTTTAATTAGTTTTCTGTGATGATCCTTTTATCAGGGTTGTCCGTTTGCTAATCCTGAAAAATGGCTTTTCTTAGTTTTGTTTGTTGTGTGTTAGTGTGTGTTGGTGCTGCTGATGGATTCCCCAGCACACCAGCCCATTATTTGGTAATCTTCACACCCTTTCTGTACCTCCTTGATTGATCATTCCCTCAGTAAAAATTCGGCTGGCTTTTCCTCATTTGTTGCCAAATCTTAGTAAATCCTTACGCCTATTCAGTCTTTTCGTTGGTTTAGCTGAATTTTAATGTGCATTTACGGGACAAGAGATTTGATTCTGATCTAGAGTTGCATTTTAATAAAAAAAAAACATAAGAGAAGAGATGGATCGTTGAACTCAAGGTTTTTATTTATATGATGTAAAGGAAGCTCGGGCTCCTTGTCAGGATTTCAAAACCAATTTCTAGTAAAGACAGCTGACCTGAGCCACATTGCTTTTGACCTAAACCTATAGCACAGCCAGCTCTATTGTATGCTATCTAGAGGCTTTTTGATCAACTGTTTGAATGATTTTAAATAAGCTTATAAATCTTTATGATCCCTAAGGTTTATCAGGAGAGAGGTACGTCTGAGTTCTTGGGAAATAGATGTTCGCTCAGCCAGATGTGAAATTGAGGTCAAAATGTTTCAGCTGCAACAGTCACCAATGAAGTTTAGACACTGAATACTGATGACAGGTAGAAAGTATGTTCTCTCTATGAGCTGAGCACAAGGTTAGGAGATAAAACTCAGTTCTACTTAAAATATTCATCATTTTTACTTTGGGAACAGATTTTGAAATACAAAAAAGTAATGTTTGAGGTTTTTAACCACTAAATAGTATACAGTCATTTTTTATCTTGGTTTTGCAATGTTAAGAGCTGCCTTGTGTAAAACAAAGCTTGGCTTTTCAGAGGGCTGAGAGATAGGTAGAAAATTTAAAGTTCCCACTGTTGCCAGATGGCTCTGGGGGTTCCCCTGAGTAACATTGTGGTTCCATTTCTGTTGTTACAAGTAGCTCCCATTGTTGCCTTACAGCTAGATATTCGTGTAGCACCCTGGCTCACTGTCCCTTATAGCAGGAGTCTGCAACCTGTGGCTCTAGAACCACATGTGGCTCTTTAGGCAGTTGAAAATGGCTCTTCATCGCTTTGTCTAAAACATGACCCAGCTGATTCTTAAAAAAAAAAAAAACAGAAATATATATTTTTGATCTTTTATAAGTAGGATCTTTTTGGGGTTTTTTGTCAAATAATTACCCACAAATTTCAGCAACCCATTCAAATTATATTTATCCAGTTTCTGCATGTTTTTCCCTTGCTTTTAAAACCTAAAATTTGAAATCGGACAAATTCCATAAGGTAGATATTTATCAAATCCAACTTATCCTTTTCTTTAAAAATAATTATAATATAAATATGTTTAAAATGAGTTTTATTACCTGGACTGAAGTCAAAAAATGGCTTCTTTGTAAAGGCTGAATAACCCTAATATAACCATAAAACTCTTTGTTTTACGGCTGTTTGGATTATTGTATGGTCATTCCACTGGTTTCCAAGACAAGTATTTGTCCTCCAGTTAGAATCTGCTGTATTGATGACATTGATAGTGCAGGACAGAAAACAAATCCTGACTGTCGGTGTAGGGACACGTGTTGCACTTCCTAAATGAAGAACAACAGGTAAAAATCCATGTAGATGTGTCGATTTGGAACGTTTCATGTTGAAATGCTCAAGTGATTCCCATTTGTAGCATATGTCATTCCCATTTAAGGTACATGTGGGTCACATGTGAAAAATATAACTCCATAGGTGGTTCTGTCCAGGATAAAGTTAAGGAGACAAGCTCTGAGGTGGTTTTCATGCCTACAAAGTATGGAAGAGAACACATACAGTTAGTCACAGTAAAAACTGAGCCCATAGCCACGTCAACCGTAGCATCAATAATCAAATGTGTTGATGGCAGCCACCGAGTTAATATTTCCCTTCAGGATGATGTCACAGCCACACAGGAACAGACCATATGAAGCTACTATGACTACTATGTGGGTTATGTGAAAAAAGATAAGAAAATCATGTAAAAATGTGTGTATCACATGTTAAACATGTTTTTGCCCTCAAATCACATCTTAAAACTTAGCATTCATGTAGGCTTACACTGGAAAAAATTTAAACCTAGATCAATAATTTTTTCCTAAAATAAGTGCATTTGTTCTTGGATTGAGGAGGTAAAAGAGACATTTTGCCAATTGAAACAGACAATTTACACTTAAAATAAGAAATTACAATGGCATTGTCTTATTTCAAGTGCATATTATCTAATTATCTTATTTTAAGAGTAAAAATCTTCATTCCATTGGCAAACTATCTCATTTACCTACTCGAATTAAGGGTAAATACACTTAATTTAAAACATTTTAACTTATTTCTAGATTGTTTTTCCAGTGTATACATGAAACATTACAAATCCACACTACTTACATCATACATGTGCTTTTACATGTGATTCACATGTGTATTATGTGCTGATTTCACTTGTGGTTAATGGGTTTACCTGAAAACCCATGGTATATTTCTGTAAGGGAAGCACAGATATCAATGGATATCTTTGTTTTATTCTAAACTCAATGTAATTACTGGAACCCTGAATGTTTTTATCTACACAGCAAAAACCATCTAAAAATGAGAAAAAATGTCTGAAATTAAGTGTATTTACCATTAATTTGAGTAGCTAAATAAGATAATTTGCCAATGGAATGAGTATTTTTAGTCTTAAAATAAGATAATTAGATAATATTCGCTTGAAATAAGACAGTGCAATTGTGTTTTCTTATTTTAAATGTAAATTGTGTTGTTCCATTGGCAAAGTGTCTTAATTACCTCCTCAATTCAAGAAAAATGCACTTATTGCAAGAAAAAATGACTTATTTAAATTTCAATTTCTTGTAGTGTAGATATACATGAAATATTAATTGTTCTTTTTTTATTTTGTTACTCTTTTTAGGGATTCTTAACATGTTTGCATCAGTCTTCATAACTCTTCATGGTTTCCCTTAAATTAACCGAAAAGTGTTTTCAAAGCTAAATGTGTTTGCAGTGATTTATAAAGCTAATTTAGGGTAAACTCAATGTTTCCTCTTCTGTAGAAGGAAGAGGTAGTCTGCCGTCTACTAATAAATCATGGCAGACGTTTCTATGCTACTACTACTCACTCAAAATGTCAAATATTGAAACTATCTTCAGTTACAGGCAAAGCTTTAAATTACTTCCTGTTAATGCAAATATTTTTCCCAGAAATGACATCTGTCTGAGGGCTCAGATCCTTAGGGAGTCGTTTGAATCCGTTAACATTCTGTTCTTATCACTGATGCTGAGTCTTTGTTACACTTAGGCTCTGAAAATTAAATTCCACCTTCTTTGTCATCTGGGAATAACCGTAATTACCTCTTCCTGTTACACTGCTTACTTCCTCGTTCATGTCATAATTAGTGACTCCTGGGTTAATGATCCCTGGGAAAGCAAACAAATTTAGACGCCTCATTTCAACCAACCAGCGTGTGCCTTGAGTTGACTTAATTAAAAACAAACATCTAATAAATGAGGTGGTTTGGTAATAAAAGGGTCTATTTAACCCTCAACAGTCATATTACATGTTTAGAGGGCTTTTAAAGCAGTAGTGATATTCAGCTTTTGAATATGTTCAATAGACTGAATTTACTGCTACTCGGATCTGGGGGTTTTTCTCCCTTATAACATTTTCTTCTTTGTTGCATTTTATTGACTAATTATAAGTTTAGCATTTCAGGTTCATCAGGATAACAATATGTATTATTTCCACAGAAGGTCTGCCTGGTCTCATGTGTTTTCTTTTCCTCTTTCCTGTGTAAAGCAAAGACAATAACTCTGCTCCCTTTGCCTCTGTGTTTTTATCCTATAGAAAGTAGTGTTGCACCGATACCAGTATCGGACGGGGCCCCGATCCAGCACTAAAATAGTGGTATTGGTATCGGTGAGTACCAACAAATAGGGCACCGATACCATTTTGAGAGCCAAAAGTTTATTCAACTATTGTTACTCACTCCAGGTAGGCAATAAAATGTTCTACTGGATTTACTTTGTCTCAGGTTTTCCCAGCTTCACAAAGGTAGGCAGCCGCTTGACAAAGCCATGATGGCAATTATTTTACATCCAAGTAGTATGCAGTTCTTCATATCACTGCAAAAAATGTAAATCTAAAAAGGTAATTTGTTTCCTAGAAATAAGTGCATATTTTCTTGAACTGAGGTGGTAATTGAGACACTTTGCCAATGGAACTGTCATTACTCAAGTCTTTCTGTTTGTCTGTGTGTTTGTCTTTGTTTTGTTCTCCATTCCACCAGCAGGAGGCGCCTGGTTCCGATCCGCCTCCTCACACACCTGCGGACGGTTACCTCATTACCGGAGCGCTCTTAAGCTGTTGGTTGCCACTACCTAGACGCCAGAGTGTTTGCCAGTTTGGGGTACTCTAGCCAAGCTTTGTTTATTCTGAGTCTAACCTGAGTTTTTTTATATTGCCAGTTTTTTTGTACTCTAGCCAAGCTGAGTTCTCATTGAGTTAGACTGAGTGCTTGTCTCCCTGAGATTCAACTTTGTTTGTCTTTGCCTTTCGTCAGCAAGCCTTCCTGCAAACTGGATCTTTTCCGACCGCCTCTCCCAGGAGGGATCAACTGAGCGACGGATTCAAACAGGAGGTTTGGATCCAGTCACCTTTGAGGTCGTTGAAATCACTCTCTGAGCAAGGAAATCATCTTCACCACGACCCGTTCAAGTACCACAGGAAATCTGGCAACCAGCGTCTCCATCTATCTTCACTGTCCGAGTTCTGGGTAAACCCTGTTCCGGCCTCCACCGAATCAGACAAACACTGGTAAACAAACACACAGATTGGAGTCGAGGTTTCTCCACTTCTCTGGAAACGTGAGTCAACAAACAGATCCACTCCTTCAAGATCAGCGAATGATATTTCCCACTGAGCCTGAACTAACAATCTGTCTTCTTCTCGTCTTCCAGTTCTGGCAGAGCAGAGTTCGGAGAAACTCTGCACCGAGCTCATACAGTATCTTTCAATAAAACCCGTTGACTTTTACTCTGTGTCTCTCTTTTTGGCTTCACTTCATGTGGGTCAGAGCCTTAGATAAAATCAGGACAGGAACGAGACAATTTACATTTTAAATAAGAAAAAAATATTGCATTGTCTTATTTCAGGTCCATATTATCTTATTTTCAGCGTAAAAATACTCATTCCATAGGCAAATAATCTTATTAACCTACTCAAATTAAGGGTAAATACACAAAATTTAAGACATTATTACTTATTACTGGATTGTTTTTGCAGTGTATACACATACGCATCAATTTCAAACAGATGGTATCGGTATCGGCCTATACTCCACAGCCAGGTATCGGTTATCAGTATTGGGGCCAAAAGAAGGCATCGGCAGAACACTAATAGAAAGTGTTTTCTTCTCCCATTTCTTCTTTCAAGCCTCATATACGTTCACAGTGAGTTGGTTTCTGCTGCAGGTCCCTTTCAGTTCAAGGAAAGTACTGCCACCTAATCTTTGGTAAGGGGGGGGGTAGGTTGCTGCAAATAAAAAAATCAGTGTTGGTGCCTGAAATTTTGTGCTTCACAGACGAGAAAAGGACACTTCAGATGAATAAAAGACGAGATAAAAAAGAATGATAGTTTGCACAAGTGTGCAGACAATTTTTATTTCTTTATAAATAAAGAAAAGGCAGGTTGTAATATAGCAGAAAGTCTGGACTGTTCAAGCAGAGGGTCAGATTGCTCTGGCTGTGAGGTATGAACTGCCTCTGTGGAGGTCTGTTTTTGCCATTAGTGCTCTGAAGTGCCAACCTGCCAGTCATTATGTGTGGGGGTCAGCAGAAATATTGGCTGCTCTTTTTTTGTCTATAGACTTGTACAGGTTGGAGAGAGATGGTCAGTGTCGATTATCCTCTCTGCAGACATTTTTTTAATCGCAGTTTTGATCTGTGCTCTTCAGCATGAGACACACAACAATGGATGTATCAAAACAGTTTGAGTAATAGCCAAGAAAACGATTACCAGCAGCTCTTGTCGAAGGTTGTTGTTCCTGAGTTACGACAGGACGCACCACGTCCTTCCCTAAACATTAATTATGCTAGGACATTTTTACATAACGAGAAACCACTGTCTTTGATAACCTGAGCTGGAGGTTCAGGGTCTACAGAGTCTTGTTGAGGATGGGTAAAGGAAGAAAAACCTCCCGCACTTTCATGCTCAATATGAGCGGCCTTTCTGCCGAGGCAACAGGTGTGTCTAGGAGAGAGAAACGGACATACCAAAGGAACATTGAACCAAACATAAATACTTTCTATGTTAGAAAAAGTAACAGTAAACTAGCTCTATATAGGACTCTTTCTATGATAGACCGTTAAGCAGATGGGTTTAGAGCCAGTTTTAATGTCAAAAAGTATGGAAGAGAGCACATCCAGATAGCCACAATAAAAACTGAGCCGATACCTATGTCTAGGAGAGAAACAGGACTAAACCCTAAAAAACAGACTCAACTCTATCATCTATAATCAAAGGCGTTGATGGCAGCTGCACATTTGATATTTTTCTCCTGGATTGGGGTCACTGCAAAACAGGAAAGGACCGTGTGAAGCTACTAGGATGACAAAAGGCAGAGAGAGCATAACGTTAGAGATTGAACTTAAAAAATACTGCAGAGTGGGAAAACAGAGATATAAAAGGCAGAATGATGAAAAGAGGTCCCAATGTCATCCAGCATTCTAAGGCTTTAGCAGCATAACTATAGAGATAGCTCAGGATAACCTGAGTCACTCTAACTTTAAGCTTTATCAAAAAGGACATTTTTAAGTCTTGCCTTATGAGTAGACAAGGCGTCTGCCTCACAGAGTAAAACTGGTAGTTGGTTCCACAGGAGAGGAGCCTGATAACTGAAAGATCTATCTCCTATTCTACTTTAAGAAAGGACATGATCTCCTGTATGAGAAGGAGGATTTTAGATTATATTCTGCATTTAACAGGAAGCCAATGAAGAGGTGTTGCCTCTTCAGAACTCTGGCTGTAGCAGTTATATCAGCTGTGCAGGGATGTTGTCAAGAAATTCCCAGTAATCTCCACCATTTATAGCAGGTTTAGCTCTCAGCAGTTCTAAGCTGTGTATTAGTCCACATCCTGTCTGCAGTATTAATGGTTTTTCCTATGGTTCAGAACACTGACAGTGATTTCACCGGCAAGTTCAAATAGTTTCATGGACAGTTCCATTGAAGAGCAGCTGTTTGTCTACGAGAAGAAGAGTAGAGGGGTGACAGGACACATCCCTGGGGGACTCCAAATTTGATAGTTTGTTGACAAAAAAAAGATGCTACCCAGATTCATTATATGTTGCTGGTAAACTGGAGATCCACTGACAGGCAGAGGCCAGCTGGGTAAGCTGGGGTGAAGATTGAGCTAAAGTCAATAAAAGAGAATCCTTGCATCAGATACATCTACAGTGAATGTGGTGAAAATGAACCATTGCATGGTAACACAGAGACTAACAGGACACACAACCGTTCACGCACACACCTAAGGAGGAATTAGATAAGCCAGTGAACACAACAATCATTTTTTTAGACTGTGGAAGGAAGCTGGAGTACCCAGAGAGAACCCATGCATGCTCAGGGAGAACAGAGAGACCCTGGGCCGGGAATTGAACTCTGAACCTTCTTGCTGCAAGGCAGCAGTGCTACTCACTGCACCACTGAGCAGCCCTCCAGGTAAACATCCCCATGCTATTTAAATTGAAGGTAGCCCATGTTCTAAAAAAGCGTCAATACCAGAAACTTCAAAGAATCTCATCACCACTGTGGTCAGAGCAACAGGCCAAGTATTTGCAAACATGTGACAGCAGCTACAGAAAATTTGATTTCAAGTTCAGAATTTAAATTGGGATTAATTGCCAAAGTTTAAAAGAAATTCCACATATATAAATATGACATAAGAAAAATACTCAAGTCACACTTAAAAAAGTGACTTCTATCTAATTTTCTAAAATGAATTCCAGCATGAATCCTCCGCTTTCTGCTGTCCCTGAGTGTCCCCCTGCACTGCCTGCATCATTTTAAAATTACTTATACGGAAAAGATGGCATTTGGTTGAATACAGAATAATTGGGTCACTTAATTCAGGCTCACAAAGCAACAGCATCTGTTAAAGTCTCTTCAAAGGGGACTTCAAAAAGTGCCTCTTTACATAATAGTGAAATAACTGCAGCCTGTGGAGATGTGTGTGTTTGTCATTTGTAAGCTTCAGTTTGCATCTTTATTTTGTGACTCTGAAAAGCAGACGTAAGCCTTTGGTTTCAGTTTCTATGCAAACACTCATGCATCAGTGAGGCTGAAAAGTAATCCCACTACTTTGGAGAATGTCTGAATCATGTCCTCTGAGTATCTGGTGCTAAAGATGTCAGAAACACAGCATTGAAATAAAATCAGCCTCAGCAGGAGGCCAGCAGAGACAAGGCTGTTAGATGATCTTTTGCCTCCATCTAGTGGTTGATAGAGGAATTACACATCCATCTATGCCCACTGGCTAATTCTAATGGTTGCATAGACACGTCTTTGCTGTGTCTAAACAAATGTATTTTAAGAAAAGCATTAAAATGGTTACAATTCAAAGTATAAGAATGAACAGAGATGAATTCGGCTGGGAATTATAGCACAGGGGATGATTTGGGAATTTGCCTGCAGGTTTCTCTGTGTGTAAATATATGTGGGTGAGAAAATAGGTTAATATTATTTATGCATATATGCAGGTAGATGTATATATATATATGGATATAAGTATTATTTTCATCTGGTTCAGGAAATATTGATATAGTTATTAATTTTGTTTTGTTTTTTTCTTCCTTTTTCTTTCCGTTTGGAAAGGGTACTGGAAACAAGAAGACTCACAGTCACCGAGTAAGTTGTGGATTAATTTGAGTAACATGTATTTGACTATGTAAACTTGATAATAAGATATTGTATTTACACTTAGAAACATGAAAGTATTTGTTCATTATACGTTTTGTTGGTGAGATGTCTGTCTGAGATTAAAAAAATTCAATTCAGTTTATTTAAATAGCGCCAATTCACAACACATGTCATCTCAAGGCACTTTACAGTTCAGCAGATCATACGGTCAAACTGATTCAAAGTTTTCTATCTAAGGAAAACCAGTTGATTGCATCAACTCATTGACTCTTCAGCAATCCCTCACACTAAGCACGCTTGTAGTGATAGTGGAGAGGAAAAACTCCCTTTTAACAGGAAGAAACCTTCAGCAGAACCAGGCTCAGCGTGCCATCTGCTGAGGCCGACTGGGGTTCAGGAAGACAGAAGCAGAGATACAAAACTTAACTGCAGAAGTAAAAGTATCATCAAATACTGTTTTAGTTACAAATTACCTCTATTCAGCGCTTCAAGCCAGTGGGTTATGCCTTTAATGCTATTTCATATGCAATAGAAACATGGGTAATATTTTATTAACATATAGTTTTATTGCAAAAGCGTAATAAAAAAAACGGAAATAATATTTAAAAATCAGTCAACTTTTAAAAAAAATGTCAGTGGCCTAATCCTCTTCCGTAAAATTCCCACAGACTCTACTGATGCAAACTGGCCTGTTCCTGAACATAATGTTATGTTGCTCACAAGGGAAGAAGACAGAAGACTGAAAGACCAGATAACACTAATAACCACCATCTATTGATTCATATTATTTATTTTAGAAAATGGAAGAGGCTCATTTTTGGATTTCTCACTTGATTTTTATTTCAATATTAATTAATATGTAAAAATGGATAAAAACATCATAAAATGTATTTATTTGGTCTATAAGCTGGAAATGTCCCCAGATTAGATTGCAGAGATCTGGTCAACTTAAACTTAAACACCAGAAAAACTGCACTAGGTGTGAAATATTGGACAAAAAAAGTTTATTTATTTATTTATGTATTTTATTTATTTATTTATTTATTTTTTCCTTGTTTCGGCTTAAGGTGAAATCTTCCGTTGTAATGCTGGATTCCAGACGGTTGGGGGCAGCACTGCGCCAATCAACCCATCCCTTCTACCGTTTGCTTGGAAGAGGAAAGTAAACGAGGACAAACAAAACGTCAAGCGAAGCCTTTCTCTTGTCATTTCAGCTAAAATGTTATATCTGCGTAGAACCTTTCGGTAAGTTCAAAACAGACTAACTTATATTTCCGTCTTGATATTAAATAAGCAGAGTTTTAACAGACTGAGGCTGACAGACCGCTTTAATCGAGACAATTAAATGAAAGAGACAAACAGGAAGTCTCACCACTTTCTCTGAGTTTAGTTACTTTTTTTTTTTTTTTTTTTTTTAGAGTTTATAAAAATACATGAACTGTATATCAGTGGGGTTTAAATCGTTATGTCCGAAAGAGAGGAGCCGCCTTGTGCCCCATTTCTAAGCCGGGGAGGCGAACGACCGGCGCGCGGGGAGCGCGGAGCTTATGTGTGACGTTCAGCTTCAGGGTACAGGAATACAGAATTCACTTTATTTAAGAAAATATATCAAATAAAGCTGCTGAAAACAATGAAAATCAATTTCTACAGTTTCCCAAAATGTAGTTTATTGTTTTCTAACTTTGTGACAAAAAATAAACCTGAAATTAATTTATTTCCAGTATTATTTTTTTCATTTTTCAAATGATCTATTCATAATTCGATGTTTTACTGCATTTAAAGTATTTAAACATGAAGGCTGAGTTATTTAAGCCTTCAGCCTCTGAGCTTGAAATGAGTCAGAAGAGGAAATGAATTACTTCTGTTTTTGGCAGCCTAGAAATTCCCAGCCTCTTGGTTTTTCACTTTCATACCTGCCTAAAACTCACAGCCAGTAAAATGTAGAATAAAGTTCAGTATTTGGGCTGAATTTGATCACTTCCCACCCTGCCTTCATGAGGAGGTGGGGACCTTCCGCTTCCTTTGCAGAACTGCCAGCCGGGGCCCTGCAGCAGCCCACAGCTGGATTGCATCACCGAGCTGCAGACACAGATGTCCTCATTCAGTTTTTTTAATAATCTTCAGTCACATTTTCTTTATTTAATCCTGCAGGGTGAAAACAAGCTAGAATGTGAAGCCATTTAGGTTGAAACTGTGCAACCTGGAGCTTGCTGTGCTGTAAGCTCTCCTCTTCTCTCTAGGGGCCTCATCTCAAACCTCAAGCAGACCTCAGTTCGGCGCCACAGCCCCTGAGATGCGTCTCTGTACTTCCCTCTGCCGCTGTGAGCGAGTTCCCCTCAGCGCCCGCCTTCACGCCGCCCAGACATCTGCCTGTTTTGTCTTGCCGCAGAACCTGTTGGCCCCCATGTTCCCGCCCTGGGGAAGAATGTAGGGTGTTGTTGCGTCATCTTCGTTTCCTCTCGTTTGCTGCCTGCAGGTCTGGGTTTTTTTTTTTTTCTGTGCTGCTGAGAGAGACAGGTCAGAAACAACCAGCAGACACACGGTTAACCGCGGGAGGGGCAGGAGACGCTGCCAGGCTCCTGAGCTTCCAGGGATGAGGCTGGATCAGACAAACAAACTGCGCTGAGGAGCAGCCTGATTTACAGCACAGCAGGAGGAGATGCTGAATCTGACTTATTCTCACATCATAAGATTCAGAAGAGAAAAAACAGAAATAGTTTCTTTACAAACTAGAACGGGAAACTTGACCCTGTATTGCTTTTTAGACCAAAAGCTAAAACTCTCACCTGATCTGGATCATTACCAAAGGGATTGTTCTTTGGCACGAGGCGCGACTCTGCTAAAAAATCTCCTTACGACGTGTTCTGATGTTTTCCAGTAATCCTCCTCACTAACCAACAAACAGTTTATTAAGATAATAAATCACTCTGGCATCACACATTTTGTAAATCAAAATATATTCTAATCCAGAAATGAAGATTGAATCAAAGGTTTCTAGAGGAACTTTTATTTTTTCTCAGATTTTCTTTTACTTTTCAGTTTTATTTTTTCCCATTTTATTTAATTCTTTATAGATGTTCTAATTTTCTTTTAGCTGGTTTTATTCTTTCTAATCTTTTTTATTTTTCAGTGTCTATTTTTTCTCGGCTTGAATTCAATTAGTTGCATTAATTTCTGGTTACGTTTTCTTTAATTCTCTGGAGTGGGAAGTGAAAAAACATTTCTATTGGTCTGTATTGAGGTTAGCTAGATAAATTTTTGAGTCGCAGTTTTATTTGTTTTTTAGAGTTTCTGGACTGTTAAGTTTATTCTTTATTAATCGTGTGTGTTGCTAATCTGCCAGATTAGATGGAGTAGAAGGCCTTCCTTCACATGCTGGATTACACTGTGTGAACAGAGGCCGTCTAATGAGGACAGTCTTCTTGTCTGTAGAAAATACAAAGGATAAGGACACATCCTGGAGCCAGACTGATGAAGGAAAGCTATCTGTAATCAGCTAAGCATCCACCTGATGCAACACATAGACTCATGAGGTATAAGAAGCAGGAGATGACCTTGTTGGGGGTAAATTTTCCCGGATGCCAACGCTTGCTGACGTTTTGAGACTACAGCTGTGGAACTGGGATAAACTCCTGTTTTAATATTCCTTTTTATATAGTTTTACCCATAGTTTAAGTTAAGACGAATTATACTAAGTAACTCCGTAAAAGTTTAAAAAAACAATCCACTGGACTTGGTTTCCAAGATTTGATGATTGAGAATCTTGATCAGCATATACTAAGTAACTTGCACCCAGGAAAAGAACCGGAAGTGAAGTTCCAAGGCTAGGGCCCTATTAAATCTGTTTTATTTTTTCCCAAATTCCTTTTTTTCCGTTTTAATTTTTGAAAATTCAGTTTTTTCCGTTTTATGTATGTATTTTTGCGCTTCCAATCAATGGAATGTTGACAAAACTTGCAAATCAATAGTTCACCTGACACGTAAAAGTCACAAGGGAACTGCTCGGCTCTGTACTCAGGGCTTAGCGTCGTGTTTCTCAACTTCGAAAGCGAAGCTGTGGAGAGCCGCTTTGCCATTTTTTCAATGTTTTGATGGGGGAGGGTGAGCGGAAATGACGGAGCGGGAGCGGTTGTGTCGCCCAGATTTGCATCCGCCGGTGTGCATTTCCCCCCGACGAAAACAACAAAAATAGAATTTCATTTCAAATGTAGAAATTCCACGTTTACACTAGATTCCGCGTTAATTTTCCAATTCCGTGATTGCGGAAATTATAGGGGCCTACAAGGCCTAACCGCCTTCAGAGGGAACTAACTTCCTAATAAACAGAATTAACAGGACTCGACGTTCAGAGAATGCGATCTGGAAAACGCAGTTTGAAAAGAATTTAATTTGAAAAACGTGATTTGAAATATTATATAGTGAAAGTAAATGTAAGCTTGTTTGAATAAATCAACTAAAAACGGAATTTGAAAATGTTGGTGAAGGTTCTCAGTCATCCAGGTCATAGTCGTTCCAAAAAAAAGAAAATTAAAAACAATCCAGTGGACTTTGTTTCCAAGTTTGAAGACGTTTCGCTTCTCATCCAGGAAGCTTTTTCATTTAAAAAATGTCAGGAATAACGTTGAGTTTGAGGTTTTGTACGGCAGCCCAAGAAAGCCTTGTTTTTGTTTTGAAAACGTGCAAATTGAAACGGACGAAGGGGCCCACCCCTTTGGAATGGGTGCCGTTTGGCCTCTTATGCGCAATGTCCCATACCAGTTTGGAAACAAAGTCCTGTGGATTGTCTTTAATTTTCTTTTTTTGAAATTTGGAAACAGAAAATCTATAAAAAACAAAGAAAAACAGATGTTAAAGACGTGGTTTCCTTTTTTATAATTATTTTCTTCCCACTTTATGATCTTTTAAAGATTATTTTTAGGCTCTAGTGGCCTTTATTTAGTTATATTTTTGAAAGAATGTAGACAGGAAAGCGGGTTACAAGAGAGAGGAGAAAGTTCAGCAGGACCCGGACTCGAACCTGCAACTAAAGGTATTTCGGTCATTGGCTCTACCTCCACACCATAGCAGCACCCCAGAGCTTCCACAAAACTAGTTCAATTATCAATAAACTCACCTAATTGGTTCGATTTTAAAGAAAAGTTCAGGTCAGACAGCTTGTAGTTTCACCCTTTAGCCACCAGATGGCAGCATAGAACCACATGAACTGATCGAGTTTCTGTAACATCTACCTTCTTATTCAGCTCACATCTGTTTTTTCTGTATTCTGTATTTTATTTCTGATTACCATTGCCTAATAGGCTCTTGTAGAATTTAACAAATCAAATAAATTTATAAAGTGAAATATTGTCTTGTTAGTGCTGGATAATCTGGCCCAGTTTTTTATTTCTTTCTTACTTTTTTTTTTTTTTGATAGAATCTAGAGCAGTTTGAGGATGAAAGGTCAGGTTAAATTTTAGCAGTTTCCATAATCTGAAGCTGTAATCTGAAAAAAAACAAACAAAAAAAAAACTACTTTATTGAAATGTCCTTCGTTCATTGAATGCATCATACCTGCTGACTCCACCTGCCTGATAAGAAAAAAGAATAGAAAAGAGAAAAGGTTGGTGTTGATTGTCAAGTTGTGTCATCAGTTAAACATTAGTTTGCTCACATTGATGTTGCAGCTGATTCTTCAAAACACAATTTCAGGAAAAACATGTAAAACATGAGGTGGAAGATTTGGGAGCAGAGCTCCTAGACTATCAAAAATAAACTCCCTGATAACTCTCAACATGAAAGGAAATGAATTGCTTTTCCTGAACTTTCTAAGATTTTTCCTGATTTTCAGTCCTTTTGGGGCTTTTCAAAAAAACTGGAGCAACAGTGTGTACACTGGAAAAATAATCTAGAAATAAGTGAGAATTTCTTAAATTAAGTGTATCTACCCTTAATTTGAGTAGGTAAACAGGATAGTTTTCCAATAAAATTAGCATTTTTACTCTTAAAATAAGTTTATTAAATAATATGCGCTTGAAATGATGCAATTGTGTTTTCTTATTTTAAGTGTAAATTCTCTTGTTCCATTGGCAAAATGTCTTTTACCTTCTCAATCCAAGAACAAATGCATGTATTTTGAGAAAAATTACTTATTTAGATTTAGATTTTTTCCAGTGTAATTTTATGTTGCATCTGTGCTTTTATTGTAAAGTGCTGGTTGTCGGATTTTGTAAGGAAATTTTATGGGGTTGCCATGGGAAACCGAAAATCCAAACTAGGGATGTCCTGATATTTGATATTAATATCGGATATCGACGTGCATCTAAAATCTCTGATATTTTTATGCTGATTAAAAGTTTCTGTAACTGTTTGGTTAATTTTTCATAGGTCGGTTGTTTTCATAGATAGATAGATAGATAGATAGATAGATAGATAGATAAAACTTTATTAAAATAGTTAATGATAAAAAGCAAAATACAAGTACCATTATCGACTACCAGTGTCTCCACAGCTTAGACTTATATCGGATTGCACTACGTGTGGTATCAGTAAGTGACAAGATAATATCGTTTCCAGATGCATTTAACCTACAAATAAACTTATACATTAATAAGTCATACTCTTGCTTTTGACCCTTGTTCCCTGTTTCAGTAATATTACTTGATCAAGCCTTTTCTGTCATTCTACTATTTAAAATACAAGAGGCGTTCAGTAAATAATGCCCCTAACCCACTTCCAGTTGTTTGATCTAGATCTGGGTCTGGTCACGGGTTTAGTAGCTTCAGTAGGGAGGCCCAGATGTCCTTCTCCCCAGCCACTTGGGGCCAGCTCCTCCGGGGAAATCCTAAGGCGCTCCCAGGCAGGCCAAGAAACAGTCCCTCCAGCGTGTCCTGGGTCTCCCCCTGGGCCTCCTCCCTGTGGGACGGGCCCGGAACACCTCTTCAGGGAGACGTATAGGAGGCATCCTTTTAATCTAGATGAAATTCTGCATATGCAATTATTTATATCTCTATAGATTAAAGGCCAAATTACGCTTCTGACGCATAGCCTCTGCAACCGACAAATCTGTCTCTGTGCGGGACCACGGCCCCCTGTGCAGAGGTTGCAACCGTTGTTGCGCACTTCAAAAAAATCCTGACTATGCGTCGGACGGTCTCAAAACCCACGCAGACCTCAAGCGGAAGTGCGCAGACAAAAACCAGCTGTGATTGGTCCTCGGTATGCCCTTCCGGCTGTCTGTTTGATCGTCCTTCTCGATTCGGTGCCGGGGTGGGACATTTTTAAAAACCGAGGAACAACTACAATGGACAACTACGACGAAAGGTTAATCGGTCTTTTTGCCAACTCCATTAACAGAACCTGTTCTTCTTCGATGTCTAGCAACTCTAGATCCATCACCGTGACCATGATATCTTGCAGACTCGCGATTGTTCTTTTGGAAAATAAAAACTCCTACTGGCACGTCGAGTTCTCGAATAGGCTCCCCCTTGCTCTTTGGCGGGAAACTGCTGTGCGTCCCTAGAAATTCCAGAGCGACGGTGCAGCAGCATACCAGCAAAACTGGTTCCCCACCAGACCCAAGCAACATTTGATATGTGTTGTTGCAGAAGTGTAACCTGGCCTTTAGTGGGAAATTACAGCTCTGAACTAATTGTTGTTTCTGATTTACAGGTGTCTGAACTGAGTCGGGTGTGAAATGGAGCCTGTCGATTGTCGAGCAGTGATTAGTTTTTCGTATTTAAAAGGACGCACACCACAGGAGACTTTTGTTGAAATGAAAGTCACTTATGGTGATGATGCCCCCTCATATGACTTTGTAGAAGGCTGGCATCGTGAATTCAAACACGGTCAGAGGTCTATGGAAACAGCTCCCAGATCCGGTCGTCCTCCTTCTGCCATTGATGAGTCATCTGTCCGTCAGGTTGAGGCTGCCATTTTGCTAGATGGACGGATAACTGTTCGCCAAATAGCCCATGAGGTCAAGATTAGTACCGGGTCTGTGGAAACTGTCATTAATTACCATTTGCATTTACAAAAAGTGTCTGCCAGATGGACTCCCAGGATGCTCACACCTTTCCCGAAGCAAGAACGCGTCGAGTGCTCGCGGATGAATTTGGAGACGTGCCGAAAAGATGACTCGACTGATTACACGGTTTGAAAGCTGGGTCCATCGCTATCCCTGTAATCCAGGGACCAAAGGCCAGTCAGTGCATTGGAAGCACCTATACTCACTTCCTCCGAAGAAGGGAAGGGTGCAGCCCTCCGCTGGCAAGGTCATGCTCACAGTCTTCCAGGACCTGGATGGAGTAGTGATGACAGGTTTCCTGGCTAAGGCTACCACAGTGACAGGGGCTTAATATGCTTCACTTTTGAGGAAATTAAAAGAAGCTATCAAAATCAAGTGGCGGGGCAAGATCAGCAAAGGCATCCTCCTCTTGCAGGACAACTCTCCGGTCCACAACTCGCATGTTCTCATATCAGAGGCACAGGCGTGCGGCTATTAACTCCTCCCCCATCCCCCCTTCTCTCCTTACCTTGCACCCTCTAACTTTCACCTCTCCCCAGCTGTTAAGTTGTTTCTGAAAGGAAAGTGCTTCCCAGATGACTTGGCCTTGATTTCTGAAGTCACGTCGTGGTTGGAGGACCAACCTGGGGAGTTCTACAAAAACATTCTCCTATGTGGAAAAAGACTAATAACTTTGTCATTGCTGTATTGCTATGGGAAGCCCATCCATCCATCTTCTTCCACTTATCTGGGGTCTGGTCACGGGTTTAGTAGCTTCAGTAGGGAGGCCCAGATGTCCTTCTCCCCAGCCACTTGGGGCCAGCTCCTCCGGGGAAATCCCAAGGCGCTCCCAGGCAGGCCAAGAAACAGTCCCTCCAGCGTGTCCTGGGTCTCCCCCTGGGCCTCCTCCCTGTGGGACGGGCCCGGAACACCTCTTCAGGGAGACGTATAGGAGGCATCCTAATGAGATGCCCGAGCCACCTCAACTGCCCCCTTTTAACTTGGAGAGGCTCTATGGGAAGCCCCTTGCAGGTAATTAAAGCTGGTAGGATTCATGCTAATATTGTATCGGGTCAATATCAGTATTGACATAGCTGGAATATCGGTATCATATCGGAAATGAAAAAGTTGTATCAGGACATCCTTAATCCAAACTGAAGGTGCTAGGAGGCTAATGAACTCCTAAATATTATGAAACAATAATTCCAGCCACTAAATAATATAAACATTACAACAATGCCAGCGCAGGAATGACAGGTGATGTTATGCAATAACTTTATTTTCGGAAACTAGCACAGCACGTCTGGTCGGATGATTCTTTGAAACCAAAGCAGCACAAACGGCAGGTTTACCTGCTCAAATCTGCACTAAACCAGGTTTAGAAAAGTAAACATATTTCTCTCTTTAAAAAGAAAAGAACAAAGTTTTTAATCAATGTGGGGATGGTTTGACCTTTGTACACTAACCAAGCACTAACCGTTCAGTCTTTGCTGAGTTTTTCACACGGATGTGGTCTCAGCCTCACACGCTCAGCTGCGCTCCTGGTGACTGAATTGAGCACATGGGACTTTCAGTGTGCACATGTGGTGTAAAATGCGCCCATTTAGCTTATATAGGCTGGTGGGGAATGAAAATAGATGACCCCAATATGGCCGAGGAGCATAATATACACTCATGGTTCACTTTTGTGCTGATGCTGACGCCATACTGAACATCCTGAATTTAACATCAAGGAGTGGAAAAAGAAAACACACCTTTTTTTCTTTTGATCAATATTTACTGTATTGATAGTTTTCTTTTCTGGAAAATTATGAAAAATAATTTTTGGGGGGAATTTTCTTCCTTATTAACTTCCTTCCTCCCTCCCGTCCTTTCTTCCTTATTCACCTCATTGATTCCTTTCTTCTTTTTTCACTTCATTTCTTCCTTATTCACCTCATTCCTTCCTTCATTATTCACTTCATTCCTTCTTTCCTTCTTTATTCACCTCATTCGTTCCTTCTTTCCTTCCCTAATTACATCATTCCTTTCTTCCTTCCTTCCTTATTCACTTCCTTCCTTATTTACATCATTATTTCCTTCCTTCCTTATTCACATCATTATTTCCTTCCTTCCTTCCTTCCTTCCTCACCTCATTCTTTCCTTTCTTCCTTTTCACTTCCTTTCTTCCTTATTCACCTCATTCCTTCCTTTCCTTCCTTATTCACTTCCTTCCTTCCTTATTCACCTAATTCCTTCCTTCTTCCCTCCCCTATTCACTTCCTTCCTTCCTTCCTTCCTTCCTTCTTCACATCATTCCTTTCTTCCTTCCCTATTCACATCCTACCTACCTACCTATCCACCCACCCACCCTGTAAGTGGGCTTCAAGATGAGCCTGGAGGAACTGTCAGGTGATAACATTTATAAATTGCCGCATGTTGTCTGACAACAGTGTCTAATTTCACTTGCGCTGCTTCTCCTGTTAATACGGTAAAGCCATTCATAGCACCAGGCTGCACATGATCCAAATGATCCAATGAGCTGCTGTCAGTCTGGGTCGCTGCTGCTGCTACTTTTAGACACAGCAGGCAAACCTGTGGCAAGCCGGGCGATGGGAAAGAAGGAGAAGATGATGAGAAAAAGAGAGCAGAGAAAGTGTGGACTGCTGGAAGAACTGTGGTGAACTGGTGAAAGAAAAGTGAAATGGTGCTCAAAGATGACCCTGCACATTTAGAGGATGTTTGGCTCAACCTGCAGCTGTGAAGCAGGACTCTCCACCATGGACAGAATCAAAAATAAATATGGATCCAGGCTCAGAATGAGCACCTTGATATGTGCTTTAGAATGGCTTAGTCTCCATTCAAACCCAGGTTTAAAGCCTTGCAGGGCAGCCTAAAGCCCACTGCCAACATTAAGACATAATGAAGAAAAAAAATATATATTAAAAAAAAGGTCAGTTCAGATGATTTATAAAATATGTTAATCGAGAAATTGTCTTTATTCCAAACTGAACGATTGTTCTCTACTTTAAAAAACACTTCAGATTTATTTTTATTTAAAAATCCTATATATAACATGAGTGCATAAAAGCCTGCTTTTTGTTTCAGTGTTAAATTCTGTTTAAAGTAACAGATTATGATTAAAAATGTCTCCTGACCTTTACTGTTTGACCCCGCTGATTTTGAAGTGGTTACGCCTGGTCTATATGCTATTTATGAGTCATCATCATTCCTTTTTAGACAAATATTGTGTCAGCTCCTCTCCATATTATTTTCGCTATTGAATATTTTTTCAATGAACTGGTAGTTTCTGCATCGCACTAATAGTTACTGTCAGACGTTTGTCACCGTTTACAGACAAAAATGTTTGAACTGCCGGTAAATCCGGCAGCATGTTTGAGTTCCCTCTGTTTACTCTGCTGCAGTGCAGGAACACAAAGTACAGCAAACAGCCGCCGCATCCCTCAGTGTTGCTCAGAGCTGTTGCTCAACTCCAATCAGACCTGACTGAGGTTTTCTGGTGAGTCGGAAGTTTGACGTGCTGTAGGAGGGTTCAAAAGATCCCACTGCAGGGCCGGAGGAAACATTCAGGACCTTCAGAGAGAAGAACAACAACAGGGAGATGAAGAGGCTCAGCTTACTACTCTGTTTGGCTGCTATGGCCGCAGCGCAGGTAACTTCTTAGTGACTCAGATCTAGCTTTAGTTAACCAGATTTGAGACTTTAGATGAACAGAAGTCTGATTTGAGTTGATTCTGTTTAGATATCTCAGTGACAAATAAAAAAAGCAGTTCAAAAATATCTAATGGCATGAATTAACTCCTGGCAGATGCTGTTGATTGTCAAAAAGGAACCAATCCATTTGTTTTATTTATATGTTTTTATTTAGCTAATCATTCTAGCAGTTAATACTTAGAGTTTAATACTGATACCTTAATATCTGCTCCAATCTGTGTGTCGATAGAGAAGGGAAACTTGGTTTAACACAACCAGATAAATAATCAAGGAGAGACCGTGATCCTGTCTGATGACGGGGCAACATGTTAAAATAAAAGCCACTGCACCTTCAGGATGAATAATAAAAAAAAATTAAAGTTAGACATACTGTTGGCACACATATTCACTCCATAATTTATTTCATTATTTTTGCAATCAAGGTACATATTTTGTTAATGGAAATTTGAAAAAAAAAAATAAAAAAATAAAAGAGATTTTTTAGAAAGACCTTTGGTGAAAATAACATGTTTGAAACATTTTAATCAGAAAAGTGTTGAAAGCAACTTTGCTTTTTTTCTGTTTTTCAAAATTCTGTTTTAAATTTTTTTTTATTTTATTGTTGTTTTATTGTTTACAACTGTTACATTTTACCTTTTTTTTTCAAATTTCTTTTTTAGATTTAATTTTTACGAACTTCATTCTTTTTGGAAAAAAAGGTTGAAAAAAGAAATTACAAAAAATAAAATCTGCAAAAAAAAATCTAAACATATATGAAAGATTTATTAAAGAAATAATGAATTAGACAAAATAAATCTGAGAAAATATTGTTTATTTAAAAAAAATTTAAAAGTTTCATCTTGATTATTATTTTTTTTTTTCTTCAAATATTTTACGAAACATTGAATGTAATAATAATGGAAAAAAATTCACTCTGTATAATCGGAGTTTAAAATGAATTTTGCTGTTTTCTATGATTTTTTTTTTCAATATTCTTTGTTTTATTTTTTTTTATTTTATTGTAGTTTTATTGTTTACAACTTTTACATTTTACTTATTTTCAGGTTTCATTTTAAAAACTTCATTCTTTTCAAGTTACATTTTACAGATTGCATTCCCTTAACCTCTGGAGGCAGGCTTTCCTCTGGAGTGAGGAACAAAGATGCATTTCTATTGGTCTGCTGGAAGTTAACATTTTTATTCATCAATGCGTGCATTAAGAGCGAGATTTGTATCGAGCTTGAAGTGAAGATAATGTGATGTGTGAAACGCAGTTTGAAAAGAATGCAATTTATGACACTGTGTCTGAAAAAAAAACAAATAATTCGAAAAAATAAAACATCTGTGTTGATGTCGCCCTTATTCCATCCCAGCCTACAGTGGTCGACCCCCGAGGATCGCGTCCCGTGGAGCACGCCACCAGGGATGAAAAATGTGCCACCCAGAAGGAGTGGCCTTTTTGCACAGACGATGACTGGGTAAATCCTCCTGTTTTATCTCTACACTTTATTAAAAAAAAAAAAAAAAACTATATTAAACATGATATATTTAATACAAAAGACTTTCTTAAAGTTTTGTTTCTGTGGATGGTTTGTGTTAACGTTCATGGTAAAAAAAAAAAAAAAAAAAACATTTGGTGCATCATAAAGGTGGTCCAATGAGGGCTCAGTTAGCTTTACATAGATTAGTATCTGACTTCACAGAGGGCCAAACTAACTTAGTTACAATAGTCAATGGTTACCACAGGTTAAATAATAGAAAATAGATAATATATATATTTAACCTAATAAATTAACAAAATACTTATTTATTACTCCTGCTTACAGATGTATATCAACATTTGCTTTACCTTTTTGAAAGCATGTTTCTAATTCCAATTGATCTTCCCAGCTTAAAGTTTCGTTTGCTCATTAAAATCGTAGGGAAATCATATTCAAAATTCAAATCATTCTGTCTTAAACATGTATATAAATGTACTTTATCAGACCATATTGACACAAAAGTGAAAGAATTTCTATTAAAAAAATACTGTCTTAAAATCTGTTTTGGTTTTTTTCTTGATCTTATGCAGGCCTAAATTCGGCCAATCATAAATCAACCGTCATCTGTCAATCAAATGTTTCCCGTCATAGTATATTGATTCATGTATCGCAGCTAATATACGCAACTGTTAAAATAAGAATCATTTCCTTTCCCATTGAGACACGTCCCAGTGTTCACAGGGATGGACGTCTGGCGTCCTCTTCCACAACATCTTCTTCCCCGCTTTCCTCCTGTAAATAAAAAATGGATGACGGAGGAGACTCATCCACGACCTCCGACACCAAACTCTCCTCCTCTTGCATGTTTCCTCTGTCCATAGCGTTCCTTGACAGTGTCGTTTCTAAGTCACCAATTTAGTGCTACTTGGTCCCAATGGAATTTCCCATTAGGGAACCTACTAGCACTAAGTTGCTAACTGGTTAGCAAGATGCTTCAGACAAACCCACCACAACCAAATGTGCTTGCAAATCTTCCGTCACAACAATCCCGCCCCCTTGATAACCGACCAATCACATTCACTTCATTCACTCGTGTAAAGTCGTTCACCACTCAGGAGAATCGGAAATGCAACGGTTAGAACAGGCACTTCCCTACAACTTTAAGCTAATTTCAGTTTTCAGTCACAACCTGTTTTTGAAATGATTTAGTGTTTAGTGGATCTTTTCTACACTTGCTGTTTGCTTTTGGGGTCTCTGTTAATATATATCCCTCTAAGCCACTATGAGACAAAAAAGAAAAGTGTTGTTTAAGAAAAGAAGACATTAGCTTTTTATGCTAGCACCGCTTCAGGGAAACACAAAATTAAAATTCTATGCAGATTTACTGCCTTTTATTTCTGAGGTAAATAGTGCTCTATTTTTTTTTTATTAATCCCACAAGATTAGCAACTTTACAGCTTAACCTGAATCACTTTTTAATCTCTAAAAGTGAGGTTTTGCATAAAGAACTATTAGTTAGATAGATGCTAGTCTCTGAGTTAGCTTAAGGTAAATTTCTGTGAAAGGCTCATTTGTTAGCCAAAAGCCCTTAAAATTCTTCTTTATTGTATTAAAGTTTTTAAAACCTCTTCTAAATTTATACTTAATTCACATTCATATGGTTTCCCGGTGAAATTAATTAATTTTTAAATTTTTTTTTTTTTGTCTTTTCTTAAAAAGTTAATGAGATTTCAAAGAATCCGATTTCAAATCCACAAAAATATTCTTGAAACCTGAGGTTAATGTAATAAAATATTTTAACTCTATCAGACCCATTGTTTATACCGTGGTTTGTAACCAGCTTAGAAAGCTGTTAGACTTTTTTTCCCCCCAAAACACAAGATAAAGTGAGGAGGTTTCAATTTTTGTTTGGGAACAAAAAAAGTTCCTATTGTTTCATTTTGCTTATTTTTTAGAGGTTTAATATGATTACAGTTGGTGGGAAAAGCCTATTGGAAAGCAGGTGTTTGTATTATAATTATTTATATTTGCCTCGCTTTTTAGACTAATATATGCTCGATATATCTTGAGAAAACGTTTGCATTTAATTATTTTCAAATTTTAACTCCAGTAAATATTTTTGGTTTAATTTTGTTCAGAGTTTCTTATTTGTATCTGTGCTCCATCAGAACTCTAAGTGCCCGTCCGGCTGCAGGATCCAGGGTCTGATAGATAAACAGGATCATCTGCTGCTAAAGAAGATCCAGAAGATCCGTAACCTGCTGGATCAGCACAAGGCCAAGCATCGTTCCATCGACCAAGTGTCCAAGCAGACCTACAACATCCTGAGGGAGAAACTCACCCTTGAATCTGGTCACTATCTAATCAGATTTCCCCCCCTATGTAACAAAAAACATGAAAATCTAAATGTGTTAAAGTACTTGGTGAAATTTATAGCTTTATTATAATTTATTTACATTATACAATATCTATATTGCATTATTTCAGGTTTCGTTTCATTTAAAGGCCTTTTAGCAAACATTTTATTTAATCCGGCCTTTTTTTTTTCTCCAGGAAACGACAACCTGTATTATGACCTGGCCCAGAATCTGCGTCAGAGGATCACCGAAATGAAGGTTCGGATCGACACACAGCAGAAGACCCTGGCCGCCCTGAGGGACAGGGTCAAAGGCCAGGTTGCCGAGATGCTGAAAATAGAGGTAAGTGGAGAAACAATCATTTGGTTGAAGTATCTGAAAAATCCTTTTTTTTTCTGGTCCGTTTTTTTGTTCACATTTAGCTAAGCCACACAGTTCAGCGTCATCCCAATAATAAAGTAATCTTTTAATTTCACCAACCTGTTGCTTCTGACTGGAAGTGATAACAGTTAGAGGAGAACAGTCTACTTCCTGAATGGAATCTCATTTAAAGTTTAGAGTGATGGTAATCAGGCCTTCCAGCATCAAAGACCTATATAACATATTGGATTGCTGGAATTCTAGTAGAAAAATCTATTAACTGAGATGGATACAAGTGGTTAACAACATGCCATCTTTTTAATAAAATAAGAATAAATCAGTTTTAGCTTCACTGATTTCTAAAATTAATATACCAGAACTACAGTTTTGGTTAAATACCGGCATCTTAGGGCTCATGACATGTAATACAAATAATTTTCTTTTTGTTTTTTTATCCAGCTTTGTCTGGATTTCTTTGATGTTTAAGAAATCAAGTCTGTACTTTTTGTTTTGTTTTTTGTTAGGTTGATATTGACATGAAGCTGCGCTCCTGCAAAGGCTCCTGTGCCGTTCACACAAACTACCAGGTGGATAGAGAGAGTTATGTGGGTCTGGATAAACAGGTAAAGGATACATGTATGTTTTTAAACCAATATGTGTATTTGACGATGCTGCTTTCTCTGCTGCACAACCATTTTGCCTCATTGGGGCCAAATAAAATTAATTAATTGATTGTCTGATAGACTGAAGATCTCAGCCTTCAGGACGTTTTTGTGTTAAATCAGTGGTATCTGCATAATTTCTAGAATGTATTTAAATAAAGGGATTTAAATAGTGTATACATTTATTTATTTGAGTTTGAAATTGTAATGTGTGCAAAATAAATCTGGTTCCTCTTTAAACACAGTCATTCTTAAAATAATCAGAAACTAATTCCACAAAAAAAAAAAAAGTAAAAGCTAACATAAATATTGAGTCGAGGATTAGAAATGAAAAAAATAAATAAAAATTTCACCCTAATCTGAGAATTCTGACTTTGTTTTCTTAGGAAAAAAAAGTTAAAGTGTAATTTTTATAAGATCGTGAGAGAGAAAATAAATCAGCATTTTTGACATATTTATTTTTCTGATATTTATTATTCAGATATTTACTCTGGTTTACCAACATTGAAATCTGTTCGCTGGTGAAGATTACCAGTCATCCAGGTCATAGTCATTCCAAAAAAAGAAAGTTAAAAACAAATTTTTGAATTGAAAAAGCTTCCTGGATGGGCAGCAAAACGTCTTCAAACTTGGAAAAAAAGATCTTTTTAACTTTCTTTTTTTGGACTAAAATCTGTTACCTTTGAGCCACAATGTTGCATTAATCTACAAACTGTGCTGCCATGTGATATTTTTAGTATTTTAATTCTATGAATGTTAATAATGATTCACCTTTTTTTCCATCTCAGATCAATCAGCTGGAGTCCTATGAAACCCAGAGCCTCCAGTCAGTGGGGACCATGTATGTGATGAAGAGCCGACCCCTGAAGGATGTGATTGTTGACTCCAGGTTCAAGTCCAAGGATGTGGCAGCTCAACAGACCGAGGACATGTTCCCTCAGGTGAGGGACACAACTCTCAAAAAGCTTGTTTTTAAATGGAAACATCACAAAAATGTTTTTTAATTAAAAAAAAGATGGATTTCTTCATCTCTATGCCACCAATTATCTACCAAAGAACCATTCTTTAGATTCAAATTAGGGGAAATGTGCAAGTCACCTTCCATTACGGATGGATTTGGTAAACCTGTGGCATACAGCATCCGTGTGTCTTACAGAAAACCACCAAGTTTACATTAATGAAGATATTTACTCATAAAGAATTCATTCCATTTCCTATAAATCGACACAGAACGTTAAAATCAATTCCAGATGTTTTTCTTTATTTCATTTATTTAGGCATAAATAAACTAGATGTAGTGAAATAGTGTAAAATAAAAGTAAAATAAGTGTAGTGAATGATATTGTTAGAAATTCCTATTTTTCTGTTTGAAATTTGTTTAGTTTTTGTCAGAATGACAAAAATGGATGGATGGATGGATGGATGGATGGATGGATGGATGGATGGATGGATGGATGGATCTTAAGTAAGCAATTATAAGAGATGTTAGCTTGTTGCTTTAGCTGGAAAATGAATCCCTCTGTTTTTCGATTTAATCGGAGAAAAACAGTCTTCTTGTCCCAGAATTAATATTTAGTTTTACTTTAGATTGAATTAAGAACTAGGAAGGGAAAATAATTCAGTTATAGCACAAGTTTCTAATGCCCATAAATGGTTATCCACCGGACTGACCGCCATGTTAGCTCGTAGCTAGGGGTTAGCTTGCCATGCTAGTTCCAATTTAGAAAAAGTTTTCTCTGAGGTTATAGGCTACTCATTGATTGAATTTATTATGAATTATGAATTCAGGTTTCCTGACTTGTTGTTGTTAAAGCTGAAGACTCATCCTGATTGTGCTAACATGCTAATGCCAGTATTAGCTACTAGTTAGCATGCCCGTTAGCTGGTTATATGGCCTCCTACAGAATTCAGTAGAGATGCAATGGTCAGGCTTATCAGTAATTTCAAGAGGTCTTACTTGTTTCACTTTTTTTTAAAACCTTGACGCACGAGAAAATTAAGGAAAAAAAAACAAACAAATAATATAACCACAGGGTTTTTTTTTCAACTTGTTGCTTGATGATCCAGGGGGAATTGTGTTATTCCAGTGATTGGCTGATTGATTAGTGGAACTAAAAAAATGTATTCATATCTAAACTTCTCAGTGGAACCCATGGAAAGTTAACCACCATGTTTTGCTTAATCACATGGTTTGCTTTCCTCTTCTTTTCTTACTCATTTTCTAAATCACTTAGCAGATTATTGACTAGCTCTTTTTTTTACATGCGCTGAGTTATAGATTTTAAACCGATGTTCCTTTTGAAAGAAGTTAGTGGTTGCTCTTGTTTTTAAATGTATTTTCCTCTGTCTCCAGGTAAACACTGTTCAGTTTGTCTTAGAGGAGGAAGGCTCCAGTTCATCTCCAGCCACCATCTCCAAGGGCCCAGGTACATCACACTCATCGTCGTCCTCCTCATTCTCTTCCTCGGCGACCTCCACCTCCCCGTCCTCTGCTAAATCCATCACTGAACTCTCAGGACGTGGAGACAGCAATTTTTTCGGCGGGTTCGAAGGGTCACAAAGCCAGCCCAGCATTAGCCATTCGAGCACCAAAACCGTCAGCTGTACAAAGACCGTCAGGAGGACCATCATCCAAACACCTAATGGGCCGGTTGAAAGAGTGGAGGAAGTGGGTGGTGGACCAGAATGTGAGGGAGTCGGTGGTTTTACAAAGGGGGAGATGGGCTCTTTGTTCCCATCATTCGCTGGCTCCTCCTCCTCCTTCTCTGCAATCCATTCTGGTGGAACAAAGGGAAGCCTCCTGGCAGATTCTAAATCCGGCCTGGATCCATTTGGAGCTGACTTCGGCGCGTTCTTGACCGACAACTCCGACGACGACGTTCCTGACTTCCACGCTCGGAGTGTGAAGAGCACGGTTGTCGAAAGGCAACAGGATTTTGTAGGAACAGGTACTAAAACAGGCAACCTGGAGTAAGATCTGTAGGAATGGAGAAGGAAGAGGACAGCTAGGTAGCTAGCTTGTTAGCTAGCCACATGTAACAAAAACAAGAAGTGAATTCAAAGCTGCCATCTTATTGGTCCTAGAGTTTCCAGATTTCCACGTTTATTGTGACGTCAAATGTTATTTTTAGATGTATTGTAAGTGTTTATTCCAAAATAAAAACAATTTTAAGCTAACTCACTATTTCTCTAGAAGCCTAGCTTGTTTTTGATTGCTCCTGACCCAGGGTGTTCACCTAAACCTGGGAAATATCACTTTTTGTCTCTCGAACGTTGACCATTTCTGTAACAAAGAAAAACCTGACATGTCCTCATGGGTCTAAATAGTGTAGAGAAAGCAGAATATTTTAGTTTGAAGTTATCGGAGGAGGCAGTTAGTGTGTTAGTCTCTGCAGTAAGTCTCAACCAGCATCTCCAAAGGTGGTCCACGCTAACCGGCGGTCTTCGATGTGTGCCCCTCTGTCCGCAGACTGCGTCGACGCCTACCAGAAGCACCTGAACGGGGAAACGACCGGCCTTTTTAAGATCAAACCCGCCGGCTCCACGGCAACCGTGGAGGTTTACTGCCACCAGGAGGGGATAATGGGTGGGTGGTTGTTAGTCCAGCAGAGAGAGAGCGGCGCCATCAGCTTCAACCGCACCTGGGCCGAGTACCGCAACGGGTTCGGCTCGGTGGACGCTCAGGGGAAAGGAGAGTTCTGGCTGGGCAACCAGAACCTCCACCTGCTGACAAAGCAGCGGGAGACCATGATGAAGGTGGAGCTGGAGGACTGGGAGGGGGGCGTGGCTACCGCGGAGTACACGGTCAGGGTCGGCGCAGAGGAGGACGGGTTCCCCCTGCAGGTATCCGGGTACATCGGAGATGCCGGGGATGCCCTGGGACCCCACAATGGTATGAAATTCAGCACCTTGGACAGAGACAATGACGGGTGGGGGGAGAGCTGCGCGGAGGCGTATGGGGGCGGATGGTGGTACAACAGCTGCCAGACGGCCAACCTTAACGGGGTTTATTACAAAGGTTCATACGAGCCACACACTCAAACACAGTATAAAACTGCCAACGGCGTGGTGTGGGGGACATTTAAACCGGACACCTACAGCCTGAAGGCTGCTCGGGTTTTCATCCGACCCGCCGCTTTCTGATCCAAACAATCCGGACGTTTGTTCATTTATTGAATAAAGAGAGAAACGAGGACATGAGTGAAGGTTCCCAACCTGAGATTTCAACACAACCTCAAACAATGTTATGTACTGTATCGACCTGTTTGTTAGCTGTAACTGTCCAATGTTCTGAAAGTGACCCCGACTCTGTAAGGATCAATGTTTTAATAAACACGAGTTCACTTCTACTGCTGTGTGCTGTCCTGTTTTATCCAACTCTCAACATTTCGTAGAAAACGTTGGAGAGGCTGACAGTACAGAAAGTCAGGGATCTTTCAGGTCTTTGAAAAGAAACCTAAATGTGGAAAGATTTAATAATGCTACACTGATATTTTTAAATGCTTAAACTTTCAGAACTTATTTATACCATTTTCAGTATTAGTATTTTGGTTTATCACCAAAATTTTATTCCTTAATAGCTTTTTTTAAGCGTACCAATATTTCCATTCTTTGCTTTAAGGAATCTTCGTTTATAATCAGAAACTAAAACCTTTTATTTAAAAGCCTAAGTGTCATACATTTAAAAATTAATTGAATTTATTCAAAAGGGCTAAAGAAGAGAAGTTTTTTTTTGAAGTTCAAGAGTTAAAGCACTGTTTAGTTTCATACTTTGAGGAATTCACCCAAAAAAAGAAAAGTAAAAACATTCCACTGGACTTTGTTTCCAAGTTTGAAAACCTTTGGCTTCCCATCCAGGAAGCATTTTTAATTAAAAATTTTAGGAATAGAGTTGAGTTCGAGGTTTTATACAGCAGCCCAACAAGGCTTTGTTTTGTTTTGAAAACATACAAATTGGAACGGACGAAGGGGTCCACCCCTTTGGAATGGGGGTCTTCTGCTTCTTTTGTTAGCCTGCAATGCTCCATACCCATCAATGTGTTCGAAAGGGGGGTCATTAAAGGGAATTGTTGGCCTGGCTGAATAGGCGAGGTCCTCCGCTCTCCTGTACAGGAGCTGCGATGATTCATGATCTCCACCAGCGTACTTTGATGAATGTATATAAAATAAAATAAGACTTCATTCTATTAAAGCAGTTAAAGATAAGCACTTTTTAATTAAATATATTAAAAAATATATCAAACTACACTTAAAAGAGGGAATCCTAATCAATTTAAACACCTCTGGTGACTTTAACACCATCATTTCATGTTTAATATGATAATATTGTGTAGAAAATATTACCGAAGAGGAAAAAAATTCAGTCCATGTTCAATTTCACTTGATATATAACTGAAAGAATCAGTTTAAGTTGACTTGTGACAGCAGGCCTCCTAAAAATGAGGCTTGAGGTCACAAAGGTCAGGACATGGTTGAAGAACTAATCAAAATGAATGCAAAGAGACAGAAAATACATTTTTCCTGAAATAATCTGCTGCCTGTATTCATATCCTCCTCACACATTAAATCACGACAGGTAAATGTAAAGATGTGAGGAGAGCAGAAAAGTTCAGGAGCAATACAGTTTTCACAACATGGCAGCCTTCCTCGTATCTCTGGATTCAAGCTCCAACAATATTATTACCAACACATCAAACAGACCATAGTGATCCACAGGTTGCACAATCAGATGAGCTTCTCTTTCATCTAAAATCCCCCCTAAGGTTTTAGATTAGATTAGATGAGCTTTATTGATCTCACTGTGGAGAAATTCACTCGTCACATATTGGCATAGAAGTTGCAGAGGAAACAAGGAGAAAAAAGTGCATTAAGAATAAACAATATATATACAGTATATCAAGATACATAAGGATTAAGGTGCAAGTGTACATGTATCGCACACAATGAAAAACAAAATACAAATAAGAAATAAGAAATAAAAATATGTACAATCCGGATGGCTTATATACAGGTGGATTTACTTTTACGTTAAAGTGTAGTAGGTAAGGAGCAATGGTGAGGTAGTGGTATGACTATTCTCTTCACATATATTGCACATTCATTATATTGCACATTTAATTGATCTAAAACCAATGAGTGAAAAGATCAAGACATTTAGAATTAAAGCAACACTGTAGAAAATCACTATTAGGTGGATCCAATGTTTTTTTCTTTATTTTTCAGTGCAGACATCTTGGTTTGGAAAATTATGGAATAGGATGAAAAAAGAAATAAAGCTTTATTTAAAGAAACATCTTCACAGCTTTGTTCTGCAGAGTTTTGTCTTAGTCTGCAGAAACTCCCCTCTGAAGATCAGATCTGTTTTAAATCTAAGGACCAGCAGCGCTACCAGCCTGATAACGGCCAGAACATGACTCGGTCTCTCAATGGTTTAATCATTGAAGACCAGGAGTTTGTCTCGGACTCTGCTTTAAAGGCTACTTTCTTAGACTAAAGCCAAAAGAGCCATAAGATGTAAAACTTAGATGTAAATCAACACATGACAAATGTGTAAGCAGATTTAAACACGTCTGCGTTTTTTTGTTTTGTTTTTTTGGGGGGAATAGCTAAATTAGCTGGAGTCTGTTTAACATTTTCACCTAAAAGAAAAAAAGTCAGAAATAATCAAGTGAAATAAAATAAAAAAATAAAAAATTTATGTTAGCAGAGCTTTTGTTGGTTTTTATTTGAATCCTGTCTGATTGGTTTAATTTTTACTGTTTTATTTTAGTATTAAAAAAATGTTAACAATGAATATTCATATCAAACATAGATCCTTTTTTTTCCTGTGTGCATTCCTATATGTATTATCTTTTTATATATTGCAGATAAAAACTGTAGAACACAGAACAAATGGAGCAGTTGGAGTAAAGGAAGTCATTGTTTATGTTGATAAGTCCCTGATTTATAAAACCCAATGAGGTTCTGGTTTTGCTTTAGTGAGGCTTTAAAAGTCCAATGATCCGTGAGAAAACTCCACACACTAGGAAAGTATTTCTAGTCCAATCTTTTCACATTCTAAATTATTTTATATTTCCTTATTAAAGCTCAGAAGGTCTGTTACTGATTAAAAACGTGTCGTTTCTGGAGGGAAGTCATGGTTTGGGCGTAATTTGTTCCACATGGAGAGCAGAGATGGACAGAAAAGGATTTCAATCAGAAGAAGCTGTGAGGACTAAATCGTTCTATCAGCTCAGATAACGAAGGTTAACACACTCAGAGGAGAATTTATTAAACAGCTGCAGCAACTGATGAAGAATGATTCAGGTATCTGTGTGTGTTTGCATGAGGCTGGATGGTTGCATCCTGCAGGAACAGGTCAGACGTTTGCTTCACAGTGACCTCATGCAACTCACCCTGATCTCAACCACTTTTATTATTGTGCTTTATTCATCTTACACAAAGAAAATGGTATTAGTGTTGTAATGGGGAAAAAACGCACAACTTTTAGAAAGCTGTGTCGTTTAACTGAAACACAAATTATGACATTTTAGGATCAATATGTTTGATTGGTCGAAAGGTCAGACGTAACAAGAGACAAACTTTTTTGTTTGTTTGTCTGACTTGGCTCATTTAAAGACAAACTGAACTCTGCCTTGTTTAACTTTTTATCCTTTGTAGTGTGTCAGAGGTTCGAAAAGCAGGACGATGGCGGCCGCCCTGCAGCTGGAACCCACGCACACAGGATGCAGATGTGCTCAGTTGGATCACATCTGTCTCTGTGCACAGATGAGGACTGGGTAAGAGGTTTACATCTGAGGATCTGCTCTGGTACCATCTGTTGACCAATACGTTAACAGATCCATACAATAAAATACTTTATTGATGGAGAATTTCAAACACCCACAGGGACACGAATTGCTGCATTTAGAATCAATAGACAAAAGTCACTCAATAGCGTGAGGAGTGGTAGTCTAGTGCAGAGGTCACAGATTAGTGGACCTTGGTCCGGACCCAACCTGATTTAAAACATTTATAAATTATCGCATGGTGTCTGACAACAGTGTCTAATTTCACTTGCGCCGCTTCTCCTGTTAATACGGTAAAGCCATTCGTAGCACCAGGCTACACGTGTTCCAAATGATCCAATGAGCTGCTGTCAGTCTGGGTCTCTGCTGCTGCTACTTTTAGACACAGCAGGCAAACCTGTGACAAGCCGGGCGATGGGAAAGAAGGAGAAGATGATGAGAAAAAGAGAGCAGAGAAAGTGTGGACTGCTGGAAGAACTGCGGTGAACTGGTGAAAGAAAAGTGCAATGGCGTGCTCAAAGATGACCCTGCACATTTAGAGGATGTTTGGCTCAACCTGCAGCTGTGACGCAGGACTCTCCACCATGAACAGAATCAACAATAAATCTGGATCCAGGCTCAAAATGAGCTCCTTGATATGTGCTTGAGAATGACTTAGTCTCCATTCAAACCCAGGTTTGAATGGATAGAAAAACGAAAAACAGTCGGTTCAGGTGTTTTATAAAATATGTGAATCAGGAAATTGTCTCTATACCAAACTAAGCGATTGTTGTTCTCTACTTCCAAAACACTTTAGGTTTTAAAATGTATATATATATACACTATATTGCCAAAAGTATTTGCTCACCTTCAACTCTTCTGGGAAGGCTGTCCACAAGGTTTAGGAGTGTGTTTATGGGAATTTTTGACCATTCTTCCAGAAGCGCATTTGTGAGGTCGCACACTGATGTTGGACGAGAAGGCCTGGCTCTCAGTCTCCGCTCTAATTCATCCCAAAGGTGTTCTATCGGGTTGAGGTCAGGACTCTGTGCAGGCCAGTCAAGTTCATCCACACCAGACTCTGTCATCCATGTCTTTATGGACCTTGCTTTGTGCACTGGTGCACAGTCATGTTGGAAGAGGAAGGGGCCAGCTCCAAACTGTTCCCACAAAGTTGGGAGCATGGAATTGTCCAAAATGTCTTGGTATGCTGAAGCATTCAGAGTTCCTTTCACTGGAACTAAGGGGCCAAGCCCAGCTCCTGAAAAACAACCCCACACCATAATCCCCCCTCCACCAAACTTTACACTTGGCACAATGCAGTCAGACAAGTACCGTTCTCCTGGCAACCGCCAAACCCAGACCCGTCCATCAGATTGCCAGATGGAGAAGCGCGATTCGTCACTCCAGAGAACGCGTCTCCACTGCTCTAGAGTCCAGTGGCGGCGTGCTTTACACCACCGCATCCGACGCTTTGCATTGCACTTGGTTATGTATGGCTTGGATGCAGCTGCTCGACCATGGAAACCCATTCCATGAAGCTCTCTGCGCACTGTTCTTGAGCTAATCTGAAGGCCACATGAAGTTTGGAGGTCTGTAGTGATTGACTCTGCAGAAAGTTGGCGACCTCTTCGCACTATGCGCTTCAGCATCCGCTGACCCCGCTCCGTCAGTTTACGTGGCCTACCACTTCGTGGCTGAGTTGCTGTCGTTCCCAAACACTTCCATTTTCTTATAATACAGCTGACAGTTGACTGTGGAATATTTAGGAGCGAGGAAATTTCACGACTGGATTTGTTGCACAGGTGGCATCCTATCACAGTTCCACGCTGGAATTCACTGAGCTCCTGAGAGCGACCCATTCTTTCACAAATGTTTGTAAAAACAGTCTGCATGCCTAGGTGCTTGAATTTATACACCTGTGGCCATGGAAGTGATTGGAACACCTGATTCCAATAATTTGGATGGGTGAGCAAATACTTTTGGCAATATAGTGTATATATATATATATATATATATATATATATATATATATATATATATATATATATATATATATATATATATATATATATATATATATATATATATATATACCGTAATTTTCGGACTATAAGCCGCACCTGAATATAAGCCGCAGAAGCTAAATTGCATGATTTGTACATATACAAGCCGCACCGGACTATAAGCTACAGGTTTTTAACCATACGGTTCGTACACAGAGAGGATTGTCGGGAAAGAGGCAACTGTTTGGGAAAGCTCCTATTTATTAACATTTCAACACAATTGAATTGAGACAATTCTTCCTGCTGACGTCTCCAACGTCGTTAATTCCAAGGTTACGTGCAACGGTTCTATTTCCTTTGTTTACTGCCAAATTGACTGCCTTTAACTTAAAAGCTGCATCATATGCATTGAAACGTTTGTTTTCCATAATGGGAGTGTCACACAAACTGTCTTGCGCTCCCAACGTCTCTCTTTCTCGGAGTCTGCTTCCGGAGAACGTCCGCATTCCCGCTCGCGCCGCTACTTGTGTGTTGAAGCAAATGTGACGTCAACATGGTGGATAGTAAAATCCATAGATTTAGGTACCGTATTACCCTAGTGGCCGTTAGCTGTAAAAGTCCATAGATAAGCCGCATTGTTATATAACCCGCAAGGTTGAAAAATGGTCGAAAAATTGGGAAAAAGTCGCGGCTTATAGTCCGAAAATTACGGTATATATATATATATATATATTTATTTATTATTTTTTTTTTATTATTCAATGTATAAAATTGATGCTTAAACAGCTCATTTTTTTTCAAAGTTTAAAGAAATCGATTATAATTAAAATGTCTCTGGACCTTCACTGGTTGTTGATTTCCGGTTCGATCCCCACAGCGTGCACTCTGGGTCCCTAAGCAAAAGACCCTTAACCCCACACTGCACACTGGGCGCCGCACAATGGCAGCCCACTGCTCCCCAAGGGCATGGGTCAAATGCAGAGATTGAATTTCCCAATTGTGGGACAATAAAGGACTTTAGATGTTTTTATATATTGAACCCATATTAAATTCAATAAGATGTAATTTAAGCAAGAATATTGTATTAACCTAGCAAAAAAAAAAAAAAAAAGTATGTTTTTCTGAATTAAAGACCCCCCTCTCGGGGCCGAATTGAAAACAAATAAATAGATTTTTGCGAGAATTGATAGGATATTGATGCTGTTATTTTATAGTGGATATTCTTTTACTGTTTGCATTGCAGATTTCTAAGCAAGAAAAGCCTTTCCTTCAGAGAAGCTTCAACATGTCCCATTTGTTGAGTTGAACTCATTTTCATTTTAGATGCAATCACTAGTAGTATGTCGACTTTGCGAGGACACCTGCTCACTGGGTAAAACTCATGGCACGGCTGTTTCCCCTTTCCCTCTTCTCTTCACAGTTTATCTTGTTCAGTAAAACAACATTATTTATCCATTTATTTTAAGTTATCTCATCGACTGCGAGAAAATTGGTTCATTTTTATGAAAAAAAGTAGTTATTTCAGAAAAAAATAACTTAAAAAAAAAAAAAATCTTGTTAATTCAGACAAACACACCAATTCCTTTATCTTCTGTTGAATCCATTACGCTTCCGTAACAATACGAATGAAGTAAAAAGTCAAGATATCAGATGGTGTTAAATACCAACGAGAAGAGGTGGGTATCAGCAGGGGTTTGAAAAGAGACGGGAGAGAAATTTGACGTCCAAGGGAAGCTAATGCCATAGCAAGCTGCTTTCCTGTGGTTCTTTAAAAACCAAGCAGGAAACATGCTAAATAATAGAAATAGAAGAAAAGCTACTATTTGATCTTTTATTATCACATTTATTCCAACTAAACACCAGTCAAATGATCAACTAATATATTTATAAAGAGAGAAACATAGGGGGGCTAGGATACAGCCCTGTGGTGCACCCCTTTGAATTGGATCAGTGTTATCGTTCTGTTAAGAGCTGCCTCTTTCAACATTCTTACATCCAGCTCTCCTTTCCTCCCCCAAAGGTTTCTAAATGCCCGTCTGGATGCAGACTTCAGGGTTTGATCTCAGAAATGGAAAGTAGCGTTGAAAGAAAACTGCAGGCGTTCTGTTATAAGGCAGAGATGTACGAAAACGCAATGGAGAAGTCCATGAAAGAGATGACTGACATCTACAACTCGAACCGGAGGGTCATCGTCAACATTTACAGTTAAGACTGTTTACTTTACACTTTCTATAAAAAGATAACATCCTGATGCAGTGATGCTGAACTTTTGAAGCTTTTATTTTTGTTTCTAGTGTCTGAGGTTAGGTTTGTGGAGCGTGCAAACAGACTGACTAGAAACCTCACTGAGCTACAGAGGAGGTCACAGTTTCTAGAGGAGAAAATGAAGGAGTTGAGCAGCCGTGTGAGGAAACAGGTGGAGGAGTTGTATCGAACGGAGGTGAGGAGACAAATGGTGGCTTTTAATGTGGTAATCTAGGATGCTTTGTATGGAGGATAAAAAGTGCTAAAATTAAATAAATAAATACAGCATTAAATAAATAATGTGTCAATAATTAATTACATATGGAATTAAATAAATAAATGTGTCATTCATTAATTAAAACCACGTCACTAATATACAGTGCCACAATTAAATCAATAAATACAGCGATAAACAATTAAATGTGTAATTCATTAAATAAATTAGGAATTAAATATATAAATGTGTCATTAATTTAATAAAATACGTCTGTTATATTAAAAAAATATATATAATTATTTCAGTTTGCATTTAATTATTTCATGGTCCTGTGTCGCAGTGCATCGAAACCATTAAAAGAATCTGTCAAACTCACCCATCAAAGTTAGGGGGCGGTTATCTAACACCTGATTGGTCACCCTGCACATTAAGGCGAAGCAAATCGATTACAGAGACTCGATTCGCGTTAACCCCGCCCCCTAACTTTGATGGGTGAGTTTGACAGATTTAATTAATATAATTAATTATTTATTTAATGCTGTATTTATTTATTTCATTTTGTTTCGTTAGAGATCACACGCAAAATATTTTTCCATCTTTTACCTGTCTTTTGAAAAGAACTTAAGCACTGTATCTTCTAATTTCTGTTTATGTCAAGTGAACCTTGATATTAAGCCAATATCTAAAATGCCTTGTTTATATTTTTAGGTGGACATCGACATGAAGCTGAGAACCTGCCAGGGAGCCTGTCGGACGCCGCTGCTTTACACTGTCGATCATCACAGCTACCAGACGCTTGGCTTCACTGACAAAACCATGAAACACAGAATCAAACCGGTCAGGCCCCGCCCAAGCATTCCCCAAGTCAAGCTGCAGCGGGCCAACGTCGGCCCCCGACTGTCCGCAGAATACAAGCAGATCCCGATGGTCCAGAAGGAACTGCTGTTGCATTTTGAAGACATTGAGCTGAATCATGTGGTGCTGGTGGAGGATCAGTCTGCTGAGGTGAAAGGTCCAACACAGACGAACGACCTCCTCGGGACAAGACTCGGCATCTACACCTTATGGAGAGAGACATTCTTGTGAGGACTAGAATGTTCACATTTTGGACAAAGAAGATTGAGAAGATAGTTTGAGAGCAGTGTGAAGGAAGTCATCTATAATAAAAAAAGAAAAACCAACCTAAAACAGAGGGGGTGGACTCAATACAGGGATATAGTTTATTCCTTCCCGCTATCATCGCTGCCCCACCACCATGTATGGGAGTAGAGCACCTCTCTGTTCAGCCAGGTCAACAATTCCCTCTAACGACCCCCCCTTTCAGAGACATAGACAGGTATCGGGTATTGCAGGCTAACAAAGAACCCAAAGGCTGCCCATTCCCAAGGGGCGGACCCGTTCGTCCATTTATATTTGCATGACGTTCAACTTCTTGTTTTGGTTTAGAAAACAACAAGGTTCTGTTTTTAGTCCACTCTATAAAGTCTTTAACTCAACGCTATTCCTGACATTTTTATTTGAAAAAGCTTCCTGGATGGGAAGCAAAACATCTTCAAACATGGAAACAAAATCCAGTGAATTGTTTTTTTTTAACTTTTTAGGAATAAGGTGAATCTACTAACATACTTAATAACTTAAAACCGGATATGAATTTTGACTTGTATTTAGAGTTGCCGTAGGAGATCTTGAAAAAACGGCTCCAGCAATCTATATTTTTGAAAATACACAACCATGCCTCTCCCTTCAGACCAACCCTTGAAACTACGCTTTCAAAACACATGAAAGCGCATGCTGTCTGTCGAGCTGTTTGGTTCAGATCGAGAAGGAAACAAGCCGAAACCCAGTGCTCGCGACACGAGCTTACAACAACATAATGATACATTCACACCTAAAGAAGGCAGCAAAAGCAGCTAGTTTACATGCAAAGTCAATGGTTGACGCGTATCACGTCACAGCAAATAGGTCCCACAGCGCATCTATAGCA
The DNA here is from genome assembly GCA_030533445.1 of Cyprinodon diabolis. NCBI lineage: Eukaryota > Metazoa > Chordata > Actinopteri > Cyprinodontiformes > Cyprinodontidae > Cyprinodon > Cyprinodon diabolis. The sequence continues at coordinate 42,395,683 of CM060075.1, read as the reverse complement.
ACAGGAGCAGCGCGTCGCTGATCTGGGAGCTGTTAACTCCCAGTTAACTCAAAATCTGCCAGCAAAACATGTTCGCTTTTATTACCCTGGTTCCTGCAGTTTGTATTACGTACATGAAAAGTGCCTCCCAGACGCCTCGGCAAACCGCAAAGAGATGACCGGGCCAGAGGCTATTAAATGGGATTCCTAGTGAAAGCGCACCGCATATCCATCTGAAAACCTTCCGTTGAAGTAATTTTGGGAAGGGGCGAAAATACTGGTTAGCTGATTGGCCTATGTTGGTGACAGACGGGCCAAATAAACCAATCAGATCAACAAAGCATATGATGTAACCGAGCGACGACGAAGAGGAGCCAATTGATAGTTCAAACTCTTGCCGAAATCAGTCGGGAGAAGAGCAAAAACATCTTTTCCTCTGAGAAAAGCCTCCAGAGCAGTGTTTTGCTCTTCTTTCAGTGAAGAAATACTCTGTAATTCCGATAAAACTTGCTCGATAGCCACGCTAACGCTAGTTTCATCGGCTGAAGCCGCCATGTTCTTTAGACTGAACTGTCGCACTTCTCATTGCGTCACACCTCAACCCGCCTCAAAGCCAACGCTGATTGGACGTTCGTTTGGTGAACGGCTCCAAATTTTCTTTAACGGAGAGTCTCCAGACTGATTAGCGAGTGAATTTTTGACAGCTCGCGAGATCAGGATGGTCTCACGAAGCTACGTTTAATGGAAGGTAAGTATTGAGCTTGCTTTATGTTTTACATCCTGAATGTCACACTTAATTTGTTATATGTCTGCAAAGGCTACTGTTAACTTCCTGGCTGCTGTTTTTAATCCTTTGTTTCTTTATTTATTAAATGTTAACCTCATTTAACAAAAACAGAAAAAATTCTGGTTTTGATACGGTGGAAGTAAGTAACACAGACCCGGATAAATGTATTTTTGCAGAAAGAAATTGTTTGGATATGAAGGTGACTTTGTTATTTATGTTAAAAGTGGTTAATCACAACAATGTCTAAATAATTCACTTATTTAAGCTGAACGTGGTTATTCTTTTTCTTTAAGTGAAATATGGCTCCTTTACATAACAATGTGTTTTATTTTACGGCGAACTCTGTTTTCTTCACTTTGTTCTCTCAGTATTTTTTTGATGCCTTCCAGAATCTATAATGCAGGGGCATTATTATTTTTCAGTGAATGAGGTTATAGTAGGCCTAGGTGGAGTACAACTTTTCTACTTCTGTTATTTGCTGTCGTTTCTCAAATAAAATGCATAACAATATTACAGCTTTCATTGATTTATTTCAAACTTGAAACATTGTCTAGCCTTTAAGATAAAAAAAAAATTAACCTATTAATTGAATCGTATCGTGGTGAATCGTTGGGTCAGGAAATCGATACTGAATCGAATCGCCATGATGGGTGTGATTTACACCCCTACTCCAGACCATAAACCTACCACCACCATTTTCTATCATATTTTTAATAGAGTTTTTCTAAGGTGAGTTGAGCTTTGCACCCAATGTCATGGGATGCAAACCTAGAAATAAAAGGGCAAATATGTTCGATTTCCCTTGAATCCTGATTGTATTCTTTATCTGAAAACCTATTTGGTAAAACTTTGGTCTCTTTGGCCATTTTATAACATGTTGATAGATATTTTATTTTCTAGGGGCGCTGAAATGTGCTTTCCTTTGGCACCAATGGCTTAATATCACAGCTTAAAAATGCAGTTATTAGATTACACTGACCTTTAAATGAAATGTTAGTTTTAAAGCATAACTTGAACTGTGGTTGAAGCAGAAGTTTGACCAATGAAAGCAGAGAGGGCTTTTAGGAGACGAGCATCCAGGTTTAGATCTATTTTATAAGGGAGGACATTGTATTTGGTTGGTTGAAAATTGCTCCAATTCATGGATCTACTTAGTAACTTTAAGTTTGGCTGCTAAATATTTACGTTCAGTGATCCTTCTTGCCTACACTGAGATATTCTCCAGTTTGGCTCAATGATTTATGGGTAATTTGTTGAAAATTAACCAAAAACACAATCAGACCAAACACTCATAGGTTCCTCAATGTGTTTATTGAGTAGCAGAGGACAGTTTCATTGTCTGTTCCTTTAATGCACAGGAAGCGTCTCACACAGCAAGATGAGTCACAGCATATGTTGTTTACACAGATCAGATTTCTCCTATTTCTAACCCTTATAAAATTTCAAAATAAAACTATATTTTCTCTGTTTATTTCCTTTCCAGGCAGTTTTTATTCTTAGGTCATGTAAAGTGTGTTAAAATATGCTTGTGTTCATAAACAAACAGGTTTTCCATGCTTCTCTCCATGGGTGACAACGTCCTGTTTGAGATGCATGTGTCAGCCCCTTTCGCATGACTATGTGGAGGCAAAGTAAGGTCTTATCTTCATGCTGATGGCCTTCAGCGAATACCAGCTCCCCTTCCAGTTCATCCACACCACGCCATCGTCTGTGCCGTGCTTTGCCATCTGTGGGGTGTAGGATCCACCTATGTAATATCGACCGTTAGGATTGGCTGAGTGGCAGCGGTTGTACCACCAACCACCTCCATCCTCCCTGGAGCACTGCTTGCTGGGATCACCAGGGGTCCTGTAAGAAGAGAATGAGGAACTCATGATTTAATACCTAGCTTATTCATATCAGCTTTTTGTTTTGTTACCATTCCTCTAATAAATACATTGGGTTTAACTATAACAGTGATTTCAATACATGATTGAATATTTTCTACTTTAGTTTTAATGTAATAAAGATATTTAAAGCCAGATTAATAGCTTGAATAGTCAGTGGTTTTTTGGGTCACCTACCAGTTGTCATTGTCTCTGTCGAAAGTGCTGAACATCATGCCTTTGTGAATGGTCATGGTGCGGTTTTCGCCATAGAGCTCCAGAGCTCCTTCCAGGAAACAGTTTCCAGCATTACCGGAGTAACCATCGACAGCCATAATATAGTTGGATGTCTCCGACTGGATGGTGAACTGCTGATATTTGGCATGGACCTAAAAAGAAAAGAAACCAGAGGTTTTAGCTTCACTTAATATCAGCATTTTTAGCGGTTAGTTTGAAAAAGGAGTTAAATTGACTGGTTTTTGATTGTTTATTAGTGTTCAGACAGCACAGATATAAAACATAAAGAAATCTTTTCAAACTAGGACATAGATTAAACACTGTAGGGGTCAGTAACATGCACAGAGGTGTCGCTAATTTTTGAAAAATGCGTGTTAAACTGCCCCCTTTGGGAGTCAAAAAGACATACCAAAGGGCACTCTCGGAAGCCAAAACACAAACTAAAGTGCTCTCTTGGGGGCAAAAACACATGTCAAAGTACCCTCTCGGGAGCCACAACTTGTGATTGAATGAATGGCTTCTCAGGAGCCAAAACTTGTATTGAATTCCCCTCACGAGAGCCAAGACACGTGTCCAAGTGCCCTCTCGGGGGCCAAAAGACAGAAGTTAAAGTTACCCTCCTTGGAGCCAAAACACATCCTAAAGTGCACACTTGGGAGCCAAAACGCATACTAAGGTGTCTTCTTGGGGGCCAAAATCCATGTTCAAGTATCCTCTCGGGAGCCAAAAGACATGCTAAAGTGCATTCTCAGGAGCCAAAATGTGCTTAAGTGCCCTCTCAGGGCCAAAACCCATGTTTAAGTACCCTCTCAGGAGCCAAAACACATGCTAAAGTGCAATCTCGGGGGCCAAAACGTACTAAAGTGCCTTCTTGGGGGCCAAAACACGTGTTCAAGTACCCTCTCAGGAGCCGAAACACATGGTAAAGTGCACTCTCGGGAGCCAAAACTCATACTAAAGTGAAATCTACAGTGAAGAAAGGGCACTATATACGCTCTTTTTTTTTCTTTCCGCCCCTGCCCTTCAAAAAGTCTCTGCACACCACTGGTAGGCTTCCAAGTATAGGTCTTGAGGGAACCTTTCAGAGCAAGACCCTTAACCCACAATTGCTCCCCAGGAGCCGCACAATGGCAGCCCACTGCTCTCCAAGGGGATGGGTTAAATGCAGAGATATATTTGGGGGAGTGGTGGCCTAGTAATTTGGGCATTGCGCTTGGGTCCCAGAGGTTCTGACTTCATGCCCCCTCCCACGGACTGCCACTCTGGGTCCCTGAGCAAGACCCTTAACCCCACACTGATCCCCGGTCGCTGCACTGCTCCCCAAGGGAATGGGTTAAATGCAGGGTATAATTTTGCTGCTTTGTACTTGTGACAGTGCAATGACAATTAAATTAAATTCTATTTCTCTTCTTCTTTTTAACAATAAAGGTAACTAGACAAGACCTCAGGATGTATTTAATTCAAATAAAAAAAGCCAATACCCATGATGGCATCTTAGAACTTCTTTTTGGTCTAGGTAGTGAGGCATAGTTAAGTATGATATTAGAATGTTCTGAGTTGTTAAGAAACCTTACAGACTCACCCTGTCTCCTTTCCAGTCCTCCATCTCGATAAGAACCTCAGTGGGGCCCATCTTGGTCAGCTGGCTGATGTGATCATTTCCCAGCCAGTACTCACCTGTCACATTACAAGAAGGGACAGTGTGATAGTTGCCCATAGGATTTAGATGGAATACAGCTGGTAAAAATCTTACCAGGAACCTCGCAGAAACGTTTGCTGGACTGAAACGCGATGTTTCCGAAACCACGGCGATATTCATCCCAACGGCGGCCAAAGTCCACACTGCCATCAAGCCTGTTCTGGATAAGGACCCATCCTAGAAGGAATGTTTTAAAAAATACTGAGTCCAAAGGCCTGAACAAAAGGTACCGAAGGAATTATTCCCTATAAATATATATTCCAACCTCCATTTTGAGTGGTCTGATCACAAAAGACCTTGTATGGTGGGAACAATGGATCAGGACGTATAATGTACATCTGGGAGTCACGTCCTCCACGCCGGTAGATCTCCTCACACTCCTTACCTGAATCACAAACAAAAGAGGTTATCAAGTTGGTTGGTTACTCTCTTTTTTCTATTTTTTCTTCACTCACCAGAAACGACAGGTATCGGACAGGTGGTGATGCACGGATCTCTGCAGCCTTCTGTCTGGGCCAAAACAGCCTTCTCAAGCTTCTGGATCTTCAGCCTGAGCTTCTCCAGGACCCCCTTAAAACAGAGTGAAACAGCATTTTCATTTGTCTTTCTACCTTGATTCATTTTACTGTATTTAAGTTATAAGGAAACAGTTTACCTGCAGTACTCTAATGTTGGAGGGGAAAACGGTGTCAATGGTCTCTTTGATGTAAGCGTGTTGTTCCTCTATTTGATCAGTGTACTGACCTGCCACCTGGTTGTTGTCTAAAAACATCAGGAAAAGCAAGGACATATGAAACAATAGTTTGGAACTATTTAGCACAATTTTAAGATATAATTAAGGTAGCCTCCTTGAGATACTTCAACCATTTCTTGACATGAAAATTCCAGGTTACCTTCCTGAAAAGGTAAAACTGAATTTCCTGAGACATAAAGGATTTTGTATTGTGTTGCACCGATACCAGTATCGGGCAGGGTCCCGATCCAGCACTAAAATGGTGGTATCGGTATCGGCAAGTACCGACATATAGGGCACCGATACCATTTTGACAGCCAAAAGTTTAGTCAACTATTGTCACCCATTCCAGGTAGGCAATAAAAAGTTCTACTGGATTTACTTTGTATTAGTCTTTTTCCTGCTTCACAAAGGTAGGCAGCAGCTTGACAAAGCCATGATGGCCATTATTTTACTGCAAAGCCAGGTATTAGGGCCAAAAAATGGCATCGGTGCAACACTACTTTTTTATGATATATTTTCCTTACTACTAGTGACCCGCTGTCTCTCCCGCAGAGAGGAGGAGATGCTAGTGACGTAGGTGTACACGTTGTTGGACGAGCGAGTCAACTCCTCAATCTGAGGCTTCAAGTCTGAAATTGTCTACAAGGAAACACACAAGAAGAAGTTAACAAGGTCTAATTTAGAAGTTGTCGATTTTTTTTAAGGACCCAAATATTTTCATTTGAATCTACAATCTGCAGAACCTTGTATCAATTTGCACAAAAATACCTAGGAAAAGAGGAACATACCGTTTTAACGTTCCTCTCTTGCTTCTGCAGTGCGCTCTTCAGTTCGCAGCCAGTAGGACACAAAACACCCTGCAGACAACAAAACTCTTCAATGAGACAAAAGTTGGGTCTTTATTATATAATTTTCTAACCTTTACATCAAAAAAGCTGTTCAGGAAGGATCCACTACCCTAGCTTCTGTTTAAGGAGTCAATGTTTATCTAAGCACTAGCCGTCTTTCGCCAATTAAAACCCTTTTCTAAACATTGATTTCCAGGAAACTCATTGGAAGATTTAATCCAGTGTAGGAGTTCTTCAGTAAACTGAAAATATCACCGAAGTAAACAGAAGTAAAGTAGTTTATAAGAAATGCTGAAAGTACTGTCTCACCATTGCCTCTGAAGCGTGAGTACACCCTCCCGCATCGGGCTGCACCTCTTTCTCCGCCTCCTGGCTGCCTCTGGCTGGAGCTGGGGTGGGGCGACCTTGGTACCTAAACAAAACACCAAAACCTCTGCGTTTTCAACTGACACAGGAAAGGCATGTTTCTCTACAGCTTGAACAATGTCTAAATGAGCTGGAAGGTTTTTAGGGCTTTTCTTAGAACTTTAGGCAACTTTATACAGGCTGAACTTCTTATTTGTTTGCCTTAGGAAGCATTAGAGACTGACTTTTTTCGGGAATCCCATGGGTCACGGGATTCCCGTGGGATTCCCGTGGGATGGGAGTCAGTATTAGTAACGATCACGTGATTGGGACGGTACAGGATTAAACATTAACGGGAGCAGACATGAGCGGGAGCAAACCGATAATAACAAAAAAAAACCTAGGATCAATGCCAAAAAATAAAATAAAATAGAAAGAAAAAAAATCCAGTACTGGCACGGCGCCACCATTTTGTAGTTTTTTTCCTTTAAGCCTACACTATAATGCGAGTCAAAAAAACTACACGACCCAAAAACCAACAGTGATTCCACTCTGAGTTTTTCACCCGCGCTCAAAAACAACAAGAATGGGGCTCTGTTCGAAATCCTGGGCTGCATCCTCCAAGGACGCGGTCTACTCAGACTGGATCCTTTGAAGTCCGTGAAAATAAGGAGACCGGAAGAGTTTTGGCTGTGAATTCGATCAGGTCTAGCCTTCAGCGGGTTTTATCGCCGTAAGGTCTGTTGCTTAGCAACCGCGAAAGTTGACACACAAAGCAGGAAAAGAATGAAAACCGAAGTTTCCAAAACTGTTTGTTTATTTATTTCTTTTTTATTGTAAAGTGAACAAAGACTGATGAGAATCCAGAGTGGAATAAAGGTTCCAACCACCGGGAGCAGGAACTAATAAAATCAAATGTACTGATAGAAACCTTAGTCAGTTAAATAACATGCTGCTGTCATTCTGCACATCTCTGATGCTTCAAATCGGGCTAAAAGAAGGACGCATTTTAAGGCCGCATAACGAGGAGTCTTGGAATCCGACCAGACCTCAGCGCCGCACTATGACGTAATCGTACTTCGAATCTGTTCTTCTAAGGACGCGTCTTAGGTTTTCGAACAGAGCATGGGAGTGGTGCGGGAGCGGGAGTCATTCTGAATGGGAGCGGGATGGGAGTGGGAGTAATTTCACCAGGAGTGGGATGGGACAGGATTTAGATTTCTACTCTGGCCCGGGATCGGGACGGGACACAATTTTTTTCTGTGGGAGTGGGACGGGACAGGAGTGAAAATCCACTCCCGTGTCAGTCTCTAGGAAGCATACAGGCTAAAAAAGTTTCATTTTACCCTTAATTTGAGCAGATAAGTAAGATGATTTGCCAATGGAATGAGGTTTTTTTTACCCTTAAAATAAGATAAGATAATATGCACTTAAAATAAGACGATGCAATTCTTTTTTCTTCTTTTAAATGTAAATCGTCTTGTTCGATTGGCAAAGACTCTCTCTTACCTCCTCAATTCAAGAACAAAAATCACTTATTTTAAGAGAAAATTACTTATTTAGATGTACTCTTTTTTGCAGTGTAGACTCTATTCCCTGGTAATTTGTGGATCTGATTACTTTTTTAGAACAGTTTATAATAAAATACCAGTTCAAACTATAATAACTCTGAGCCAGCTCATTTTAAACAGATTCTCTAAGGTTGTTTCCTAACTTCATTCCTGTCCATGCAGACACTGAAAGTTTTAAAACAGCCTAGTAGGACGTAATAAAAGACTCTCTTTATTTAGTCCTTTAGATTTACCTGAAAGGATTAAAATATACACTGTAAAAACAATCTAGAAATAAGTAAAACAGTTCTTAAATTAAGTGTATTTACTCTTAATTTCAGCAGGCAGATAAGATGATTTGCCAATGGAATAAGTATTTTTACTCTTAAAAAATATAATTAGATAATATGCACTGTAAATATGACAATACAATTGTTTTTTATTATTCTAAATGTAAACTATGTTGTTCAATTGGCAAAGTGTCTCATTTACTTCCTCAATTCACAAACAAAATGCACGATACCGATACCATCTGTTTCAAATTGATGTGTGTATGTATATATGAAGAACTTCATACTACTTGGATGTAAAATAATTGCCATCATGGTGTTATCAAGCTGCTGCCTACCTTTGTGAAGCAGGAAAAAGACTAATACAAAGTTAATCCAGTAGAACTTTTTATTGCCTACCTGGAATGGGTGACAATAGTTGAAGAAACTTATAGCTCTCAAAATGGTATCGGTGCCCAGTAGTTGGTACTCACTGATACCGATACCACCATTTTAGTGCCCCATACTGGTATCGGTATCAGTGCAATACTACTAAAAAGCACTCCTAAATATCAAAAAATTGAACCAATTAGGTCTCTGTAGTGCAATGTAAGGCAGGGGCAACTTGTCTCACTTTAACCCAATGATGAAACATAAGAATCAGGTGGATTAAACAATTATGTTTTATTGTGGTAAAAAAAAAGAACCAAACGACAAACAAACATGACTGTTGAATTTCTGTAGAATTAAAAAAAATAGTTTTGGTTTGAGAATGGCAACAAGAGCCACATGGCTGCAGAGATCTGGTTTAAAGGTTGGACGTCCATTATGACATCAGCTTAAAATATAGATACAGTATATCCTAAAGTTTAATCTGAATTTTAATCTCTTCTATATAGAATTGTTTTGTTCAAACATTAATTCTGTTTGCTGGATTTATACATATTTGTTTATAATCTATTTCTTCTATACAGTCTAAGAGTGTTTAAATGGGTCTCTGGCACAAGAGGACATTCAGAACTTAACAAGCTTTGATTTTCGTCATGCATGTTGTTGTACCTGCTGCCTCCGCTGATTGGCGGAGGGGCGAATCTGTTTCCGCCGAACGTTTCTCTGCCTCTGCTCAGCGGCCGATGACCTCGGGCGTCTACAGCTGCTCCTGTGCTCTGCACCAACAACAACATACATCCACTGTAAACGAATACAGCTCACTGTAACACAGTTGTGCTTAGAAACTGTTTTACATACTGTGTTGTTTTTGGCTGGCTGCTTGGAACCCTGTGGGGGAATATAAAAAAATAGAGTTAAATCTGCTTTTTAGTTTCAAATAAGTGTTTAAATATGTTTTACTCATTAAGATTGCAGTTAAAAGTCTACAAGAGAGAAGATACAAAGTAAAACTAAACCAAAAAAATACAACCAAAGCTGTAGTGAAGCTAGTAAGAATCACGCATTCAAAAAATGCACAATATATTTAATCTACATTGGAATTTCTATGAATAAAACTAGTTTAAAAAAATAAACCACTTTTAAAACTAATTATCAGACGGATTTTGTTCTTTTGAGGTGAAACATGACAATTTTCGGAATGAATTTTCTCTGTAAAATGGATATTTTCATTAATAAATGACAGTGATAGTCAGCTATTTGCAAACTTTTAATAAGCATGCTATCCTGCACAGAGCTAGCTGATTCAAAAATTCAAGTTTTTATGATCTGTTGAAGATTTGCATAGATTTCTGTGTTTCTATTGTATTCTATTTGCTAATTTTCTATAATCAGATATCATAAATGCTTAATAAAACTCTATTACAATCATAACTAGTAACGCTTGTTCAATAAAATTCCTGCATGTTTTTTTTTCTTTGAAACAGAATAAAACAATGTTTTGTGGGGTTTGGATGGAAGAAAATAAATCCATTTATATTTCTTTAGTTAAACTTTGAAGGTTCAAATCTGGTTAAAACACATTTTTATTAAAATGTTTAGTCATTAATATTCTCACCAAATCATAGTCGTCGTATTCGAAGACATCCTGAGCCCAGGTGACATAAAGGCACAGATACAGCAATAGAAACGTCTTCATCTTGATTTTCTCAGCAGAAGCTCTGTAGATCCAGGTTTTCTCTCCGCCTCGTTCTTCTGTCCACCAGATCCCCCCAGAGGAGGCCTTTATCCCCCGGGCTTCGGCTCCTCCTGCCTCCTCCAGGATTTATTGATCCGCTCTAGTTGATCAGTAAACTCTGAGGTCGGTTCAACCAAACCTGACTCAGATCTGAACTGGGCCCAGGAGCAAAAGGGCAAAAGGAGCCAGAAGTCACAGTTTGTTTGACAAATGAAAGTGTTGAAAGCAGCTGATGAGGTGGCTTACCGGCAGGATGGATGAGACACGATGTAAACATCAGAACATGTTAGGAAAACCAGGAAAGAAGTTTGAAATGTTGGGATCTTCACTTTATTTATAGGGATAAAGTAAAATAGGTTTTTATTTCAGATTAGTTGAGAAAATGCATGAATGATCCACTTTCTGCAACCTTACATTTACATTGCTACACATATCTAGGCAATAAAATGGAAAACCTAATTTTTCAACATAATGCAACTGGTTGCATAAGGTGGCTGCAGCAGATTTTTCTAAAATTTCACCATCATAACAAAGAAAGGACATAAAAGAATCAGGAAAAAAGACAAAATATGTTATTATATTAACATAAGGCCTAACTTACATGGAACTTGTTCTGTTTAATGTTGGATAAATGCATCTAAATCGATTTTTTTTTGTGCATTTTTGTATTTAATCTGACTTTTGTGGTCTGTTTCTCTGTTTTTTGTGTTTGTAGAGGGGAATTATTTTATTTCCATGGTGATTCTGAGTTTTTTTTTTAGGTACATTCAGTTGCAGACAGCATCTCACTGCCTGGAAATCCTGTGGTGTCTGTTTGAGTCCAAAAGGTTCAATAGTACCACGTGATGAAACAACAAGCACACAAACATCCACAAACCCGATCTGCCACACTGACAAATACTTTTATGAGGAACCATCCTTTTTTCTTTTTTTTTTTTTTTGTTGTTTTAACAAGTTTTCATTAAATAAAACCAAAAAAAAACAAAAACAGGTCAAATCTAAAAAAAGAAGGTCATGTTTTGTTCTATTGTTTTCTGAATCCCAATTGTTTAGATTTGCCTTTAATTGTTCTATTGTAACTACTAAAAAACAGTTTAATCTCTAATCTTTTTTTCCACCTGCTTCTATCATGAAGCTTATTTCTCTGTTTTCCTGCTTATATATTCTGTTCATGCCCATAAATTTAATCATTGGAAATATGCTTGTTTCAACTGGAAACTACTTCTTAGTTTTCTTATTATATATATATGTGTGTGTGTGTGTACCTGTCTAGCCCTCAGAGTGAGGACCATTTTGCAAATTTCACCATCAAATTGAGGACCATTTTTTGCAAAGTGGGGACATTTTGCCGGTCCTCACATGCTATTTTGCTAATTGGAAGGTTTAAGCCTAAGGTGACAATCGGTTAGGGTTAGCGTGACGTATGCTTTGGTAATAGTTAGGTGCAGGGTTAAGGCATAGAAAGGGTTGAAAATTCCTGAAGATCAGTGGAAGTCAAAGGGAGTCAACACATGGTCCTCAGTGCGTATAGCAGAACGAGTGTGTGTGGTCTTGTTTTACCTACAATGTGAGGGAAGTATTTTGTAAAATATCCTACATGCGAGGACTTACAGGTACATATGGGGACATTCAACTGGTCCCTATATGGTAAAGTTCTGTTCTTTGAGTTGGGGTTAGGTTTAGGACTAAGGTGTGAATTCAGTTTAGGTTAAGATTAGGTACATCTTGGTAATAGTTAGGGTAAGGGTAAGGGTCTGGGTTAGGCCATATAAAATGAATGCAAGTCAATGAAATGTCCCCATATGTCCTGAAAACAAAGCTGTGTGTGTGTGTGTGTGTGTGTGTGTGTGTGTGTGTGTGTGTGTGTGTGTGCATGTGTGTGTGTGCATGTTCTGGGGAAGATTCTCAGTCATCCAGGTCATACTCATTCCAAACAATGCACTGGACTTTGTTTCCAAGTTTAAAGACGTTCTGCCCCCCGTCGCCTGGGCAGCCCAGCCAACAATTGACTCTAACCATCCCGCTTTAGAGGCATAGCCCAGTATTGGGTATTTCAGGCTAACAAAGAACCCAAAACGACTCCACAATCTTAAGGGGCGGACCCGTTCCTCTGGTTCAATTTGCAAGTGTTCTATGAAAACCTCGACCTCAACGATTATTCTGACATTTTGAACTGAAAAAGCTTCCTGGATGGGAAGCAAAATATCTTCAAACTTGAAAACAAAGTCCAGTGGATTGTTTTTTGGAATGTGTGTGCATATATATATATATACAATGAATACAATGATCAATTGAATGAGTTGATCAGTTTCCATTCAGGGTTCGGTGCTCAGCTACTGTACTGTTTCTGGATTTAACCTTCAAAATAAAAGATATCTGAGTGTATTTGTTGCTGTTGGTTTTGAGATTTTATCAAGAATTTAATGTTCTCTGAAAACCTTCCACAGCATCATCTACATTAATATAACTTACTAACATTGCAAATCTGTTTTTTATTTTTTATTTTTTTCGCATCCTTACATTTTGCTCCTGACCTGTCCAGGGTGAACTCCGCCTCTCGCCCGTAGACAACTGGACATAAATGGGATAAAGCATGATGGAAAATGAATGGATGGATGTTTTGACATGCTTTTACAGACTTTTTTTTTTTGTTGATCTTCAGACAAATATCTCTCTTTAACTTTTCCATGTCTGATGAGTCGATTGTTGACTTCCTAGGGGTGATGGATGGATGGCGTCCCCCTTAAAGATGCCAAGCTGACTGCAAAGGGAGATTGGAAAGCAGGACAATAGAGTCACCTGCAGATATATGAAAACCTTACAGATGTACAGTAAATAACCTCCACCAATCAGTTAAAAGAATAAATTTATTTATTTTAGCTGTTTACAGAGGTGTAGGTATGGCCTGGAAAATTACTGTCCAGAACATCTATTAATGAAATATGTATCACGTCTCTGCAAATGTAATGATTCCAATCTTTTTTCCTTTTATGAAAGAACAAATATAAAAGGTCACAATGATACACAATTTCAAATTACCGGTATTGTCATGTTTCTTGCAGTGGTGAAGCTTCAAGGAATACTTCAATGTATAATATATAACACACTTAAATCAGGTGAAACTCCCTTTCAAAACCTCATCAAATCTGCAGTAAAAAAAACTGCAGATTTAGTGGAAGTGTTGGTGCTTTCGGAAAACACATCAACAGTGACACCTGCTGGTAGTAAAGTATATGAACAAATTATTTCTCATAGATCTATGAGAAATTATAGATGTAGTCCTGTTTCTTTTTGGTAAAAGGGAGTTTTTCCTCTTCACTGTCGCTACAAGCATGCTTAGTGTGAGGGATTGCCTTCTAGTCAATGAGTCGATTTAATCAACTGGTTTTCCTCAGATAGAAAACTTTAAATTTATTGACTGCATGATCTGGTAAATTGTAAAGTGCCTTGAGATGAAATGTGATGTGAACTGGCGCTATATAAGTAAAGCGAATTGAATAAAGTTAATTGAATCTGTAAAAAGGGGTATAATAAAACTAGGGGAAGATACAGTAGGTTACATTTTATCTTGTCTAGTTAAAGAACTATGGGATATTCTTTACCCAAGTGCAGAGATTTAATGTTTATATATTTAATAAATGCAGTTTAATTGTATTAAGAGACAGAGCCTCTTAATAAGAATCTCCTTAAGTTCTAGAGGAGTTCATGGAACAGAGTTGGCTTTCTTTATCAGCATGTTGAGCTTTTTAATGATTTAAAAAGCTCAACATGCTGATACCCCAGCAGATAGCAGAAGAATTCACACTCTCATCAACAGACATATAGACATGGGTGGTTCTAGAGAGGGGCCAATGGGGGCCACTGTCCCTGTAGATCATGTCCTGGCTCCTGTAATGGCCCCTGTGCTGAAGACATAATACCAAACAAAATTTAAAATGGTTTTTTCAATACAAATTTTAAAAAAAAGTCAAATTTTTGACAATTCTCATTTTATAGAAAACTTTAATTTTAACTTAAATTAAGTTAAAAATATGTAAAATTCCTAAATTATTATACTAAATGTTTTATTTGATCTTTTAGATATTTATATAGCTACATTTTTTTGAGCTGCTTTTTTGCTATGCCAAGGGATTTTTATTTTGATTTTAACGATAATCCAAATGAACATTTTCAAGCCAAAAATAAATATTTTCTGTTGGAAGACATTTAATTTTAATTAAACTTAATGGAAATGTCACTTCATGCAGCTCTCTTAAAGCTACAGTGTGTAATTTTCAGCGACATCTAACGTCCAGACTGCAGACCGCAGCAACATGAACATCTCCCCCCCACCGCTTCTCCCCCCCAACAGTACGCCGAGCGTTACGATACAAAATGTCTTCCACGACGTCCGCATCACCTACCTTCTCAAGTGATGATGTTTTTTTACATAGATAATTTTAATACTGCCATCTATTGTTCAGTACCGTCTCAGTTCATCTCTCTCAACTTGCCGTAGTTGCTTTCGAGCGTAATGGGCGATCTCGCAATCGCTAGTTTGTTGGCTCTGCACTGCTGTAGCACAAAGATGTCTGCCTCCATGGCTGCGAGACCCGCTCCTATGTAATTATAAATAACGAATTCTAAGGCAACGCAAATATTAAGGTTAAGAGGCTGAGCTCGTAGATGATGATAAATAACATAGTTATGTATAATATAATACATTTCTGACCGTATATCCCTGTAATTATTACACACTGTAGCTTTAATATATTTCAATCCTTTGCCCTGTTTTTTTGCTTTATGTTTTTCTGTGCCCCCATGAAAACACAGTGCCCCCCCCAACCCCCCTGGAACATTTAGTCTAGAACAGCCACTGCATATAGAAGATATGGACTATCTTGCTGCAGCTGCAGTTATGACTACAGTCTAGTTTGTTTTCTAGGTGTGCATGAATAAAGTATTATTTTTATGGTGTTCGCATGTCATAAGGAGGAATGGTTGATGTTATTTCACAGAGAAAATACAGGTGATTAGCTGAAAATGAGGCGACTGTGAAGTAACCCACTTAATTTAAGACAGTTGGTCTCATTTTTAGATGTTTTTTTCAGTGCAGGGGCTGGGATCAGTTTGGCCGGATTTGCATCTGATTTTTGCTTTAAAAAAACTTCATTCTGTACCTATTGTAGTTGGAATAAAAGTATTCAACTATTCACCCCAGTTAAATAAACAGAGCGATGGATTTCACTCGGTCAGCACTTTATTTTGATCTTTGCAAAGAGAGAACAGTTCATTATTCTGTCCTTGGTAATCAACCCTGTTCTGAACTAGACAGAGTTTGTCTCTCTTAAAATGAGGAAAAAGCTGGGAGGTTTGTGTCAGAAAGAGTCAAAACAAATCACACACACTTAGGTTAAACAATAACAATTATTGAGAAAGATTTTGGCCTGTTATGGAATAAGTAATCCTTGTATGCAAAACACTTCTCACTCTGATATTTTATGGCCTTACAGGTGAAACAGAATTAGTAAAAATATTTTTCAAAAGCATAAATAAATATATGAAACGAGAGAAATCTAAATTTTTCGACCACACTAGTCAAAGAAATACCTGCTTAAACTGCACCTCATAAAGAAAGCAAAACCAGTGAAACTCCTCTTTTTACGATCTACATCTAGTGTATTGTTAATCATTCATTTTTTAAACACACGTAGTAATTGGACAGCTGGATTAAAGGGCTTTTTTATATCCCCACTTTATAAAGTGCAATCTTTTCATGCCTGTGCTGTTTAAGTGGTTCACTCTATTATCAATGAACTTATATACCACCACAATCCTCTTCACATATCCTGAAGCAGCATGTAGTTTAACTCATGAGAAGACAGAAGAGTAATGCGTGCTGTGAGATGCTGCATTCACATGCACTGGGAAATTATAAGTTTTAACCAATTATTTAGATACAACTCATGCTGTTGCAGCATTTTCACCTGGGGTGGCAAGGGCTTTGCTTGTGTTGGGAATTGCTACCCCGATTTATCCTGTGGCTCCGTCATTGACAACTCATCAGAAGAAAAAAAAAATCACGTCAGATAGTATAATCTAATAATGAAGACTTTTTCTAAAGTGAAAGTTGCATAGAAGAAAGTTGCATATGGATTCTCTGTCATGCTTTGGTATCATTTTGGAATGATAACTTCATGTTGGTGCAAGAGTATGTGCGTGTTTCCAGAAAGGTTGTGGTTTAGGGGGAATGGCGGCCCAGTGGTTAGGGCATATAGGTTGGAATCCTGAGGCTCAAGCCCCACTCCCACAGACTGCCACAGTGGGTCCCTGAGCAACACCCTACACCCCAACACTGCAGCCCACTGCCCTCCAAAGGGATGGGTTAAATTCAGAGGTAAATATCTCCAATGTGAGATCAATAAAGTAAAAATAATATAACTATTAACAGAAATCACTTCTGGTTCAGTGGACTGTTTACCAAGCAACATACGAAACTGTCTTTATTCAAATTGAATCACTTTAAGGACCTCACAGCTCTAAGTTAAAGATTTTCCTGTTCGTGCTGTGAAACTGTAATTTCCCAGCGACTTTGAACGTAACTAATTTCGCGGGACTTTTTTTCCCTCCCGGCTTCCTGAAGCCAGAGCGAAAGTATGCACAGAGCAGATCTGCAGCCCAGCAAAGAGCATTTTATGGCATTTTCTGCAGCTTCACTGAGCTTAAATCCATTAAATAGTCTGTAACTACTTCTCCAGCGTCATGCTTTTAGTTTTTGTTTCCTTTTTCTGCATAATTTCTTCACATTCACCATAGTTCAGGTCTGCAGTGAATTCCTGGTAAGTACAAAACATCCCGTTTACGTGGAGTAGTTTGAGATAAAACCATAATGATCAGATAATATGTCTGCAGGTGTGAGGATGATTTGCATCCAAACCAAACCAATCTGTGTGAATTATTTTGCTATAAAAGTCAAGTTTGTCGGGCTTTAAATGTTTTAAAGGGGGACTGGGGTGGGGGATGGGCAGTGATAAACTTAATAAAATCTTTAATTAGCTGCGAATGATTGAGATTATAAATTAGTTTGCTAAGAAATAAGCAGCTTCCTGTTCTGCTCTATAGCTAAAGTCGTAGGGAAGTCATAATTAAATGTTAAATCAACCTGACTCAAACATGTGTATAAATGTACTCTTTATCAGACTATATTGTGCCAAAATTTAGAAAATATCAATTTTTTAAATATTTTTTTTGTGTTATATTATGCAGGCCAGTTAGTTATAAGTCATCCTGAACACCTAAATTCGGCCAATCATATATCAACGGTCATCTGTCATTCAAATTTTTTAGGTCATAACATCTTGATTCATATGTCGCAGCTAATATACGCAGCGGTTGAAATAAGAAAAATTTTCATTCCCATTGAGTTTCGTTCCAGTGTTCACGGGAATGGTCGTCTGTGTCTTCGGCAGGCGTAGAGCTAACAGAACTGGCAGCGTTGCGAGGCAAGGGCTCAAACATGTACGGCTGGAAGCCTTCTACACTAGAGACGGACACGGGAGTGAATTTTCACTCCTGTCCCGTCCCACTCCCACAGATCCCGGGCCAGAGTAGAAATCTAAATCCTGTCCCGTCCCACTCCAGGTGAAATTACTCCCACTCCCATCCCGCTACCATTCAGGATGACTCCCGCTCCTGCACCACTCCCATTCAGCTTGTCTTCAATAAGATTTCTGCCAATACATTGAATCTGAATTTCTATGAAGGGTCAGTTAAGTTCCTGTTTCTAACTTTAGTAACTGCTGGTCCCTCCATTGTTGTTTTTGAGCGCGGGTGAAAAACTCAGAGCGGAAGCACTGTTGGTTTTTGGGTCGTGTAGTTTTTTTGACACGCATTATAGTGTAGGCTTCAAGGAAAAAAACTACAAAATGGCGGCGCCAGTACTGGATTTTTGTTTCTTTCTATTTTATTTTATTTTTTGCCATCGATCCTAGTTTTTTTTAGTTGCTATTGGTTTGCTCCCGATCCCGTCTGCTCCCGTTAATGTTTAATCCTGTACCGTCCCAATCACGTGATCGTTACTAATACTGACTCCCATCCTACGGGAATCCCACGGGAATCCCGTGACCCGTGGGATTCCCGAAAAAATGTCAGTCTCTATTCTACACCAAACCAAGCTTCTGCCGCCCTGGCGTCCTCTTCCACAACATCTTCGTCCCCGCTTTCCTCCTCTAAATAAAAAATGTATGACGGAGGAGACTCATCCACGACCTCCGACACTAAACTCTCCTCCTCTTGCATGTTTCCTCTGTCCATAGCGTTCCTTGACAGTGTCGTTTCTAAGTCACCAATTTAGTGCTACTTGGTCCCAATGGAATTTCCCATTGGGAACCTACTAGCACTAAGTTGCTAACTGGTTAGCAAGATGCTTCCAACAAACCCGCCACAATCAAACTTGCTTGTGAACCTTCCGCCACAACAATCCCGACCAATCACATTCACTTTATTCAATCGTGTAAAGTCGGGCACCACTCAGGAGAATTCGGAAACGATTGGAACGGCCGCATCCCTACGACTTTATATAAGTCATAGATTAAAATAGGTTAATACATTTATGTTAAGAGGTAGGACCACAGTTGATCAGCTTTGCCTCAAAGTAAAGGAAAAGTTCTTAGTTGTTGTAGGATAATTTGTTTCACAGAATGCATTTCTGTCCAGAAAATAAAGCACAGGTGTTTTAACCAAAGGCTTTATGTGACAAAACCACCATCTTCTGCTTGGTCTAAGAATATTGCTGTTTGATTATTTGAACATTTGGTCTACTATACTAGACATCCTTTATGCTGACAATTTTACATAGTTTTTATAATGTTGTAAAATTTGAGTTGTAGTGTTATTTTTCTAAAATGTTTCTAAGGAATACGAATAATCCTGGGATCCTAATGACCATGGACGCTCACTACTTTTCAAGGTGCATTGTGGGAAAGTTCGAGTCCACTACTTTTTCGTCCCCTAGACATTTGAACACTCATCTAAAATGACGTAACCACTTCATAGTGCCCTCTAGAGCCCTACATCTCTATAGTGCCCTATGGCGCGGTTAGGGCGGATCTTCGGACACAGCCAATGTCCTTGGCTATCCGCAGAGACCCTGCTCCTTTCCTCTCATATGCGAGGTTTTGCTCAAAAGATTGGGCTTCCCTTTAATAAATTAAACAAGTAAATTTATTCCTGTCTTAATTTGTTCCCTTTTTTTTAACAATGTTTTAGGCAAGGCTAAAGCTTTCAGTCACATGGCAAGATATATGGTTCATCCATTCAGCAGCTGAATCAGATCGGTTTCGGATATCGGCCGATACGCTCAGCCCAGGTATCCGATTGGATCGGTTGCGTCTCTAGTTTTTTCCCAGGAAGAAGATGGTGAGGCTTCCTCTTCTATAGCTGCTATTGAACGACCTCATGTTTTAATTTGATCCCTGATTTATCATTCTGCCTGCAGATGAAGATGGCTTCTAGGAAGAGAAAGAAAACAGAAAATGAGAAGGACATCAGGACCCATCCTGATCAAGAAAATGTTAGTTATCAGTACTTAGTGTTTGCCATGTAAATAAATGCATCTTTCATAGGCTGAATGAACAGCTGCAGACCATTATGACCCCTTTATTCTGTTTTTTGTTTTACCAGATCCCTCCTGGAGAAGCCCACAGCCCACCCTATAAAAAAACAAAGGGAGATCCATTTCTCCAGGTGAGCCAGTTAAATGTAATAAATGTTAGTTTTTTGTTAATTGTATTTGACTGAACTGGTCCTCCGTCATTCATATGATCAAATAAAATAATATTAAAGAATGCCAGCTGCAGAGACTGTATTCGAACTTGTTTAAGCCTTCATACGGCCCTCAGTGAAATACTTTGAAAATCAAACAGTGTTATTGGAATCCATAACATAAAAAAATATGGATATTTTGATGGCAAAGATTAATGTCAATGTAATAACAAGAAATGCTAACTCGCCCAAATATATTAAGAAAAATAACAAAAGTGCTTCTAGAAGAAATTCATGAAAAACTGAGAGTGAAAGAAACTAATTTTTTGGGGCGTAAACATAAACTTAGAAGCATTAATGCTGATACTGGCACTTAAAAGTTTGACTTTATAAACCTAAGTATAATTGTTAACTAGGCCTAATAACTTATTAACTTTAATTAGATTTTTACTTTTATTCTTGACTTGTTAACTTTGTTTTCAACTTAATTTACAGTGGGTAATATATCATTCAAGGGCTCATCTAATTGGTCAAATGCCAAAATAAGATGTACAGCCATGGAGCAGCATCTTTGCTGAATGGCTGGATATAGATCTTCTGCTTCTAGACCTCACTGAGGGACGCCGGTTGGGGGGACTCTTTTTGCAGAGGTGTAAAGTACAACAAATACTTTGTTACTGTACTTAAGTACACTTTTTAGGTATCTATACTTACTCCATTACTTATTTTTCCTCCTACGTCTGACTTCTACTCATGACATTTTCATACAAGTATCTGTACTTTCTATTCCTTACATTTTTAAAACAAACGTTACTCGTTACTCTTGCCGTCGGTTTAATGTTTATAAATATTTATTTCCCGTCATGTGCGCCATCCAATGCAGATCATTGGCGCCATCCACATCTAGTGAAAACTAGAGTAATTGGATGAGTCATATAACGCAAACACTCATTGGTTAGCTAAAGGAAACCATCAGAAGCAAGCAGGTGTTCAAACTGCAAACGTGAATTATCTATGCCATGCTACAATGTGGGATTCAGACAAAGATGTAGAAATGTCTGAAAGGTTGGAAACAGGCGAGAGCGTATCGGGAGATGGAGACCAGCAAGACCTCCCTCATTCTTGGCCCTATCTCAAAGAATTTTTAGAAATAGTAAAAAAAAAAAAGAGCTTTCAATTCATATAGTGGCATCTGGATGTTTTTTTAAAGGTTACTTTATACTTTTATACTTTAAGTAGTTTTTGGAGCACATACTTTTTTACTTTTACTTGAGTAAAGAGGTCAAGTTGATACTTCAACTTTCACCAGAGTGTTTTTAAACTGCAGTATCTATACTTCTACTGAAGTAACAAATGTGTGTAGTTTTGACACCACTGTCCATTTTTAAGGGGTATGCAAGTGATCAAAAATGGTAAGTTGCCCTTTAAAAGGTTAAACTAAACAACATGTAACACAATGTTAAAAAAAAAAAAAAAACAAGATCGTGAAAGTTTGGTCACAACTTCGATCAACCAACTTGTACATTTGAGCATTTTAAACAATTAATGTAAACTAACCAAACTTTAAACTAACTTTTGCACAGTTTGGTTTCTATCAGATCACCATATGTCACATTAACTCTAACGTTTCTTATTATATTACATAGCTTGAAAAAAGTATCTGTGACGAACAGGAATGAATAGAAGTGGCTTGTTCTTAGTTGAGCCCTTTAGCACTGCTTCTTCCCCTCAGGTTGTTTTTAACAACTCCGTTCCCCCATTCAAACTTTCTCCGAACCAATCAGAATGTCTGAAAGGCAGGCTGTGTGTAGGTGTGTCCTATCAGAGACGTAAATAGCGCTGACTTCGACCAGCCAATAGCGCAAAGCGCTGGCCACCGCTACGCCTGTCTCTACCCAATCCGCCCCGGAAGCACGATCCGTCCTGCACATGCGTGATATGGATAGATATACATCCGGGTGTCCATAAATAATGGAAATATGGTAGTAAAACTACTTATTTCTATCCTTAACTCACTAAAGAATACTAATACACATCTTTAAAAAAACATTTTATGACTTTTGTGAGACAATTTTGATGCTTTTTACATTTTCTTCCTCAGAAAATGCTCAGAGCTCAGAGCAGTCCGGCAAAATTTCATTAAACCATGTTTATCTACATGATTTAGATGACGCGCTAAATAGCATAAGGTTAAAACGACATGAAAATATAACTCTCAAAAAGTCTCGATTTATGTGTAAAACCAAAGCCGAAAAAGTTAGCCACTGGAAGTAGCGTAGGATCACATTTCCGGTGCAGATCGGGAAGAGACGAGTGATAAAACAGAAGGATTTTAAAGCAATTATTTTCTCAGGATATACATTATTAACCTTTAACATATTATATTTTAGTACATTTACAATTTTTGGGGAGGGAAAACGTCATTTAGGTCTTTTTAACAAAATAAATTTGATGCCCAAATGAGCTGATGGCTCATTGGCAGGACGGATGGTGCTTCGGGGACGGATCGGGTAGTGATAATGTCTAAAGAGAAATGCAGCCCCGTGCTCAAAGTCAGATGGACGTAGAATCCAAGTTTAGGTGTTTGTGTTGGAACATGAAGTAAATCAGCCTAATGCTGTGATAAAAATCTTTTACAGTGTAACTAAGTATCCTAAAAAACTGCAACTAAAGAGTTTAGACTGATGTCAAAACTTGGCATCATCTTTAAAAAACATGTACGGTTCATTTTCTATTTCACTTAAACCATTGTCCTTAAAAGGACCATTTGAACCAATGCTAATTGCAAATGAGTATTTCATCACCTGTTGATCACCTGTTTTCCATCAAATTTAACCACGATAAATGATTGTCCTTTAAAGCAGCGGTCCCCAACCCAAGGCGGTCCCATCTAGGCGTAATCGGAGGCAATGACACACGAATTGTGCTCCTGATGTCTAGTTTGCTCTGTAGTTTTGTTTAGGTCACTGTAACCGCAGAAAATCCCACTTCACAAAGATAGGATGTTATAGATAGGATGAGTCTTGAACTGAATTAACCTATGTCAAGAGGCAGAGATGCACCGACTGATGTATTTGGGAGAGAATACCGCATTTTTTTATATTTTTCAAAATAAAACATCACTCAGACTCTGATCGTCGATAAATTATATATATATATATATATATATTTTTTTTTTCTGTGCGGCCCTGTACCAAATGACCGGTCCGTGGCCTGGTGGTTGGGGACCGCTGCTTTACAGAATACCCTTTAAACCACAAAAGTTAATAAGAATCCTAAACTCTTTGATTGTAACAGGTGTCGACTATAAAAGTTAAGCAATAAAAGCCTTTAATTCTTTTTTTGTGATGCCATAAACCCATCCCTTTGATGGTATGATGATATAAAGGTTATAATACTACTTGTTAAATAGATAAAATAAATCAATGTATGTATGGACCACAATTTTCAAAAGTTAGCTCACAGGTTCAGTTAATCCAGCGAGAAACCAGCAGCTAGGCTTTTAACCTGGGTGAGTCTTCACTACGCTCAGACCTGAATCTTCAGAGGCGCATAAAGACAGTAGCAAACTTCTATCACTTTAAAGGACTATTTTTTCCCAACAGGTGGTCTAAAGAGTTCATCTTTAGTAAAATTGAAACAGTCAAGATCCTCGAAAAATTGTCTGTATGTCTTACAGAACTGATGCTGTTTTAAAAACAAACTGACTCCCATTAATTTTATAAAAAAATGAGCAGTTATAATCAAAACAATCTTACATTTGTTTTTGGTCCATTCTATAAAGCCTCAAACTTAACGCTATTTCTGATATTTTGAATTGAAAAAGCTTCCTGGATGGGAAAGGAAACGTCTTCAAACTAGGAAGCAAAGTCCAGTTGATTGTTTTTTTAAACTTTTTTGGAATTAAAAGATTTAATAGGCAACATTTATGTTTTTTACATGTTCCAGATCATTACATCAACCCCTCTGGGAGTTAGGGACACAAATGGTGGAAGTTCTATGGTGAGTAAAACCTAAAAAAGCTGAATATTTTATTTATAGGTCAAAAATCTTTAAATTAATTCGTAACTCCTGATTTTCTGCAGACCAAACATCAAAATCATCAACCTCTTTCAGTCAACTCCAACATCAAGGGGAAGAACAGAATAACGGGCAAGGACGGTTTAAAACTAGACCAGAGAGCTCAGGTTTTAGAGGAAAAGCTGCAGAAAATCTCCCTGTCAACAGAAAAGGTCGCCAACCATTTTCCAAAAGCATACAAAACACAATCGCCGACTTATAACCGAGAAAAGTCGCAAACATTCCGTAAAGGCATCGCAAATGTAGGGAGTGTGACTGGAGAGGGTCCGAGGAGAGCAGCTGAACCACAAAGCCAGGAGGAGATTTCTGAAGTTCCAGATGGGAACCAATCATTGGAGAGCAGATCTACGAATCCTTGTAAACTAGAAACACCAAACCTCAAGACTGAGGAGCTTCTCAGTCAAGAGGAATGGGAATCCAATTGTGAAGAAATAGGGAGATCTGTTTGTAAAATCATTGTGGATGGTGTGTGTCAGGGAACAGGTTTTGTTCTCGTTGATAGGCTAATCATGACAAGTGCACATCTGTTCAGAGATCCTGAGGATTTAAATAAGCTGCTGGTTCCCAAAGAAGTCAATGTTGTCTTTGACCAAAAAACCAACAAGAGAAAACCTCATCAGGGACCAGGTGATGGTGGCAGTGACCCGGTTCTGGATGAAGCAGGAGACGAGGAAACCAGCGTGCTTTGCTTTACTGTGGAGGAAACATTTGTTGATATTGATATAATGCTGGATTACGCTGTCCTTGCACTCATACCTAAAGGCCAAGGAGCAAAGCAACCCCAAGTACCACCAGGTCTCCTAAGGAGATTCGGACCAGTGTTGGGGAGTGGGGATATCTGTATCATCGGGTATCCTTACGGAGGAGAGAAGACTTTTAAATACACATCTATAATTAACAAAGAAAATAGGGAGAAGGTTAAGGAAGAGCATTTAGCTCAATACAAAGGCTTGATTATCACAGAGAATTCTGTCAGATTTATTGCAGAGAACCAAGGATTTAATGACATAATAATGGGTGGATTCAAAGCAAACCAGGTGACAACTTATTGTTCTTCCATGTACGAAGGAACATCAGGCTCTCCGGTTACCGGTAGGAACGGGCGCCAGGGCAGAGTTATAGCGAAGCACGTTGGCGGGTATGGCTATGGGTTTCCAAAGATTACAAGGAGCGTGATTGAGTTTGCCCATCCACTGATCACCATATTTAAAAAGCTTGTGGATAATCTAAAGGAAAATGGAAAAGAGCAATGGCTGGATAGAGTCAGGTTGGAGGTGCAGGAAAACTTCCACCTTAAGAAGTTAATTAAATAGTTTATTTGAGTCGATAAGAAAGCACTGAAAGCAGACTTCTGAAGAAAAGCTGTCTGCTAACTCAACAAGCAGAGTTAGAGACAATTTCTGTCAGGTCTAAGCACCTAAAACATCATACATACATACAGGGAAAGAAAGGCACAGAGAAAATTAATTTAGTTACTCGCGAGGAGAATAGGAAGGAGACTGCGGAGTTTACGATACCCACCCCACTCTACAGTCTTCAGCTTTCTCCTTGCTATTTATTGAAGAAAAGGGGATGTCCCTAATTACATCAGCTGAAGTTTAATTAAAGGGAAAGGGAAACAAAAGGATCTTACTTTAAACCTCAGCACATGTTAAAACAAAGCATGTGGTTGTTTTACAATTGAATTGTTCCAAAAACACATGTTTAGAAGAAACATGTGTTCTTGGCCATATAAGTCTAGTTACAATTTTAGATATCCCCAATTATATATCTGTACAAGATATATCATTTTATTTTATAAAATTTCATAATAGGTACTGATGGACACCCCTAAAATTGCTGGGATCAGCTACCATTGTGAAGAGTATCATGAAACTGTAACGCTTTCTTTTACAGTACACCAGTGGTGTAGTCTATGTGATATGCGGTATGTATATATCTATGTATATATGCCGTATACCCACTAGAAAAGCTTGTGAATTTCCGTATAACCACTTAAAAGTGCCCAATAATGCTGCGTTCACACCGGACGCAGCAGGAGCAGCGAGTTTACATGCAAAGTCAATGGTTGACGTGCGTCAAGGCGCAGCAAAAGGTCCCGAAGCGCGTTGAGTTTATTACTTTAATTTTTCTGTAGTTGAGTTAGCATTACCTTGCGTGACCAGCTCCGTGATGCTGGTTTTCCTTCCGTATGAGCGCCACAAGCGTCACGTCGTTGCTAATGTCTGTGACCTGAAGTAACCCTTCCCTTTTTACACTGAATTTAGGCGTCGAATTTAAGACAGTGAAATAGAGCCAGTTGAATCTCAGGAGGCTGAAATATTTACTTTGAATTTTGAAAGGTTGAATTTTTTTTATATGCAGATTTTTTTAACACTGAAAAATTAAACAGAAAAATAAGTATTGAAAATGTAATCACTTTGAAATAGTAATGGGAATTTTTAGCTTGAAGAGAAAATAACAAATGAGATTTCAACTGTGTAAAAATAATGACAATGAACTTCTTTTTAGGTCAAAAATGTGTTCTGAATATATTTTAACACTGAAACAGTAAGTACAAACATACAACATTTAAATTTCAGTGGCATTTTTAATTTCAATCCCAGCGACACAGATTTACTTCCATACTTGATGCGCGTCAACCATTGACTTTACTTGTAAACTAGCTGCATCTGATGCCTCTTCTGCTTGCGGTGTGAACGTAGCATAAGTGGTGCACTTGCCCGCTCTGGTCCCGTACTGTTTGCTAGCCAGTTGCTAGGTCTGCTAACGTTAATCAGGGGTAGAATATTTAAATGAGCGATTAAGAAAACAAGCACCAACATCTATGTGGCTTCTGAGCCTCTTGGCTGCTTTAGTTTGGCACCAAGTCTCTAAAGCTTGACGGATGTTCCACCTTCTTTTGTTTCTTTTATGTTTTCTTGGCTTGAATGTGAGAAATATTACACAGAGCAGAAGCCGTTTCTCACCTTTCATATAGCTGTTACTACCTGAGCTGAATAACATGGCGTTAACCAACTGTTTCTATTGGTTCTTTTCTAATGCACTGACATCATGACCAGAAGTTTATATTTATATATTTTAGAGCCATCAAATTGATAGAACAGTATTTATATGCTGTATATTTTTTCTAATAAAATTAGTAATTTTATTTTGCACCACTTAAGTCAATCTGTTTGTACTACTTGTGAAAATTTTATTTTTTGATTAAAAAAAAAAAAAAAAAGCTGTTGCTATGACTTTTAAATACATTTTTATTGGATTTTATAATATATTATGATTCTATGATGGAGTATTTGGGCCAGGCTGAAAAATGTATTATTATTATTTTTAGATTAAAGTAATATTACAAGAATAGAGTTGTGATATTATGATAATAAAGTAAAAACAAATAACGAGAATGAAGTCGTCATACCACAGCCTGTTTCAGAAAGAAAGCTTTGAGCTCCGACCAGCTCCACCAATCAACAACCTGAGTCCACTTTGACCTGATTCCCAATTTGATTCTCCTGCTAAAATATTTCCTTATTTGTCAAACCGATGCCAAAGCATAACTTCACATGATGCTCGAAAATCCTCATTTTAGGGAAGAAAGTGCTTTATGCTCGTAATGTTGAGTCTTGTAGTTTTATGACTTCATTTTTGTAATGTTATGATTTTATTCTTGTAATGTTACAACTTTATTATCATTTTTTTAACTATTTCTGTTGCGAATTTTATTCTCGTAATTTTTTTTTTCTCATATTAAGACTTCTCGAGAAAAGAAAAAAAATCTGTAATCTGTCCCTAATATTCCGTCGTATGATTCTTTACAGTTCTTTTATAATATGATTTTATGTAACAAATTGTCCTAAAGCAATGAAATGACTATTATTACAATGCTTCACTAATAGTCTACGGATTATTAGTAGATTTAATGCTTCAAACAACAACATGTTATAGTTTGAAACAGATAATGTGACATAGTCTGCAGCTTTCTGCAGGTTATTCCACTCAGCAGCCTCTTCTCTGATTGTACAGTCAGAATATCATAAGATTCTGTTGTTTTTTAAGTACATGAATTGGATATGCATTTTTTTATCTTTAACTTGTATGTTTTATTTTGGAAATGTTCTTAATTGGCTAGTTTTAACAAACCACTCAGGTCTTCTGGGAATGCAGAGCATAAAGTGTTTAACAGCTTTAAAACCTTTTGGTTTAGAGTCGCCTTTGACTGTTACCTGAAACATAGTTTTTAAGTTTGTTGTCCTGCTTTTACCTGCATTTATTATGCCAATGTGATGTACTTTTCTCTGATTTTCTTCTTTTCTTATGCTTTGTTTAATGTACCACACTTTGAATAATGTTTTTACTGAAATGTACAAATAAACTTGCAGCGGTTTAATAAGTTATCATTTCCATTGATTGGTAAGAATTGTCTCTCTGTCTCTTGATGTTCTGTTTGTATTTTCTTTTTTTCTATTAAACACTCTTAAAATATTTTAGATTAGTTAACCAAATTATTTAATTGGGGAACTTATGATGGATTATCAGATTAACAGGTTCAGATTCTTTGAAGTAAAGGGTCAAGCAGAGGTCTCCAAATGAAGTTTTTAAGATGCGTTTACATCAAAAGCCAACAAGGCGAGGGAGGCAAATTATTTACATCTTATTCCAATATAAAAGTAATAAGGAGCAAATCAATGGGCAGTAATTAAAAAAAATAGTTTTGTCAGATTTCAAAGCAGCAAACTGCATATAGAAAGAAGCTATAATGCCTGTTAGCATGGAGAGAAAATTTTCTCAGAGACAAAGCTATTTTATGTCATGTTAAATTATTTGGTCATAATGCTGTTTTTTTCAAAGTAGATGAGCGGTTGGTATAGCAGCTCTTACGGTAGCTTATTTGGGATGATTCAAGTACTCTCCCAGGTGGCTATAGATACATTGCAATAATACAGGTTTATCTATATTAAATATAATCAGACCTATGTAGCACTTCCATTTGTAAATATCTACTAGACTGGATAAAAAGTCCAAAAAGAAGAGACAACATATGTTGGATTAGAGTTCCAATATATCATACATTGATTTTATTGTTATACAGCCTTGGCTGTTCCCCTACAATTCCTTTTTAAACATCAATCTTTGTTCTAAAATATTCCGTCATGATTTGTGGACATTAAGCTCTAAAGAGAAGTGAAAGGGGGGGAGTCAGAGTAAAAAAAAAAAAAAAAGGCATGCCCAGGAGAAGGCCAGTGGCTGGAAATTGGAGGGGACACATAAAATTAGTAACAGCCCACAGATTTTACGATGTGATCTTTTAATAAGAAACTAAAGACAAACACTGTTTGGGTTGTAGCCATCTTCCTAGTTTTCTTCCATATTCTACAGAGACCTCTACAGGCCAAATCCAGTATTATATTTACTTTGCAGTCATTTCAACACATCTTGACACAAACACCATTCAAATTTGGTCTTCATCAAATAACCAATTTATTTTCTTATAATATTTTACTCGTCTTTCTATAGATCTGAATCAGTTCTTCTGCTAATCATCTGTTTTAAGAGCATTGCGTAGACTCCTCCAGAACTCCGGTCTCCTCTCTTCGTCCTGAGGCCACTCCAGATAGGTTGTGGAGCTCATGAGTTTGCGAAGCTTGCAGAAACGTTTGGGTATGTCGTCTTTGCGCAAGGGCTCCAGCAGGATCAAGATGGCAGCATCTCCATGAGCTTCAAACAACCAGAAGTGGGAGAAGTCCAGTTCATATCGGCACCAGTCAGACTGGATGAAGTTCTGGGAGAGGACAAAGACAGTATGATGGCTGCGCTCAATGGAACTCATGATATTGTCCATTATCCAGTGTCCGGGAAGGAAGTCCCGCTTGTGGAGACAGAGAGTCAGTGGGGATGCTAGATCCGTTGAGTCGCTGTAACAGAATAAAAAAATGAAGTTAGATTATTGTTCAGTTTTTGTCCATTATTCCTAATATGCTTTAAACAACATTTCTTAAAATAACGAGTATATATATCACCAAATTAACATCTTTATAGTCTTAAATGACAACGCAAATCATGCCTATTTTTGGGTGGAGGATATACAAATATACCACCCAAAAAACAATGGATCAAACCTTAAAGTGATTGGGGGAGCATTTTTTTGCATCAGCAGATTCATGTTTTTTTTTTTTTTTTTTTACAACCACTCTAAAACTATCAGTAGCACAAGCAATTTACTCATTTAAAAAGGGTCTAGACAGACCAGGTTTGCACATCTATTGAGCATACACCATTGCTAAAACCCATTCAGTTAAGATGTGATGTGGCAAAGCACGGTGAAAACCGATCGGCGCTAACAAATCTATGCCAACAGAATCTTACGTTCATGAACCTTACAGTTAAGGAAGCATTGCAGCAAACAAAGACGTTACCTTGGCTCCTCCAACTCAGGTACCAGAAAGTTTTCCACCCAGCTAGCATCTCTTTCACTGTAGGAAATAAAGGCATCAAAGGATACCAATGCTCCTGTCCCCTCAATTTCTCTTTGTCGCCGATGTCGCTGGTAATCTCTTTTTGCCTTGAGCCATGCCCAAGACATCTTCAGGTACCAGAAGGCATGACATCGCCAAAGTAGGACAGAAACCAGCATCCCCAAAAAAAGGGCGACCCCACAGCTGACTGACACAAACAGAACTGTGTGGCATTGGATAATAGGGAGGGTAACTCGGTCTACTGCATCTCCCTGCAGGTTAAGAGGTGAGTCACAGACATAACTTTGGTCTCCATCTGTTATCTTCACACCCCTACTTCCAGCAAGTAGCGAGCGGAGAAAGGTGACAAATCCACATGAACAGACAAACTTGTTGTGACCCGCCTCCAGGTTCTCAAGTCGTCTGTA
This sequence comes from Cyprinodon diabolis, assembly GCA_030533445.1. Lineage (NCBI taxonomy): Eukaryota > Metazoa > Chordata > Actinopteri > Cyprinodontiformes > Cyprinodontidae > Cyprinodon > Cyprinodon diabolis. Next base: position 42,364,545 of record CM060075.1, on the reverse strand, counting down.
TGACTGAAGGTCCGAAAGGCTGAAGACATTGAGTGTATTGGACTGTCAATGTATAAACGTTGGTTAGAGCAGCATGGATAACAAAGAGGAAACAGAATATGGCATATCAGATTGCCTCTTACCTGTATTTTAAGTGTTTGCAGATTGGGGTAGTGCCCCCCTGCTGGTAACCTCAGGAACTTGTTTCCAGAGAGGTGAAGCTCTCTCAGAATTGGCAGTTCCAGCACAAATTCTTTCAGGTTATTATAGCTCATGTCCAACACCTTTAAACGAGTAAGTATGAAATAAAGACAATGTATATTTCCAATAGGGCAGTTTACTTTCCTTGATCAAGTCTCTTTACCTCCAGAGACTTTGGCAGACAGGGTGTGATGGTGGTTAGCTTAGCCCTGGAGATGTTGATGTATCTAAGGGAGGCTGGCCAAGAACAACTAGGGGGCATCGAGCTGTAGCTGGTTCTGCTAATGTCCAGGTGGGTTAGTTTGGTGAGCTTGGTGACCAAACGGCTCATTGTTGACAAAAACTGGGCACAAGTAGACACTTTCAAGGGTGCGCACCTTTTACACAATTTTACAGAAAGTTTTAATTGAATTTAATGCTGGTACCTTTAGAGGATTCCCACTAATATTTAAAACTCTGAGCTCCTTGAGTGTTTCTTCGTTGCCACACAGCATATAAGAAATAGTCAGGTCGGTCAGCAGGTTGTCAGACACATCTAAGTATTGCACGTTGACCATCATTTTTGTTAGATAACAGGACAGCAGGAACATCTGAGGGTAAAAATTGATAATATTGTGAGATTTGAGTAAAACATCTTGACATTCTTACATACAATTAATAAAAAAAGAAATCTATGAATAACAATCAATTAATAAAAAGGTTTAATGATCTAAGAGCATGTGTGCTCAACATTTTAGATTTTTTAATAGGACTCTATTAGGATCTTACATCCTACCATTTTCAATAGTATGACTTGCCAATATCTGTCAACTTGTTAATCTTGTTCTGCACATTTCAGATTTTGTTGAAACCTCTGTTCTAGAGCATCTTAAAGGTGAGTGGCGGCCTAGTGGTTAGGGCATGGGGCTTTGAATCCTAAGGTTGTGAGTTCGATCCCCCACTCCACTCTGGCTCGCTGAGCAAGACCCTTAATCCCACATTGGGATACAAAATGCAAATTGCAGCCCACTGCCCCCCAAGGGGATGGATTAGATGCAGAGAATTCATTTTGTTGCTCTTTACTTGTGACAGTGGAATGACAATAAAATTTAATTATTATAAACTAATTTAGCCGCATATTTTGGTCAGTTAGGTTATTCTTTTAGGAAGTCATTGTTTTGTTAATGACTTAAATGCCTGTGCTCTTTTAGTCTTTTAGCAGTCAGTGATGTAATAAAATAACACTTTCTTTCATTAAAGAAGATTTTAGATTTAAACTGTCAAGTAAGTCAACAGTAAGTCAAGTTCATGATGCTGCAACCTCTTTCTCTGTCATGGTTTTTTGAGTGTTCCTGGCCTTCAGTATTTTTGGTCGGTTGTCTGTCGTCTTCTTTTTGCTGTTGTTCTGCAGTCTGCTTTCTGTCTATTGTCTCATACAGGTGTGAAAGAGGACTTCTAGGAGTTATTGTATATCTACTGTGTTGTCTTTTTTGCCTTTTATTTTATTTTTTCTCTCTTCATAAACTCTTTTCTGACTCTGTTTCTCCTGACTCTCTTCTAGTATATCTTACTCTCTCCCCTTAGTTCTTATCCCCTTTCTTTGTCACCTCTTTTTCCGTCTCCTTGTCAGTTTCACTACCCAAATAATTTTCAGTTAAGTTTCATATACAATTACTAAGCGTAACCTTATGGCAACATTCATTAAGGTTTGCCTGTGAAAGCAAAGCTGTTTGCCAATCATATAGCCCTGGGACATCTATTCCCAAAGCCACACTGGCAAAACAGGACACAAAAGAGTAAACCTCTGCAGCAGATTTGGGAAGAACTTTATAAAGAACATTTGTTTTCAACTATAAAAGGAATAAAAGTATGTTCAGTTTTTATATCTGCGGAAGGTGGATACTTAAAATAAGGAATACATTTTAATCTATGAAAACGTATTATTTCAAAGGGATATATGAAACATAAAACCAATCAAAACTGGGCCAGAGCAACCATATTGCAGCTCTTCATGAGAAATTTTTATATTTTTCAGTTTTAGCAAAATGTGGGAGGAGCTAACATTTTTCCTACAAGAAAAATCTCGTTTTCAGTTCCTGCATTTGTGTGAAAAAATTGCAATGCTTTGCTTTGTGCTTCTTTAAAAAGGCGTAAAGACATTTTATCAAACTAGAAAAAAAAATTTTAACAAGAAATGTATCGAGCATAAATGCTTTTTGGATAAAATTACATGATTACTAACCTTCTGAATGAAATTTAAGAATTCAAACTACAGCATGAACCAAGCTTATCTAAGTTTATTGACTCAAATTACCTATTATGAAGAAAGAGTTTTATTAGTTCGATTCCCACCTTTGAGTTTATGATGGACAGCTTCCTCTGGTTCTGCAACAGAAACTGCACCTCTGAAGTCATTGCAAACTTTAAAATGTCTAAAATTGTGACATCGCTGACATAGAACTCGTCCACGTTCCTGATTTCTGTCCGATTAGCGCGTACCCACCTAAGACAATAACAGGACAGGTATTAAATGCCAAAGACTTAGATTTGGACAAACAATAAAGCCCTAAATTGTTCATACCCACATAGTAGATTTATATTGAAACTATTGACTGAAATCAAAGGGATGACGGTTCAAGCCCCGGCTCTGACTTTCAGTGTCGTTGTGTCCTTGGGCAAGACACTTCACCTGCATTGTCTACTGATGGTGGTCAGAGAGCCCGGTGGCGCCAGTGTACGGCAGCCCCGCTTCTGTCAGTAACCTCCAGGGCAGCTGTGGCTACAATGTAGCTTGCCACCATCAGTGTGTGAGTGTCTGTGTGAATGGGTGGTCAAGTCTCCTGACTTGAAAAAAGGCGCTATATAAGTACATGCCATCTACCATATTGAAAATATTATTTTTTTTATTTAAAAAAATCTATTTTACCAGAATGGTTTAATTGACTGGAATTAATAACAATGTTTGGACGTCACCTATCAGAGTTCATACTTGAATAATGGATGGATGGATTGATCGATATTGGCTAAATCATGTGGGATGTGGTGCATAGCATATTCAGATACATTGGTTACTCACCTGCCCTCGCCTGTGAGCGTCAGACCCATAATCTTTAGGGATCGCAGCGGGGCTCCATCAATCAGTGTCAGCAAAGAGACAGTTGCTTCATCAGACAGTGAAAGGTTACGGAGAGACAGATCTCTAAAGTGACAAACCACAGGAGAATCATTCACGGGTTTCTCTATTTTTTTCTCCATTTTAGCAATAATAACAAAATGTATTTTTTGTCAAACCTGATCCTCTTAATTATCTTTCTTAAAGGCTGAGTAGAAACATAATGATTCAGATGGAGGTCTACCAGAGTGATCTTAGTCTCAGGGTAACACACGTCAAGAAGCAGAACCTCAGCCAACGTCGTGTTGGTTGAAAACGGACCGTAAAGACTCAGGGTTGCATGACCAAGAGGCCAAATGCCTCCAAAAGTACCGGAGTCATACCTGTAAAGAACAGAGTCAAAGGAAAAAGAAAGATAGAAAAATACAGCTAATAGATTTTCAGTTGTTTCTATTAATACGTTGTCAAGCATTTATTTATTGTCGTTTTGCTTAGATGCTTGTTTCCTTCTCATCTATTGTTCCTAATTAAGAGTTCAATGAATTGACTGCTTCTTGTTTTTTCTTTACATTTGTAGATTTTGTTTAACATTGAAAACTGCTTGGAGATGTACAAATGATCAAAATCAAAGTCTTTATTTGTAAAGAAAATATAGATCTAGTCGAGTAAACAAAGAGCAATAGTCAGTTATCTGTACTACAGCAGTCAGATGTCATTCATGTTGAAAGGATTAAAACTAGAGTAAATCTTTATATTGCCTTTAGTTCTGTAATAAAATAATCTAATGAAAAACTTGGCCAAATTAACCAACTGACAGAGAGGACTTCAGAGTGGACCAGTAGGGCACTTCTCCTTTCTACGGTTGCTACATGTTTGCTGAGGACTGCAGCATAAATACACAATGCAATTTTCTAGTTTCATTAGAAAAGCGGCTTTGATGGGGCAGTGGGTGTTGCAGTGGGAATACACATTTTCCCCAGTGATGTTAGCCTTAAGTGTTTCAGTCATGATTCTTTTCATTCTAGACCTGAGATGCATACCGCCTTTGTTTCTTTTTTCCCTCTCCCTCAAATGTGGAATTCTCAAGTGAAGGAGGCCGCTAGAGCCACAGAAAACATATTCAAAACATAAAAGAGCTGAAAAATCAACTGGAAAACACAAGTATCCCCAAACGGTTTGGAGAATATTTAGTATAACAAGCAGTTCTGGGTGCTAAGAGCAAAAATGTAGAGAAATGAGGACTGGATACCTGGCCAAGTTGTTGGCTTGCACAGTGAGCTCGTCAAGGTAGGTGACTCCTTTAAGATCCTCTCTATTCAGCTCCTTCAGATCTTGACCTCCAAACATCAGCTTTCTCAGTCTGACAAGTCCAAGGAACAATGGAGGAGAACCCAGGCAGCTGGAGGAAACCAAGGAAGATATTAATCTTCATGATTGTGCCTTTTTACAGGTATAGTGGCACAGAAAGGATTTAAATTAGGCATCTTCAAACAGTCCTTAAAGGTCAATGTCCTGTAACTTTTAGTTATGCCTGTGCTTCAACATAGCTCAGACAAACTATCAGCTCATTAGCAGGACTCTGGAGAACCTGACTGCATGCTGAGGAGGTGTCGGTTATCTCTACCTTCCTCATACCTCAACCAGAGTAGTTGAGTTATCTTGAGCTATTTTCTATAGCTATGCTGCTATATGTTAAGGCTGCTGGAGGACAAAGGGACCACTTTTCATCATTCTTTTTCATTCTATTTCTTTTCTCCCATTCTGCAGGATTTGTTAAGTTCCATCCATATTCTCTCTGCTCTCCCTGTCATAGCAGCTTTGTTCTGTTCTCTATCAGCTGTGACACCGTCTTGGATTGAAATATCAGCTGTGCTGCTGCAATCCACATCTCTGTTTATAGATGTTGGAGCTGGAAATGAGGTACCCGGATTTAGGTTTAAGCATAGGGCCTTTTCCAGTCAGTGGCTACTCCCACCCCCTACCCACTATTCATTCTATTTCCGCTTGCCCACGAAGAGTAAGCCATATTACCGTAAGTCCCATCTGAAACCAACTTTGGACAAGTGTGAGTGGCTTATAATGCTCTCCACAGCAAGTGAAGACCAGTTGCCCACTCAAGCAGCAAGTGTAGAACAAAACTGTGGTCGGCATGGAGGAAGGGACGTGTGAATATACCTTCTCCATACGCGTAGGCCTAATCTCTGTGTTAGAATGGCCCAAATCGTAAAACAACTCTCATGATCTGCTCTGATAGCTGCCCTTAATTACTCATTTCACTCACCTGCCTAGTTCTGCCCAGTTGCTAATCATCTCTGATCCCATCCACCTGTAGATTCTGCTTTATATTTGGTCCAGCCTAGCTATCGCAGCCAGATCATTGTTTTGTGTTTTGTGTTTGGTTCTGTTAGTTTTGGTTATGTTCCAAGGTTCGTGTCCTGGTTCCTGGCGGCCAGTGAATTGAGAGGGTTTCGTGTATGTCTTGTCCTCTGATCAGGCCCTGGTCCTTCTCCTTGGAGCCCTCAGGGTTTTGGCTCGGAACACAGAGGAGGTCAGTTTTATTCGCATAAGCCTGGCTCCAAGGAGGAGACCAGTTTAAAGTCCTGCTAAATCCTGCTACGTCTTGTCTCTGTTTCCTCAACCACTGAGCCACTGTCTGTGTGGGCACGCTTTAGCTCCCGTCTGACTCTGGACGCTGAACCTGCCTGAAATCTCTGTGGATTCCTGGAACCCCGTTTCTGTCTGTTGCTGTGTGGATCTGAACCCTTTGTCGACCTGAGGACCCCTGGATCTCAGAACGGTCCCGTTCTGACCTGGATCGGTCTCCTGTCAGCTCTCTGTGGTCGCTGCACGGATCGGGGACACCCTGGACGGCTCTGTGTCGGATCGCGTTCGCCAGTCCATCGGATGGATCCTGGCTTCCACCCAGAGAATGGACTGAACTGTTTAACCAGACAGTGTCAGTGATTGAGCGATGCAGGTCCACAGATCCACAGCAGCCTGTTTCTATTCTGTTATGTTCTGTTTTGATTTAATAAACATTTTAAACTTTCCTACTGTCTGTCTTAGAATACTGGGTCCGTCTATCCTGTTTTTTTTACACCAATGATCCGGGCCCATGGTAAGGTTTTGGATGTCCTCACCTGTACGGGTTGTTGAGTAGGTTGAGCTGCTGAAGAACCTCCAGTTTCTCAAACCACTTGTAGTTGAGAGTCTTCAGCTGATTGTCAGACAGATCCAGCTTCTCCAGGCTCCACAGAGCATCAAACGCTGATGGATGGATCACGGCTAATCTGTTACCTTCAGGAAACAGACTCCTGGATTAGACTTATTTCACTGGTTATTTCCATTGGGATGTATCAGATCTCATCATGGTTACCGTGGAAATCCAGAACTCTCAGTTTTGAGTGTTCCAACAGGTCGTTTTGGGTCACCAAGGTGATGTTGTTGAAGGAGAGGTCAAGGCTGAGAGCTTGGTCCGTTACCATGGGAACATGAGTGAAACCCGAGTGGGAGCAGTTACAGTATCGATGAGGGTTGCAGCGACTGCAAGGCAGCCTGCCATCGTCCCCATTTTCCATCTGACCCCAGATCAGTGAAGAGAAGAGGAGCAGCGCCAGTATCCACAGATGTTTCATACTGTTTATAAAATTTGGTATATTTTTACCTGGAAAAGGCAGAAATAGGAAATTAATTCAAAATCTTTAGCTTCTACAGATGGATTATAAAACAGAAGTGAAAATCCAGAAGCATGTGTGAGTAAATTATTTTTTGTGGGAACAATAATCTCCTTTCCACCGTCGACCCCAACTGCCTCTCACAGACACGTAGCTGTTTAAGAGGGAAGTGCTTCTGGGGTTATGGCGGTTTTTTTATGTGACTTAGGATCAAACTGCTGCAGACAAGAAAAAAAAAATCACGACATCTTCACTTTAATCGCTGTTTATATTTGAATATTTTAATTGATAAAAACATTTTTTTAAAAACCTAAATAATAATAATAATAATAATGAATTTTATTTGTAACGCACTTTACATTGAATTCAAATCTCAAAGTGCAACAGTTTAAAAGGGGAACTTTAAAACAAAGGTTAAAAGACCATAACATTAAAACAGAGTAAAAGACAATCATTAAAATCAATACATTTGGAGGCATATGTAGCATATTATAAAATCTAAAAATCAGCAATAGAGAAATTGCACACCATATAACCTTTTATGTCGGCAAATTGACAAAGACTGCTGGATATTTATCCCAACATGTTCTTAAGAAAACTGAGGAAAGTATTTCTGCTTCTGATCAAAGACTGTGAGCCAGATGACTGAGAATTTGCACAGGAAATAATAATGTTTTAAAACAGCATCTATGGAGAGAAAAGCAATAAGCTGTGAAATCTGTGAAAGCTTTTTAGAAACACAAAAGAAAAAAGTCTTCATCTAATGTGAAAGCTATTTTATTTAAGTCACTGTTCTGGAAAAAAGAATACAGCTAAGGGCAGGTATAAAATAAACTGTAACTGTATTTATGTCCAAATGTCAGACTCTCTGGGTCATTTTTCTTACCTTAATATCTGCTGAGCTGAGGTGTACAGGATGAAAATGAAGTGAATAAAATGGTTTCTCCTGTCTTAGAGAGGAACTATAAGTTAAAGTGTACTCTGAAGCTGTTAAAGGAGGAAGTGAAAATGCCTCAGGTCCATGCAAATATGTCCTCCTGTCTTTCTCCATTTTTTATTGTAAATATAGTAAGCACATTATCTCATTCTGTTAACCCTTTAAAGCCCGATCCAAGAATAAAACAAAACAGACAATTACTTTTTTTTTGGTTTGAATTCCTTATTTGGCCTTTTAACAAAATATGTAAAAAGAAAAAACAGAAATAAAGTTTTGATATTAATAATTTATTACTATGCGATAAGCGAAGATTATTTTTTGTGTAGTCTTCTGCCCTCTGTTGTCAGGTATATCTGATTGTGTACAATAGGATTTTGAGCAAAGTTTTTATCATTAAATTATGCAAAAGGTGTCAGACGCAAAACATTTCAGAAACCGTATGTATCAAATATGATACATTTGGCATTACGGGGTTAATCTTCTAATTTGAATTTATTCAAAATGACAAATAAGCTGGGTAATGTTTCAATTGATTCGCAATCAATATTAGCTTTAATAAAGTTATTTTCAGTAGCCTATAATGTAGGCTTTGTTTTCTATTTTTCAGAGTATTTAAAATCAGCAGACATCTTGTTGTCAGTATCTGCACTTGTAGGTAATCTTTTACATCTTAACTCTGAGAATGGTTTCTGTTTTATATAGTGTTGCGCCAATGCCATTTTTTGGCTCCGATACCAGGCTGTGCAGTATTTACCGATACCGTACCGATACCATCTGTTTGAAATTGATGTGTGTGTGTATAAATGAAGAACTACATACTACTTGGATGTAAAATAATTGCCACCATGGCTTTGTCAAGCTGCTGCCTACCTTTGTGAAGCAGGAAAAAGACTAATACAAAGTGAATCATGTAGAATTTTTTATGGCCTACCTGGAATGGGGGACAATAGTTGAATAAACTTTCAGCTCCCAAAATTGTATCGGTATGGGTGCAACACTAGTCATATATTACAGATGATATGGAGTAGTAGCCCATAGATGAGTTTTCCTTGGCCATTTTCTGTGCTGTTAGTTTCATTTTCATGCAATGTGGATGTTTATTATATAAAGGCCTACAATGTACAGTAAGATTTCTTCCAGTTTTTTTTAAGCACCTCTCGTTTATTTTGATGAGCTCACATTTTGTTGCATTCACAAGTACATTGGGTATAAAGATGTCATTGTGCTCAGTGTGTAAATAAAGAAACAAACATGTATGGATAATGTTAGTTTCGCATCTTTCTCACAAAGTTCATGTTAAAGGTTAGTTAGGAGTCACTTCTACTTTTTGATCTATAATACAAGTAAAGCCTCCTTCAATTATACAGCACCAAGGAGGATGCTTCTTTAAATCTTGAGAAAGACAATATTGATCACATAAGTGAGTGTCAGAATGAATGTTCTGGAACAAAATTCAGACACGATGGTAAAAAGTTAAGTTTTAATATTTTAAGAAAGTATTTCTTTAGGCAAACAAAAAAATACCTACAGGCAAGGAGGGATAGAAGTGAATTGTGAGCCCAATGACTGTTGACAAAAGACTAACCTTAGATACAGGGCAAAAAACAAACAGTAGAAGAAATGAGGAAGCACAGGTGCAGAGTTGCCTAATTCCCAAAAGGTTCTGGCTGAGAGAGAAATGGTAGAACAAAGAACAAACAACAAAGATGGATCCAATAATCTAGAAAAGAAAAATGACTTGAGGATGTAAAAGGAAAACCACATAAATATTCTTAACGATAATTAAGGGAAATAAACATAAAGCAAAAAAAAGGCACAGCCCTAATGACAAAAATAACAAAAATGGCAAGATCCAAACTTATAAAGTTCACAAAATTTTGATTTCAGAAGTGGGGGGGGGGGGAGGCAAGTATTTTTGAATATAACTAACTTCAGCGTGTTTGACCATCCAATCACAGACTGATTCAGTGGCACATCAGATGTTTGTACAGTGAGCTTCTCGGGAGTGACAGTGGTGACAGCCAATCACACAGGAAAAGACTTTGGGCCAATCAGGAGCTTGTGGGCGGTCCACACTCAGGGAAACAGGCTTCAGTTTGATCTGTTATTTAGCAAAGTATTCATTTGATTTGTGTCTATCTGACTGTGTTCATTATTATTCCCCCACTAAATGAAAAAAGTAAGAATACATTATTATCTACAGAGTATCAATAACATCTGAAATGCAGCTCCAGATGAGCCGAGCATGTGGTGATGTCATCAGTACGCTTCTGTTCCAATTGACCCATATTTATGCTGCATGCTCTGGTTCTCCTGGAGTCCACACTTTCCTGTGTTCTTGGCAAGAACATACTTGGCGAGGACACAAGTCCAAACTCGCGTTCTTATGAATTGAGAAACGGCAAATGGTTCTAACAAAGTTCAAAGTTCATCCTTTAGAACAGCTGTCCTGGATGTTTAAGTTATCTCTTTTTCAGCACACCTGCGTCAAACAGTAACTTAGTTTGAATTGGTTCCATTTCATTCTCATTGTTCTTTGTTTAGCTCTACACACAGTTTCATGTGCCTTCTCCTTCCAACTTTTTTTCTTTCAGTCATCGTCTCTTTTCAGAGCTTTGCGTAGACTCCTCCAAAACTCTGACCTCCTGTCCTCCTCCTGAGGCCATTCCAGGTAGGTGGTAGAGCTCATGAGTTTGCGCAGTTTGCAGAATCGTTTTGGAACGTCATCCTTGGATAATGGCTCCAGCAGAATCAAGATGGCAGCATCTCCACCTGCATCAAACAGCCAGAAGTGGGAAAAATCCAGCTCATAGCGGCACCAGTCCGACTGGACGAAGTTCTCGGAGAGGACAAAGATAGTATGTCGGCTGTGCTCAATGGCGCTGATGATGTTGTCTACAATGGCGTGTCCAGGAAGGAAGTCCCGCTTATGGAGGCACAACGACAATGGCTGAGAGGAACAAGTACTCCTGGAACTGCCCTCACTGGTGAGACACAAACAGGAAAACTGACTGTGGATACTTTTTTTTTTATTGTTAACTATTGTTTGAAACAAGAAGTTCAACTCTGTTGAAGGAAGGTGTGATAAAAAAAAATTATGTTTTGAATTGAATGACACACTAAATATATATATATATATATATATATATATATATATATATATATATATATATATATATATATATATATATATATATATATATATATATATATATATATACTACGGAACCCGAGAGCGGTGGCATCCCTTAATTTTCGAATTATTTAAAGATAATGAAAGCCATTTTCTTGTGATAATGAGATGATTGGTGTTTGTTAAAACTGATTACATCCTTCAATACCACAATATAACAGTAGGAGAAGATTTATTAGTATAAGTCATGGCAGCCTATGTGCAATTCTGTAAAAAATCCTGTGTTTAACTTTTAGTTAACACGACAACGTTGTTGTTTTGATTATTTGCGTCCTCTTCTGATTCATAATCAATTAGACCTATGCCTCTGGCACCTTAGCACCGGGTGTTTTCTGAACAGCCTCGGTGTTATTCCTCTAACAGGTATAACATGCATTAACCCCCAAAATGAGTCCAAATGAAAGATTTTCATTGAAAAACAGTCAGATTTGTTTATATAGTATTCCATGCAATCCAATCATCCACCACAACATGAAAATTAGTGAAAAGAAATAGGAAGCTAAAAAATTTTTTATTTGTGTACACCCAGTACCCCGACTGCAAAACTACGGTCCTTGCAGTCATGAATGGACTGGGAATCCAGGGCTGTTGGCCAGCCTCATTCATTACCCATACAGGTTAATCATCATGTTATCTCCCGAAATCAATAACTGTTTTCTTGTGATAAAGAGGTAATTATCTTGTTATCACGAAAAAACAATTAATTGTTAAGCCGTGATAACGAGATAGTTATGTCGTTATCTCTAGAAGACAAAGGAAAAAAAAGTGTTGAGTACGACCACTCTCGACTTCCGTAATATACTGTATATAGCCCATACCCATTCCTTTTGGCAGCTTTTTCTTCTTTATGACTATTAGAGCCAATGTAAAGAGTAAATTTCTCCTCTTTGAGATCAATAAAGTCAATCAATAAACTAATCAATTCTGAAAATGAAAAAGTGTCTTGTAACTTCTGTAATTCTGTTCCCTGATCACTGGTTATGAAAGCATCAAGACATACACTACCGTTCAAAAGTTTGTGGGGTCAATTAAACACTCAAAATGGCCAGAAAAAGAGAACTTTCATCTGAAACTCGACAGTCTATTCTTGTTCTTAGAAATAAAGGCTATTCCATTCGAAAATTGCTAAGAAATTTAAGATTTCCTGCAACGGTGTGTACTACTCCCTTCAGAGGACAGCACAAACAGGTTCTAACCAGAGTAGAAAAGTGGGAGGCCGCGTTGCACAACTGAGCAAGAAAATACATTAGAGAAAGTACATTAGAGTCTCTAGTTTGAGAAACAGGCGCTTCACAGGTCCCCAACTGGCATCTTCATTAAATAGTACCTGTAGTAGCCTTCATTGAAAAGTACAGTGTTTTCCTTCAAAAGTAAGGACATTTCAATGTGACCCCAAACTTTTGAACGGTAGTGTAAGAGGCTAGGGTAAAACAAAAACACATACCTTGGCTCCTCCAACTCTGGTACCAAGAAGTTTTCTACCCAGCTAGCATCCTTTTCACTATAAGAAACAAAAGCATCAAAGGACAGCAACGCTTCCGAGTCCATGGTGTCTTTTCGTTGTTTGTGGGAACTTCGTTTGGCTTTGAGCCATGCCCAAGTCATCTTGATGTACCAGAAGGCATGGAGGCGCCAGAGCAAAATGCACACCAGTAACCCAAAGAATAGGGCAACGCCGCAGCACACAGAGACAAATAAAACCTGATGGCAAACGACGATCGAGAGGCGGACCTCACTCACTGCCCCCCCCTTCAGGTGGAAAGGGGAGTCACAAGCATAGCTTTCCTTGCTGTCTGTTAACTTGACAACGCCGCCTTCTTGGAGTTCAAATTGTAGAAAATGAACAAAATCACAGGTGCAGATGAACTTGTTGTAACCCGCCTGGAGGCTCTCAAGCCGTTTGTATGACTGGAGGTCTGGAAGACCAAACACATTCAGGGTGTTAAACTGGGAAAAAAAATAAACCAAAAAATGAACAGGTGTTACAGAATGGGAAATACAAAGGGTAATAACTGAATTAACTGACATATATGATGCTTTCCCACCTGCATTGTTAGAGTTTGTAGATTGGGAAACTGCTGTCTGTTTGGTAATACTTGGAACTTGTTTCCAGACAGGTATAGCTCTCTCAATAAAGGTAAGGACAGGGAGATATCTTTGAGATCATTGTAACTCAGGTCCAGCACCTGTAAATAATGATGTACTAAGCTAGTTAAGCATGTCTTTGATATGAACGCTTTTACCTGTTTTGGCTCGCTAGAGTATGGACTAATCTTATTACCTCAAGTGATTGTGGTAAACAGTCAGTGATGGTGGTTAGCTTAGCTCTGGAGATGTTGAGGTACTTCAGTGTTACTGGCCAGGAGCAAGTTGAAGGCATTAAGTTGTAGCCAGTTCTACTGATGTCCAGGTGAGTCAGTTTCGGGAGCTTGGCCACCATTCGGCTTATCGTGGAGAAAGACTGGACAGATGCACACAAACCTTAAAACCAAGGAAGTCTGATGGCTGGTAATTAAGAGGTACAACTTCAAGCTGTATACGGACACCTTTAGAGGGTTTCCACTGATGTTCAAAACTCTGAGTTGCTTCAGGGTTTCCTGTCCATGGCAAAGCGATTCTGCTATAGTAAGATCGGTCAGTAGATTGCTGGACAGGTCAAGGTACTGCAGATTTACCAGCATTCTGGAGGTTTCACAGGGCATCAGAAATACCTGTGGGTAAAAGTAACTGTTAAAAGAAATGATAAATCACAATACGCAGTGTTCTCTGCAAACCTTTGGTTTAAAGGAAAAGTCTGGTCAGCAAGGAATAACCAATGGGTCATTATTTATACATAAAACTAATACGTTCACAGTGATTTAACGAATTTAGTGTTAATAACTAAAATAATAAAAACAATATTTTTCATCACTGAGTCCAGGAACGACCATTTTTGCCCAAATGTAGTAACACCTCCCTCCTGCCATCTTCCGGCAGTGACGTCACGGTGCGGTAAGCCTAGCGCCATTCTCCCCGCTTTACAAGCAAAATCAATGGGAACTACTAGACACATAGCAATCAACAACAATTATTAAAGATATCCAGAGGACTTCACCATTGAAATTAACTAGAGCTATAGTGAAACTGACAATGACCACATGCATGGTAGTTGGATGTTGGAATACATCGAGTAAAAGTGGGACAAAAAATTTGATTTCACTATTCCGATTCATGATCCTCCACGGACGGGTTCGTCGTTGGATTGCCAACTTGAAGACCGATGATTTGCTGAGCCAATTCATCCCTCTTCAAGTCACTCTCTGCTTCGCATAGTGCACTGGTCGTCTCCATCATGGATAATAGCCCGTTTTGACAAACACCAGATACAGCACTGGGACTCGCTCAACAGCTGATACCGCACCGTGACGTCACAAGGTGGGAGTATTGTTCTTTGACAAACATGGATGACTCCACTAAAGCACATTCAAATGAAATTACTCTTAATTAAAAACACGTATCATTTATTGAACAGTATGTAATAATTTCATACTTTCAGAAGTTTGAATTAATATAACTAGACTTTTCCTTTAAGACTTTGGTTCACACAAAAGCACTGAAAGTTTTGTAGTCATCAACACACGTTTACCCCAGAGTTTATGATGGACAACTTTCTTAGGTAATTCAGAAGAAAACGTAGCTGTAGAAATGCAGTGAACTTAAAAGCATCTAGAATCACAGTATTTTGGAGAAAGAACTCGTCGATGCTTTTGTGATCTGTCCAATTGGCTCTCTCCCACCTGCCACAATAAAACAGTAGGTTACACAGTTAACTCATCACACAATATTCTGTATCATGGGCATAGGCAGATCTACTGGGGTGGCATAGGGTGGCAAATGCCACCCTAAATGACAGCCTTGCCACCCCTGGTGCCACCCCAGTTGGCGGTAGGGGTGGCGAGGCTTATAAATTATGGATCATTTGAGAATTACGACCGCTAATTTCTAATGTCGGACTGCAGTGAATGCAGCACGAGATGACGTGAGAGCGACTGATTGTTTTGAAAACCGAATGGGGCAAAGCGAGGGAGCCAGGGGTCATGGGGAGAGGAGACATAGGATGAAACAGGTAAAAATTGATTAACTATCTATCGAGAAATGAAATCATAATGAAAGCACAATGTTGCTAGCATAGCTGCAATGCTGATTTTGAGATGATAAAAATCAGGTTGCAGAACGTTATTTCTCCAACTATGATGTTAGTTAGGCCTGACGTTTCAGGCTCATAAAGACATATTTGTGGTCAACTATGAGAGAAAAGAGACTATCAAGTTTGATTTTACTCAAATCAAAACGCACAAAGGCATTGGATCTAAATAAAGTTGTGAAGCGTTTTTCTGAGCAACATGGAAATCACTGCATTCAGCTGTTATAGTCATGTTAACTTTATGTTATGCTCTCTGCTGAGCCTTAACAGAGCCGTTACATTTTGTTTTGGCACCTGAGAAAATCTGATATTTCCTTTAATAAAACCAAAAGTGTTAAAAGTTACAAATGTGATACTGGTGTAAATCCTGCTTAATACGAAGCAGTGTTGTTGTTTCTTTTTTGTATATATAGTATGAAACTATCCAGAAATGACCTGTATGAACCTACTCACAAGCAAAATGTATTTTTTATGTTGCTTCTTTTCAGATTTGTGGAGATTTTGATGTAACATACAGAACCAGCCTTTTTGTTGATTTGTTGATACAGCAGTATGGAGGACCAACTCTGCCATATTTAAAAATAAATACAGAAATAAATAAATGCTCAATAAATAAATAAGCATACAATTAATTGCCACCAAAAATACAAACAACAAATAAATGTAAGTAGAAATTAGATTATACAGCTAGTCATAAAGGTATATAACTCTTTTTATTTCTTTGCCTTTTTAATATTTACCCTATTTATTTTTTTGTCATTTATTATCTTCAACTTCATTTTTTAATTACTTATATTTTTAAGTATTTATTTATGTGCATGTTATAATATTTTTGTCTGTTTTATTCTTCCTTTGTATTTTTTTACCCTAGTTATTTCTTCGCCGCTATTTCTTTCTGCCTGCCCTTTTTACATTTCTGCCTGCCATTATAATATAATTTCTAATTACATTTATTTGTTGGTTGTATTTTTGGTGGCAATTAATTGTATGCTTATTTATTTATTGAGCATTTATTTATTTCTGTATTTATTTTTAAATATGGCAGAGTTGGTCCTCCATATACAGCTCTATCTACAGCATATTTACATGCATGAAATGTCCCTTTCATGTTGCCGTAACTGCTGTATGTCAAGTTACTGAGGAACAAATGGGGTAAATGTGTGTTCAGAGTAAACATTACATAGATGTCCAGTACCTTGTTCGGGTGCCTTGACCCATTTATTTCTACTGTGTAGTGATGCTCACTTTAGTACAGCTCAGTCCATAGATCTCTGATGGGTAACTTTTTCTTTCTATCGTTTCTTCTTGTGCAAATGCTGCAAAGCTGCCTCTCTGACAGTCAATCTCACACATCTACTACTCAGCACCTGTGTCTCACCTTAATACCTTTCCTGTCATAAGGCCCCTCTAGAAGTAGTGTTATCATTCTTCTATCTCCTATTAAGTGAGAACACATTATACGACGTATTTCTAATATGAACTGTTTCACATGAAACACTAGTACTGTACATACTATTCTCACCAAACTGTGATAACTGTGATTAAATTCAGTGTAAACAAATGCCATATGTTGCCACCCCTAAAAAATTCCTGCCCCCCTCTTGCCACCCCATAAATATTTTTCTAGATCCGCCCCTGATCATGGGATAGATTCTTATTAAGCAGAAAATAGTACTTTGAAAACAGATTCTTTATGAGGAAAGTTTTACTTCATTATCATCATTAAAGGTTGTACCAGCAGGTACTTGCTCCGTACCACTACATTAGAATGTTTGGGTACCTAATATATCACAGATTTAAGTCTATAATAGGGTCACCAATTAAAAATCAATAAAGAAAATCAACAACCAGTAAAGGTCAGGAGACATTTTTAATTATAATCTGTTACTTTAAACAGCATTTAATACTGAAATAAGTAATCACAAGGCCAGTTTTGCTGATACAGATACTGTTTAATGTCTAAGTTTTCTCTGCCATCAAATTTATGACCCTTAAATATTATTGTTCTTTGCTTTAATGTTGTCAAGACTGATTTGGACAAAGTTTATAGGGTTATGCTACTTTAATGATGTGATTTTAATATAATAGACATTAAAAAAAGAAAACCATTCAGCATTTCTTTTTTATTGAACAAAGTGAAAGATATTACAATTTTAAAGCATATCAAAAAAAATCTCAATTGTAGTAGAGTTAACAATACTTCACATGAGTTAAGCTCAAATAACAGAGTTAAACTTTATGCTCAGGTTTGGGTCAAACCAAAAGTTTTGTTTTGTTTGTTTTTAACCAAACAGCAGCAGTGCATGCAAGAGCTGGGTCGATTATTACTGAGTAATGACCTAGCTCTTGTCGAAATCTAATTTTAAAAAATATCAAAAAGGTTTAAGAATGTTTTGAATATAGAAACGTGAATGCATCTGAGTTTATAGAAAGAGATTTAGGCCTATCTGAAGGAACAAGAAGCCAAACAAAGAGATTTGTAGTTTAGTCTATGCAGCGATTGGAGCATATTGAATACTGTCTCTCCTCGTTTAGTACCGACTTCAGAAAACAGTTGATACTGACAATTACATGGTAGCATAACCACATTACACCCCATCTGCAGGGACTGCCATGCCGTGTTGGCAACCAGCTGGACAGAACCATCTTCAACCTCTGGACTCAGACTGAACTATACACTACAAAAACGATCTAGAAATAGGTCAATATTTCTTAAATTAAGTGTATTTACCCTTAATTTGAGTATGTAAATCACATGATCTGCCAATGGAATGAGTATTTTTACTCTTAAAATACGATAATTAGATAATATGCACTTGAAATAAGACAAATCAATTGTGTTTTCTTATTTTAAGTGTAAATTGTTTTGTTTCATTGGCACAATGTCTCTTTTACCTCCTCAACCCAAGAACAAATGCACTTATTTTAGGAAAAAATTACTTATCTAGATTTCGATTTTTTCCAGTGTAAGACCAGAGGTTCTTGCCTTATATCCTGACACTGCTCACTTCGGTTCAGTTTTCAATAAATGTTTTGAGTATTCCAACTGTTTGTCGTCTTTGAATGCTGGAAGCTTCTGCTCCGATCTAATTTGACCTAATTCCAAATACTTCAAGATAAACTAGGTTTCTCAAACATAAATCCCAACTGTGATACTATTGTTTCATATTATTAATTATGTTTTTCAACTAGTTAAGTTTATTTTGTCTCCCTATAGTCAAGAGTTTTAAATCGAAACATGTTTGACTTGGAGATGAAGTTTTTTGTTCATAAACTTTTATATTTTGAATGAAAGTTGTTTTGAATTTATCTGTTTGAGCATGATTTGAGCTTTATTCTCACTTTTATTTGTTGTTCTAACACAAAACTAGTTGGACATGTTTTAACAGAACAATATGTGAAACTCTGAACTTTCTTATTTAATACCTAAATCAACAATCCCATTCGGGAGGGCATTAAAAATTTTGTAAATGCATAACACATGGGGAATCTCTATTAGAAATGATTTGTTATTATACATTACAGCCAGCAGGTGTCACTGTTAATGTAGTATTGAAACCACCAAGACTATCATTGTTTATAGAAATGAGAGGGGATTTTACCTACTTAGAGTTAAAAATAGGATTTTGAAGTAATCCAGATACTCAACATGCTGCTATTTGGGTTGGTTAATTTCACCACTATAAGAAATATGACAGTACTATGACAAACTTTTTGTCAGAGGGAAATCTTAGATATGTCGATCAAAGTGAATAAAATAGCCTGTAATCATTATATTTTCTGAGAAATTAATACATATTTCATAAATAAAAGCCATTAGTTATGGACAATTATTCTCGCAACCGGGATACCTCTAAACAAACACACTTCTGATAAACTGCTGAGAAATTTAGTTTATTCTATTAACTGATGTGTTGAGGGAATGATTTACTCTACATCTGTAGAATTTTCAAATATCTGCAGGTGAGTCTCTTGTCCTATTTTCCTACCTCCCTTCGCCTGTCAGCTGGGCATCTTTAATGGAAATGAGGGAGAGGGGGACGCCATCCGTTACCACAAGGAAGTCAACAATCGACTCATCAGACACGGAAAGGTTGCGGAAAGAAATTTGCCTAGAGAGCAACATTAAAAAAAAAGTTTGTAAAGGCAGGTCAAAAATATGAATGTAGGATATAAATGAGGATAATAATCAGACCGGATCCTTTTCTTGGCTGACTCCCTGAAGGGCTGAACAGACTGGGTCCCAATCAGATGGATGTCCTCTAAAGTGATCAGAGTCTCAGGGTACGATATGTCAGCGAGCACAGCTGCAGCCAAGGTCACATTGGTTAGGAATGGACCCTGGAGGCTTAAGGTAATATGACCCAGAGGCCAAATGTCTCCTAATGTCCCAGAGTCGTACCTGCAGAGAACAAAGTCAATGCATTAAAATGCATTTACGTCTCAACTAGCGCTCTCAAAAAATGAATGTGTGAACACCTGGCCAGGTTGTTGGCATGCACAGTGAGCTCATCCAGCTCTGTGACTCCTAGCAGATCTCCTCTCCTCAGCTCCTTCAGAGCTGGACCTCCAAACATCAGCGTCCTCAGGCGGACGAGTCCATAAAACGACGAATTTGAACTAAGATGGCTGAAGGAGACCAAAAAGAGGGGATATTAGGAGGTTTCTGCTAATAGTGTCCTGTGGCTTAGCCAATATTTTGCCATATTTGACCACTTAAAAAAAAAGGACTGGTGCTTCTTAATTCCAATCTCTACAAGAGAAAAACAGTGGTGAACTTATGACAATGCAAAGGAAACCAACCTGAGATATTTAATAATGCCCAAGCATGTGCACAATTCAGGTTCATGGGAGGAAGGAGGAAACTATGAGACTGGGCCATCTGACCAAAGCAGGTAATTAGTTTTTTATTGCTGCAATCTTAAATTTCCTAGTTTAATCTATTGTGTGGATCACAGAGTTTTTTTTTTTGTCACGGTAGAGGAAAAGGTAGACATGCATTTATCTGGCTGATGTGGATTCTGTGTTCAGCTAAAATGGATAGAAATTAAAATGAATAGAATTAATGTTTGTGACAGTTTCATTATCAATAAAAAACAGTGATAAGTAAAAACTAATTATAATTTCTTGTAACATGTCAGTCAAAATAAGAGACAATGAAAAAGTGTAGTTCAACATCTGTGCATAACACAGACAGGACAGCTCTATTGTAGTAGTTTTAGCGTCCACATAGTTTATTAAACGTAATACTACGATAAAATTGGGATTATTAGGTTTAATCAAAGTGCAGCCTATTTTAATTGTCTGTGGTTCTTTTATAACAGCCCAAAATGTCAGGTTGGATGGAGGTTTGAGTGCAGAGACTGAAACTGAAGGTGGTTAATTGAAAAAGGTGACAATGGAAGCAAACATCCAAAAACATAATCCACAAAATCCAAAAATACTAAAAACCAGAAATAATAACAAGAAGGGCAAAGAAATGATGACAAACCAGCAACAGTGACTGAGCAGGAGGTGCATATATGAAAAGAACAGACTAATCAGCAGATTGGGAGCAGGTGTGAACAGAGGACTCTAGAAGGGAGCTAGGAGAAGGAGACTGACACAAGAAAGTTCCAGGGGGCAAACAAGAAATGCCTAAGAACTCAAATACAGTCAAACATAACTAGAATATCACAAAATGGAAATAAAACCAATGAAAACTCAAAGATTAAACTTAAACAGAACCAAACCCATGACATCAAAGAGCTGAATTAACTTCCTTTGAGCTAATAACTTGAAAAGACAGAGACAATACTTCCCTTGTGGTTAATGATTAATAACTGGAGTTGAACTATAAACCAAGCTATTGACATTTGGTGGTGAAGACAAGTTAGATTTAATTCTATTAACACCTGGTAACTGAGCAAGTTGCCAGTTACAAGCATTTCAGATTAAACTGTAAAATCGGTTACAGTTATAAATAAATGCATAATAGATTTGCAATGGATGCATTTATGATGCTGTATCAGTTAGAGTAGATGCATCAGAAAGCGTTCACCTGTTGAGCTCCTCACCTGTACGGGTTGTTGAGCAGGTTGAGCTGTTGCAGAACCCCAAGCTTCCTAAACCACTTGTAGTTGAGAGTCTTTAGCTGGTTGTCAGACAGATCCAGCTCCTCCAGGCTCCACAGCGAGTAAAACGCTGATGGATGGATCACAGCGATTCTGTTACCTACAGGACACAAGCGTTACCCTTCAGACATTTTACTGGCTGTTTCAGGGAGACCACGTGTAAACAATGGTTACCATGAAGATTTAAAACCCTCAAACGCGAGTATCGCATCAGGTCATCTTGAGTCACCAGGGTGATGTTGTTAAAGGAAAGATCCAGGATGAGAGCTTGGTCGGTTACCATGGGAACCTGGGTAAATCCACCGTGGGAGCAGTTACAGGACAGATAGAGGTCGCAGCGACTGCAGGACGGCCTGCCATCCTCCCCGTCTACCATCCGACCCTGGATCAGGGATGCCAGCAGGAGGAGGAGCGTCAGGGAGCAGCTAGTCAGGCTTCCCATGCTGCAGAGTGGCAGAGCAGATTTAATGAACCGTACTGGAGAAGGAAGTGAAACTCTCACACTGGGGAAGTAATTTGATCAAACAGGAAACATGGTTTATTTTTGATTTTATTACTTAGAATCTTTAAGCATCTGTGCAGAATGTAACCACAAACAACATGTTTTCCTTTTACCCCTTTGCTCTTACAGAGCCCAGAGCTTCCATCGACCTGCTCTATGTTTGTATGCCTATTCAAACTTACATATACATTTCTCTGACATCTGATTATTGCAGACTTCTAATAAAGTATTTTTAAGTTGAAAGATGACCCAAACTTCTTAACATTAGAACATTAGATATTTTCTTTCAACACTAAGATGGTAATCAGCTCATAATACATGGATGAATGCTGAGGCATTTAGTTCAATACAATTTTGGCCGTATATGGCTTCATGACCCAAAAAAAATAGGATTTGAACTCATTTAAAAAAAATGTAGCATTCAGAAGATTTTTTTTTATGAATTTCCGCTGACTAAAAAGAAGAAACATGTAAATTGTCAATGTGAGTCAATACAAACAGATAACTATAGTAAGATCCTTTTCTTTGTATGTATTCAGGTAATGTTAGAACTACTTTCTAGTGAGAACTACAGTAGGGCAGCTGTGTTTAGGATCAGCTGCAGCTGTCTGATGGAGTTTTTAGGCAAACCAATGAAGACATTTGGCAGAGTAATTAAATCATTATTTTAAAAAAAAGATTTCCCTGACATACATCTTATGTGAAAAATTTGAAATCTAGCTGTTTGAGCTCAACATTGTATAGTTTTCAAGTTCGATAGTTTACTGTTTTTTTCCTACCATGAACTAAAACTTGAGATTTTAAATCTATCTTTCTTTTGTAGTTTTTTTTTTACTACTGGAACCATCTTCATGTCTAAGAAAAGTAATTTAAAGGTCCGGATTTTGTGCATATTTTTCATCAGTGTCCTGATGTCTGTGTCCCAACCGCTATAAAAATATGGGATAACTTTTGACCCTCTGCACATTCACCATTCACTGGCTCCTGGGTGAAAATTAAAAAGACAAGATTGAGCTTCTTCTAATAATTAGGACTAATAATTAAAATTTCTAATTACCAACACTGCCATCTTTCTTTGCATGTGGAGGAGACAGAGTCGGAGCTCTGCAGGTTTCAGGTAGTGTTTTGCTGCAAAGACTGGGTTAGGAGGGGTTTGGGGAGGGCATGGGGCAGGTTTTCAGTTTCCATGTCCAGGAGACAGATTCAACGATGGTGTTTAGTTGGCTACAGAAGATGATGCAACAGAGGTTTGTAGGAGGGCAGGACTAGAAGATTTGGGTGTAGACGAGGATCTATTCTCACCTGCTGAGCCTTAATTCCTCTGATGATAGCCTTCTTGTACGTGAGCTTATGTTAGATCCAATAAAATGCATGGAAATGGCATCTTCATTCAACATCCTACTTCATCTGTAAAATATCAATAATATAACATCAATTCTGCAGACATTCTTGATCAAGGAGGTTTGCTGAAAAATCCTCAGACCACAGCAGGCTGTGCTCAGTCTGACAAGCCCAGCAGCCTTTATCCTCTTCACTCATGAAAAGACGTGCAAACTGATGCCCAGTGTTGCAGTATTCCTGCAGCAAAGCTGCATTTTCTCATTTAATTTATATTTTATAGTTTTTTTTCCAGGGAAAGGGAAAGAGGGGAACAACATTCATTAAGAACAAAACTATGTGCATTGAGGGAGTTTGTCACATACATATTCAAACAATAGGATACATTTTACCTTATAAAGTCATAGTAATAAAGACGGGCTGTTAGGCCACTTGGCTGGAGCAAAGAAATAACATTTCAACCGTCGCTCTAAGAAGAGTTCCACTGTTTGGTTAACATCGGCTGTTATTTGTTCCATCTTATATATTTCCATCACAATGTCTCCCCATGTACCAAGTGTTGGGCTTTCTGGTTGTGGCCATTTACTCGTGATAAATTATTTGCTGGCCACCAAAATGATTTTCATTAAGTATTTGTACAATGTTGCATTTGAGCATTTTAATGCTGTTTCTGTACAGCCTGCCATCTATCTAAACTGTTTCTAATTAACATTGGCACTATAATTGATCCTAGACATTCGTTTCACCACTTCCAGTTGACTTTGGCCCATTTGTCATATCTGTCTTTTATTATGTATTTAATCACAATATAATGTCATGATCTGCCCTGTTTGCTCTCCCTTAATTGGTAATTCCTTTCACCTGTCGTTTTCCCTCCCTGCCTCAATTATCATTTATTTCTCTCACCTGTTTAATTTGGTTTATATTCTGTTCAACCTGAGTATTTGGGGCCAGATCATTATTTGTTTTTCTGTTAGCCTGTTTGTTATGTTGATTCCAAGGTTCATGTCCTGGATCCTAGCTGCCAGTGGAAAGAGGGTTTTTGTGTTTGTCTCGTCTCCTGATCGTCCACTGTTCCTCCCCCGCTGAGTCCTCTGGGTTTTTGGCTCTATATGTGAGGAGGTTCAGTTTTTATCCAGTAAGCCTGGCTCCAGGGAGGAGACCAGTTTAAAGGTCCTGCATCAAGTTCTGGTTCCACGTCCTGTCTCTGCTACCCTCTTCCACTGAACTTCCCCATCTGCACCTGATCGTGTCTGCTCCTGTGCTTGACCACCTGGTCATGCTTCGGACTCTGCTGGACTCTGAACCTGCCAGTAAGCTGTACGACGCCAGGAGGCCTGGATCCTGCCTGTGCCTGTCTGTTCCTGTCTGTTCTGAATCCCTGACCAGAATCGGCTTCCTGCAAGACCTCTGGGACTGCAGCACTTGGGGACATTCTTGGACTGGACTGTTAAACCAGAGTGTCTGTGATTGGGCGGTGCCCCGCCCCCCACCTGCAGTCGCTGCATGCCACAGATCCTAGCAGCTCCCCATTTAGTTTTGTTTTTCTTTAAATAAACGTTTTGAACTTGCCCACTGACTGTCTCTCCTTGAATACTGGGTCCATCTGTCCTCGTTTCAGGAAATATAATGTAGAATAGATGAATGGAATAGAATTCAGCCTCATTGTCATTACAAATGTCACAAGCACAGAACAAAGAAATCAACTCTCTGCATTTAACCCATCCCCTTTCCATTTTGTAGCACCCAGGGACCAGTTTGGGGTTAAGGGTCTTGCTCAGGGACCCAGAGTGGCAGTCTGTGGGAGTGGGGCTTGAATGCAGAACCTCTGGACTACAAGCTCTATCCTTTAACCACCAGGCCACCACTCCCCTAAATGTAATCACTAATGTAAAATGCTGCTTTATTTTCCAATATTAATATGATTTTCTTTCACTTTCCTCATTTGATGGAAGAGTATAACTTTAAGATTCTTTAATTAGCTCTGCAATGCACACAGTACAGACACTTAAATGCCATCTTTTTACACATATTTAGCTACATACTTGGTATTTTCTGCTAATCATCTGTAAGCTGTTACTGTGTTGTATCATTTTAAACATTTTTACTAATGCTTCTCAAATAGCGGCTCTTCTTATCACTGAGGAGGAAAAGCAATAAAATCCCACCACCTGAGGAACCTGCTGCTTCCATCCATTTACAGAAAGACTAAAACAAAAACAACAGCATTGATTTGGGAGATGGATGAATCTAAAGGTCTCCCTCGAAAAAGAGATTTTATCTCAAGGGACTTTCTGGTAAAATAAAGGTTAAATAAAATAAATAAAAATGACTTTCATCTTTTCAGCCTCTATTGCCTTTCCTCTTTATCTAAGGTTGTGAAATTTAAAACTATTCCCACAGCCCCTTCTTTAGATTCCAAAGAGAAAATTGAGTCCTGAAAAAAAGTTTGACTTTAAAAAACTCAGTGGAAAAAAATCGAAATCTAGATAATTCATGCACAAACATGCACAAAATTTCAAACAACAGTAATCACACTGGAAATGATATATATATATATATAAGGCATTTTTTCTTAAAATAAGTGCATTTGTTCTTGGATTGAAGAGGTAAAAGAGACGTTTTGCCAATGGAACAAGACAATTTACACTTAAAATAAGAAAACACAATTGCATTGTTTTATTTCAAGTGCATATTATCTAATTATCCCATTTCAAGAGTAAAAATACTCATTCCACTGGCAGACTACTTCATTTAACTACTCAAATTAAGCGTAAATACACTTAATTTAAAACCTTTTCACTTATTACTAGATCGTTTTTACAGTGCAAAACTAAAATAATTTGAACATTTAATGTAAGTAATTGCAGTTTGGCTTTAAAGTGTTTATTCATGCTGGATATTTAACTCTTTATTCTTGTTCTGTTAGTCTATGTAAAATAAATAGATGTGATTCATAATTTTTGTAATTACATTTAAATTGACAGAAAGGAGCATTTTTATTAAATGTCAAAATTATTTATTCTGTTTATTTTGATTTTATCACATTCATAAAATATTTATTTTCATTACTTTCTGAGAAAATGTATCCTAATAGATTGACAAAAAAATTGACGTTGAAGCATTTTTGTTAATAAAGCAGATAAAAAATAACCTTTCATTGCTAAAACATGCAAGGATTTCCATAGAAAAAGTACTTGTGAGTCTAACAATATATTTGTCCCTCTAATAATATTCTTCCCTAATTAATAACGAACACAGAACCAGTCCAGCTCCTGTTTAAATATTCTTCTAATGGTAGCTTGATTCTGATTTCCACTCAGGTTAGAGATCTCGGCTTGATTCGCTGATTCATAAGCCTTTATTTGGTTTTATTGCTTCTCTTTTTTTTTGTTCTCTATTTGAAACTGCGCAACTATTTAAGATGCAATCTACTGCCCCCAAATGGAAGAGACTGTTGCTGAAACGTAACATTTTCCTTCATTATCTCAGAATGAATGCTGTCTTACCTAATTTGCTTCCAAGCTGAGTCCAGATCGAGGCGTAAAGATGAAGATACTAAACTGAAAGGCAGAAGGTTTTGACATATGGGAAATTTTTTGTAGCTTTGTAAAGAGGAAGTTCAAACTGGGCTGACAACTGAATTAATACTGAAAAAGAGTAGTGGGTGTGAGAGTCAGTTTATGGGAGGAAGCGTCCTCTGGTGCGTGACAGTTTGGAAAAAAATATAACCAAAACTATATGTTTTATAAAAAAATACACCTAAATGATTTAGTTTAGAGGAAAACTCAACAGTATTTTAAAACTAAAACTTTTTTTTCTTTATCAAATCTGATTATACAATATTTCCACCAACAAGTCAAGCGTGAAAGTGAGGTATAATACTTAAATGTGTTAAAATCTTTGGTTTCAGTCGTCACATGTAAATCTCTGTGGGCACTAGACCGTGTCTGAGTAACTTCTACTTTAAAACGCTTGTCAGTTAATAGATATTTAAGAGCCATTTCCTCTGTGTGTATTAAAGGGTTCAATTGATCCAAATCTAACATACTTACTAAAGTTTTTACTTATTTGTTTAACATAATAACTTTAATGTTTTGAAAGATTTCAGGCTGGTCTTGGTAGAGCTGAGGAATCCGCTTTCTAATCTTCTCTGATTGTTGTCACATTATATAATAATCCTGGATTTAAAAAAGTCATAATGTAGTACTTTACTTATAATTCTACTGAAACTTTATTTAAATTTGTGTCACATCCTTCTTATGAGAAACAAGTTTATACATAGAGCTCATTCAGACCCAATTTCTTATACCTTTTTTTCTCCTGCACTGCAAAAATTATTTAGAAGTAAGTAAAAATGTCTTAAATTAAGTGTATTTACCCTTCATTTAAGATCAGGTAAATAAGATTATCAGCCAATGGAATTAGTTTTTTTACTCTTAAAATGAGATAATTAGATAACATGCACTTGAAATTAGACAATGAAATGGTGTTTTCTTATTTTAAGTGTAAATTGTCTTGTTACATTAGCAAATTGTCTCTTTTACCTCCTCAATCCAAGAACAAATGCACTTATTTTAAGAAAAAAATGGCTTATATACATATATATTTTGAATTTTTCCCAAAGGCTGGTCCTAATGTGGTGGACCACAATTTTAACGTTAGAGAGTCAGTTTAAAAGTGTGTTATAACTGAACTTTAGGTTAAGGTTAGGATTTGCAATATAATGAAAATTGTCAGGGTTAGGCATAAATGCCGTAACTAAAATGAATGTAGGTCAATCTAAAGTCCTATATGAATAAATAATGGTTGCACTGCAAAAAAGGAAAATCTATACAAGTTTAATAAACTTGAATTCAGCATTTTGGTCTTGTTACACTTGTTTTTCAATGTATTTTCTTAGTAAGACTGAATATTTTTAAGATTATTTGACTTGTTTTAAGAAAATACATTTTTTTTATCCTAACTAGATAATACAACTAATTCTGAGCAGCTTTTTTCTTAAAATAGCACACATTGCGGACTGAGTCGTGTTAACATTTAGACTGTGAGTACATTTTTACTTGTTTTAAGACAAGACAATCCATATTAACCTGTTTTTGTCATGATGGGTCTCTGTGATTAAACCCACATGCAGAACACCACATGAAGCAGGGTAAAAGTTTAACAGTTTATTAAAGATGCAACACAGAGTAAATAAGCACAGGTTCTGGTACTGGTCCGGGACTTGGTTTCACAGAGTAATCTGCAGAGAGGGATTGTTTGGTTAGCCAGGTAGCAACGGTGACTTGGCTGAGTTCTAGATCTTGGTTTGTACCTGATGAGGTTCAGACTGTTCAATGGAGAGAGGGAACCAGTTGGGTCCTGAGACTGTTGTTCCAGCAGAGAGAGTTCAGCAACGACAGAGCTTAGCTTCAGGCTAGCGAGGTTCAGACCTTGAGTTGTTCTCCTAGTTCTCCCCTGAGAACTAGCTGGGAGATTCAGGCTGAGGATCTTCAGGTTTGGCTTCCTAGGGCAGGCAGGCAGGCAGGTTTCCAAACATGAGCTCCTCCAGAGCTTCTGAGTTCAGTCGGGTTTTCCTGTGAGCAGAGAGGACAGATACTGATTAGGATCAGGTTGCTCACTAAGCAGACAGAGATTCAAATCACTAGTAGTGGCTCAGGTTCCGCTAACCAAAACTGGTCAACACTCCGGCGCTGAAGACAGGTCTGGTCGCTGCTTAAGTAGGGAGGTCTCCTGATGATCCTCAGGTGTGTAGGAAGGCTCCAGCTCAGGAGACCCACAGCGCTCTCTGCTGGAGACAGGTGGCAGATCTCCAGATCCCAACAGTTTTAAGAACTGACCCCATCTCATTAAGATATTCCAGCTAATCAACTGTGATTGCATTCAAATTGAAAGGGTCATTGAGATTGTCATTCATGGTTTAGCTTTGAGATTCTGAACCTCACCAGTGGACCATTCACTGTTTGCAGAACAAAGTAAACTACAATACATCATAACTACTGTGCATCATATATATGCTTATTATAATAGAAGCTCTGCCTTAAAGGGGAACGCCATATTTTTTTTTTACATTTAGCCCTTGATCTTATGTTATTACATCATTTTCTATAAGTTTTGTGTCATTTGGAGCCGTTCTGAAGATATTCCGTTTTGAAGTTTTTGTCAAGTGTATTTTTCCCATACATTCGCTACACCTAAATAATGAAATTAATTCTACCTAAGAAAACAGACAAGTTTTAACTCTTTCAATGAACTGGTATCAAGTAGCCTACATTTGCCTTGTTTTTAAGCCTGTTGTATGCTTGTTTGGAGCAATAATTGGTTAGAGGTTATTTAATTCTAAGCAATAATGACTAATAAATGAGAATACATTGCTTAAAATAAGAGAAAAAATCTTAACGAGTAAAGGAAAAAAAAGATTTTTATACTTGATTTAAGTTTTTTTGGATGCTTACTACCTGGATATTATGTTCTTGTTTTAAGAAATCTTACTAAGTCTCATTTGCTTGCTGCACTGGCAGATTATTTTGCTAAAAATAAGCAATAATTCACTTAAAACACTTTATTTTTTTATTATTTTTTAGAAGGCATTTTTTGTTGTGTGCTGTGTCACATTTATATTTGAAAACTTAGCTTTACATTGAAAAATAATATATTAATAAAACTTACCTTATAATTTGAATGGCAGAGTTAGAGTTTTTCTTAGAGCTTTATATTGAAAGTTAATCATTAAATATCTTCCATTTTCAGCTATTGTACCTATCATTGTATTTTACTGAGAGTGCTCAGAGGTTCTTGGTCTCTGGGTAACAAGGCTTTTTGTTGATTAGATCCAGAAGATATGGGGGTTTTACGTTATATGTTAACATAATGCACCTTTTTGTTAAAAAAAAAAGTCCAGTCTAACCTAGATTTCAACAATAGAATAACACTGAGAAACAAAGCAGAGTCCAGTCAGATTAAAAGCTGAAACCTAAAATAAGAAAAGAATGGTGACATTTTTGGAAACTAAGACGTGTTTTAACACCACCTAACTGCATGAAAATGATATTAGAAAGTACAAACCCAGACTTTCTGGCATATTCAACATGAATCCTCAATGGCTCTTTCACTATTCTACCATCCGTGGGTATTACAATGAAACTGGAGCCAGAAAGATCCATTGTTAAGAGGATATTGGAGCCTGGAGCTAATGTAGCATTTAAGGAGCTGAAATAAGAGGAAGCAGCAGAAATCTGCAGAATAAAAGTAAGAGAAGCAGCTTAGATTCATAGAGACTTTGCCTCGTCCAGAAGGAAGTGAGTTAATATACAACTTTAATGCTTTTTGTCTCCTGATGATATTTTATTGAACATTCCTGTTATTTCAAAGGTAACTAATTATAACAACTTTTCTAACTGTTTTGTTTTGCAGATTCCTTTTTCAGACATATGCTTTTATTATCATAGCCATGAATTTGTTGAGTGTTTGGTTCACGGTTTGCGGCGTTCTGACGATGAGCCAAGCTGCACCAATAAACTCGACAATCACTGGGAGCAAAGGGGGTCTCTGCGACTACAAGCGCCTTCACTGCATCGTTTTACCCGGAGCGTTCTGCCCACGGTGCGACGCTGATGGGAACTTCCTCCCTCAGCAGTGCTCTGGCTCCACCGGATACTGCTGGTGTGTCAATGTGCTCACCGGAGAGGAGATCCCAAACACAAAGACCCGGCCTGGGGTCAGCCCTGTTAGCTGTGGTAAGGACTTCTGTCTAAACACATCATTAGATTTTTATTTGGCTCTTGATTCGAATAAATCTTATATTTGTTCCCATGTACTTTCACATATTATACTTATGTAAAAGTAAAAAGTAGCCACCTAAAAAATTACTTAAGAATAAAAATGCATTTTGGTACGAAGGCTAATCATACAGAAGAGGATTAGGGCCACTGAAAATAAAGTTTACAAAAAAAACCAAAAAACTTTTAAATTATATTCCAGTATAATATGGTAAAAAGTCAGAATTTTTTTCGCAGAATTCTTTTTTCCCGTATTAGACTGAAATAAAATTTAAAAAATCACTTTGTTTGTTTTCTTTTCAGTGGCCCTAATCCTCTTCCGTATTACGATTTCTTCCATCATGGTCGGAATTTTGAGATTAAAGTCAGAAAAGGTTGTTTTTTTCCCCCACATTATACTGAGATAAAATTAAAAAAAATCAGTTGTTGTTTTTTTTAGTGGCCCATATACTGAGAAACTTACAAATGCATCAGATTTATTTTATGAATTTATAAAATCAGACAGATAAAAATAATCTATTTTTTGTAAGTTGAAGTGATAAAATATACAAATTTATACAAATCCATATTTAATACCGTAACTTAGGCGGAAAAAACAATTAAACTCATGAAACGTATACTCACATTATGTAGTATACTGCATGTTAGTATGAATTAAAATGTATAATGTATTACCATGGCCTCCATACATCACAGAAAGCTGAGCACATAGACGATAGATCACGACAACAAGCTTGTGTACAAAACAAAAAATTTTTTAGGTTAAAATGTGCTTATTCTTCATTTAGTAAAGTTACTAATGGTAGATAGAATAGCCAAAAAATTTACTCAAGTAAGAGAAGCAGCTCTTCATATAAATACTCAAGTAAAGCATGTAAATGCAAGTAAACAAGGTACTCAAGTAAATGTTACTCAGTAAATGTAAACAGAATCGAATCACAAAACAACTGAATGGATCTTAAATGTAAAAAAAATATTACTACAAAAAAATAAAACCAAACCAAAACTTGACTCTAAAAGATTTAGAGCTACTTTATGTGGTAAAAGTTGAAATGTGTTGCAGCTCAGTACATCTACTGCCCGTATGGCTGGAGCAGCTTCGGCTATCGGTGTTTTCTCTTCATCGACACCCCAAAGACATGGACCGAAGCTGAGGTGGGGGCTGATAAAGCAAAAATAAAACATCAACTTGAGAGTTTGCTTTTTCTTTTACAAGAAAAGCAAAAACAAAAACACGGGATGTCTAAAAAACTGCATGGCGTTTCTTTCTCCAGTTTTACTGTCAGTTTGAAGGAGCCAACCTGGCGTCGGTTCACAGTGACGAGGAGAACCACTTCATCCAATCTTTGACCAGAGGAAACACACACAGCTTCCCACAAACCTGGATCGGAGGCAGCGATGCCATACAGGCAGGAAAACCTTTAAAACATAAGCTTAAAACATATCACATTTCTACTGTGACTCTTTTTTATGATGGAGTTTGTAGCCTGATGATGTCGATTGTTTGGTAATTTAATCAGATCCACTTATCCTTTTTTAAAAGAGGTGTTTGAAATAAGTGAAACTGCTTTGAGCTCAGATATGCAGAATAGTTTGGTTTCCCAAAGATTTTTATTAATTGAAGTACTTCTTGTTTCAACAGCTTAATTTGTGGATGTGGTCTGATGGCTCCAAGTTCCACTACGAGAACTGGTTTAACGACAACCACGAAAAGAAGGACGCGCGCTGCCTGAAGATGAACTATTACTGTAAGGTTTAATACATGCCCATCTCAGGACTTTTTCTTGTATTTACATTTAATTTAGTCACATTTACTAGGAAAATAAGTATTACACTAAATCCAGATAAGTCATTTTTTTCTTAAAAAAGTGCAGTTGTTCTTGAATTTAGAAGGTAAAAGAAACATTTTGCCAATGAAACAAGACGATTTACATTTAAAATAAGAATACACGATTGCATTTTCTTATTTCAAGTGCTTTTTATCTAGATATCTAATTTTTAAAGTAAAAATACTCCTTCCATTGGCAGATCATCTCATTTACCGTCTCAAATGAACGGTAAATACACTTCATTTAAGACATTTTGGATCATTCCTAGATTGTTTTTGCAGTGTAATAATAAGTATTCGAACACTATGCTATTTTGCAAGTTCTCCCACTTAGAAACTGATGAGGGTTCTTCCAAAAAAGGAAAAAAAACAAACCACTGGACTTTGTTTCCGTTTTGAGGACGTTTCGCTTCCCATCTAGGAAGCTTTTTCAATTCAAAATCAAAGGAATAGCTTTAAGTTTGAGGTTTTATAAAATAGCCCATCAAAACCATGTTTTTGTTTGGAAAACATGGAGGGTCTGAAATTGTCATTGTAGGTGCATATCTAATGTGAGAGATATAACCAAAAAAAGATCCCGACTGTTTTATGAATTTCTAATTATAGATAGATGTAATTGTAAACTGTAATGTAATTTGTAATGTAATCTTTTGCCACTGTCTTGGCCAGGACTCCCTTGAAAAAGAGATTGTTAATCTCAATGGGACTTTTCCTGGTTAAATAAAGGAATAAAAAAAAAAAAAAAAAAAAAAATCATATATTGTGATTTAATTTGTTTCTCACAGGGGACATGCACCTATGCGGAACGTTTCAGACCCCTCCATGATTTCTAAGTGGGAAAACTTGGAAAATAGTAGGGTGTCCAAATACTTATTTTCCTAAATCTTCATTAAAAGTTAGGGTTCATATAATGACGCTTTGATTCTGGCAATATGAACGATGGGACTATTCAAAAGGGAACACAGGGCAAATCTGTAGAAAAACAGTAAGCCAACAGCTAGGTCGGTTAAATAAGTTATTCCTTGAAATTATAAATTGACTCGTTAATAGTTAAATGCTTCTACATTAATCTGAAAAAAATCTTGAAAATGTTAAAAACTTCTTTGTTTGATTTTTCAGATAACCTGAAGTGGTCCGCCGCAGCATGTAACCAAACTCTGCCTTTTGTTTGTGCAAAAGAAAACTGAGCTCATCTTTATGAAAAGAAAAAAATAAACTGAGAAAAAACTCAGCCCATGTTACTATAGAGCATATGTCCTGCTGATAGCTGTCTCTCTCTGATCATTAGTTTTTATTTCTTTACCATATTTTGATATTTTTTATTCTTGTATTCTTTAACCCCTTTAAGCCTGGAGGGTTTCAGGAACAACTTCTGCATGAAATTCCGCATCTGAAATAAATCAAGCATAACTCCAAAGTTACAAAGTATAAAGTGTTTTATTTGTGTGGAACTAAAAGGCATATAGACTGTTTTTAAGTGTATCTATTGTTGTAAATGTAACCATGTCTGATTTATATTAGATCAAATAAAGCGAAAATAAATCATTTTTTACTCACCTGGATGTTATCTGAAATAAACAGTAAAATGCAATGAAAACCCCTTTCAGGCAAATTCATCTGTTGGCTTCAGATAAGATGTATTTCTGTGAGTTTCTATATTCAATAATCTCAGGGCAACTAATTATGGGGGGGAAGAGGAAAGCCAGATTTCATGATTACAACCATTTACCCGTTAGGCTACACTAGGCAGTTGCCCATAAAACTGTTAACATGTATGGTTAGTACAACTATTCACTATTTGTGCACATCAATTATGTTTTTGATAAAAATCATTTTGCTAAAACGCCATCAGAACGCTGATATTATGTGTGTCTCAACCACCCCCTCCCACACAACCCTCCACACCAAATCTTTCTTTCTTTTGAGACAGCGCGTAAAATCTGCTGAGTACAAAACATAGAGGAAAACGACAAGAAAAGGGACAAGAAGAGAGGGATAAAACCTAGAACAAATAATGTCTGTTTTATGTGTTTTATGTGTTGTCTTAATTCAGAGGGCCCCCTGCATGTTTTTGCCTAGAGCCCCAAATTTCCTAAATCCGCCCCTGATTACAACACCATAAATTATTACCTACAGAGCTGAAACAAATAGCTTAAAATACCATAAAATAACATGTTTTTTGTGACTTAGCCTTTAAGCGAAGCTTTCTGGATCATATTAGAAACTAAATCCCCTTTATTTCTTTTTCTTTTCACACACTGAATGCAAATTGTTCATTCTGATTAAATTATTCTTCACTTTTATCACAAAACTTAGACTTAGACAATTTTAATTTCGTTTAGTACAGCTTTCCAGACCGTAAATGAACATTTCCCTTTCTTTAAGTGCAGCAGTGATCAAATGTAAACAGTGTGTGAAGAAAAAATATGCTGCAAAAAAAAACATTGATATGGAAGTTCAGAGCATTATTTATATATGGTCCAAATCTGCAGTATTTTTGGTTTGGTGTTATCAGTGTGATGCAGAGTTTGGAAGATGATTAAGAGAATCTCTGCACAAAATCGTTTTATGTTGTAACAAATCAGGTTACCCTGATAGACGGGTCACATTAGTAAGGGAGAGGAGAAATAGAAAAAACTACTTAGCCTATATGCCTCACATTTAATGAGCTTTATGAAAGGAAATTTCCAGTTGTCAAAACTTCCAAGCTTATCTGCCCAAATGTGAATTTCAGCGAAACGTTAAAAAGAGCTAACTGAAATAAAACAAAAACTAGGACATCAGCCAAATAGAAGTGAGGGTAGAAATTTATAGGAGATAAAATATCCCCATCTATTTGATATATTGTATTTAAATCTATTTTTTCTCTTTTAAGAGCTTCAAATGGTTAATCAAACAAGATTTGCTCAGCAAGCTTAGATATGTTTGAATCAGGTGATGATTTTACTTTTTTTCTTAGGTTTAGGAAGCAAACTGGTTTTGTTTGTAATCTGGATAGTTAGGGTGAGAGGAGAGGAGAGGAGAGGAGAGGAGAGGAGAGGAGAGGAGAGGAGAGGAGAGGAGAGGAGAGGAGAGGAGAGGAGAGGAGAGGAGAGGAGAGGAGAGGAGAGGAGAGGAGAGGAGAGGAGAGGAGAGTTTGATCTGTCTTCCTTCATCATCTGCTGGTGTAACAGCATCAAAGACAATAGAAAAAGGTCAATGAGCGGATAAGGAAGGCTGGTTCTGTTAATAATTTAAAAAAATAAATAAAGAAGAAGTCTTCATAAAATAAAGAACATTATGGACAACAGTGAGCATTCTCTTTAGAAGACTGTTAAACAACAAACAGTGTATCTTAAGTATTGTAACACCGCACAGCTATTTATGAATTATTGATTTGTTGGAGTTGGGAATGAACAGGGCCAATCGTATATGATAAATGGTATGTAAAGTATGAACCATAACACTTCAAATCAAAATCATAAAACAGCTGAGATTGTTCATTCACTGGGTATGGATATTCTGAAATCAGATTTTTGAAATCGGATTTTTTAAGAGGATGTTAGAGTTATCCTTATTGATGATGAGTGAGTCTTTTATACCCTAATATTATCTGCCTGTTGTGTGTCAGAGCTAATGTTTTCCCAATTAGTTTATCTAATTATAAAAGTTCCTCTTTTAGGATAAAAAGTTATTTTCATTCTGCATGTGGCAAAGATTTGGGAATAGAATGAGAGCAGTGTCCTTGATCTAAGAACAGAGTGTAATACTCTGATAAGGCTGGAGCCATGGATGTCTCCTCATTTAGAAACATGTATGATGTAATGATGTGATGATGTGGGAGACTGGAATTGTATAAAATGCCAATTTAACTGTCATTCGTGGACACTTCACCAGATGTGAGCCCAGTTAGTAAGCAGCGGATTAATGTAAACCTAAGCAACTTCTCTGATCTGAGTAAGATTACAATTTCTATCAAAATCTGTTGTCGTGTCTCATGGTTATTTAATACATATATGCTTTATGAAGTTTTAATTAAAGAGTTTTCCCCGAGTGATCTCTTCTCAGGAAATGAACTAGAGAGAGAAAGCTTCAAGATGTAAAAACAGAGCTTTCCATGTAATGGACATAGCTCCCCCAGGTGGACATAACTGCACACTACAAGGCATATAAATGTAAGAGGAATTTACTGGAATTGGAAATAAACTGTTTTTGTCTGTATGTTTTGATTATAGTCACAAAAAAGAAAAGAAAAGAAAAAGTCAAAGTAGGAGACCACAGGACAAGAAAAGTCTCTCATAATGGAGCTTTGAGGATATGGCATATTATTTAAAAAAGTAAAATAAACTCATGTCTGAGAATTATGGAATAAGTTGCATAAACTGGGATGCTGCTTTAATTGATATGTGTCAAGCAACAGTAGTAGCTTAATGATATGTAATTAATGAGATATGGAAATAGTAGTTGGGTACATAAATTTAAGAATGCATTCATAAAGGTGTGTTAATTGTATTATTAAAGTTTGCCATACACTGTAATCAAGTTCAATGTATTCGGGAAATGGGACTCTATATTTATCTATAAACAAAACAATAATTCACAGATTTGTGTAATAACAGCATAGAGAGCAGTTGGTTGCATCCTATAAAGAGGCGACAGACTTGTTGGATCCAGAGTTTTGATGTTTGGATCCATTTCCCTGAGATCTAATAGTGAAAATGTCATTTCCCAGCCATAAGATTTACTGTAAATTGTGCACGGTGTTGCCAGACTGGATAGTTTACCGCCCAATTTGGTGGATTTTATTTTGATTTTGTGGGTAAAAATTGCTTTGGGTGGGAGGGGATCATTTGGGCTGGTTCAGAGTCAGATCGGCAGTTTTTTAATTAACTCATTAAAACACATGTCCACCAATCATTCATTATTACTGGTTCATAGCAAAGTTTCCCTGAGCTTTCTCCATCATTGATTGGCTAATGTCATCTGCCAGGCTGCACACTCCCTATATTATATGCGCCTGTTGAAAGAGCTTTTTCACAAGTTGCTCTGCTTAAAGCTACAGTGTGTAATTTTCAGCGACATCTAGCGGTCAGACTGCAGACTGCAGCAACATGAACATCTCCAACACCCAGCGCTTCTCCCCCCCAACAGTACGGCGAGCGTTACGGGACAAAATGTCTTCCACGACGTCCGCATCACCTACCTTCTCAAGTGATCAGGTTTGTTTACATAGATAATTTTAATACTGCCATCTATTGTTCAGTACCGTCTCAGTTAATCTCTTTCAACTTGCCGTAGTTACTTTCGAGCGTAATGGGCGATCTCGCAATCGCTAGTTTGTTGGCTCTGCGCTGCCGTAGCGCAAAGATGTCTGCCTCCATGGCTGCGAGACCCGCTCCTATGTAATTATAAATAACGAATTCTAAGGCAACGCAAATATTAAGGTTAAGAGGCTGAGCTCGTAGATGATGATAAATAACATAGTTATGTATAATATATTACATTTCTGACTGTATATCCCTGTAATTATTACACACTGTAGCTTTAAAGTCGATAACAGAAATTGCAGGAAAAGAAAAGGCGACAATGTATTTGGGGAAAGAAACAG
This sequence comes from Cyprinodon diabolis, assembly GCA_030533445.1. NCBI lineage: Eukaryota > Metazoa > Chordata > Actinopteri > Cyprinodontiformes > Cyprinodontidae > Cyprinodon > Cyprinodon diabolis. The sequence continues at coordinate 42,326,138 of CM060075.1, read as the reverse complement.
GTTAAGCAAACGTGGCTACTACGGTCTGTCAATTTCAATCAGCAATCAGCTGGTTTTCCTTAGATAGAAAACTTTTAATCAATTTGACTGTATGATCTAGTGCAGTGGTTCCCTAATGGTGTGCCGCGGCACACTGGTGTGCCGTGAGTCAAGTGAGGGTGTGCCGTGGAATTTTGTGACAACCATGTATGGTCATTACAATATAATAACAGAAAAATAAAAAGCCTATACGGTCATATCACTACTTTGTTTGCATTCATTTTCACAAAACAGAGGCAAACTACATTAAAATAATCTAAAAAGAAAAAAAAAAAACTCAAGGAGAACTCCCTGACCACGGAGATGCGCAGGTAGGAATTATCATCCGGTGGCGCAAGGCTTTGGAACAGGGCACGATGGACATGTTCCCGCTGGCATCAGCTGCGCCGCAGGCAGCAAAGGAGCGCGCATTATGTGCCGAACACCTTCAGAGCTTAAAAGAGAGGTTTGAGCTCCACTTTCCACATGTTGCTGACGTTGAGGATTACGACTGGATCCGAGACCCATTCAACCAGGAATCTTCAACAGAAAAACTGACAATGAAAGAAATAGAGGAGTGCGCAGAGCTCCGTGCGGACCGCACATTAAAACTCAAATTTAGTGAGCTCCCACTGGATCAGTTTTGGTTGGCTTCTGCATCAGAATACCCAACCATCTCATGCCACGCAATTGAGCAACTTCTTCTTTTCCCCACTACTTACCTGTGTGAGCTGGCGTTCTCTACTCTGGTTTACATGAAGAACAACAGGAGGTCACGGCTCTCTGTTGAACAGGACTTGCGTGTGGCCCTCTCCTCAGTGCCACTAAGGATTAAAAAAATCTGTGTGCACCAACAGGCACACGTGTCTCACTAATTTGTAAGCAGACAAAATATTTACAACAGCACACGTTTCAATGCTGATAAAAAATTGTTACATTTTATTATTTGTAGTTCAGGACAATGGACAGTGCAGCTTCCTTGCATTGATAGTTCTTTGTGCTTAATTTCTGCTGAGTTTTCTTTGCTTCGTTTTTAATTTTGTGAACCATGATTTAAATAGGAATGTGGCTGCTTTGATGAAGCCTATTTTGATGAGGTTTCAAAATAAATTTTGGAATATTTTGTTAATAAATATTTCATGAGTAATATAGTTGTCTTGTCACAATTTATTTTGAATTAGTACATAATTATAACAAATATTTTGCTAAACACGATGGATGACACAGGTTTTAAATGCTCTTTAGCACAATAAGTGTGCCTTGAGATTTTTACCTGTCCTTTGGTGTGCCTTGGGCACAAAAAGTTTGGGAACCACTGATCTAGTGAACTGTAAAGTGCCTGGATATGACATGTGTTGTGAATTGGCGCAATATAAATAAACTGAATTGAATTGAATCTGTTCCTGTTTGGCTCAGTCCCGGAGAGAAAACTGTAAAAACATTCTGAAATTATTAATTTGAGTAGGAAAATAAGATCATCTGCCATTGGAACAAGCGTTTTTACCCTTACAATAAGATAATTAGATATTATGCATTTGAAATAAGCGACTGCAGTTGTTTTTGCTTATTTTAAATGTAAATTGTGTTCCGGTGACTCACCAGCTCAAGTAAAGAAAAAAACTTATTTTAGGAAAGAATGACTTAGATTTACATTTTTTGCAGTGAAATATCATCTGTGTTGTTAACCTCAACACATGCTGTGATTTAGAAAAAATCCTTTAATAACTTTTGATCCCCAATGCCTAAGGTTAACGTAGAGTGAGTTATAAGTTTGCAACTCAAAAACTGGAGTAGGAGTTCGCTCAGATATGTCATTAAGGTAAAAAAGCAAAGTGATTGCTTTGATTCAAAATGGCCGACTTCCTGTGGGGTTTGGAGAATGGCTCAAATAAACTTTTTTGTAGGTCCTGAGGGGTTACACATGTGTACCTTGGCCTGTTTTTCAGTGTACTGTAGTCTTGTTTCGCTTAGTGTGACTAACTGGATGTGCTCTCTTTCATGGGACATGGGAGCTGGCTCTGAGCTCGTCTGCCTGGCTGTGTGTTTCCTGGACGGGGCTGCCTTTTACAGCTGCTTTTTGTATCTCTGCTTCTGTCTCCTTGAACCCCAGTCGGCCTCAGCAGTGGGCTGCTCACACTGAGCCTAGTTCTGCGGAGGCTTCTTCCGGTTAAAAGGAAGTTTTCCCTATCCGCTGTTGCTACAAGCCTTACCTTTAGCAGTTGAAAAGATTACAAGGCATTTTTTTAAAGAACAGTTTATTAAAATCAGACAATTAATTTTTTTTTGATGGCATTTAAACAAGGAAAAATAATTTCTGGATTCAAACCTAGTAAAATTTAATTAAAATGAACCCTATTAGTTCCAACTGTGTATATTTTATGGATTTGAAATATACACAGTCCAATTTATTTCTGAATATAGCAGACATCACAGTTGAACATCAACATAAAGGAATAAAAAAGGTTATAAAAGGAAATTGAGCGTATTATTTCATTTTGATATAAAAAACACAAAGAAGACAATAAGATTTGATCCGAGAGGTTGCACTGAGTTATTGTATAACTACAACTATAAAGCATTTATTTAAAGTTGCCAGAATAAGAAAAACAAATACATTTTTACCTTGAATAACAAAGATTAAAATAACTTTGTTCTCATTGAGAAATTGAACCACCAAACACAAAATATTCATATCGAATTATATTAAACTTATTTTGCAATTAGATGTTTAGACTAACAGAAAAAAGAGTTTTTAAAGGAAATCAAGTAACCCTCTGGATATTTGTTAATCTCTACTTTTTAGGAGGACTTGTGTCCATTTCCTCAACTGAATCATTTGAATCAGGTTGCTGACTGTGAGTGTGATCTCTGTTTTGGTTTAGTCTAACAGAACTGATGATCCCCTCAAGGTGCATGTTTCCCTGAGCTACCTCCAGCACTCTCCTCAATAAATCCTCCCTGCCATTTTCCTGTAGCTCACCCAGAAAATGTTGGAATATAGTGAGCAGAGGCATAGCAAACTCAATAACACTATGACCAGGCTTTGGACAGTCAAAGAAAAATCCACCAGAGTGCAAACCAAACACCTTTCCACAAGCATCAAATACTGGGGAGCCAGAGGAGACATGGTACATGAAGCTGTTGTAGGTCACATAGATATCTGCATATGGGTTCCTTTCAATCTGATAATTGATTGAGCAGACAGTGAAAAGATAATCCTTGTAGGGTTCTAAATTCTGGGTGACAGCCGGCTTCCTGTCCTCCTTCCTGATGACACATGTTATATCCATTTTCTTCACACCTCCTGCTGGATGGCCAATAATACAAGCCCCACCATCATCATTTGGTCCAGGTACTGGACCAAAGCTCTTAAGGAGACCTGCTGGCATTTCAGAGCTCTCACAGTTCAGCTCTAATAAGGCGTAATCTAAATCCTTATTTCCAAGAACTACTTTAGCTGAAAATGTCTTTTTTGAGTTTTCTTCATTTTCATAAAAAAAAACTGCAGATATTTCCAGTTTGTCCCTCTTTTCTTTTGTTGTACAAACATTCAATTTCTTTAACACATGCTCATTGGTTAGAACAAATTTGTCACACAGCATAAAGCCTGTGCCCTCACATGTCTTCTTTGAATCCTTTTCTCCAATCTTTATTAAACAAATTGACTCGCTAAGCTCTACCAAGCCTCTGACTGTGCGAACTTCACTGAAAGAGTTTTGGATCTTTCCAAACTTCTTCTCCTTTAGCTTCAGGGCTTTCTTAAAGGAATTACCAGGAAATCTACTCTCCATCAACTCTTTCAGGTTTGGAAACTGCTTCCTCAGAAGTTCATTAATCTCCTTAAGGTCGATTTTATTCGGTGATGCTTCCATTGCCATTTTTAAACTGACACAATTCTTTTCTGCATAACTTAGAACTGTTCCTGTTTGACTCTGGTTACGTGAATTAATTTGCAGGGATGCTCTTTCCTCCTGCTCTTGCTGCTCAGAGCTGGTCTGTTCTTTTGGGTCCTTCTTTTCTGATTTCCGTTGCTTTGGAAGACAAATCTGGAACCTTCTCCCATTTAAGTTGTCAACTATTTCTGTGCACTTTGTGAGGTCAGCAGTCTCATTATCAGACAAAGTGAACTCTGTTAGATCATCAACAAAGCGACCGTCCAGTTCTACAGCTTCCCTCACCGTCATCCCTTTTTCCCCATAAACACAGTAGTAACTAAATTGCTCTTTGATATTGTTATTATTAAATATCTGATCTGTTTTGCTTTTGGTATCTTTCCCTCCTTCTCTATCTATGAAGAAGAGAGAATAGTTTTCCTTTGGGAGGACGCTGAAACCTTCTTGCTTTTTCTCTACAGGTCTTGTTGATGTAGTTATTGTCAGACACTCTCCCTCCTCAACACAGGAGCAAGGAAAATGTGTTGCCACAATGCTGGAATCATTTCCTTCACCCAACCTTATGACGATATTTTCTTCTGGTGTCTTTATTTTCTCTTTTAATTCTTGGGATAGATGTGATTTTATGACCTGAAGCACAGTGCCTGGATTATTACAGTCAACTCTATATGGATCTCCTTTTGGACCAAATTTGACTCTGAAGCAATGTAGATGGTCAGCCTGCTGTGAATAAAATCAAAAATCTACATAAGTAAACAAGAAGCAAAGGAGAAGGCTATACAATAATACAAATATCATGAAGGATTAAAAAAACAAGACCTCTGAAGTTCCAGCTTTTTTCATCACTTCGTTCTTTGCTTTTTCTTGTTTAATCTGTAAAGAAGGAAATAATACTTGTTATTTTGTGCTTTTTTCTATAAAAAAGGCATTATTTTTTGGGAAATGTGTCATTTGTAATATCTTTGTTCTGCCTTCTGTAAAGGATTACTAATTTCTATAAATGTTCATATTAAATTCTATAAATTCTATAAATCTATAAGGTACATTTGATCAAAGATGTTTAGTAAAATCTGTACTTAAGTACACTTTTTAGGTATCTGTACTTTACTCCATTATTTATTTTTCATCCTACTTCTGACTTGTTTAGCGAACCGGGGTCCGGATCCACCTGCTGGCTAATCCAGACCCAACATGTTTTACAACATTTATAAATTACCACATGTTGTCTGAGGACAGTTTCTAAACGTCACTTGCGCCGCTTCTCCTTTACCCTGAAATCCCTCATTCTCCGTCTCCGCTCCGCCCCAGAGCGCTCCAGACCTCCTACCAAAGCAAAGCCTACAGCCTCCGCTGTTCCTCCCGTATTGCTGCGCTCCAACTTATCCTCGGAGCTCAAGGAGAGCGGGCGCAATATTATCTTAAATTTGTAGGAGCAAAACATGCAGAAATGAACGCTTAATTTAATATGACACATTAAAAAAAATCCCCATCAGCATCCAGCATATGTGCGGTTTCTGATGGAGATGAGAAATCTGCTTCCTGGTCTGTTGAAGAACCAATAGTTTGCATCCAATCTTTTAAATAAACTGTGTTAGTTTTTTGAAATATAAAACAATTATGCTCTAATTTGGAGTTACCGATCTGTTGTTACTATATTTGAGTTCCGCTCCTCTGAACTAGAGACTGACATTTTTTCGGGAATCCCACGGGTCACGGGATTCCCGTGGGATGGGAGTCAGTATTAGTAACGATCACGGGATTGGGACGGTACAGGATTAAACATTAACGGGAGCAGACGGGAGCGGGAGCAAACCAATAGTAACTTCCGCTCTGAGTTTTTCACCTGTGCTCAAAAACAACAAGAATGGGAGTGGTGCGGGAGCGGGAGTCATTCTGAATGGGAGCGGGATGGGAGTGGGAGTAATTTCACCAGGAGTGGGACGGGACAGGATTTAGATTTCTACTCTGGCCCGGGATCGGGACACCATTTTTTTCTGTCGGAGTGGGACGGGACAGGAGTGAAAATACACTCCCGTGTCAGTCTCTACTCTGAACTGCACTCCTTCTTTTGGGCTCAGACTGAACTTTGCCAGGTTGGTGGCTCTCATTCTCATTGTTGTTCCTCGTTTGAATTTTTAAATCACTGACCTGGGCCTCTACTCCTGCAGAGAATCTAGTGAGCCCTCTGCCGCTGACAAGCAGCCGCACTGAACTTTCCCACTGTCTGTCTAGCCTGAATGTTGGGTCCTACGTTCTGAGCTCATTACACAGTCCTTTATTGGGTGAGCCTATTTACCTGCTCAAATTAAGAGCAGATGCACTTATTTTAAGAACATTTTTACTTCTTAGATAATTTTATCCAGTGCAACTCTAAATATATTTCTTATGATGATATACGATGAAAGAAGATAATTTTAATGATTTTACCCTTGGAGCAATTTTAGATTTTTCCCTAGACAATTTACTTAAGCAATTATTTAGAAATTACAAGCAGTTTTAGCTTCAGCCATAATAAGAAAGACGCAGATTTTGTCCATTAGATCAGAAGTGTGCAACCTTGTGTCTCACTTCTTACATAAACACATTTGCCCTAGGTTTTTTGTGTGCGTGTGTTTGTGTCAAACTTGTGTTCTACTTCCCCAGAAAACAAAAAAACACATTGGAACCCCCGTAAATTTAGACTAGAATCATTGAACTTTGGCAGGTTGTTGTAGTTGAATTACGGGCCCTTCAGATCCTTCTTCCTGCCACCCGCTGTTCAGCAGGCAGCAGTCTCAATTATCCATACACACATTTTACAGCTCTCACTGATTATCCCCCTAACCTCACAGTCACCCACAGGACCTGTTATTATTAAACTGGAGAGCAGCAGAGATATATCATGGGTTAGGCTGTGTTATAACTTAATCAGAAATGGTGACTATGTTTCACTTTTTATATCCAGATCTAGTATGTAGTTAGCCTACAAAATTGTCATGATCTTAGCACTGATGACTGGTCTGATCACTCATTACAATCACCTGCTTATCTAAGCCCAGTTCTCATTACCGTTCATCTGATCTACCTGCTCCCGCCTCTGTTTAACCAGCCTTCAGACCATTCATCAATGCCAGATTATGCAAGCCTGTGGTGAGAGTTCTGTAATGTACCTGTGTTTTCTGATTGCCTGATCCTAACCTGTTATGCCTCTGGACCTCTGAGCCTGCCTGCCGCCGTTCTGATCACTTGCCTGACCCGTCTTCGGACTGCCTGTATGTGAACTGTACCTGGAACTGTTCCCGGACTCCTTTCTGGATTTCCTTTCGGTACCTCTTCAGACCTGTGGTCTCCTGGCTCGGACTAAAGAGCATCTCTTCGATACCAGCTTTGGCCTCACCCTCTGGATTATCCTGCCTTTCAATGTCTGCATGGTTCTGATCTCCTGCCTGACTCTCAATATATCAGCTACTGGGACTCTCTATGCGGTGCCCGTCGTGTCTTGTTGGCTGCCAACCAGCTAGAACCAACCACATCATCTGGGCTCGGACTGAACTGTAAGACCATGTTAGTGACTTGCACATTCATTATCATCCATTGTCAGATAGACGTGGTCACTAACCTGTGGTCTCCTCCTGCAGAGGTTCCTGCCTTAGACACAGAAGTTGTTTACTGCTGTTCCCTTTCTAATAAAAGTTTTTGAGAAATCTAACTTTCTGTCCACCTCGAACACTGGGTCCTATTGTTCTAAGCCTGACAAAAATATTGACTAATGTTTTAGTAAATTTGAGAAATGTCAGCATTAAAGACATCTGCCCAGAGGTGTGAAGTTGACAGATGTGCATCTTTCAGATGTACAGCTGAGATGTGCAGCTGACACCGACAGTTTCTCCGTCGCTAGCCGAGCCATCGTCCAATCCTCCCTCATTCACATCCTGAGTGTCCTCGACATTTCCTCTGTTCTCTGATTATTGTCTTTTTTTTTTCTAGCAGGCAAATTTTAGGTTTTTGCCCACGCTAAAAATAAACAACGTGGGTTTTTTTGCTTGCATATTGCAATGAGTTTAGAAATGTGAAACACTGGCACAATAACACACATTGAGATCAACATTAGAATCTTATTTTCCATTGTGAATTTGGCAAGAATGGAGGTAAATAAAATGTCTACAGCTGTCTACAGCAGGCACCAGCGTTGGCTCTGCTCTCTCTCTCTAGGAACTCTGGTGGCCGCGCCCTTCCATTTTGTATCCTATTCTTTCCTCCGGGATCGGACTGAACTTTGAATCGCGTTCCTGTTTGTTTTAAATAAACGCTTTGAACTTTCCCACTGCCTGTCTTGCCTCAAATTCTGGGTCCAACATTCTGAGTTCATACAGAATGTGTATTGAATGGGAAAATACAGACATCCCAAGTCTGCTGGAAGTTCCGGGAGTCTCCCTGATATAGATAGTTGTTCACGGATGCCCGCGAGTCGGATAAATTATCCCGGATTTTAGACTTTATGATGTGGTGTTTTTTTTTTATGCGAGTGAGAGCGTGCAGGCAATAATTCATGGATCACGTATGGATTGGAACCACTGAGATTGCACAAACAACAAGAGAGAGCGGGGTGTGGGGAGGAGGTTGCTGGTGAAAGCATCTCCCTGAAATGAGTTTGTGGAACTTGGGATGTCTGGAAAATATACATGATAAATGTCATGTGTGGCATGAAAATGGGTCAAATTGTGTGACTGCCACACATGCATGAACCTTGGCAGCCCTGTAAACTGAATCCAAAGGTGCACTTTCTTTTCGGCTCCTTCCTGCTCCCATACCTGGGCATGCCAGTTTTCACAAAGAATGAAACTGTAACTGGTGAACATCCAATGAATTGAAAATAAAAGAGTGATCTTTTCCAAGAATCCTTAAAGGAAACGAGACTCGACTTCACTCGACTCTAACTTTTTACCTGTTTGGACAGATGAGATTTTATGATCTGAGGAACCCTGTCGTTAACTCTAACTTTATATAACAGGAAACTTCTAAAACAAAAACCATTGAAGTTCCTGTCCCTTCCTTTGTTTCTTTGTTTTTTTGGATTTAACTACAAAGTAAAAGGAAAAATAACATTTGACTTAAATTGTAAATGAGCCACATATTTCCAAAGGGATAAAAAAAATGCATCAAGAATTTTATAATGTTTTCCATCCATCCATCCATTTTCTAGCACTCTTATCCCGAGTGGGGTTGCGAGGGGTGCTGGTGCCTATCTCCAGCTGTCTAGGGGCGAGAGGCAGGCTCCACCCTGGACAGGTCACCAGGGCAACAACAGAGACAAACAACTATTCTCACACACACTCACACCTAATGGCACTGTAGAGAAGCCATTTAACCTAACAGTCATGTTTTTGGACTGTGGGAGGAAACCAGAGTACCTGGAGAGAACCCACACATGCTCCGGGAGAACATGCAAACTCCACGAAGAAAAACCCCTGGCTGGGAATCTAACCCAGAACCTTATTGCTGCAAGCAGCAGTGCTACCCACTGCCCCACTGAGCAGCCAATTTAAATCCAAAAGTGTTTGTTTATTTGATTGATTTTGATTTTATTGTCTATTTTCAAGAAGTCCCAAAGTATAAGATGGATGTAAAATCTTTCTATGTTTCATTCAGCTATTAAACAACATTTAGAAAGCCAAATAATACTTTGAGTCATTAAGGTTATCTGAGAATGTGACGGCTCGTAGCAAGACTACTGTCAGAAGGCATAAAACATGTTTTTAAAGATTTATTTAAATATAAAACAAACTAGTTCCTAGTTTTAGATTATGAAATATTTAAGAAAGTAAAGTAACATAAATAAATAATCTTTTATATACAGTATCTGTAACATGGTCAGGAATGAACTAAACTTTGAAGGCATTTAGTTTCAATATTTCCTTAGTAGCTGGCAGAAAGCAGTTCGATCCAAGCCGAGTTCTGAGATCATGGAGGGAGTAATTTAGTTCTTTAAATGGTGGTAAATAGTCTAGGTTAATGGTTCTATATTAGGTCTTTATATTAGGTCTTTAAAGGTTGTCAGTAGCAAACCTCTTTTAAAACAACACCTAACAACTACAGTTTAACTGTCTGAAATTACAAAAGAAAGTAGATAAGGGAATAAGGGCCTCTGTTAATTTTATTAAAAGGGGAGCAGATGGCCGTGGATGACTCAGTCTTTTCTGTGGAAAAAGGATGCTGATTCTAAGACAAAGGTCAGCTGAGCCTTATTACCACATATTTCATAGAAACACTAAGCAGGGAAATAGCTTCAAAATAGTAAAAGCCCCTAACCCTGTAGAAGTAGGAGGTAGGGAAGGGGTTTAGCTAAATGATCTTGATATAAAAATAGACTCCTATTATCCTCCGTTATGCGACCTTAAAATGTGTCCTTCTTTTTGCCCGATTTGAAGGACGGGTCCGATGTATCCTCGGTATCCTTGGTTTACCCAGGATTCATTGCGAGACCAAGCAAGCCAGCTGCTCCGTGATCAGAGAAAAGGTTACTTGGCGGTGAACAGTGGTGAAAATTGGAAGTTCAGTTTAATATAATCCAGTCTGTGAATAGTTTCGTGTGAAATGAATGAAAATAGTTGTTTTAATGGTTATTGAGTCAGATATGTGGCGTTAATGTTTGGATTATCTAAAGGTTTTAATCTGTTACTGTGTAAATGGGTTTGGCTGTAATTTAAGGACAGATTCTAATATATCTGCAGGGTGGGGACTATAAATCTGATAGGAGTTAAATTTTTTTATTAGTGTTTTGCACAATGTGCTTAAAAAAGCCATATTTTTGTGCGATATTAGAGATTTTGCAGATATATTTTTATACATACATTGTTTAGATTTACTTATATCTTTCTACCCCTTTCATAGAATAGAATAGAAAATGTCTTTATTGTCCCACAATGGGCAAATTTACAGCAGCAGAAAGATTATTGAAAATGGTCACACAAATGTGGACCTTAGAAAAATCTATAGGAATAACATAACAGGGAAGAGTTAAAATATAAACAATAAAATTCTGTAAAGTGCTTTAAAAATATAAAACTGGAGAATAAATAACCAATATGCAGCTATGGACATTTTTACAGTAATGGATATTTGAAAATAGCAGCAACATCAGAGATGTGCAGAATGACAGCAGCAGGTTATTTAACTGACTAAGGTTTCTATCATTACATTTGATTTTATTTGTTCCTGCTCCCGGTGGTTGGAACCTTTATTCCACTCAATAAAGAAAGAAATAAACAAACAGTTTTGAAAACTTCGGTTTTCATTCTTTTCCTGCTTTGTGTGTCAACTATCGGGGTTGCTAAGCAACATAGCATACGGCGGTAAAACCCGCCTAAGGGTAGAACTGTTTGAATTCACAGCCAAAACTCTTCCGCTCTCCTTATTTTCAAGGACTTCGAAGGATCCAGTCTAGGTAGACCGCGTCCTTGGAAGATGCAGCTCAGGAATTCAAACAGAGCCCTAGAGACTGGTTGCCGCAGGCGCTGGAGAGAGGCGTGCTGGAGAGGAACTCTAGTACCATCTAAGAGCACATCCTTTTAACACTCGTCCATTGACTCTGCTGCTCCTGATTGCCCTCCTTTTTATCCCGATTGCCCTGTATTTTATTTGATTTTTTTTAGCAAACTTATCTTTGAAATTTATTGTAACCTTTACCGACTCGTCCTTCTAAGGCTCTGCTAACAGTCACCGCAGTTTGATTTGTTTTGTTTTTTTAGATGATCACACCTCTTGGGTGCCACATTGTTAGTAGCAAAGCTAATTTAAAACAACACCTTACAACTACAGTTTAACTGTATGAAATAACAAGAGTAAGTACATATTGGAATAAGGGCCTCTGTTAACTGTATTAAAAGGGGAGCAGATGGCCGTGGATGACTCAGTCTTTTCTGTTGAAAAAGGATGCTGATTCTACGACCAAGGTCAGCTGAGCCTTATTACCACATATTTCATAGAAATACTAAGTACGGTAATACTTTCAAAACTGTAAAAGCCCCTAATCCTGTAGGAGGTAGGGCAGGGGTTTAGCTAAAGTGACAATAAGAGTATAGTCTTTCATTTTTTTGGTCTAACTCATAAATTCATCCTAAATGAACAGCTAATGTCTCTGGAAGAATATTTTGACACCTATATCTGAGCTAAGAAACGTCATCACAAACATGATTAATGTATTTGACTAAAAACCAAAACTTTTGCTTTTAAAATCAGACCAGCAGAGCTTCCAGATACCAATAAGGATGAGTTTTAAATCATAGCAATAAATCAATTTCCTTTTACTTGTAAACAGATGATGGTCTTCATTTGTTTCCAAGAATATTATAGCTTCTGTTTTGGTACAAACACAAAGAGTCAGATCATAAACCTGCAGCTCACCTCATCCTCAGGAACTCCAGGCGTTTTTCTTGGTGTGCTGCTGGAAGTATCTGGAGCTTCCTGAAAAGTGGATGTAATTAGGTCTCCATACTCAGTTATTCAACATTCTGACAAAGCTATAAATGTCATGACCAGTGGGGTCACTTTGCCCGGTACTCTCAGTTTTATCCCCAAATGATTCTCACCAAGTCCCAATTTTCTTGTTTGTTGTTTTGTTTTACCAGAAAAGAAATGAGCCACCCTATGATAGTGAAGAAGGGCATTTTGTAATTTTCCAGCTTATGTGAATGCAACACACGCACTACGCTATGACCAATCAGAGAAAAGTTTTTATGGTCTTAAAAGAAAATGGACAAGGTTATAGGTAAAGAAACAGGTGATTTAAATCTTGCATGTCTTTAAATTATGTAAATTATTAGCTCAGTAGATTAGGTAGCTTAATCATCATGATTTTATTAAATTATACTATACTGTTAGCTAAAACTGTTGTTTTCTGTTCTACATATTTGCAATAAATCCATTGGTTTAGCTGTACATCATATAATCACTACAGTTTTTCCCCAGGTTTACTGCTTTGGGAAAGTGGGGCAGGTCTATTACACTGGACAAATGCAAATTATAACAGCATTTCATTTAACTATTTTGCTTTATTTGTGCAAGTATTATAAATGATCTTGATATAATAATAGACTCCTATTATCCTCTGTTATGCGACCTTAAAATGCGTCCTTTTTGCCCGATTTGAAGGACGGGTCCGATGCTCGGTATCCTTGGTTTACCCAGGATTCATTGCGAGACCAAGCAAGCCAGCTGCTCCGTGATCAGAGAAAAGGTTACTTGGCGGTGAACAGTGGTGAAAATTGGAAGTTCAGTTTAATATGATCCAGTCTGTGAATAGTTTCGTGTGAAATGAATGAAAATAGTTGTTTTAATGGTTATTGAGTCAGATATGTGGCGGTAGTGTTTGGTTTATCTAAAGGTTTTAATCTGTTACTGTGTAAATGGGTTTGGCTGTAATTTAAGGACAGATTCTAATATATCTGCAGGGTGGGGACTATAAATCTGATAGGAGTTAAATTTTTTTATTAGTGTTTTGCACAATGTGCTTAAAAAAGTCATATTTTTGTGGGATATTAGAGATTTTGCAGATATATTTTTTATACAAACATTGTTTAGATTTACTTATATCTTTCTACCCCTTTCATAGAATAGAATAGAAAATGTCTTTATTGTCCCACAATGGACAAATTTACAGCAGCAGAAAGATTATTGAAAATGGTCACACAAATGTGGACCTTAGAAAAATCTATAGGAATAACATAACAGGGAAGAGTTAAAATATAAACAATAAAATTCTGTAAAGTGCTTTAAAAATATAAAACTGGAGAATAAATAACCAATATGCAGCTATGGACATTTTTACAGTAATGGATATTTGAAAATAGCAGCAACATCAGAGATGTGCAGAATGACAGCAGCAGGTTATTTAACTGACTAAGGTTTCTATCATTACATTTGATTTTATTTGTTCCTGCTCCCGGTGGTTGGAACCTTTATTCCACTCAATAAAGAAAGAAATAAACAAACAGTTTTGAAAACTTCGGTTTTCATTCTTTTCCTGCTTTGTGTGTCAACTATCGGGGTTGCTAAGCAACATAGCATACGGCGGTAAAACCCGCCTAAGGGTAGAACTGTTTGAATTCACAGCCAAAACTCTTCCGCTCTCCTTATTTTCAAGGACTTCGAAGGATCCAGTCTAGGTAGACCGCGTCCTTGGAAGATGCAGCTCAGGAATTCAAACAGAGCCCTAGAGACTGGTTGCCGCAGGTGCTGGAGAGAGGCGTGCTGGAGAGGAACTCTAGTACCATCTAAGAGCACATCCTTTTAACACTCGTCCATTGACTCTGCTGCTCCTGATTGCCCTCCTTTTTATCCCGATTGCCCTGTATTTTATTTGATTTTTTTTAGCAAACTTATCTTTGAAATTTATTGTAACCTTTACCGACTCGTCCTTCTAAGGCTCTGCTAACAGTCACCGCAGTTTGATTTGTTTTGTTTTTTTAGATGATCACACCTCTTGGGTGCCACATTGTTAGTAGCAAAGCTAATTTAAAACAACACCTTACAACTACAGTTTAACTGTATGAAATAACAAGAGTAAGTACATATTGGAATAAGGGCCTCTGTTAACTGTATTAAAAGGGGAGCAGATGGCCGTGGATGACTCAGTCTTTTCTGTTGAAAAAGGATGCTGATTCTACGACCAAGGTCAGCTAAGCCTTATTACCACATATTTCATAGAAATACTAAGTACGGTAATACTTTCAAAACTGTAAAAGCCCCTAATCCTGTAGGAGGTAGGGCAGGGGTTTAGCTAAAGTGACAATAAGAGTATAGTCTTTCATTTTTTTGGTCTAACTCATAAATTCATCCTAAATGAACAGCTAATGTCTCTGGAAGAATATTTTGACACCTATATCTGAGCTAAGAAACGTCATCACAAACATGATTAATGTATTTGACTAAAAACCAAAACTTTTGCTTTTAAAATCAGACCAGCAGAGCTTCCAGATACCAATAAGGATGAGTTTTAAATCATAGCAATAAATCAATTTCCTTTTACTTGTAAACAGATGATGGTCTTCATTTGTTTCCAAGAATATTATAGCTTCTGTTTTGGTACAAACACAAAGAGTCAGATCATAAACCTGCAGCTCACCTCATCCTCAGGAACTCCAGGCGTTTTTCTTGGTGTGCTGCTGGAAGTATCTGGAGCTTCCTGAAAAGTGGATGTAATTAGGTCTCCATACTCAGTTATTCAACATTCTGACAAAGCTATAAATGTCATGACCAGTGGGGTCACTTTGCCCGGTACTCTCAGTTTTATCCCCAAATGATTCTCACCAAGTCCCAATTTTCTTGTTTGTTGTTTTGTTTTACCAGAAAAGAAATGAGCCACCCTATGATAGTGAAGAAGGGCATTTTGTAATTTTCCAGCTTATGTGAATGCAACACACGCACTACGCTATGACCAATCAGAGAAGAGTTTTTATGGTCTTAAAAGAAAATGGACAAGGTTATAGGTAAAGAAACAGGTGATTTAAATCTTGCATGTCTTTAAATTATGTAAATTATTAGCTCAGTAGATTAGGTAGCTTAATCATCATGATTTTATTAAATTATACTATACTGTTAGCTAAAACTGTTGTTTTCTGTTCTACATATTTGCAATAAATCCATTGGTTTAGCTGTACATCATATAATCACTACAGTTTTTCCCCAGGTTTACTGCTTTGGGAAAGTGGGGCAGGTCTATTACACTGGACAAATGCAAATTATAACAGCATTTCATTTAACTATTTTGCTTTATTTGTGCAAGTATTATAAATGATCTTGATATAATAATAGACTCCTATTATCCTCTGTTATGCGACCTTAAAATGCGTCCTTTTTGCCCGATTTGAAGGACGGGTCCGATGCTCGGTATCCTTGGTTTACCCAGGATTCATTGCGAGACCAAGCAAGCCAGCTGCTCCGTGATCAGAGAAAAGGTTACTTGGCGGTGAACAGTGGTGAAAATTGGAAGTTCAGTTTAATATGATCCAGTCTGTGAATAGTTTCGTGTGAAATGAATGAAAATAGTTGTTTTAATGGTTATTGAGTCAGATATGTGGCGGTAGTGTTTGGTTTATCTAAAGGTTTTAATCTGTTACTGTGTAAATGGGTTTGGCTGTAATTTAAGGACAGATTCTAATATATCTGCAGGGTGGGGACTATAAATCTGATAGGAGTTAAATTTTTTTATTAGTGTTTTGCACAATGTGCTTAAAAAAGTCATATTTTTGTGGGATATTAGAGATTTTGCAGATATATTTTTTATACAAACATTGTTTAGATTTACTTATATCTTTCTACCCCTTTCATAGAATAGAATAGAAAATGTCTTTATTGTCCCACAATGGACAAATTTACAGCAGCAGAAAGATTATTGAAAATGGTCACACAAATGTGGACCTTAGAAAAATCTATAGGAATAACATAACAGGGAAGAGTTAAAATATAAACAATAAAATTCTGTAAAGTGCTTTAAAAATATAAAACTGGAGAATAAATAACCAATATGCAGCTATGGACATTTTTACAGTAATGGATATTTGAAAATAGCAGCAACATCAGAGATGTGCAGAATGACAGCAGCAGGTTATTTAACTGACTAAGGTTTCTATCATTACATTTGATTTTATTTGTTCCTGCTCCCGGTGGTTGGAACCTTTATTCCACTCAATAAAGAAAGAAATAAACAAACAGTTTTGAAAACTTCGGTTTTCATTCTTTTCCTGCTTTGTGTGTCAACTATCGGGGTTGCTAAGCAACATAGCATACGGCGGTAAAACCCGCCTAAGGGTAGAACTGTTTGAATTCACAGCCAAAACTCTTCCGCTCTCCTTATTTTCAAGAACTTTGAAGGATCCAGTCTAGGTAGACCGCGTCCTTGGAAGATGCAGCTCAGGAATTCAAACAGAGCCCTAGAGACTGGTTGCCGCAGGTGCTGGAGAGAGGCGTGCTGGAGAGGAACTCTAGTACCATCTAAGAGCACATCCTTTTAACACTCGTCCATTGACTCTGCTGCTCCTGATTGCCCTCCTTTTTATCCCGATTGCCCTGTATTTTATTTGATTTTTTTTAGCAAACTTATCTTTGAAATTTATTGTAACCTTTACCGACTCGTCCTTCTAAGGCTCTGCTAACAGTCACCGCAGTTTGATTTGTTTTGTTTTTTTAGATGATCACACCTCTTGGGTGCCACATTGTTAGTAGCAAAGCTAATTTAAAACAACACCTTACAACTACAGTTTAACTGTATGAAATAACAAGAGTAAGTACATATTGGAATAAGGGCCTCTGTTAACTGTATTAAAAGGGGAGCAGATGGCCGTGGATGACTCAGTCTTTTCTGTTGAAAAAGGATGCTGATTCTACGACCAAGGTCAGCTGAGCCTTATTACCACATATTTCATAGAAATACTAAGTACGGTAATACTTTCAAAACTGTAAAAGCCCCTAATCCTGTAGGAGGTAGGGCAGGGGTTTAGCTAAAGTGACAATAAGAGTATAGTCTTTCATTTTTTTGGTCTAACTCATAAATTCATCCTAAATGAACAGCTAATGTCTCTGGAAGAATATTTTGACACCTATATCTGAGCTAAGAAACGTCATCACAAACATGATTAATGTATTTGACTAAAAACCAAAACTTTTGCTTTTAAAATCAGACCAGCAGAGCTTCCAGATACCAATAAGGATGAGTTTTAAATCATAGCAATAAATCAATTTCCTTTTACTTGTAAACAGATGATGGTCTTCATTTGTTTCCAAGAATATTATAGCTTCTGTTTTGGTACAAACACAAAGAGTCAGATCATAAACCTGCAGCTCACCTCATCCTCAGGAACTCCAGGCGTTTTTCTTGGTGTGCTGCTGGAAGTATCTGGAGCTTCCTGAAAAGTGGATGTAATTAGGTCTCCATACTCAGTTATTCAACATTCTGACAAAGCTATAAATGTCATGACCAGTGGGGTCACTTTGCCCGGTACTCTCAGTTTTATCCCCAAATGATTCTCACCAAGTCCCAATTTTCTTGTTTGTTGTTTTGTTTTACCAGAAAAGAAATGAGCCACCCTATGATAGTGAAGAAGGGCATTTTGTAATTTTCCAGCTTATGTGAATGCAACACACGCACTACGCTATGACCAATCAGAGAAGAGTTTTTATGGTCTTAAAAGAAAATGGACAAGGTTATAGGTAAAGAAACAGGTGATTTAAATCTTGCATGTCTTTAAATTATGTAAATTATTAGCTCAGTAGATTAGGTAGCTTAATCATCATGATTTTATTAAATTATACTATACTGTTAGCTAAAACTGTTGTTTTCTGTTCTACATATTTGCAATAAATCCATTGGTTTAGCTGTACATCATATAATCACTACAGTTTTTCCCCAGGTTTACTGCTTTGGGAAAGTGGGGCAGGTCTATTACACTGGACAAATGCAAATTATAACAGCATTTCATTTAACTATTTTGCTTTATTTGTGCAAGTATTATAAATGATCTTGATATAATAATAGACTCCTATTATCCTCTGTTATGCGACCTTAAAATGCGTCCTTTTTGCCCGATTTGAAGGACGGGTCCGATGCTCGGTATCCTTGGTTTACCCAGGATTCATTGCGAGACCAAGCAAGCCAGCTGCTCCGTGATCAGAGAAAAGGTTACTTGGCGGTGAACAGTGGTGAAAATTGGAAGTTCAGTTTAATATGATCCAGTCTGTGAATAGTTTCGTGTGAAATGAATGAAAATAGTTGTTTTAATGGTTATTGAGTCAGATATGTGGCGGTAGTGTTTGGTTTATCTAAAGGTTTTAATCTGTTACTGTGTAAATGGGTTTGGCTGTAATTTAAGGACAGATTCTAATATATCTGCAGGGTGGGGACTATAAATCTGATAGGAGTTAAATTTTTTTATTAGTGTTTTGCACAATGTGCTTAAAAAAGTCATATTTTTGTGGGATATTAGAGATTTTGCAGATATATTTTTTATACAAACATTGTTTAGATTTACTTATATCTTTCTACCCCTTTCATAGAATAGAATAGAAAATGTCTTTATTGTCCCACAATGGACAAATTTACAGCAGCAGAAAGATTATTGAAAATGGTCACACAAATGTGGACCTTAGAAAAATCTATAGGAATAACATAACAGGGAAGAGTTAAAATATAAACAATAAAATTCTGTAAAGTGCTTTAAAAATATAAAACTGGAGAATAAATAACCAATATGCAGCTATGGACATTTTTACAGTAATGGATATTTGAAAATAGCAGCAACATCAGAGATGTGCAGAATGACAGCAGCATGTTATTTAACTGACTAAGGTTTCTATCATTACATTTGATTTTATTTGTTCCTGCTCCCGGTGGTTGGAACCTTTATTCCACTCAATAAAGAAAGAAATAAACAAACAGTTTTGAAAACTTCGGTTTTCATTCTTTTCCTGCTTTGTGTGTCAACTATCGGGGTTGCTAAGCAACATAGCATACGGCGGTAAAACCCGCCTAAGGGTAGAACTGTTTGAATTCACAGCCAAAACTCTTCCGCTCTCCTTATTTTCAAGGACTTCGAAGGATCCAGTCTAGGTAGACCGCGTCCTTGGAAGATGCAGCTCAGGAATTCAAACAGAGCCCTAGAGACTGGTTGCCGCAGGCGCTGGAGAGAGGCGTGCTGGAGAGGAACTCTAGTACCATCTAAGAGCACATCCTTTTAACACTCGTCCATTGACTCTGCTGCTCCTGATTGCCCTCCTTTTTATCCCGATTGCCCCGTATTTTATTTGATTTTTTTTAGCAAACTTATCTTTGAAATTTATTGTAACCTTTACCGACTCGTCCTTCTAAGGCTCTGCTAACAGTCACCGCAGTTTGATTTGTTTTGTTTTTTTAGATGATCACACCTCTTGGGTGCCACATTGTTAGTAGCAAAGCTAATTTAAAACAACACCTTACAACTACAGTTTAACTGTATGAAATAACAAGAGTAAGTACATATTGGAATAAGGGCCTCTGTTAACTGTATTAAAAGGGGAGCAGATGGCCGTGGATGACTCAGTCTTTTCTGTTGAAAAAGGATGCTGATTCTACGACCAAGGTCAGCTAAGCCTTATTACCACATATTTCATAGAAATACTAAGTACGGTAATACTTTCAAAACTGTAAAAGCCCCTAATCCTGTAGGAGGTAGGGCAGGGGTTTAGCTAAAGTGACAACAAGAGTATAGTCTTTCATTTTTTTGGTCTAACTCATAAATTCATCCTAAATGAACAGCTAATGTCTCTGGAAGAATATTTTGACACCTATATCTGAGCTAAGAAACGTCATCACAAACATGATTAATGTATTTGAATAAAAACCAAATGTTTTGCTTTTAAAATCAGACCAGCAGAGCTTCCAGATACCAATAAGGATGAGTTTTAAATCATAGCAATAAATCAATTTCCTTTTACTTGTAAACAGATGATGGTCTTCATTTGTTTCCAAGAATATTATAGCTTCTGTTTTGGTACAAACACAAAGAGTCAGATCATAAACCTGCAGCTCACCTCATCCTCAGGAACTCCAGGCGTTTTTCTTGGTGTGCTGCTGGAAGTATCTGGAGCTTCCTGAAAAGTGGATGTAATTAGGTCTCCATACTCAGTTATTCAACATTCTGACAAAGCTATAAATGTCATGACCAGTGGGGTCACTTTGCCCGGTACTCTCAGTTTTATCCCCAAATGATTCTCACCAAGTCCCAATTTTCTTGTTTGTTGTTTTGTTTTACCAGAAAAGAAATGAGCCACCCTATGATAGTGAAGAAGGGCATTTTGTAATTTTCCAGCTTATGTGAATGCAACACACGCACTACGCTATGACCAATCAGAGAAGAGTTTTTATGGTCTTAAAAGAAAATGGACAAGGTTATAGGTAAAGAAACAGGTGATTTAAATCTTGCATGTCTTTAAATTATGTAAATTATTAGCTCAGTAGATTAGGTAGCTTAATCATCATGATTTTATTAAATTATACTATACTGTTAGCTAAAACTGTTGTTTTCTGTTCTACATATTTGCAATAAATCCATTGGTTTAGCTGTACATCATATAATCACTACAGTTTTTCCCCAGGTTTACTGCTTTGGGAAAGTGGGGCAGGTCTATTACACTGGACAAATGCAAATTATAACAGCATTTCATTTAACTATTTTGCTTTATTTGTGCAAGTATTATAAATGATCTTGATATAATAATAGACTCCTATTATCCTCTGTTATGCGACCTTAAAATGCGTCCTTTTTGCCCGATTTGAAGGACGGGTCCGATGCTCGGTATCCTTGGTTTACCCAGGATTCATTGCGAGACCAAGCAAGCCAGCTGCTCCGTGATCAGAGAAAAGGTTACTTGGCGGTGAACAGTGGTGAAAATTGGAAGTTCAGTTTAATATGATCCAGTCTGTGAATAGTTTCGTGTGAAATGAATGAAAATAGTTGTTTTAATGGTTATTGAGTCAGATATGTGGCGGTAGTGTTTGGTTTATCTAAAGGTTTTAATCTGTTACTGTGTAAATGGGTTTGGCTGTAATTTAAGGACAGATTCTAATATATCTGCAGGGTGGGGACTATAAATCTGATAGGAGTTAAATTTTTTTATTAGTGTTTTGCACAATGTGCTTAAAAAAGTCATATTTTTGTGGGATATTAGAGATTTTGCAGATATATTTTTTATACAAACATTGTTTAGATTTACTTATATCTTTCTACCCCTTTCATAGAATAGAATAGAAAATGTCTTTATTGTCCCACAATGGGCAAATTTACAGCAGCAGAAAGATTATTGAAAATGGTCACACAAATGTGGACCTTAGAAAAATCTATAGGAATAACATAACAGGGAAGAGTTAAAATATAAACAATAAAATTCTGTAAAGTGCTTTAACAATATAAAACTGGAGAATAAATAACCAATATGCAGCTATGGACATTTTTACAGTAATGGATATTTGAAAATAGCAGCAACATCAGAGATGTGCAGAATGACAGCAGCAGGTTATTTAACTGACTAAGGTTTCTATCATTACATTTGATTTTATTTGTTCCTGCTCCCGGTGGTTGGAACCTTTATTCCACTCAATAAAGAAAGAAATAAACAAACAGTTTTGAAAACTTCGGTTTTCATTCTTTTCCTGCTTTGTGTGTCAACTATCGGGGTTGCTAAGCAACATAGCATACGGCGGTAAAACCCGCCTAAGGGTAGAACTGTTTGAATTCACAGCCAAAACTCTTCCGCTCTCCTTATTTTCAAGGACTTCGAAGGATCCAGTCTAGGTAGACTGCGTCCTTGGAAGATGCAGCTCAGGAATTCAAACAGAGCCCTAGAGACTGGTTGCCGCAGGCGCTGGAGAGAGGCGTGCTGGAGAGGAACTCTAGTACCATCTAAGAGCACATCCTTTTAACACTCGTCCATTGACTCTGCTGCTCCTGATTGCCCTCCTTTTTATCCCGATTGCCCCGTATTTTATTTGATTTTTTTTAGCAAACTTATCTTTGAAATTTATTGTAACCTTTACCGACTCGTCCTTCTAAGGCTCTGCTAACAGTCACCGCAGTTTGATTTGTTTTGTTTTTTTAGATGATCACACCTCTTGGGTGCCACATTGTTAGTAGCAAAGCTAATTTAAAACAACACCTTACAACTACAGTTTAACTGTATGAAATAACAAGAGTAAGTACATATTGGAATAAGGGCCTCTGTTAACTGTATTAAAAGGGGAGCAGATGGCCGTGGATGACTCAGTCTTTTCTGTTGAAAAAGGATGCTGATTCTACGACCAAGGTCAGCTAAGCCTTATTACCACATATTTCATAGAAATACTAAGTACGGTAATACTTTCAAAACTGTAAAAGCCCCTAATCCTGTAGGAGGTAGGGCAGGGGTTTAGCTAAAGTGACAATAAGAGTATAGTCTTTCATTTTTTTGGTCTAACTCATAAATTCATCCTAAATGAACAGCTCATGTCTCGGAAAGAATATTTTGACACCTATATCTGAGCTAAGAAACGTCATCACAAACATGATTAATGTATTTGAATAAAAACCAAATGTTTTGCTTTTAAAATCAGACCAGCAGAGCTTCCAGATACCAATAAGGATGAGTTTTAAATCATAGCAATAAATCAATTTCCTTTTACTTGTAAACAGATGATGGTCTTCATTTGTTTCCAAGAATATTATAGCTTCTGTTTTGGTACAAACACAAAGAGTCAGATCATAAACCTGCAGCTCACCTCATCCTCAGGAACTCCAGGCGTTTTTCTTGGTGTGCTGCTGGAAGTATCTGGAGCTTCCTGAAAAGTGGATGTAATTAGGTCTCCATACTCAGTTATTCAACATTCTGACAAAGCTATAAATGTCATGACCAGTGGGGTCACTTTGCCCGGTACTCTCAGTTTTATCCCCAAATGATTCTCACCAAGTCCCAATTTTCTTGTTTGTTGTTTTGTTTTACCAGAAAAGAAATGAGCCACCCTATGATAGTGAAGAAGGGCATTTTGTAATTTTCCAGCTTATGTGAATGGAACACACGCACTACGCTATGACCAATCAGAGAAAAGTTTTTATGGTCTTAAAAGAAAATGGACAAGGTTATAGGTAAAGAAACAGGTGATTTAAATCTTGCATGTCTTTAAATCATGATTTTATTAAATTATACTATACTGTTAGCTAAAACTGTTGTTTTCTGTTCTACATATTTGCAATAAATCCATTGGTTTAGCTGTACATCATATAATCACTACAGTTTTTCCCCAGGTTTACTGCTTTGGGAAAGTGGGGCAGGTCTATTACACTGGACAAATGCAAATTATAACAGCATTTCATTTAACTATTTTGCTTTATTTGTGCAAGTATTATAAATGATCTTGATATAATAATAGACTCCTAGTATAGACCAGGCACCACAATGCTCAAGAAATGTTCAATAATAATAATTTTCAATGATGTATTTTATCTTGGTTGGGTTTCACCAGATTCACCGCCCCAGATCTGGGTGTGGGCGCAAGGCCCCATGTTTCCAGGCCCAGGAGACGCCCCTGGTCAGAACAATGATAAGCAGTGATTAGCTGTGGTCTTACATTTTCCGTCTTGACAGAAGTGATTATTTTGGTCTGGTTCTTGTCGTCCTTTGGCTTCTTGGGAGCCATTCTTTCTGTGATAATAGTGAAAAACATTGTTTGTTTTTTTTAGAAATATGAGCTATTTGAATAACCTAAATAAGAGGAAAGGACTCACCTGTAGCTTCCTGTGAACAAAGAGAATCTCAAGGCTCTGTAAAAGATAAATTAAACATGAACATTCAGGTTAAAAAAAACAGTCTAGCTGCTTCACAAAATACCAAAGACACACAATGAAAAATGTCCTATTTTTAAGCAACAATTTAAAAAAACTTGTAATCCCTAAATAAATAATTCCATCTCTTGGCTGATGCATCTGTATTAGACTGCCAACCTGTCCAGGATGCACTCCACCTTTCACCCATAGACTGCTGTAAATGGGCACCAGCCCCAACGTGACCCCAATGGATAAGCAGCAGAAGATGGATGAATGACCAAAGCATGTCCTCACCTGTGTTATATGCTGTTTTTACTGCCTGATGTAAAACAAAAAGCATCTTGGGTACAATAAAGATACCTTGAACTGTGACATAAGACACTGTTCATTTATAAATAAATGTTACTAGTCTTTGAAACTCAGTTTTGCTCAGAGCTAAAAGCAGCATCTACAACAAAGATACAGATCTATTTATATCCTGCTAAACTGTGTTGAAAACAAGTTCCACACTGACAGAGATGAAACCGAACACGAAAATATTGTTGAAGGAACAAAGATACACCCCCCGTTAAAATGCCAGCTTGTCCAGATAAAAAAGAAACTGTATTATAATCAGTTTTTTTTCCACCTTTAATGTAAAATACTTTTAAAGGCTATTTTATAGTCAATAACCAGTCCTCGAGTGGAGGCACTTGAGAATGATGTGGAAAGCCATCATGATCTTGGCGCTGATGGTTGGCTTTTTCATTTACTCCTGTCACCTGTCTAAGTAGCTTGGCAGCTTATTAAGCTCATCTTGTCCAGCTGGTTCCTGCTGCTACTTATGCTGCCTGTTTTCCTACTATCTGCGCTAGATTATTCTAGCTGTTTGGTGATAGTAACTCTAGCGTTCTTTATATTTGTTCTGAGATTCTGTTTCTGCCTCTGGATACCCGTGTTTTACTTTGCCCTCTTTCTACTCTGTCAGTACTGTTTATTTTGGAATGATTTCCTGGATTCTGCTGGTCAACCAAACTGAACTTTGTTCTTCTGTTCTTCTGACCTCTGCTTAGATTCCCCTTCAGTACTTCCTCGGCAGTGGTGTCAAAAGTACACACATTTGTTACTTAAGTAGAAGTATAGATACTGCAGTTTAAAAACACTCTGGTAAAAGTTGAAGTATCAACTTGACCTCTTTACTCAAGTAAAAGTGAAAAACTATGTGCTCCAAAAACGACTTAAAGTATAAAAGTTTAAAGTAACCTTAAAAAAAAAAACAGCCAGATGCCACTATATGAACTGAAAGCTAAATTTTTCAACTATTTCTAAAAATTCTTTGAGATAGGGCCAAGGATGAGGGAGGTCTTGTTGGTCTCCATCTCCCGATACGCTCTCGCCTGTTTCCGACCTTTCAGACATTTCAACATCTTTTTCTGAATCCTACATTGTAGCATGGCATAGACAATTCACGTTTGCAGTTTGAAGAACACCTGCTTGCTTCTGAGGATTTCCTTTAGCTAACCGATGAGTGTTTGCGTTATATGACTCATCCAATGACAATAAAGAATAAGTGGGGTACGAATTAAGAAAATCGACAACCAGTAAAGGTCTGGAGACATTTTAATTATAATTTGTTAATTTAAACAGAATTTAACACTTAAATAAAATGAGGTATTTATGCATTCATGTTATACATTGAATAA
The DNA here is from genome assembly GCA_030533445.1 of Cyprinodon diabolis. Lineage (NCBI taxonomy): Eukaryota > Metazoa > Chordata > Actinopteri > Cyprinodontiformes > Cyprinodontidae > Cyprinodon > Cyprinodon diabolis. The sequence continues at coordinate 42,300,245 of CM060075.1, read as the reverse complement.
AAAAAAAAAAGAAATTGCCAAAAGATGCATACTGTGCTATCTGAGAGGAGTTGACACTTGTATGACTGTATTCCTGTATATCCATCAGTAGTTACAGGACAAGGTTCAGCAAATGCAAATTCTGCCAATGACAGCGTACTTGTCGCTGTATGATCTGAAGCCTCATTTGGAACTTTTAAAAAGGCTTTTGAAAAACTGATAATTTGCTGCTGTAATATCTTAGATTTTTTGGAATAAAAAGCTAGCAGATGTGCATAATCAAAAAATAACTAAAGTACAATTATAGAGCATTCAGTACTATAAGAAAGCCCACACTGTTTCTGAATAAATACATTATTGTATGAGTTAAGTTCTGTTCCGTTTATGCCTCTTTCCTTGTAAGTATGAAAGGTCCCATGCGCCCTCTGCTGGATATTCCCTCACAGATACTGTTGCCTCCTCTGTGTCGGCTGGTGTTAGCTCTGCTAATCACTCTGAACTCAGAACCAGTTCAGTGACTTTTTGCTGATAGTCGTGATCAGCCTGAAATTCCAGTCACTTACCTAAGTTTCTATTGCTACAGAGGATCCGGTTTATCCACCTCAGCTGACGAGCAGCCGCACGCTGTATTGTAATAAATAAAGGCTTGTTTGAAAATGTTTAGATATGTTCTGAGGTCCAGACAAAAGTAGATCTTCTCACAGTCTGATTAATACTGGGGGAACTTCTAGTAAACTTCAGCTGACAGACTCCAACTAAACACTTCAAGAAGTGATTGAGGTTAACTCCTGGTACAAAAAGTATTAGTGTACTAATTAAGTTTATCAAGTTTATAGCAAATAGCTGATGATACAACAACTCATTCCTGTTTAAAGACCTTTATAGCCATGGTTACTAAGCCTCAGAAATGTTCTAAAGCAAATTTGTATTCTGATTAAACCATAGAAGATTAGTTAAGAAAAAATTCTAGAAATGACAAGACATGTCCCTCACCTCTGCTTCCCTCGTTCAGTTCTGTGCAGTTCAGGAAGAGGATGCTTTTTTTTTATGTCTTTCTTACAGGTGTACATTTTCTATTGGCTTATGTATCTGATGCAACAGTAAGGTAAAATTTTTGTTCAGGGTGCGCCAAGAAGACAATAACAGCTCAAGGGTGTGACTGAGTTGGAAGAAAACTGGCTCACAATGTCACAAGACATCAAGACTCAGGTTTTTGCAACTTGAATGACAGAAAAAAGTGTGAAACACCAACCCTAACGCCACTGGGGCGACAGTGGCGTTGGATATAGGAGTTTGCCCTGAAATCGAAGGGTTGACGGTTCAAGCCCCGGCTCTGACTTTCATTGTCGTTGTGTCCTTGGGCAAGACACTTCACCTGCATTGTCTACTGATACTGATACTGGTGGTCAGAGGGCCCGGTGGCGCCAGTGTACGGCAGCCCAGCTTTGGTCAGTGAGCCCCAGGGCAGCTGTGGCTACAATGTAGCTTGCCACTGTGAGTGTGTGTGTGAATGGGTGAATGAATGTAGTGTAAAGTGCTTTGGTCAAGTCTCCTGAATTGAAAAAAGGTGCTATATAAGTACATGCCATTTACCATAAATGATGTACAGTTCCTGGAAACAAGTTGGAACTAAGAGATAATTAGAAAATGATATCAGCCTTTAAAGCAGTGATTACTCTACATTTCAATGAGGTTTTAAGGGTCTTGCTGAAGAACCCAGAATGTAGACTATGTGGATCAAACCAGATACTTGCAACCTTCTCAGAGCACAAGTGCACTGCTCTAACAACTAGGCCAACATTCCCAAACACTTAGTTTAATACAAAGGCTTTAGCAACTGCAGTAAACATGACTGAAAACTTTCCTTGTATAATTTGGCTTAAAAAAATACAATAGTGAATAAGTCAAAACATGATCCCCTCCAGGATCCACCACCTTAATGTTTTGGAGAGGTTTCAGTGCCCAGATGATCCCAGAGGCTCTGTTGTCAAGGGCTTAAATGCAAACACATGCCTGGTAGGTCAGAGCTGGGCTCCTCCCTGGTGCACTTAGTGCCTAGTGGTTGGGTTCTTTCTTGACCAGGCTGGGCCCATCTCAAAGGAGTGGTGTAAGCCATCCCCCGGTGATCTCCCCACCTGCAGGGGGAACCAGGAGAAACAAGTGAAGAAAGGATTGGGCAGCAGTCAGAAGTGGAGGCCTCGACAACTCAATCAACCGATGCTTAATCTTGCTCTGGGGATGTGAGTTGTCCTCAGGATGGCTGGGCATTCCCTTAGATAGAGGGTGAGAGGTGCAGTCATTTTGGAGAGGCATGGAGTAGAGGTGCTTCTCCACATCAAGGGGTGGTACGGACATCTTTTCTGGATGCTCCCTGAACGCCTCCCTCAGGATGTATTCCAGGCACGTCCCACCAGAAAGAGGGCTAGTAGACGACCCAGGACATGACTGAGGGATTGTTTCTCTCCCTCTGGCCTGGAAGCACCTTAGGGCTTCTCCAAGAGGAGCTGGAGGTGTCTGCAGAGAGGCTGGTTTGGGAATCTTCTGAGACTGCTGCCTCCATGACTCAGATGAAGAAGGATATGACAAATACATAATACAATGAGACTAAGCATGATACACAAGAAAACGTAGAGGACACTTAATTTAAAAACACTTTATTAAGAAAGTGCATTAAAAGTGATGTCGAAAAAAAAACAAGCAAAAAACAGCATAAAATTCATCAACCAGGTGAAGTCAAACATGACTAACAATCAGAGGGCAAAAAAAAAGCCAATTGAGGATGCGAAACAGCTCAGCATGGGAGAGCAAGTCTGCCTGGTAGAACTGGTATGACTTTTGAAAACAATAATCTTCAAAGGAATTCAGTAATGAAACTAAAGCAGGTAAAAACAAGTCAAACCCATGGAAATGTTTTTTACTTTAATTTACCCATACAGAATTTTTATTCAGTTACAGACATTAAATGGAGTCTGATTGAATAAAGAGAAGTACAGTATTTATTACACGTTTTTAGTCTTTATGTAATAGAGGTAACATAAATTTTTTTTAACAAAGGTTAGAAATGCTTTTTATTGGGTTGTGCTTTAACTTCAAATGATGATAGAACATTAATATAATTTACAATAGAGATAGACGATACATCGGCTGTCAAATAATCAAATAATATGATTCTTTCCTGTACAGTTTGATATGTGCATGGGTTGGCCCATTCGTTATTACATTCAGCAGCCATGCCTTTAGATCAAGTAAAGCGAATGCTTTGCTGTTCCCCTACATTTACTATCCTTTGTTAATGTTAAGTTGGTTAATCATTAACAATCTTTTTTTTTCTTTTAATTGAGACTTGGGTAATTTTTTTTTTCTATGACTGTGCCATTTTGATTATGTTAATGCAGGAAAAATAAATATCTGCTCTCAGAATTGTCCAAAACATGTCTGCAGCACATAGCGGTGACCAGTTAGACTGATGTTAATGTCAGTATCAAGAAAGTAGTCAGTATCAGTTGATCTCTAGTTTACAATAAAATAATCACACAGTGCAACAATAAACTGAAGTATAGTTAGAAATCCACCAACTCTGTAAAATAAGCAAAGATCTATGTAGGTTGTTGATTATATTTGATTAAAATGTAGAAATGAAAAAGTAGAAAACAAAAGATATGAATATTGCTGGGAAGAAATTGTGCTAAAATCTCTTAAGCTTTTAAATACTTTGAGCAGCAGCAGCTAAAGGTTGCAGATAAGATGACTCTTGGACTGGTTGTGTCCACTTATTTTATATTGTGTAGAACAAGATTCGTTGCCAGATTTAGCGCAAGTTAATCTGTGGTCCTACCTGACCGAAAAGGGATGGATATACAGGATGGATGTCATTAATAAACATAGATTGATCAAAAATTAAAATCTTTAAAGAAGGACAAAGAGTAGTACATGACTGATTTGAATGGAATTAGAAAGCAAAAATGTCTCTGTTTCACTATGCTGGAGGAGTGGGGATCAAATTACCTGATTGGTTTTATAGTTTCCTTATTATTTGTTTTGATAAACAAAATAATACTATTAGATATTTACAAACAGCCAAACAGAAACTGTTATTTCACAGAGACGTTGATCAGCATGAAAATACCCCAAAACAAATCAGCATCAGCTCAAATTACTTAATTTACTGAGGAGATTGATAAACTGCATTGTCTGTCCCTCGTTTCTTTGAGACTAATAGAGGATCACTAATTTATCTGTTTTCTGTCCTCCTAAACTATCGTATTCTTTTTTAATCTTTCATTCATTGTTTTAAATGAATCTGTCCCGCTTACTATATATGCAATGTGGGACTCCAAAAATGATTCTTTCCCCGTTCGATCACATATTTTATTTTATATTTTCACCCAAAGCAGATTAGTTTTACTTTGTCAACATTTTCCGGTCAGACTCATGAAATTGACGACTAATTGATGCGTAGTTTGACTAAAACACACCTGGGGTCTATCTCAGTCAGATGTGCTATGCAAGCCCCTTTGCGTAAAATTGTGTCGGTTGTGATCATCCCAATTGACTTTCAATGGGCACTAAACGTCACAACCTCATCTGACACGATTTTCTGGCGGATCGGACACTAAATCGGATTCAGTGTGTTCTGGCCTTAAGACAGACACCACAGAAGATCCCTCCTGCCTTCAGCTATCAACATCTACAACAAAAAATTTAAAATAAAATGTGTTACTGCATTTATTTCTCCTTTGGCATTAATAAAGCAGTCCTGAATTAAAATGAAAGTGATTAAACCAACGTAAGGCACAACTTTACCAACCCCCCAAAAATAATGTGTATGAAGGTAAAATAAAAGTGGTGAAAAACCTGGAGTCTTAACCAGCAACCCAACCAGGATGTTAGTGTCTCTCACCCAATAGTAGAAATAGGGATGGCGGCGACCTCTTTAGGATAAAATGGAGAAATGGCAGAAAATGTTTCTTTGGAAGGAAGATAATCTTTGATTAATTTAGGAAATTTATTTTATGATGGGTTTTTACTCCTGTTCAAGACTCAGGGGGCAATTTCACTGGATGAAACAAAATCAGCCCAGTAAATTAGTTCTGGTTTTTATTCCTGACAATTACCTTCCTGAATGAAGTATGATGTTCTCTCCATGCATTTACGTCTCTTCCTGGGTACTCTTGGTTTTTCTGACAGTCTAAATGTAAACTAGGAAATGTGTAAGGTATAGCCACCCCACTCCCCACCCCACATAAAGGCCTCTCTGTAAAAATGTCGATATTAAGCCAATAAATGGACAATTGTTTGGTTTTTAAAAATAAGTTTCTGAATCTTGTTAGAGTTGTATTTGTAGGGCCACAGCTGTTAAAACTAGCTGCTCTAGCATTTCTACAGTCAGTCTAATTGACCTCCATTGGTTCAAACTGGAGTATTTTGTCAAGGTGCTGATTCTCTGTCGCTGCCTCCTTCACCTTTTCCAGCATCTGAACATTTCCACTTTCCTTCAGATTGCTCACAAACTTTTCAAATATAGTGAGCAGAGGATAAGCGTACTCAATAACGCTGCCTTTCATGTGTGGGAGCTCATAACAATAACCTGCTGTGTGAAGCCCAAAGAGCCTGCCATGGGCATCAAACACTGGAGAGCCAGATGCTCCGTGATACATGAAGGTGTGGTAGGTAGCCACCTTTTCTGCTTTGTCTCCACCCATCATTATGTCCTCAATGCCTCGATTCTGGATTTGAAACACTGATTGGAGGATGAACATCGAATCTTTGTGTTTGGCTATATGATCATTGACAGCTTGTTCTCTCCCCTTTGGCTCAATGATGCATGTTGGATCAATTTTCTTTACTCCTCCTGCTGGGTGGCCAATAATACAGGCCTCGCCATTCATAGGTAGAGAACCAAATTTGTTGAGCAGCCCTGGAGGAACTTTTACATTATCTACGTTCGTTTTGGGGTTGGATTTTTGGCCGCCTGGTGCAAGCATGAGTACAGCATAATCTAGCTCATCGTCAATGTCGATAAATGTTTTCTCAGCAGAGAAATAAAAGTAATTTGTCTCTGGCTCAGGATCATCATAGTTAAATAGTGCAGAGACGTTTATATGATCCAGAATGTTTTTTCCTTGGACGCATCCTTTGAACAAATGTGCACTGGTCAAGATCAACCTATCAAATAGCACAAAGCCAGTTCCCTGGGAAAAACCAGAAATAATGACTTTACAGACAGACTGGCCCATTTTCAGCAACTTCCTGATTCTATGAACTTCGCTGAAAGACTGTTGGATCTTTCCAAAATTCTCATTCTTAAGTTTGAGAGCTTCTTGGTAGGAATCAGCAGGGAATCTCTTCTCCATCCATTCTTTAAGATCTGGGAACTGCTGACGCAGCAGTTGGTAAATCTCAGCAGTGTTAACGCTGTTGGTCGGCTCTTCCATTACTTTTCTAACACTTTTTCCACTGTTACGAGCAACATCTAGGATTGACCTAATTTGTGTTTCAACATTTTCCCATTTATTGAGCGGAAGACGTATCTTGAAAGCCTTCTGGTGGAGGCTGTCTACCCTTTGTGTGCGAAGAGTGAGGACGTCTGGGTTTTCGTTATCAGACAGGGTAAATTCTCCAAGATTGTCAATGAACCGACCATCGCGCTTCAGAGCCTCTTCCACCGTCATCCCTTTTTCCCCATAAACGCAGAGATACTTGAATTGCTTAATCATTTTGCTTCTGAACAAATCCTTTGTTTTGGTTTTGAGACCCCCAACTTTATCAATGAAGAAGACGGAATAATTCTCTTTTGGCAGTATGGTTTTGTCATGCTGATCTTGAACTACTTCAATCTTTTCTGATTTACTATGATTAATAATTAGTGTCTCCCCATCACCAACACAAGAACAAGGGAAATGTGTTGGAACCACGGAGTCCTTGTCCTCTTTACCCAACTGAATGATGATGTTCTCATCTGGAAAATTCAGCATATTTGTTGGGCCAAGACTGTGTTTGATTGCCTCCAAGACTGAACGTGGTTGATCGCAATCGATGGTGTACTCTTTAGGATCTGTCGGTTTAAATTTTACTGTGAAATGATGGGAATGTGTCGTCTGCAAAAAATCAGAGTGAGGATGATTATGTTTCATGTTTTTAATTAATTCAACTGATTCATGTTTTCAAATGAAAATTCTTTGTGTTCTTTGAAGATATTATAGACTCACCGGGGGATCATTTCCATTCTCATCCTTCACTCTCAGTGGTGTTCTTAAAGGAGTCTAAGGAATTAAAATAAAATAAAAAAATTAAAGAGTTGTAGTTACATTTCTAATATTAGTTTCAGAGTTATGCAAAGCTAAAAAAGAATTTAATCAACCATGGAAAAAAATACATTTTAATCATAGAAGCATGAAGGACTGACGCAACCTATAGGTTTATTTTGTGAGTATCCTTAAAATGGTACACCTAACAGAAGGGGCATAAGTAAACGCCCTAAGGAACAGGTGCCTGAGAGCTCAGAAGAGAGCCTTGGGCAATGCAAAGACAATGCGCTGGGACGTGGCCTTAGCAGATACACAGAAAACACACCACGAAGTTAAGCACCCACCCATATAGTGTATCAGAGACCCCATAGGCAACCACTGACAGACTGCCACTTGTTTACGAGTGGGAGTCAGGACAGAACGCTGCACCCCTTAAGCACAACCAAGAGCCTTGTTGTTTAGCCATATGCCTGTGGTGGTGTAAAATGTTGTGATAAGTGCAGATGTGTAGGTTTAATGTACATTAAACAATTAAATCTGATGACACAGCCATTGTGGGGTGTATCAAGGACAACAGAGATGAGTAGTACAGGAGTCTGGTGGGGAACTTTGCCAGCTGGTGGTGCACCAACCACCTGAAAGTCAACATCTCAAGGAGCTGGTCATATACTTTGGGAGGAACGGACCAAAGACTAAGCCGGTACTACTTGAGGGGGCTGAGGTGGAGGCTGTGGATCCATACAAATACACCGAAAAAAATATTGCAACTTCTTTTGGCATTTATATAATCACATGCAGTTACTTTAAGACAATTGTTTTATGTCCTACCCTACTAACATAAAAAAAATTTGTTAAAGTAACTAAATATGATCAAGTAAATGCAAGAAATGGTTGCACTACCCAGGAATACCTATGGTTAACTATACTTATTTAAATGGACAGTACATCTCTGCAGCACAAGTGCAATAATCCAAGTCAACTCCAATGTAGTCTTCCCTTAGTGCAGTGCAGATAGTTTTATATTTAAAGGAAATATATTTCAGGACATTACACATTTTTTCTTTTTTTTAATGCTTTTTTGTACTATACACTCTTTATTTATATTGTCTGTCGTATCTTTAAAGGCATCTTGCTTTACCTCGTACTCTATATAAGCTACTGGATCCAAAATTTCCCTGAAGGACTAATCCCAAGGGATAAAGTTGAGTCTAAGTCTTTAAAAGTGCATAGTCATATTATATGCTAATACAAATGAAAACCAAAAACAAATTGTTAATAATGGTTTCCCCCAAAGGCCCATCCTAATGGTGCTTTGAAAGCTAATTTTCAGCCTAGATTTTCAGCACTGGGCACAATAAGAAAACATAAAAAGACATGGTGCCATCTGCTGGCAGTACCATGGAACTATAAGAACATTATTTGGCAACATCTGACAGAGGTAGCATTACTATCACCAGTATCAGTATTACTTACTTTTACTCATGAATCCATGGAGGTCACTTTTACATTTTGTCAGTGTCTCACCCCATGAGGTAGCATGAGGTTGTGTCTACAAATATGAGAGATCACTTAGGTAGTGCAGTCTAATTTAAGATGGAAAACCAGTGCCGGCTGTGACAATGAGTTTTGCTTTGTCTATCAGCAATGTCCAGGGGTCTGTTTCCATCTATTAGAACTTTTTTTAGGCTTCATCTTCACCTGCTGCCCAGTGATTTCACCTAAAGATACATTGATCCACTACCATTCAAGAAATAAACCCATAATGTTATCATAGTCACAACAGAATATTGCAAGCTGTCCTGATATGTAGGATATTAGTTTTAGGTCTCTGTATGACCGGTGTCAGAGCCTGGTCCGCATTGCTGGCAGTAAGTTGGACTAATTTCCGGTGCGGGTTGGACTTCGCCAAGGTGGCCTTTTGTCACCGATTCTGTTCATAACTTTTATGGACAAAATTTCTAGGTGCACCCAAGGTGTTGAGGGGATGTGTTTTGGTGGCCTTAGGATTGCATCTCTGTTATTCGCAGATGATGTGGTTCTACTGGCTTCATCAGGGCGTGATCTACAGCTCTCACTGGAGCGGTTCGCAGCCGAGTGTGAAGCAGCCTGGATGAGGATCAGTGCCTCGAAATCCGAGACCAAGGTCCTGAGCCAAAAAAAGGTGGAGTGCCTTCTCCGGGTTGGGGGGGATGTACTGCCCCCTAGTGGAGGAGTTTAATTATCTTGGGGTTTCTTGTTCACAAATGAGGGGAAGATGGAGCGGGAGATCGATAGGTGGATTGGTGCGGCATCTGCTGTGAAGCGTGGTCTGTTGTGGTGAAGAGAGAGTTGAGCCAAGAAGCAAAGCTCTTGATTTACTGGTCAATCTACATTCCTACCCTCATCTACGGTCATGAGCTTTGGATCATGACCGGATGAAAGAGATCCCGAATACAAGCAGCTGAAAAGAGTTTTCTCCATAGTGTGTCTGGACTCTCCCCTTTAGAGATAGGGTGAGGAGCTCAGTCAACTGGGGAGGACTCAGGGTAGAAACGCTGCTCCTCCACATCGAGAGGAGCAAGTTGAGGTGGCTTAGGCATCTGGTTAGGATGCCTCCTGGACGTCTCCCTGGTGAGGTGCTCCAGGCACGTCCACCGGGAGGAAGCCCAGGGGGAGACCCAGGAAACGCTGGAGGGACTATGTTTCTCGGCTGGCCTAGGCGCGCCTTGGGATTCCCCAGGAGGAGCTGGCCCAAGTGGCTGAGGAGAGGGACGTCTGAGCCTCCCTACTGAAGCTGCTACCCCTGCGACCCGACCCCGGGCGAGCGGAAGAAGATGGATGGATAAACCTGCCTTTCTTCTTCGAATACTTGGTTTTTTGTTCTGACCTTGACAGAATAATCTGGCTGAACTTGGACCCATCGGCAGACAAACGGTGGCATTCTGGTGTAGAAAATTTCATTTCCCAGCTCAAATCAGGCATGCAGGAAATTCTAGTGCACTTTGGCAATCAGGGAACTCATGCTCCCACACTTCCACCTACGACAACATCTGCATCTATGTCACCTGATGTCAGTCCGGTTTGCCAGGAGCTGCATCTTTTACCCCCTGAACTGTTTAAAGGTGAACCAGATTAGTGTTGGGCTTTCCTCAACCAATCTGAAATTAATTTTGAGCTTCAGCCTTCTGCATATCCTACTGACAGGGCTATGGTAGCCTACACTATCTCACTATTAGCTAGTAAAGTGAAGTTGTGGGGAACTTCTGAATGGCAGAACAATCCTGTATTGCTCTTAACATGCTTTTTCTCATAAAATAATTAAAGTTTTTGGCCCAGTTCTTCCCAGAAGAGAGGCTTTGAGAGGACTTCAGTCACTTAGGCAATAGTATGTTACTCAATAATATACTCTGAGAGTACCTGGAACGAGCCACGTTTTTTTACTTCACGATTTAGTCAGATTTTTGTCATAGTTTTGTGCAGAAAATATATATAAATAATTCACTAGATCCATTACACACATTAGGTTTTAAAAACAAACCAACAAACTAAATGGAAATTTAAAGACCAAAATTCATGAATCTGATTATAAATACCTTTCTTAAACACATCATTTCTGAAATAGCTTTTTCTTTTTGCTTTACCTACTCCATTTACCTTTTGTGTAACCCTTCTGGTCCTTGAGCATTGAAAACTCAATTAAAGCAATGACAGCTGCTCTTCGGCTGTAAACAGCTTTCTAATTTGTTCTACCAAGCCGCAGTTGGATCAGAAGACCATGATTAAGAAGCGGTAGGGGGAGCGGTTCATGGCACTGCAGTCTGACCACTATATATATCACCGCATATTACACACTGTAGCTTTAAAGCATTTCTTTATTTCAAGGTTTACTATACATTTTCACACGGGGAAAGTTAATATATTCTCCAGCGCTGACACCCCCCCACTCACTGTCCAGGAGATCAACGTCGGGAAGGTGCTCCTTGCAGTGAACCCCAGGAAGGCCGCAGGCCCAGACGGAGTCCCTGGCAAGGTGCTAAAAGCTTGCGCGGGCGAGCTCGCCCCCACCTTCACCAGGCTCTTCAACCTGTCCTTGGCCCAAGCCACCGTTCCATCCCACCTGAAAACCTCCACCATCATCCCGGTGCCGAAGACGTCTGCCATCACCAGCCTGAATGATTACCGCCCAGTGGCCCTCACTCCGGTAATCATGAAGTGCTTTGAGAAGCTGGTTCTTCAGCACATCAAGGACTGTCTCCCCCCACACCTGGACCCCCAACAGTTTGCATACCGGGCCAACCGCTCCACAGAGGACGCCGTTGCCGTAGCTCTCCACTCTGCTGTGAACCACCTGGAGCAGCAGCAGAGCTACGTCCGGATGCTCTTTGTGGATTACAGCTCGGCCTTTAACACCATTCTCCCGGAAAGACTCATCATCAAACTGGGCTCCCTTGGACTCCCCCCTCTCACATGTGCCTGGATCAACAACTTCCTGACCGACCAACCCAAGGCTGTGAGAGTTGGCACCCACCTCTCCTCCACCAGCACGCTGAGCATCGGCTCCCCACAGGGCTGTGTGCTGAGCCCCCTCCTCTTCTGCCTCTACACCCACGATTGTAGACCGCTCCACAACCACAACCGGATCATCAAGTACGCCGACGATACCGCTGTGGTCGGTCTCATCTCCAGGTGCGACGAGGCCGCCTACAGAGAGGAGGTCCTGAAGCTGGCTGATTGGTGCTCAGAAAACAATCTGACTCTGAACACCAAGAAAACCAACGAGCTCATCATAGACTTCAGGAGGCACAGCCCTGAGCCAGCTCCCCTCTTCATCAACGGCGAGCAGGTGGAGAGGGTTCACAGCGTCAAATACCTCGGCGTCCACATCTCTGACCGCATCACCTGGTCAGAGAACATCACCACCATCATCAAGAAGGCCCGGCAAAGGTTACACTTCCTGAGAATCCTCAGAAGGTATAACCTCAACTCCGATCTGCTGCTGGCCTTCTACCGCTCCTCCATCGAGAGCTTGCTGACCTACTGCATCATAGTATGGTTCGGCAGCTCCACTGCTGCCGACAGGGAGAGGCTGCAGAGGGTGATAAAGGCAGCGCAGAGGATTATCGGTCGCCCTCTCCCCTCCCTGACAGACATTTACTCCACCCGGTGCCTCAGCAGAGCCAGGGCCATCTCCAAGGACAGCACCCACCCTGGCTCCACCCTGTTTGACCTGTTGCCCTCTGGAAGGCGCTACAGGCAAATGAGGATCAGGACAAACAGACTCAAGAACAGTTTCTTCCCCCAAGCCATTGCCGCCCTCAACTCTGACCTGCACTGACGGACACTTTTTCACCTGGTTTGCATTACTCCCCAAGCCATTGCCCCCCTCAACTCCGACCTGCACTGTCGGTCACTTTACACCTGTTTTGCACTATTCCCCCCCCCCACAATCTGTGCCAGTACTGTTTACATTTCCTTTTCCACTGTTTACATTTCCTTTTCCTTTTAATATATTTATATATATTTTTTTATTTTTCATTTTTTATTTTTATTTATTTTACGGTAGCTGATATGGAAGTCCCAAAATCTCATTGTATCCGTTGCAGAATATAATGACAATAAAGGCTTTTTGACTTTTTTTGACTTTGACTTTAATTTGTACTTGTGTAGTAAAACCAGAGTGGACTGCAGGAGTTTGTTATAAGATTCCAAACCATTTCTTGCAGCATAAAGGTTGCTTCCTGATCTTTTTGGATTCCTGTCCCAAACACAATAAGAGGAAATGGCACAGGATACCCAACCGACACTTTGAGGCACAAGCACAATAAGGTCACTAGGACTGAACTACTGTTAGTGTCCATGGATGCACGCAGCCCACTAGAGTTTGTCTTTTGTACTGTATTTATAATTTGTTCTTTTGAAGAACAAACGGTGGAGATAAAAAATAACTTAAAGTTGTGTAATGGCTATACAGAAAAAATGTCACTCTCAAGTTTATTTACATGGCACTAATTCACAACAACAATCATTGTAGTGGCAATTCTTAAAACACCAATAGATCAGATAAAAATGAAAAATTACACAGACAAAAATGAAAAAAATGTACACATTTTAAGTCCTAACCATAATACAGAGGAATCAAGCTCAGTTTAAGAAGTCAATTGATGAAATGTTTTCTGTATCCATGAAAAATGTATTTGAATACTTAAATGAAAGATAGTGATAAGTTATTTTTGTTATCACTAAACCTTGAGCTCACCTCAGACTCTGGCACCTTCTTTGGCTTCCTTGCAGGTGTTTTGATGGAACTGCCAGGAACATTCTGATAAAGAAGACAAAGGATAAAAAAAAAAAAAAAAAAAAAAAAAAGATTTTCAGTTGAAATTCAATCATCAAAAATGTTGAGGTGGAAAATATTAGGCCATGTTTGAGGAAACTTCTGAATAACCAATCTCTTACTGACATTTTCCTTCTCAAAGAAGCTTCTGATATCCTTCATGTGTTCTGCTGTCTTGCGCCTTTTTGGAGCCATTTCCACCTGATGTGACGACAGTAACAATGGAACTGTGAGAAAATGTCCTGATTTAGGAGATCAAACTTGGATGTTAGTTGCGTTAAACTGATATTTCACTATACTTTCCCTTTTGATTAAGTGGTACTTATGTTACCCTGAGCTACCTCAGTAGTCATGCGCGACACAGTATCATAACAACAATGGCACCGTACTGAGTTGAATGGTTGCTGCTCATGCTACTCACCCTGCTGTCGGGCTTACAACAGAATCTTCTTCTTCTGGAATATCTCCAAGAAGAACAGAGCAATATCGACGACATAGTTCAGCACCTGAATTTGACTGAACCACGAAAATGGACCCGCAGGGCCATTTTCCGGTTTGGTTGTTGTATAAATATTACTGCGCATGCCCAACATTTCTTTGCCAGTTTTCGCCTATTTTTGCTTTGGCACCACTGCGCCACTTACAGGCCTGGCATACATTTTGCAGCGTTTTCATGCATTTGTGTGGTCGATCACATTTATTTTACGTCTCCGTCTTTACGACAAACGTTCTGGAAAATATTCGCTTTTCATTCGACTTCGTGTGGACGGGGCCTTAAGCTGCAGGAAAGACACAGCCAGGCAGACAAGCTCAAAAGCGATTCTCATAAAGAGAGCACATACAGTTAGTCACAGTAAAATCAACAGAACTACATTAAAACAAGTAAAGACTCAACATGTATAAACAGATATGTTGATGGTTGCAGCAGTGCGAATATTTAAATTAATGATGAAGTAAAAGCAGAATGGAATAATAGAGATAGAATGAAGTAAAATGAGGAAAAGTGATACCCAAGTCCTCCAGCAGTCAAAGCCTATAGCAGCATAAAAATTGAAAATAGCTCAGGATAACCTTACTATTGTTAATGAGGTATTGGAAAAGTGGAGCAAAAGAGAAACGTCCCTCTGGGAAAAATTCTCCCCCACCGAAACAACATACTTTATTTCAATGAAATTTTCAATATGGATTTTAATTATTTTCACTTCAGATCCTAAAATATCCTATTAGGGATGAAAAACCTTAGCTCAGGTTTTACCTTTCTATCCGTTTTAGTTTTATAACCAAGCTTATTAAGTTTTGTCCCTGTTGCAAAAAAAAAAAAAAAAAGGAGGAACCGCCCTTTACTGGAGCCAACAGGAGCCTAAAAATCCATAGCTAAGCATGAACTTGTCCAGCCACTCCCTTTTTAACCGCCCTGGTTACTTAAATAAAAAGGAAACCAAGTCCAGTGGATCGTTTTTTTTCTAAACTTTTACAGAATGACTATGACCTGGATGACTGAGAATCTTCATCAGCTGAAATAAAAAGAATATTCCATTATGAAGACAATTCCCCACCGTTTTAATTCAATTGCACTGTTGAACTATTTTGTTGTTAAACATGCTTAGTCTTTACTCACCGTTTTTTTTTTTTTTTTTTTTTTACCGTGGATTCCTCGACAAATGGATCCTAATAACTGTTGAAATGGGAAAGAGGACACCAAAGGTGAAAAAAGATAAGATAAAGATGGTCTGCAGGTACAGAGAGGAACCCGGTGGACCTTTTTGCACAGATTCCACAGTGTCCTCTAAGACCCTCTGACTCAGCTCCAACTGCGCCGACGAGGAGCTGCAGGGAGATTTATAAAATGGCGCTGCGTGATAAAAGCCAATCAGCAACTATTACGTAGGGCGTTGCGTTCAAATACTACTGAGAATTTTGGATATTGGCAAAACCGACACCCTTACAGCGCGCGGGAAGCTTCAAGCACAACCCTGAAAAGGGCTATTCCCTCCCTCCCTCCCTCCCTCCCAACAGTGTTAATGATAACTGATTTATATTTTATGGTCCGGGGTCGATATGATTCTAAGTCAGATCGAGTTGTGGCTTTTATACATTTACTCCATTCTCTCATGTCAGTCACTCGTCATTGAGGAAAAATGGCAGCCATTCGGCTCGATTCTTAACTCGCAATTTGATTGGTCGGGTTGTTTCTTAAGCTGTAACAAACCACAGAAAAAATAAAAACATCAGAACCTCATCCTGAACGTTTCCGTTACTACATCTTATTTCCCGGGATTAGTATGTATATAAAATAGCTTTATTTGTAACCGGGTAGTTTATTAGCTGAAAATAGTGTTTACATAAAATGGTGGTAGATTCCAACCCGTTTCGAGTCCCTTGAATGCATCAATGCCCCGTTTTCTCCACCTTCACAGCAGGCTCGGACTGGGACCGATTTTTACCCCTGACATTTTTCCAGGTACACTGACCCACTTATGGAACCTTATTGGGTTTTCAATTTAGTATAAAAAGTCTATTTTTAATTGTAAAAGAATGTTTAAATCAAATATATTTTGTACATTATTTCTGTTTGATCATTTTAAGCCAGGCCTACCTATGTACTTTAAATTAGGAGACTTGGCTTCAGGGCCACGTCCTCTGTCACAATCTGGGTTTTCCCCACATGCTACACGTGCTTTTTAAATTATATTAGTTCATAGAATAAACATTATTTAGAGACCTCATGCATGCAATCAGCCTGCCTCATGGTGCACCGTGTGCACTAACAATTTAGCAGCCCCAGGAAATGCTTCATATCCATATAACTATTGTTTGCTTTCAAATACATTTTTATTGATTCCTCTATTAAAAATCTAAAGCATTAAAATTCCCAAAAAGTGACACATTAACAGGCATTTATTGTAAATCTAATATCTCTTGTTTTCAAAGGAATTCCTGCAATTTTAGTTTTACTTAAAAATAACAGAAATTTCCAGGCTGAGATTCTCTACATTGTAGGAACAGCAACCTTCAAAGTATGAATACAGAAGATCACAGTGGTTTACTGGCATCTGTTAGACTTTCAAAATAAAATATAACACCATGAGGAATTCATAGGGATGAATGGAAACAGCTTTAAAGCAAATGGGGAACTAAATCTATGGGTGGTTCTATATAAGGACCAACAAGGCCCTGCATGACCCCTGTAGCCTACTGGAAACATACTGCAATAATTCAAATATAAGTATTTCCTTAATTAGAGTAGGTGGGTGAGACAATTTAGAATACAAAAAAAAAATAATAATAATCCATTCATTGTCCCACAACGGGGGATTCTGGAAATTTGTAGATGGGATGAGAGGATTTATTTCCAGTGTATAATATCTAATTACCTTATTTTAAGGGCAGAAATACACACCTTTGGCAGATCACTGTATTTACCTGCTTCAACTGAGGACAGATACACTGATTTAAATGCTTTTTATATTGTGTAGATCAGTTTAACACTAAATAACACTTAATCAAGTTATGTTATGAGGTGACATAGGAGACCGTAACTGATTCCTTCCTTTTATCCATTTCAAATTGCTTGATTATTTAGAAGTCAAAGTCGGCTTTAAGCTTCAGCTTTATTAAAATAGCATTAGTTTTCTTTTGTTAGATCAGTCGTCTGAAACCTCAGCTTTGTGGTCCATTAACAGAATAAACATGCATACTTTTCCTGCTTTTTATGTGTTTATTGATCAACACCCAATGAAAAACCACTAACCCCATTCTAGGCAAACTAGCTCTAGACTGGCCACTGATTAAATCTTAAAAAGTAAACATCGAATTTCATAACTTTTACACCTTCAGGAATTCTTCAACATTCCTATTCCTTATTCAATCTTTAAAACATATCTTTGCAGAGCAACTTCACAATAAAGCTCCCTTTATAAATGGCTAATGAATTACTATTGATGTGTTCATATATAAATATTCTATAACTCATTCATAAAGGCTTATTTTGCATTTTACATTAGGGAGGCTAAAAAAATGCTTTTTTTCCCTTATAAAGAAGTTAGTCTGAAGTGTTGAATATAAGCAGCTCTACGTGAAAAACATAGATGAACAGCTTAGGTCACTATTTGATCATGATGGTCAGTTCTGTTGCTATAAACATATCTATAAACTATATACCTAGAAGGGGAGCCTTGCTGCTAAGTGGTACCCTATTTTCTATGAATGATATAAAATAATTATTAATGATTAATTGCTAATAAAGTCACAATCTGAGATCCTAACATTGTTAGCCTGAGCTACGTGCATTTCAGGTCACACACACTAAAGCTTTAAGAAATGTTTATTTAATACAAATTCAGATTCAGAGGAAGTCTTGGCAATCAAACATTTGTTTCAATAAAACCGTTTTCTTTCAGAACGTTTTGACACTTTAAACCTAAATGGCACTCGACATCCAACTGATGCCTTTTTCAGAGAAAACCTGATCCTGAGTTCAGGAGCAACCAGTAATAAATTATCTCTATAACAACCTCAGATAAACGTTTAAATAAAACCTGAATTTTAAAGGAAATTTTAAAAACATGAATACCTGACACAGTAGAGCAGTTTGGAGCCGTTCTCATGTAAACCTTGTGCAAAACAAAAGCTTTAGATAAATAAAGCAGAAACTGGAGTCCAATAATCCAGAAGGAAGGAGTGTGCAAATAAAACTGAGATAATACAATGCAAATTATTTTATCACATCAACTGAAAATGTTTCAAACTACTGGATCTGTGCCTGAAGTGTCCTTAATGTTGGCGGCAGTTTGAGTTGGCGGCGTCCTCTGGAGATGAAGGTGCAGCCCAGAGGAAATTCAGCAGAGTTCAGCACAGCAGCAGGAAGCGGTCCTCCTCAGCGCCGCCTTTACTAGCGACTCGGGTGGCAGTGGCGTCCCTCAGGGCTCTACTCCAGGCCCAGAGAGAAGTTTATTCCGTGAACGATGCCGATGATGATGGGTTGCCAAGCGACTAAATATCGCAGCCAGTCCAGCAGCTGGCCATACAAAACGTGAGTTTTCTCCCAACTTCAAGGAGGAAGAATTAAGGACAATCAGCACCTCATAGTAGTTTTCCTCACTAATTATTAACACTAATTTCCAAAAAATAAATAATTCAAAATCTACAGTATCAGATTACAGTTAAGTTTTTATGCTGTTTAATTTCCAGTGAAGGAGCAGACTAAATTAGGACTGACGGACATGATGTAACTCTGATGCTCATGTCAAAGCACACTTATGGGAAACGTTAGCGGTTAGCATACTGCTATGCTACTTCCTGAGGGAGTTTTCACATGTTATTGCTGTGATGGTGTACACCCCCCCACCCCCCTTAGGGGTCCTGCTGCAGCTAAAGATCAGAACATCATCATTGTTTCTGGACTGCAAAACTGGAACCCAAAAATCCCTCCTCCTCGTCTGGGATTAAAGTTAAAAGTGTGCTAGCAATAGCAGATCTGGTAACTGACTGGAAAACACTGCAATGGAGCTAAAAAAGTTAAGAAAAAAATAAATAAAATAAAAACAAAGGAGTGTGCCACTTACTGGCCTGGAGGAGTCTAACCTGTAGCTACCACCTCCAGTGCTCTAATGTTAGAATGAGTTTGATAAAACATCAGCAAATGAAGGATACGGGTTGTTCATCATCCGCTTCAGGTCCACCTTCTCATTGCAGTACGGACACGTCTGCTTCTTTCCCACAATGCACCAGCCCCGGATGCAGAACTCGTGGAATCTGGGCGAGGAGTTAAGGATGAGACCTGATTCTCTGCTCCGCGCCAATAAAGGAAGATGGTCTGAGCTGAATTCAGCTGCTGCTGCTTGTTAGCAGAAGCCGTTTCTCAATATGTGTACTTGTGCGTTCTCATGTGGTCGTGAAACGCCATCAGCCTCAGCGCTAGCCATATTCTAATTCACAAGAACAGTAGACTGGGAACGGAAAAAGTCCCCGGATGTTGTTCTCACCCCACCCTATGTACCCAGCATGCATCAGAGCATTCTTGTCCGTTCTTAGGATTGACAGCTGTCCCAGCATGCACTGCAGCAGTAGCTTCCGGGTGAGCGCTCACAGAGCTCCGATTAAGTTAAAAGTTCTCTTTTCTGTTGCTGTTGTTCTATAGAAGTAAGTTTTAAGATCATTTGAGGCGAGAATATTATACTTTTAAGCGTCACTATTAGGGGTGTAAATCCCATCCATCATGGTGATTTCATTCAGTATCGATTTCCTGACCCAACGATTCGATTATTTTCGATACTCAAGAATACACCACGATACGATTCGATTAATTGGTTCTTTTTTTTTTTACCTTACAGGCTAGAAAATGTTTTAAATTTGAAATAAATCAATGAAAGCTGTAATATTGTTATGCATTTTTTTTGGAGAAACAACAGCAAATACCAGAAGTAGATAAGTTGCTCTCCACCTATTCCTATTAAAACCTCATTCACTGAAAAATAATAACACCCCTGCCTTATAGATTCTGAAAGGCCTTGCATCAAAAAATACTGCACAAAATCAGTGCAATGAGTTCAATGCAATACCTCGGGCTCCAGACGTCCCGCCCCCTGCACCTCTCCCAAATTGTAGCTGACGGCAGACAGTGCTGCAGACACTGACTGAAATTGAGGAAAACAACTCGTGAAGTTTGACCCGCTAGAAGAGCGAGGTGCGCAAGAACGCTGGGACCCTTTTTTCACCTGGATCTCTACTCTTTTTGGCCCTCATGTCCCTCCGTCGTTGGACTAAACTCGCCCCCACTTCCTCGCCGCCTCGGCCGTATCTAGACCCACAGCGTGTAGCACAGACCACGCTTCAATATTGAGCATAAATCAAAAATGTCTGTGTCAAGCTCACTGCAACACACTGCTGTAAGAGGATAACCAGGAAGCGAGGTAGGAGGGCAAAATAGGTTTAGTGCCACCGCAGCACGGGAGGGAGAATTACGTCCAGGAAAAAACATGAATCGATTCTCTTGTGGTCGTATCGATGCATCGGATCGTCGGCTGTTGGATCGATGCATCGATAGAAAACGATTATTATTTACACCCCTAGTCACGATATGGCCCATTTACCCATTTAATGAGCAATTAAAAAAAAATTCAGAAGTTGAGAGGACTGGACCAACCAGCGGAGCTCCTAGGCTAATGGCAGCCAGGGCTAATGTTAGCCCGCCTGCAGCAGCCCTCTCTCGGCATAGCCGTGTGAAGTTCTGCTGGCTCTGATGGGGTTTTTTTGTTTTATTTGGCAAAATGTTCATTTGATTTGTATTTATCCGACTGTGTCAATTATTATTTCCCCAATAAATGAAAAAAGTCAGAATTTATTTAGTCTAGAGACTATTAATATCAGGAGGTGAAAGACAAGCAGAGCATGTGGTGATGTCATCAGTACGCTTCTGTTCCAGTTGACCCATGTTTATGCTACGTCCTCCCGTTCTCCCCGAGTCCAGACTTTCCTTTGTTCTTGTCAAGAAGGTACTTGGCGAGGACACGAGTCCGTACTCGCGTTCTTGATTGAGAAACGGCCAGAGAAGAATGAGATAAATCAGCCCTAAGGAAGCAGCAGGATACATGTGACCACAGGAGAGCTGGAAGGTGTCCTCTATGATCCCTTCCTCCTCCACCTCCACCAGGATCCTCTGACCGCACACGGCGCAGATGTCACCGCTCAGGCTCCTGCTGGGAATGCCTCCCCTGTTGTAATACTGAGAGCACACAGAAATTATGGGGATTTTTATTAGCATTGAGCTATCAAACCCATTTACAGATACATCTTATCGTATTAAACAGGTTAAACATGCTGGTTCTGACTCATTTCTATGGGATGTTTTAAAGGTCAGAAAAGCTTAAACTGTAATTGTTTGTGTTGAAACTACGTCAGGCTGCAGTGAAGCCGCTGCTGAAGCCGTGCAGTTTTACCCCGATGGTGGAAGCCATGTAGTCGGAGCAGATCTCTGCAAAGTCTCGACCCATGACGCCGTAGTAGAGACCGTAGAAAAGCATGATGACGCCGACGTCCATGGAGTCCTCCGCCTTGATCCTGCACAGAGATCAAGAGATGTAAGGACAAATACGCAGAAATAACTAAAATAAAACTAGGGTTTTTGTTCTAATTAGATACATTTTTCAGTTTTTTCTGCATTCAGATGTAGCTGTGCTAATATATCTATGTGAAGAAAAACAATAACTCAGAAAGTGAATAGATTTAAATATTAGTTAAAGATACAAATAAACACAGAATGCAGTTTTTAAATGAAGGTTTGTATCTTTAAGGGTGATAGGACAGTGTGTAAAAGTGACTCACCTCTAAAAGTGCATACAGGTTAACATTACAAACTTTCACTAGGTCACACAATAACGTTTAAATGATAATATAATTATTTCCTTGTGGTTCGCTTAAAAGGATTTTAGTACTAATAGAGTCCCGTGTCACGTGTGACATAAACTCAGTTCTTGGCCCCCTCCTCTTCATTACCTACCTTCTTCCCCTTGGCAGTATTTTTCGGAAATTCAACATTCATTTTCACTGTTATGCGGATGACACCCAGCTTTATATCCAGTAAACTCTTGGTGTCTATAGAATAAAAATCTACAAATTTGCAAACAAAGTTGAACAACCAAGGACTAATTGAAAGCCCAGACAGCAGGTGCTCTAGCACCAGCTAGTGTCCATCAGTGGACGTCCCGGGCTGCTTGTATAGAGACGGACCTGAAGAAGACGTTGAAGCCGAACATGGTGAACATGATGGCCAGGTAGCCCAGGACTCCCA
The DNA here is from genome assembly GCA_030533445.1 of Cyprinodon diabolis. NCBI lineage: Eukaryota > Metazoa > Chordata > Actinopteri > Cyprinodontiformes > Cyprinodontidae > Cyprinodon > Cyprinodon diabolis. The sequence continues at coordinate 42,277,918 of CM060075.1, read as the reverse complement.
CCGCGTAGCTCAGCTTGTAGATCAGCAGGAACCATTTGTAGACCATCCTGGAGATCAGAGAGAAAGTTAGAGGGAAACAAACACTGGATCAGGTTACGTCTTCAGATCAGTGCGACTAAAACCTTCAGGGCTCTATTGAACATACAAGGTCACAAGCTTACAGCAGGTTTTTCTACACTGATGGTTACTAATAGCATTAAATGCTAAATATGGTTGTGTTTCAACCAGATGCATCATGGGCCGCTGAGGCAAACAGACACTTTTTTTTATATTTTATGGGACAAGATTTTCACTGAGCTGCAGGTTATAAACCAGACAATGTTAAAAATATTGATAATATGAAGTAGAAAGGAGGACAAATAGAAGAATAGAGCTTTAAATGAAGACCAGAGAGGATGATTTCACATTTCAATGGATTAAATACTGTCTTTAGTTTATTATTGAGCTTCTTTAAATAAATAGATAGAAAGACATGAACTAGTTTTAACTTCCTGATTCTGCTATTTGTTGAGAAGATCAAAGGTGGATCAGCCTTTAGTGTTTTTCCACTTGAAGTTCGTGTGCGTCTGTGAATCCAGGCCTCTATTGGTTAATAAATTTGATTTCCTTTGATGATTTTAATGTAAATTTGTTATCGGAACATTCAACTTCATACAGAACAAAGTATTTAATGAAAATCTTACATTCATTCCAATCTAGGATGTGTTATTTGAGTGTTACCTTGACTTTTTTGAGCAGTGTATTATTTGATTTAAAAAATATTTGCCAAGCCCAGTGGGTTGTCCATTAGATATACAATTGTTGTACAACAGGTACGATATTAACCAATTAATTGCATGCAAATTTGAAGTAACTTAATCTTTTTAAATTTATTAAGTTTGTTAAGTAACATTTTTTTAAATCTATCTGTAAAGACAAAGCTAAAACAGCCCAGGCACCCTCAGAGTGGCGTGCCCTCCTACCTGGGTGTCCTGCAGGATAGCGGCTTGCGGGTCGCTCTGAAGATGACGTAACTGGTGATGACTGAGAACATCCCCCACATGGACAGGAACCTCCACCAGTAGAGCTTGATGGTGAAGTAAAGAGGGACAACCCACATCTGGACCAGAGTCACCAGCTGGAGGACGGCAGAGAGAACGTCTCTTTTTTACGCCAGACAAAAAGCAAAACTAAAAATACGTTTCAACTCCCAGATGAAACGACCTGGTGATAAAATGGTGAAAGGGATTAGCAGAAATATTCTTAACTGGGTTTTGTTGTGTAGCCTTCAGTGGTTCCGCATCCTTTATTAAACAAAGTTTATAAATATTCAGGAACTATAAATACAGCTTGCAGTTGAACAGCCTGTATCAGTCATGCATCCTTTCCTGCTCTCCAAGAAATTAGTTTGATGATTATTTTCTGTGCAGAGCAGTCTAGTTACAAGTAGGAATGCAACCTATCAAATTATAACTTAATCTAGAATTTATTGATCTTATCGATCGACTTACGATTCATTAATAAGTGCCTATGTTCTTAAAAACAATAAAATCTTTTCCATAAGATGAATGGATAAATATTTTTCAAAATATGCTGAATCAAAAAGGTACATCTCAGGGATCGGGAAAAAGAAAATCATCAACCAGTAAAGGTCCATAGACATTTGTAATTATAATCTGTTACTTTAAACAGCATTTAAAGGTATACTATGCAACCGGTATTGATTTTCCAGCGAGGCTCCCCCCAGAGGGCAAAAGTAAAAGTGCACTGTCGTAAATATGCTCAGCTGTTCTCCTGGTTTCTCCGTCAAGCCAGGCGCGGTTGTTTTGAGCTTAGCAGACAGGCGAACGCAATGAATCACCATGTCTACTGCGGTAAGTGACTATTTTGTTCCAATTTTCGAGTTTGAAAATTCTCGCTGATTCCGCCATGATAACTGCACAAATATCGCCACTGCGTTAGCAACGAGCATGCCTTTCACTGGGGGCGTGTAGCAGTTCTCGCCGTAAAGCAAGACCGACTCTCGCGATGCACGAGACTTCTGAGCATGTGGGTGCGGGCCGAGGGCTCCTGCAATTGCAAATACGGTATTTCCCCTACAGACCACCAGGGCGGCCGAGAAAACCTTTGTTCGACCTGAAATGACTCATTTAATCATCCAAAATGTTATGGAACACATTAATTAACTGAAAAATGCTGCATAGTATGCCTTTAACACTGAAATAAAATGCAGACATTTATGCATCTATGTTTTACATACTAACAGAAAATAGAAAGTTTTTCCATTTTAAAACCTAAAGTCTTTTAGAAACAATCTTTCACAGTTCGGTATATAGACCATTTCCTGACTTTCAGATCTTTTATAAAACACCTGAACTGTTTGTTATTTTTCTCTCTTTTTTCTGTCTTAATGTGAGCAGTGGGCTTTATGCTGCCCTGCAAGGCTTTAAACCTGGTTTGAATGGAGACTAAGCCATTTTAAAGCACATATCAAGGTGCTCATTTTGAGCCTGGATCTATATATTTTTTTTATATTCAAGGTGGAGAATCCTGCTTTCACCAGTTCACTGCGCTTTTTCCAGCAGTCCAAACTTTCTCTGCTCTCTTTTTTCCATTGTTTCCTCCTTCTTTCACATCGCCCTGCTTGCCACAGGCACCGTAGGACTAGGGGTGTAAATCACACCCATCATGGCGATTCGATTCAGTATCGATTTCATGAGCCAACGATTCGATTATTTTCTATACTCAAGAATACACCATGATACGATTCGATTAATTGGTTTGTGTTTTTTTTTTTAACCTTACATGCTAGACAATGTTTCAAATTTGAAATAAATCAATGAAAGCTGTAATATCGTTATGCATTTTATTAGAGAAACAACAGCAAATAACAGAAGTAGAAAAGTTGCACTCCATCTATTTCTATTAAAACCTCATTCACTGAAAAATAATAACACCCCTGCATTATAGATTCTGAAAGGCTTTGCATTAAAAAATACTGCACAAAATCAGTGCAATGAGTGCAATGCAATACCTCGGCTCCAGGCGTCCCACCCCCTCCACAGACGCTCCGCTGCACCTCTCCCAAATTGTAGCTGATCGCAGACAGTGCCGCTGACCGGAGGTCGGCTTGTTTTGTTTTTATGACCGAAATTGCGGAAACAACTTGTGAAGTTTGACCCGCTACAAGAGCTAGGTGCGCGAGAACGCTGGGACACTTTTTCCACCTGGATCTCCGCCCTTTTTGGCCCTCATGTCCCTCCGTCGTCGGACTAAACTCGCCCCCACTTCCTCGCTGCCTCGGCCGTATCTAGACCCACAGTGTGTAGCGCAGACCATGCTTCAATATTGAGCATAAATCAAAAATGTCTGCGTCAAGCTCACTGCAACACACTGCTGTAAGAGTATAACCAGGTTTAGCGCCACCGCAGCATGGGAGGGAGAATTACGCCCAGGAGCAAATGGATAAAAATAGACCGGAGGAAAAACAAAAACATGAATCGATTCTCTTGCGGACGTAGCGATGCATCGATACAAAACGATTATTATTTACACCCCTACGTGGCACCGTCATGCAGCACAGCTAAATCAGCGCTATTTAGGTGATAACTGAAGGAGTTTGTAGTCTTTATATTGTCCTTGTTGCCATTAAATGGTGTAAATAGTCCCAGACTCTGGATCAATTCATGCTTCTGCTTTAGCATAATCTCTGGCATTAATTAATGTAAATGCAAGTAAAGCTATGCCTAAGAATGACTGAGTGTTTTTAATCTGAAGTATCTATACTTCTACTTAAGTAACAAATGTGTGTACTTTTGACACCACTTTTTATTATCAATACTTGTCCAATTTCAACAAATTAGATATTATTTTTCCATTTAAAGAGTTCAGGTTGTTAAACCAAAAAGATTTAGCAGTTAAAGTAGTAAAAAGAATGTGGCAGTTTTAGAGACAAAGCAGCTGCAGTATTCTGAGGTTGGCCTTGAATCTGATCAGGGGGAAATCAAAGCTTTCTTTGCTCACATTGTAGGATCGGTGATGCCTCTGCTTCCACTGCACCAGGACTATCTGAGCCACCACCAGCGTGGCGATCAGGATCAGCACCATCTCTGCATGCATGGCCTCATGACCCCGGTGCTTCACGTGCAGCCGCTCATGCTGCATCCTGCAGAGAGGTAGAGGGTCAGAGCTGCTGATTGAAGCTCAGGGGAAGCAGGAGCTGCCCGTCGCTCACCTCCAGTTCTCCCTGTGGCTCATCTTCAGCAGGTCGTCCTGAAATCAGACAGAAATAGCAGCTGCTGGGAGTTTTTCATCTCAAATCTAGGTTAACGCGATCCAGCTGCTGAGGTGGAAAAAGAGCTGGAAACCATTAATGAAATCTGAAAGGAGGCGATTAGATGTTTAAAACATCTGTAATAACGCCTCTGTAATAATGCCACGTCAAATTACCAGCAGCGTCAGCTAATTAGCCGCTTAGCTTTCTTAAAGTTAGCCCCGTTCATGTCCGATTTTAAAGTGAAAGAATGACTTATTTAGCTGTCAGACAAACAGATAATATTCATTTGCCGTTAACTGACCACCGACCTGAGGATTAACACCTGCCATCGCCTTTCTCTGCCCTCCTGCTGCAGACCAAACGGTCGGGGCGGCGCTAACGGCTACGAGGCGAGAGTACGGAATCCCATGAGGGACAATCTGCACCGCGGTGCATTATTCCCCTTTAAACGTACTGGCGTCTTTCAAAAATCAAAATGTACAGTAGTTATTTTTTCTTAGGAGAAAGAGGTAAGACATTTTACCAATAGAACAAGACAATTTACATTTAAATTAAGAAAACACAATCCATTGTCTTATTTCAAGTGCACATTAATTATCTTAATTTAAGAGTTTATTCATTCCATTGGCAGACTCATTTAACTACTCAAATTAAGGGTACCGGTACTTAATATTTTTAGATCCAGGTTTCCAATTTAAACTTTCTAAAGTTAAGATTTATGTTAACTTGACATGTTTTGTCAAGTTGTAGGCATTTTATTTTAAAAGTAGTCTCATATTTACTCAGATAGACTGGATTTTCCAACAAAGAAAATTTGATGCTATGATTTAATTAGCAGAGTTATTAACCCAGTTGTACATTAAAAGCCCAATGTAGTGTGTTTTAATCAAGCTGACCTCTCAACAAAACCCAGTATTCCTCATTTTAAATGAAGTTCAGATTTAACTTTGACACCAGTGTGCTTCACTGCCATCATTAAACTTCTCCTGGAATCAATGAAATTCCAGATTGGTTTTGTTCACCTGGTCTCTTAACTTCACACAAATAGCTTTAGGATAGCTCAGCTGAGATTGACACGTTTTTATTTTGAACTGTATGCCAAATATATTTTGAAACAATAAAAGCAGTTCAGCTTCAAATAAGTAAAGAGGCTTGAAAACTTGTGTCATCTTGCTGCACTTCAAAGGAAATTGTCTAATAAAAACATTTTCCATCATAGATCTGGGGAGTAGAAGCAAAGATAACAAAGCCACCATGCAGGGAATGATGAAACTTTCTGAACTTTCAGTTAACCAAGTTCAGCCATTTAATACATCCAAAACACCGGTCAAAGTCTTGAGAAAAAGAACAAAAGGCAAATTCAAGTTTCTTCAGACTGGTTTTATTATTAAACTTAAGTCAACTTTTGCCATTTTGTATACAGTGTATATAAAAAAAAAAAAAAAAAAAAAAATTGTTAAGCAAAGCTTTTCAGATTGTAAAGTAACATTTCTATTCCATAAAGTTCAGTGACCAAATGTAAACAGTGTGGGAGAAAAAAACAAATTGTGCATAAACTTCCAGTTTTAAGCCTTTTTATTGATTAACAGACTTTAGTTCAATCCCAAAGGAATAACAGGAGCCCAATGAAGTCCAGTCACCTGTTGACAATAAAAAAAATAAAAAAAAAGAATGTAAGCACACATTGCTGATGAAGGATTTACAGCCAGAATTAAAGTCGCTCAGACATCCAAGGAAGATTTGAACCATCTTTGGTCGTGTGACCTCTGGTGGAAACTGCGAATGGATAAAGTAGTCGTCATCACAGCGACCAGAACAAGGAGGGAAGAGAAACAGAAACCTACCGACTAACCTCCATCACTGATCCGGATGATCCTGCAGCTGCAAACATCTCACCACCTGGAAGAATCAAAACGAGACGTTTCCTTTAGTGTTGATAAGGCAAAGCATTGAAGGTGAGGGCATCACCCCCACAAACATGGTTCCCCATTTTACATTCTTCAAACAAAAAGGAAATTCAGTTAAAGTTCAGTCCTCATATCCAACAGCCCCATTCAATGTCACTGTTGCAGCTGAGTAAAGTAAATTTTGGTTTGTGTCGCCATCATTCCTGTGCCCTTCTCACGTATGCAAAAAAAAAAAACCCAATCAACTTTGTGTCAAACTGTGCTAACTTTGTGCCGCAGAAGTTTGTTTGTGCTGCTATAATTTTTCCAGGTTAAAATTATTCAGATTAGCAACTTGCATATGCAATTCAGTTTTCAGCATGAACTGATGTTCACTGACCTTTGACCTCTGCTAATTCTAGCAGTACAAATGACATTTTTTTCTATACAAAAACATAAAATTTCAATATTGAAAATGAATACATTTTATATATGCATATCGCAACATATATAAAATGTTTGTACTGCTATCATTTTAATCACTGCTATCTTTTTATCACCCCCATGTAACTAATTTGCAGAGGAATGCAAAGTTCCTTCTTGTTTGACAACAGTCGCTCAGACATCCAAGGAAGATTTGAACCATCTTTGGTCGTTAGACCTCTGGTGGAAACTGCGAATGGATAAAGTAGTCGTCATCACAGCGAACAGTTGTCAGCCAACGCCATGCAGCCGGTTTATATACTAACTGTTGCCATAGAAGTAACTCAAACCAACCTGCATGTTCTCATGTTCTGGAAGCTCATCCACAGGAACCCCTTCATCTGAAATTAGAAGACATTCATTTGAAACAAAAAATGGAGGTTAAAAAAAAGTACATTATCAAAGCATGTTTGGTTCGCTCAGACATCCAAGGAAGATTTGAACCATCTTTGGTCGTGTGACCTCTGGTGGAAACTGCGAATGGATAAAGTAGTCGTCATCACAGCGACCAGAACAAGGAGGGAAGAGAAACAGAAACCTACCCGTCAACCTCCATCACTGATCCGGATGATCCTGTGGCTTGCAAACATCTCACCATCTGCAAGACACGATCAATAAGATCCTTCAGCATCTTTAGTCATAAATGAACAACAAAGAAAATCTTAAGCCATAGAATGAACGGCTCAGAGCCAGAGAAGACATCCCAAGAACAAACAGATTGTAGAAATACAAGATCTGGTCCAAAATCTGATTGATACCTTTCCCCATTCCTTTAAACTAAGAAGCCATACAAGACAGACTTTATTTTCAGGGGCACAAAAATTTAACTGAGACATTAAAGTAAAGTATCACCTGCAAACTAACTCATTTACAGAGGAATGCAAAGTTCCTTATTGTTTGACAACATTCGCTCAGACATCCAAGGAAGATTTGAACCATCTTTGGTCATTAGACCTCTGGTGGAAACTGCGAATGGATAAAGTAGTCATCACAGCGAACAGTTGTCAGCCAACGTCATGCAGCCGGTTTATACACAAACTGTTGCCATAGAATCAGCTTAAACCAACCTGCATGTTCTCATGTTCTGGAAGCTCAATAGGAACCCCTTTCATCTGAAATTAGAAGACATTTATTTGAAACAAAACGAAATGGAGGTAAAAAAAAAAAAAAGTTCATTATCAAAGCATGCTGGGTTCGCTCAGACATCCAAGGAAGATTTGAACCTTCTTTGGCCGTTTGACCTCTGGTGGAAACTGCGAATGGATAAAATAGTCGTCATCACGGCGACCAATAAGCCCAGTTTAGAGCTATGTTCACACAGCAGCATAGAGTGACCAAATCAGATTTTCTTCACACTGCATAGTCAGTATCAAGTTTGTCAAATCTATAAATCATGTGAGGGAGCATAATAGTAATATAGTCAGATATTGAAAATATTACACATGCGCATGTAATATATACATTTATTGATACATTGTTATGGCAATTAGATTAAAGGCATTTTAATTTCAGAGTGGGGAGTACCAAGACGGCAGCAGGTCACCGTTTTTCTCTCTCAGTATATCAGCAATCAAGCAAATTAATACAGATCAGTGGGAGAGCAGTCTTTTTTCCACTTTCTAGAAACGATTGTATAGTTAATACACTGGCTGTGGTTTTGCAGGTCTGCTTCTGCACCAGGACACAGCAGTTTCCCGCCAAAGCGCAAGGGGGAGCCTATTTCAGAACTTGGGCGGTACTGGTTTATTTATCTTCCAAAACTTTTTGAGATGCACGACAACAGTTGCAGAGCATCTGTGCACAGATTAGACTGTTGCACAGGCTATGCGCCAGAAGCATTAATCGGCCTTTGGTGTGAATGCAGTTCACAGATCAAATACAAGTTGCATATAATTGGAAATATAAACGACACATAAGAACCTGATTTCACAAAAAAAAAAATATCAGAACTGATAATTAAGGCCTGCAGTGTGAATGTAGCCAAAATGCCAACCTGGAAGGTTTCCATAGCAGCTGTTCTGCTTAAAACTATCCAATTAGATCATACATACCAGTTAGACGAGGTCTTTTCAGCACAGACAATTGCACATCTCCATCATGGAAACAGCAGGAAGATGTTCAGCCTGGAAACGGATCAATACAAAGCTCAACTTTGATGGGAAATACCTTAGATTACAAAAATGAAAGTTGATTCTGAAGGGAGAGGGGACAAAGAGGCTTCAATATGGGGGAAAAAAGCTAAAAATATTCAATACCAAGATCTTGCTCAATTTTGTCTCAAAGCCAAATCTTTTTAGACCTAATTTTCATTTTAACTTAAAAATAGAGCTGAAACTCATCTACTGGAAAACAAAAACTTCTGTATTATACAGAATCCCAACTTAAAATCGAACTAGCAGCTCATTAACATCTCTGCTCCTACAGCAGCAGATTTAACACCCTGTCTGTTTCCTTCATACTTGTCCAAACATATTTAGTCATTTTCACACTAAAGTTAATAGTTTTTAAAAAAAATCAATCGTTTCTGCTCATTTCCAGCCATATTTTAGCAGTTCCATCAATACTACAGACCCGTCTCTTCAGGCTGACCTAAAACCTCAGTCATTCATGACATTTTGAGATCCTAACTGTAGGGAAATATTACCATACAGACTAAAGGTACTTAAAATGTGCCCAACTGAGGGAGTGGCGCCCTCTGGAGGTTAAATTGAGAAATTTCTATCATACTTTTAATCTAAAAACAAAGAAGATTCCACAGCACAAAGCTGGAAGATAAAAAAAAAAAAAAAAGACTAAGTCTTAAAGGGGACCCCAAGTTCATCTTAAAGCAATGATCAAATCTTAGCTCTAAGGTTTCTCATCAATTCTCTGATCCCCACATTTAAACAAGAGGACAATCACATGACCTACCGGCACATATCCTTTCATTTCTTCTTAACCCAGCAGTTTGCACTGTAGTACGATTTGGCACTGTGAGGGCCATTTTCTCACACCACAAGTCGTACCCTGTGGAAATAATCACTGTCAGTAAGGGATCACAAAGGGAAAACAAACACTGTGGTAAAAACAGTCCAACGCTCAGACATCCAAGGAAGATTTGAACCATCTTTGGTCGTTAGACCTCTGGTGGAAACTGCGAATGGATAAAGTAGTCGTCATCACAGCGTAGGAAAGGTGGAAAAAAACACCAAGGATTCTGACCTGGTCTGAGTTGCTGGATTAACGCGCAGATCAACTCAATTCTGGGGGGAAAAACAAAACAAACTAAGCTGGCAGACCAACAATATTTGATTTAATCCCTGATGCAGACTGTATGAACAAGGTTTATACCGGAATGACTCTGAACATAAACCGGAAACAGTCCTGCGCAAATATATCGAGATATTATACATCTGACGAAAATGTTAATCTTTGTGTTTTTTTCCCCTTTTTCTTTTTAATATAGCATTTTAAATGCCACAAAAATCATATTTAATGAATTTTAATACCAATTAAGGCCTTAATTTAAAAAATAATAGAATGACTCTATGTCCTGCGGAAAACCTGATGAAGGAAAGATTGACTTTATTGATCACAGTGGAGAATTTTACTAGTTACATCAGCTCAGATAGTCAAGAAAAATAAGTACCAAAGGAAGAAAAGGTGAATGTGTGAATATGATGAATGCATGCATGTTTTTGACTATTTGAGCTGATGTAACGATTCTCCACGGTGAGATCAAATCATTAATATATGCATGCATTATCTCAAGTTGATCGAAATCAAAATATTAAAAAAAAAAAGCTTTATATGAGCTGAAGTCTTTTAAAGCAGGATTGTTACACACGGTTGTTGCACATGGTATTTACATAGGTGGGTATTTATCTATATAACTAATGGGCAACTTTTTCCCCGATATAAATCAATAAAAAAAACCCACACACACTGAGGACCAGGATTCTCAAAGTTGTTAAAATAGAGACAAGTGATATAATATAAATTGTGTAGTTTATAATTCGCCCCACACTGTCAACACGTGTAGAACTAATTAGGACTTAAAAATAGAAATACTTTATCCCAAGCTGGGAATTAAATGCCGCTTTAAAGCATATAAATAAGAATAAGATGTACTTTGGAGAAAACAGCAAAAGCAATAAAATGTGTACTGCTACTAAATAAGAGCAAGAAAAAATAAAAAACACGAACCGTTTTACCTATAAGGACTTAAAAACATTATGGAAGTTAGAGGATATATTAATTAAATGTACTCTATGTGTAAAAACGTGGAGTTAATGTTCGCACCAGAAACCAACGTGCAACAATCTAAACCCATCCTCTATATAACATCCCCATCACACGTTTACTACATCAGATAGCGATTAAATGCGCGGTTATAAATCTAAATAGTGATAAATTAGAAGTTTAAAGCTAAGATTTAGACTGAAATCACAAGTTTAAGCGGCATTACCTGATAACCAGCTCAATGTGCAGCAGAAATGACCGAAGCAAAGCTTCTGCGCTGGTTTTATACGTCACGGCAGCGACTGAAACCGGTGTGATGATTGAGCGCCCCCTATTGGACGGGAGGTAGAGGGTGGAACTGTATGCAGTCTAGGCCTACATTATAAAACATTTCTTTCTTATGAATATATGATAGATACATTTCTGTTTCTTTTTTTTAACCATAACTATTGTTTGCCCTTAAAAAAGCTATATTTGTTGGGTTTTTCTTCAAAGAATTTCAGTCATGATTGAGTCATTGTTGGAGTCTGCATTTTTTTTTTTCTTTTTTTTTTCCTAATTGCTTTGATTCTGTTTTATTTCCCTATATTTTAATCATGTAAAGCACGTTGCATTGTCTTTGTACTGAATTGTGCCATACAAATAAATTTGCCTTGCCTTGCCATTGCCATTAAACATTTGCAGCATTAAAGGACTGATGTCTCAGCAGGATCTAGAAAATCACAGCAGAAATGGTGGCAATTATACTAAGCTTATAATGGGTAGAGGAGGTCAGACCAGACAGGGTAGTATTCAGTATTCAGGGAGAAGGACATAATAGAAAAGATTTAATATTAGAAATCCAGAACAGTCTATTTAGATTTTAAAGAGGTGGCATTGATATTTGGTTATGTTGGGTTCCAGCACATGAAGGTGTAAAAGGCAATTAAAAAGCAGATATATTAGCAAAAAGGGCTTTAGAGGGAACAATAATGATTACAATTCCTGTTGGGAAAGGAGAAGGGAAATCACTTATAAGGAGTAAAGAAATGGAAAAATGGCCAATGAGGTAAAATGAAGATAAGAAAGGGAGAAGATTATATAAGGTAGAAAAATCAGTGTTAAATAGAACCATTAATGAGAGAAACAGAATGGAAAAAGTAATAATGATCAAATTAGGAGTGGATCATACCTTTTTAAATGACAATTTATATTTAATAGGGAGGAAAAATAATGATAAATGTGAAGGATGTGTAGAAAAAGAAAATGTAGAACACATAGTGATGAACTGTAAAACTTATGAACATGAAAGGGAGAAAGAAGAAGAAGGATCTAGAAAAGCTCATTAATGCATTTATCTTTAGTAGAATTGATTACAGCAACAGTGTCTTCATAGTATTGCCAAAAAACTCCATCAGACATCTGCAGCTGATCCAAAACGCTGCTGCCCGTGTTCTCACTATAACTAAGAAAGTAGAGCACATGAGCTGGTTCTGAAGTCCTTCCACCGGCTCCTATGTAGCTCCGACAATAGACTTTAAATTCATCCTGTTAGTCTATAAATCACTGAATGGATCAGAACCTCAATATATAACAGATCTGTTGTCAGTGTATCTACTTCTTGGACCACTCAGGTCTTCTAGATCCAGCCTTCTCTGTAGACTCAGATCTAGAACCAAACAAGGAGAAGCAGCATTTAGTTCCTATGCTCCACTGATCTGGAACAAACTTCAAGAACACTGGAAAAGTGCTGAAAGCCTGAGTTCTATATATATAAATCAAATGCCTTTGACTGTTGAAGTTAAGCTGCTAACTGAAGTATTATTAGTTTAAGGTTGTAATCCAACTGTTTTATTTTCTTCTCTACCTGCTTTTATCAGTTTTATCTTGCTTTTATTCTGCTTTTTTGTGGTCCACTTGTTTTATTTGTTTTACAAATGTTTTTGCTTTTATTTTTCTTCTATTTTAATCATCTAATTAATGTAAAGCACTTTGAATTGTCCATGTACTGAATTGTGCTATGTAAATAAACTTGCCTTGTCTTACCTTACTGGTTAACTTTCAGTAGTATGATTTTTTTGTTGCTAGAACTACATCTGTTCTGTGTTGTACTAAAAAGTATTGACTTTTACACTCGATGTTCTGCTGTTTTTTCATTTTTTACCTATCTGCTCTGACTGAAACAAGCAGAAAGGCTTTTTCCTTTCTGCTCCCATCACTTGCAACTTGGTAAAAAGAATGACGAGGGATTTCAAATAATATTTCCTCATAGTTTGGGGTAGTTGTTGTTTCTCATTTTAACTATTTAACAATATATTAGGGTTTTAAATGTTTCTGCCTCTTGGGATGAACTGAACTGATCTAAATGGGATTTAATCCTGGTTAAATAAAGGTGGAAAAAATGTATTTCTTCTGTTATTTTGTTTTAATTTTTAATATAAGACACCAATCATTTCTTACATTTTTATTTCCAAAAGGTATAGATTGTGAATTATACAATAAACACGACATAAACTATTTTTTATGACTGTATAAAATGCACAGTCTATAATAATAGATCTATCTGCTGAAACAGAAAAGGGATTAAAGGTTGAGAGATGCTCAGATAAATAGAGTGTCACAAAGAGAGAGAGAGTGCAGACATGGACCAATCCACTCTTTCCTTTTTCCTCCATCTTGCTCCTGATTGGAGGCATTAAGTGCAGAGTAGACGAGTCCTCTGCTCCACCCTCCCCTCCTCCTGGTGTGGTGGTGCTGCTGCAAGCTGCTGGTGTTGCCGTGACGATGATATCCTCCCCCCTCCTACACACACACACACAGCAGGAGGAGAGGAGTGAGGAGGCAGCAAACAAGACGGTATCATGATGCGATGGCTTCAGGCTGGAAAACAGACGATGCCACTGATCGCCTGGAAAACTGGGTGAGAGCTGGATTCATTTCCTGGGGAGAGGAGGAGAGAAGGACTTATGGGTGGAGGGATGCATGGGTGGATGGACAGATGGATGGGTGATAGAGGGGTGGAGGAATGTTTGGGGGTGACAGCAGCAGCTGTAGCGTGCCCTGTTTGCTTTAGAGGATGGGGGGATGCAGGGATTGAAGCATGAAGGGATGGAGGAAATGAGGATGGAGAGATTTACTGAGAGAATGAATGCAGCTCAATCTGATCAGCTTTCTGTGTATTATTAGATGGGTGTGTGGGCGTAGGGGTGTGTGTGGGGGTGTGTGGTGCTGTAAGGCCTGCATGCACACGTTAGCATCCTGTCTGCTAACTGAAACAGGAGGTACGTCACTTCTCTGAAGTGAAACTGAGGTCTCATCACAGCGACATGTTCTGTTTATTGGGACACAGAGTTCCTGCAGATCACAGACGGATCAGTAAACAGAGCCTCTGGTTCTGTTTAGAAAATGTGTTTAAAACATCTCTCTGCTGGGAAACCCAGTAAAGCAACAGGAAACGGATGCTGAATGAGCACCTGTAGAAAAACAGCTCTAAATTTTCCACAAAAAGACCGAAATATGAATGAATGGAGACATTTTAGCTTTATAGAGAGGAGGATGAATAGAGGAAGCAAAGATTTAAAGAAGACAGAAACAACAACAGATAGATCCAACACTTAGGAGCTGAAACAACTTTAAAAGCTCCACAAATTATGAACAAAAACCATCAGATTAACTTTAGAAAAGCAGCAAATGAATACATTTATAACAAAGAAAGATATCAGAAAGAAACTCTGGATGTGGCAGCGACAGATTAGACAGGTCATATGAAAAGATACAAAAACAAATAATGATTTTAAGAACATAAAAAACAAGCAGGGAGGAAGCTTGCAGTAGAAGTAGACTCAAATGAAAAGAGAGAAACTATAAGAGACGCAATAATCGGCCTAAAATACAACCAAAAGGTGCAAAAGTAATAATAACGGGAATGAGACTTTCAGGGACTTGAAAAGAAAATATGTGTGAAGAACAGGTGGAAAAAGAACAAGAATTAAATGTAGAAGGAATTTGTGAAGTGATGTAGTAGAATAAATATATTAAGTGTGTAAAGCTGCATTAACTGACTCAAAAACAAGAAAAAATACATCTATAAAACACTAGTTGAAAAAAAAGAAATAGAAAAACTACTTTCAAGAAAAGAAAAAAGAAAAATGATTTGAAAATTCAAATCAAGTAACAATTAATAAATATAAAAATAAATTACAAGAGGAACATCCTGGTTATGAAAACTTACCATTACTGGAAAAAAAGCAAAATAAGCACAAATTAAAAAATACACAATATTATAACAAACAACTAAAGATACATATGAAGTAAGAGGCAACCATAATTTAAATAATCCCGACACTTCTAAGGCGTTAGTTGCAACAAATTATTAAAAGATGATGAAAAGAGAAAAATCTGAATTTGAAGAAACTTGTAAAAGGTTTAAATAAATTAACAATAATTGCAGTAAAAAGAATAAATGCTAAAATGTTGTTGGTTTCTTTCATCACTACAGAACAAATCTCTGTCCTTATCAAGCTTTATTTGAAAAGTTCTTGTTGTTTTAAAATTAATTGTTTTCTTAATTTTACACGTCAACAAGTTTAGGTGAGAAATTTGTGGCCATTTCCTGACTTTGAAATATCTGCAAACATCTGTGTAAGTTGTCTTATTTTAAAGACTAATCATACTATAATTCTACCTTTGTAAACCAGAAAATTCAAAGGAACTCTAAAATAACAAATGTTTTGCAAGATAAGATTGTCTCTTATTTCTAAACGTGAGATTAATTTTATACAGAAAAAAAACAAACAAAACTGATTTAGTTTAAGGCTGATCTTAGATCTTTACAACGGATGCAATAGAACAAAAAATCAGGAAAAGATTAAACAGCAAAGCTACTTAGAGAGAAAAAAAGACATCAGGTGACGACTACAGGATGAGACAGATTCATAAAAACTGGATGGAAACATCTTTATAAATATCAAAAAACTAAAACTTATGATAAAATCAACAAATATCCAAACAGACTGTGCACAGCATTGAAATGAATTGTCTTTTACGGATTAATAGAAGTAATTAAGAACCACCCACACACATCCTTAATATACTGTAGACAGTTTAGGATGAATTATAGCTGCAACACTTAGAGAAAATTAACAATTTTTCAGATTTCATGACAAAAAGTGAGAAGAGGACCACTAAGTGGGGCCTGCATGTGATAAACTAGTGACTACAAAACAGAAAGTGGACACGAACCTTCCCGTGGGAACGTAAAACGACACCCGTCAGATAGCCTGACTGTGTGTGAGTTCTGTTTTCTTTGTCTGAGTCACCATAGCGTTGATTTATAGACTTTCTAGCAGCAGGTTTCCATGAATGAGTTTTTATTGAGCTTTGCAATCAGGTGATGGAGCCCCGTCTGCTGATCCAGACAGAAATAACCAGCTTTCTAATTAACTGAGGGTTTCTGTTCGTCAGACGCAGCTCATTGCATCAAGAATAAACTGGATCGCTACAGGAATCCAAAAATAAACCCATCTTAGCCCCATTTTCTAAAATGAAACTGAAAATGTTACTTTGTTAAGGAAAGAGGAAGTGTTTTATCTCTCAGTGTTGTAAATGTTATTAAGTGGGGTTCCTCAGGGTTCTGTTTTCCTCCCCATTTTAATGTCACTGAGTAAATTCCCATTGGGGTGTTCAATTAACTTACATATGGAAAAAGAATATGATGGCATAGAATTACTGAGTGTAATGAAAACTTCTAGGCTAGTCTGCTAGTTTGCTAATTTGATGCGATTTATGTGAAAATAAAGGTTGTTGAGGTTGACCTACCTATAATCTGCATTTTGTTTCTACATTCAAAAATTAATTCTTTCAGTCTATAAGATCTGCTCTTTTCTTTTGGTTCCGCAATGCCTGCTTAAATATGATAAATGAAGTTCACATTGTTGATTGGATGGCTCATATGATAAACCAGTGAAGTCTGGTACTAAAGGGCTGTGTATACTGCATTAGCAGTGTGTCGCAGTTAAGGCTGGTTTATATCTAACCCAGGTCGTCTGGGTGTATGTCTTAGTGAATGCAGATATGCCCCGCCCCCTCCGCAGACATTTTGCTGCACCTCTTCAAAATTGTAGGTGACCGTAGACAGTGCCGCTGACATGAGGCCTCAGATTGATCAAATCTACATTCGCTCTACACTATGTGTATTTCCTGTTTGGTACCTTACCGGCTTGTTTTGTTTGTATGACCACCACTGTTGAAAACTACTCGTCAAGATTGACCAGCTTAAAGAGCGAGGTGCGCGAGAACGCTGGGACGAGAACGTGGTCTGCGCTATGTTATTCCATGCCACAATGCAAGAGGGACAACCACGAACTAGCTAGGATTGTGGGTGTCCGCGTTTTGGTTTGACGAGCTTGTTCTCCATCTATAGCCCCTCCTCCAACGCAGGACAACACAAAGTTCAGTTAGTGTTCCCTAAAGTTGGCGTTGGAGCTGCGTGTTTTGGCTTGTGGGTGCAAACCAACAGAAAGTCACACAGAGCTACAAACCGGCATCCTGCACGGTGTCTGGGATATTGTCCAAGCTGTGCCAGGCATTGTGGACAACACTACAGCCAGAGTTTCTGCCATAAGGTACCAAACAGGAAATAAGCATAGTGTAGAGCAGATGTAGAATTAAACAATCAGAGGTCTCCTGCATGCGGCACGGTCATACACAAAAGATCTGGTTTCTAGACATAAAACAGACTCAACAGCAGAACAAATCTGTGTAGGGTTTAAACTATAAAGGGCTGGTTATACTTCCGCAGCAGTGTGTCGCAGTGAGCTTGTCGCAGATATTTTTGATTTATGCCCAATATTGAAGCGTGGTCTGTGCTATGCTATTCCACACCACAATGCAAGAGGGACAATCAGGAACTAGCTGTGGGTCTAGATATGGCCGAGGCGATGAGGAAAGCTCTTCTAGCTAGTTCAACTTTACGAGTCATTTTCTACAATGGTGGTCAAACAAACAAAACAAGTCCGTAAGGTACAAAACAGGAAATATGGATAGTGTAGAGCGGATTTAGATTTGACCAATCAGAGGCCTCCTGTCTGCGGCAGTGTCTGCGGTCACCTACAATTTTGGAGAGGTGCACCAGAGTGTTTGCTGATCAGGCGGGGGCATATCTGCGTTCACTGCGACACACACGCAGACGACCTGGTTTCTGAGCATAAACCAGCCTTAAAGGTGTGTTCACACCGAATGCAATCTCGGCGTCAAAAACAAACACCATAATTTGGATGCTGGGTGAAACGCTTGGACAAGATGCTTTGATGCTGTGGATGCTCCGCACTCTGGTTGTTTGTCTGCTCTGCTCTGTTGTTACAAGCTAGATAGCAGTTTTGCTTTATTTACTTTGATGAGTTGGAAGCATGGTCTTAACACGTTTTTAAGTGAGAAAGTAAAACCTCCAAAAATCCGCTGTACAGTCAGTTCATCAGGGTGGGGATCATGCTAAAGTATGCAGTTCTTGTTCGGAATGTCAGACCTCCAAGATGCCGGTGGATATCCTGGATCAGCTTTTCTGATGGTTGACGCTCTGGCACCCAGCGGCAAACGATCCAATTTACTAACTCCAACATCGAATGGTGTTTCTTCTAAGCATTTATTCACAAGAAACTTATTTGGTAACTCAGGAAAGACATTATAACTGTAATGTAACTGATCAGGCCTTGGGACAGTTATCTGCTGTCTTAATAGATATATTTGAGTAGAGCAGAGTATCTGTTTTCCCTCACTAATGTATGTTAAGACAAGCTGAAGCAATGTCTGGTGGCACAATGTTGGAGAACAGAGGGATGTGCTTTCAGGCTTGTGTCAACCCTTAGACATTCATCTTATCTTTTTCTTTGTTTCCAATAAACCAGAACACTAATGTCCGTCTGGAAGCTGCAGATGTAGGCTCCATAGATGTTACATTGCTGACCTGATAAGCCATCATCTGATCGTGTTTTCATGTGTTTTATCAGCATGAGTCAGCTGCTGTGAGGCTAAACACCAACAGGCCAAACCGCTATTGTTGTGCTTCCACGTTTTGTGTTTGTGGTCAGCGTGACTTTTTATGGAGCGTCCTCAGTTTCTCATTCTTTAAATGACATCTCTGATTGCTTCCAGTCAAAGGAAAAACAGCTAAATTCATGGTAGCAGTAAAATGGTTGTTTCAGGGGCTGGTCTCTGCATTAAAACCAGGAGTTCAAGTACCCTGATGGTTTGTTCAGCAACAGGCAGACCCAAAAGTGGATACACAGACTATGTACACTAACCAGCCACTTTTATAGGTGCACCTGTTAGTGCAAACAAGAAATCTGTCAATTGGACTGTAGCAGCTCAAAGCTTTAAAGTATGCAGATTTTGAAATGTCGACTTCCAGAGATGTTAAAACAGCATCAGAAATGGGAAAGAATATGCTCCCAGTGACCTTGAACATGTGATGAATATTGATGCATGATTAGCTGGTCTGAATTAATCAGAAAATACTAATCTGTTAGGTTTCTCAGAATGCAACGATCATTCAGGATTACAAAGAATAGCCTGAAAAATGAAAGCGGGTGGGCAGCTGCTGTGTGGATGTAGCGAAGAGATGTTTATTCTTTTCTGACTCTGGGCCTGTGCAAGTCCTGGATGGTGAAAAGTCGAACCAGACGATCCTCTTTCCAGGCCTAATTGTTGGTTTTATTTTGGACCTGTCCTGATTCGTAGGTGTGATAAACTGTGACAAGAACTAAAAAAGCAACTCCACCACTGCTGAAAGTACCCTCTTTGCTGGACCTTCTTCTGAACCAAGGAATTGGAATTGATCCACAGAACTCCAGACAGCAAGGCAAGGCAAGGCAAGGCAAGGCAATGCGAGACAGGTTTAATAATAAAGCACATTCAAATAGCACAACAATTCAAAGTGATGCATAGAGTTCATGATTGGTATAAAAAACAAATGTTTGCATCCACCAACTGTACTGCTGTTGGTGGTGTAATGACGTGGGGCATATAAAATTTGCTAATGGAATGATTTTTTTTACTCTTAAAATAAGATAATTAGGTGATATGAACTTGAAATAAGGACATGAAATAGTTTTTGTTTTCTCA
This sequence comes from Cyprinodon diabolis, assembly GCA_030533445.1. Classification (NCBI taxonomy): domain Eukaryota; kingdom Metazoa; phylum Chordata; class Actinopteri; order Cyprinodontiformes; family Cyprinodontidae; genus Cyprinodon; species Cyprinodon diabolis. Next base: position 42,257,977 of record CM060075.1, on the reverse strand, counting down.
TTTTAATGTTGTCTTGTTCCATTGGCAAAGTTTCTCACTTACCTCCTTAATTCAAGAAAAGGTACTTATTTTAAGAAAAAATGACTTATTTCGATTTCAAATGTTTCCAGTGTTGACAAATCTATGGTATCAAGACTAAAGGCAGCAAGTTCTAGCAAGCTGTGCATTATAAAGTGAAGTTGATTTTTTTCAAGTACCTGTATAAGCAGGAGTTTGTTGGCTGGGGATTAGGATTACTACAGCAGGTCGTTATAAGTTGACCATGGCTGGATGGATTTATTGTCTCCTGAATGTTCAAATTACTTAGGAACAAACTATTTGTCCAAATGTGTCTTCATTGTCATTGTCTCCTTTCTATCTCCTCTTTCTTTCATCTTTTCTCTCTTTTTTTCTCTTTTTCTTCTTCTGTTCTATTTACATTGCAGTGACCATATAAACTGTAAAACTCCCTGCATAATTATATTAATATTAAAGCAATTTATATGCATGAAAATCTGTAAAAATCTGTTCTCTTTTTGGCCTCAAGACAATTATTCTTATTGCCACATTGCCAGACAGGACACTCTTAAAAAAACAAAAAAACAAAATTAAATATGTCTACAAATGTTTCTTTACACTTTTACATGTTTTAATAAAATCTGCAGTCACATAACGCACATACGCGCTAAAATGAGCATAAACCCAACCCAGACATTCAGAAGGCTCTTTACAAACATTCCTCTGAATTTCTTCTTTGTAAACCAAAAGAATGAAGGACTTGAATTGTCTGCAGCTCAGTAACAGCCACAGACCATCACCAGACACACAACCCCAATGCCAGGACGAATCCCACAATCCTTTGCAGCATTGTAACATCAGAGCATCAGTGAATAGAAATATGTGTGTGTAAGACTAGAGAAATCGTTCCGCTTAAGACCAACGTGTGTGTGTGTGTGGTCTTGTTTTACCTACAATGTGGGGGAAGTATTTTGTAAAACATCTTACATATGGGGACATTCAACTGGTCCCACTATGGTAAAGTTATTTCCTTTGAGTTGGGGTGAGGTATATGTTGGTAATAGTTATGGTTAGTTGAAGGGTCTGTGTTAAGCCATATAAAATGAATGCAAGTCAATGAAATGTCATGAAAACAAAGCTGTGTGTGTGTGTATGTGGCAAGGCTGCGTCCTCTGATCTGAACATCACAGGGGGAGGAGGTGTTAGAACTGGATTACAAGCCAAATAACAGAAAGCCACGACCCCTCCTCTCTATAAATTATTCACTTGAATATTGGGCTTGTCTTTTACACAGAGACACAATAAAGGACATGCTTTAATGAATCGACCCTGATTTAACTCGCAAACCCTGTCTCAGATTTTTTGACAAGTCGCATTTCAGACGCATTTTTCTGTAGCTTCAATCTGAATCTTCATCATCATCATCAGCATCATCATCACATGCGTTCCACAGATGAAGAGGTGAACCAGCGGCGCAGGAGGCTCTGTGCTGTCACTGTGAACTCATTCACATGCAAAAGGATAAATATAGGATTTTGGGGATTAAAGAAGCCGTCGGTGTTTCATATTTTGGTTCTATTTCTTCTTGTAGGTTGGTGTCACCGTACCCCCATCCCACTCTGTGCAGTCTGTTACCATGGAAACCACAACCTTTCTCCATCCCCTCCCCTTTTTCCATCACTTTGAAGCCAGTGTGGTGACCTAAATTAAAAATCTTTATTAGTTTTTGACTTTACAAGTTCATCCAGAGGATCATGTGTATATTACCATCTCTGAGGCTTGTCCTGGTATGTTGACGGTACTACTGTGGCATCTAAGGTGTAGATTATCTGTGCTCTGCTTCCTGCAGTAAACATATTTCTGTCATTTTTTCAGCGCATAGCAGCCATAATCCCTGTCGCAGTATGTTTTACAAGTCTCTTCAGTAGTTTTGAGTTAAAAGTCAAACAGTTAAACAGCAATTTATAGTTAGGGTTTAATTTAAGAGGAAATTTTGACATAAAGAGATTTAAAACAGGATTTACTCCACAGATAGTGACCTATCTATTGTTCAAACCCATTTTTTAATGTACCCCATGATAGCTGGTACGTCTCTACAGTGGTCAAAGGCGAAAGAAGGGAAAACATCCTGATAGCTCAACAGTTTATGTTGGGTTTACTATTCAGTAAAACTATTGTATGCTGAATACTGCAGAGAGGTATGTGGTGATGAGGGGGCGGGGATTATCCCTGGTAGTGGGGTGGGGGTCTACCAGACAATTCACCACCACATCACAGGCAATCAAACAGAAGGCTTTTTATATTTTTATATCATATTTTTATATTTTATTTTATATAATAATATTTTTTATTGTATATATTTGTTGGTAATCTTTAAATGTAAGGTCCTCCTTGTAAAATCAGCAATGTTAACTCATTTTCATGAAGAGTGATTACAGTTAACAATGTAAACAAATTAAAGCATGTAGTCAAAGCTTACATTATTTGTTTCTCTGTATGTTCGTCTTTGCATCTAAATCTTTAATCCCTGACATTCTTTTGTATTTTTACCCAGCAGGAATCAGTGGATTCCTCCTCGCTCTTTAAATGAAATCAGCTGCATACATTTTTCCTAAATGATTCCTGAGGGAAAACAACCAGCTTCCCAACCAGTTGGATTCTCTCTTTTATTGCTGTTTCTAAAGACAATGAACTGCCTGGAACAAGAAGAATGACTTATATGGAAACCCGAAAGTGGGACAGCATTCACTTAGATCCACAGAAGGAAAGTGTGGACATGGATTGTTGACTAAAACCAAAAAGACTAAAACCAAAGGACACCTTTTTTGGAATCTTAATGTGCAAACAGCCTCCATTTAAGTTTTTCCTTCTCTCTCCTGAATGTACGATGGAATAAACCACAAAGAGAGCCGAGAACGGTGGGAAATCCATTGCAGCGAATAGCAGGAAACCCTCTGCTTGAACAGAAATCTTCTCCTGGCTGTGGTGAGGAACAAGGGGTGTGTTTGGAGGTTCCACCCCACCACAAACACTCTGCTGCTCGCAGATGGAGGCCCACCAACACTCCCCAGACACAAGCAGTGAGGAGTGCACCGTCCTGGAGGCCCCACCCAGCAAGAACTCCTGCCTGCAGCATGCAGGAAAGGTAGGAGATGTTTAAAGCAGCATTCTGCTGAGAATGCTGCATAATCCTAACTGTACCAACTGTGGTCTTCAGAAACATTGTTTCCATTTGGTAAACATTTACCATGAAATGAAACCAAACAAGTGATTATGGCCAAATGAAAACTGAACGTTTTAAGTTAGCAAATAAAATTCTGTTAAAGTGAGTCACAGGTTAAATTCCTCACTGTCTCTGTCTGCAGGTGGCTGACCTGTACTGCTCAGCCTGTGAGTGTGCGCTTTGTGAGGACTGCTTACCGGCCCACGAGGATCACCCCAAGGTGGTGCTCAGCCAAGCCCTGGAGCAGCGCAGGAACAGGCTGCAGGAGAGACTGGGGGCGGTCCAGAACAGGTACAGGCTGAAGGCAGCTACAGACAGCACACATGGCCATTTCAATTATTTAATACTGAAAAAGAGGAATGTGCTTAAGGGATATGAAATGTATATATATAAAAAAAGGAAATAAATAATAGAAATATATGGTTGAGGCTAGAGCAATACGGAGAGAATTCTGTTCTTTTATTGTTGTGAGCAAAGAAATGGAACCAAGATTTGGAATTTTGAAAAAAGCTTTTAATCCAAAACTGGTTTGGAGTAAATTTGCTGTTTTCCCTTATATATTTCAATTATTTCCTCAATTTGTTTTTTTTTTTACAGAGTTCTTATTTTGAAATGTTACATTTTTCATATTTTCCTTACTTTGATTAAGGTTATTGATTGCTTGATTGATTGACTTGATCTCAGAGTGGAGAAATTTACTGGTTACATCAGCTCAAATAGCCAAAGGAGAACAAGGTGCCAAAGGAAGTTAACTGTGCATGGGATGTATACAGTATATATATGTCCACATACAACAGCTTTTTCTGTTTTTTTGTGTATTAAATTCTTTTGAAAGTATTTTCTTCACTTGAAGCCCAACACTGGAGCGCACATTAACCAATAGAACTGTTGCTAAGGTCCATGCAGACCAATAAAAATGTGTCTCTGCTCATCACTGCAAAGGAAAATCCCTTAATTAGAGAAAGTGATCTAAAATAACAATTTCTAAAGAATGCAATTCACCACATCTGAAAAAAAGAATTTAAGAGCATTTTAAATACCACAATTAAATGAAATAAAATATATTATCAATTGAAAATATAAAATATAAAATAAGATGGAAATTGGAGAAAGGACTTAACTTACTTTCAAACCTATTGATGAAGTTTTATCAAAGTTTAATTTCTGGATTTGTTTATAGATTTTGATTCACTGTTTTTTTTTTTTTTTATTATTTGTAAATGTGTTATTTTGCTTGCAACAATAATGGAGCATAATTGATTCCACCCAGCAGTCTGGTCCTGGGGCCATTTACAAGCTATGGGACAATTTTTTGTTTCCCCCTAAATTGATTAACAGATGAAAAATATGAGGCTCTCCAGCACTAGAAAACTCCTGCAGATGGACATAATATGTTGTTTTTTGTGGCATATTTTTATAGAAAATCTTAAATCTTATTAAAAGGAATTGTGAGTATAATTCACATTTTTAAATAAAAAAATTACTTACTAACTAATTTTTGTTAATAATAAAAAATTTAATATATGTACAATTTAATCAAAAGATACAAGTTAAATAAACGTTATGTTTTTCTATAAAAGGAAAAGAAAAATTACACCATATTTCTTTAACACTTAGCATTCTTAATTAAACACTGAACAGGTACAAAAGACGCACCATGAAAATCTAATATTTTTTTGTATGTTTCATTAATAAAAAAAAAATCTGTGTTAACTTAATTAAACCTGACCAAAGTTCAGAGATGAAAAGTTTAGACACCACTGAGCTGTAGAAACGTACAGCTTGTAAAATAAGAGACACTGACATCTGGTGGTCATGTTGGGAAATGCAAGATGAAGTGAATTATTAAAATATTTGGCAGAGTATTAAAAAATAAGAATATGGACTAGACCAAATGAAGGAAAATTCAATGAATGCCTTAAAGTAAATCAATTTGATATTAACCTTTTGTCTCTGCGTGTCTTCTCTCCAGACTTCCCCAGATTTCAGATGCTCTCTCATTCGTCAGAGAGATTCTCCAGCAGCTGACCAATCAGAGAGCTTCCATCGAAGAAGACATCCAGTCCAGCTTTGAAGACCTGCACAAGCAGCTGGAAGTCCGGAAGAGCGTTCTGCTTATGGAGCTCGAAGTCACATATGGGCTCAAACAAAAGGTGCAAACAGGAGGAATTAGTACATAAGTTCTGGACGTGTGAACCAGTCATGTTTTTGGACTGTGGGAGGAAGCTGGAGTACCTGGAGAGAACCCATGCATGCACAGGGAGAACATGCAAACTCCATGCAGAAAGACCCCGGGCTGGGAATCAAACTTAGAACCATCTTGAAGCAAGGCGGCACTGTTCCACTTATTTATAGATGATATATAGTGATACATTTATATATAGATACGTACGTATAGATGTTAGAGGATTTATCTGCTTGCAGGTTAAGGTTGACCCTTATCATTCTTTATCCATTAGGGTTTTAATTCATCAAAGACTGCTTTTGTTTAGGTTCTCCAAGCTCAGATAGACAACCTGACCCGAGGAGACGGGGACATCACAGCCACCTGTACGCAGACGGAGGAAGCTCTGGCAGAGGAGGCGAGCGTGGCGACCCTGGAGGCGGAGCATGAGCTGGAGGAGAGGCTGAAGGAGCTGGCTATCCTAAGAATGCCGTGCCAGCCGGAGGAGAACGACCAGCTGGATCTGGTGATGGAGACGGATGGACTGAGGAAATCCATCCACAACTTGGGGACCATTGTTACAACCAGGTGACACCATACTAATGTAAAAATAAAGGAAGTTCAAAACAAAACTCTGACTTTTCTGTATCTAACCCTCATCTTTGCCGTCTTCCTCAGTGCTGTGGCAAGTCAGAGTGAAGCCATGGGCTCAGGCTTGGAGCAGTGCATTGTGGGACATCCTTCTTCAGTTACTATAGTAACAAGAGACAAGTCTGGTGGAGCCTGCAAGACCGGCAATGCCATCTTATCAGCTGAGGTTTGCCTTAACATTCGTACTATGGAGAAATACAGTCATGGAGAAAAGAAAGTACATGCTTTGGGATTACGTTCAAACGCATTTAGGAAGAATGATGAAGTCACTGGATTTATTTCATTTCTCCCCACGAATGTGCAGCATAATTCGATCTATTGTTTGAGTAAACTGAATAAAGTGTGCCTCCATGCAGGTGTTCACCCCTGATGGCAGCATTGTCGATGGGGAGATAGTGGACCATAAGAACGGTACCTATGAGTTTGTTTACACGGTGCCCAAGGAGGGCGAGTTCTCTCTGGCTCTCCGTCTGTACGACCAGCACATCAAAGGAAGTCACTTCAAACTGACCATCGCCAAGGCCTCGGAGGTAGAGGTCGAGGTGGGTCAGACCTTCTCATCAATCTTTTATAATACAGAAAAACGAAAATAGAAAACAAAATTTTTTGTCTTAAGTTTACAAAGTTCCTTTGTATCTACTCTGAATGCCTAAATGCATTACCATAAATACCTGGATTCCTCATAAAGGAGCATATACTGTATTGGTTGTTGATAACAGCAGCCAGGTTTATTTAGTGAGGCAGTAAATTTTCTAAGAATTATATTAAAAAAAATGTAAACTATGACACAAATAGATTGACCTTAGTGCCAGCTTTTATTTATTCTTTATTCAAAGACAGTTTTGTGAAAAGTTTCCGTTTCATATTTAAAACCAAATTCAAATAGCGCTTAAACCTATTAAACCCTAAGGTTTTATTGATTGATAAATCTCAGGACAGCTTTGCTTTTAAACCCAACCCCTGAGAATGTAACGTGTTAAGGAGACAATTGCTATGCTAGACAGAAATATTTCAAATAACTAGTTTGTTGAAAAAATTCCCGCTTAGTAACTGACTGTGAATAGAGATCAACAGGTCATTGCTGAAAGAAAACCCTGATTTTTACACCTGTAAATGAACACAAACGACGAACTCCCATTTTGAGTCTGTTAATCAACTAAAAGGACAGAATGTGATGTAAATAATTATTTAAATTAAAAAGACACCTATTTAAATTGTCAATACTTGACGTAAAAGGTAAGACCTGAAATTAACTCAGACTGGAGTACGCCTTACTAGTGCAAAGCGTAATAAAATATTTATCCCCTTTCTGAAAATAATAAAATCTGTTTGGAGTCAAGCTTTTTTCAATATTTATGAATATATCTTGGGGAAAAATGCAGAAGTAATTTACTTAACTTTATTCATCGACGCTGTCATCTATGGAAAAACCTAAAGTTGATACAACTTGTGTTTTCCGTTTCCTCTTTGTTTCATAGGTGTCTCCCTCCACAACAACAGCAACTAACTCTGCAGCCCATGCCACCCCGTCCACAGGCTCCTCAGATGGAGCAAAGAGGCGAGGAAAGTCCCCCGGTCAGAAAAAGAAAAGTTCCAAGAGGGCCAGCAGTGCTTTGGGAACCCCACGACGAAAAACTCAGAATCCCATCGAAGATGATCTCATCTTCAAAATAGGTAAGAACTCCAGAATTTGCACTTTGAATTGTCATTTTATTGAAAGGTGCTTTATAAATACATTTGCCTTGCCTCGAAGCTTTAAATTATACAGTCTTTACAGAGTGAAACAATTCTCTAAAAAACAGAACAATTCAGTTTTTTTACTGGTTTAAACCTTTCAGCTCAATTCAGTTTATATATATAGCGCTAATTCACAACACGTCATCTTAATGCACTTTACAGAGACAATTCAAACAGATCATATAGTCAAACAGATTCAGAGTTTTATATCTAAGGAAAACCAGTTGATTACATCGTTTCATTGACTTGTAGGTAATTCCTCACACTAAGCATGCTTGGTGAGACAGTGGAGAGGAAAAACTCCCTTTTAACAGGAAGAAACCTTTAGCAGCAATAGACTCAGTGTGAGCGGCCATCTGCTAAGGACAACTGGGATATAAAGGAGACAGAAGCAGAGATACAGAAGAGATACACAAGGAAACTTTTAACTAGCTCCACAGGTGGCCTGTAAAGGAAACACACAGCCAGGAAGACGAGCTCTGATCCAGTCAGAGGATGAAGAGAGCACATCCAGCCAGTCACAGTCAGAGAAAAAGGACTACACTGAAAACCAGGCTTATCTCCAACATCTATAAACAAAGGTGCTGATGGCAGCAGCACAGCTGATATTTCTCTCCAGGATGGAGTCACAGCCGAACAGGAACAGACAAGATTAAGCTACTATGAGAAAAAGCAGAGAGTGCTACAAACATGCTGGATGGAGATTTTTTGAGTAACTGTGGGCTTCCCCCATCATTTAGGGACTTTTTGGATCGGGCCGTTTTTCCAGCCTCATCGTGTGTCCTGCATAACAACGGTCCATTAGCCTCTCGCGACCACCTCGCAATCAAGAAGCCTAAAGTTTGGAAAAAATCAAACATGTTTTAAATTCAGTCAGCCCTTGTGAGGTGTTGTAATTCTGCTGTTGAAGCGGAGTTACAAGAACCTCTGGCACTGTGCATGTGCAAACAAGGGAGTCCTTCTTCTTTTTCTTCCATATTGATGAGTCCGACCAGCGCCATCTCTCTACGCTGAGTCCGTCGTGTGGTTTTTGGACGTACAGTGTGAGCAGTTAGATCACATTAAAGAGTTGGGCCGCACAGTATAAGATCAAACATTTTGAGCTTTAAATTTCTAAACTCTGTGGACTGAATGGCCTGTACTGATATAACACTTTTTCAAGTCAGGAGACTTGACCAAATTGTTTTAGACTAAATTCATTAATTCATTCATTCACCCACACACTAACACACATAATGGCAAACTACAATTTAGCCACAGCTGCCCTGGGGCTCACTGATAGAAGCTTTTTGAAGTTTGTACAACAAGTTTGAAGTTTGCACAACAATTGAAAATATCATACAAGATTAACTTCTTGTTTTTTTTCCTGTTTTAAAGGAACCAAAGGTAGAAATAAAGGCGAATTCACAAACCTTCAAGGAGTAGCTGCCTCCTCCAACGGCAGGATTCTGATAGCAGACAGCAACAATCAGTGCGTTCAGGTATAACTCAGTTCCTCTGAACTGGAGAATTTTCAAGCTAAGTTGTAAAATAAGCTAAGTTTTATTTTACAATTCATAAAATTCCCTCCAACAGATTTTCTCCAACGAGGGTGAGTTTAAGACTCGTTTTGGGGTACGTGGACGATCTCCTGGCCAGTTGCAGAGACCAACGGGAGTAGCTGTGCACCCCAGTGGCGACATCATCATCGCAGACTACGATAACAAGTGGGTCAGCATATTCTCCTGCGAGGGCAAGTTTAAGGTAGTATCGTACATTGCCTGATACTTTCCTTTCCTTTTCCATTATTGACATAACTGTTGTATTTGCTGTGTTAAAGGCGAAACTTGGCTCTGGAAGACTCATGGGGCCAAAAGGTGTTTCTGTGGACCAAAATGGTCACGTGATCGTCGTTGACAACAAGGCCTGTACAGTCTTCATCTTCCAGCTTACCGGCAAACTAATTGCCAAGTTTGGGAGTCGGGGCAATGGTGACAAGCAGTTTGCAGGTAAAGCTTTAAACTCTGGCAAAATATGTTTTTTCCCCTGAGCTGTTGTATATTCAGTTTAACGTTATATCAGTGGATTCAACAGAACAGAAATACATTTGTCAATAATTATAACAAAATATTCTTAAATCTGAGTGTATTATAGTGTTAATTAGTATCTTTTAAATCGCCGGCTAGGCCTCTAAAGAGGGCAAAACATTTCAAATGAAAACATCTGATTGCTGTTGTTTTCGCTCTCTTGTCCCGAAGGTCCACACTTTGCGGCGGTGAACAAGAACAATGAGATCATCGTTACAGACTTTCACAACCACTCTGTTAAGGTGTCAAACAGACTGCATTTATCTTATTGTTTTTTTTAACTAATAAAAGAAACAACACAACTTATCACCGTGTACCGTATGATATTTTTGTCCTATCAGGTTTTTACTGCAGAGGGCGAGTTGGTGTTGAAGTTTGGTTCAAACGGGGAAGGTAATGGCCAGTTCAACGCTCCCACTGGTGTGGCTGTGGATATAAATGGGAACATCATCGTAGCTGATTGGGGTAACAGTAGAATACAGGTACAACACTAAGTTATTGGGGTTACACTGCATAATGGTGCTGAAAACCCCCAATTATAACTGACATTTTCAATTTTTCAGGTTTTTGATGGTAGTGGCTCCTTCCTGTCCTACATCAACACATCAGCAGACCCTTTGTATGGACCACAGGGCCTGGCGCTGACCTCCGACGGACATGTGGTGGTCGCCGACTCTGGTAACCATTGCTTTAAAGTCTACCGCTACCTACAATGATAAAGACTCAAACTGAAATGGTGAGGATCAAGTAAAAAAAGGTGGACCAGCATGGCAGTGGTGGGAGGGAAAATGTACTTCTCACAATATTTAATTCCATTCATCAATAGCATGAAACTGTCCGGATGGATTTACAGAAGAAAAGAAATACCAAGGTAAACAGCCTGCGTCCTTCCATTATGTGAACTTCAGAGGAGATGTCTAATATTAGTGATTGGGATAAGGTTTGAAGGAATGAAGCCAGCATGAAATATGAAGAGGAAATGTCACCCCCTTCAACAATGCATTTCTACAGAATGGGAGAAATGCAAACTGCGCAACAATGGATTCCTATTTTTAAATTCAAGATGTCTGCCTTCACCTACAGCAGTCTGGAAAAGACTGAACGATCCAGTATTGAAAGCGAGCAAAATAAATGTTTTCAAAGAGGACGAAGAGCAATGTCCAATGGAAACCATTATGTCCTAAATCTATGATGATGAGATGGAATTAATGCAAACGTTGAGATATTTATTTAAATTATTGATAGTTTTACTATGTTTTGCCTTGATGTATTTTATGTAAAAGACAAAAGAAATGTCCAGCGTGGTAAAAGGGGTCGATAGTTATTAAAATTGTTGTTTTTCAAGGTTAATAACGATTTTTTTCAGGTTATTGCTCAGACTGTTTTAAACCAAAACGGTCAGTTTAAAGGTGATAGCTACAATTTTTTTTCTTTTTTTCCAGCGTTTTAATGTCATTACAATGTCACAAGTACAGAGCACTGAAATTAACTCTCTGCATTTAACCCATCACCATGGGGAGCGGTGGTTTGCCATTGTGTGGCGACCGGGGAGCAGTGTGGCATTAGGGGTCCTGGCTCAGAGAGGCAGATTGGCAGTCCGGGCTCAAACTCAGAACTCCAAGCACAACGCCCTTACCACTAGGCCACCACTCCCCCAAAGCAGGCATTAGTTTGAAGGGTCTTGCCTAAGGACCCACACTGGCAGTTCATACCCCGCAGCTGGGATATTAACCCAGGCCTCCTGTTTGCAGGATGGGTGACTTACCACTTTTATGGTAAGTTTGACTCTTTATGTCCAGTAACCAGCTCTCGTTCCTTAAGGTTAGCTAGGTTAGCATTAGTAAATATTAACTTACCTCTCAGAAGATTAATGGTAACCTCCCAGTGGCTCCTGTGGCCCTTTGCTTCCTTGTCTTCACCAGTGTTTAAAACTTTAATGATGTTCACGCTTGTTCTTTTTGGCTTGAATCTGAGAAACGTATTGCAGAGAAGAAGCAATTTATCACCTATATTAAAGCGCTACTAGGATCTGGCTACACCTGAGTGTATCCTTACATGACTGGCATTGATAAATATTTATATGTTTTAAACCCATCAAAATTCCTAAAACAATTTTGTATATCTTATTATTTTCAGTAAAATTAATACTTTTATGCTGCACCACTTTAGACATTCTGTGGATGTATTTATTTTGGAAAAATTTGGTTTTAATGAAAATTAAAATTGTAGCTATGACCTTTAACTGCTCTGCTATTGTGATAGGAAATGTAAAAATCTGACCAAAAATAGTGTCCAAGCAAACTAAATCAATCAAAAGTCCATTAAAACGGGCATTAGAAAACATCCAGTCAGCAGAATCAAGGCTACAATCTGGTTGAGAGACATGAGTTCGACATGTGGGTTAGTCGTTCGCCATGGACCACTTTTAGCTTCTTGTACACTTTTTGTACATATGGATTGTTTTGATTATGGAATGTTTTTTTTTTCCTCATAAGATCTTGGACAGTAGATTTTTCATCTTAAAAACTGCTTGAAACAGTTTCTGATTGTTTGGATCGTCAAATGGGATTGACGTAACGCCTTTGACCAAAAGCATCGTCTCTGTGCTTGTGTGTGCGTGTTTGTATATTAAACAGGGGAACAAAAAAGCTCTATAAATCTACTCTATATATTTATGAAAACATCTTAAACATTATGGGGTAAATCAACACCTGAAATCACTGACATATACAATATATCTGCTCATTTTCTCAGCAATTGTCAAGAGAAGGCTGGGCTTCTAGATTGTTCAGATTTGGGTTCTTGATTAATGTCTACAGGTCTAGAAATGGTTTAATACTCTATACTTTTGACTTCAAACTGTACAATAACACATGTCCTCTCATTAAGAGACAATACCTCAGTGTTGGAGAAGCATGCTCCTGATGTTACTGCACATCTTTCCATCGAAGCATTTAGAATTACCTTGAAGTCAAGTTGCCTTCTATTGATAGATTGAGGAATTTTTGTTCATTGCACAAATCTGTAGAATCAATACATTGCGGAATTTACCAAGGGTAGCCCATAACATCAGCTTCTGCTTTAAAGTAGGAATCAGGCCGATGAACACAAGGCCTCTCTTACCTGTTTATGTCCTGCTGCCTTTGCAACCTTTATCTACATGAGAGTTTCTTTGGTGATAGAAAACAGTTTTTTAAGTGTGAAAAGAGGTAACCAATGTTTGTATTTTGCATGCAATAATTAAACAGATTTAGTTTTTTGACTTTCAAAGAGTTTTAAAGCAATAAACTAGATCTGTTTGCTGGTAGGTTTCATTACGGAGAAGCAGAGGTGGGTAGACTACCCAAAAATTGTACCACTGAAAAGAAATGCAACCATTTTTTCCATCTAATTAATAATATTTTGTTACTTTAACACAATTGTTTTATGTCCTACCCTGCAAACATGAAAAAAATGTGTTAAAGTGACTTAATATAAAATAATAAATAATCTAACAACAATTTCATTTGGATGAACGGCAAGATATTTTGCAATAAAATCTCTGATTTCATTATTCATAGTATGTTTTGTATGTAGATTAGAGTATGGCAAATAACTTGCTGAAACATGACTTAGTAAACCTTTACTTCCTTTTGATCTCCAAATGAAACAGAAGGATCAGCAAATAAAAAAGAGCATCAAAACAAGGAAGCGTTAACTGTAGGTGCTTGTCTTTCTGGTTGCATTTTTGTTTAAAACAAGCCTGTTCTTTATTGACTGAAGTCACTTATGATGGGTAGAAAGCCAGACATTTTACTCAAGTAAGAGTAGTGATCCCTCTTATTTTTGCTCAAGTAAAAGTAAAAAGTATGATACAGAAAAACTACTCTTTACAGTACGTTTTTCTCAAAAGGTTACTCAAGTGAATGTAACTGAGTAAATGCAACTAGTTACTACCCACCTCTGGTGAGAGGAAACTGCAAACATAATGAGAAACAAAAATGTTTATTGTTTTTTTAAAATCCATTTCTGGTCCAAACATATAATGTTCTTACCTTGACAAACAATTGAGATTTTGGCTATCCCGCTAACAGTCATCTGCCAGTGAAGTATCCAAACAGCTAAACCTTATAACTTAATTTAATACACTTGCGTTTGTATTTTAGTAACAATGCATAAAATAGAAAATTATGATTGTTTCTTAAGTTCACTTTTATATACTGCCTAAACATGGTATAAGTGAGTAACTATAATGAAGCAGGCCTCAGACTTGGCAGTTTCATTGCCTATTCTGAGATGTGCTGGTCTGTCAAGGGTCTGCAGTAGAGTCCTGCAACGGGTCTGGTACCCGTGGGTACCCGACGGGTCACCCGCGAAAATGCTCTTTTGCGGGTGAAAAATACATAAATAAAAATAAACGGGTACGCGGGGTCGGGCGGATATTTTTTTAGTGCGGGCGGGTAGTTGGTGATTTTTTTTTATGCGTGTGTGTTGTTATGGACATCAGAACTGTTATATTAATCAGGCACTGGGGTCACCCTTGTTGTAGCTTAAAGCCCTGCCGGCAGTGTGGGCTTCCCTCCAAAAAGGCCACAGTCAGTGCATACACGTCTGCTGCAGTGTTAATGGCGCTGTTCTGCAGCGCAGCATACTATAGCCAATTACATGATGTGTTAACGGGTCGGGTTGCGGGTTAAATATCAATATCCGCGGGTGACGGGTCGGGTTCGGTAGTCATCCTATCGGGTTTGGGCGGGTGCGGGTTGGTAAAACTCGACCCGTGCGGGACTCTAGTCTGCAGTTATGATGCTGACCTTTATCTTCAGCAAGTTTTACTGTCAGATTAGTGGAAAGCATTAGACAAACTGACCAATAAATACATGAATCATTTAATGTTTTACCATTTAGATTATGCCAACATTGAGGCAAACATTTAAAGTCGTAGGGAAGTCATATTTAAATGTCAAATCATTCTGGCTTAAACATGTATATAAATGTAATCTTTATCAGACGATATTGTTCCAAAAGTTTTATTCTTTTTTCGTTATCTTATGCAGGCCAGTTAGCTCTATGTCAGCCTGAACACCTAAATTCAGCCAATCATACATCAATGGTCATCTGTCAATCAAATTTTTTTCGGTCATAGCATCTTGATTCATATGTCGCAGCTAATATACGCAACAGTTGAAATAAGAATCACTTACTTTCCCATTGAGTTCCGTCCCAGTGTTCACGGGGATGGACGTCTGAGTCTTCAGCAGGCGTAGAGCTAACGGAACTGGCAGCGTTGCGAGGCAAGGGCTCAAACATGTACGGCTGTAAGCCTTCTACACCAAACCAAGCTTCTGCCGCCCTGGCGTCCTCTTCCACAACATCTTTGTCCTCACTTTCCTCCTCTAAATAAAAAAGGTATGATGAAGGAGACTTATCCATACCTCTGACACTAAACTCTCCTCCTCTTGCATGTTTCCTCTGTCCATAGCGTTCCTTGAAAGTGTCGTTTCTAAGTCACCAATTTAGTTCTACTTGGTCCCAAAGGAATTTCCCATTGCAAACCTACTATCACTAAGTTGCTAACTGGTTAGCAAGATGCAAGGAAACTTGCTGCAAACCTTCCACCACAACAATCCCGCCCCCTTGACAAAGGACCAATCACATTCACTTTATTCACTTGTGTCAAGACGGGCACCACTCGGGAGAATTCGGAAATGGAATGTTTGGAACGCCCATTTCCCTACGACTTTAAGCCCACATACATTTTAAACACATCTCTTGTCCTATCTTTCAGTGGTTAACAAAATACTGTCCTGAGTGTGAGGAAGTCAAAAGCACTATGTTAGAAATCTACCCGTGTTCAGAATAAACTATCCCCTACCTTCTAACTTCCATTTATTAGTTATTATCATTCATGTACTCGTTCAGTCTTACTGATTGATTGTGTTTTTTCCACCATGTGCATTGAAATTCTTAAGTGCCCGTATTTTTTTTCTGTACATTTCATTGAGTCGTGTTGATCAAATGTGTTTGTCTTGTCTTTTGTGGTTGGAATGCGGTGTTATTTATTTTACTGTTTATTTATTTAATTTCTAATATAAAGTCATGTTATAGAGAAACAACACAAAAGCTAGCCAGTTTAAAAACACTTACTGTTACACTTCATAATCGAAACCAGCCCAGTTTAGGCCCTACTTAAGCAATTTTTTTTTTGTGAATAAGTTTAGCTATGGATATACTGTTCTACTGTGCACGATAAAAGCGCACACAATCTCTGAGCAGTTTGGGAATGGATTCTACAGTGTAATGTTTTAAAAATGTCCTCGTCTCTGTTGTTGAGTAGAAAGAAAAAAAATAATTCATAATAACAGTTTAGTATTGTAGAATACTGAGTTTACTACCTACTACTGGTGTGGGGTGAATTTACACCCCTTACACATGAATAGTACCATTTGCATGCAGATTGCAATTACAAACGTCATGCAGATGTATTAACAGAATCGACAAAATAATTCTTTTCAATAAATCCTTGTTGCGCAAACAGGGCCTAAGCTGGTTACGGTAAAACATTTAATGCAGCTAACTAGATCAAAGCTGCAATAAGTAGCTTTTTAAATACAAGTACAACTCATTCAGTTTCTGTTTAAATGCTAATCAATCCAGCTGCATCAGATTGAAAGTTTTACTAAAAACCCTCCAACAGTTGCATGTTAAGCAGAATATGTTGTTTATTCTTTCACTTTTTGTACTTATTAAAAGCCTGTTATTGCTGAATTTTCTGATTGTAGCAACCAAAAGTGCTGCTAGGTGTGAAAGTTTGTTTTTTATCCAACAATCAGCTGAGATTATTTTTTTTTCTCAATAGTGATGGTGTTATAAGAAGTGGGCTAAATATTTCCTAATTTAGACCTTGTCTGCTGGATATTCAGCCTTATTGTCTGTATATTATGAATGTGGATGAAATGATGAAATTTGTTTTATCATCTCGACTTGAAATATAATACCAAGATCAGTTCAGTCAATAACAAGCATTCATTTGATGAAAGCATTAAAATAAATGTTTACTTTCACAATGATAACCCTGACTGTAACCCAGCTCTCGCTTATGTACTGTTATTGCCTGCTCCTATTCTCTTTGTAATAACTGTCTGTATTGTCTTTTCATGTTTGACCATCTCCGATTATTCACCAACACAACACTGAAATAAAACATTGATTCCTCAGTCCATGTCTGTGGTTTGAGGTTTCTTTTTTAAAAACTTTTTGTGTAAAAGAATTTATTATTTGAGAGAAACTTGTAACCCTCCATAAGAAAAGGGACCAGAGTTCGTGTTCCAAGTATAGATGGATCACATTTCTCTGCAGGAAGTGATGCTGCTGCCATCAACCCTTTTGTTTATAGATCTTGGAGCTTGACCTGTTTTTCAGTGTTTAGTCCTGATTCTCTGACTGTGACGTACTGTATGTGCTCTCTTCATCCTCTGACATGGGAGCTGGCTCTGAGCTAGTCTGCCTGGATGTGGGTTTCCCGGTTGGGGCCGACAGTGGAGCTGGCTATTAATTACCCTCTTTTATCTCTGCTTCTGTCTCGTTGAACCCCAGTCGGCCTCGGCAGATGGCTGCTTACACTGAGTGTGGTTCTGCTGAAGGTTTCTTCCTGTTAAAAGTGAGTTTTTCCTCTCCACTATCACTACAAGCATGCTTGGCGTGAGGGATTCCTGTTGAGTCAATGAGGGGATGCAATCAGCTGGTTTTCCATATATAGAAAACTTTGAACCAATGTGTATGGTGTAAAATTTCTGCCGAAAACTAGTATAGCCCACAAGTGTAGCAACTCCCCTGACTGATAGAAATGCCCCCTAAATAGAGCAAGGGAGCGTAATTTTTTTGCAAGACCAAGCAGATGGTTAGAGGGGGCTTCAATTGCTGCACGAGGTGCTGCATTAAGAGTGCTTGAATAATCATACACACCCGTAATCACAGCTATGCGCTCTTTCGGTTATGAAATTCATGGTTGTGAATAATATTTGCACTATGAATGGTAATAATAACTGAACTACATTGATCTAACATTGGAGAAATTTATCTCTGCATTCAACCCATCCTTTGGTTAGCAGTGGCTGCCACTGTGCAGCACCCGAGGAGCAGTGTGAGGTTAAGGGTTTTGCTCAGGGACCCAGAGTGCAGGCTGTGGCTGTGGGGATCGAATCGGTTACTTGCAACCTTCTCAGAGCACAAGGCCACTGCTCTAACCACTAGGCCAACACTCACTCACTATCGTGATCGCTTAACACACTCTCATGGTTTTTGGCAGGAATTTAACCCCATAAATCTGATTGTATGATCTGGTTGAGTTGTCTCTGTAAAGTGCCTTGAGATAACATAAATATACTGAATTGAACTGAATTAAATCCCTGTAAGGGAGAGGTCAATTGCTTACAGGGCTATGCCCCCAAAAAGGATGGAAAGCACCCATGACTCCATCCCCTTTCGTCTCCAATTCTTTATGCGGTGGACCCCACAGGTGTGTCTCAGCCCCTTGTATGCATTCTCCTTAACGGACCCTCTGGTCTGCACTGGAATTGCTGGGCGGGGTTTACATAGTGCATTAGGCAGAGAACAGACTTTGCAATGTTTCTCTTAGACTATAAATCACTAAATGGCTGAACCTTTGATCCTGGGCTCAGCCAAAAAACGACGCCGGAAGTCCACAACCTTCAGCTATAAAGAAGTTGAGAATGGGTGCTATGTTGGATTAGTGGATGGATAGATGGAAATGCCAATGAAATTAATTATGGTTTAATTCTATTACAATCTTACATCAATAATTATATATTTTAGTTAAAATTGATCTCTGGAAACGTGAAGATAATTTCTGGTGGAAAAGGGAAGCTCCATACTTCAATATATTCTGTAACACACTGACCATATCCTTAACAATTCATATTTAGATAATCTTTTTTATCCTCTGCCTTGCTCATTTGAATCTGTGAGACCTTTGGACTTTAAATAGTCTCCCTTTTCCATCATAAGGATGGTCAAAAAATTCTACAGAAGATTTATTTTCCTTTTGCATATTCAAAGGATACTGTATGCAAACTAAATAGGCACCTGCTAAAGACAAAACCTATTTTCCTGCTTTGCATTTTTCATCAACCGTGCCACAGATGTGCATCTGGAACAGAGAAGATGATGACTAAGTTTTCATTTCATCTGTGGCTTATTTTCATAGGCATCAATGATATCACTGTGCTAAAAAAATACATTTTCTCAACTCCTCTCAGTAGCTCCAATAGGCAAGCAAGCAAATGACTTTTTCTTGTGGCAGAGATCCTCTTTCATAATGCAACATCTTTTTAACTACACAATCTTAACCCCTTCGTCATGAACAAAAAAAGTAGAAATGCAACTAAGTGAAAACAACTGATTTGCAATCTTTCAATAAATACTGTAACTGTTAAATTATCTTTACAGAATTACTTTGATCCATTTGATGTGCTTGTAACAACAGAAACTACATCAACGGGTCACAAAACTTTATTTATGATTGGTCACCTGCAACTCTGTTGTTTCAGACTACTTGTTTGTAAATATCTAACAATTCAACACTTCCTGATTCCTATTTTCATTTGTTCTTTAGAAACTATGGTCACCTAAATGTCACTTTATTTTATAATTCTGAATGTTAAAGTAACTTTTTTCCTGTTTATTTTCATAAGACATCTTTTTATATGAGATTGCTTTTGCAATATTTTTCCCAGCGCAATCTCAGTGCTGCCCTAAGATAAGAATAGAATAGTCTTTACTGTCATTGTATTGGTAGGATTGCAACAGCAATTGAAGGAGTTTGTACAGAGCTACTATATACCTCAATTAATAACAAGGAAATTAAGACATCTAAGAGGGTTTTGTCTATATCTATATGTATGTATGATAATCTATATACATGTGTCTTTGATTGCTTGTATAACCCTGCTTGTCTGCACACTTTTATTCACCTGAAGCTGTGATAATGTTTTCCTGGTTGGGCAGAGGGCAGCCTGTGTTTATGAGCCTCTATGTCCTCAGCTGTGGGGCCTGTGTAAAATTATTTAGATCTCCACCGAGCAGTGATGGAAGGACAGCAGCAGTTTTGCCAAATTTGTGCTTCATGAGGACACCCTGGAAGTGAAGCCACTGCTCACTTTAAATTTTATTATAACGAATAGATTCATAATGTCTTGCATCTGTTTGATTGGAAATTATGTTTGTCATGAAACACGGACAGATGGACCCAGTATTCAAGCAGAGACAGTCAGTAGGAAAGTTCAAAAAGGTTTATTAAATTAACAAAAACTAAAGTGGAGCTGTGGCTCGTGGACACTGCAGGATGGGGAGCGGAGCACTGCCCAATCACAGAAACTCTGCAGGAGAAACACAGGTAAGTGACCACGATCATCTGACAGAAAATAATTATCTGAGTTGGCCATTTGGACAGTCCAGTCTAAGAATGTCCCCAAGTGCTGCAGTCCCAGAGGTCATGCTGGAAGCCGATCCTGGTCAGGGATCCAGAACAGACAGAACAGGATCCAGATCAGGCAGGAACAGAACAGGTAGCAGGATCCAGGCTTCCAGGCATCCACAAGCTCCCAGGAGGGTTCAGAGTCTGACTGGGACCAGAAGCATGACCAGGTGGTCACGCACAGGAGCAGACAGGATCAGATGCAGATCAGATGCAGATGAGCAGGCTCAGTGGAAGAGGGAAGCTGAGAAAGGACATGGAACCAGAACTTGATGCAGGACTTTAAACTGGTCTCCTCCCTGGAGCCAGACTTACTGAGATAAAAACTAAACCTCCCCACATATTGAGCCAAATACCCAGAGGACTCCGCGGGGGAGGAACAGTGGATGATCAGGAGACGAGACAAACACAAAAACCCTCTTTCCACTGGCCGCCAGGATCCAGGACATGAACCATGAAATAAAAACAACAGACAGGCTAACAGAAAGACAAGTAATGATCTGGCCCTGAATGCTCAGGCTGAACTGAATATAACCAAGAGGAAACGGATGAGAGGAATAAATTATAATTGAGGCAGGGAGGGAAAACGACAGGTGAAAGGAATGACTAATTAAGGGAGAGCAAACAGGCCAGACCATGACAATGTTAGCAAAATGTAAAAAAGAAATAGTACTAATAATAAATTTGATGAAAAAAACTGTAGAAATAAATTATTTTGTTGTGTGTTTGGAAGAGTTTAGGCTCAGTTCCTGAACATATATATATATATATATACATACATAGAGTGGGGTTTAATTTATCATTCTATCTAGGTATAACTAACTTAAGGTCAAAGAACAGGCATTTAATATGATTATGGGAAAACAGGAAGTCATATCAATTGTGGAAAGACAGCTAGTAAAACAGAAAGTCTGTTTCATCAGCAAACAAAACTGTCCTCATCAGAACCTTTAATGCAGGTATATGTTTCTGGGATTAAAACGTAAAGGCTATGAAATGTCTTGCTCTATTCAGCAGGGCAACAAGATATTTCGTCAGTCATTGATTGTGCAAATTCTACTACTTAGAAAGTTATATGGGAGGGTTCTGTTATTTACATCAACAGTTCATTTCAACTTCGTGGGACAAAATAACAATAAATCCAGGGAATCACATTGTAGGTTTGTTAAATAGTAATTGTAATTGTAATTCTTTACTATCAGGAAGTCCACAAACTGTAGTTAAAAGCCTTCAGCTGATCCAAAATGCTGCAGCCAGAGTTCTGATGAAAATTAAAAAGAGAGATCATATCTCTCCTATCCTGGCTTCTCTTCATTGGCTTCCTGTTAAATCAAGAATAGAATTTAAAATCCTCCTTCTCACATATAAAGCCTTAAATGGCCAAGCTCCATCTTATATCAGAGATCTGATTGTTCCTTATGTTCCTAACAGAGCACTTCGCTCTCAATCTGCAGGTTTACTAGTGGTTCCTAGAATTTCTAAAAGTAGAATGGGAGGCAGATCTTTTAGTTATCAGGCTCCTCTCCTGTGGAACCAACTACCAGTTTTAGTCCGTGAGGCAGACACTCTGTCTACTTTTAAGACTAGGCTTAAAACTTTCCTTTTTGATAAAGCTTATAGTTAGGGTGGCTCAGGTTATCCTGAGCTGTCTTTATAGTTATGCTGCTATAGGCTTAGACTTTTGGAGGACATAGGGACCCCCATTTCATCATTCTGCTGCATTCTCTCTCTGTTCTCCTATTCTGCAGAATCTGTCTGTTCAATCTCTAACCTTCTGCTCTCTCTGCTTTTCCTCAGAGTAGCTTTGCCTCGTCTGTTCCTGTTTGGCTGTGACGTCATCCAGGAAAGAAACATCAGCTGTGCTGCTTCCATCAACACCCTTGTTTGTAGATGTTGGAGATCGGCCTGTCTTCAGGTGTGGTCCTGTTTCTCTGGCCGTGGCTGGGTGGATGTGCTCTCCTCATCCTCTGACATGGGAGCTGCCTTGGAGCTCGTCTGCCTGGCTGTGTGTTTCCTGGACGGGGCCGCCTTTTACAGCTGCTTTTTGTATCTCTGCTTCTGTCTCCTTGAACCCCAGTCGGCCTCAGCAGATGGCCGCTCACACTGAGCCTTGGTCTGCTGGAGGTTTCTTCCTGTTAAAAGGGAGTTTTTCCTCTCCACTGTCGCTACAAGCATGCTTAGTGTGAGGGATTGTATTTGAGTCAATGAGTCAATGATATCAGCTGGTTTCCCTTAGATAGAAAACTTTGTATCAATTTGACTGTATGATCTGGTTGAACTGTAAAGTGCCTTGAGATGACATGTGTTGTGAATTTGGCGCTATATAAATAAACTGAATTGAAAAATTGAATTAAATAGCTTATCTAAGTAAAAATATGTAATTCGAAATAAGTATTCGATCAATAACAAATGTTTAACTCAACACTT
This sequence comes from Cyprinodon diabolis, assembly GCA_030533445.1. Classification (NCBI taxonomy): domain Eukaryota; kingdom Metazoa; phylum Chordata; class Actinopteri; order Cyprinodontiformes; family Cyprinodontidae; genus Cyprinodon; species Cyprinodon diabolis. Next base: position 42,235,238 of record CM060075.1, on the reverse strand, counting down.
GGTAGCATAAATTGTATTGGCAATGACAGAGGTCAAATGTTTCCTGTAAGGCCGTACCAGATTTGAACGCACTGTAGAGAGAGTGCTACTTAGTAATGGAAGGAGGCTTTGTCTTAAAATATCATGATGTATGGCTCTGTTCATTTTGTCCATTCAAATGAACCAGTCCTCTTGTTCCCTTTACATATAAACAACCCCAAAGCATGACGCTTCCACCTCCATGCTTCACAGCAGGTATGTTGTTCATAATTATTCTTCCTCCAAACACAAGTAGTTGTGTTTGTGCCAAAATTTTCTATTTCGGTTTCATCGGACCACATGATGTTGCCCCAGTTTTCTGCTGGATCATCCAAATGGTCTCAGGTAAACGTCAAATGGGCCTGGACATATACTTTGATTCCTCATTAATGTGCTGTGTTACTGATAGCCTTTGTTACTTCTATCCCGGCCCTCTGCAGGTCATTCATTAAGTCCCTCTGTGTAGTTTTGGGATTTTCACTCATTGTTGCCATGACAATTTTGACTCTACAGTATGAGATCTTGCTATGGAGGGAGATTATCAAAGGTCTATATCTTGATTTTCTGCCAACTGCTTCCACAGTCGATTTATTGCCACCAACCTGCTTGCCCTTTGTAGAAACTATGTTCCAGCCCACTGCAGATCTACATTTTTCTTCTTGGTATGTTTCAATAGCTCTTTGAACATGGCCATAGTTGAGTTTGTAGTCAGACTAGATAATGTGGACAGGTGTCTTTTATACAGATAACCAGTTTGAACAGGTGCCATTAATAAAGTAAACAAATAGAGTACAGAAGAGATTCCATATCGTACGCTCCTGTATGTGTCAGGTAAGTTGCAGACCACCTCCACACATAAATGAAAAGAAACGTCTACTGCATCCGCGGTAACCGCATCGAGGTCCGCTACAAGTTCTTTTAAGGGATTGGAGCCAAGTGGATCAGTGTAAAACAGAGAATTGGAGTTGCTCCATGTTTTGGACACGTAGCACGTCTGTGAATGATAAAGTTTGTAGGACTCATGGAGAATGTGGAATGGTTAAAATTAGTTAATATAACTATGGAGTTGGTCTGGGCGTAACAGGCCAAAACTAGAGGATGTGGAATTTTAGGGTCACAGGTCCGTGAGTGCCATACATCTGCGTGTTTGTGGGTTATTGAATACTTATTTCCCACCATTTTCTATGTCAATTATTATTATGGTATTATTTCAATTAGTCACTTTATTTGAGAAGACTTAAACGTAGACTTTGTTGTAGACTTTTATTATCATTTTTATACATAGAGTGTATACAAAACGAAATTTGATTAGTACAGCTTTTCAGACAGTAAATTAACATTTCCATTCCATACAAAGCAGCAGTGATCAAATATAAACAGTGTGGGAGAAAAAAAGCATGGTATAAATGGAAGGAATATGCTCGTAAAAATGCAAAGAAGAAAATATATCTTTAACTATTTAACAGAATTTATTCCAATAACCATAAGAAAATTATTAATAACAAGATTACAAATAAAAAGGAACATTAACTGTCAGCACGCTTAGGCTAAGTTCACACCCCAGCCTGAAGTGACCCAAATCCGATTTTTTGGCCCACATGTGACCTGGATCCGATCTTTTCATGTGAGTCTGAACAACACAGATCCGATTTTTTCCAATGCGACCCAGACAACTTGGCTATGTGGCCCTGAATCCGATATGAATCTGATCTTTTCAAATGCGACCTGTGGCTGAACAGCCAGGTCGCATTCATCCAATCTGAACCCCATTAATACCCGACAAAGGTCACTATTCTGCTCCTTGCTATACAGATGTGGCAAGAAAAACAAGAACAATGGTGGACGATAATGCGGAGAGTAGTATTGATGTTTAACCGTCTTGGAACGATTGAGTTTTTAAGGTTGGGAAAGTGTGCTAGATATTCTCCAGCACTACTATCAATGTTTACTTCCGTAAACGCAGAGCATGCTTGCTTGTGACGTCATTGCGTCCTCTACTGCCCATGCTGGACACTTAGGTTGTATGAATGCAGTTCACACAGGAGATCACATACAAGTCGCATATATTTGGAAAGGTGAACAAAATAACTGCAAGGCATCAAGGCCTGGGTCTGAACGCCTTAGTCCACTTATTTGAAAGAGTGATAGCGTAAACAAACTCCTGCCTTCTATACATACATAAAGCAAAGATAGTCATTACAAGGCAAGCATAGCTGTTTGAATATCCATCTACTGTAAATGGTTTTCCAGTAGTTATTTATTTATTTATTCTTGAGGAGAAGTATAAATCCTATCCTTTTAAAACACTTTTATAGAAGTTAGAGGATCAACTTCCACTTTTTACACAAACGACCTAAAGTATAAAAGTAAAAGTAACATAGGATAAAATGATATGTACAGATGCTTTAAACCTCATACTGATTACTGCACTATCCTATTGAAGAAACATTTTTCTACAATTCTGGATAAGAAGTTCTTTATATTTAATTTACTTATTTTTATAACTGATTTAATATTTTTATAACTGATTTATTATTTTTATAACTGATTTATAACTGATTTTTTTTTATTTATTTATTTTTATTTTTTGCTTAGATGAAACAAAACTAAGGAGTCTATTTTAAAAGGTATGGAGTAGAAGTAAAAAGTTGTCTAAAAAAATGATTAATCCAGTAAAGTATAGAGAGACAATTTTACACCTGTTTGGCTATTAAATGTGGAAACTGAATTAAAATCTTGCAAGTTTTAAAGCTTTGTCTCTGATTAATTTCTGCTTTGCATCAAATTTCTTTCTTCTTCTGGGATAATAAAAATCTGAACTGTTTTGTAATATTTGAATATACACAATCCATTGCCATGTTTTGTTAGACTATTTCAACAGTTTTAAAACATCCCGCTATAGGTACCAGATCTACCCAGGCCCTGAGCATGTCGCGCTATATAATCAGCTGAACATTGCCATTGATAGGGTGACCTGATTTGGGTTTTTGAAAAGACAAAAGAGGAAATTTTTTTTTTGAAGGGGGGGTGGGGTTTGACTTGACCGGATCGGGCATTCGAACCGAGCCATCAGCTTCAGGGCTGGTCCGGGTCCGGGGCTGGCTCCGGACGGAGCAATCGAACCCGACCCGGTGATGGTATGCTTCCACCCGCCTGCCTTGTGTCCAGGCTACTGTGACAGTTCCTGGACCATTCAGGATGCTCACGGCACGGTTCTACTGCTCTGCAGTCAACCAAAATCCAGGACAATTTTCAAATTCACACAACACATTTTTTTAAGTATGAAAAGTAGGACATGTCTGGGAAAAAAGCACTTCTGGTCACCCTACCACATGACCTAAAACATAGTTCTTAGTTGCCCATACAACGATAATAACCTATCGCAGTCTGTGTGCCAAGTCGTGAGCATTTGTAGTGTCTAATGTCTAAATTTTACCTGCTTGTTAACAGAATTGTAACAATCTGTTTAAGGTGAACAAAATAACTGCAAGACCACCATATAAAAGGGGAGAGCTGGGTAGCGCTGTGGCTTACTGTGTTCAGTAGCTAACAGGTTAGCCTGTTTTAGCTCACTCAGTTAGCCATATTAAGCTACACTACTTTAAGTTTGTGTCAACAACCAAGTAGAATAACTGTTTCTTTTGTCTACAATCTCTATGAAAGTTATTTTTAAGATCTCCCATTTGTCCTCCCCTGCCCTCAGATCTTAATAAAACAAATAAGAAGAAGCACCAAGACTTCGTGTCACTTTGTTAAATGTCAGAGCTCAGTCTGTCTTAGAAGGCAGTGCTTTCGTTCAAGACTGACAATGATTGTTTTCTACCTTCCACTACTTCAGATCCCCAATGAAATGTTAAATAATAGCAAATATGGGGAATAATATGTTGATACTTCAAAATAGATCTGATTCTTAAGGGATGGGTGCTATACGGTTTGTTAGAGTGGGGTTGCCATATGATGACGTCAGGGCCCCGAACAGAACTGACCACCCGAGCAGATCTGGTACGTACACCGGCGCTATTTCAGACTTTAATATCAGCAGGACTATTTTTTGTTCACTATCACTACGCTGCTTAGATGCAGAATGCAGTTCTTACAAACAGAAATAAGTTAAACTGCTCATTAACATGTCAAAGAGTTAAAAATTGTTTATAAAAGTGAACTAATAGGGCATTATTAGTGATTAATATATGTCCTAGCCCTGTATACTGTATATATTGCTTATATATGGCTACCTGCTCACACTCCCCTTATGTTAGCCAGCCTTTTAGTTGCTGACCTGTATGAAGGACTGGTCAGGCCCCATGATCATCTTTGCATACTTATTTTTGCTACTGTCTGCTCCTCTTATGTCGTGAGAGTAACTATTTGATAAAAATATATTTTTAGACCAGTCTGAAATCATACTGGGTGCATTTCCTTTAATTTTGCTCATTGGAGTGGAATGCATTTACGGTATGCCAAAAACCCATTTCTGGGTGTTACATAATGGTTTTCACAACAACTATGTATTTATTTTAAACATGCTAATATAAGCAATAATTTCAAAGTTACTTTTTTGTTGCATAAAAAGCTTTCTTAAATTATCAAGCTATTTCTAAAATTGTTTTGAACTAATCACAAATATCTTCTATGAGAATTTTGTGATAAAAACATTTAATAGCCCAAACTATTTATGGTGGATATTATTTAGTTTTCATTCATTCAGAGATCTGTGAATATCAGAGCTGTTTTCTTGCTCGTTTCAGATACAACAAAGGCAGAACCACATTGCATGGCAAACAGAACCAGGACACAAGTCCCAACAAAAGACATTTGTCCTCAAACTTAAGATCTGATGAGTTGAACAACAGACTAAAGAGCAGAACCCACAATAAAGTGAACAACACAGCGCACATGATGGTTAGGAGGGTAAAGAAGGCCTTCCTTTTGATTTGATGAACCTGTTCTCTTTCCCGGCTCGCTTGTCCAGTAACTGGTTGTTTAAGTTCCCAAAGAACGGAAACGCAACAGAAAAAGATGACTATGAAGGCAAACATTAAGTAAAATGTAAACAGTATAATATTCAACATTTGGCTCAAAAAATACAATAAACCTGCCAATAAAAAAAGTTGCAGCCAAATGCAACCAATGATGGAAGCTCTAATCTGGCTCCCAGTTTTATTTTTCAGACCTAGGTACTTGACCGGATGAACCACTGCCATGTAGCACTCAATACAGGTCAGCGTATGAAAGGGCACTTTCCCGTACCAGCAGGTAGTAAATATTAGAAACCCAAATAGAGATAATTCAGAAGAAGCTGTGTATGCACCAACTAGGTAAAGATGGACTGCCAAGACTTCAATCAGCGCCATGGCAACCATATTGTAGGTGACGAGGTCTGAGTGCCTGCTTGTTGTTGAAGTGGACGGAAAGCAGCACTTTTTCCACTGGTGAAATCCCAGGTAGAGAACGATAACATAAGGAGGGATGATGAGAAGGTCATTGATGATGCAGAAGGCCGTCAGATTGTAGGTTACTGTTGGGACTGTGAGGCATTTTTCAAAAGAGTTCTGAGTGGAGAAGTTGGAGGAAGAGAAGTTCATTGCCGGTTGGAGCCGATTAAAGGCAGGTGATCTTACAGAGGTATACTTCCGTACAAAGTACAGAACAAGCTGAAAGAAGAAGGTGGTGAAATACTGGAGGTTATAGAAAGCACTGTAAAAGTTAAGCTCTGTAACATCACACACTGACAAACTGAAAAAAATAAAAACAAACAAAACAACAAATAAACAAAACAGATGAGACCCTTTTCTGGTTCCAAAGCCAATAACATTGGAACACCATCAACACCAGAAATATAGCAGACAGGTTAGAGAGATTTTTCAGTTTAAAGCGGGGTTATGATATAAAATAATATCCCATACTTTGAACCTCTCGCCAGCTCTATCCAACCTGTCAGCTGAAAAGAGAGTGAAAATGCACTAAATGCAAAGACGATAAAGTCCACAAAACTGATAGGCCTGGCACAAATGGGGTTAATCAGTTGTGGAGAGAAAATTAGATTTCATATTAATTATCCTTAGATTTATTGATTTATGAGAGCTGATTTTGAATTTACTTACCCTATAAAAGTGTTCAATCCAGCCTCAGTGTCTGAGAGAAGTTGTTAATTTACTATTAGGGATTTTTTAGGACAGAAAGTAAAGGTTCCCAAAACACCCAGACACCTTCTACGGGTTTTATTTCATAACATTTTACTGTTCTTCAGCTGTTTGCAACTTGTTTGGATGAATTTAACTGTTTTGTGCAGACCTTCTCTGCTTTTTTTGTAGACTTTAAGTTAGTAAGAAAACCTGTGTGAATTGAGAACAGGGCAGGGTTTCAGGCAGTGAAGGCTATGATTGTCTTGTTCTCATTTTTTTGTGAAGGCATAAATAAAGTGCCAGCTGTGGGAATTATCATCAATCTTGTTTATATGACTGAATAACACAGTTGAATAATTATTTTTACTCTACATCTATCAACATGAAAACTATGGGTTTTAAATGGTAAAAATATGGTAGTTTGTGCCAAATGGAAAGACCAAGCCATTGTCAAAACTAAAGCATACAGAATTTGGCTTAAGCCGGCCATACACCATAAGAGTGTTTGCCCTTTTCAGGCCGATTCTTGAGTCGTGTAAGAATTTTATTGATCAGACCGAGTTACAGCCTGATCCATGAAATTATCAGGATGAAACTTGAATTATAGCAGACATATTTAGATACAGATACAGGAAAACAAAAGGAAGGGAGGAAAAATAAGTTATTGCAATCATTGTACTAACCTTGTTGCAGACAGTTCCCCTTCGATTGGTTCTCGTCTGAGTTTTAGCACCAAATGAAAGTTGGGTGTAGGGATAGTAAAGTGTTTTATGATGTAAATTGTAGCTGGTCTGCAATGCCTTTATGTATGCAAGATTTGTTCAGAGTTTGCAACTTCATGGGTAATTACATACAACATATATGTATTTTCTTATTCTATATAGAAGTTGTTAGTAGGTCATTATGGATAGGTACACATTTCTGAGACAAGAATTTATATCTAAGGTAATTTGTTACATATTTCCTTAAAAATAACTAGACATAAATGTAAATTATTTAGTGAAGGTTGTGAGAAGGATTAATGGTATCAGCCTCTTTTCACTTAACAAAGGAAGTCCATTAGATTTGAATACAGTATTTAAATGTAATGATCTCTGATCCTGGCACATTTTCTCTCTCTGTTTGTCCAGTTCAGAAATACTATATTGAATCCAAAGAAAAACATAACATGTTGTTGTATTTTTTCAGTTGTTGTGCATGATGATGGCTGTAGGCAGAATAGATCCTCTGTCTCCACAGTGAGTGACCTGAATGACTACCGAGTTAATAGCCTTAACATCGGTACTGATGAATTGCTTTGTAAGGATAATCATGACCCATATCAAAGACTACATCAAACTCTCTGTGGCCCCACATTAATACACCTACAGGGGGAACAGATTCACCACTAATGTAATCTCTGTGGTGGTCTACACAGCCCTCACCCACTTGGAGAGCAGAAACTCCTACATCTGCCTGCTCTTCCTGGATTTTTCCTTGGCTTTTAACTCCATCATCCGACAAAGTTCTCCTCGCAGACTGTTCCAGCTTCTCCTCATAAGCAGGCAACTGAGGAGCATCCATAGCAAGAACACTAGGCTCAGGAACAGCTTCTACCCTGAAGGTGTTTGACTGCTGAACTCCAGCTGCACTTGACTCAGCTTCACCTATTAATCTTAATTCTTTTTTGAACTAAGCTTATTGAACTGGGACAATTTTGTACGACAAACATGCAAATGTGAATAGTCTTACAATAAAAGAAATCCTTGAATCATTCTTTTAAATAAACTTATGAGTCCTACATTGTTTTGGCAATGTCGGATTTCATAATTTCTCTGGCCCCCTCCTTGATCTGACAAGTGATGACATGTTTAGCCGCATGTCATCGTTCAACTGCTGGTTGTCTAGGTGGTGTCCTGAAAACAACGTGGGCTACATTAATAATTTGCAATCCTTTTGGGGAAAGGTTGGTGTGATTCAGAGAGACAGCATCCATCCCACTTTGGATGGTACAGCTATTCTTTCAAGGAATCTGACCACCCAGGGTGCAGACCAGGAAGCAGAGTCATAGTTTAACACACCTCTCTGCAGCTTCTCTACTGTTACCCACTCATTACTGTTAGTAATGAGTTAGTTTCTCTTATCCAAATTGCAAAGCAAGAAAACCTCTTCTTTTTGTAATTTTGTATTGTCCACCACATCCATTCTCTGAATTTTAAGATGAATTTCAGACTTCCTATCGGATTCAATGTTAAATACTGACAGGTTCTTCATAGTGGGAGATTTTAACATCCATGCTGACATTGAAGGTGAAAGCTTAAGTGCAGGTTTTAATGCTATCTCTGACATATAGCATTGAATGTGAAAAAATAACAGTACTTCTTCACAACCCTGTCCTCTCTGACCACTTTTTAATAACCTTCAGGATTACTTTAACAGAGTTCTCCTCCCCAAAAGATTATTTATTTAAAAGAATCTGTTTCACTTTCTCTCTCCTCTGTGTTTCTGAGCAGTGCTGCAGAGGGGAAACGTTTAGTTTATTCCCCTTCACAGGTTGAAGATTTTGTTGATGGGTTTTCTAGTTCTCTGCATACTACCTTAGACAGAGCAGCACCTTTGAAAAAGAAAAACTTTAAACATAGAAAGCTGGCTCCCTGGTTAAATGCAGAGCTGCGAACTTTGAAGCAAAATGCTAAGAAACTGGAGTGAAAATCACACTCAGCATGCGTACGGTATACCTACCTACTCTGGAAAATAGTTTACTGATATATGAGAGGATCCTTTGTAAAGCAAGAGCAGCATATTTTTCTTCATTAAGAGAGGAGAATAAGAATAATCCTAGATACATAAGATGGTCTTATTAAACATAAGATCATTAGCACTCCTCTAACTAAGATTGGTTTATCTCTGGAAGGTGAGGCAGCATCTTAAGTGGCCATAGAATCTGAACCGGTTTTAGACTGCTTTGATCCACTGTTGAACTTACAGAGTTAGAAAAATTATTGTCTTCATCTAAGCCTTCGACTTGTAGGTTAGATCCAGTTCCAACCAGGTTATTTAAGGAGATATTCCCTTTGATTTCCTCCTCCATTTTAAATGCGATATATGTATCCCTGTCACAGGGATATTTACTAAAGGCTTTTAAGGTTGCTGTAATTAAACCTTTACTTAAGAAAAGTCTCTTGACCCAGATGACTTGGTCAATTATAGACTTATATCCAATCTTCCTTTGTTATCTAAAATTCCGGAGAAAATAGCAGTGAAAAAAGTTTGCGATCACTTACACCATAATGAACGTTTTGAAGAGTTTCAGTCTGGCTTTAGAGCTCATCATAGCACTGGAACAGCTGTGGTGAAATTCACTAATGATATTCTCATGGCCTCAGATAATGGACTTTTATTTGTACTTGTCCTGCTAGATCTCGGTGCTGCATTTGATACAGTTGATTATAATATACTTACAGAAAGACTTGAGTATTAAGTAGGAAATAAAGGAACAGCACTAGACTGGTTTAAATCTTATCTATGTGATCGATTTCAGTTTGTTCAAGTTAATGACAAATCTTCCTCATGCTCTAGGGTTACCTGTCCAGTACCACATGAATCAGTGCAAGGACTAATTTTCTATATGCTCCCAATTGGTAGAATTATTAAATAACATTGGATTAATTTCCTGTTATGCTGATAATACTCATTTATATCTATCTATAAATCCAGATGAAGCTAATGCATTAAATAGATTACAGGCATGCAATTATGCTTTCTCTGCTGTTTCTTATATTTTCTTATATTGCTGTTTCTATATATATGTTTCTTATATATCCTGTTTATTTTTTGACTATATCAAAGTACAGGTGATGAGACAGTTGGTCCCCAGATTTCATAAGTACTGCAAACGTTCAATATTCTAGCAACACATTAACCTCAAATATTGTGAAGAAATTTACAAAGTTACTCAACAATTAACAATAAACAACAGCTTTACAGCAGCAGCCATGTAGTCATATAGAGATTGATTTAGGATATAATAACTTCCATATGTGTAATGGAATCATTGTACAAAAACCAAAACAACAAAAACTAATTAACTCAATGTTAAACATATTACAGTTAAAGAATCTTAACTAAGGGTGAATAATAATCAAACTACAACCCAACCAACAAATAATATGCACTGATTAGTTCAAAAATCAACATGAGTGGAATATCTTTTAAATATTACCAACAGAACTAAATTACTCGTAAATTTGTTTTTAAAAGGATATGCATATCTTCTATGAGAGGATTGTAGTAATAACCATTTAATAGCAAGATAGTGATGTTTTTTACACTTTCAACAACTGTCTCAGGGGACTTTATTTAGCTTTAATTCATTCAGAGGTCTGAGAGTATTGGAGCTGTGTTCTTGTTCGGTAGAGATACAACAAAGGCAACACTAAATTGCACGGCAAACAGAACCAGGGAAAAAGTCCTACCCACAAACATTTTTCCTGGAACTCCATCTGAGACAAGTTTAAGATTAAATTACTGAGCAGAACCCACACTAAGGTTAACAACACAGCACACATGATGGTTAGGATGGTAAAGAAAGCCCTTTTCTTGCTTTGATGAACTTCTCTTTCCCGGCTTGCTTGTCCTGGAGCTGGTTGTTTGAGGGCCCATAGAATGGAAATGCAACAAAAAAAGATGATTATGAAGGCAGAGACTAAAAGACATGTAAGCAGAATGGTGTTCACCATCTGGCTCAAAAAACACACTGAACCTGCTAATATAAAAAGTTGCAGCCAGAACCAACCAATGATTGAAGCTCTAATTTGACTCCCAGTCTTATTTTTCAGACCAAGGTACATGACTGGATGAATCACAGCCACAAAGCATTCTATACATGTCAGCGTATGAAAGGGCAGCTTCCCATACCAGCAGGTACTAAATATAAGAGGCCCAAATTGGGCTAATTCATAGGAAGCTGTGTATGCACCAACTGGGTAAAGATGGACTGCCGAGACTTCAATCAGCCCCATGGCAACCATATTGTAGGTGAGGAGGTCAGAGTGCCTGCTTGTTGTCGAAGTGGACGGAAAGCAGCACTGTTTCCACTGGTGAAATCCCAGGTACAGAACGATAACATAAAGCGGGACAATGAGAAGGTCATTGATGACGCAGAAGGCTGTATACAAGTGATTTACTGTTTGGAACGTGAGGCAGCTGGCAAAAAAGTTCTGAGTGGAGAAGTTGGAGGAAGAGGAGTTCATTGTCGGTTGGAGCCGATTAAAGGCAGGTGATCTGACAGATGTAAACTTTTATATGATGTCAGACGCAACTGAAAGAAAAAAAAGCAGTGAACACATTTGGTTTAAGAGAGCCTGATATACATTAGCTCTAAAACAAGCAAAATAGACAGAAGTCTTTTATTTTACCTTCTCTATTTCTACATAACAATGCGACATTATCAAGAGAAATAAAGGTGACTCAATAAAGCCGTTAATCAACACAACCTTGTAAAGTTATGTATGCTTTGAATCCAGTTTACACTGTCTCTTCAAGTTTTACAAATCTAATTAAATCAAAAACTTTGTGGTTTTTAGATAGCCATTTTAAGTGATAGACAAAGGAGTTGAATAATCGTTTTTAATATTCATGGCATTAATTTGAGCTAAGCCCCTTTTGCCTGATACCCCTAACTACAGCAGTGCATTAAAACACCTTGAGATACCAAGGCCTCCAAGGTTTATTTGAGAAACATACAATGTCTTGAAGACAAATAGCTGACATGTCAGGGATAAAATTGTGGAAAACTTTCAATAGCTTTAAACATCTCGCAGAGTTTTGTTCAACTCATCATCAACTCAATGCTCTCTCACATGCTACTGTAATGCATTGCATTTAGGTTCAACATACAATTAGTTGTATCCCAATGTATCCTTATAAACAAATTCTTAAATAATTATTTTAAACATTACCTTATATCCTTATAAATATTAAACTCAAACTGTTTAACCAACAGTAATACTTTATTGGGAATTTAAAAGAATTAAAGAACAACAAATATTTTCCAAATATTTTTGCATCTTTTCCCCAGCAGCTCAAAGTTATGTATTGAAATTAGCATCAAACAGTGAAAGAAGAAAAGATTTAAAGTAAAAGGGCTATGATAAAAGAAAATCTATACTCACATGGAATCAGGAAGACAAACATTTAATAAAAAATTAAAATTATAACAGATTTATTTACCTCTACTTACATTTGAATATTTATTCAAATGTAAGGAAGAAAAAAAAAAACAACAAAAAAAACCTCAAAAGCTTTCTTGCAATAAAATTTCCCACCTTTAATCAGGGCGTCCCTTTAGATTGTTTCTCCTCTGTGTTTAAGAACCAAATGAAAGATGAACATGTGGATATTAAAGCATTTAAGATCTGCATCACGTTTAGCATGCAAAATTTATCCAGAGTTTGCAATTTCTTCATGGGTAATTATATAAAATAATAACATTTTACTAATGAAATACAACATATGGTAGGCTGTGTGGGTATAGGTACATATTTCTGAGATGTTGTTTTTTTCTATTTTAAGGGATTTATTACAAAGAAATATTACCTTTAAAATAACCTGACCTAGACCTATTATAGTTTAAGCAAATTGTCAGATTGTAAATGTCATCAGCTTATTTTAACTTAGCTGAGTCCATTAGATTTGAATACAGTATTCAAATGTAATGATCACAGAACATGAAACAACATGTTATCTCTTTATGTTTGCCCTGCTGTGTTTTAGAGGTTTTTCCACAGAGAGAGAGGCTGAATGCAATAATAAACTGGTGAACACATGAACGCATTGGCCAATGCTGATGAAAGATTTAAAAAGGCTTATATCAGCCTAAAGTTGTTTGGCTGATGCATTTTGGTACTTCTTATTGCAACCAAGCAGATATAAGTGGAAAAACAGATTAAGAAAAAACAATGTATCACTGTCACCTGAAATTGTTTTACACATGAATCCACAGAAATATCAAAAGAAGACCATGGCTCTTTATAAACTATGTGTCACTCAGCTCATTTACAAATGTGCTAAAAGGTGAAAAGAACAACATATAAAGCAGTTATACTGGATAAACACGATTATAAATCTTTCGGCACCCCTTTCAAAACTCTGTTAAATAAATAAATGAATATAAGCCAGAGCAAGTTTAGATATCTCTAAATATGATCAATACATGGAATTATGATTGTTCTTTCTTTTTTTTATGTCCCTCTAATGTCCAACAGCAGGAAATTTGTGTCATGATCGATTTAAGAGATCTGACCCACATGCAGAGAACCACTCAGAGAACCAGGGGAAAAGCTTGACAGGTTTATTGAGAAGACTGTACAGGAGTTGAATCAGGAACTCAGAGAACGGGTGAACCGGAACTGGAAAGTGTTTGAGGGGATTCTTGTTTTTCCTTCATCCAGTTGGTGTGGGTTTATCCAGAGAAAGAGGGAACTCATTGTAGAGCGGACAGGTAGACATTCGTTGGAGCCTGAGGAGCAATGGAGCGGACTGTCACTTATATATATCCGAAAGGGACTTGAACGGCTCGTGTCGATGTTTTCCCCTGCTCACTGTGAACTCCTTAATCCTTCCAGGGGGAGAAGGCCAGGCATCCAGTTACACTGGAAGGCTTCCTGCCGAAAAGGCAAAGACGAAAACAAAGTTAGACTCAGACAAACAAAGGCTCAGATTAGACTCAGCTAAACTCAGCTTGGCTGGAGTACACAAAACTGGCAAACAGTCTTGCGTCAAGGTAGTGACAGTCCGCCGTTCAAATACTCCAGTGATCAACCAACGAGCCGCATGTGTGCAGGAAGGCCAACGAGAATAGGGCACCACCTGGTGGTGGAGGGAGAGAAAAACACACAAAAAACCCACACAAACAGGATTCCTAACAAATTTGTCCTTTTAAGTTATCTTAACAGCACCATTTCACAACAAATTTAATGCAATTTATATTTTGCTTATTTATACAGCAACAATTCACAACTCTTGCCATCTCAAGACATGTACAGAAACAATTCAGTCTGACTGGTTTTAAGTTTCTGCAAAGGAACATCATTTGATTGCACCTAGTGTCATGAAGCGATGGTTTTACTAGCCCAAATGCAGAACTCACAGACACAGAGGGAGGATTAAAAGTCCAATGTTTATTGGAACACAAGGAAACTGCAGGTTCCAAGTTCAGACAGGCATGGTGGCACAGGCAAGACAACGATCCAGCTCAGAGGGGAGGTCACACTCAGCTTATATAGGGAGCTTCCTTAATCAGCAGAATGGAAAACAGCTGAGTCCAAGCTCCCCAGGCATGGATCCACCGCGCGCTCTGGTGGGCAAAGCCCTGGATCCTAACACCTAGTCATTGACTTGCAAGACATGCTCCTCCAGGATGCGTTTGAGGCAACAATTTTTGCTCAAAAGAACGTTTTTTTATCTAAGGAAAACTAGCTGAGAGCAATGATTCCGTGAGATGCAGAAAATTTTCTCCTGGATCGCCATGTGGCAACAGCAGACTTGCATTGTCTTTGATTTTATAACAATCCCTTACATGTATGCAGTGATAGTGGAGAGGAAAAGTTCCTTTTAAACAGAAAGAAAGCTTGATCAGAACCAGACTTCTGAAGAGGCCAACTGGGGGTTTAAATAGACAGAAGGTGTCATGATCTCTGTGCTGATGACTGGATTAATTACTTATCTTATTCACCTGTCTAACTCTGCCCAGTTCCTGCTTCTATTTACCCTGCCTGCTTTCAGTTGTCAGTGACAGGTTATTCTCGAGCCAATGGTGAGAGTGATTCAGCATTACCATAGTGTTTTTGATTACCTGATCCTCAACTCTTCTGCCTCTCACCCCCTGAACCTGCCTATGCCTGTCTGATCTGTTTGCCTGACCTGTCTTTGAACTCCTGCTGAATTCTGCCTGTTAACTGAACTTGGAACCCATTCCTAAATTATACCCTACTTCTGATCTCCTGGTTCTGAATCCGGAGGACTTCTATCGTCTTTGGCTTTGCCTTCCTTTGTCTGCTCTGATCTGGCCTCCTGCTTTTTCTCTGTTCTCTGGGTCTGTGGCATCTGGGACACTCTGAGTGGCACCCGCTGCACCTTGTTGGAAGTCCTCTGGCTGGATCCTACCTCGTTCTCTGGGAACAGACTAAGCTATTAAACCAGGTTAGTGACTCACACGTTCATTATCATCTTTTGTCATATTAACATGGTCACTAACCCAAGTTTTCCTCCTGCAGAGGTTCCTGCCTTAGACATCCTTGTGGTTACTGCAAATCGACAGAGCTGTGCTAAGTGTCTTAAAATAGCCTATTCTGTAATAGATTTACAAAGGCATGATACATAGGTCAACACCACACTCCAAAGGTGTATATTTTGAATGTAAAAGCTCTCTGCTCAGGGCCCTGTTAAAAAAATGTTGCATGTACGTTTCACATACACCAAATCATCTTACCTGGGGCTAAGCTGACCAGGCAATATGTTTTGGTCCCTGTCAGGGCTAAGCACCTAAAACATCATACATACATACAGGGAAAGAAAGAAGGCACAGAGACAATTAATTTAGTTACTCGCGAGGAGAGTAGGAAGGGACTGCAAAGTTTACAAATTTCCAACCCACTCTGCGGTCCCAGCGTTCTTCTCGCTATCTATTGAAATCAGGGGTCCCTGGTTACAACAGCTGATACTGCACTAGGGAGGGGAAACAAGATAAGGAATTCAGACATGCAGTCTCAGTAAACATATACTCTAAATCTCAGGGTTCAGTCAAAGTTTCAGCTGTTGAAGCTGTTCACCAAAGTTCACCAGGTTGAGTGCTGCTCGTAAATCAACCACAACCTCCTCAAAAGCAAGTCCCCAAATTACAGTATACTTTACAAAAGGTGGCTATAAACACATGCACATAGCACACAGCTTTATGCATTATAACACTACACAGATACATTTATGTACAATTATTCTAACAGTCCCCTGCATGGCAATGAGGATGGTGCTATCATCTAAATCCTCATCGCCATGCAATGGACTGAAGCTTCTTAACCTGGTCAACCACTCCAACAATGACCCTACCTACTCCCTTTTCAGAGACATGGGCAAGTATCAGATTCTTTGGTCTTTCAACAGGTTTATCAAGCAAGAGGAGGGCTTTATTTACAGTCTCTACCACCATGTTTGTGGCTATCTCCCTAAATCACAATTTATGATGATCGGTTAGCTGAAATAGGAATGAGAGCATAGCATTGGCAGTGTAGCACAATGACAGAGCTGTTTCTTGAAATAGCCTATTCTGTAATATATTTACAAAGGCCACCCCCAAATATAGGATCATAAGGATGTGTCTGCTGATTCTTACTCCTAGCTCCGTCCTAACTGCCAGCAGTTTTTTTGGTTAGCATTATTATAGCCTCTGCTGACACATTTCCAACATGGATACCCATCTAGCAAAAAGTGGTTGAAAAGATAACATGATAGGTCCAAGCAATGTTTACATTGGGTTGAAAAGTGAAAGGTGAAAAGCCTTATTATTTATTGGACTATCTATTATTGGAATAAGGTGGGAGAAAATCAGATCAAACAAACACAACCCTATTTTTAACAACTATTTCTGGACTAAATCAAGACTATGACAGCCTTTCCATATTTAGCTAAAAAAAAAACATCTAAATGGCATCTGGTGTTTGGGGGGGAAGTGTCCTCACTAATTTAGAGAATTCAGAATGAGTCTTTGTTTTTCTTTAGGCTGGCTGCCTCCTAACTCAGGTGTTTATAGATCACCTCTTTAGCCCCTGTGCCACAATGTTAAGGTATAAAGGTTCCGACCCTTCTTCTCCCAAGCTTGACTTAACATAAAGGCACTTTCTTATTTTTCTTTATGATTGAGTGCAATATTTCTCAGGCGCTTTATTTGGTACATAAAGAAAATGATTGTAAAAAATGTTAATAAGGGCTTCCAGAAAACGCAAATAAATCAAATCAGGGTCAATCTAAAAGCTGAATTTCAAAAGTTGGGGTCTTCACCTCATTTGGGGTCACAGATCAACAAGTATCGAGGCTTTAGATTCTCTACATAAAAAAATGTAATTAAACAATATGATTAAGCATATCAATGTGCTTAAACATTAATATGAATGCATTACTTTGGTTCTTGCTGTTTTTATTAATATAATACTATATATCTCTATGTTTAATAGATTTTCTGGAAATATTCTATTGCAAACTTCTACTTTCATTATGGTTCTATTTTGTGGTTGAGAAGCCAAACAGTTTCAGAACTTCCTATCTACACTAATCAAACTTAAACAACGTGTAATTAAAGATCTTTATATTATAAATAAATCACTGAAGAAAGACCAGGTGTTAAAAAAGCATCTACTACTAAATCTAAACACATTATTATCATATTTACACCCTGTTTGTAAAAAGGAGTGTTACTCCAGGTGATTCATCCCTGTGGCTACCAGACTCTACAATCCAACATTACAACGGCAATAACATGTGCAATGTATATCTGCAATTTATTTGACATCCTTGCAATAACCACTTTCTCTATATTTGACACCCAGTGCAATATATATATATATATATATATATATATATATATATATATATATATATAAATATATAAATATAAATATATATATATATATATATATATATATATATATATATATATATATATATATATAAATATATAAATATAAATATAAAACCCATCTAAACACTCTGTGCAATAACCTGGTATAATGATCCTACTATGAAAAAAAGAAAAAGCTGTCATTTGTCTACGCTATGTATATGCTGTACATATTTAATACACCTTTTTCCTTTCTTTGGCACATTCTTCTTTTTTGACCATATGAGCTGATGTAATGAGTAAATCAATCAATCAATCAATAATACAACTAGGCTGTCTAAATTAATAATAATTGGTTCTACATTACATCTATATATATACATCTATATATATATATATATATATATATATATATATATATATATATATATATATATTTATATATATATATATAGATATATATATATATATACATATAAACATATATACATTTATACATACATATATACATACAGTATATACACATATAGATATATGTGTATATATATACGGATATACTGTATGTATATATGTATGTATATATATATATATATATATATATACATATAAACATATATACATTTATACATACATATATACGTACAGTATATCCGTATATATATACACATATATCTATATCTATATATCTATATATATATATATATATTTATATATATATATATCTATATATATATATATATATATATATATATATATATATATATATATATATATATACACATATATATATATGTATATATAGATAGATAGATAGAATGTGTGAGGCAGTTCACTTTAAACTAAATAAAAGACTGTTCTACCCCAAAATAGAGAACTGTTTCCAAAAGAGAGTGAATTCTTTGTTTATCTTTAATGTAAGCTACTAAGGTGAATAACTAATAATTACTGTCTGTTATCAGTTTATGGTTAATATAGCATCTGTTGCACTGCTGCCACCCTATGGTTTAAAGAGAAACTGCTTGTTCCATAAGTGGTGAATTACATCAACATGGGGACAATGCATCTCCTGAGCTCCGCCCATGAAAAAGTCTTTATCGAAGCTGCAAAGTCATCTGATCAGACAGAATAGGGATGGAGAAAGGTTCCTCTTACAGTTAGACTTATTAAAAAGTTTAGTCAAATCTTGAAAATAGCTTGTATGTTTTCAACACAAGTTCTTGTTGAAGGCTTTACACCAAATTAAATAAAATCTATTGCTAGATATTCTTAGGAGGGGAACAGTATATTTTTTCTACCCACTGAATATTAATGTAAAAGAAAACAAGAAATTATTTAGCACTTAAATTAGACAAACCAATTGTAGGAAAAAAAAAACACAAGGAGGATTTAAGCTTCAGATTCTCAGGTAACTAACAACAAAATATATTACAAGTACAATGGCTGAGCACACTTTCTAAATACATTACAGCACAATGGCAGATAATCTCTACACTGGGAGCAAAACAAAACAATACAAACAAAAATACAAAACTTGCCAGAGAGCAATCATTTTAGTGTAAACCCTTAGACATCTTCATATGGTGTTCTTTATGCAGGGGTCTGGAGAGCTGAAACACATTTTAGTTGAGCAGTAAGGCAGTCCTGTAGGGAGGAGGAGTTTTTCTCAAGTCAAGAGCCCCTAGGGGTTAGTGACTGGAACACACATTTATCAAAACCTGTGTGTGTCTTAATTTTACAGCTTTCTTTGAGATAATTGTACAAAACAAAAAATACGGTTATGAAAGATGCCGCTCTTAAGAGCAGCAACATAATTTCTTCTTCTGTACAAGTTCTTTCTTCTGTAGGTAAAGGAGAGGTAACACCAAAGAGCAAGGCAGACTGAACCAGCTGATGGCAGCCACAACTAAACATTCAACACTGCTGTCCACCAAAACAGACTGGATCAAAGAGTGGTATGCAAGGAGCCCGACAAACCACAGCCATACCACACTGGATATGACTGTGATGGTGCAGAATGCTCTCCGTCTTGAATGGTTAGCACTCCCCCCTTCTTTCGGTCCTGGACGAATCAGAATGCAAAGAACAGAGACGCTGCAGAACGATACGGTCAGTATGGAGAGAACAAAAAAGCCAAAATGAAAGATGACTGCATGTGGTAATTGTAATCCTCTAAACATGGTGGTCAACCCAAGGCAGATGATCCAAGCACATCCGATGGTGGTGTTCCTGATTCTGATCCCGCGGACATTTTTAAACACACGGTAGGTGAGAGGATGAACAACAGCCAAATACCTCTCTACACATGTCAGCAGGTTAAAAACCAACTCGCCATAGAAAGGTATGTAGAAACAATACATTCCTACTGTCAAGATTAGGGTGTGATCTGTAAATACGCCAGCTAGAAAGAAGGAGCAGCCAAAGACCCAGATGAGCTCCATGGCAGCTAGGTGGTAGGTGAAGATGTCAGAGTGGCTCGATGTATTAAAGGAACGCTGCCGCTGCCATTTTTGGTGACCATGGTGCAGGACAAAGGTGGAAAGTGGAAGAAGAAGGATGATTTTTATTGCAGTGAT
Source organism: Cyprinodon diabolis (assembly GCA_030533445.1). Taxonomy (NCBI): domain Eukaryota; kingdom Metazoa; phylum Chordata; class Actinopteri; order Cyprinodontiformes; family Cyprinodontidae; genus Cyprinodon; species Cyprinodon diabolis. The sequence goes on along the minus strand of CM060075.1, from coordinate 42,214,935 downwards.
GCTAGAAGTGATGGAGACGCTGAGCTTAAAGCTGTAGCAGTGCAGAGCTGTTTTGTTATAAGAGATGAGTGAGCTGCTACTCAACATATCTGCTACAGTACTTGTGAACTTCAGATCAGACCTGAGAATATAAACAAGGGGGGGTCAGTTAGGGCAGAGAAAAGGAAATGCCTTGTCAGTTAAAGAAAATGATTTTAAGGGGAAAATGGACAAAAGTTGCCAATAGTTTCAAGCTAACACAAGGCATTGATTTGAAAATCTTAACGAAAAGGCTGAAGTTTAAGTCCCACCTGGTAACTAGTATCCAGTACCTTTTGGGTCTTCCTGAATGTGCAAGCTTTGCTTCCAACGTGGAGAGATGCTTCTGTGTCTCTTAAGGCTGTAATGATACTTATGTGGCACAGTCAGTCTTTTGCATGATGTAAAACAAACATGAATTTATTTTCTACAATCTATCATGCTAAACTCACACCTGCTCATTTTATTCTTTCATTAATCTTCCTCATATATATCAGACTATGCATTGCTCTTCCTGCAGAGTATGTGATTGATGAAACTTCTAATGAGAAATATAACAAATAAGTTTGTGTTTCATGGGTTGTGTTCTAATGAACTATTATGATGTATAATGTGTGATTCATGTTTTATTAACTCTTGCTTAAGATCGTTCCAGATAAAGGTCATGCAATGGACGGGTTGTGAAAGAGCCCTGAACATCCTCTATCACATGCTGGGTTGTAAAAGAGATCTGAACAGCCTCTATCACATGTTTCTTCTAAACATGTGTTCTTGGAACAATTCAATTGTAAAACAACCACATGCTTTGTTTTAACATATGTGCTGAGGTTTAAAGTAAGATCCTTTTGTTTCCCTTCCCCTTAGTTAAATCTCAGCTGGTGTAATTAGGGACATCCCCTTTCTTCAATAAATGGCGAGGAGAAAGCTGAAGACTGCAGAGTGGGGTGGAGATTGTAAACTCTGTAGTCTCTTCCTACTCTCCTCGCGAGTAACTAAATTAATTGTCTCTGTGCCTTCTTTCTTTCCCTGTATGTATGTATGTATGATGTTTTAGGTGCTTAGACCTGACACTCTTACAACCCTTGGCTATTTTCAAAGAAGCGCGGTAAGGAAGGTGAGCTTTAATTACTGTCTAAAACCATAGATCAACACAGATATACGCCTGAAAGTGTGCATGTGCAGAAAAAGGTAGCTAACGGAACAAGCATGTAGGATCACCTCATGTAAACATATCACAGAATGAATGACAATTAGGACGAGCACTTATTTAGATGATCCATGAGGAAATAAAAGATCATCCTCTATACCTTTAATCAATAGCAGCCCTAGGTATGGATCCAATTATTTCCTCTTCACTTTCCAAACCACTACTCAGCTCACTGTGTCAGACAGCTAGTAATTTAAAACAAATAAGAAATGTAATTTTCTTAGCTCCTTTCATGGCTGTTTACATAAGAGTTTTAGCCAACAAAGATTGGTAAGCTTGGTAAAGGTTATCATTCCAATGACAAGCAGAAGATGATGGTTGGAAAGACATAATTATATAAAGCCATTCTTTACCGATCTGGTCCCATCAGGATCAGTCAATTGAAATAAATTTGAAAAAATGTATTCCTCTGATGAAGAAAGAGGACATCTTTTATTCATCTTTGAAAATTCTCAGTCTTATTCCAATGAAACTACCCTTCTATAAAACAGTGTTTTAAATACAGAGTTATCCAGGAGATTAGGGTCCAGAGTCTTTAAAGGGGAATTTCTTTTTTTTTAAATCTGGCCCTTGATTTTACATCCGCGGTTATATTTTTTATATTCATATCTTTTAAAAACAAAGTGGCGCGTGTATGACGTTATCCGCGTGCCGTACTGGAGTTTTTTTTTTTCCCCCAAAAAAAACTTTAACCAATGTACATTACATCAGGCGGCTACGCTCAAATCTATTCACCCAGCTAATCTGAATCGCTCAATTCCATTTGGAGAGCGAGATCATCTGTGGTAGTAGCACTAGACATCTTCCAGGCATGTGAGTAAAACTAGCGGCATTTCATGTCATCTGTGGTAGTAGCACTAGACATCTTCCAGGCATGTGAGTAAAACTAGCGGCATTTCATGTCATCTGTGGTAGTAGCACTAGACATCTTCCAGGCATGTGAGTAAAACTAGCGGCATTTCAGCAGACAAGATGAATGAATGGTAGCCAGCGCGCACGGACGATGTCATACACATGCCGCTTTGTTTTTCAAAACTAGAAATATAAAAAATAAAACCGCGGGTGTTTCGGGGACAGTGATTTGCCTACATGTTATGAATGCTGGCGTACCATAAAGAATAAATTATGAACAGTTTAGTTTGTGCCTTCAAGTCGTTCGCCCATGGGAAGACGTTACCTCGATATAACCTAACGGAATATCTTCAGAATGGCTCCAAATATGGGTGAGTAGAACATGATGTAATAACGTAAAATCAAGGGCCAAATGTAAAAAAAACGGTGTTCCCCTTTAAGTAGACTGAACTTTCTGTTAATCTAATCTCTCTTTTCTTATTCTATACATTAATTCTTACCATACCCATTTTATAAAAACAAAATACTCCTGCGTAGTACCTGAAAGCCGGTCTCTCTCCTGCAGAGAGCTTCCTAGTTTGCACTCCTCCTTTACAGCATTACAAGTGGATAAGTCTACCAAACATACACTGGTCTCATATTTATGTTTACCCAATTTTTTTCCAGTTTAACCCCTAATTAAGGGATAGTCTGATTGCCCTTTGATGTTTGAACTATAGATCAACAGAAGTTTGTCAAAGTTTGTCCCCAAACTCTCAGAAGGTTAGTGAACCAGAATTTCCAAAACATTGGAAACAATGTCCAATCTCCTTCCAGAAGTTCCGGTTGCTGACTCTGGTGAATCCCTTTAATAAATGGTTTGAATGTTAACCATTATCTCTGATTGAATTCAGGATCTTCCATTTTTTACTGGTCATTTCAGTGATGATGTTTGATGAAAGTAGAAAGAACCCTCACCCTTTGAAGAAGTGATTGCAGAGGTGGTTGCATCCGAATGAGAGGAGATTTTCCTCCTTATTCTTTGTCTTTTTGACTTTGCATTTGAACACTGCTTTTAGTGCCGGCTTCTACTGTTCAACCTTTGTCTTTTGCTGCTTGTTTTTGTCGTATGAAAAAGTATTAAACCATGTAATGTTCACTCAGGCGGTACTTTATTTATCTTTGCAAAGCTAGAACAAGACAATGAAAGCAGCCATAACAGCTTGATGTTCTGTCCTGTTCTTACTAGACAAGGTTTTTCTCACTAACTTAAAGTCTACAAAGGGGAGCTGTGAAGGTTTCCCCACAGAGTTAACCAAAAAAATGTACAGTCTTTCTAAAAAACAGTTCATATGTTGAAAAAAACCTTGAGGAAAAAGAACATGGCTTGTTATGGGAACTATTATTTGCTGTTGCAAACAATCCCTAATAATAAATGAATATTTTCTTTCTGACACTTTGTGGCCTTCAGGTGAGAAAGTCTTGATTGGAAACTTTTATGAAGTATGTAAATGCAAAATCCGCACTCAATCGATATATATAAGGGAAATTAATAATAAAATAGAATTTTCTGACCACAGTCTGTTAAATGTTTAGATATTCCTCTGGCCCCTTTAGTAATGGCACAAGGATGTTTTATTGCTTTTGCAGTACTAGAGGAAAGTCTTGACAAATAGTGACTCTGCACCAAGAAAAGGGAAGCTTTTAATTGGTCAAACCCTGACAAATGGTAAAGACTGTTCTAGATCAGGAACGGTCAACCATTTCTCTGTTAGTAAACTTAAGTGACTACGTGTTCAGTCTAGTTTGAATTCTACCTCTAAAGTTAGTAGCTTATAGCAAATATAGGTTTTAGAAAAAAAATATCCCTTTGGGTAGTAACTTGACAAACATAATTTGAGAGTTTCATATTATCTTTGCTCTCCTGACTGATCTGACCAGCAAGAATATGTCTGACGTCCATACATTCTGCTTTCTAGATCTATAAAACAAGGGGCTCCAGTCCTCCAAAGCCCTGTTTTAAAAGACCAGAGGTCTGAAACTATTTTAGCTTTTAGATGTCTGGCCTCAGGACACCAGATTTCAGAAATAAGATAACACTCTGCTGAGGTTGTGGTCATACTAAGCCTCATTATTTAGGTGTAGAAAATTTAGAAACTTTCTGTCTAGCCTCTAATTTTTGGTTCTCTGATTCTGTAACTTTATCTTAACCATGAATTACTCTTGGTTGAGAGTTCTGTAAACACTGAGGTAGTTTTCCTGCTTTCTGCAGATGCAAAATGGGTAACACCAGATTAGATGGCAAGCTGAACCAGGGAATTAATGCTGTTAACAGACATTTGTCCTTGAGATGCGGGAGCTCTGAGGCAAAGATGGCGCCAGAGAGCAGCATCCACAGCAAGCTAAGCAAAACAGCACTCATAATGGTTAAGATGATGCAAAAAGCCCTTTTCTTGCTCGGATTAAGGTATTCTCTTTTACCGCTGCCTTTCCCTGGACCCGGACGTTTGAGTGCCCAAAGAACAGAAAAAGAGCAGAGAAACATCACTATGAAGGCAATTCTCTGATTCTTCACAGTTAATTTCATCAGGCAAATCAGCTTGTATATATGTAGTACAGAACTAGAATTAAGGATATTACATTTAGTCTATTTTGTTTATGTATCTTCTCTGTCTGTGCAAAGCAAACATTATTATGAGGAAAATCACCCAGATATGTAAATCAATGTCAATGTTTTGTGGCAGAAAATGACATTAGCACACTTTGACTTGACAATGTATCACCACTGGATTTGATTATGACGTTCAAATACATCAATGATTTAGCACTGACCTCATGTACTCTTTGTATGCCTAATTGTTTGTTTGCTTATTCTTACTGACTTTAACTTCTATCTTAGGACAAAGAAACAGAATATCTACAAATGGTATCCTAATTGCATGACTAAAAATTTTAATTCAAAATTGGATTTGCCATCAAAGTAGGCAGGCGTTGGTCCTCACTATCAAAAGATTAAATATAAACACGGAACGGAACGTTAAAAAAATGGACTGTGCAAGAACATTGGACCAGTAAAATCTTTCTTTCTTACTTGATTGATCTTCTTTTGAAATTCTATATAAATGTCTTCCTTTACATTTTCTGTTCATTTCCTGCCAAATCTTCATTAGCCACCTTTATACTATAGATTTAATCTCTGCTTCACTGTATTTAATACTAATGTCCACTTGGTTCTTTTGTGCTGCTTTTTTAGCGTAGACATCTGCCAGCTCATAACCCTGCACTCCTATATGTGCTGGAACCCATAACAAAGTAACCTGCACACTATGTATGTTATTCTGGTAACTCTGTGAACAATATCAAAAATGTTATCTTGTCTAGATTCTGAATACATTTCCTTTTTAATAATCAGAGCACTGCTAGTGTCAAGAACCGAGGACAGATGGACCCAGTATTCAGGAGAGACAGTCAGTAGGAAAGTTCAAAAGATTTATTAAAATAAAAACAAAACAAAAGCGGAGCTGTGGCTCGCGGACACTGCAGGCGGGGGGGCGGGGCACCGCCCAATCTCAGACACTCTAGGGAGGAAACACAGGTAAGTGACCACAATAAACTGATGTATGATTATCTGGGTTGGTCACTTACCTGGTTTAACAGTCCAGACCACGAGTGTCCCCAGTGCTGCAGTCCCAGAGGTGATGCTGGAAGCTGATCCTGGTGAGGGATCCAGAACAGACAGGAACAGGCAGGATCCAGATCAGGCAGGAACAGAGACAGGTGGCAGGATCCAGACTTCCAGACATGCACAGGCTTCCAGGAGGGTTCAGAGTCAGACTGGGACCAGAAGCATGACCAGGTGGTCACGCACAGGAGCAGACAGGATCAGGTGCAGACAGGCAGGCACAGTGGAAGAGGGTAGCCGAGACAGGACGTAGAAACCGGAACTTGAAGCTGGACTTTAAACTGGTCTCCTCCCTGTAGCCAGGCTTACTTTGATAAAAACTGAACCTCCCCCCATAATGAGCCAAAAACCCAGAGGACTCCGTGGGGGAGGAACAGTGGACGATCAGGAGACGAGACAAACACAAAAACCCTCTATCCACTGGCAGCTAGGATCCAGGACATGAACCAAATAAAACTGGACAGACTAACAAAAAGACAAGCAATGATCTGGCCCTGAATGCTCAGGCTGAACTGAATATAAACCACAGGAAACAGGTGAGAGGAATAAATTATGATTGAGGCAGGGAAGGAAGAGGGCAGGTGAGAGGAATTACTAATTAAGGGAGAGCAAACAGGCCAGATCATGACAGCTAGAATCTAACTGAACAATAACTGAGACAGGTTTTGCTTCTTCTACCCATTGTAGTGACAGCATTAATGCCACAAGCTAGACAAATTATCTCTGGGCTACATAATTTGATAAAATGCAAAGGAATGTGGCTGGCACACTCAATGACTGATTGGGTGGTACCATCCGGAGTTCCACTAAGGGTGAAGACCATGGAGTTCATATTTTAATATGCTACGAAATCTTTTCATTCTTTTGCTCATTTTGTTAATTTTGTTTAGTTATTAGTCTAAGTTTCGTCCTCAAGCTAACGGTTTAGTTATTTTTGTTAAATTTGTATAGATGTTCTCCCTACCTCTTCCTCAGTGGGTAGCCTGGTCTGATCAGCCAGTATTTAAGGCCCCTTTGTTTGCTGTGTATTAGGTCAGTTTGTTTGTGCAGTAACTTTGAGTTTTTGTTAGTTTTAACCAGTGTTGGGCGCGTTACTTTGAAAAAGTAATTAGTTATAGTTACTAGTTACTTCTCCCAAAAAGTAACTGAGTTACTAACTGAGTTACTCCACAATAAAAGTAACTAGTTACTAGTAAAAGTAACTATTGCGTTACTTTTGCGTTTCTCGCCCCCGTAACCCTCACCACCCAGCCCCCACCTTCTCGCGGTGTGATTCAAAAGCCAGCTGAATAGAGCGGACGACAAAGACAAGAACCTGCAGAGAGTTTTGCATTTATTGCAACTCAATGTAAATGACATCAGGAGGGAACGAGATGTGAAGTTTTTTAACGGCATTCAGATCTGGTGAGTATATGAAATTAATAACTGGGGATGTCTAATTCTGAAATCCTGTGTGTTTGGGTTGTTATAGATACTGCAACATCTATCTATACATCTATCTAGATGTATACTCTGCGTGTGACATAAAATATGGATCTCCATCACTGCCACAAAGGCCATCAAATAATGTTTAAAATAAAAAATACAGTAGGTTGAAAAGGCAGAGTATCTATCCATCCATCCATCCATCCAGATTTCTCCCTTTCTCCATATAGGCTATCATTTCGATCGTTCACGCTCTCCATAGTTCTCCTGTGGCGCGAGCACAGGGCGACTGGTGCGCGCCTTTAGCGAGCATGCGCGTTTCCTGTCGCTTGCGCGGTGCGGAGATGCAGAGGAAACCGTATCTGCTGGGGAAACGCAGCTCGACGTAACACCGGTATTTCCATCAGGAAAACGCTGTTTGCTGCTGGATCCTCCTGACTCTCCATCTCTCTGTGTGTGCTGTACGTTAACACCCGCCAGCGGAAACACCCACCTACCAACTGACAGACGGAATCTCACTATACATCAGCCATTCTCATCCTCCCCTCTCTCATGACAAGGCGCGCACCTCTGGATGACCTAAAAAATAATCTTTAATATCTCTTAAACAAATCTGCACTAACCATTCAGTCTATTTGCAGAGTTTTTGGACGTGGGTGGGGTGTCAGCTTCACGCAGCTGCGCACGAGTCCTATCATGAAAAAAGGTTCATTGTGCGACCTGAGTAACGCGCAGTAACGGGGTGTCTGCAATGGTAACTGCGTTATAGTTACAGTCAAAGTAATTAGTTAGATTACTCGTTACTAAAAGAAGGTAACGGCGTTAGTAACGCCGTTACTTTCAACGCCGTTAGTCCCATCACTGGTTTTAACCTTGATATTTTTTGCCCTACGTTAATCTCTATGTTTGACCTCTTTTAAGGGCCCTGTCAATATTATTTGGAATCTTGTTTCTTTGGGAAAATAAAACCTATTTTCTTGATAATCACCACTGTGTCCTCATGCTTGGCTTCCTCGTTCCCTCACACTCCTGGTAACTGCTGTGGGATGGAGAGTACAGACAGCAGCTACGTGACCAGGGTCCAACTTGTGACAGAACAACACTATCTTACCACTGGATCCATATTATCAGTTTCCAGGAGCATAATGTGCAGAAACGGTAGCCTTCCTGGCTCCCTTACACTTTGCACTAGCTACCATACTGCTTGCAATCATTGGCAAGTTCTTCCATCCCTGCCCACTGCCATTCGTTTTTAATTCCTTCTTTGGTTAGGAAGGTTTTCTCTAGGCTTCACTAACTTTGGTTCCATCTAGTGTTACTACTGTTGCTAACGTTAACGCACAATTCACTGCCCTCTCTGCCATCTTGGATGTGGCTTGATCATGTAACTAACCCACACTCAACCTGTGATTTGGTCGTAGTACACAGTGGTTTTGTGATGTGATGCTGCCATCAATACCTTTGTTTATAGATGTTGGAGATCGGTCTGTTTTCCAGTGTGGTCCTGTTTCTCTGACTGTGACTGGCTGGATGTGCTCTCTTCATCCTCTGACATGGGAGCTGGCTCGGAGCTCGTCTGCCTGGCTGTGTTTCCTGGATGGGGCTGCCTTTTACAGTGTCCTTTTGTATCTCTGCTTCTGTCTCCTTAAACCCCAGTCGTTCTCAGCAGATGGCCGCTCACAATGAGCCTGGGTCTTCTTGAGGTTTCTTCCTGTTAAAAGGGAGTTTTTCCTCTCCACTGTTGTTGCAAGCATGGTTAGTGTGAGGGATTGCCTTCGAGTCAATGAGTCGATGCAATCAACTGGTTTTCCTTAGATAGAAAACTTTAAATCAATTTGACTGGATGATCTGGTGAATTGTAAAGTACCTTGAGATGACATGTTGTGAATTGGCGCTATATAAATAAACTAAAATGAATTGAATTGGAATTACAATAAATTTAGTCTAAGTACATTCTGATGACATCAAAAGGTGTGTCATCATACATGTCAGTGTTATTTCTGATAATGCTATGACAAAGCTGGAAAGCTGTAGATTTATTTCCCACTCCAGAAGAACAAATAAAAATACACGTGCCACAAAATTGACGCACAACGAAAATACATCATTTCACAACCCCCGCCCCCCACAAAAAAAAAACAAAAAACGATGAAATGTCAAAATGAAGTCGTCACAGGGGAAAGTTTAAAAAGCATTTAGATTTAAAAATCAATGGATACAGTTCAAACAGACAAGATTTCTGTGATATTGTTTTATTTATTTAATATTTATTATAATATATATTATATTTTATATTATTTTCATCTCTATCCAAAACTATCTACTAATGTCGAAAGGCATATCAGTGTTTAGTTACAGCAGTGATTCCTAACTGGGGATAGGGGTGCCCCTAGTGGTCCGCGAGTGTATTGCAAGGGGTACATTAAAATATTTTATTTCTTAGGTAATAAAATATGGGTGGAATCTGTTTTGCTTTGGAAAAATTAAACAACCTTTCGCTTGTTAAGCAATAAGTACATTCTGTTAGTTAAAACCATATCAAGTGTTAATGGAAACATGTAGGCCTGACCTTAGAGCAGTCATTTTTAAATTCAGTTCTCAAGGCCTTTTTTCATGCATGTGTAGCTGTCTGTCTGCTTCCTTACACCTATCTTAAATATCTGTAATGTTATTTACAGATATTTACTTACTTTATCTGTTTTTTTCTAATTCTGTGTTTTGCCATGCCACTTTGCAGCACTCATTTCATATCTTTTCTTTTTTCTCTCTGTATCTCTTATTTCATACAAAAAAAACCCATAGTTGTTGTTTTTTACATATTGATCAAACGGGCTGACATCCAACTTTGAAGCAATAGGTGGTTTGCTATCTACTGAATTGGTGAAGTGGTGTATGATTTTAGATGCGTCTCCACTTTCAAACATGAATCAAATGGCTAAATAACCTCTTCAATATGCAGTCACATTCTCCAGAAACCTGCTATTGACCTGAATGTTTTGACTGAGGTGTATTGAAGTAAAGATATGTTTAAAATGTGCACAACATCTCCAGATCCGCAATTAAAAAACCCTGGTCTACCCTGTACTACTTTAAACTAGTAGGAAAAAATTTAGTTTCAAAGTGTTTTGTCGTACCATTCATTGTAAGAACAAAAGTTTTTTGCATATTTACCAATTCTAAGTACATTAAAAATTGTATTATTTAACATAATTATGATTGCTAAGCATTTTATGTTTAGCATGGATATAGAATGTACATATATACATTTTTCTGATGCACTTTATTTTAATGAGTATTATTGTGTATTTTACACTTTTAGATCTTATTTCAGCAGTTCACTCTGAACAACTGGTAAATATCTAAAAATTTATCACTAAATGCATGTGTTACAGCATCGTATATTGTAGTGCGGTCGTATTATACCCATACTGCAATTTAAAGAGTATATAAATCCCTCTATGACCATCAGTGTGGAGCATCCATAATATACAGAAATACAATAAAGATTTGAAGAAGACTTTATTTGCTTGGACAGTGGATTTATCCCGTCAAGTTTCCAAATATTCATTGTCTTCCATTTATCTCATCTCAATTAAACACTTTCAGGAGGAAAAACCATGTATACGTTTACTCTCCAGCTCCTTCTGGATGACTGTGAAAACTCACACTATCATTTCAACAACAACCTGTTTTCTAGATTATGTCCTCTGAGCCTCATTATTAATGTTTGTTGCTGCTCTTATTGCTGATTTCATTGAGGTTTCTATCCAGGCATGAGGGAAGGCTGTGTGTTCTCCAGCAAGATGGATCTTGCCTTCTTTCCTGAAGAGCTCTTTTGCATATTCTACATTTTGGTAGGGTGCAAATAGAGCATATGCACCTTTACTATAAGGATCCAAACTCCACTTCTTAACCACCACACCGGTACACAAAGACTTAACATGTTCCCCATGAATCAGTACCAAATCTTTCAGAACCAGCTCTTTCAGCTCTTCGTCACTTGCACCCAAGAGGAGGAGAGAATCTTCAGACCACGTGTAGGAAGCCAGGAGAACTCCGATAGTCTCATTTTCAGCAAAACTGTGGCTGGGATAGTAGATGAAACGAGAAGGCCTATCTGTGACGCTTTTTCCCCCTTTGATGCCATCTCTTTCCCAAAATCTTTCGCTGAAGGTGAGAACAACTTTAACAGCATTGTCATAATGAACTGACCTAAGAGCATCCATCTTTTGGGTGGAAAGATGTGGATCAAAGTCCATGTAAAGAGCTGCTTTAGTTGTAACCAGGACAACATCTCCTTTTATGTCACTAAGAGAGGACTGCTCATCTTTCTTATAGGAGACCAACACACCTTCATCTGACTGCTTGATCCTTTTAACTTCGGAGTTCAGTAAAATTGGGACATTTAGAACTTTAAGGAAAGCTCTTGGGAGAATATCTGTCCCACCTTTCACTTCATAGTACCTGAAATGAAAAAAGAAAGAATCAATGCTCATTCGCAAATGCCATAAAATAGTGTATTTCTTTCAACAACTGGTCAAGCATTTAAAAGAAAACAAATCACTTCTCAATGGAAAACCTCTGTACATTTATGAAGAAGCCAGTTTTATTTGTGAGGGCGACAGTGACATTTGATATAGGAGTGCCCTGAAATTGAAGGATTGACGGTTCAAGCCCCGGCTCTGACTTGTGTCCTTGGGCAAGACACTTCACCTGCATTGCCTACTGATGGTGGTCAGAGGGCCCGTTGGCGCCAGTGTACGGCAGCCCCGCTTCTGTCAGTGAGCCCCAGGGCAGCTGTGGCTATAATGTAGCTTGCCACCATCAGTGTGTGCGTGAATGGGTGAATGACTGTAGTGTAAGGCGCTTTGGTCAAGTCTCCTGACTTGAAAAAAGGCGCTATATAAGTACATGCCATTTACCATTATTCGAACAATAACAGGATTTCACATTGTTTGATGGAGATGAACTCACTAAAACTAGGGAAAACAGAAAAACGGAAGAAATATTTGCAAGCTAGTCATGTTGCTGAAATATCCTTGGATGGTAAATGTAAAATTGTTGGGATCCGGAGGCTTGCCCACCAGAGGGCGCCAAAGATCCCTTCCTGAGGGCTTGTGCTCACCTGCAACACCTGTTTTCCATCTGCTCATCAAGAGGTCCCTACTTAAGAAGGTGGAGAGCTTCACTCCAGCGCCAGAGTGTTTGCCAGTTATGGTTGAACCTGTCTGAAACCAGAAACCCTGAAGAGTTTCTCTGTTGGAAATCTGTCTGTCTGATCTCTGAAGAACCCGACAGCCTCTGGACCCTCCTGGTTCCCCCCCTCTGCCGCTCTGCTCAAACTCCAGAACAGGTACAGACCTGCACCTTCACATCCTGCAAATTACCTGGACATCTGCTAACTCCTCTGTCCCCTCTGCAGTGAACCCAGTCGTGACCAGTCCTGGATCTGATAACCCCCTGACCTGTTTATTGTACAAATTCTTTAATAAACCTTTGAACTTTTTCCCAGTCTCTTGAGTGTTCTGCATGTGGGTTAGGAACCTGAAACCAAACATTACAAAAATAGCCTGTACTTATATAGCGCTTTCTCAAGTCAGGAGACTTGAACAACGCTCTTTACACTACATTCAGTCCTTCACCCATTCATGCACACACTAATGTTGGTAAGCTACATTGTAGCCACAGCTGCCTGGATTAACCTCCTCTGCCTATTATACACACCAGCCAGCCAGCTAGCCAATGTTGCCCACTTATATGAGGTCAGGCTTAGGGGCAGCAAATCCAGGAGGAATGAGACAAAATGTCAGTAATATGCACTTTTGGAATTTGGCCAGAGGAGACCTGGGGAGCAGTTGATGGTAAAAATGTTATGCTTCAGAGGTTGACTGCATTTGACCAACATATAAAGGTGGACAAGTACCAGAAGGAATGAAGGACCAACTATGCCAGTGTAAGGTGTGCAAATACACAGTTTTCATACTAACAAATACTAACAAGGCAGAAAGTGGGCTACTAGCCGGCCTTTGACCTCTCTCAGACCATCACAAGCCTACCAACACTTTTCCTGAGTCATGACAAGCATAAAATGCTTAAGCAAGATCTATGATCCTTTTCAGCTTTCCTAAATTAACAGGCTGCTCTTGGGGAAATAAAAGGAAAAAAAAGACCTCTAGCTATACTGTAGAACATAATAACTTGTCTTCTTTTCACAAATGTTGAAATATATCTTCAGAACACCCATAATATATTTTCTGTGGAAATCAACACTAGCTAAATCATGAACAATAAGGAGAGCTAAAAATTATCCCTGGCCTCCATCTGTGAAACTATTTATTTATGTCTTTTGCGACGTGTCATTGGGCCAGTTTGTTCACCAAACATTTAACTTAGCAGCTTTCAGTTAGACTTCTCAGAAGTTACACTGACCTGAGTTCAAAGATATTTTCTTATAAATTGATCTATAGTGTAGCTGGCAAGTTTTACCTGATGTCATCACTGATAACACTTTGCTTATAGACTATCTCGCTCAGTGCAAGGTGCATTAGGCTATCCTGGTTAAGAAGGTCTCCGATCATCCTTATTGCTTCTTTGCTCAAGTGACCAAATTCTTTTAGTATCCCTAATGAAAACAAATGGTTTCAAATTAGTGAAGCCAAAAAGGACTCAGCAAGAAAGTTTGAGATTTGTCATAAATTTGAATGAACTTAAACATAACTTACCCTTACAGCAAATTGATCATATTTTTTCAAAGCAGCCTGGCACCCATGTTCCAACACTTCAATTTCTATCTATAAAAAAGTTATTTTTCATTTAATAATTTTGAAAAAAATTAATTTTACATAGGAAAGATATACTGTGAAAACTGAGTAAAGGCAATACATTTGTGATCATGTGGTGATACAGACACCAGTGTAAAATTATTTGGTTCTGGACTGTGGTTCCCCGGGTGGAGTAGTCATCTTGCAATTGGAAAATGTATTAAAGTTTTATCCTGGTTCCTTCCTGTTATCTTTCAAAGGCTCTTAACTGAAGTCAAAAATCTGTCTGCACAGTGGTGTAATAATATGTTTTTGGGACTTTGATAAGGTAGATTGGAGGTTCTTAGAACGCTGCCCTGATTCTTTCCTTACTGACTTTCACTGTGGGTCCCTGAGCCTTAGATTACTCAAGGACGGATTTACTACAAAAAAATAAATAAAAAATTGTTCCTTGGGTACATTTGCAATTTCCAATACCATTGATTGGTACAATTTTTGTGTTAATCCCCATTCCTCAATGTTTGCTGCAATTTAAAGAAAAAAAATTAGGAGCAATATTTTGTGTTGAAAAGTTACATTGAAAAGAAAAAAGACAAGAGACTGAACCTCTAAAAACTGGGGAAGACAAATCTTGGCAAATTAGCAAATACAGCTGTGCTGCCAAGCGCTGTGGAAGAGAGTTGATGATGGTAAATTTTCTGTACTTGTATCTTAATTTAGAATAAAATAGAATAGAATAGAAAATCCCTTTATTGTCCCACAATGGGGAAATTGTGGTGTTACAGCAGCAAAAAGATTATAGAAAAAATGGTCAAACTAATGTAGGCCTTAGAAAAAATGTATGAGTAACACAATAGTGAAGCATGTCATGGGCAAAAAGTATTCAACTATTTACTACAGTTAAATAAACAGAGATTGATGGATTTTGCTCAGTCGGCACTTTGTTTCATCTTTGCAAAGAGAACAGTCCATCATACGGGCCTTATTACATGGTAATCAGCCCTGTTCTGATCTGGGCAGCATTCATTCCCCTTACTTACAATAATGGAAAGTAGTCAGAGTAAAAACAAATCACAGACGCATTGCTTAAACAGTAACATGTTATGAATGAACCTTGAGAAAGTATCTGGCTTGTTATGGGAATAAGTATATCTTGTCTACAAACACCCCTCACTCAGGAATTGTCTTAGCCTAGTAAATTAGCCCCGCCTGACAGCAGCCAAAATTATTTTTGCCTGAAAGAGGGTCTAGCCTTGATCAATGCCCCAGGCCCTAGAACTGGCTGGCCAATCACAACAACAGAGATGTGTTTTGAATTTCTGGATGCAAAGCGGGCGGGGTTTAGAGGACGGGACGACAAAGCTGCACGACGCTGGAGAAAGCACAACAATGAAGATGGCAGCAAGTATGGAACAGTTCTCATTTGACTCAGCTTTGGAATCAGTTTCAGAAGGATTTGTCATGATCTTGGCGCTGATGGTTTGGTTTTTTCCTTTGCTCCTTGCTCCCTGTCTAATTGGTTCTGCGGCTGATTATTGCCGATCATTTTCACCTGGTTCCTCTACTATTTAAGTTGTGTGTTTGCCTCCCATCAGCGCCAGGTTATTCGTTTGTTTTGGTGAGACGTTTCCGAGCAATCTTTAGTCTGTCTGTTTTCCTGATTATGACCAGTTTTCTGCCCTGTGGATCTCGAGTTTTGCCTTCCCCCTGTCTGCTCCGTTTGTCGCATCTGGTCCTGGATTCTTCAGGCTTCTGAACCTGGAACTGTCTCCTGACTTCGGCCTTGGATTTAGCTTCTGGACTCTGTTGCTGCTTGGCGTCTGCTGCTCGCTCTCTAGGAACTCCGGGGACGTCGTCCGCCGCAACTGCGGTCAAAGCTCCGCGAACCGACTGAACTTTGAATCAGATCAGTGACTTTGCTCCAAGTCATACTCAGCTCCACATCCAGTCACTGACCTGCATTCTCCTATCCCTGCAAAGATCCGCCCCGCAGCAGACAAGCAGTCCCGCGCACCTGTTTTGGTTAATAAACGCTTTGAACTTTCCCACTGCCTGTCTCGCCTTGAATTCTGGGTCCAATATTCTGAGATCATTACAGGATTAGACTTGGGGTTTTCGTTGAAACGTGAGCAGGAAGAGGATCTACGCTCATTCCTTTTTAAGAAGGATGTATTCGCCGTTTCACCGACAGCCGTCTCACCGACAGCCGTCTCACATGCTGTTTGTTTGAACTCCCCCACCAGATTTCTGTTGCGCTTACTATGTCACAGTCAGTGGCCCTCATTGGTCAGAGCGTTGGCCAATAAGTACAGACATGGTTTAAAAACAACAGGTTGTTCTCATCAACAATCTTCCGATGTCTCATTCATCGGGGGCCAGACTAAATTACACATTTAATCTCACATTTAGTCTGGTTTATCAGGCTATAGTTGTGTGGCCTTGCAGGTGAAACAGACTGGGTGAAAACTTTTATAGTGAGTAAATAGCATAAATCAATATATGAACTAAGAGAAATCTAAGTATTCTGGCCAAAAAGTTTAAAAAAAATAAACAAATAAAATACTGTACTGTTTATTTACACTATAAATACTGTGCACCTGGAGAATAAATAACCAAAATACAGCTGTGGACATTTTTAGAGTAATGGATATTTAAAAATAGCAGCAACATCAGAGATGTGCAAAATGACAGCAGCATGTTATTTAACTGCAAAATCAACTTATTTTAAAATTTTATTCTTATTTATTTCAAGATGTATTCCTTTACTCATTCTTGAATCACTGACCAGCGCTGCCATATAGGTATAACCCCACCGCCTCATTTGAATATAAGAAAAATGGAATAAAAGTAGCAATAGGGCTGGAAATACCAGTCTTAAAGCTCCCTGTTAAAGTTCCTCGGCTGATTTGTTTTTCTCATTCTCCAACAGGTTGTACTTCAAAATGTTTGGGTTCTTTTTCACTTCATAGTTCTTGTATTTCTTTTGTTCATTGACCAGGTAAAAGGTTTCATCGTCATCCATTATAAATGTATTGAGTGAGACACCCAACTTTTCCGCAAAGCGGAGGAGAATTCTGTTAAAACATGTAAAGATAAATTCACATTTAAAGACAAGAAAGAGGAAAATCTTAACTGTATTGGTAAACATGGATGCATTTGATGTTTAGAAGTACTTTACTTACTTGTGAGAACTTGGGATTCTCATGGCCCCTAGCTCCACATACCAGCCCTCTTTGTGATTTCTGAAGGTCTCCACCCGGCCTCCAACCCGACCGCTTGCCTCCAATATGGTCACCTTGTTTAGACATAACATGCTACATGTTACTGTCTTTTCATAAATTGTGTCCGCTTTGGTGATCTGATCCCATAAACCTCACAGACTATATTTTGTCAAGAACAAAATAAACTATAAATAATATAGGAAATATTTACTCACATTGTGTCCTGCATCTTGGAGTAGCTTTGCTGCGGTCAATCCAGCCATGCCAGCTCCAACAATGATTACATGAAGAGGTGTATTAGTGCGGGGGAGGCCATTTTCAAGAGTTTCTAACAGTTGGTTATAGTCATCATCATTTAAGCATTCTGCCAAAAGCTCCCTTGGACATAGACCACGAGCACCTTCAAACACAGAGAAAAATCAAACAGAGATAATGACTGATCACAAATGTATTTTAGGTTATTAAAAGGTGATACCGTATTTTCACGACCATAAGGCGCACCGTACTAAAAGGCGCAGTCTCAGTTATGTGTGCCATTTCTGTATTTAACACACACATAAGGCGCACCGGACTATAGGGCGCGTTTTTTATATACAGGTACATGTCCTCTACTACGTTTAAATACCTCTACTGCGTATTTAAAAATACAGCGGGAGCAAAACTGAGTATGATTGTGCTTTATTCATGTATTTATTACAAAGTATTAATCAAACCTGGGAGCTGGCCGTGAGACAGACACATCGCTGATGACAGAGCTGTGATCACTCATAAATTAACTTAAAATCCTGAAACCTGCCGACGGAATATGTTCGCTTTTATTACCGGTATCCTGGTGCCTGCAGTTTAAATTATTTAGATGAAAAACACCTGCCAGCCACCGCGGTGAACCCGGAAGGCTGCCCAGCCTAGAGGCTGCTGTTGAAGGGATTTCTACTGTCGGTGTACCGCTGGTATGTGGGGGTCTGAGCGCCTCCGACAGAAATAGATAATCTGGATGAACTGACTGCAATTATTAAGTTTTCAGGTGGACTTTCTCACTTAAAAACATATTAAAACTACTTTATTCCCACTGATCACAGCAAATATAGCTGCAAGATGTAGATTATTTAGATGAAAAACACCTGCCAGCCGCCGCGGTGAAACCGGAGACCCGGCCCAGAGGCTGCTGTTGAATTAAGTTTTCAGGTAGAAAAATAGAGTGGGAGCAAAACTAAGTATGATTGTGGTTTAGTCATGTATTTATTACAAAGTATTAATCAAACCCATCAAAGTCATCATCCTCTGTTTCTGAATTAAACAGCTGCGCTAAATCAGACATGCCAATTTCCCCTTCTTCGCTGTCAGAGTCACTTTCCGTGCCGTGCGGCTCCTCAGAAATAATGCCGGCTTTTGCGAAAGCTGAACAACAGTGCCAGCAGACACGTTAGTACAAGCATCAACAATCCATCCGCAAACGGCTGCGTAACTTGCCCAGCGCTGCCTTCCACTTTTCATTAAACTGTGGTCTCCGTCTGTCATCCATCGCTCCCACGCCGCTCGCAGCCTTATTTTGAACGGCCGGTTCACACCGATGTCGAGCGGTGGAAGTTCCTTTGTCACACCCCCCGGATAACAGCGTTCATTTGATTCACCTTTTTTTTCACATCGGCTGTGAGATGGGCATGCAGTCACAGATTAACAGCGATGGTGATGCGTGGAAAAAACCACCTGGTCTCCTCACATACACCTGCCTCAGCCACTCTTTCATCATCTCCTCATCCATCCAGCCCTTTTCATTTGCCTTAATATCATATGTCATCAGAGCGATGTGTCTGTCTCGCTGTCAACTCCCAGATCAGCTTCTCTGATTGGTTGATGCGGCGCGTCCAGCAGCAAAACTTACATTTTTTCATCTCGAGGCGTTGGCAGATGCTTAAACGCTCCCGACGCGCAGCGCCTGCTGCTCAAAACGCGCTGCGGGACCTTTTGCTGCGCCTATACGCGCGTCAACCATTGACTTTGCATGTAAACACGCTGCTTCAGCTGCACCTGCTGGGTCCGGTTCACACCGATGTCGAGCGGTTGAATAACAGCGAGCACAGCTTAATTTGTTAAACCATGTTTTTCACATCAGCTGTGAGATGGGCACGCATGGAGTTACAGATTAACAGCGATGGTGATGAGTGGAAAAAAACCACCTGGTCTCCTTACATTCAGCCACTCTTTCATCATCTCCTCAATGAGGTGGTCTCAAAAGTCGCAGTTACAACACACATAGGGCGCACCGCACCAAAGGGCGCACCGCACATTTTGAGGGGAAAAAAAGACGTTTAAGTGCGCCTTATAGTCGTGAAAATACGGTAAATCATTTTACAGCGCAATGAAGTATTAGCCCCAATAAAGCGATTTTTATCGCTTTGCCTGTTCAGTCACACTGTTTCATATCAGCAGATTTGAAAGGCAGAAAAGTTATAGAGTAAACTCAGAAACAGCATTTAAATTTTTTTAGGTTTAAAGTCTGATCAGACATAAATCATTATTTTGGATTCTACATGTATGTCTGCACCTAAAACAACATTGGGAGATGCTGGAGGTAAACTGGAGCCATCGAGTGAAGAGTCTGCACCTGAAAGGTTAATCAAAGGCTTGTGAGGTTATTTATGTTTACTTATTGCTTCAGTCATTGACATGCAGAATAAAATCTCACTTAAGAATGTAAGAATTTCAATAAACTAAATGAAGTGAAATGAAACTTACATGTAATAAAGCTGCAGATAGCAGACGAATCAGCATGAAGAGCTTCGTCATCTTTGCTTCTATCCCTCTTCAGATTTCTTTCCAAGTGATTTTCTAGACTGGGGCCAATTGTTTTTAAAGCCATCGGCTTCACCTTAAAAAAAACCCAACGGCTCCAAGGATAAATAAACTATGAACCCAAACAAACCTAGTTTGTCACTGTAGAAATTACTTGGACTCATGACAAGTTTGTCCAAGTAAAAAGAAATCGAACTGATAAACAAGTAAACTATGAGTCAATGTAAGCGATGACAAATGTATGCAAGGTTGTGCAAAATAAAATAAAAGCTGTAATGTGCAAAGGTCTTAGCCTTGAAATAGGCCTTCTATTTGTATGTTGTCCTGATTTGTACTTTACTCAACTGAAAATGGGATATTTCGCTTGTAAAAAACACTATACAGTACCCTTGCATTTCTCTGTCTCAAACATGTATTTCAGTTACCGTAGCTGCAGTGTTGAAAAGCCTCGACAACTCACATGTAACCATGTCATCCGATATTTCACTTTTACCCGAGGTGAAAAGATTAATAATTTCTTTAATTTGCAAAGTGAATCATACAGTAAAACATTAAAGAAAAAGAAAAAGGGCAAGTATTATGGTATTAAGGTGTTTGGCCCACATAGAGACACAGACGGGGGAAAACATAGCAGTTTAAGATGTTTATTAGATTACAGAAAATAAATGTCAAATCAGAACAGTGGCCGCAGACGAGGTTCGGAATGTCAGTGTTTGGAGTTCTGCGGGAGGAAAGAGGAAACTGATTAAGACTAAGAAAAGCAAAATATCGCCAGGTATGGATGACCTATCCGGGAAGGGATAGGTCATCCCTACCTGGAGGAATGGGTTCTGTAACTGACTGCTTTCCAATGGGAGGAGGTGGCTGAGCGACAGGTGGGACTTTGGCGGGGGTCCGAGCAGCATCGCAGCGGAGGCAGCTGACTCGACTTGTCTGACTCGGTAGTACCGAGGGGGCTGGAGGGGAACGCCAGAGCAGAATCTGAGCAGCAGAGATTTAGTGACCAGTCTTCAGAGTTTGGAGACAGGCGGGTGAGCAATCCAGAGCTTGACGAACTGAGGGAGACAGAAAACTTGTAGAATCAGGAACCCAAAAAGTCAGATTTCAGATATCTGTCGACATGACAGAGGCCTTGGCATACCACAACGGTTTAACACTCTGGCGTCCTTCAGCTGACTGAATGCTCCATTTAAGCACCAGTAGAGCAGCCCCAATGAGCCACAGGTGCGGGGCCACGCCCACCTGTTGGCAACAACCACCTGTTCAAGAGAGTAAGCCGAGCAGAGGAACACCGAACCCTGACAGCAAGAACACAGACACTGCAGTCAAATGAATGTTACATGTTTTTACACGGTTCAAAATAATGCAATAATAATAATAATAATAATAATAAGGCAAGAAATATGTTTTTTCAATAAAATTTATTTATATATTACCATTAAAACCATCAGTTTTTATTCGACTCCACATTTACAAGACTTAATGCAGGACATAAAATGTTTTCTATATGACAGAAATTCCTGTTGATTGGAGCAGAAATCCAGATTTGGAAAGTAAAAACTAAGATAAAACATAAAACCATTGTTAAATTGGTTCTAAGGTAACAAAGAAAATTAGAAATGTTCAACATCAAAGTATAGCTGAGGCTCTGGTGGTTCAGTAAGTATACCCTCATGACCTGTCTCTGAGTGCCTGTTTATATTTACGTCCACGTTCAAAATCTAAAGAAGAATAAATTAATCTATAACATTTTTTGCGGGGGATTAGTGAGTGGGTGAATCCTGTCACCGTTTTTTTTTTTTTTTGTAGAGGGCATCTGACAAACAAGCTTAAAGAGAGAAATAAGTGAAATTGTTCATTTTCACATAAAACATTTTAATCTAATAACCCTGCTTTTACTCATTTCTTTTCTTGTCAATACACTTACTCAATAAATTGTTCACTATATAAACACAGATGTTTGATTTGGAATAGAATAGAACTGATTAATGTCCCACAGAGGCGAAATTCAGCTGTATACACATATGGACAAAACTATTAGTACCCCTCATTTAATGAAATAAAACAACCCAAAATATTCACATAATTATCTTGAGTCTGACTAAAGTAGTAAAAATAAATTGAGAATAAACACTCTTTTTTAAGCTATTCTTCAAAAGAATGATTAAAAAAAAGGAATTCATGAAATAGGCCTCCACATAAATTATGGTATAACTTAAATATTTTGTTGCACAACCTTTTGAGACAATCACTGGAATCAAATCAATCAGTTCCTCCAACTGTCAGTGAGACTTCTGCTCCTCTCATTTAATTAACATTAATATTTTACATTTTTATCACCATTTTCTTTTTTTTACCAGTCATTTATTACAGCTGCATGACATTTTTCCAGTACGGTGAAGATACATCAGTGGTAACACTAAACTGTTACAGAGATTAAACCAACTCAAACCTGTCTTTGCTACACATTGGACATTGAATGGTAATCGCTCAACAACAACCTGAAGTAGAAGCATAACAAACCACAAGCAAAGCATGCTCCATAGAAAGATAATAGTGTGAAGAGCTCTCTGCTTTGATTGGTCAACTCGCTCTGTTTTTTTGAGCCCAGGTGTTGGAAGAACCAGAGTATGAATTGCATAGAAGCTACAGAAAGATGTGGCAAATATGGACAATTCAATTCAATTCAGTTTATTTATATAGCGCCAAATTCACAACACATGTCATCTCAAGGCACTTTACAGTTCAACCAGATCATACAGTCAAATTGATACAAAGTTTTCTATCTAAGGAAAACCAGTTGATTGCATCGACTCATTGACTCAAATACAATCCCTCACACTAAGCATGCTTGTAGCGACAGTGGAGAGGAAAAACTCCCTGACCCACAAGGTCAAAAGGCACAGCAAAGAGACGGAGTCGTAAACAGAACTAATGCCTAACTGCAGGGATGTGAGTGCAAAGCTCAGTAGCCAAACACCACCAATTATAGCTATTTTAATCCGATGTCCACGTTTGCTTTTTAGTCCATGGTAGATTACGGGATGAACTACAGCCAGGTAACGTTCCATGCAAGTCAGAACATGAAAAATGATCTCTCCGTAGAAGGCAACATGAACAAAACTGCTTCCTACAGATGAAAGTATGGTACAGCTTTGAAAAAGGAGGCAGAAGAAACCAAAGATCCAGAAGAGCTCCATGGCAGCCATGTGGAAAGTGAACAAGTCAGAATGGCTCCAAACGCAATGCTGCTGTCGCCATTGCTGGTAGCACAGGTAGCGTAAGTAGATGCAAAGAGGAAGAAGAAGGATGACCTTGATCATGCGGTTACCAACACTGATGTAGTCACATATGGAGACTTCAGTGATGGTGTTGGAAGAATTAACAGACATATCTGCTGCAAATAGTTAAACAAACATGCAATCAGTGAAAGTAAGGCAGCAAAGGCATCATAGAGCATGAGGTCAAATACCAAGTCCAATCTAAATAAACTTTTCAAGTGTCTGGAGTCCCATTTTATGAAACAATCTAATTTTGGAAAAAAAAAACTGTTAAACATTTTATTACTATTTTATTACCTTTTTCTAGTTTGGATGGGTCTTATTTTCCCAATTAGTATTCTCCCAATCATGCTGATAGATTCTATTATTACAGTATCAAAGTTAAGTTGCATTTCACCATTTTTTAACTATGCATCGTTTCACTTTTTCAAATAGAAAATAAAATGCAAAATATAGAATTTCAAAGAAAACGTACCTGTTGTTTCTTTCTCGTCAGTTTCACTGATATTCCCAGTTTGACCCTAATTGGGTTCAACTCAAGCCTGCCTGGTGGGTGTGTCTAAAATTCCAAATGTCATTTCTGCCTCTAAGTCTGAACTCTTGTTTTGCATGTTTAAAGCAAACTTTCAGTGAATAAATGGTACTGGGGTAAATCTCCATCAAAATAAAGCACGGGAAACCTATAAATAAAGTAGTAATTTTCCCATTTATTCTTTAGATAGCTTGTGAGATAAAGCTTTATTTACATGTTTTCATAGGTCTCTTGATATGTTCCATTAAACTTGATTGAAACAGCCTTTACACAAAAACGGATAGTTTATTCAAACAAGGCCATCTGATTTATTGTGCTTTTGTACTTTTATGTCTTCAGTATAATGATTCGGGACTTTTTGAGAGGCTGTCAATACTCACTCTCGCCACCCTCTGATTTAGGGGGGAAGTGCTTGCTACACAAAATAATGTTAAAAAATTCTTTTAAAAAAAATTCCTGCATCCAGATTATGATGTAGATCATTACAAAAATATA
Source organism: Cyprinodon diabolis (assembly GCA_030533445.1). Taxonomy (NCBI): domain Eukaryota; kingdom Metazoa; phylum Chordata; class Actinopteri; order Cyprinodontiformes; family Cyprinodontidae; genus Cyprinodon; species Cyprinodon diabolis. The sequence goes on along the minus strand of CM060075.1, from coordinate 42,190,689 downwards.
ATGGATTTTCCATCGATATGATGGGCACCTTCTCTGAGAATGTCAGCAAAATCAATAACTTCTTCAGCTTTTTTTTAGACAGTCTAAAACAGGTAATAAAATGTTCCCCTGCTTTTTAAAAATAAAGAGCAGCCAAAGAACTGCCAGCAAACAAACTGTAATACGCTACCTAACCAGTAGGTGGTGACAGATTAATTTAGCACATTGCAGTAGAAATAGGGGACACCCAGAGCAAAGTTTGGATACAATTGTAGCTAAATTTTTTTCATGCATGATAAAAATTAAGAGCAGGAGGCATAAATCATATTGTGTCAGACATTTGCATGAACACCCCCCCCCCCCTCCCCCCCCCGTCAGTTGGGACACATTCTTAAAAAGTTAAGCTTCTCCTTTAATCAGTCATATTAACAGCCACTGTACCATTTTGACCTTACAGCTATACTCAGCCCGTTATTTATTGTGTATATCGACTTTTCCCCACTTTAGAACTAAACAAACATGGTCGCTCACCCTGCTGATCAGCTCTCTTCACTGCCATCGAAGGCTCCAACGTGTTTTCTTTTCAGGTGCTGCGTCATAACAGTGGTGCTTCCGTGTTATGTTAATTTGTTTTTACAAAAGTTGCATGTTACGACTTATTTTGCTTTACAAAGCGCAGGCTGTTTTAATTATTGTGATCAATTTGCGCCGTCAATCCCGGCGCATGTGCGCTTCATTTGCAGTCTGGACGTTGAGGGTAAACATCCCGCGGTTCTGACTGCAGCGCTGAGAGGGACTCCTGCGGGAGAACGGGGTTGCGATGGGGGAGGCGCCCCACGGCAGCAGCTGCCGACGGCGGCGGATGACGCATTAATCGCGCGACACAATTAATCGATGATGAAATTCGTTGCCAACGCTTTTAAAAATCGATTTTTATCGATTTCATCGATTCGTTGTTGCAGCCCTAATATATATATATATATGTTATATTCTATTTTACTTGTTATATTCTATTTTATGAACCTCAAATCTGTAGTCCAGCAAACAGTTATTCTGAATTTTTAAATCAGTTTTTAAGAGTTATAGCTGTTTTTATTTCTTTTATATTTGTATTTTTGTATCTTTTAAGTAGACAATTTTAAGATCTGTCCAGGGACAACAGATGAAAAATAGCCTTTTGGCTAATTCTGGTGCATTTGCAGGAATGCTTTTTAATGTACACTGTTCCTGTCAAACAAATAAATAAGTTAAAATTAAATAACTTAAATACAGCTCCACAAAAGTTAGGGTATCACACATTAGTCATCAAAGAAAATGAATATAAAACAGTCCTAAAAAAACCAAAAATCTTTAACAAAGGATTTCTATTTCTATTAAAGATGGAAGAGATCAGGTTTCAAAGCAGTGCTGCTCGTACCATGGATGGAAGAGAAAGTAGAGAGGGAGGATGAGGTAAGTTTTTCCCACCATCATTGTTAGAGAGGAATGAAAAAATATCTATTTTCTGGAGCAGTTGTAGAAAAGACTATTGTCAAAGCTGAAGATCTCTAAATACAGGGATTGGATAAATCAATTACATGATTAGACACATCGTCTAAAAGAGCGAAAAGATATACATTCAATTAATCAGTATTTGTTTTTATAAATATTTCAACAAACTGCAGATCTCTTTGAACTTAGCAGGGAAATTTAACGACAGCATTACAAAGAATGTTTGTTATTTAATCTACAAAGACAATATATATAGAAAATATTAAAACAAAAACAAATCTGTTGTTTTCAGTTAATTACAATGGTTTCCATTTAAACTTTTGTCAATAAGAAATAGATTTCTTAATTTATCAGGACAATTAAAATTGAGTCACCTTTGTCAGTACTTTAATGTATAGATAATGACCTTTGATACAAATAATTAAATGCCACATTTAATACACAAAACCCTTTACATCTGAATCTGATGCTAAATCTCCCACATTTGACCTAAACTTCTACAAACTAAAATTAATCTGTGTTATGTCACTTCCAACAACACAAAGTAGCATATTTACATAAAAAAATATCAACAAAAATGCAAAATAACTCTTATTAAAGATGTAAAAAGGGAAGCTTTTAAAAAAAATATATAAATATAAATCCTAGTGAAAAAGACACATTTCTAATTTTCCCAATCAACACTCAGTTTGTTTGCTTTCTTAATTTTGCTTTAAGAGTCAACATTATCATCCAGAGCAAAGAAACACATAAACTAAAGGCTTATGACCTTTTATTAGGTGATTTATTCACATCAATTCCAAAACAGTAGGCTACAACAAAATAACTAAGACCAAGCTCTAACAACCAAAAACAAACATATATGAAAACATATTGTGTCTCCAATTTACCTTTACATGCTAACTATGTTTATATATGTAAACTCAGCATTCAAACCAAAAGTATTTATGTGTGCTGATATTTATGTGTGTTTTCATGAATCAAACTTTTCCCCCTAGAAAATAAAATCTAAAATCTGCCTTCTGTATGTTATCTCACAAAGATAACAGACGGATTGAACTAATTACCATACTGATCTTAATATAGAACGACCCTGATTTTTTATTTTTATTTTTTTACTGTGTCCTGTCTTTCCAGGACCACTTTTTAAGAACATAACAAAAAGACCAAAACGAAACAAAAAAGACAGATAAACTCAAATTTATCTTGTTTGAAGAAACTATTTTGTATTGCGGTGCTAAGAATGTAATTAAAATAATTTTGTAGTAAAAGATTTGTGCAGTGAAACAAAAAGTAAAAAAAAACATCGACACATTCAAGTGAAATCTTCAACTCCAATGCAAGCTGAACTTTTTTCTCATGAAACGTCTCAAAAATCTGCATGACTCACAGGCGTCCTCTGTCCTCCTGCTCTCACCCTGCAGCTCTGCAATTATTCAACATATTCTCATTATCAGTTCGTATGAAATCGTACGAAAAGTTATGCACACTATTTCGTACATTTTGGACATTTTTCCTCGAAAAAACAGATCAGTGCGCATGCGCAGGCAGACAGACAAAAAAAGCAGATCCGCGGACGGACGTAAAACTGGGAAAAACAGTGCAATAATTACTTCATGATGTCTCTCACTAGGTTGCTTGCTGTTTTGCATCTTAGGGTTAGGGTTACAGTTAATTGTATTTTAAATTCTATGTTATTGAATGGTGCGTAACATGCGCATGCACAAGGATATCTTGTCAAGAGGCAAGACATACAAATACGACGAAATACCACGAAAAAAACGTCTAAAACGTACGCAATTACGGTGCATAACTTTTCGTACGATTTCATACGAACTGATAATGGGAATAGGTTGAATTATTTGATAAACTTTTCTTTTGCTGTTTGCATTTTTCCGGTCTTTTTGAACATGTCATCTTCTGACATTGCACTCCGTAACTCTGTATTTATTTGCTGCCTGCCAGCTGTATAATGCTTCCACCATTATTTTAAAATGGGCCTCAAATGTCTGCAAACATGTCTAACTTTTGTTCCACTCCCTTCTCAGGGGTATTTCTGCATTTGTAGAATTCTTTTCACTTCTTCTCTGTTGTGATAGAAAGGTGACCCCAGCTACAGTGAGGTCACCTGCTTTACAAAAAACCGGCGCCCTCTGCTGTTGCGTTCGTGTAGTGACCCCAGACAACTGTCAGCCCGTTCGACCCCGATTTTAAAAAGACCCCACATTTTCACATCGTTTTTAACGGGAAAAAAAACGTTTCTTATATTCAGCCGAATATTTGTCTCACAGAATGTGGAAACAGATGTTTTCTTTTCACCCAAAATTTATATTTATGGCCATATTTTTTTCTTCTTCAAAGTGAAAGCCTGAAAAACCAATCTGATCATTATTGCTTGTTTCATAAACAACATAAAACACAGTTAAAGTACCATGTTAAACGCACTGAAGCTAATTTTTTTGCCTTGCCTTTTAACTTTTAAATAACTATATATTTATTAATCTTTCAAACAAAGCATTTTCATAACCTTATGACTATGTAATTTAGTATATCCAAAAAGAACTTCATTTCCAATCACTAATGGAACATTTATCAATACTATTTTATAGATTTCCCAGATAGCCAACATTTTAAATACATCTGAACTATTTTTTTCATGCAGCTAAATACGAATGCATACTTTTAAAAGTTTTTTGCATTCAAAATGTCCCTTTGTTTTCATTTTTTATGATTTGTAAAATAATAATATGTCTGCTCTGTGAAGATACATTAGAGGCATCACCAAACAGTAAGGCAGATTACAAAAACCAAGAAACCCTCTTACAAAGCATATAATAACAAGATCTTGTTGAAAAAATTCAACCATAGTAATAGAAGCTAGTAAGCAAAAGAACCATATCCACTGCAAACTAGATATGGCTGTGATGGTATAGAACAACCTTTGCTTTGATTGGTCAAACTGCTTCATTCCTTTATTGCCTTCTCCAGGCCCTGGACGAATCAGAGCCCAAAGAACTGAGAAACTGCAGTAAGATGAAAGTATTATTGCCAAACCCAAAATACATATCAGGATAAAGTTTGTGAGTTTAAATAATTCACCTATACTAAGACATGTGATTCCAAAAGAAAGCAGCCAGACACAGACTATGCTGATGGTTCTCACCCTTAGCCCATAGGTGTTTTTCATCCTCATATAAGTAATTGGCAGAACCACGGCAATGTAACGCTCTGCACAGATAAGGGTATGAAAAAAAATCTCTCCATAATATGCGTAGGAACACATAAACACTGAGACATTAAGCAATACTTTCATCCCATAGTAGTGGCCACACATTTCCAAGGGGTATCCAAGGACCCATAAGAACTCCATGGTGACCAGGTGGTAGGTGAAGATGTTAAAATTGCTCTCTGCTTTAAAGGAATAATGCTGACACCATTTTTTGAGACCTACATAGATGACCAAGGTGGACAGAGGAAGGAGGAAGATAAATCTGACTGTAGAAATGGCAATGATGATGTCACAGCGCTGGAACAGGAGATTACTGGTGGTGACTGTTGAGTTTTCTGACATATTCTTCATACCGACGGCTGAGCTCTAAACAAACATTAGAGCAATCAATCAACAAGCAAGAGTTTAACACTGAACATTAAAAAAGATTTAAAAAAACTATTTTTAACAGAAAAGTTCTGCAGTCACACTGACTTGATTACATTCCAGTGTATTTTCAAATTATTTTAAATGCATTTGTGTCTTTTTTGATTTTGTCAATTTTTGACACTTCTTTTACAAAACCAATTTGATTTTTAAAGTGGACCAGAAGTCTTATGATAATATTTTTGGCAACATCCAACACAGTAATTATTTGTAACCAATAAATGCAATTCTCGGTTCTAGCTACAGTGATAGCAGTTAAAAAAAGACCAGATAAACACACAAACCTTGACAGATATTTAGCAGATTGTCCTGGCTTCCAGGTCTTGGTGACTGCTTCTCTTTTCTTTTCCAATGCTGAACTTTGGCTTCCTTACTAGAAATGATGCTCATTGGTCAGTGACAAATTTTTTATTTGCATATCGGAACCAGTATTAAGATTTCATTTCACTTAGTACACTCTATTTATTTTTAAATTGAGGCGGTTAAGTCAGGGATATTCAAATATGTTGTTTCTTAAAGTCAATCAATCATATTAATCTATTTAAAAGGTTTTTTTTATTGAGACTGATTTCCATGTCACCATAACAGCAACAATAAAGCAGTTTAGTTTTGCATTATATTAGACAGGATACAAATGACCTGTAATTATTTATTTGAATAAAAAAGTCCTTGCCAGTTGAACATGATACTTTCATAAACTGGCTCTGGTTTTCTCGTTTTTGTTCTTTTCAAGGGAAATATTTGATTGCATCTAATTGTACATATGTACCATATATACATTGCATAGTTTGACATGACATTATGGGGATTTCACACCTGACGACAGCGTACTGCCTTTGCAGGAGTGGTAAATGTGTAGTAATGACTAGTTCTGCCTCTATATAGATAGGCGTAGTGTAAAATTGGTCTTGATATTGAAGTCTTGTGTTACTTGTTGATGCAGTAATCATGTCTGGAAGGTAGATAAACATTCTTTCTACCCTCTATAGCTGACCAGTCAGCTGTAGCCTCTCTCCACTCTTGCGCTGTTTTACCGGTGGATCAGAACAAATTTTTCATCATATCTTTATTATTCTTAAATTTAAAAAAAAAAAAACCCTGAATGTTGGAATTGTAACTATACATTTATATGTTTAAATCAATTCTTTTCATCACAATGTTTTTTTTTTTTTTTATCACTACTGCTTACCTTTAAATAGTCTAGAGAACTGTACTTAACGAAATATCTTTTTGTTTATACTTGTCTGTATAAAATGACCAAATAAAATCTGTCTCAGTCTAAGTCTAAATCATTATGACTTTAACAATGTGTAAGATCTACTGTCTACCACTGGTTGCACTGTGGTTAGCACAATGCTATCTATAGCCAAAAATAATAAAGTTTTAAATTCTCTACTATGACATTTTTATCTCCGGAAAATATGAAGTGCAGAAAACTAAGTTGGAAGTAAGTTATATCTATTGGCAACCAACTCTGGGTAGAAAGAAACCAAAATCTCCAAGTAATATATAAAAAAAGAATGACAAAACATCATAATTTAATTATCACCAAGACTTTGAGCACACTTTAAATTTTTTATTTGTTTGTTTTGTATATGTTTGCACTGAATAACACTTTATTTGACGATTCTCACACATCCAGAAGACATGAAGGGATTTTCCACAAAGCAACATAAGAAGTATCTGGAAATCATTGGACAGAATAAGGCAAAAAACCAAAAACTAATTCAAAAAAAACAAAAAAAAAACAAAACAACTACATCTAAACTATAAGTCAAACAATTTGAACTTTTGGTCCTGGTTGAGCCTCTGTCAAACTAATTTGTATACAAGGCCATTTCGTCACTGTCAAGCCTTTAACAGAGCCAGTTACATCTGTATAAATGATTTAATACAATTATTTACAAGAAGCACAATGTGGTTGTATTATTATTATTTACTCCCATTTGTTACACATTTTTATCCACTTTGTACAGTTTTAATTAACATTTGCTTCTACTTTAGGACATGATATGCCACTTTTGTCTCTTGAGTGATAGGTCTTATTTAGTCCCAGGCCTTAAGCTATACACATAGCCAGGATGGTCCCTACAGTTGCTGCTTAACTGCTACCATGCTGTTTCACTCCTACCGTGTACAAGCTAACATTTTAATTTACTGTATAAGTCTGCGCTGCTTGCTACATATGCACAAAATACGTGTGCTGTGTTTCTAGACCACGGTTCCTCAATTTTGGTTCTCAGGGTGTGGTGTTCTGCATCTTTTACATGTGCCTCTGCTTCAACATATCGGAGTACTCATCACTCTAAATGGGGATGAACCTGACTGACCATTTCTATAGCAACTGAGTGATTTCAACTTGTATTTTCCCAAAGTGTAAATGTTTTACTGTGCCATGCACACATTCACTCTTCCTGTTGGATTCATGATAATCCTATCAAATTACTTGGTGGTTTTGGAACTATGCAAAAAAGTAGAGAAGAGCAGGTAGTCTGCCCAGCTTTTTTCAATTTCAGGTTTTTAATCAGTACAGACATTGTGCATCCTAATTTTCTTTAAATTAGATCAGATTCATGCAGCTGACATTGTACCATTGTTCAAGGCTTGCTAGTGAGTTGGAGAAAGCTCTGTTTCTCGTGGTGATGAGGTGGGCCGGAGGGCAAATATGACAAAAGAGAAGATAATGAGGCAGAAGTGGCTGTTTACAATTGTCTGAAACCAAATTGATATTAGCCCACTCCCTTATGAACTGTTATAGTAGTATGGTGGGAAGACTGAAGGTTGCAGATGCTCTTATCTTCTTATGGTGTTGCGCCCATGGGGCATCTAGGTGTTTTACCTAGTGTTGCACCGATATTAGTATCGGGACGGGCCCCGATCCAGCACTAAAATGGTGGTATCGGTATTGGCGAATACGTACATATAGGGCACCGACACTATTTTGAGAGCCAGAAGTTTTTTTTCTGCTTCACAAAGGTAGGCAGCAGCTTGACAAAGCCGTGATGGAAATTATTTTACATCCAAGTAGTATGCAATTCTTCATATATATATACACACACACACACACACACACACACACACACCCACACACACACACACACACACACACACACACACACACACACACACACACACATCAATTTCAAACAGATAGTATTGGCCGATACTGCACAGCCGAGTATCAGGTATCTGGGCCCAAAAATGGCATTGGCGCAACACTAGTTTTAACACCGACCCTTTTCCATGTAAGGTGGTTGAAAATCTGCACTTTTCCAACAGCACTTGTTTCCTCTGTGTTGCAATCACTGTACTTATCTTAAAGTATTGTCTGATTGAACTGTCCGTGTAAAAGGCCTTGAGATATGTGGAGTTGGGAAATTAAAATATATAGAAAAGCTCACAGGTGCACTCCATCAACCTCATGCAGGAGCTGTGTTCATAAGGAGCCTGCCGCTACACCTTTGATGTTTTGTACACATGGTATATCTTAAGCCCATGTTCTTTCTTTACCTGTTTCTAAGAATAAACTAATCTTTGAGTTTATCTCCGGTTTTTTCTCCACATATTTAGACGTGGGTGCTGTTCAAAGTTTCCCAAGATTCAAGTATCAGGATTGTTCCGTGGTTTCCAACTCTGGCTGGCAGGACTCGAGACCTATCCATCTCTCACCGAACACCTTTGAATTACGACAAGAACCATGTCAGTCTGTTGCTCTCAGGTTCGTTTTTCAGGTTCACCAAGTCTTTCTGGTGGATTTCCCAAAGCTAATTCTAAAATCTAGGTAAAACTAAGTTCCTGGATCCTGACTGTCATTATCCCCTTGCTGATTATTTGACACATGCTACCTTCATTTGGTCCGGTAAAGAGGATCGTTTCCGATTAAAAATTGGAAATTACATGATTTTCAATGGCTTTTGTTGTGGTAAAGAAGAGGAACATGTTAGATCCAGATATTATCCTGACCTGCTATTTGGATAAGGCAGTAAGAGACTTCCTAGTTCATCTGATACAGGCAGAAGAGGATGCATTGACTGAAAACAAATAATAAAAATCAATGTATAAATTATTTTTGAAATATAAGGTTCAATAGATAGTCTTTGGCTGTCAATGACATATGGGATGAATTTCTAAATTTGATTTTGCTGCTTAAAGGGAAGCCATGCATGGATGGAATTGAAGTTGTGTTGCATGATATATTGATATTGGCATCGGTATCAGCTGTTATTCGTAAGTTTTTATATATTATTGTTTTTTTAACCCTTTATAAATGATGCACTAAAGGCAGGCATCTGTCTATAACTATAAATATCAGTGTACTGTGGTACCCTTTTGTTCTCATCAATAGGAAAGCATTCAATAAATATATGTTTGAGCTCAGTTTTGGAAAATATAAACCCTATTGAAAGCGTGAGTAGCTGTAGGTCCATCAGCCACTATCCTTAGAATGTCCCCACCACTTTTCATTACAAAGAACACCCTTGCATCAAGGCATCAAAACCTTTAAGCAACCTTGATGGGAAAATATATCTGAAACCATCTACGACTCATTCTAACTGAACATATCATAGATTGCCCCTGTGCTAAATCTGGATTGCTGTTTATTTACACGATTCTGTTAAATATTTTTTTTATATCTGTTTGAGTCTCCTGAGTTGTGTTCTGGATGTGGGTTGGATATTTACCTAACGCCTTGACAAATGTCTACCGTGGTCAAATAGATCACCTTCCAGTAGAGCATAGAGGGTGCCCAGAAATCCAGCCGACCTGACCTCACACTTGACATGTAGTCAATTCATGGGGATCCAAAGATTAGAGAAAACTTTTCCCATTAAAACTTTCAAGAGTGCTCAGCTGCATAGTTATCACTAGATTAAAAAAAAAAAAGCTTTTTTTCCCTGTCTTTCAGCGTCACTTTTTCTGGAACTTGCTTGTTTATGGGAATACTAAACTGGATTGCTAAAAATAAGTCATGTTCAAGAGTGCTACATATAAATAAAATTAACATGGAGTACAACAATGTAGTATTTATGTTCCTCAATAACTTTTCATTCTTTTCCCAGAAAAGGACCAAGCCAAGTAGCCCAGTTTGAAAAATACATTTTAATCAAATATAAAGTTCTACTGTTATAATTACAAATAACAAAATAACATGCTGCTGTCATTTGTACATATCTCTGGTGTTGCTGCTATTTTCACGCTACCGTAAAAATGTCCACAGCTGTATATTCATTATTTATTCTTTGGGTGACAATATTTATATTCATAAAAACACTTTACAGTACAGTATTTTATGTTGTTTATTGACTTACTCTGCCACTTATTCTGTTTTTTTTTCATTAAACACCTTTAAGGTCTTCATTTGTGTGACCACGTTTGGTGTAATGCTGCAGCAACACCACAATTTCCCCATTGTGGGACAATAAAGGGATTTTCTATTCTATTCTAATGATAACCGCTGTGAATATATCTGGTACTGCTTATTTATTAACATATTTTTCAGAGTGAAATACAGATTTTAACAGTGCACATTATGACAGAAAGAAGGACAAATGAAAACGATTCACACCATTTTGTCCTCCGGAGGGGGGAAACAATTATTTACATTTCGAATTCCTACACTTGATAAGTTCAGCGCTACATCGTCACACATCTCCGTTTTCCTCCAAATATGGCCCCTCTATTTGAGCCCTATTTATACCTTCCTGAACCATATTGTGTGTGAGTGTTTGTGAAATATATGTGTGTCTGTTTGGCTCTGATTTTCCTAAGTATGTATGCGTGTGTGTAGTGTGTGTGTTCTGGCCAAAGATGGGCTCTGCTCCTTAAACATGAAAGAGATGTTTCCTGTTTTTGCCAAAATCTCTTGGCTCAAAAACCTACCGGTACATACAGGTCACAGGTTAAGATCTTGTTTTTGCAAAGATTCGTACATAACCTATGTTTTCCAATGTTTCTGCGTGCTAAAGTTCAAACACCCTGTCTTCTATCTTTTGTGTGTATGTTGCTAATTATATATGAGGCCTTGAATATGTTTACATAGTGTGAAAATTATATCACCACCAATTTCAACCCTTTATTTGGGAAGGCAAAATATTTCAAAATCTAAGGAACAACACAAATAAATGGAACATTTATTTTCTTTATCAGAATGTATATAAACATGTCCTAATTTACCTTAGGTGTTGTTTTATTGTAAATAAGTTTGACTAATGTAAGATTACTTAACCTTAAAGAGGAAAGTTTTCCATCACTCTGAGCCATAATGTTTTCTGATCAGGTTGGCAAAACAGTGCCGGAAGAAATAATTTAATCTAGCCAATTAATGCTATAATGATAAATGGAAACCTTTTATCATTCCTCCTTCAGAATCACAAAAAGTGACGTATCTCCTGATGCACATTGCCTATTTAAGGATACTTTTTCTTTACTTTCATTTCTAATTATTTCTGTGATAATTTTGCTGTTCTGTGAAGATATATCAGAGGAATCACCAAACAGTAAGGCAGATTACAAAATCCTACACTCACCCCCAACACACAGGCAGCAGCAAAATTTAACAGAGAAGATTGCACTATAGCTCTAGAAGGTAGTAGGCTTAAGAACCACAACCACTGCAAGCCAGATATGACTGTGATGATGTGAAATGCTCTTTGCTTTGATCGGTCAACCAGCCCATTTTCTTTATTGCTTTCCCCAGGTCCTGGACGAATCAGAGCACAGAGAACTGACAAACTGCAGAAAGATGAAACTATAATTGCAAAACCCAAAAGACATAATAAGGTAACGTTAAAGATTGGATATCTAACAAATCGAACACTTGTCACTCCCAAGGACAGCAGCCAGACAAAGACAATGCTGATGGTTCTGACCCTCACCCCAGATGAGGCTCTTATCCTCATGTAAGTAATGGGCAGAACCACAGCAATGTAACGCTCCACACAGATCAGGGTGTGAAATAAAATCTCCCCACACAGAGCATTGAAAGTCAGAAGCTGTGTTATATATTTTAGAATTTTCGAAGAATAGTTATGAGCACAAACTTGACAGAGGTATCCAAGCACCCACAAAAATTCCATGGCAACCAGATGATAGGTGAAGATGTCAAAGTGGCTTGCTGTTTTAAAGGAGCGCTGCTGAAGCCATTTCTGGAGACCTAGATAGAGGACAGCGGTTGATACAGGAAGGAGGAGGATGAATCTGATCCAAGAGATGGAAATAAAAATGTTGGTGCAGTGCTGCTGCAGTAGACTGCTGGGTGTGAATGAAGAGTTTTCTGATAGATTCATGATAATTGTAGCTTTTCTGTAAAGAAAAGGGGGAGAACATAACTCATATAGAGAGAAAAAGGAGAAAAATGTGTTTGCATAAAGCTGAAGTTTTATGCAATCAAACTGCTGCAAACTAACAGCTCTCAACATTTATATAAAATATTATTAAGCAGCTGAAATACACTGCGTAAACTGAGGGAACGTTCCGTACATTTGTGATAACTTGAACACATTAAATTAGTCAGAAATGAACTTGACTGTAGTCACACTGAGTTGATTGTATTTCAGTGATATTTACAAATAGTAGTATAAGTTAAAAATGATACTTTTCTGATTAGTTTGAAAATCTAAGTCTGGGTTAGAAGGACATTATAATTATTATAATTTTTTTAAGCAGCACTAAATCATCATGGTTACATTTATTGGCTACTAGCAGACCCTTATATTACCAAATTAGATTAAAAGTAGGGACGATTTCAATTAGACTATAAAATGTCAATAAAACTGTGAGTCTTTGTTCTACCTCTTAATCAGTCTTTACTAATTTTGTAGTTTTCCTTAGAATTTCCTAAATGCACTTCAAATGCATCCCTGTGGTGAGTTTATTTATTTTACTTCATGGTCATGTCACCCTCATCTCTTAGGACATGCTTTATAGGTGCTCACTTATTTATGAAGGTGTCCTTCTTTACCATCTGCTGTTGGGAGGTTGTGTTAGCTTCTGAAATTCGGTTTCATTTAGATCAAGCATATATAGGTAATATGAATCCTTCAATACATTTCACCAAGGAGGGAGCTACTTAAAGTAGGAGAAACAGAAGGATGGTGATTCTTAAGTAAGACTTTTAACAAAACAGTCTACAGTAGGTTGAGATTCATATCTTTGAAATAGTCTATTTATTTGACATTTTCTATGAATTAAGTATTTACAATTGTTACTTTTTATTTCTGTTTTTATCTGGAATTGCAATTATGAGTTCTGTTGTTTCCAATTTTGATTTGTAGAAAAGAAATGTTTTGAAAATTTTCAAACATTTTCACCACACAACATATGGAACATGATTTTAAATAAACATGCATACAAGGTTTTTTAAGCTGTTCTTGTAAGGAATCACACTACTAAAGCAGTTTGTAGCTCAACTTGCTTGGTTTAAAAAGAGAATGATGAATATTTAAAGACAAGATAAACACACAAACCTCAGCAGATTATTTCTATATAATCCTTGCTTCCAGTTCGCAGTGACATTTATGTCGTCTTCCAATGGCACACTTAGGCATTTTTATGGGCACACCAATGTTTTAGGTGGATTAGTCAAAGCTGGTCTGTTTGCATGGCGAGACCACTACATTTAACTTCATTATTAACTGCAATCTTTGTTTTTTTCATTTAGGCTGTTCAACCACATGTATTCAAATAGGTCACTTCTTAATTAATCATAAACAAACATATCCAAATATTTTTATTGAGCATGATTTCTATACTAGGAACTGGCCCCACAGTGACCCATCTAAAATCACAGCTTTTCCAAGAACGTATTAAGTGCAGCTAAACTGATTGGGCAGTGAGCAGTATTTGTTAGCAAATCAGTCCCAAGGGATCAACAAGGATCTAAAATTACCAAGTAGTGGTAAATATCAAAACATTTATAATATATATGAGGAAATAACTGCATAGACTGAGACAAACTGCTTCTAAAAAACATAAGTGGGGACATTGTTTCATTGTTAATGTTGACAACAATCCTGACCAATAATGAGCCCCGATTAAGATCATGGACCTCTCGTCTGTATCTCCGATCAGTGTTCTCCTTGTTTGAGCTAAAAGTTTAGAGGGACAGCCGGGTCTTCGTAGATCTTTGTGGTCTAATACTCCTTCCGTTTCAATATTATGCCTTGCAAAATGCACCTTGGGATTTTTAAGACTTTCATATCATATCATGTTTATACTTCTCCAGAAAACTACCTCGGAACAGCCGGGTATGTTACTTATTCTTAATTTCACTTTCTGCTCTTCAAACAACCCTCTGAGGCTTCATTCACAATGCAGGTCTTAATGCTCAATTCAGATTTTTTTTGGGAAATCCGATTTCTTTTTTTGCATGGCTGTTCACATCTCCAAATATATGCGTCTTGTATGTGATCTCCTGTGTGAACTGCATTCATACAACTTAAGCTTTATGCATGCGCAGTAGAAGACTCGATGACGTCACAAGCAAGCATGCTCTGTGTTTACGGAAGTGAACACGGATGGTAGTGCTGAAGCGCATCTAGTGAGCTTTCCCAACTTTAAAAACTCAATCTTTTCATGATGGTTAAAAAAAAAAGACTGTTCACCACATTATTGTCCACCATGGTTGTTGTTTTTCTTTCTGCTTCTGCGTAGCAAGACGCAGAATAGTGACTTTTGTTTAGTAGCAATGACGTTCAGGTCGGATTAATGCGACCTGATCACAAATGCGACCTCAGACACAGGTTGCATTTGAAAAGACCAGATATGTATCGGATTCAGGACCACATAGTCAAGTGGCCTGGGCCATATTGGAAAAAATTTGGATCTGTGTTGTTTAGACTGCCATGAAAAGATCAAATACAGGTCGTATATGGGTTTATATGGAGACTTGATTTCACACAGGTGGATTCTATCTATCTGTGATGGGCTGGCGACCTGTCCAGGGTGTACCCCGCCTCTCGCCCATAGACAGCTGGAGATAGGCACCAGCACCCCTCGTGACCCCACTTGGGATAAGCGTGTTAGAAAATGGATGGATGGATGGATTCTATCTATCATCATCTGTCTGGTCAACATCGAACCAGTTAGAGATCCTCAGTAAACTTAACCAGGACTTGGTGGACAATACAAGGTTAGAAAAAGAAGAGCTTTGTTTGGAAACTATGTGTTAGATGTTCAAACCAGTTGTGATTATTAACTAGCTTTGGACTAATCAGTAAATCAGACTGAAACATTGTTGCTACTCCTCCTCCTTGCCCAGAATTTCTGGGTATGTGAAAAAAAGAGTTGCCTCATTTATGCTTACATAATCCTCATGCTGCAGCCAAACTTGCTGCAGCCAAAGGAGAAATAAATGAATTGGATCGTCACAAATCAAGGCATTAACTAACAGAGAGAGATAAATAAACTACGTTTAGTAATTCAAACTTTTTCTCCAATTGAATTATTTTTATTTTAATTAGATTATCATGATTAAGTCCTTTAGGATTTTTTTTTAATTTATTTGATTTTGGTCATAAGCAAGACACTGTCTGGATGGACTAATGAGTGGGTAACAGTAGAGAAGCTGCAGAGAGGTGTGTTAAACTACGACTCTGTTTTCTGTTCTGCACCCTGGGTTGTCAGGGCATTGGAGGACTAATACATTTGGCCAGATTCCTAGAATCATTTACAAACATTTACATATTTCTACCAAGCAGGCTATATGTTTTGTTGTCCAAGCAGTTGATTCGACATATGACCCTTTTCCTCAATTACTTTCCACCTTTAATGCTATAGCTAATTAGACAAAAACTGAAACTTAAAAATGGTGCTATTTTTATTATGGGAACTGGCTGGAGTGAATGAGTCTTTAAAACTGTTTACTGGAAAATCTGTTGGAAGTGTGATGGCTACAGTTATACCTACTACACTGCTGTGATGCAGGATGACACCTTCAGTCCACTTTGTCCAGTTTGTTTTTTTATTATGTGATTTATTGTACAGATAAATAAAGAATTGCCTTTTCATTGTAATTCCTTGTATTCAGTTGATTCCGTTTTGTGTTGATCTGTTCTAAGCAAATAGCCAACGCTCTGATGGGTTCATGCTCACCTGGTGACATTGTTATTTCAAGCTATGTATCATCTGCATAGTTATGGTAATTGATCTTGTTGTTTGCTCTAATCTTAGCTAGCGTGACCATATAGATGTTGAATAGGAGGGGCCCAGAGTGGAACCATGAGGAACCCTCTATGTGATGTTTCTGGTCTCTAATTTAAAGTTCCATTCTGAAACACAGAGCCCTTGTCCTTCAGGTGTCAGGAATCCAGTTTGTGTGGTCTGCTTTTGTGTTTCCTTTCCTCCTCCACCAGGTGGTGCCCCATCCTCATTTGGTCTCCCTGAACACCTGCAGCTCATTGCCTCATTACCTGTGGAGTGCTCTTAAGCTGCTGACTGCCACTACCTCGTCGCCAGAGTGTTTGCCAATACAGAGTACTCTAGCCGTGGTTAGTTTAGCAGAGTCTAACCTGAGTCTTTGTTTTGCCAATACTGGGTACTCTAGCCATGCTTAGTTTAGCAGAGTCTAACCTGAGTTTTTGTTTGCCAGTTTTGGGTACTCTAGCCAAGCTGAGTTTTGCTGAGTCAAACTGAGTTTTTGTCAACCTGAGTCTTAACTTTGTTTTTTGTCTTTGCCTCTTGGCAGGAAGTCATCCTGCAAACTGGATTTGTTCGGACCTTCTCTCTCTGGAAGGATTAACTGAGCTTCTAACTGAGCAGGGGTTCCAAACAGAAAGTTTGGATCCACTTTCCCCAAGAGGTCGTTTGAGCTTCACATCGAGCAAAGGTTTCATCTGCACCGCAGCCCGTTCAAATACAGCAGGAAATCTGAGTGGCAGTCAGCTTCTCCGGTCACTCCAAACAGGAAGTTTGGATCCACTTTCCTCAAAATGTCGTTTCAGCTTCACACTGAGCAAAGGTTACATCTGCACCACAGTCCGTTCAAGTACCGCAGGAAATCTGAGTGGCAGTCAGCTTCTCCGTTCACCTAGGAACAACCGCAGTCTGAGTAAACCTTGTCTGCCCAACACCAAACAAGACAATCACTGGAACATTCCACACAGACTGGATTCCATAAAGGACACCTTTTTCTGGAGAAGTGAGTCTGCAAACTATTCCTCCAATTCAAGCCTAAGAATCTAATTTCCCACTGAGCCTGAACTAACCGCAGTGTCTTCCCCTCACCTTCCAGTTCCGGTTTGACAGTGTTCTGAGCAGCACTGGATTCATCACCATATTCTTAATAAATCTGTTAAACTTTTCCCTGGTCTCTCTGTTTGGTCTTCTGCATTTTGGGTCAGACCTTTAATTAAATCATGACATCAGGTAGGATTCAAACCATTTCAGTGCTTTAACAAAACAGACCGACCCAGGTTTCCAGGAGCTCTAATGACACTGAGTGATCAGCAATATCAAATGCTGCACTGAGGACCAATATTACCACCAGCGTGGTTCTTCTAGAGCTTGAATTTATACGATGTCATTGAACACATTAATCAGGGCACTCTCTGTACTCTGGTTGGCACGGAAACCTGACTGGAAGTCATCAAAGCAGCGGGTCATTGTTAAGAAGGCATATAAATGTTGAAACAACTTTGTAAATAATCTTACTGATGAAGGGGAGGTTTGAGATAGGACTTTAGTTTTGAATGACCAATTTGTCCAAGCTTGTCTTTTTCAACAATAGTTTTATAATTGCTGTTTTTAAGGCCTGGCGGAAAACACCAGACATAAGAGATGCTTTTATGATTTGAATCAAATCAGACTCTAAGACAGGTAAAACCTCCTTAATAAATCCTGAGGGTATATCATTAAGACAGAAGGATGGGGAGCTTAGCTGCTGTTTCTTCAGTTTCTTCTGAACTTTTGCAGTTAATTGGGCAGAAATGGGACATTTTAAAATAGTATTATCTAACTGGAGACAGCATTGGTACTGGAGTTGGCGTTGATGTCCAGACTGCTTTTCTAATCCCCTGTAGTTACTCAGTAAAAAATTTTGCAAAGTCGTTGCAGGCCTTTTTAAATTGTAGCTTATCGGCACCAGAGATAGGAGGGTTTGTCATCCTGTCAATAATGGCAAGTAAGGTGCGTGCATTGTTATTTTTGTTTATAATCTCAGGGATGAAATATTCTCTTGCATCTTTTAGTTGTACATTAAATGTGTGAAGTTACTCTTTATAGATTTCATAGTGGACTTGGAGTTCATTCTTTTGCCACCTTTGTTCGGGTTTTTGGCACTCCCTCTTCTCCATCCTTACTGCTGGAGCATTTCTATATGGAGATTTCATCTTTCCATACACAACCTTCAGTTTGACTAGAGCAATGGAATCAATTATGTCTGCAACTTCAGAATGGAAACTATGAACCAGCTCATCTACTGAGTTACATGGTAAAGTAGAAGCAGAAGGCCGGGTAAGCCTGGGTAACGCTTCTTAAAACATTAAGATCAGTGGAAAAAATGCTTTCAAAGTAAAAAATATAATAAATATCTGATAGGGCAACATCAGTTAGAGAAACATTAGAGATATTTTGACCTTTGCTGATGACAAGTGTGATTGCTTTTTAACAGATGGAGTCAAACGAAAACTTTTAATTATATCACACAGTTCTTTTTTACCTTTGTCTTTAGGGTTGTCAACATGTGCTCCATAGTCCCCACACAAAAATTAGGTAGTCATTTTCAATACATATCACATTTTTTTTGGCCTATAAACTTTCACAAACAGGGTTCAAACAGGGTCAAATATTTAAAAGTATTAGTCACCCTGGATCAATTTTCAAATTGTAGTGAATCATTAAACAGATTAACTAATTCTCCCCTTTTTTAAAACAATCGGTTCTGTTGGAGAAAAATGTAATTTGGAGCTGGAGTCTCAAATAAAGTTGGCATCTCATTATTGTCATCAAGCCACGTCTCTGTTATAACCACAAAATCAAGATTTTGCAGATTAATTAAGTCAATGATTGAAAATTATTTTCCTTACAGAGGGATGGCTGATATGTTCTCTCTCCAGCTGGTTGAGCTCTACATTGTATTGATTTCAAGTTGGATGATTTACTGCTGTTTTGTCTGCCACATATTAAAACTGAGATTTTACATCCATCTACTTTTTGAGGCCCCAGTTTTTCCTGGAGAGAATCGTTTCTGATAAAGTTGAACCCAAAGCATTTCACAAGAAAGTGATTTGAAGGTACTTATTGCCAACACTGCTATATGTCTTTGCATGTGGAGGAGACACAGTCGATGGTGGAGGAGTTTTTCATGTAGTGTTTAGCTGAGAAGATGAGGCTAGGAGGATGTTTTGGGGGTAATGGAGGGAGAAATTGAGTTATCATTTTGAATTGACAGATTCAGCTGTAGTGATGGGCTGGAAACAGGGAATTTTGCTGTGGAGGGCTTTCGGAGGTCAATTTGGAGGGGAGATGCTTCTGTTGGGATTGCATGTCTGTATGTTGGTGTTTTAGGTGTAGACACTATGCTCCAAAGCACTGATTTATGTGACATGTATTTCTTCATCCCCTCATGGATGGTTTTGGCTGTCTTTATTATTCGTTCATTCTGTTCTTGTTCCCGCTCCAAGACCTCCCATGCCAAAGCCTCAACAGAGTGATCAAGTGATACACTGATAAAAATGACTGTTTGGTTTTGTAAACTCTATTAGAGTATTTGTAATAATTTCTAATTAGAATTTTTAAGCTTCTGTAAGAACTAGAGTTTCTGAAGTAAAATTAAACCTTTTTTTAAATGTAATACATGAATTTTGGAAGAAGAGTAAATTTTACTTAGATTTTCTTAAACTATTTAAATATTTACCAGTTGTTTGAAGATAAACCAAAAATACTGGATAAACGTTACTCAAAAAATGTAGCATTTTAGCACGGCGCATGCGCACTGATTCTGCTCCGAGTCCAGACGTCAGAGACGGAGCAAGAGGTAGTCCCGACAACAGTTTGAGGTAAGTTATTATTGCTCTACTTTACATTTGTGATAATGACTAAGTCTGCGTGTACATTGACGTGAGAAATGTCACTGTTCGCGTTTCCGTTCTTTGTAAAACTTTTTGTCGCAACATGGATGTAGCTAGCGTTAGCTTAACTTGAGGTATTTAAGATAAACGAACAACGCTTAGCATTGGGGGGGATAGCTGTGTCGTGCTTGCTTAAAATAAGCGTTTGTGCTGCTTTAGTTTTGAACACCGGATAGTGCTTTATTTTGAAGCGGTAGGCTGTGATGACGTCACCGGCCGAAATTAAAATTGATATCTCAGAAACCAAAACAGCACAAACGCAGTTTTAGCAGTAGATGTTACACAATGTCCCTTTAAATGTTCAAGTTAAGAAGAAAGTAGTCAAACAAACAGAGGTATTCTTGTGTTCATTCTTCCATGATAAATAAGTCACTTTGATTCATGCAGCTCTTTTATTCGGTTCTCAAATAAAAGAATAAACATTATTTTCTGTTGTGCATTACATGCAGGAGGACAACCGGTGTGACTTCAACAAACCTATCCTCAAGATTGTTGTTCTCCATGGTGCTGATGAGGATCCCGTTAATGTCTCCATCCTTGTTGAAGGCCAGGAAATTTTACCACCATGCCACAGTACTGCAAAAGCATGCTCGCTGCTCATGGGACTCATATATGCGTTGAACTTGGCATACCCTCTCCCTTTGCACTACACTTTTGAAGTGTTCCAAAAACGTTTCCTGGAGTTGGATGGATTCAAACTATCAGCAAAAGTAAACAACTTGAAGTTAAAGTTGCTTTCATCTTAGAGGAGGCAAATGTGGCATCAAATGCCAAGAATTAGAAGTGGGTTCCATTTAATGTTAGTTCAAGGTTGCATTGTCATTAATGTTTTATGTTTTTCCAAACAAGGTATGTTATTTGGCAAAAAAAAAAAATATGTTCAAATATTTAGTAGAGATTTTTATGTTAATTGAGAATGGTTAGAAGGATTTTGGTTCATTGTCGAAATTGCATTCTTTAAAATCCACTTGTCTGGACTCCTGGTTCAAATGTTGAAATTGCACTTTTTGTGTGTAGGTTTGTAAGATTTTTTTATTGCTGATTTGAGTGGCGACTATATTAACTGTTGCTTTCACAACAGTTTCCAGTAACTAGTAACCCTGAACCTCAGAATAGCATCCTGAGGGATGTCGTACAAACTGATTTCTCCTAAATGTAGAGCAAGTTACGTAAACTGCCCACATCTCCAAATGCAACAGTGAGCAGATTTGCAGTTAAATTAAAATGCATCCCAGTCTGTGGAGAACTTTGCCCAAGGTTTATGATGGGATATTTATTGCCAGATGAAGAGTCAGATTAGTACACATTTTGTCACAATAGAACGACAAACCTCAGTGTGTTTCACGGGGATTTTATGCGATACACCAAAAAAAATAATGCAATATTTGTACATGCTTTTTTCATTTAAATAGAGGCATACATAATCTATACTCCACTGCTCAAAGTTTAAATGGCTGTTTCAGTTGCGATCCTCGCCCAGAGGTTATTTTGAGCATGTTTGTGTAGGTTAAATATTCTTGATCTTACATGAGTATATTTCTGTAATGAATCTTGAAACTGAGTTTTAGAGGGTTTTACTTTTTTTATTGCCTATTTGAATAGTACAATTCCAGTTAGACTGTCAAATTTCTGGCTGGCCCATGAAAGATTGAACAATTTAAAACAACAGTGTATTTACTTTGTTAAACTGTTTAAAATTAAAAATTGTTTAATGTATATAACTTGTGGGCTGCTCAGTGGCACAGTGGGTAGCATGGCTGCCTTGCAGCAAGAAGGTTCTGGGTTTGATTCCCAGCCTGGGTTCTTTTTGCATGGAGTTTGCATGTTCTCCCTGAGCATGTGTGGGTTCTCTCTGGGTTTCTTCCACAGTCCAAAAACATGACTGTTAGGTTGATTGGCTTCTCTTCCTTAGGTGTGAGTGTGTGCAGGAATGGTTGTTTGTCCTGTGTTGCCCTGCGATGGACTGGCGACCTGTCCAGGGTGTACCCCGCCTCTTACCCATTGACTGCTGGAGATAGGCACCAGCACCCCTCGTGACCACAGTCGGGACAAACGTGTAAGAACATGGATGGATGGTATATAAAATGTATAGACTTTTATTTTAATGTATTTGGTAACATTTATCAAAAGAAAAATGGCAATGGTTACCTAATATTAGTGAGTAATGTAACATTATGAAGCAAAGTAAATGTCAATCAGAGAAAATAATTAATATCTACTTAAATTACTTCATGACAGCAAATTCTACAGGGATATAACATTTACTTAAAATTTTGAGTAAAATGCTATTTCACTTTACTTAATTTTTTAAATAAATCTAACTTACAACTTGGATGTAATTAAGTAAATATTACTTAATATCTTCGCAAATGTTTAATGGAAAATAAAATTCGCTTGATACTGGCAAGTGAGTGTTACTTGATACTGCAGCATTAAATTTTACTTAAATCATTTAAGTGCAAATACTTACAATATATTTTTCAAGTAAAACTTATGAGCTGTTTTTTTCAGTGTACAATGTTATCTATAGCCAAAAATAATAATGTTTTAAATTCTCTACTGTGACGTTTTTATCTCCTGAAAATATGAAGTGCAGAACACTAAGTTAGAAGTAAGTTGTATCTATTAGCAACTAACTCTGGGTAGAAAGAAATCAGAAAGAATGATAAAACATCATAATTTAATTACCACCAAGACTTTGAGCACACTTTTAATTTTTCATTTGTTTGCTTTGTACATTTTTGCACTGAATCACACTTTATTTGACAATTCTCACACATCCAGAAGACATGAAGGGATTTTCCACAAAGCATCATAAGAAGTATTTGGAAATCATTGGACAGAATCAGGCAAAAAAAAAAAAAAAACACCTCCCCAGACTGCCACCCTGGGTCCATGAGCAGAACACTGCTCCCCGGGCGCCGCACAATGGCAGCCCACTGCTCCCCAAGGGCATGGGTTAAATACAGAGATAAATTTCTCCAAAGTGAGATCAATAAAGTTTATTGTTTTTAATATTTATTATTCATTATTTATTCTTTGGGTGACAATATTTATATTCGTAAAAACACTTTACAGTACAGTATTTTATGTTGTTTATTGTCTTACTCTGCCACTTATTCTGTTTTTTTCATTAAACACCTTTAAGGTCTTCATTTGTGTGACCACGTTTGGTGTAATGCTGCAGCAACTCCACAATTTCCCCATTGTGGGACAATAAAGGAATTTTCTATTCTATTCTAATGATAACCGCTGTGCATATATCTGGTACTGCTTATTTATTAACATATTTTTCAGAGTGAAATACAGATTTTAACAGTGCACATTATGACAGAAAGAAGGACAAATGAAAACGATTTACACCATTACTATTACACTATTTGAGCCCTATTTATACCTTCCTGAACCATGATGTGAGTGTTTGTGGAATATATGTGCGTCTGTTTGGCTCTAAATTTCCTAGGTATGTATGCATGTGTGTAGTGTGTGTGTTCTGGCCAAAGATGGGCTCTGCTCCTTAAACAGGAAAGAGATGTTTCCTGTTTTTGCCAAAATCTCTTGGTTCAAAAACCTACCGGTACATACAGGTCACAGGTTAAGATCTTGTTTTTGCAAAGATTTCTACATAACCTATCCTTTCCAATGTTTCTGTTTGCTAAAGTTCAAACACCCTGTCTTCTATATTATGTGTGTATGTTTCTAATTATATATGAGGCCTTGAATATGTTTACAAAGTGTAAAAATTATATTACACCATCAATTTCAAACCTTTATTTGGGAAGGCAATATATTTCAACAGCTAAGGAACAAAACAAACACATGGAACATTTCTTTTCTTTATCATAATGTGTAAAAACATGTCCTAATTTACCTTATTTGCTGTTTTAGTGTAAATAAGTTTGACTAATATAATATTACTTAACCCCAAAGAAGAAAGTTTTCCATCACTCTAAGCCATAATGTTTTCTGATCAGGTTGGCAAAATAAATGCTAACATGATGAATGGAAACCTTTTATCATTCCTCCTTCAGAATCACAAAAAGTGACATTGCCTATTTAAGGATGTTTTTTCTTTATTTTCATTTCTAATTATTTCTGTGATAATTTTGCTGTCCTGTGAAGATATATCAGAGGAATCACCAAACAGTAAGGCAGATTACAAAATCCTACACTCACCCCCAACACACAGGCAGCAGCAAAATTTAACAGAGAAGATTGCAGTATAGCTGTAGAAGATAGTAGGCTTAAGAACCACAACCACTGCAAGCCAGATATGACTGTGATGATGTGAAATGCTCTTTGCTTTGATCGGTCAACCAGCCCATTTTCTTTATTGCTTTCCCCAGGTCCTGGACGAATCAGAGCACAGAGAACCGACAAACTGCAGAAAGATGAAACTGTAATTGCAAAACCCAAAAGACACAATAGGGGAATGTTTGAGATTGAATATCTAACAAATTTAAAACTTGTCACTCCCAAGGAGAGCAGCCAGACAAAGACAATGCTGATGGTTCTGACCCTCACCCCAGAGGAGGCTCTTATCCTCATGTAAGTAATGGGCAGAACCACAGCAATGTAACGCTCCACACAGATCAGGGTGTGAAATAAAATCTCCCCACACAGAGCATTGAAAGTCAGAAGCTGTGTTATATATTTTAGAATTTCCGAAGAATAGTTATGAGCACAAACTTGACAGAGGTATCCAAGCACCCACAAAAATTCCATGGCAACCAGATGGTAGGTGAAGATGTCAAAGTGGCTTGCTGTTTTAAAGGAGCGCTGCTGAAGCCATTTCTGGAGACCTAGATAGAGGACAGCGGTTGATAGAGGAAGGAGGAGGATGAATCTGATCCAAGAGATGGAAATAAAAATGTTGGTGCAGTACTGCAGCAGTAGACTGCTGGGTGTGAATGAAGAGTTTTCTGATAGATTCATCATAATTGTAGCTTTTCTGTAAAGAAAAGGGGGAGAACATAACCCATATAGAGAGAAAAAGGAAAAAAAAATATTTTGCATAAAGCTGAAGTTTAAACGTCTTTTCATCAAACTGCTGCAAACTAACAGCTCTCAACATTTATATCAAATAATATTAAGCAGCAGAAATACACCGCGTAAACTGAGGGAAGGTTGAACTTGAACACATTAAATTAGTCAGAAATGAACCACGAGGTACATAGCCTACTGTAGTCACACTGAGTTGATTGTGTTTCAGTGATACTTTTTCACAGTTGCACAAGATAAAAATGATGCTTTTCTTATTAGTTTGAAAGTATAAGTCTGGGTTAAAAGAACATTAATATAATTTTTTTTAAGCAGCACCAAATCATTATGGTTACATGTATTGGCTACTTGCAGACCATTAAAAAATATTACCAAGAATAAAAGTAGGGAGAAATTCAGTTTGAAATTATCAATTTCAATAAAACTGTGAGTCATTGTTCTACCTCTTATCCAGTCTTTACTAATTTAGTTGTTTTCCTAAGAATTTCCTAAGTGCACTTCAAACGCATCCCTGTGGTGAGTTTATTATTTTTTTACTTCCTCATCATGTCACCGTACATCTTTAAGAACATACTGTATAGGTGCTCACTAATTTATCAAGGTGTCCTCATTCACCATCACCTGTTGGCAGGTGGTGTTGGCTTCCACATATATATCAATGCAGTTCAGAGGAAGCTCCTTAAAGCAAGAAAAAGAGAAAAAAAGAAAAAGAGAGTGGTAATTCTTATGTAAGAATTTGAGCAAAAAAAATAAGTCAGATTCATGTCTTTGAAATAGTCTATTTTACATTTTCTATGAACTACTGTATTTGATTTTTTTCTTTTTCTTTTTATTCATATAATAATTTGGAATTGCAATAATTAATTCTGTTGTTTCAATTTTGATTTGTAGAAAAGAAATATTTTAAACATTTTCAAACATTTGCATCAGACAACATGGATCATAATTTAAAGAAACTTGCATACAAGGTTTTTAAGCTGTTCCTGTAAGAAATCAAACTACTAAGACAGTTTGTTGCTCAGTGTGCTAAACAAGGTGCCATTTTTAACCCCATTTGAGTGCCTGCCTACCAGGATGCCTGTACAAATCACTCCAGTATTGGTATTGATTGCATATAAGTGCTATTGTTAAATGCCCAAGCAAACAATCATGCTTGTCTGATAGTTTCAAAGTTTAATTTTTGACTTTTGGCAAAGTTAAAGTATTACATTTATTGGTTAATTCCAAAGAAGTAATTAAATCCAATCTTTATAAAATATTTCCAGTTCTAACTACAATTCTACTGGTTTAAACAGAGAATGATGAATGTTTAAAGACCAGTTAAACACACAAACCTTGGCAGATAAATTGTATATAATCCTTTTTTCCAGTTTTCAGATACATTTATGTAGTGGTGAAATGGCAAACTTAGGCATATTTATAGGCACACCTGTGGTACCATCGATTAGTCAAAGCTGGTCTGTTTGCATGGCGAGACCACTACATCTAATTTCATTATTAACTACAATTTTTTTTGTTGTTCATTTAAGCTGTTCAACCACATGTATTCAAATAGGTCGCTTCTTAAAATATGGCTACCAATTAACCATAAACATTTATTCAGACATTTTTATTGAGCGTGATTTCCATACTAGGAAAATTGCCCCACCGCGACCTGGAGAAGATCTAAGCAGGAGAAAATGGATGCATGATTTCCATACTACCAGAAAAGGAGTAATCATATGATTTTAAAGTCAATTTTAACAGACAGGCCACTAATAACATTAAATTGTTTATTCAAATGATAACCTATTTGCCAATTTGACATCCGTCTAATAAATTCGGGCCGATTCCTAGAATCATTTACAAACATTTACATATTTCCACCGAGCAGGCTATACTCTTTCTTGTCTAAGCAGTCGATAACAGTTGACATATGACGCGTTTCCTCAACTACTTTTCACCTTTAAACTTATGGCTAATTAGACAAAAACTTAAGCTTAAAAAAGTTGGAAAGCACAATATAGTAGCTGACTGCAATGGAAGAACCTTTAAAACAGTTTACTTGGAAATCTCTAGGGAAGTGTTATGGCTGCAGTTATACCTACAAAATACCCGCCATGAGGGATGTGTTTATGAATTGAATCAAATCAGACACTAAATCAGACAACAACTTCTTAATAAAACCTGTGGATAAAACATCAAGACAGAAGGAAGGAGAGCTTAGCGGATGAACAGTTTCTTCCAAACTTTTGCAGTTTAGTGGGCAGAATAGGAACATTTTACCATGTTTCTCTAACTGGAGACAGGATTGGTACTGGAGATGGCATTGATAACAGGACTGTTTTTACTTTTGCAAAGCTATTGCAGGCCTTTTTAGATTGTAGTTTATCAGCCGCAGAGATAGGAGAGTTTGTTAACCTGTTACCTGTTGCAATTAAGGTGCCAATATTGTTGATGTTTTTGTTGATCAGTTACAGGAAGAGCAACAGGTTCTACCCTTTTTTTAAACAATCTCCTCTGTTGGAGAAAAATCTAATTTGGAAGTGCATTCTCCAATAAAATCTATATCTCATTAGTTTCATTAAGCGACATCTCTGTTAGAAACACAAAATCAAGATTATGCTGAGTAATTAAGTCATTGATTAAAAAAGATTTTCCTTACAGACCTATGTCAATTAAAGCAAGTTTAATTGGTTGGCTGATATATTGTCTCTCCAGCTGATTTAGCTCTACGTTGTATTGATTTCAAGTTGGATGGTTTACTGCTGTTTATCCTTTTTAATCTGTTCTGTCTGCCATGTGTTGAAACTGATATTTTACATCAATCTTCTTTTTGAGGCCCAAGTTTTTCCTGAAGAGAATCAGTTTTGATAAGGTCACCTGTTGAACCCAAAGCATATCACAAGAAAGTAATTGAAGGTCCTGATTGCCACGCAGGACACAGGGCCATCGGCTGTTTACAACGAAGGTGTCGGGAAACGTGAAGAGGTCGCTGGAGAGGGGCAGCCAGTGACCGGGACAGCCCATGCGCCCCCATCCAAGAGTCATCTGAAAACTACAAAGTCAACTCAACCTTCACCACGGAAGAGACTTGCACAGCTCATAGGT
This sequence comes from Cyprinodon diabolis, assembly GCA_030533445.1. Taxonomy (NCBI): domain Eukaryota; kingdom Metazoa; phylum Chordata; class Actinopteri; order Cyprinodontiformes; family Cyprinodontidae; genus Cyprinodon; species Cyprinodon diabolis. The sequence continues at coordinate 42,162,408 of CM060075.1, read as the reverse complement.
AAAAGATGCATGGTTTCATGTGCTCTCAATGGAGCTCCAATTCAAATGCTACTTGATTCAGGAGCCCAAGTGACAATGGTGGGAGAAAACTGGATGAAAAAGACATTACCCAATGTTCCCATTCAACCCCTTGAATCTCTCCTGTCAGACAAACCACTGGAAATCTCTGCTGCAAACGGCACAGATGTTCCGTTTGAAGGATGGGTAGACATAGAGCTCCAAATTCTAAGTAAGAATTATGGGCATGTCGCTATTCAAGTCCCTATTCTAGTCACTCAGAACTGTCTTAATCACCCCATCTTAGGCAGTAATGTTATTACTGAGATAATCAGAGCTAACAAAGACAATGACTCTCATATCACAGGTTTACTCAGAGAAGATTTAAGTGTTAATGACAGTACAGCTAAAGATTTAGTGTCCACACTTGAGATTTCGCCACCAGCTGACAACCGCATAGAGTGTAATGTTAAAACTGGTAAAAAGGGTGTCATGGTCCATGCAGGTCAAATTTGTGAAATTCGCTGCAGAATAAGAGAATTGCCAGCAGGCGGGGCAATGTTCTTTCAGCCTAGCGTAGAAAGCTACTGTCCTGATGGTTTAGATTTATTCACTGCATTAGTAGATGTACCTAGTGGTTCAACAAAGACTGTAAAAATCCCTGTACAGAACACCACTAAACATGACATTTACCTTCCAAAGAGAACTGTTCTTGGCACATTAGAAGAAGTTACTGAAATAAGACCTGTCAACTGTGCTTCAGATATTTCCGAGTCCCAACCATGTGTGAACACATGTTCTGTCAACCCAAGTCACAATCAGACAAACAATGACAAATGCCAGACAAAGAATACAACTCAAAGATGGCATCCACCTGTCGATTTGTCCCACCTTGAAGAACATGAGCAGAGAGTAGTAAAAGACATGTTGTTTGAAGAGTCTGATGTTTTTGCCCAAACTGAGTCAGACATTGGCTGTATTCCAAGTTTGCAACTCAAAATCAATCTTACCGACAATAAACCAGTCCAAACATCGTACAACTCAATTCCCAAACCTTTGTACAAGGAGGTGAAAGATTATGTCCAAAAGCTGCTCGACCATGGCTGGATTAGGAAGTCCACATCTCCGTACTCCTCACCAGTGGTCTGTGTCAGAAAAAAGGACATGTCTTTACGCTTGTGTGTCGACTTTAGGGGATTAAACCGCAAAACCATCCCTGACCGTCACCCACTCCCCCGCATCCAAGACCTGTTGGATAACTTGGGAGGCTACTCGTGGTTCTAAATACTCGACCAAGGCAGTGCTTACCACCAAGGGTTCGTGGAAGAAAATTCCAAACATCTCACCGCTTTTAGCACACCTTGGGGGTTATATGAGTGGAACCGTCTCCCATTTGGCCTTACCAACGCCCCAGCAGCGTTTCAAAGATGCATGGAAGGAGTACTTGAGGGGTTAAGGGATGAGTGTTGTTCTCCCTACTTAGATGACGTGTTGTGTTACTCTAAGACTTTCTCTGACCACGTAGATGAGCTTAGACGTGTTCTACACAGGCTTAGAGAACATGGTGTTAAGTTAGGTCCTAACAAGTGTGAACTGTTTAAGAGACAGATTAGGTATGTAGGTCGTCTTGTGACTAACGAAGGTGTCCAGATAGACCCCAAAGACCTAGAAGCAGTTTACCAGCTTAGAGACCGAGAACCACAGAATGTAAGAGAAGTGAGGACTCTGCTAGGTTTCTTAGGTTACTACCGGACATTTATTCAGGACTTTTCGAGATTAGCTAGACCACTGTTTAAGCTAATTGAGAGTCCCAGTGAGTTAGATCCCAAACCAAAACAAGTCAGATCTAGCAAGACAAAACCAAACAGCAACAATAGTGGTCAACTTCCCTCAAAGACACCAGTCAGATGGACACAAGAACACAGCTCAGTAGTGTCACGCTTTGTCGATATGCTGACAAATCCACCTATTCTCGCATATCCCGTCTTTGATTTGCCTTTTGTCCTCCACACCGATGCTTCAAATGAAGGCCTTGGAGCCGTACTTTACCAACAACAGGGAAACAAATTGCGCGTCATAGTATATGGTTCCAGGACTCTTACACCTGCAGAGAAAAACTATCACCTTCATTCTGGCAAACTAGAGTTTCTCGCGCTAAAGTGGGCGATCTGTGATAAATTTAGGGATTACCTTTATTACGCTCCCACTTTTACAGTGTACACCGATAATAATCCCCTTACATACGTTTTGAGCACGGCCAAGTTAAATGCAGTAGGGCATCGGTGGGTGGGTGAGCTAGCGGACTTTCATTTTTCCATCAAGTATCGCCCTGGCAAATCAAACGCAGACGCTGACACACTGTCCAGATATCCTGTCCAACTGTCAGATCACTTGTCCGAATATTCAGAGACAATGCCCCCAGAGGTCATATCTGCAATTTGGCAAGGAGATAAAGCAATGCGAGACAGTGAGGTACCTTGGGTTGCCGCATTACAGTTAAACTCAAATACAAACGACACACACGAAGAAGGAACACCTGTATTCTCTCCTGAGGACATCAAAACAGCTCAAAAAGAGGATGCGCCAATTGCAGAGGTGATACAGTTGAAAAAAAGAGGATGAAATCCTAATGAAAAAGACAAAAAAAAAAATGACACCTGAAACAAAGAGACTTGTATATGAATGGAACAGACTAAAACTTGACAAAGGACTACTGTACCGATACACTGGACCGAGAAAACAGTTAGTTCTTCCCACAAAACTAAGAAAGACTGTTCTAAAACAATTGCATGACGATATGGGACATGTAGGCGCCGACAAAGTCATTCACTTAGTCAGAGAACGCTTCTTTTGGCCCTTCATGCAGCGTGAAATTGAAGATTATGTAATTCGTCAGTGCACATGCATTAAACAAAAACGACCATGTGTTCCAGATAAAGCACCTTTGGGTTCAATCACTACAAGTACGCCATTTGAACTCATATCAGTAGACTACCTGCATCTCGAACCGAGTAAAGGCGGTTATGAGTATATTTTAGTCCTGGTAGATCACTTTACGCGTTTTGCGCAAGCCTATCCGACTAAAAATAAGTCTGGCAAAACTGCTGCGGAGAAGATATTTTTTGACTTTATCCCTAGATTCAGGTACCCTGAGAAACTCCACCATGACCAGGGCCGGGAGTTCGAAAACAGCCTGTTCCAAAGACTCCAACAACTTGCAGGAATAGCTCATTCTCGAACAACCCCCTACCACCCTCAGGGGAATCATGTTGAACGTCTAAACAGAACTCTCTTACAAATGTTACGCACTCTACATGAAGAAAATAAATCAGAGTGGAAAGACCATCTACCACACATTCTTCACGCGTACAATTGTACGAGACATGAAGCAACTGGTTACTCACCATTTTTTTTGCTTTATGGGAGAGCACCTAGACTGCCAGTAGATTTACTCTTTGACATAAAACCTGACAGTGAGAGTAAAACAAGACAAGAGTATGCAGAAAAATGGGCATCTCGTATGCAAGAGGCATACAAAATCGCTTCTGAAAACAGCCACAAAAGCTCAGCAAAAGGAAAAAAGCATTACGACCAACATACAAAAGGCATCCCTTTGCAACCAGGAGACCGAGTACTAGTAAGAAATCTTTCCGAACGTGGAGGTCCCGGTAAACTAAGAGCTTATTGGGAAAAGTGTATTCATCGAGTTGTTGAAAAGATAGGAGAGGGACCTGTATATCGTGTTCAGGCGGAAACAGGAGACCGCAGTCTTCGAGTCCTACACAGAAATCTCCTATTACAAGTCAATGATTTACCGCTAGAACAAGGACAAAGTCAAAATGTGAACCGGAAAAGACAGAATAAAAAAAAAGGACAAGGGAAAACTCAGGAAGCTGCTATGCAAGAGTCAGAACAGTCTGATGAAGAGGAGGAATACACATATCACTGGCAACGTGTACCTGTGTATAATCTGAGACCAAAACCTCAAACACAGCCTGAACTCAGAGCTGCAGCCCCTGAATTCCAACCTGTAAGAAACTGTATTCAACCATCTAACACACATGTACAATGTACACAACCCAATGTTGAAATAGAACATCCAAGAGTAACAATCCCAGCTGTTGTTCAAGATTCAGCACCACGGACAGTGCCTACTGTCACAACACCAGCTGAGGAGATACCCGTACCAGACACAAGTGATGCTATGGGCAATATGAGTGAAACTGATCCTGTTGAGGATAATGAAATGAACAACACTGTACCAGATGCTCAAGGTTGTGACACTAATGTGCAAGAAGAGAATGTTGCAACAGTACGAAGATCAGCGAGAACTGTAAAACCCCGAGAAGTGTTCACTTACAATCAGTTTGGACAGCCTTCTTATCAACCTTGGCATGCAGGAGCGAACATGATGTTTGCCTGTACTCCTTATCCCATGACCTGACCTGACATGTACTATTACCCTATTCCAGTACGGACATGTTAGACTTGTGACGAGACTTAGTACTCTTTTGACATTATTACAGGACCATACATGCTGACACTGACTGTATGTTGACCTGACTATACACTTTAGTACAAGATGCCGGAATCATCTCTTGAAGCAGGGGAGAGTGTAGTAGGTTGAAAAAAAAGCTATATTATACGTTTTTATGAAAACAGACACCTCCCCTTTTTTGTATTGCAATACTAATGTGTACTCTATATAGTAAAGGTCCCTGTGTACATCCACTCCAGCAGAGGGTGCAGTTGCGCCACTGTGGGCATAGAGGGCTCTCACGCAGGCGCTGCTCAGAAGTAAATGAGCTATGGTCTGTTAACTCCCTCATCTGTCCACAGGTATGTCGATAAAACATAAAATATGTGAACTTAAATGTGGTCCTGATAACATGTAGATGAGTGTGTGTTAGTGTGGAAACACTGGTGAAACGGTTGCTGTTTCTAAAAACTTAAGGACGAAGTATCAGTGCGTTTTGTAGTGTGTGTGTGCCTCCGCCGTTTCGTGTGGTCGCTTTGCTGATTGCGGATGGTTTGGTGGTGTGAAACCGACGTATGGAGCCGGTGTGTGCTCTGTGGATAGGTTTCTGGCGTGCTCACATAAGCTTGAGCGTGGTTTTGGCACAAATGAGCGTCTGTGTTTGGGTTATTGAGACCGCCATGTTGGGTGTGCGTTAGTGGTTCAGCCCGCCATTCGGACACGCTTTTCTTTTGATCTAGCTCCGCGCTTCTGTGTGTGTATGTGAGTGAGAGCGGAAGTGACGTGATGATAGTGTTTTTGGCACTAACAAGTAAAATAAGCACTTTGCTGCAATGATAGAATGATATTAAAGTGAGGAAACATGTTTAATGTTATTGTATTGTCTTTTTGATATATTTTAGAATTGATGTGAATTGTATTTTATTTAAAGTCTATATATATTTTATATATAATATATATATATTATTTCTACTTTTTACATTTTGTTAATTATGTGTATTGGTTTTAATTTAATTGCTATTATTTATTGTGTTATTATTTAAAGTCTATATTTTAAAAATGGGAAAGGGCAAAGTAAACCATAAAAAAATTATTGGAGGAACTCCAGTGTTAAGACTGGAAAGCAGTTGAAAATGATGACCCGGCGGCGGTAGAGCCGTTGTGTTACTGGATAAAAAACTATGGTTTTAATGGTAAATTGAGCACCACAAACGTAAAAGAATTACAACAAAAAATAAAAACTAAAACCAAAAATAAAGACACCCTGATGGCCAAAGAAGGTTTTAGTCAAACATTGGTGTGGATGAAATTAGCAGGACAGAGAGAAGAGGGAGAGTGTAGAGCTAAGAGAGAGAGAGAGGAGAGACAAAGAAAAGAGAAAGAAGAGAAAGAAAGAGAAAGTGAAGAAAGCAAAAAGAATAAGAACAGAGAATCCACCATGTTTTATCAGGAGGAGGAGGACACTGTGTTTTTTTTCAGCAGTCCAGAGGTAGAGGCAGAGGCTGAGGCCGTGGAAGGGGAACAGGCTTTGGATCACGCTCAACTGATAATTCCAGAGCGTGTTGGTCATGTGGAAAAGAAGGCCACATGGCTAGAGACTGTCGAAGTAACCCAAAAAATGCAGGGAGCTCAGCATGACTAGATGAGCAACCATTCTCTATTGAAGAAATAGAAGATGAAAACATGGATTTATTAAACCTAGAGGATTTGATTTTTGAAGAAAAATATAGGCCAGAAATAGTTCTGATGGTCCAGGGCACTCCTGTTAAATATTGTGTGATACAGGAGCCTGCAGAACCACAATAAAAGAACCCATACCCCACGCACCTCTAAGTTCAAATTATGCAGAAATAACTGCACCGTTAAAACTTTTTTATGTATAAAGAGGAACTGAAAATGTCAGATAAACTAAAATGAAGCAGAAGCGGCCTTCTGCAACATTAAGCAGGCTATGGTGAGCAGCTGCACGTTGGCCCTGCCAAATTATGAGAAAGAGTTTGTACAAATGGTGGACTGCAAAGGTCATTTTATGACCTCAGTCTTAACTCAAATGCATGGAAATAAATTAAGGCCAGTAGCATACTATTCTACTAAATTAGATGCTGTAGCACGTGCACTTCCACATTGTGTGCGAGCAGTGATAGCTGCTTCATTAGCAGTAACGTCCAGTGCTGACATAGTATTATTCCATCCACTGACATTAAAAGTTCCCCACTCGGTGTCTGCTCTGCTTTTACAAACAAAAATGACTTTTCTATCCCCAGCCAGACACCTCTCATGCATGTCTATACTCCTGTCACAGCCGCATTTAAAAATAGAACGCTGCACGGTGCTGAACCCAGCAACACTTATCCCCACACCAGATGATGGGGAATCCCATGATTGTGAGGCTCTGGCTGAACAAACTGCTAAAAGTAGGCCAGATTTAAAAGACACACCTTTGTCAGAAGGAGAAACATTATTTGTTGATGGATCCTCTAAAAAAGATGAAAAAGGGAAAACGAGAACTGGTTATGCTGTAGTGACACATACTGCTGTGCTAAAAGCGGAAGCCTTACCACAACATTACTCTGCACAAGCAGCAGAACTGATTGCTCTTACTGAAGCTCGCAAACTTATGAAAGACAAAAAAGTAACTATCTGGACAGATAGTCAATATGCTTATGCTACAACACATACGTTTGCACAACACTGGAAAAACAGAGGCATGATAACATCAACCGGAAAACCAGTGACTCATGCCAATTTACTGAAAGAACTTCTACAAGCAGTGCAACTGCCAAAGCAGCTTGCAATATGCAAATGTGCAGCCCACACATCCGGAACAGATGCAGTTTCAAAAGGAAATTCCTTTGCAGATGAAATAGCAAAAGAAGCTGCTTTAAAAGAAATAACAGTACTAACATTAACAGAAAATACACTAAAAAATGACATATTACAAGACATGCAGCAGCAAGGTCCTAAACAAGAACAATGGAAAAGAAAAGGAGCACAATTAAAAGAGGGGATTTACACCTGACCAGCAAATAAACCAATCCTTCCAAAAAACTTATACAAATGGGCTGCTATATTGAGTCATGATTTTACTCATGTCTCAACCGGAGGGATGGTAGGATTGATTGAGCATCATTATACAGCATATGGATTTATATCCTATGCAAAAAACTTTTGTAAAGCATGTTTAATATGTGCTAAACATAATTTTCAAGGAAATTTTAAGACCTAAAAAAGGTGCTTTCCCTAAATCTATTTATCCTTTCCAGTTCATATATATGGATTTTATTGAACTAAATCCAAGCGAAGGTAAAAAATTCTGTTTAGTTATAATAGATTTGTTTTCTAAATGGATTGAACTATTTCCAATAAAAAGCCCTGATGCCCTTACAGTAGCAAAAGCACTCTGTAAAGATATAATACCAAGATATGGCATTCCAGAGAGAATAAATAGTGAGAATGATTCTTACTTTGTAAATTAAATAGTGTCCAAAATAGGATTAGCCTTCCACATTGATTTAAAAAAAAAAAAAGAGCGCAGGACTTGTGGAATGAATAAATTGTACTGTTAAAAACAGACTAAGAAAGACCATGGAAGAAACATTGGTATTAACCTAAGTGGGAAGGACTCTATCAGGTTTTGTTGACCACTCCAACTGCATTGAAAATAGCTGAAAGAAGCACATGGATCCACTTGTCACACTGTAAAAAGGTGATAGATAGATCAGATGATTAATGGATAAAATCACTCTCCTAATTATTCTGTGGAACCTTACTATAGTGTTTAGCATTCTAGTAATCCTACTGTGGTGCCTGTTATAGAATACACATTTGGTCTCCTTCACTGACCTTCAGAGGAAGTCCATTGTACAAAGGGGGTTGTATTTTTAGTATACGACCGTCTCAAACTGGTGAAGATTGTCCACAACTCTGCCGAAAGGTCATAGGAAGTAGACCATTGTGTAAAAGATTACCCATAGGAAACTTTTTGAAGTTTGAACCTAGATAATGTTGCGACTACTCATATTAGTATTGTCTTTAGCTCTCACTCAGGGCAAGGATTCTTGTTGCCCCCATGATCCAGCTATTTGTAAAAGGGATGTCTATCTCTGCTATAACTCTACTAGAGTAATCAGTGTAGTGACTATTCCTTTTCAAACATTCTCGCAAAGATTCAAAATTGACCCAGGAGTCTGGCGGGGTTATGATTTCTACCTATATCCCTGTGTAGTTCAAAGAACTCAAAAGAGTTGGGGAGACGTTTTTAGAACCACTGGACAGTGGAAGAAAGGATCATATGGATGAACATCTTTAGCTAAGAAATGGATGAGTAGAATATCAAGGTTCACTGTTAACCATGACTCCAAAGTTTTCACTATGACGATAAACTCCACAGCAGAACCCCTTGAGAAGGAAGGCTGTTCTTCCTCATTTATATGTGCACGGTCTGCTGGAACCGATCCATGTTGGACATTGTATTTGTGCCCCGCAAATATTACACAAGAAGGAGATGAGATACAAGGGATTCTTACTTCTGCCCAAGGTGAACTGATAAAAATTCAAAATATTAATGGCCCGCTTAAAACAGATGAATTGTTTCAAGTCACCACTGGATTCTCTGGACAGACAAACAACTGGCTTTTAATGGCAGAACAATCAGCTAAAACAGTGTCCACTGATTGTCTTGTGTGTATGGGAGCCAGACCGCTGTTATGGCTGGTTCCTGCTACCATAACTCCTCAATGTCTTCTAAATATAATGAATTATACAGTCCCAACTGATAATTGCACCTATTGGGATAAGATCTATCCCCTGACCACAGATGAGAAGAAAAAAACAATCTTTTTGAAAAAAGTAGCTGTGGCAAATTTCACCTGTGTAAACAGGACCAGAGTGGGCCCGAAACTGGGCACACTAAATGAAACACAATGTGCAAGCATTCTACTGGTATCCATTTTTTTTTTAAACCTCAATCCCGCAGTGACATCTGGTGTTGGTGTGGAGATGACAGATTGTTTGACAGACTTCCATACAACACCACTGGATTGTGTGCTGCGGTCACTTTGATTTTACCTGTTTCTATTACATGACTCACAATGGATGAATTGTTAACGACTATAAACAGCATTTTACCACACACATGGCATACCAGAAGGAAGAGGGCATCTGAAAACGCATGGAGTGGAGATGACCCTACTTATATTGACAGCATTAGAGTACCCAGAGGTGTTCCAGATGAGTATAAACTAGTGAATCAAGTTACTGCAGGATTTGAATCTATCTTATGCCGGTGGTGCACTATAAACAAAAATGTAGACAGAATAAATTACATCCACTATAACGTCCAGAGGCTGGGAAATAAAACAGAACAAGGCTTCTCCGCTGTCCATGAACAATTGTCAGCTACCTCTCTGATGGCTTTCCAGAACCGTATTGCTGTTGACATGTTGTTAGCTGAAAAAGGTGGTGTGTGCTCTATTTTTGGAGATCAGTGTTGCACCTTTATTCCCAACAACACCGCTGCTGATGGCAGCCTCACAAAGGCCCTTGAAGGCCTTCGCTCTCTTAACACCAAAATGAAAGACCATTCTGGAGTTGACACAAAATTGTGGGACGGATTTGGAGACATTTTTGGTAAATACAAACAATTGGTAGTTTCTATTTTAATGTCTATAGCTGTATTTGCCGCCATTCTGACCTTATGTAGATGTTGTTGTATTCCATGTATTAGAGCACTGCTAAATAGACTAATTACCACAGCAATACAACCCATGAAAACAGAAATGTATGCCCTCATGTCTACAGAGGAACACCCATCGGATGAAGAAGACAGCGAAGAGGATGAAACCTCTTTACACTTTCCTGATCTTTATCCTAATCCCAACGACAATAACCCACCAGCTTAAAGTACCTCTGAGTGTACCCTTTAAAGCTAAAAATGATTTCATAGTTGAAAATCTGAAAAGAAGTAACTATTGAATGATAAAATAAATAGCTTAAAGTGAATAAACAGGAGGGAAATATTGGATTAATTGTACATAAGTTATTCTACTTTAATCATATTATACACATCTGTTATCTTTATCTTACTTATATTACAAAGAGTGAACTTTGCTTGCTATGATTACTAATGTTTTGCTGTCAGTTTGTGCAGGAGGATGTTGAGGTTACAGCTGGGGTAAGCTGTTGAACTTTACTTGTAAGTCTGTGCAAGGAGGTTGCTGGGGTCAAAGCTGGGTTAATGTTGTGAAACTCGGAGAGCTGCGCAGAGTTGCACACACTGGATGTTGAGAGAAACTTTCCTTATCTTATGATGTTGTATGATGTTGTACGAAAATTATGGTTTCAACTGGTTTCTGTGATCCCCTCCCCTTAGTGGTTGAAACCACATTGTAACCAGGGCGTTCTAAATAAAAAGCTTGGAGAGCAGAGACTGCTTCAGAGTGGGTTGGAGATTGTAACTGAATGCAGTTTCTGATCCCCTCTCCTTGCAAGTAAATTATACTCAATTCTCTGTGTCTTTCTTTGTGCAGGTTGCTGAATAAGGTGTTTGGTGTTTAAACCTAACAAGTGTAAAGTGCTTTGGTCAAGTCTCCTGACTTGAAAAAGTGCTTCATAATTACAGAGAAACAATGGCCATTTACCATTTATTAAAGTGCTTGGCTTGGCAGCTAGTTTGTTGTGAGGCTGTTTAAGAGAAAGCTGAGTGTTGTCATGCCTTTTTCTTATGTCTGGAAACAGAAATGGGCGGTTCTCTTCGAGGTCAGTTTCTTTTAGGGTCAAAAAAAAGTCTTTAACAGAATCACCGTATTCTCAGTAATCACAACGGGTCCTTCCTTGTCTTTTGTTTTGTGAGAAAGCGGCTTTTCACACCTATGGATACTCGGGGTGGAAGACATTTCTCTCTGAATTCTTGGCCAGGTTTTGATATGTAAATGCATTGTTTGTCCTGTTAGATTGCTTTTGAGATCTTTTTGTTTGTTGATTGGCTTTGATTCCAAGTTTGATTCCAAGTGTTTCCTAGCAGGGCTGCAAGAAGCAGCACCTTTTTTCTCTGTTCCGTTGGTCATTTGTTGTTGTGATGAGTTGCTATTCAACACCACTTGTGGGGTTCTATCAGCATTTTGAGACACTGGGAGGGTCGGCGCTGGCGGGGTTGTATAATTTCCATAACCAGCATTCAGTTCCACATTTATTTCAATTCAGTTAATCTTCAGTCTTCAAATTTCCAATACAGCCATCCTCTATAGAAGCTTGTCTAAGTCCTGTGCGGTGAAGGGAGGCATTTTGCCCTTAAGTGTCCTTCTCTGCGGGGTGATCAAAATAATATAAAAAATGTTTAAAAATGAGTCCAGCAAGGGAATCTTTAAAGCAACAAATAGTTTTGCCTAAATTACTGTCACTTTGGGTGAGAGATAGAAAGTCTAAAAGTTATAAAAACGTAAGCAAGCGAGGAGCAAGGAAGAGATGTGTCTGAGCAGGCAAAGAGGCAGTACTTGAACAAAAAAAAATTATTGCTCTCTTGATTGTGAATGCACAATCATTTATTTGAGATATTACACCACAGATATTATAACATGTAGAGAGCTGTTCTCTACATTATTTTCTTGAAGGCTGCAGGGAAAATTTGACCAGCGTCATTCCTTTGCAAGTTTGTCATGGCATTCAGTCAGTGATGCTAGGGCTTGTTTGGTATCACCAAAGCAGTCCACAACCCCTTTCCTACCTTGGATACAATCTTACCTGTTAACCCCACTAAAAGTAAAGGGATATGAGCTAGAAACAGAAACTAGGGGCTACAGTTTCAGGTATTTAGATTGAGCCATTATTTTTTCATATGTACTCTTTGAGACACATGCAAAGGTACACACCTTTATATGTGTTGGTTTTTAGTAGTCCTTTTCTTGGAAGGCTGTTGTTTTACTTTTGATAATTTAAATGGTAAAGGGTTAGTAGATTGTAATAGTAATAGCATATAGGAACTACATTTTGAGTAATTCTGACTGCCCCTTCCTTTTTCATTAAATTTATTTGTTGTTTCCAAAACAGGGCATGTGTTCATAGAACAATATTGCCATCTGAAAAATCATGATTAAATAACATTTGCCAGACTTACTACATTGGGACTTAAAAATATTGTAATTTCCACATTAATTACAACATGTTTGTGCAACTAAGGTTGCCGCTTTAAAACTAATGCTGTGGAATGTTATGTGAAGCTACCAGTTGAATTCAGCACAATGGACAGTTGTACAACAGATACATTATGAGTACTTACAAAAAACTTTCACACACTACATTTTTCTAAAATCAGTATTTTAAAAAATGCACTAGACGAAACATTTGATCAAATAGTTTATCTCTGCTATTTGTGCTGAATGGTGAAGATGTAAATCGGCCTAAGATAGAAGGTGAGATCTTTCTACGCAAATTGTGCTTGTATCAATTATTTTGTTAACCATGACAGGAATCACTTTTGGTGATGCTTAAACATGTTTCCTTCATTTTGTACACAAACCAAGAAACATAACTCAACAGATCTGGACCGGGTAATGTGGTGGGAAAAAATATATCTCCTATTAATTCCCTTTTGTGTATATGGATTATCATTGCTCAGTTCATACCATCAGCCTCAGAGCTGAAAGACAACGATTTGACAGAGTTATTTTTTTTTTTACTAGGGAGTGTTTTGATAATATGTGTTATTTCCAAACTGTCTGTCTTTGTTTTGGGTAGAGATGTGTGGAGACATTCCCAGCCTTTCTGCAGGGTTAATTATTGAGAGACAAATGCTGTCTATGCAAAACAGGGTTGAACACCATGCAGGGAGGGCCGTTATCTGATTCTCTTTTTACTTTGCAAAGTAAAACAAAATGCTGACTTAGTGAAATTTACAAATCTCCGTTTATTAAACTGGACTTAATAGTTGATTACCTTATTCCCACAACAGTAATACAAAGGCTGATCAAACAAAAAAAGTATAATAAACATTGTTATGCTCTCACTGCTCCCTGCTGCAAGCTGGTTCTGTGCAGTTGGGTTTCTCTCACACATAATGCTCAGGTCTCTGTTGGAAGGCAGCCAGTCCCAATGGTGCCACACTGTGCCATGTCCATTACCGGGATCCCTGATCATCTGTCGTCCTGGTACATGGTCCATACTCCTGTCCAACACAATCAAAAGGTCCTGACCATTCCTCCGTGCCTCGGTTCTTATGTCTCAACCAGTGACGCTACAGTTGCCGTGGTGGAATCCTCTATCATCTCAGTCTTTCTGCGTTCTGCTTACTTTACACACTGTTATTATCCTTAAAACTAATGTACCTACTGGATTTGTTTGATTTTATTTTGAAACAAAAGTGGGTGGTGGGCTTTATGCAGGTATTTCAGAAGCTGGTATCTGGTGCCAGAGTGCTAGTGAATAGCCCTCTTCAGCACAGACCTTGGAGGGGTTTATGAATATTGGGCTGATGGTAAGTCTGAATAACAAATGGAACCTCCCAGGGAATCTGATCCCAATCACTCTCTCATGAACTTACTGCTGGTGCTCATATAACTGTGGAGATTTTTTTTCCATATTGGGCGATTGTAAAGGATTGTATGGAAACAAAAATAAAAGTAACTTTAAAACATGCACATTGCACCAATAATGACTCAGAGGGAAGACTTGTGTTTTAAATACTAGCTAATGCATACCATACACAGTGCATTTATGATTAAACAATTCATCATTCTTACATTAACAGATGATTTATAAAAAAAAGAAGACTTTACTAACTCTCTCTATTTGCAACATTAATGATAAAGCTCTTTAATAATTAAAACACTCTTAGCAATTAGGGTCTTTTGGGAATTACACAACAGGTTTGTTAGAAGACGGGTATAACAAAATCTGCAATCTCTACAAAGGGTACAAATATCAAAGATACAGGGCAACTTTAATAGTTTTATCAAAATGTTTTGGCTGTATTGAAATAAAATTAAAGTAGTAATGCTTTATTAAAGAAATCATGAATTCTTAAAATATATTTAGCAGTTGCTAAATTTTAGAAGCATCAGAATTTTTTTAGCCTATTTATGTATTTAAAGGTAACTGATTAGGCAAACGACATTAAATGAACAGCAAAAGTGCAGAAAATACATATAATAATCACTACTAGGCATATCAGGTTTATATAGACATCACTCAATATCATTATAGGTTAAAAAAAACTAAACAAAAATCGTTGAAAAAAAAAGCATGTTCAAACTAATTATTCAAATTGTTAAAAGATGAAACACATAACCAAGATGTTTAGTACAAATGAAATCAACTTTCAAAGAAACAAACACCTTATCGTAGAATAGGAATATAAATAAAATGTATAGGTTAGATTCAAAACATCCTTAAAACACACAAACCTATCAAAGAAGATAATTTGAATTTAGTGGAATGTTCAAATGTAATATTTAGCAAAAAAAAGTTAAATAAAATTAAAAGCCAAAGTGTTTCCCAACCAAATCATCACATGAAAAAAAAAAAAAAGAAAAAAAAAAAGTGAAAATGTAAACAATAAGTTTCCTTTGGGAAAAAACTAGCCAAGACTTTAGCAGAGTGATGAATAGCATAGAAAAAAAATAGGTTATCTTGTCTTTTATTGGACCGTATTTGCAAAAGCTTAGTATGGTTATGCAGGTCTGTTTTCTACCATTAGCAAATTGGCTGCTATATTATGCAAGTCTTAATTTCCTCTTTGTTTTACGTCTTTGTTTAGTTAAAGGAAGTATTGCTCTCACCGAAATTACAATAAAGGTAGTGATGCAGAAAAGATATGCTCTGTTCGAAATCCTGGGACGCGTCCTTAGAAGGCCAGATTCAAAGGACAATTACGTCATAGCGCGGCGCCGAGGTCTGGTCGGATTCCAAGACTCCTCGTTATGCGACCTTAAAATGCGTCCTTGTTTTTGCCCGATTTGAAGGACGGGTCTGATGTATCCTCGCTATCCTTGGTTTACCCAGAATTCATTGCGAGACCAAGCAAGTCGGCTGCTCCTTGATCAGAGAAAAGGTTACTTGACGCGAAACAGTGGTGAAAATTGGAAGTTCAGTTTAATATAATACAAGTATGTGAATAGTTCCGTCTGAAATGAATGAAAATAGTTGTTTTAATGGTTATGGAGTCAGATATGTGGCAATAATGTTTGATTTATCTAAAGGTTTTAATCTGTTGCTGTGTAAATTTTATTGTCCCACAATGGGCAAATTTACAGCAGCAGAAAGATTATTGAAAATGGTCACACAAATGTGGACCTTAAAAAAATGTATAAGAATAACATAATAGGGAAGAGTTAAAATATAAACAATAAAATACTGTAAAGTGCTTTAACAATATAAAACTGGAGAATAAATAACCAATATGCAGCTATGGACATTTTTACAGCGATGGATATTTGAAAAAAGCAGCAACATCAGAGATGTGCAAAAAGACAGCAGCATGTTATTTAACTGACTAAGGTTTCTATCATTACATTTGCTTTTATTTGTTCCTGCTCCCGGTGGTTGGAACCTTTATTCCACTCTGGATTCTTGTGAGTGTAGTCTTTGTTCACTTTACAATAATAAATAAATAAATAAACAAACAGTTTTGAAAACTTCGGTTTCCATTCTTTTCCTGCTTTGTGTGTCAACTTTCACGGTTGCTAAGCAACAGAGCATACGGCGGTAAAACCCGCCGAAGGGTAGACCTGTTCGAATTTACAGCCAAAACTCTTCCGGTCTCCTTATTTTCAAGGACTTAGAAGGATCCAGTCTAGGTAGACCGCATCCTTGGAGGATGCAGCCCAAGTTTTCGAACAGAGCCATTGATTAGGAAAAGAAAGCAATAATCACATGATTCACTCACTCCCATTCCATTGCTGTTTTAAGTGGAAATACTTTTTTGTATGGATCTGAACATATAGATTTTCATGATGAGAGATACCAGCCAAACAAATCGGTTTATTCCCTCTGACTTCAATGGGACTCCTTTCTTGTCTCTCATTTACTTATTAGTAAGATCACCCTTTGGGCATAGCTGTCTCCACTTGTGGTGAATCTGTGCCTTTTTAGTCTTCCTTTAAATAAAATCTGATTAATTATTGATACCTCTTGATCAAGTCTCTTTGCATTGAAGTATCAGATCACTTCTGTTGTCAATTTGCTTTGAAATTAAAGGTACCTCTGTCTAGTGCAGGCATCCCCAAACTCAGTCATCAAGGTCCACTGTCCTGCAGGTTTTAATGGTTTCCCTGCCTTAGCACAGCTGATTATAATGATTGCAGTAGAGCAAAAGCCTGTTAATCAGCTTTCAATTAAAATCAGCTGTGCTGGAACAAGTTAACCTCTAAAACCTGCAGGACAGCGGCCCTCGAGGACCGAGTTTGGGGATGCCTGGTCTAGTGTGAAGTTGTCAGTCCAGTCTAAACTGCAGCAGTAGTCTCTCATCAAACAATGAACATTTTTGCAATCATAAAAAACTAAAGGTTTTGAAATATTTTATAACCTTTCTCTTTATTATTATCTTGTGTTATAGTGGAACCCTTCAGAGTCAGTCACAATCGCTTCTTCCCCTCCATAGTTTTCCTTCTTTGTTTAGATACAACAGAGGTAACACTAAACTGCAAGGCAAATTGAACCAGTAAATACTTACTCTTAATAAACACACCACACTTTCAGTCTGCAGAGATGACACAAATACAGCAAAGAAGAACAACGATGCAGCGCCCCACAACCACAGTGCACATGATATAGCCGTGATTGTTTGAAATGCTCTTAACTTTGATTGATCTATTTGTTTATTTCCCCTACTATTATCCCCTGGCACTGGACGAACCAAAACAAAAAGCACAGAGATGCTGCAGAAAGTTATAACTAGCATGAGGAAAAACAAGATAGTAAGCATTAAAATAACAACATAAACGGTTGATAAATTAGCAGTAAAACCTGAGAGTCCAAAGCATAGCATCCAAACAATCCCGATGGAGATGTTTCTGATTCTGATTCCGCGGGCATTTCGCAAACCTACATAGGTGATGGGGTGAACAACAGCCAGGTACCGTTCGACACAGGTCAGGAGGTGAAAAAAACTTTCGCCAAAGTAAGAGACAGCAAGGCTGTAGGTACCAGGAATTAATAACACTTTGCAGTCTGTGTAGGTGCCACAGAGATAACAGATTATTCCAGGAACCCAGAACAGCTCCATTACAGCCAGGTGGTAGGTGAAGAGGTCAGAGTGGCTCATGACTTGAAAGGAGCACTGCCGGTGCCATTTTTGGTAACCCAGATAGAAGATGTAGATGCAGAGGGGGAGAAGAAGGATTGTCTTCACAGATTGCATGCCAATGTAGATGTAATTTGCATGTCTTGATTTCGAGCAGTTAAAGACCATGGGATCCGTAGGAGTGGAGAAGTTACCCAACATATCGATGCACTGTAGATTAATGGAGAATGCCTGTGTAAATTCTCAGTAATCTGGGTCATGGAAACCACAAAACAGACTTAAATTGGAAGCTAACTAGACTTTTGGTCAGTTTTTTGAAGATGTTTCAACTCATATTCATGAGTCTTTGTCAGACCTGTAGCCTTGCACTAGAGAAATCTTTAGTTGGAGCCCATATTTATTTAAGCGGAATTGAATGGAGCTAAATCGGTCTCACTTGATCACTCTCACTTCAAGTGATTTCAACATGTTAGTAAATCACTTGAAGCATTTGGTTATCTAAACTGGCTTTTGTTAAGTTGGCAAAAATAAATATAAAAAAAAATACAAAATTGATATAGGATTATATTATAATAAAAAAAATAACTAGCAAAGACTCCTGGAAAGGTGCAGATACTTTTCCAAAACAACTGAGCAAAAGTCTGGTTGCCTTCAATTTTAAGTCTGTTCTGTGGCTATTTGGAGAAGTTAAAAGATGAAAAGAAGTAAAAGTACAGAAGATTGAGGAAAGTATTGTAAAATGAAAAGTTTCTTGACTTAGTGGGGTTTATTCCTGGGTAAAACCATAATGTTCACCTTCCGGAGTCTTTACAACAGCAAATGAGTTATATTTTGGATCTATTTCTGGTTCGTCCTTTTTCCATGATAAAGTCAGTAGGACATCTGTCCGTCCAATCTGACAAACAACTAAGAGATACAAGCTAACCTAAAAACAAGCTAAAATTAATCATGGCACAGATATACCACGTATCAGTTAGGTAAATAATTTTAAAGCCCCCTCATGGTTTGCAAATGGGTCGAACTAATCATCTAGTTGCTGTCTTAGCCTGTGATTATGTTAAACTCTCTTATCATTGTAATCACATGCCATGATCTGTGCTCCATATATTTCTGCTCTTTGGTACAAAAGCAATTACATTTATTATTTAAGAACAGCGGTGCATTGTTAATACTGCCTGTAAAGCACTGTATCATTGTGAGAAAGAACAAGAACAGTTCTCCTGTTAAACTTTTTTATCTTAATTTGACCAGTAGAGCAGGTAACTGTATTTACAACTATAGAAAAATAGAGACACAAATTGATTTTAGTTTTACTGAATTTTTCTTATAAAAATAGTTGAAAATGGAAAAAAATTGTAAAGAATAATATGTAGCAACATTAACTTAAAGATGTCTTCTTTTTTTACGTAATTAAAACTCTTTTGTCCCCTCTTCTGACTAACACTGCTTTGCTGCATATTAGATTCATTTGACTCGATCATAAGAAACTCAAAGCTTTTGGATTGATTGGCCTCGCATTTACACAGTTAGGGCCGGATTTATCAAGATCCAATTTTGCGTGCAGTAATTTGCGCTCGCAAACTGGAATTTTGCGCGAGGGGCTGAACCATGGTTTGCGGGTGATTTAACAAGAGCGATTGCGTAACTGGTGGCAGGTGCAAAACTGTTGGAGACGCCCTATTTAAATGATGGTTTTGCGCGTTTTGTGTTTTGCGGCAAAGTAGTTTGTGCAAACTAGTGCATTAAGAAATTTTAATCTTACAGTGACACCCCCACCCCCTCCAAATATATATATATATATATATATATATATATATATATATATATATATATATATATATATATATATATATATATATATATATAAATAAATAAATAAACCTTGGCTACCTTTATTCCCTAAGGTGGTATGTGGCTGAATTTCTACTTCACTGCATTAAAAAAAAACAAAAAAAAAACAGGTGTTTTGTATTGGCCTGTAGAAAAATGCACATACCAAATGGCTCACAATGGGACTGTGGATGAGATTACTGCGAGTCCACATCTCCGCAGCATTGGCATGTTGCTCCACAGGCGCAGAGGTCGGGGTTCTCCGTTAGGGCGTCAGGGCGACATGGCATTTAGAACATCAGACAGCACTTCTGAAAAACGAGATTGGGAGATCCCAGCTCTCGCTGCAACCGTACGCTGGAATGACCCAGATGCAAAAAAGTGCAATGTTGCAAGGAGTTTTGTGATATCTGGTGTTGCGTGGGTCCTCCTTGTGGCTGGCTCCAAATCCATTCGGAGTTCCCCCAACAGCTCCAAAATGGCAATGCTGGATAAACGATATGTTTTGATGATCGTTTCCTCGTTCATTCCAAAAATATTCACACGGAGTGAAAAAATGCGTTCTCTGCGTCTCCTTGCTTCATTTTGATGTCTCCTTCTTGCGACAATAACCGCTGCCATGTGTGCGCAATTACGCATACAGACCATTTGCACCTTCTTTTGAAACGTGTTAAATATAGAGTCAGATACCGTTAGCAAAATTGCTTTCAGGTTTGATAAATCACTTTGCGAGTGCTAAATTAATATATTTACATGTTCTCCTCCCACAGGACGCACTTTTGCGTGTAAACGCCCCATATTGCATATTCATTGCAGAAAAAGTACTAAATGGATAAGAGGCGCTATTTAGCACGTTTTAAAGACCAAATCCTTTTAGCACGCTGTTGATAGATCAGTTTGTACATTTTTTAGCGTGCGCAGTGAAATAGCTCACGTTTTAATACACGCAAACCTTTGATAGATCCGGCCCTTAGTCTTTTGGTTAACTCAGTGGGGGCAAGTTCTCCAGGTCTAGGGGATACAAAACTTAAATCATTAACTTTCTACCACTGGCCTAGATTTGAATACATGTGACTGACGATATGAAATCTGAAAAAAATAACTTATAATCTTTCTCGGGGAAGCTGCTAACCATTACTGAATTTGCAGATACTGCAAATCATAAATTGATCGTGAATCAGTATGGTTAAAGTTAACTAGATTATTTGAGAACATTTAGGTTTCAGAAAAGTTTTGGCTTCAATTTTAAAGTTACTCACCAATCTGCAATCTCTTAAGATTTTTTGATTGTTGATGAGCTGGTGTCCCTGAAGTGTGACTGAAGCTCAGTCATGAAGAATTTCTCTTAAGGACTCTACCTAGGTTTGTGGGAGGTCACAGTGAATCATTTCACTGTGGGCTCGGTCCATATTGACATCTGTTTCAAATTTCTTGTCTGCTTTAACACTACAGGCTGGGGGTGTTTGTGGCATCAGATGCAGGAGTTTATCCTGCAACTTGAGGGTTGTTGGCTTAATACCTGCCTCTGGCTTTCATTGCTGTTATGTTCTTGCCCAACACAGTTCACTCACATTACCTACTGCTGGTTGATCTGAGGGTCTGGTATAAGCAGCCTTGCTATTGGCAAATAGCCCTGGCACAGCTGTTGCTACATTGTGGCTTGCCACCATCAGTGTGTGCATGAATGGGTGAATGGGTGAATGTTGTGTAAGTACAGACCATTTACGTTGTGCACACTGAGAAAAAAAACTTTCTATACTTATGAAATACAAGCATCAATTACTATAGGCTAAAATTTTGTCAGAATTTATTTCATGTCATTTCTTTTTGCACTTTATATTGTTATAGGGGTAATTTTTCTAATGTTTCTCATTTTTCTTCTACTTTACACAAATGTGCCATGTTCCATGCCTCTAACATATTTCATCAGGTCTAACATTCAAAACCATTAAAGTTTAATTTATTAGGTTTGACAGGATTAAAATCATCTGTAAAAAGCAGTGATGTTTATGCAAATTAAACTGAGAAATAATATGGTACAAAACAAACAACTGTGTAAATTCGAGGTCATCTAGGTCATGGTGGGACTTTGATTTTGCATCTGACTTGGAATTTGATTAGGAAAATGGCCCTTCATGTTGCTTAACCCCTAGAACCCTACGGACCCACCGGTGGGTCCAGCTGCTACGTGACCTCGTAATTTTAACAAACCCCCAGTATTGATGTAAAAAACACATTTGGCACAGTTTGGTGACATTTATGGATAAATGTGCCAAAATGGCGTCTCCGCCTAAGAAATTTCTCACTAATACCATTCTAAAATAAATATGATTCATCTGATTGAGTCCAAATTTGGTATATTTTTACACAACATTTAGATTTAAAAGTCTGTACTACTTTTTTGTGCTATAAATAATATTTTGGTAGTGTTTTGCAATGTTTATTTCAAAGAAAATTTTGGCGAGGTTCAAAAAATGCTAAATATTTTGTATTTTGTCCCTAATATTTCAGGCAGAGTCAAAGCTACAATGGTGCTGACACCAGAAAACCAATCTATGACATCTTACCTTTACAGACGTACCAAAAGTTTCTACTTAAATCTAATAGCTGTGAGGCTATAAGTAATTTACTTTTGTGTGTTTTTGTCAGGCAGGAATTTATTTATACCCCCTTAGGGTGTAAGAGGTTAAAAAAAATGAGCACTCCAGCTCTATATTGCTGGGGAGCGATCTAAATTTAAAAAAAGCTCAGACTAAGCAAAAGTCTGGTTGCCTCATATTTTATCTTGTTTTGTGCTCACATAGAAAAATCAGATTCATTGTATACAATGGATGTATTAAGACAAACGTGATAGAAGAAATCAGTATATAGATAACCTGTAAGTATTGCTAGTGTTTGTGCCACTTTAAATTAATTTCAGTTCAGTTTATTTAGTGCCAATTCACAACACTTGTTATTTAAAGACACCTTACAGAGACAATTCATACAGTCAGATTGGTTCAAAGTTTTCTATCTAAGTAAAACTAGTTGATTGCATCGACTCACACAAGCATGCATGTAGTGACAGTGGGGAGGAAAAACTCCCCAGTTAGTCACCTCCTCTGTACTCTGTTCTTGTTCCTCAGCCTGATTACGTTTGGATTTATACTACCACTGCCTTCATCATTAAATCTACAAGAAGGGAAGTTTTCCTCTCCACTGTCGCTACAAGCATGCTTAGTGTGGGGGATTGCATTCGAGTCAATGAGTCAATGCAATCAACTGGTTTTCTTTAAATAGAAAACTTTCAATCAATTTGAATGTATGATCTGGTGAACTGTAAA
Organism: Cyprinodon diabolis; assembly: GCA_030533445.1. Taxonomy (NCBI): domain Eukaryota; kingdom Metazoa; phylum Chordata; class Actinopteri; order Cyprinodontiformes; family Cyprinodontidae; genus Cyprinodon; species Cyprinodon diabolis. Next base: position 42,139,550 of record CM060075.1, on the reverse strand, counting down.
GTGACCAGAGATAACATGTGTTGTGAATTGGCGCTATATAAATAAACTGAAATGAAACTGAATTAAATTGAAAATTTGGGGTTGAGATGTAAGAGATTATTGTGATATTCTCTTTTATATTAATCTTCCATGTGATTAAAATGAGATTGGAGGTGCCCCCTATTCATTCTTGGAGCAACTGCCATGTGGCCTTGCTGCCGACAGCGTTCAATGAAACGTATACGTATCAATGTCTACTTTCAGACAACTGCGGAGAATTTCTTTTTTTCCATATTTGGCGGATGTAAGGGATCGTATGGAAAAAAAAGTAACTTTAAAAAATGTGCATTGCACCAATAATGACTCAGAGGGAAGATTTATGTGTTAAATAATAGCTAATGCATATCATATACAATACATTTATGATTAAATGAGTACAACAAATTATTACAAAGATTCTTACAAATTCTTCTTACACCAACAGATGATTTACCAAAGAAAATTACATTACCAACTCTCTTTGTTTGCAACATGTTTGAAAACAGCTTTTCAATAATAAAAACATTCTAAGCAATTAGGTTCTTTTGGGATTTACACAACAGGTTTGTCAGAAGACAGGTATAACAAAATCTTCAGTCTCTACAAAAGGTACAGATATTACTGATACAGAGACGCTGTTATTTGTTTTAAGTTGTTGTAAAGTAGTTGTTTTATTAAAGATATCGTGCAATCTTGAAATATTTTGGGGTGTTGCAAAATTTTGAAAGAATCGGAAATTTGTTAAGCCTATTTATGTATTTAAAGGTACGGAAATAGGCAAATGACATACGCTACGCATGTTATGTTTATACTGTATAGACCTCACACAATATCATCATAGGTTTAAAAATTTAAACAAAAAGATAAAAAGGTTGGAAAAAAATATATGCATGTTCAAAAAGAAAAACTATTAAAATAGCTAAAAGCTAAAGATTAAACTCATAACCAAGATGTTTTGTACAATTGCCATCAGCATTCAAGCAAATGTTGCTGCTGTAGAAATAAACAGCTTAGTGTAGAGTAAAAATATCAGCTTCAAAGTAAAGGTTCAATTCCAAAAAATCCTCAAGACACGCAAACTTATGACAGGAAGGATTTTCTAACTATTTATTGTGATGTCCCAATGCAATATTTTGCAAATAATAAAAAGGTACACTAAAATGAGAAGTTAACTTGTTTCTAAAGAAAATCATCACATCATGACAAAAACTACATGTAATATAACCCATAAATTTACCCTAGGAAAAAACTACAGTAGTCACAACTACTGCAGAGTGATTTTTAGCATAGAAAAAATTAAGTAATCTTGTCTTGTATTGCACCTTATCAACAAACGCTTGGTATGGTTATGCAGGTCAGTTTTCTTCTGTTTGCAGCTTGGCTGCTATATTGAGCCAGTCTTCAATTCCTCTTTGTTTTGCATCTTTGTTTAGTTAAAGCAATTATTGCCCTCACCGAAATTACAATAAAATGTACTGATGCACTAAACGTAGATTAGGAAAAGAAAGCAAATTTCACATCATTTACTCATTCCTGTTCCAGTGTTGCTTTAATACGAAATTGGCGGAACAGTTCATCATATGGCATTATTGCACGGTAATCAGCCCTGTTCTGATCTGGCCCTGTTCGTTCCCCCTTACTTACAATAATTAACAGTAGTCAGAGTCAAAATAAATTACAGACACTTTGATTAAACAGTAACATGTTATGAATAAACCTTAAGAAAGAATCTGGCTTTTTATGGGAATAAGTATGTCTTGTCTACAAACACCCCTAACTCATTGTGGGGCCTTGTAGGTGAAACTGACTGGTAAGAGAAATCTCAATTTTCCGACCACAGTACCTCTGTCTAGTAAGAGCTTATCAGACCAGTCCAAACTGCAGCAGTAGACTCTTACGTTAGACAACTTTTATTGTCAATTTGTATACAAATTGTATACATATTCCTGTCAATTTGTATACAAATTGTATACAAATTGTTTGTACGAAATAAAATTTCGTTTAGTACTCCCCTTCATAGTTTTCCTTCCTTGTTTAAATATAACAGAGGTAACACTAAACTGCAGGGCAAATTGAACCAGTAAATACTTGCATTTATTAAACACATCACATTGTCACTCCAAACATATGACGCTAATAAAACATAGGAGACAAACACAGCACCACACCACACCCATAGTACGCATGATATAGCCATGATTGTGTAAAATGCTCTTAACTTTGATTGATCTATTTGTTTCTTTCCCCTACCGTTATCCCCTGGCACTGGACGAACCAAAACACAAAGCACAGAGATGCTGCAGAAAGTTAGAACTAGGATGAAGAAAAACAAGATAGCAAGCATTATAATATCATAATTGGTTGTTGAATTAATAGGAAAACCTGAGAGTCCAAAGCTTAGCATCCAAACACTCCCTATGGAGATGTTTCTGATTCTGACTCCGCGGGTGTTTCGCAAACCTACATAGGTGATGGGGTGAACAACAGCCAGGTACCGTTCCACACAGGTCAGGAGGTGAACAAAACCCTCTCCAAAGTAAGCAACATAAAAATTGTAGCGACCAGAAGTGAATAACATTTTGTTTTTTATCGAGGTGCCACAGAGATAACAGATTAGTCCAGGAACCCAGAACAGCTCCATTACAGCCAGGTGGTAGGTGAAGAGATCAGAGTGGCTCATGACTTGAAAGGAGCGCTGCTGTTTCCATTTCTGGTAACCCAGGTAGAGGATGAAGATGCAGAGGGGGAGAAGGAGAAGAAGGGCTGTCTTCACAGATAGCAGTCCAATAAAGAGGAAATGTCCAAGTTTTAAGTTGGAGCAGAAATAGACCACGGGATCCATAGAAGTGGATGAGAAGTTACCCAACATATCGAAGCACTGTAGATTTATAGAGAATGCCTTTGTAAATTCTCCGTATTCTGGGTTAGGGAAACCACAAAACAGACTTAAATTGTTTTGTCAACCAGACTTTTGTTCAGTTTTTTTTAAGACGCTTCAAAACATATCCACGAGTCTTTGTCAGACTTATTGCCTTAGAGCAGAGAAAACTGTAGTTGGAGCCCTGAAGTATTTAAGCAGGATTGAAGTCCATCCTCCTGAACACCCTCTAAGTCAGATGCAAATCAAATAACCACCCCTTGTTCTCCTGTATTTTGTCAAGTATTTTGTTGTGCATTAACTAAGTAATGGGCCATTTGAACCATTATGGGAGTTATTCGGTAATTTCTTTGGAATGAGTTCCATAAGTTCATCCTTCTTTCAAACAATTAGTCCTCTCCAAATTCTGAAAATTGTGGTCTTTAAAGGTGTGTCCTTTGATCTTGAGGTGCATTTGTCCAGCTGAATCTTGCCCAGAGCTACTGGTTCTCCTATGCTGTGCAATGTCTTTATGTAGTTGTTGTGTTTCTCCAGTGAGGAGGCTGTACAGTCCTCAGATTAGGTTTGTGCGGTTTGTCTAGGATGAACCAGTTTTTGTCTGAGAGGGTTGTTGGATTTGAAATTTACCGGTATTTTGTGTTTTGAGGAAATCCTTCTGACTTTTTCAGAAATTCTTGACACAGATGGAATTACAATGTTTTGTGTCTCTCTCATTTCTTCTTTATGTTAGATGCAGTTCTTCATGCTATTTTATGTATCATGATCAAATCACTTGATTCACACACTTAAAGTGATTTCAACATGTTAAGAGTATGTGGTTATCCAAACTGGGCACAGTTAAATTGGCAAAAAATAAATAAAAACTAGCAAAGACTCCTGGAAAGGTATTGGTCTTTTGTCAAATAACTGAGCACAAGTCTGGCTGCTTTACATTTTAAGCCTGTTTTGTCGTTACATGGAGAAGTGAAAAGGCCGCAAGAAGTGAAAGTACAGAAGATTAACGAAAGTGTTGTGACATTAAAGGGTTCTTGACCCAATTGGGGGTTTGTTTTCAGGGTAAAACCATTATGTATGATGGGCAGTCATGCCCTTACTGGAGTCTTAAAAACAGTAAATAAGTTGTGTTTGTGGACGTATTCCTGGTTCTTACTTTTTCCAAGATGGTTTGCAAATGGGCCAAACTGAATCACTAATTATCTAGTTGCTGTTTTAGCCTATGATTATGTTAAAATCTTATATTAATGTAATCATATGCTATGATGTATAGTCCTCTTTTTTGCTCTCTAGTACAAAGGCAATTAGATTTGTTTTTTAAGAACATCTGTGCAGAGTTAACACTGCCTCTAAAGCACTTTATCATTGGGACAAAGAGCAACAACACTTCTTCTGTTAAACAATTTTTATCCTAATTTGACCAGTCCTAGTAGTAAAGCAGGCCAATGTATTTAAAACTATAGAAAAATAAACACAAACCGCTCTCCTTGATTTGGATAGATGTGACTCACGGTATGATATTGTGGTAATTTCTCTGATTTTCATTCTACTTCACACAGTTTTGCAAATTCGTCCAGGCTGTCACATAAAATATATTTCATTAGGTCTAACATGTGTAACCTTTGAATTTAGAATCTATGAATTTTGACAGGATTAAAATCAGCTGTACAGAAGAGTGATGCTTATGCAAATTAAACTCAGAAATATAATGGTACAAGATAAACAAACAGCTGTGGAAATTCAAGGTCATCTAGGTAATGATGGGTCTGTAATTATGCATCTTACTTTGAATGTGATTAGGAGAATTGTCCTCCATGTTGCTTAAAACATGAGAACTCCAACTATATATTGCTGTTGTCCAATCTGAACTGAAAAAACTCCTGGATAGATGTCTAAATGTTTTTAGAAAGACTGAAAAAATGGCTGGTTCCCTCAGATTTAATCTTGGTTTTTGCTTAACATAGACAAATCTGATTTGTTGTATCCAATTCATGTATTTTATTACAGATAAATATGATTAAAAAAATTCAGTATATGGATCACCTGGAAGTTGTTGGGATCTGGAGCTGTACCACCTTCCTCCAGCAGAGTGCGCCGTGGGTCCTCCTGAGCTGAGCCTCCAACACACCTGTGGCCCACCTCATCATCAGAAGACCCACCACTATATAACCTGCCTTCAGACCTTACCTCAACGCCGCAGTGTTGATCTAGTTTGGTTAGCAACCAGAGCCTAGTAAACCTGAGAATCTTTGCTATCTCCTGTTGAGATAAGATTCTAACTCTTCCTTGTTTTTGCCTCACAGGAATCCTGTCTCTTCATGAAGCTCTGGATGAGCTTAACCTGCCTAGCCTGCCCTCGTGAGCCAAACCTAAAGACTCTTCTCTGGATTCCCTTGCAGCTCTTGGCTAAGAGCTGGAAACCCAAATCAAGGTCTGCCCTCAAAGTCAGAAGTAAGACGCTGAAGCAGTTATTGGACTCTGCTGAACAAACAGTCTCTGGACCCAACAGTTTCCTCCCTCAAAGAGAAACCCGGACTCCTTCAAGGTATTCATCAGCAAACTCAAAGACTAATAACCCTTCAGTCCATGTGCTAACTGAACTGTCATCCCTGCAGACTCCAGTGAACCTGCCCCCTGGCCCGAACCAGTTCCTGTGCAATATTCATGTGCTTGTGTTAACAATAAACCTTGTTAAACTTTTCATCAGCCTCCGTGTGTGTTCTGCATATTGGGTTTACTCTGTAACCAATCATGACAGAAGTAATGCTAGGGTCTGTGCCTCATTCAGCATTGGTCTCAATTTTTCACTGTAGTAAGTCAGTGCTAATCCCAAGAAGCCCTGTTTATGTCAGCATGGTTGTCCCACCTAAATAGAGCTTTAAGTTAAGCTGCCTTCTATTGGAAAACTCAAAACATGTAATTACTGTAATATAACAACTCTCACATTTCTTAAAAAATCCGATCAACTCTAATACCTTTAAAGCAAAAGTAAGAAAAAAAGAAAAACCTAAAGAAAACTACTCAAATTCTGGGTAAAAGATAAAAAGATATGAACTTATTTTTTAAATTATCGAATCGGTAATTGATAAAAAATAGTAGAAACAATTTTCAATTTTTCTTTAAAAAAAATAATACTTATAAAACCAACATTGTACTCTTCTTCGATTGTGTGCAGGCAAGATAACATCTTTGGAATCTGTTTCTACAGAGAGTGAAATAAAATCCAACAGAACAAACAGAGAAGTGCTACAGGTATAGTCAACCAAGTTATATTACATTAAGACACACATTATTTATCACAAAATGGTTTTAGTTATAGCTAGTCATAACTACTGAGTTAATCTAAATAGATCCCTCTGTGTGTATGGCTGTTACCTATAGTTTTTTCCCATGAAACTGCTCAATACTGCTTGTGCAGAGCCAATAACAAACATTCAACTTGCAGGGGTTTGCTTGAGAATTCTATTTGTGTGCCTTTGCGTTGTTATGGATGTAGCTTTAGCAACATTGGAGGCAACATGGGTCTTTTACCACAGTTTGCCAGGTTTTTTAAGAACCAAAAAGTTGCTCAAGCACTTCATGACTGCCTGCAAGTGAGTCATGGGCTGTGTTTGAATTTATGGGCTGCATCCTCTAAGGACGCGGTCTACCTGGACTGGATTCTTCAAAGTCATTGAAAATAAAGAGACCAGAAGAGTTTTGGCTGTGAATTCAAACAGGTCTAGCCTTGGGCGGCTTTCTCCCCCTTTACGCTCTGTCGCTTAGCAACCGTGACAGTTGACCAACAAACAGCAAAAGAATGAATCCCGAACTTTTCAAAACTGATTCTTTTTATCTTTTTTATTGAAAAGTGAGCAAAGACTACACTAATGAGAATCCAGAGTGGAATAAAGGTACCAACCACCGGGAGCAGGAACTAATAAAGCCAATGTAATGATAAAAACCTTAGTTGGTTAAATAACATGTTACTGTCGTTTTGCACTTCTCTGATGTTGCTATTTTCAAATATCCTTTACTGCAAAAATGTCCATAGCTGTATAATGGTTATTTATTCTCCAGGTGCACAGTTTTATGTTGTTAAATCACTTTACAGTACAGTATTTTATTGTTTATCTTTTAATTCTTCATTATTATGTTATACTAATACATGTTTCTAAGGTAGAAATTTGTGTGACCAATTTTCTCTAAATTTTTTGCTGCTATAAACACCAGAATTTCCCCATTGTGAGACAATGAAGAGATTTTCTATTTTGCTATATTCTATAAAAGGGGTCCAAAGATATAAATTAGTCCAAACTAATGTGTATGTATATAAATATATCTCTTATATTCAACAACAAAATATACTTAAATAAAGCAAATTCTGCAAATAGCAATAAAAAATTAAATTTCATATCAGATTTATGGTCCCCAAACTGCAGGTATATTAGAATGGGTTCTTAAATAACAGCTAAACCCATTTAAAAAATAACAGATCAAAACCTTTAGAAAAATCAAACATTCCCCACCTCATATCTGACTCAATATCCATTAAAACAGTAATTTTCATTCATTTCAGACGGAACTATTCACATATTTGGATTATATTAAACTAAACTTCCAATATTCACCACTGTTCGGTGCTAACTATCATTTCCTCTAATCAAGGAGCAGCCGGGTTGCTTGTTCTCACAATGAATCCTGGGAAGACCAAGTGTAGAGAGGATACACGGGACATGTCCTCTAAATTAAGCAAAAAGAAGGACGCATTTGTAGGCCGCATTACAAGGAGTCTTGGAATCCGAACAGACCTCGGCACCGCGCTATGACATAATCGTGCCTTCGACTCTGGCCTTCGGAGGACGCAGCCCATGAATTTGAATATTACCATGATGGCTTGCTAATATTAGCACCCTCCCACAAATGACATCAATCAAGAAGGATCACAAAAATCTTGCCATGTGGAGACCTTGCCCTAGTGTTTTATTTTTTCTGTTGGTATAAATATGAAAAAGTAAGGCCACTCAGAGACACAATTCTCCATCAGGTTTTAACTGAAGCCAACAATTAACACACACATTTTAACATGAAACAGATTTGTTTCCTGTAAATAAAACCTTGAAGCTCATCAATAGAATGCCAAGAATGTGCAAAAGAAAAAGTTGGCTACTTTAAAGAACCTAGAATTTAAGACATATTTTCAGTTGTTTCACATTTTTTTGTTAAGTATATAATTCCACATATGTTAATCCATAGTGTTGATGCCTTTGGTGTGAATATACAATTTTTATAGTCATGAAAATAAAGAAAACCCATTGAATGAGAAGGCGTGTCCAAACTTTTGGTCTGTACTGTACAACATATTGATGTAATCTGATGCTTCTGATATATAGTGCAGTGTTGTTTACCCTTATGTTTGAACAAAGTGTACTATAGTCAAACCTTTCAGGATTGGTCACAATCAGTTCCTTTCCTCCATAGTTTTCCTTCCTTGTTTAGATACAACAGGGGTAACATTAAACTGCAGGGCAAATTAAACCAGCAAATACTTACATTCAATATACATATACTTTCAATTTGGACAGACAAAAGTAAAACATAGGAGACAAACATGGCACCAAACCACACCCACACTACACATGATATAGCTGTGATTGTGTAAAATGCTCTTAACTTTGATTGATAAAACTGTTTATTTTCTCTTCCATTATCCCCTGTCATTGGATGAACCAGAACACAAAGCACAGCAACGCTGCATAAAGTTGCAGTTAGAATGAAGATAAACATAACACTAAGGATTAAGATGAAAATATCTCTCTTTGTTATAATTCCAGTAGAACCCGAGAGTCCAAAGCATAGCATCCAAACACTACCAATGGAGATGTTTCTAATTCTGACACCGCAGGTGTTTCGTAAACATACATAGGTTATTGGGTGAACAACAGCCAGGTACCGTTCTACACAGGTCAGGCTGTGGAAAAAACCCTCTCCATAGTAAGTGGATGAAAGGCTGGAGCAACCACAAATTAATAGAACTTGGCTTTCCATGTAGGTGCCACAAAAATAACAGATTAGTCCAGGAACCAGAAACAGCTCCATTACAGCCAGGTGGTAGGTGAAGAGATCAGAGTGGCTCATGAGTTGAAAGGAGCGCAGCCGTCGCCATTTTTGGTAAGCCAGGTGGAGGATGAAGATGCAGAGGGGGAGAAGAAGGACCGTCTTCACAGACATCATGCCAGAAAAGATGGACGATGTAATTTTTGATTTATTGCAGACATTTACCAATTGACCCGTAGAGGTGGAGGAGGAGTTACTCGACATACTGACTGTACTGTAGACCTAAGGAGAAAAGATCAAAGAAGCAAAAGTAAAAAAGATTTAAAAGAATGTAACAGAAAAAAGATTCCTCATTTAAAAATGGTTTGATTCCTGTTGAGAGAATATCTTACAGAAAGAAACCACAATGCATGATCACCCGACATCATAGGAGTTACTGGTAATGATTCTCAGTCATCAGGTCATAATTAAGCCAAAAAAAGTAAAAAAATAAATAATCCACTGGTCTTTGTTTCCAAGTTTGAACATGTTTCTCTTCCCATCCAGGGAGCTTTTCCAATTCAAAATGTCAGAAATAGCGTTGAGTTCAAGGCTTTATAGAGTCGACGAAAAAAACAAAACCTTGTTTTGTCTTAAGTTGGGAAACTTCTTCAAACTTGGAGACAAAGTCCAGTGTTTGTTTTTTAAACTTTTTGGAACAAGTACTAGTTTTTATCTTAGTGCCAAGATAAAGCCAAATTTGTCCATCCAAACTACCTGACATCTAAGGGGCTTGAGCCAACCTAAAAACTCCCAAAAATAAATTACGTTCTAGTTGTCCCAGCTACCAGTTAAATCATTGTTAAAATGTTGATGACACAATATTGACATTTTCTACTGTGTTTTGTAGACAAAAACTTAAATACTGATAATTTCAAGGGTGCCTGCATGAAAAAGTTTTTATCAAAAATACACAGCTTGTTATTATAAACCTTCTAATGTCATTCCCAGCGCTTCTGCTTCCAGCTCCACATCCGAACCAAGATGATGTTGAGTTAAGGCAGATTTGAAAGATATTCAGAAAAGAACTGGAAGCCGATATAGCGCTTAAGTTATAAGTTGCTGCGGTTCTAAATGATGATCCAGAGTCAATTGTTTTCAGCTTCTCTTGTATTGCAGTCAGAGGCTAACTTCATGGTAATAATGTGACTCTCTGTACTGCATTAGGTCTTTTCAATTTCATTGAATTATCTTCTGAAAAAATTAAAAAAACATATACCATTATTTAATATTTGCTGGGTTGTTCAAATACACTTAGTGTGATTCAGAGTTAAATATTTCCTAAAAAGCACCATATAATAGGATAATAGCCATAAGCTGGAGTGGTTAGATCTTCTGTTAAACTCTTATCTTAATTTGACCCAGGTCTAGCAGTGAAACAAACCTATGTAATTACAATAACAAAATAGACACAGTTTCTAAATAAAAAAAGAGTTGAAAATGGGAGAACAGATTAAGAGAATCACTTGTAACAACAATAAGTTGAAGTTTTCCTCTTTTTTTAAAAAACTTTTCCAGCCTTTAGATCAGTCTTCTCTTTTCTAACATTGCTACATTGCTCTCAGGTAATTTATCTCAGTTTTATTAACAAGAAGCTGTTTTGTTGATCAATAAAAAAAATTTCATATAGTTGTCAGCGCTATAGATGAGTCTTTAGTTATCTCAATGTGGGTAAACTTTCTGGATCATGTGGCTGCAAAAAAGGCCTAGTTTGTGATTTTTCCATCACTGTGCTTGATTTGAATAAATGTCACTTATAATAAGAGATTCAAAAATAAGAACAATATCGTCTACCTGGGAAGCACCATATGACCACACTTTCCAAATACTTCAATCAGCAATTTGCCAGTGAATCAGTACAGAAAAAAAATAACTTAACAAAAATATAGTTATATATAATATAATTTTTGATTTTAACATTAAAGTTACTCACCAATCTGGAACCTTCTATGTTTGTGTAATTGTTGATGGGCTCAAATCCCTTAACTCTGTTGCTGCTCAGTCAGAAATAGTCTTTTTAATGTTTGTGGGAGGTCACTATGAGTCGTGCCACTGTTGGGTTGGTCAATGATAATGACTAGTGCTTGTTTTTAAACCTTTTTCTCTGCTTTATTGATACTTTTACATTTTTTGTGTTCCCTGTAATATATAATATTTTTCAAAAATAACAAATATCTCTCAAACAATCTTGTAAATTTTATTCTATCATGTTTTTGACAGGATGAAAATAGGCTGCAAAGAAAGACTGATGCTTATGGAAATTCCTCTTAGAGTGCTGCGGTGCTACAAAATAAACAAATCTTTCTCATTATATCCAAACCATGCATTTTATCAAAGATAAGTATGAGGAAAATTTCAGTATATAGAAAACTTTAAAGTGATATTAGTTTTGTTGCCCTTTTTAAAGCTAGATGGCCTCTGATTCATAACATAGTTTTCCCATGTAACCAGAGGTCATTGTAAAAAAAAAAAGTCATTATCAGTTATAGCATTCAATTATTGTTTAAATTTAATGGTTATCTGTGTTACCTTAACCTACTCCAGGGACAGGTTATGTTATTAGTGATATCAAACTTTATCTGCTCCAATATAAATGTAAACATTACAAGTAGAATAGAATAGAGTAGAAAAGAATAGAGTAGAATAGAAAATCCCTTTATCGTCCCACAATGAAGAAAATTCTGGTGTTACAGCAGCAAGATTACAACAAGAGGAAGGCCCGTATGGATCTCACAGCAATGCTGATGTTGAAGCAGTGGTGGGCCAGCAGATTGCTGAATGTGGACGTAACATTCACCAACATTTTCATGTATTAAAATACTAGACCTGAAAGGAAAACACACATCATTGGGAAAAAGGGAGATGCAGACAAAATAACAGCAAAGGATACCTTCATGTTAGGCCTATACAATGCTGCCAACTTATTTCACAAAGTCATGAAGTTTTTGCAATATCTCAACAGTTCATTATTTAGCACAATAAGAATCAAACAAAACATGACATGCCTTCTAGTCATGATAAAAATGATACTTGGTAAGAACTGACAAACTTTTTATTGTCCCCATATCCTTCTCTATTAACTTTCTTAGTGAGTGCTGTTCACTCCAAATGTGGAGGTAAGCATTTCACCATGTGAGTCTGTTCATAATGGTCATTTGTCACAGGATGGTCATTTTTGCACCATTCAAATCTAATAAATCACTAAGATATGCAGGTGACTCTGATCCGCTATTTCTGATACATAGATATGATGCTTTGGGTCCTTATAGTCCATCAGCATATGCCTCGGTCCAGTTGTTATTATCTGCTGTTTACAAACCCAACTGTTAGTTCCTTTCCTATTATGGTTGACAGACGTAGCACAATTTAAGATTACTGAGTTCTAATTTTTTATGGTATTTCTTTAACAACAAAGTTAAATAATGTTTTCCCCACCTATTTAGCATTGAGATTTGGTTGTTTAAACACATATAAAACCCTTGTTTCTTAGAAAATAAATATTGTACTATAGTTTGTTGACACACTTTTAATTGGAGGTCAAGGCATTTTGTTACCAAAATTCTATTTTTGTGAGAGAATGTCTTTGTTTTATCAGTATAATGTATCTAGGCTTCTGAATGTTGAAACTGTGATCCATTTTACTGAATCTCCTCAATCCTAGAATTGCTTTCCTAATCCTTTATATTATAGTTTAAAAAGAGGTCACAAGCTCCAATCACAGAATCTCAGTGAGTCCTAGATGTGTTTGTCAGGAGAAAGGTAGCCTATATTAGTTCATCTTAATGACATATACACCACAGCAAGATGATAGCGTTGAGAAGTGCAAAAAATAAAGGCAATTAATGACTAAAAACTATACTTTAACAGGTGCGGAAGCTATAAACAACTGGAAGTATTTTGAGCAAGTACTGTTTGTGTTTTTTGTTTTACAGCAATCCTCTGCTTTTTCCATGCACCCAGACCAAGTTGAGGGTTTGGAAGGAAAAAAAAAAAGCTCTTGCAATGGAATCAAAGGCTGGGATATAGTTTTTGTTGTCTTCTAATGAAAGCAAAAAAAATTGTCAGTGTAAGTAAATATCAGTTCAGTGTAAGTTATGTTATCCATAGATGTGGACATAGGATAGGATTACAGGATAAGAGATAGAGGATGAACCTCTAAGTGCTTAAGCATGCAGATTTTACATGATGGTCAGTTTTGTCTCGAGCATTAAATGACTCCTGAACAATGTTTGGTGATGTCGCGATTAAACCTTATGCACTGGAGAGGGCCATATTAGTCAAAAGGTACTTGAATGGTCTCAGATTAAGGACCAGTAGGTTTAAAGTGAGGCCAGTTTATTTGCATAACACATTTTCAGTAGCAAGAAAAATCTAAGTTTTGTACATAAACAAAACATGAGAAGAGAAACTTAAACTAACAGTATTTATTCTACAGCTGAATTAGCACAGCCAAATGCCACTCTAAAGATATAGTTAAATGTTTCTTCAAGGCAACATAGATGGCAGTTCAGTACAATCAGAGTGCTGATGAAGGTTCTAAGTCATCCAGGTCATAGTCATTCCGTAAAAATTCAAAAAATATCCACTGGACTTGGTTTTCAAGATTTGAAGACGTTCCGCCACCTCTCCAGGAAGCTTTCTCAATTCAAATGTTACAATCAGAGTGTATTATTTCTCTGCTCTCCTTAGAGCCAACCAAGTTGTTTTATGTCCTAATTTAGTCAGGAGACTTTTGTCGCAGTTTTGTGCAAAAAATAAAAAAAACAAATCACTAGGTCCATTGGACACATTAGATTTCAAAAACAAACATTGCATGTCCTTTTGATTAGGATCGTATTGCAAAATGATGGGCATTAATTTGCTAAGAATTAAATATTTAAAGGGAGAGGATTATACAACTCAGTTGAAAAGGTATTAAATGTATTTTATTTTGGTTTGTTTAATATGAGCGGCATGCAAATAATTTTTATTTTAGAGCTGCAAACCTTTTTGTCGATTTCCATTTGGAGGGTTTGAGTTTCATTCAGCAACAGCTCAGCAGTCGGGCCAACAGCAAGGCAATCTCTCTCTGTCTCAGGGGCTCACAGCAGGGGTCCTCTTTGTCTCAGTCTCTGACATCAAGGCAGCTTTCTCGTCCAGTCTGGCTCTATAAGTTCTGAAACTCAAGAGAAATGTGTTCCGAAAGGTTCTGACTTATCTTTGATGATTCTGAATATCTGGGTCTTTTTAGGCCCAGATCTCCATTCTTGCCGGAGCTCCTGCCGAAGTGGACCCCAGCTTCATTGGCAAGGGAGAGGAGACAAAGAGGAAGAATCCTGGTTTGTGCTGTGGGTTTGTCCTCACAGAGAGGGGGCTGACAGGTCACACCTCTGTGGGAGCTGCCATGTGACCTGCCTGTGACTGAGAAAGGGGGATTGCAGCATTGGTTGTTCACCAAATTTGTATTCTCTTCTCTGCTCATCATGTCAAGATGAAATATGGACACTGGTTCCCAATGTTCAAAAAGCATGATCATGGCATATGGCACAGCATGTTCTATAGAGGAAATATGTCCTAAAAACTAATTGTGATGCATTAAAGAGCCCCCTTTTGTAGCAGTACCAACTGTTTTTCCATGAAGTGTTTTGGACTCCTGGTTTCTTGTTTGTTTTTTGGACTTTGTTTTCTTTTTTGGATTTTATATTCTTGGTTGCCTGTTTGTTTGGACTTTGTTTTTTCAGTTACTCTTTATTAAATCAACCATAACTTCACCTCTGCCTGCCTGCCTCTGCTTTTGGGTCCTCAACCCTCAACCAAATCGTGACATAAGATTTAAAAAAAATAGCCAGCAGATATTATAAAAATAAAACACGACAGGAAGATTCTATACTTATGATCATTTCATTTTATTTAAAGAAAATACAAGTGTTACAAAAAGTCAAATAAAGGCCAAAAAAGAATTTCCAGACAAAAGAGAGAAAATCAAATTTGAAGCTGGCAACACCTGCCATTGTGCATATCCTCCTTAGAAGAAGATTTGTAAATCGTTTATACACAAGCATGTCCATGCATACATACATGCATACATATTGCAGATGTTTGGCTGACGGATACACAGTGACAGTGTATCCGTGAACAGTGATACTAACTACTAAGCTGCAGTTACATATATATATATATATATATATATATATATATATATATATATATATATATATATATATATATATATATATATACAATATTGAATAATATTATGTAATCATCATAAGTTTTGCAATTCACACACATAGATATTTACGGGATACCCTGCTTTTGAAGCTTTTTTGATGTTTACTTTGGTTGTCCATTGTCTTCTTTATGCTGTTATCATGTTCTCTGTTTTCTATCCATCTCGTCTCAGGTGTGAAAGCAGACTTCTAGGAGTTACTCTATATCTTCTTTGTTGTCTGTTTTTGCTGTTTTTATTTTCTCTCTTTTCATGTGCTTTCTTGTTCATGTCTATTTCTCTCTCCCTTTGTTTCTCAACCCCCTTTCCATCTCTATGTCCAGTTTATGCAATTTTACTCCCCAAATATTTTCTAATCATGCCCTCCCCTTCTCCTCCATCATGAACTCAGTCGTCTTCTTGCTTCCTTCTCTTCTGGCCTTCACTCCACCAGTAAGTGTCCATATCCCGGGGGTAGAGACATCTAGTCCTAATCTCACAATGATCGTCCAAACTTATCGGCATTCACAGCTTCCATGTCCCCAAACAGCCGTCAGATTAATCAATAAATTTCTCTATTCACAACTTTTTTTGTGTGGTTGCGTCTCTCCAGGTTAAAACTATATTTCTTTAAACCTAATAGTAAACATAAAAGGTATATCTGACTGAAAAAACATTTTTACACATTAAGTAACTTATTAAATTAGTAATTGCCAACTTATATGAATCTTTACTCAAGTCTTCATTTGAACTCCGTGTGGTGCTTACAGCTCGGTAGTTTTCCTGCTCAATGTAGAAACAGCAAAGGCAACACTAGAGATCCCGGCATGGTTAACCAGGCCGCAGATGATTGTACTAAACACCTCAGTTCCTGATTGGGATTATAGAAAAAGCTGATAAAAATAACCCCAACAAACCTCAACCAAAGAGTTCCCATTATTGCTGTGATAGTATGGAAAGCCCTTCGCTTAGATTGGGGAACACCTGCTTTGTCAGTGGCTGCTTTTCTTGGTCCGGCATGAATCAGAATGCAGAGAACCGAGACACTGCAAAAAGATACAAGAGCTAAAAGAGCCACCATGAAACAGGTTTGTAATATGAAGCGGGTATAACCACAAACCAATTTAGACTGAGCTAAAGCTGTGAAGCAGAGCAGCCAGACACATCCGGAGCTAATTTTTCTGATTCTGACCCCACCAGAATGTCTCAGACCCCTGTAGGTGATGGGATGGACCACAGCCACATATCGTTCAACACAAGTAAGCACATGAAACATAGACTGTCCCGGTGAAGTGAATGAAAAGATGTCCTCGGCTGTCATTACCAGACTCCTAATCCTTCTAAAGCCTCCAAGGCAGTAAAGCAAACACGACAATAGGCTGAGCAGCTCCAGGACGATAACGTTGAATGTGAAGATGTCTAAATGACTCGTTTTGGTGGCCATGGACCCAGAGCGTTGTTTCCTCCATCGCTGCCAGCCAATGTATAAGACGACGATAAACAAAGGAATAAAGAAGATATTGGAGGCTGCAAAGGTTGTGAAGATGAGCAATCCAGTTTTGGAATTTACACACAAGCTGGTCTCATCTAAAGAGTAATTTGAGCCATTTGTAGACATATCCATAAGTCTGTGAAGAAAAGAAAAAGAGAAAAAAACAAATAAGGCATAAGAGCATTGACAAGACTAATATAGTATTTAACTTAACTCTATCTTCCTAATAATAGGAAAGGACAAATTAGGGCCCTACAATCCTATCATATTTTCTGAACTGTAGAGAACCCATCAATATAAAATGCACCCACAATTTTTTTTTTTTTTTTTTTAACTGTAAAGGTATAACATATAAACCACACCGGGCTATAAGCTGCTATTTCCTAAAATGTCCCCCACCAAACCTTAACAGCTTTAATTTGTCATGCCTGTTGCTAGCATGAGTTTGTCCTAAATCAAAATTAGCCCCTTCTTTGATCTCCAACTTTGACTTTAGACCCCTTAAAAATCCATATAAAGACCACACTTTTATATAAGCCACATGGTTCAATCTCCACCCATCTTGACAATTACAGCCTGTAGATATGGCTCAGTGAAGGTAGTACCATAAGCCAATAATAGCTCTGTCTTTTTAAACATGTTCCTCTTTTCGGCAAAAACAGAGTTTAAAATTTATAACAATTTATTTATTTGTAGGGAGATCTGATCTATAAGCACATGTATAAATAATAAATTAGAGAGGCACACAACTACAATAAAATAAATAATTTTGAAAACTGACATTGGAAAATGAATTGTTTAGACTTTTAAAATTTTTTTTTTTATCTTAACTTTTTTATCTTGTTTTAAATGTGTACTTCATTGTTGTGGACATGATCATCTATTTATTATAAAATGCACATTGTTTCTGTTTAGGTAAATAAATTATAAAATAATTACATACATTTTGCACAACTCATTTGGAGATAAAATCAATGCCAATAAAATTTGTATTATTTTTATCATCATTAATAATGTAATAATTTAGACAGAGATAAACTGCATAATAATAAATCGGTAATTGAAACATACTCACTTCTCAGGCATTTTTATAATAGCTCATCTCCTTCACCAACTGCTTGTAACTGATATTGGATCAATATGAAAAAAGTTTGAATCAAAATGGGCGTGTGAATGTTTAAATATGACAAAAGTGACAAATGGCAGCATGACTCTGACTTTGCATATTGTGAAAATAATTGTTATTACCTAACTATATTCTCCAGGCAAATTTATTTTTACATTAGTCATTTGTGTGTATGTTTGCAAAGTCAACAGAACAACAAAGAGTGACATTTATCCACCCCCCACACACAGGCCCACAGAAAGGCGCACACTCACAAACTGATATAAAACACAGGTCATCTGATTTGAATAGCAGCTGTTTTACTTTACAGGTCATTTGAATCCATTCAGACTCCTGAATGAATGAGCTAAGATTGTTTCTCACAGATGTTACAGATTTCTCTTGGGGGAAACGCTGTCTAGACTTTGTTCTTCATCTAAATAAAAGTGTATGGAGTCATAATTCTAACCTGTTTTGCGTTTCTGTTTATTACATCCACCTGTTTTCCATGTTGCCTTTGAACTTCCAATTGTATTTAAGTTATTGTTGCCTGTTGACTCTTTACTTAGTTCTCTGATATTCTGCTCCTGTTCCTGTATTTGACATAATCAGTAAGTTTATTCTTTTGTTTTAACTAACTTCTTAACTAATGTCACCGTGCATTTCATTTCCCCCTTTATGTAAGGTTTGGCTGATAAATGGAGAAAAACGAATGTGAAAGGTTGAGCTATCTTAACAGTGCCAGTAAAATCATTTTAATCAATGATGTAGATTTAGAGCACTCTAAATCAAATTCCAAATCAGAAATGGTTGAATCGAGTCCTTAGAGGATAAATTTGCAATACATTTATAGTCATACATATAATTAAAACAGATCAAATAGGAACACACATAATTTTTTGTGTTTGTGATTTTTTTATAACATTTTAATCTTCCTTTCAATAGACCTGACAAGAAAATGTTTACTACAGGAAATCTAATTCATGTGACATATAACTACAAACTGATAGGAAGATGTTATATAAAAGTTAAGCAATAGTTTTTTTATATGAATTTAAAAATACAAATCACTGGATTATTCCATATTCCCTGGCCTGGAAACTCAATAGTAATTAACAAATTTTTCTTATCTTTGCTAAGAAAGATCTTCTTAAAAAAGAAAAAAAAAATACTATTCTAGGGTTAAACTCAAGATCTTGGTGAACTATTAGTAAGAAAGTAATTGTCTTTAAATAAGTGTATTTACACTTGATTTTAATTGGTAAGTAAGATCTTTTGATTTTTTTTATTAAAATAAGAGAAAAAACAGCTCCATAATCTTCTTTAACGTGCAGTAAACAAATATGTTTTAGGGTCCAGCATTCATTCCACTGGCAAATTACTCTACTTACATGCTTAAATGAAGCAAAAATACACATATTTTACAAAAGTTTTACACATTTCAGTTTTGCTGTGTACATTCTGTGGTTAGACACTATACTTTGTATATTCCAATGATTTTTGATATTGTTATAGACACCAAATAACAAGGGGTATTTCTACAGTGTAGAGGTAAAGCATTCTGGTTTTTGTTGTTTTATGTAAATCAGTAACTCCTGTTCTTTTACATTTTTTTTGTTTGTTCGTAATTTACCTATGTAACTTATGAAGTGGTGGTGGGCTCAACACCTGCAGAATTCACCAGACCAGCAGGTTTTCGTCCACAAGTGACAGTGAGGCTCTAGCTCGGCTGGTCTGGGCAACTTCATCTGCCATTTTTTTGTCATCATCATGAAGAATGTTGAACTGTTTTTTTTTTTTCTAGCCCATCACCCAGAACTTGTTTGCCTTAAGAATCCTTACCAAGGGCATTTAAGCTCCTGACCTTAAAACCTCTGAGATTATTCAAGTACTAAAACCCTCCACCAGATTTAGGTAGGAGACCTTTTAATTCTGTTAGAATAAAATGGTCTCTTTCAAAATACAAATTGTCTTTATGTTACTTGGCAAACAGAACAACGTGTGTTTACATGACCCGAACAGAGAAATATTTACAATTTACACCCAGCTGAGGCTGTTTTGTTCATTTTATAAGTCTGTTATGTTATTGTATAAGGTTAAATGGGATTTTGTTACTTTGTTCAAGTTTAAATCCTGAACACTCAAACTTTCAAACTTAAGATTTGATGGTCCTTTAGTTGTTATTGCTTAAATAGAGTACTATCTTATTTACTTGGTAAGTAATAGAGGTTCTTAGCTTGGCATTGTGAAGTTAATGTTGTTGTTTAGATAAATACATTTGCATGATTGCCAAGTACCTTCACGCAAAGCCAATTTTTTATACATCCCTCATTTTTACATTAAACCTTGCCCCATGTTTTTCTTTTTTTCTTTTTTGCATGCAGACATCTTTCATCCATGAAGCATCAGGTGTTTCTTTAGGCCATCATGGTAAATCAGGAAAGATGGTACAAATAATGAAAGATCACCTCAATAACTCACTCAGTGGCTGAACAAAAGATGCTCAAATGAGCTTTTAGGCTTTTAGTGGCTTAGATTATTTTCAAATCCCTTAAACGCCTGTTCTGAATAAAGTGTAGGAAATACCAAAAAAAAAAAAAAAAGCCCCCAAACAGGCCAAAAATCATTGATCAACTTTGGCTTTTCAATTAATGTGGAAAAGCAGTTATTTTGGAAGATATGAATTTTACAGTATAGCCACACACACCGACCAATACCTCCATTTTGACTCACACCACAATGGAACATAAACTAGGCATCATTAGAACCCACCAGACATGAGCATAAACCCTGCCTACCACCAACAGAGGGAAGGTGCGAAAACAGGGATATATCAGGAAAGCCCTGAAGAACTGTGGTTATTAAAAAGAAAACACACAAAGCTTGAACTTTTTCGTGAAACAATATTTATTGGTATATCTGGTTCTCTTTTGATATTATGATTCTACATCTTTTACAGACCAGAACTATGTTTGCCAAGGAATTTCCTTCAACTAATGACTCCAGGCCTCAACTCCATCCCTTCAATGTATCTTCAACTGAAAGCCAATGTGCTCTTTCAGGCGTTGCAGTGTACATGAAATTTGTGTTCGACTGTATCTACCTAATCCTTGTATTCCCACTTTCTGCCATTGTCCTCTCTTTGGGCTTTAAGGAGTGGAAACATTCCACATCCAAGGTCATGAGTCATTCTGACTTCTTTACCTACAACATGGCCGCTGTGGAACTGTTCGGAGTTTTTGGAGCTGCTGTCAGTATTTACTCCACCATCATGAATTTGCCTGCCATTAATTATGTGGGAACATATATTTCCTCTTTTCCATGGAATGCACAGATGTTTATACCAATTCTGATCTGTTTTGAAAGATACTTAGCAGTGGTTCGACCCCTTACCTATATGAAGCTTAGGCAGGCAACCGGGACCCGTATCAGAAACATTATCATTACAATCATTTGGCTGCAGGGCGTTGGGTTGGCAAGTGGAATTGCTATCTACAAACAACACAGTGAGTTTGCCATTTTACCCGTCTCTCTAATGGCAATTTGTTTAATTGTTGTAAGTTTTTGCAGCATTTCAGTTCTCTGTGTTTTGATTCGTCATCCACCAGGAAAAAATGTTAAAGACGGGAGGCACATGGATAAAGCTAGGAGAAGGGCTTTCAGAATCATTCTGATAATTATGGGAGTTTTGACTTTCAGATTTGGAGGAAATATGATTTCCTACACAATGATGCCATTCCCTATAAAAGGTGTTTTGTGTATTGCACCAGTAGCAGGATCATATACAAATCTGCCCAGCTCTATGGTGCTACCGCTGCTTTACCTACACAGAAAAATGAAGGCAAAATAGCAGCAAAATACCTAAGTAATAATGCAGTAGTCAACCAGAAAAGGGAAAATGTGGTCCAAGTTGTTAAGCAATGTTTATAAATCATTCAAACTAGTAAACAATTTATTATGGTTAATTTATTTAATCATATAAAGTCATCATTATTTTTGTGAATGTACAAACTGACAGGAGGTTGATCTCTTCAGGATAAGTTAGGTGAGTCAGTTGGTGCCGCCCATGTTATGGTTTCAGTACTTTGTTTCTTCTGGATAAGAATATAAAATGTATATTTATCAAAGTAGATTTTATTTAGGGCCTTTTTTAGCTTTATTTGTTTCTTTGATTTGACGGAATTGTGAGGATTTCTAAAGAAAGAAATTTAGACTTTTTTGTGTTTTTATTAGGCAAATCATTTTTATGATCATGTTACCTTCTTCTTTTTCCATCCGACGTTGGTATGAAAAAATTACAAATACAGCTGCTGTAATAAGGGATCAAACTCTTATTCATGAGATAACAAAGGCCCCAGGCTTTTGTAGTACATTCGCTTGTCCTGTTTTACTACCCACACACACACAAAACACTGTTGCCATTTCAATTTGTCGGCAGAGTGGACTGACTGCTGTAAAAACTCTAAACTTGCATTATGGTTCGAAATTGGTTCCTCATTCAGAACTCTCAATTAAAGGTGTTTAAAGCTTTGTTTGTCTTTAACTTGTCTGTAAATATGTCTAGTTTATCATTTGTAATGGGTGTCTCTATTGCCTTCTATTGTAAAGCTTTCTAAATCAAAACGTGCATAATAAAAACGAGTTTATAAATCAACAAAAACTAATTTTTTGATAGCTATATTTCTTTCTTGAATGATGTTTGTCTACCTTAAGCAGACAAACTTGCTCACCTAAACCCACCAACACAAATATTTCTATACCCCTAGACACACTGGCACAATAAAACAAAATGGGTAAAAGTTCATAAAGGCACATGTTCCTCTTCCATTAATTTAGTCTGCTTATTTGTTTTTCACATTGTTGCTAGATCCAGTTCTATTTGAGGTATCTTCTATTACTATTTATAAATCTAACTGGAAAAATCAAATCGGCTAGCTTCTCTATACTGAAAACGTAAAATGCAGAAAATGTTACTGAAAACGTGATTATTTCATTGTTAAATCAAATAGTCATGCTTTGTGTAAGTTTCATTTTAATAAATCAATGAAAGAAACTGTAAACACTCTAAATTTTGTGAAAGTCCAAAAATTATGTTAACATTTTTTCATCTGCAGAAATAAAATGTGCTGAAAAATGACATGCCTATATTTTATTCATACAATAATCTTTAGAGCTTAACCTCTTAAAACCCACCTCATTTTGGGTAATCCTCACCTATTTTGCATACCAAAATGGAAAAGCATATAACCTATGAACTGTAAGCCCAAATTACATGTGCTATACGTTATTTATTCTGAATATATAAATTAAAATTGGCAACACAGACAAGGCTGCATCAGTTCAAACATGGCATAAGATGTACCCTTCTATTTATTATTCTTGTAGTTATATTCAAAGTTATTTGAACTTAATTTACATATTCCCATAAAAGAGAATATGGCTCATTTTCAAAGTCCACAAGGTTTGACAAAATTCAAATGGCCAGTAAATATTGACAGGGTGTTTATCTAATAAGGCAGCACTACAACATTTATATGGAATATCCCTAAATCATTGTTCACCTTCCAATATCTCAGGAAGAGATACCATGCAAGGATATTTTGTTTGAGAGATAAGTATTTAAGGATGAAGAAAGAATAAAAATTAATAATACAACATTTTCTGGGACCCACACTTGACCAGGGTTGTACTTTTAAAAATACAGTTCTTAAAAATGAACAAAAAAAATCACCTTATAACTCAAATGCGGTATAAAAATCAAAGACACAAAGATTCCAAAAGATAAAAAATAAAATAGATAAACAACTGCTTATTCTCTAATGTAAGTAAAGCAGAGCTGCAGTCAGCCATGCCCATGATTAATCAAAATGCAAATCAAACCACACATCATGACCTACCTGCACACAATAGTCTTAAAATAAACAGAACAGGTAAATGATTTCAATATATTCAAAAATACTATGGCATTTACGTTTTAGGAAAAGAAGATTCAGCCAATGCTATTTTTAAATCTAACACTAAAGAAAGCTGATGTATAGGGACACTTGCTATCCTACAGTTTTCTTTTCAAATATGTTCACCCTAGACCAGTATTTTTTAGGGGGGTTGGGATATTATCTTTTCTTTTGTAAAACTGAGGTCCTGGAGTGATTTTAGAAGGTGTTTGCTTGAGGACAAAGTTTACACTGATGATGCACAATATCACTAGTTTAAAATTTTATCTACTTACTTAAACTGGCAGAGTGCAGCCTTAAAATATGCCTGGCACTGCAGCTGTACGATAGCAACTTTGTTAGTCAGGGCTTCTGTTGGCCTCTTGTAGTTGTACTCTTCTCCCTACTGTGGCTCTACCTTTCTCATACCTCATCCAAAATAGTTAGGTATCCTGAACTATTTTTTGTATTTATGCTGCCAAAGGGTGAACCTGCTGGAGGACAAGAGGATGAAAATTTCATTATTCTGCTTCATTCCAGCTCTTTTCTCGCATTCTGCAGTATTTGTTAGTTCCAACTTATTTTCTCTCTGCTTTTTCTTGTTATGGTAGCTTCATCTGGTCTGTTACTATTAGACTGTGACACCATAATGGAATATAATATCATTTGAACAGCTGCCATCAACACCTTTGTTTCTAGATGTTGGAATTAGGCTTATTTTTTGAGTTTTGTTTTGTTGATTTTACTGTGCCAAACTGTGTGTGCTTTCTTTCATCCTCTGACATGGGAACTGGCTTGGACCTCATCTGCCTGGCTGGGCCTTTCCTGGACAGGGTGACCTGTGGAGCTGGTTAACAGTCATCTCTTACATCTGCTTCTTTCTGGATGTCTGCTTCTGTCTCCCTGAACCCCTTTCAGCCTCGGCAGAAGGCTGCTCATACTGAGCCTGGTTCTGCTGGAGGTTACTTCTTGTTTAAAGGGAACTTTCTCTGTAAAATGCCTTGAGATGACATGAGTTGGGAAATGGGGGCTATAAAAATAAACTGAATTAATTTAATTCTGACAATCTCTGGATAGCAAAGACAGCAGTCTAAGCAGAGAATCCTAGACTTCCCCCTCAAGAGACACCTGCTTCAGCTCCGATGGCGAAAGCTAGGCCTGCTTAAGGACATAGTGTCCCTCCAGCACGTCCTGGGCCTCCTCACGCAGAGGGTCGTGCCTTGAGCCCCTCTTTATTTTAAAGTTAATAACGATTTGTCATTCAGTGATGTGCTTAGAAAATAACCGCAACAAAACAATGATAATATTTAGATTATAGATTACTTGCAATTGTTTAACATATTGTTGATAATTGTAATAAAAGAAAAAAATCTGTTCCAGTAGCCTACATGGTATAAAATGGGGATGTTTAGGAACCTGAATAAGCGAAAGGGGGAACTGGTAATGTAATAGAAATGTGATTTCAAATGTGACCAGAAGCGTTGCTTATAATAATAATACAAATTATTATCATTATTATATCCTACAGAGAAAAAAAAAAAAAAAAATATATATATATATATATATATATATATATATATATATATATTTATTTATTTATTTATTTATTTTTTATGCAATCTGCTCTGAATTTAAGCAAATTCACTTGTGCAATGACCAATCAATGGGCTGCTGGTATGTACTGTAGGATTTACATTTATGCAAAAACACTGACACATTTGTGCCAGTGTTTTTCTTTGTGTTTTGATTCCAGTGAAGCAATTCAGTTGGAGCTGAACAGGATAAATGGTAGGTTTCCTTTTACTTGCTTTCCTGCTAAGGTTTATTTACTGTATTATCGAAATTTTCAACTATTTTTTTCATTGACATGTTTCAGACAAAGAAGGAGGTAGGTTTTTACCTGTATGTCTGACTAGATTATTTAACTCAATAATAAAAAGAAGTTTTGTTTAATCTGGTATTTTTTGGGGGGGTTTATTTATGTATTTATTTTTTTGGTGTGTAACATTGAAAAATTTTGTTTGCACAACATGGATACCTTTAGGATATTCTTGTTTTTTACACTACAAATATCACAAACATTTATTAAGAAACCCGTGGGAATAACATGACTCACTTATACAGCAGACAACAATGAAAGTGTCTACCTGTCTTTGTTCAGTAAGTTCTTTAGCAATGAGGTCAGGGCACTTTAACTTAAACAAAAACATGAGACTTCACTAAAATGCTATCTCAAAGTTTATTTCTCTTAGAATGCTATTTCTATTGTTTTAAATGAGTCATTAATGATGCATCTTTAAAGCAGTTAAATATTTGGGTGTTCCTCTTTATTGTTACAGTTTACTATTTCATTATTTATTATTATTTATAATAATATATAATTATTATTATTAATAATAATAATAATAATAAATTAACATTTATTACTAGGTTTTTCTCAAATTCATCCTCTAGGTGCTTCTGTAACTGTCATTGCACTGTTAAGAACTTTATGTTTTAAATATTTACTAAAAAACAAAAGTTAATCTCTACCAAAATGAAAAGGACATATTGTGCCGTGGATAAAAGATTTAAAGGAGCACTAAGCAAATTTTTACCACTTGCTGTGCTGTTTAGCCTTGTCTGTAGACCAACACAACACTACCTTTTTAAAAAATTTAATACCATTTTCATAATTAAAGAATTATATGATCAATTCCACCTGTGAAATTCAGATTGACTACACATTATATCTCTTGTAAAATAACCTAATACCACCTTTATTGAATAAATATAAATATATATATATAAAGAGAAAAAAGAAAATCATGTTTGGTGTATCTAAATTGAATATATGGAACAGAGAATACTGCTTGTGCTACTAACTCAAATTAAAAATCGAAAAATCTAAGCACCAGTTATCTGTTTAGATTATGCATCAGAAAGTGAATCCCCTGAATGTATGTAAAGATTATTGTGGGCAGCTCATAAACCTGGCATGTTGCATAAAACAACACTAACTGTGTTAGCTGAGCTGCACGCCTCTCATAACAGTAATGTTGGGACCATTGCTGGTGAAACTCCAACAACTGACCCATATACCGCAAGACTGTGTGGTCAATATTAAGAAAGGTAAACATTTGAGTTGGTGTTGCTACGCACCAGTTTAGGACAAGGAAAGTCAAACTGGACTGACTTCTGCTCTTAAAGTGCTTTCCACCTTGGACACTCAAGGCTATGTTTGTCCTTGTTCTGTCCCTTTCCCTGTTTGACAGTTTCTTTTTCTGTGGCAATTATTAGTCCTAATTGTCTTCGTGTACAGATTTTGTTCCTTCTGCCTGCAATTTTACTCGTATGCTAAACTGCTAAGCCTTGATGGCAGCTGATCACTTGCACATGCATACATGCATGCGTGTGCATGCCCGACCTCATAATCGAAAGACTTGAGCATAACACTGACAGATGGTGTGTAACATCTTACCATTATTCAATAAAATGATACCTTTAGTTCTTCACAAAAATGGTTAAAAATCTGTTTTATATAAAATAAAGAATTTTCACATATCAGTCCTTTAAAGTTGTTAATAGTTTTAAAATGAGTGATCTGGGCAATTAGGTAAAATAAACTGTGGATATCCTCTCTTTTTACAAAAAATTTGATAAGCATACCTAAATACCAAAATAGACATGACAAAAGGGTATCATGATATTTTTTATTATCGAAAACAGGGTTTTATGCAGTTGTTTCAAAAGTTACAGTCTCTATAATAATTCATAGAAAATCTTTATTGGCAACCCAAAAACATTTTTGAATGTTTTCTCTGATATACTCCATTAGTTTTTTTTTTTCTTTGAGTTTTTAAAGCACTAGTGGCTCGTTTTTCTGACGGTAGGATGACAGGAAGGGGGTTAGAGACATGCAACAAAAGACCACAGGTTGGATTCGAACCTAGGTCAGCCACATCGAGGACTAAGGCCTCCGTACATGGGACACCACATTATCTCTCTCTTACCCATGTTTTCTGTTGGCTGGTGTTGTTTCCTGGAAAAAGAAGCATGTTAGTTAACTTTAAATCTGAATCTATCAAGTGTGTGACAGATTTTTGACTTTAATCCTAATTTGGCTGCTCACTTTTCCTGTTTTTTCTTCTTTTTCTCCTTTCATTCCCAAGACCTGATACATAAAAATGTCTGAGAACTCATCATTCCCTGACCAACAAAGCTGTGGCGATTCTATAAATCAAGAGTCACTCAACACATTTATAATTTGCAAGTTTTTTGCCTTTGTACCTCTCTCCATCTTCATACTCTGCTTGGGTTACCAGCGATGGCGGCGTTCCTCCCAGTCGAGCCACTCTGATGTTTTCACCTACAATTCTGCCACTTTGCAACTCCTTTATGGATTGTCAGCCATCATTTACATAAGTGGCCATTATAGTGGTTTATTAAAAATGAAATTAGTGGGGGCTTATGCAGTAAACATTATTTTTCCAGGAGAAATGAATCTTCACATCTTGACGTGTATGGATCAGTACCTGGCTGTTGTTCATCCCATCTTCTACATGAGGTCAAAGCAGCCTAGTGGGATCAGGATCAGAAATGCACTTATTGTCTGTGTTTGGCTGACTTGTTTTGGATGGGTTGGACTATTGTATTTTATGTTCCCCAGTGTACCCTACGTTGCATATTTAAGTTTTTTGGCTTTCTCTGTAATAAGTGTTTCTTTCTGCAGCATCTCTGTTCTTTGTGTTTTGATTCAACCAGGACCAGGTAAAGGGGGGATGGAAAAAGATCAATCAAAATCAAAGAGGAGAGCTCTCCTGACCATCACAGCTATACTTGGAGCTCTTCTGATATATTTTTTGTTTATGACTGTGGCCCTGATTAGTACCACTACAAATCTGCTCAGTCATCGGGATGCATGTCTGTTTCTAATGTCTTCCTATATGGTTGGAATTCCCAGCAGTTTAGTTTTACCTCTTCTGTTTCTACGGAAAACAAAAAAACGTCAATGCTGCATGTGCAGCAAACAGTGAAGATTAACTTAATGTATCTCCTGCTTAATGGCAAGATCATCTCTAAAAATGCTGTAGCCTGACCTAAATGTTGTCATCAATTTTGCAGGTGAGTCAAGCAATTGATATGGGATTTTTTTTTTCCAGGCATATTTGGATCATGGTGAAATCAATATTGACTGTGTTTTCAGCATAGGATTACATTTGATTAGTTGACTATATTAATTAAATATGATATCTGATTAGGATTTGTTTCTTAGAATTAAAGCAGATAATACCTTTAAAGTCGTCGGGAAGTCATATTTAAATGTCAAGTCATTCTGTCCTAAACATATATATAAATGTACTCTTTATCAGACGATATTGTCCCAAAAGTTAGAAAATGTTTATATATCTGTGTTTTTTTTCTGTTATCTTATGCAGGCCAGTTAGTTATACGTTAGCCTGAACACCTAAATTCGTCCAATCATGTACAGTATCAACGGTCATCTTTCAATCAAATTTTTTCAGTCATAGCATCTTGATTCTTATGTTGCAGCTAATATACGCAACGGTTGAAATAAGACTGATTTCCTTTCCCATTGAGTTCCGTGCCAGTGTTCACAGGGATGGACGTCTGTGTCTTCAGCAGGCGTAGAGCTAACAGAACTGGCAGCGTTGCGAGGCAAGGGCTCAAACATGTACGGCTGGAAGCCTTCTACACCAAACCAAGCTTCTGCCGCCCTGGCGTCCTCTTCCACAACAACTTCGTCCCCATTTTCCCCCTTTAAATAAAAAATGTATGATGGAGGAGACTCATCCACGACCTCTGACACTAAACTCTCCTCCTCTTGCATGTTTCCTCTGTCCATAGCGTTCCTTGACAGTGTCCTTTCTAAGTCAGCAATTTAGTGCTACTTGGTCCCAATGGAATTTCCCATTGGGAACCTTCTAGCACTAAGTTGCTAACTGGTTAGCAAGACGCTTCTGACAAACCAGCCATAACCAAACTTGCTTGCGAACCTTCCGCCACAACAATCCCGCCCCCTTGATAAACGACCAATCACATTCACTTTATTTACTCGTGTAAAGTTGTGCACCACTCAAGAGAATTCAGAAACGGTTGGAACAGACGCTTCCCTACGACTTTAAGAAGCTTCTTTAATTGAACAAACTTCTTTTTAATCTTTTGTTGGTCAAAGATAAACTAACTGTAAATTACAGGTTTTTACTTTTTCTTTTCAGAAGATAATTAAAAAGGCATAAACAAATGAATCTGTATGTAATCAGTCTGTGAGATAAAAGCTTAAAAGGGTTTCCATCAAACTCCAAGCCCCGCCCACACCCCAAAGTGACAGGTGCCTCCCGTCACTTCTGCCAATTTCATTATAGCCTTAACTTTCCCTACTTTTATTCAAACCAGACATCCCAGTAAGATCCCTAACCACTATCATTATCCCAACCCCAGCACAGTAGTGGGTGACACAGGAAACATCCCACACACAGAAAAAAGGTTGTCTAAATCTGAGTAAAGTGAAATAGAGTAAAAAATATCCTGTCCCATCCCACTCCTGTTCAAGTTGTTCCAACTCTTATCCCACTTCTGGTAAAGAATAACTCCAATGTCAGCACAGGTTTAAGAAAACAATAATAAAAAAAAATGGTGGCTCCTTTTTTACGCTTTATCTGTTGTTCTTTTCTTTGGGGAGTTTGAGGGGTAAAGTATTTATTCTGCCTGAATTGTTTAATAGGGCGCCACTGTTGATAGGGCGACAGTGGCGTTGGATGTAGGAGTTTGCCCTGAAATCGAAGGGTTGACGGTTCAAGCCCCGACTCCGACTTTCAGTGTCGTTGTGTCCTTGGGCAAGACACTTCACCTGCATTGTCTACTGATGGTGGTCAAAGGGCCCGGTGGCGCCAGTGTACAGCAGCCTCGCTTCTGTCAGTGAGCCCCAGGGCAGCTGTGGCTACAATGTGGCTTGCCACTATCAGTGTGTGACTGTGTGTGGGTGAATGAATGTAGTGTAAAGCGCCTTGGTCAAGTCTCCTAACTTGAATAAAGGTGCTATATAAGTACATGCCATTTACCATTTTAATCTTGATATTTTTAAACCATTTGTTAATTAAGTCATTAAAATCCACAATTATCTTAAATCTAATGCTTGTCTGCCTGTTCTTTTTTTTCAAGCATGTTTAAACATTTTATCCACATGTAGGCCAGTTTAAGCCACCTTTTTATTAAACCATTTCCTATTTTTGAGTATTTTTGTGAATAACAGTTTGTACTATTATTAAAACTACGTTTAGGTAGAGCTACTTCTGTACTTCTAGTTATCATTGTGTCTGGAAAAAAAGACTAATAAAGACATCCCCACGCTGTAGCCCTTCACCCTTCGTCTGTTGCATTATATCAGACCTGATGCAAATCACAACATTTGCAAACAGTGAGGGGACGGGTGGAGAATAAGGGCTGAGCTGAAAATAGCAGAAAGAGAATTAGAGTTGAAGTCAAAGTTTTATAGAGTAGCCCAAAACAAAGCCTTGATTTGGCTCAAAAAACAAGCAAACTGAACTGGAAGAACGGGTCCGCCCCTTAGGTATGGGGTTGAGGTCTTTTGTTAGCCTGCAATACCTGATACCAACCTATGCCTCAAAAAGGGGAGTCGTTAGGGGGAATTGTTGGCCTGGCTGACCAGAGGAGATATTTTGGTCCCCTGCATGGGGGTGGGGGTTGTGATGATAGCAGAAAGAAATCAACTCTACCTCTGCATTGTAGGTTTTTGAAAGCTGGAACCTGAGTCCACCCCCTCTGTTTAAGGTAATTTCCTTAATTTATTGAGACAGCACTATGCTGTGTATATGGAATATCTAGTAAATATTAGATACCACAAGAAACTGAAATAATGTTCCTAGATACACAGATGGCATAGGGTGTGCATACTATACACATAGTCCATCTAGTGATTGCAGAGGTGGAAAGAGTACAAAAAATTGTAATTGAGTAAAAGTATCTTTACTTTGCCTAAATTCTACTTAGAGTAAAAGTAAAATTACACATCTCAAAATGTACTCAAGTAAAAGTACAAAATTACTTCATTTAAAATGTAATTTGAGTAAAAGTTACTTAGTTACTTTGAGTTATTTAATGCAAAAAAGGATGAGTCATGAATTGAATTGAGCACAAGGTGTTTTAATCAATTTCAAGGCGTATTTCAGTGGAAATCCACACTTGCAAAAGGTCAGCTGGGCTAAGAAACATACTTCCTCACAGCACAAGGACAGTCAAAACCTGTACTATATTGTGCAAACAATTTTCAATCCTACTGTCCAACAGACAACACTATGAAAGGAATAAAGAAATTTAAACTACATTTGAAGTATTCAAAATGCACACAAAATTAATTGCCCAAAAGATACCAGAAATCAAACTAAAATGCAACAGGATCCCACTGTTATTACATAAAATGCCACAGGATCCCGCTGTTCACAATAAAGCACAATTCTCACAGGATCCAACAATTTAAAAGAAAGTGCTCACAGGATCTAACTTCAAAATACAGTGTCCACAGGAACCCACAAAACTGCCCTAAATCTACAACTTTAGACAGATAAAGCTCTTGTTCAATTTAATCTGCAACTGATTTTCAAAGTTTTTTGCTGTAAGTTTTGATCTCTTTGCTGTGAAGAGCAACCCGGCTGAACTAAAAAGCCTCTCACAGGCAGCTGAGGCTGGAAGGCCTGTGTTGAGTTTCAGAGACAGCTTCTTAATGTTCAGGAAGGAGTTCAGCAGGTCCATGCTGAAAATGAAGTTCACAGAACACCAGAGAGAGATGGGGGAAGGAATCGGATGAGTGCGAGCAGGAGGAATTTCAGGTCCATGCTGAAACCATCATAACATTCTATTTCATTTATCGCCACATTAAGAAAACACCAATACATGTAATGCTTGCATTCAGAGCTCAATCATACTTTTGATACTCAGAACTAGCTAATTCTAAGCAACTTACCCCCTTATGTTTTCGTAAATAGGATGTTGATGTTTTAAAAGCCAAAAGCTCAGTTTGGCTCGGCAGGCACATGTTGCACTGCATTATCATATTGTTCCATTCTGTGCATCTGAAAACAAATAATCCGTCCAAATATGGTCAAGGGTTTTTCTGGCTTTTGTCTCCAGAATGTGTTTCCTCTTCGGGCCTTTCCTCATCCATACTCTCTACCTCGTGATTGGCAACTACCATCTTCCAAAGCGCAGCACTGGATTATGAGACAATACAAAGGGTAATTGCAAGGCAGGGCCACACATTAAGTTTTGGTTCCGTAACACAGGGGTTTAAATTTCCGGCCGCATTTAGTTTTTTAACCATCAGTATTTTTTATTTTTTATGTAGCAAAGTAAAACTACTTAGGTTAAAATTTATTCAAATAAAAGTAAAAATTACAGATGTCAAAAACTACTCAGAAAAATACAAATTACTTGTAAAAAGTACTCAATTACAGTAACGTGAGTAAATGTAATTCATTACTTTCCAACCATGAGGGATTGAAACTCTGCAGCATGTCTTTACCCTCTCTCTCTCCACTATATATCCTGCTTATGAAATGTCAAATAAAATATAGCCTACCGAAAGAGATCCATAAACACAAGTAGGCTTTAGGTTCTGCATAAAAAGCAACACAGAATGTCTAATGTATAAACATATTTAATATCAAAAGACCCAGTTACTAAAAAAGATCCTCTAACATTCTTAATGATGCAAAGATAAAATTAATGAAAGTACATACAAATATTTCATCAAAAGCATTTAGATTAAAATCACTTTTTAGGGTGCAAACATTCATTGACATAACAACAATTTTTAATTGATCAAATACTGGCAAACTGATAAAAGTACTTTTATTAATTAATTATTAAAAAATAATGTTATTGCTGTAAAATTAACTACCTGATACAGCCAGTTATCTGCTTGTTTAATACATACATTTATGTATTAACCTATATGCTGATTACGTTTGTTGTCTAAAATATGACAAAATAATTCTTTAAAATGAGTCTCCTGGTATCTGCTAGTTACAGCTGCATTGCCTTCATACAGTAAGCTCAGTCTAGTTAAATAAGCCTTAACTTAACTATTCCCTCAGGAACCATTACAGAGGGTAAAGAATCCTTCATCTAAATAGTTACTGATTTTTTATTTGGCCAATAAGCTGATAAAGTATTGTTTTACCAAGTAAAAGATTATTTACCTCTTTGATTGACATTGTAAATAAATTTAAACACATTTAAATTGCTCTGATAGAGTTAAAAACAGATTTTGCCTCCATTCCAAATTCCTCAAGATAGACTTTGGTTCTCAAACAGAAAATTCATGCCAAACTTTGGAATCATTGTGGAATATTAAATAGAATATTAAATAGAATGGGCAGTTATGATTGATTAATTAATAGGCCATTCAAATCAAAGTACTGATTATTAGTTAAATGATTATAACTGATATTTGCTTGTTCACTAGGGTTCTTTAGTCTTTACTCAAAGTCGAACTACTGGACAGGCTGTTAAAATCCAGCTGCCTTTCGCCAATTTAGTCATTTAGAACATTGCTATCTGCATCTTTATGTCATGAAACGAGGACAGATGGACCCAGTATTCAGGAGAGACAGTCAGTAGGAAAGTTCAAAAGATTTATTAAAATAAAAACAAAGCAGAGCTGTGGCTTGCGGACACTGCAGGCGGGGGGCGGGGCACCGCCCAATCTCAGACACTCTGGGGGAGAAACACAGGTAAGTGACCACGATCAACTGATAGAAGATTAACTGTGTTGGTCACTTACCTGGTTTAACAGTCCAGACCACGAGTGTCCCCAGTGCTGCAGTCCCAGAGGTCATGCTGGAAGCTGATCCTGGTGAGGGATCCAGAACAGACAGGAACAGACAGAAACAGGCAGGATCCAGATCAGACAGGAACAGAGACAGGTGGCAGGATCCAGACTTCCAGGCATCCACAGGCTCCCAGGAGGGTTCAGAGTCAGACTGGGACCAGAAGAATGACCAGTTGATCACGCACAGGAGCAGACAGGATCAGGTGCAGACAGGCAGGCACAGTGGAAGAGGGTAGCCGAGACAGGACGTAGGAACCGGAACTTGAAGCAGACTTTAAACTGATCTCCACCCTGGAGCCAGGCTTACTTAGATAAAAACTGACCCCCCCCCCCATAATGAGCCAAAAACCCAGAGGACTCCACAGGGGAGGAACAGTGGACAGTCAGGAGACGAGACAAACACTAAAACCCTCTTTCCACTGGCAGCTAGGATCCAGGACATGAACCAAATAAAAACTGAACAGAAAGACTGACAGAGAGACAAGCAATGATCTGGCACTGAATGCTCAGGCTGAACTGAATATAAACCAGAGGAAACAGGTGAGAGGAATAAATTATAATTGAGGCAGGGAAGAAAGAGGGCAGGTGAGAGGAATTACTAATTAGGGGAGAGCAAACAGGCCAGATCATGACACTTTATTAATCACCAACTAAATAAATTGTCTCTGTTTATTTAAATGTTAACCAAAGGAGGGTGGGTTTCGCTTTGAGTAATGAATCGTTTACAGCATACAAAACTACCAGAGACCACATGTTAAAACATCGGTACCTTTATTAGCTATTAATCCCTATCACAGTATTATTGTATCTAATAACTACGCAGACACTAAGCACTACTGAAAATAAGCACAAGTAAATGAAAAGGTTTATATATAAAGTTATATATAAAGTTGTGCTTATATATAAAGTTATTTCAAGAAATCTTCCAAACGCTCACAGTTGTTTTACATATCTCCACAAAAGAGGCTATGGCTCACCTTGAAAGTCCACATGGTTTGACATAATTCAAATGACCTGTAAACAAACACAACTCATGTTCTGAGTTCCAACTGTGGTTGAAGGAGTGCAAAATATATAATGAAAGATGAAAATCAGATGGATTTCAAGTATGCAGATATTTACCGAGATAAAGAAAAGACTGGATCAAACACAAACAAAATGGTAAAAATATGTGTAGTACAATATGTCATCAGAAGCCTCGATATTGTAGTCAATAATAATAGTATCCTACATAGAAAAGATGCAATCTGCTATGAAGTTAAATAAAATAATTTGCAAACTCTCTAATCGACTGCTGCAGCAGGATTTAGATTTATGCAAAAACACTAATAGCTTTGTATCAGTTCTAGTTAAAAGCAATTCAGTTGAAGCTGCACAGGATATCAGGTTGGGTTCTTTTCTATTCTTCCCTGCTACGGTTAATTTACTGGTTTATAAATCTTTCTGACTTGAAGTAAAGGTAATTGTAAAAAAAAATATTTTTTTTTCACTGCCTGATGAAAAGCAATCTTCATTGCCAAATAATTTTTGTCAGTTCTTACTTTACCTTTTCTCACATTTTTTTTTTTTTTTTTTTGGTAAATGTCATTACATTGTAAAAAACAAAACAAAACAGGAGGTCAGTCATTATTTAAAATAAATTATGCATTCATCTGTTTTATAAAAAAAGAGGATAATCTCCTCACAGGCTTGGACAACCAGTTTTGATCCATACTATTTTTTTTTGTATGTTTTCAGTGCCTTTTTCAGTAATTCCTATTTCTTTTTATGAGGTACAGTCTTTAAAGTAGAAATGTCTTTCATCATTATTAGCAGCCTTAAAATAATATCTCCCTTACTGTAATTGGCTGCTGGAAATAATGATGTACCTTTTGGTCAAAGCAAGCATGTTAAATGATGACTTCTACATAGGCTAAGCCTACCAGGGATGTGATTTGTTTTTGACCTAAACATTATAAATATTCTGCCATCTCACTTTTCTTATTCTTTTCTTATTTTTCTCCTTTAAGCCCAAAGACGTAATATATGAAAATGACAGAGAACTCCTCATCCTCCAACAAAACCTTCTGTGGTACTTCTATAAATGAAGTGTTATTCTATGATGCCCTCACAATCTCCAAGTCTTCTGTCTTTGTACCTCTCTCCATCTACATACTGTACTTCGGTTACCAGCAATGGCGGACTTCCTCCAAGGCGAGCAACTCTGATATTTTCACTTACAATTTTGCTGCCATACAGCTCCTTTCTGGATTGTCAACTATCATATACTTCTGTGGTCGTTACAGTGGTTTTACAAACCTTTATCATGCTGGGAGTTATGGACTGACTATTCTTTATCCTGGAGAATTTGATCTTCACATCTTGACATGTTTGAATCAGTATCTAGCTGTTGTTCATCCCATCACCTACCAGAGATTAAAGCAGTCTGGTGGGATCAGGATCAGAAATGCTCTTATCATCTTTTTTTGGCTTTTCTGCTTGGGATGGTTTGTACTAATAATTCCCTTTTACCCTGCTGTACCTTATACTGCATATTTCTGCTTGATGAGTTACTCTGTAATAAGCATTGCTTACTGCAGCCTCTCTGTTCTTTATGCTCTGGTTCAACAAGGACCAGGTAAAGGGGGCAGGAAAAGGGAGAGAGCTGATCGATCGAAGAGGAAAGCTTTCATGATCATCACAGCTATACTTGGAACTGTGCTGATCTATTTCGTAGCTATGATTATTTCCCTTGCTCTTATAAACACAAATCTGCTCAATCATGCTGCATGTCTCTTTATCATGTGTGCACAATGCTTTGGAGTTCCCAGAAGTTTGGTTTTACCTCTGCTTTTTTTACGGAAGGTAAAGACACTTTGGTCCTGCTAATGCAGCAAAAAGTGAAGATTAGTGCAGCATATGCTAAGTGGTTTAGATCAGTTTCAATTTGGAAAAAAGAAGTTAAAACAGTTTTTTTCTCAGTCTGACTCATTTTGACAGGAAATTAAGACCAGCTACCAGCAACAATCCAAGCAATACACTAGGAAAACCGAATACAACCGTTATTGATTAAATACTTAATGAAAAGGAATAGAAAAAGAGTGGAAAACAAGGGTACCAGTTGAAACCAGTTGGTATTTAAACCCTTAATCTCTGCTAAAACATACTGGATTCTTAAGCCTAATAGGCCCACAAATGGGTAACGGACGGCAAAATAGCCTTTTCAGTGCAAACTATCAGCTGCTTCAGTCCTGAATAGTGGTTTAAAAGCATTAAAACCTTGTGTCATTAACATTGATTGCACAATGAAATGTTACAGTGACTGAAAGCAAATCTAAGTTCAAAGATTTTTCATTTGTTTTTGTTTTTTGTTGCTGTTTTTTTTTTTTTTTATTTTGTCACACACTCCCAGGTGACATTGGGTACAGATCTGTTTCTATACTTCTGAATGATTAATTATATAGAAAGCTAAAGACTTAATTTCAACATAACTTCTGCATTTTAGACATTTTGACATGAATTGAGTTGTTTAGGCTGAAAAACCTTCTAATGATGCTGATTTAAAGTAAAACAAGTTAGTAGATGGAAAAAGGAATTATGTGGTTATGTGGTTAGCATCTTATAGTTTTTCTGAATTGTTTATGCACAAAAACTGTTACTTGAGGTGCATTGAACACACATAACTGATCTACGAACCCTGTGAACTAGTCCTGCTGAACTATTAACACAATTCCTATTGATGTGCTCAGAAAAAAAAACTCTTTTCTAAAAACACTGGACACTTTTCTTCTGAATTTAGCACATTTTCGAAAAGAAAAATGTCCTGATAGCAATTTTTCCACCTTTGCCCACTCCTTATCACAGGGGCAAACGCACAGTTTTACAATTAACAATAGATTTAAGATGAAAGGGACCAAAGGCAACGCCTCATTTTAGTGCTATGGAGACCAACAATGGGGCACATGGAAGGTTTTAACATACTTTGTTATTTGCTGTTACGGATGCATGGATTCTCATTGATATTGGAATGTGTAGCTTAATGACCACTTTGAGTTTTTGAGGGGGAAGTAGAATATACTGAACAGACTATAACCAATAAACGGGCTTAATTCTTAGATAACTGGATAACTTGTTTTCTTTATTTTAGGCCAACATTTCCGAAGTTAGGTGAAAATGTTTGTAGTTCTGCTTAACTACAAACACAATCTCTTTAGATATAGTTCTAAAACGCACTTTTCTCAACACACTTCACACCTTTTCTTTGCATGAAGGACAATTTAATGAGCAAGATGTCATATTTTCACAATTTACACACTGTGTTTCAAAATGATAAAATTGATTTGCCCAACTTTGCACACAACTCATTACATTGATAAAAACCTGTGACACTTTTACATTTAGCATTCAGAGTGTTAACAGAAAAAGGGCTCATGTGAGACCTTTTGTTTTTGTGCAGCTGAGGTCAATATTGGAAGGCGTAAAAGAAGAAACAACAGCTTGTTTGATTTTATACTGTTACCACATGTACAAATACATTATTAAATTTAAAATAGTAATTTTTTTTGTGGGAAAAGACAAAATACTGTACAGTTTATAAGATATACTGCTTTATGTGTTCTGAGTTTTTGTGGACCAATACATGAAGTAAAAGTTTACTGAAACACTAAAGAGAACAAATGTCTGTCATGATTTGTGGTTTCTTTTCATCGTAATCAGTTTTTCATGATACATGGGCCTCAGACCTCCTGTTGATTTGCTGGGCTATGTTTATGGTTTTTTTCATTGTCTTTACAATGCAGGACAAATTGCGGAACAAAACCTGGCTAATGCTTAAGCAAAGGTGAAAGGTTTGTATGACAGACATTCGTAGGAGCACAAGGTCAGTGAGGGAGACCCGGTTTTGGCTTTATTGCCTGTTGTGGGGTCACATTTTCAAGTGTAATTTCGTGCCGCTGTGTTGAAACAGCTGTCAAATCTTAATTACCTGATTGAGACTTCGTACAGGAAGAAGGGGCGGCAATCAACCTTCTGAAACCCTACTTTGTCAGGGATTCTTTGCAGGGCAAGTTGATCAGGGCAATCCTTTGACTACTTGTGAAGTATCTCAGTCTAAATTTCACACTTAGAAAATTCTAGAATTTTGGAAAAAATCAACTCTATCCGTGACCATTTGCCACAAGAAAGAGCTGTAGAAATTGCAGAGTTAAAAGGAGGCTATTGATCTTTTTTCGGGGATATACCAACACAGACAACATACAGCACGATACAGATCTAGGTGATTCGAAACCAATTCAGAAGAGATTTTCTGTTTCTTAAAAGAAAAGCAGAAGGTAATTGATAAAAGGGTTGAATACATGTTCAACTCTGTTCCCTCTGCTTCCAGCCGATCATCTTCCTGCCTGATCTTAGGAAGTCAGAAAAGTCCCCCCGGTATGTGCACAAAGTTAATGTGGTCACAAAGTCTGACTCATTTAAGCTGCTGTTAATTGAGGACTGTGTCAAACAGGTGGGACGCTGAAGTTTTTGAGTAAAGTAGACCTTCTTAAAGGTTACTGCCAGGTGTCTTTAATCCCACGAGCTAAGGAAATATCAGTATTCATTACTCAGTCTGGTTTATTTTCATTTTGTCAACTTGAAGAGGGGGAGATTTGCCATTGAACTTCTGGCCAGAGAAAAAACATGCAATATAGAACTAACAATTTCAAAGAAGAATGTTTTTTCAAGATGACTTGGATAATAGCGTGTTGTGACAAACACCAGAAACAGCACTGGGACTTGATCAACAGCCGATACCGCACAGTGACGTCACAAACCAGTAGGTGGCAGTAGTGTTCATTGACAAACATGGATGCCTCCAGTAAAGCACATTCAAATAAACTACTCTTAATTAAAACACTTATCATTTATTGAACATCATGGAATAATTTCATGTTTAAAGTACTTTCAGAAGTTCTGAATATGAACGCACTTTTGCTGTAAATAAATCTAGGTTGGTTTGATGTGACATTTTCCTACAGCTGACAAGTAAATCTGCATAGTGTCCTCCGTATCTTACAGCTCATCCTGGTGTTGACCTTTAAATGAAACTTTGTGTGCAGCCATGCTGATATTGTTAGCTGCCCTGATTGCAGATTTTATGGACGTTTCGATCCAAGCGTGAGGGAAAGCTGTGTGTTCTCCTGCAAAATGAATTCTGCCTTCATTCCTGAAGAGCTCTGCAGAATACTCGATGTGTTGGTAAGGAGAGAACAGAGCAAATGCTCCTAGACTGTATGGATCTAGACCCCACTTCTTCACTATCACACCGGTGCATAGAGACCGGACCTCTTCACCGTGGATGTGCACCAGATCCCTGAGGATCAGCTCTTTCAGCTCTTCATCACTAGCACCTGCGAAGAGACGTGAGTCGTCAGACCAGGAGTAGGAAGCCAGGAGGACGCCAATGCTGCTGTTTCCTGGAAAACTGTGGCTTGGGTAGTAGATGTAACGAGAGGGTCCATCTGTGATGCTTTTCCCCCCCTTGATGCTTTGTTTCTCCCAGAACTTCTGTTTGAAGGTGAGGATGATTTTTGTGGAGCTTTCATAATGAACCCCCCGCATGGCCTCCATTTTTCTGGCAGAAAGAGGAGGATCAAACTCTATAAACAGAGCTGCTTTGGCTGTAGTGGTTACCAGAACAACATCGGCCTCCAGTCTCTCCAAAGAGGGCTCGTTTTCTCCCTCATACCAGACCGTTACACCTTTATGTGAGCGCTGGATCCGTTTCACCCGGGAGTTTAGTAAGATGGGAACATCCAGGACAGACAGGAAAGCATCAGCGAGACGATCCGTCCCTCCAACTATTTCATCGTACCTTTGCACAAAAAGGATCAAAATGAGTTTGTTGTATCTGACTGTTTAACCTTGATATAAAAAATTATAGTTGCAAAAAAAAGAAAAACAAATAGAAAACAGCAAGAAAACAAAGAAGAGTGAAAAACATTAACTAAACAATCTACTAGAGAAAACAGATAATGAGCAAAATGAAGTAAAATCAGTTAAACATTTTTTGGAGTGAAACCTTTTCCCACCTGTCTGTTTTGTCCCTTTTGAACTACCTTTTCATACATTGTATCCCCTCCATTGTATAGAGTCACATTTCCCAATTTTTACACCTTCACTCACCATTTGGACTCTTATGCAAAAATATGGACATAAATATGTATTTAAAAAACTAGAAAGAATGCATAAACCTCATTCATGCAGCTGTAAAGGATTTGGAAAACAGTGGAGAAATGCTATCAAAATAAACTCAACTTCTTAAAATAAAAATGTATCTTACTTTTAATGCAGGTGTTAAAAATGTGCTTGGCGAGTAGCAAACAGCCCAATTTTGAAGCTTAAACACACATTCAAGCCGGACACAAAGACGTGAAATAAAATCAAACTAAGAAACAAAGACAATAAAACAAGAAAAGCGACCAAAACCAAACTAAAGAAAGTCAATGAATAAGTTGTGTGGATATTGTTTCTGTAAAGCCTTTTTTTTTTGCAATTCTTTTAACTCGTTGTCTAATTTTCACATGGATAAATCAGCACCAGCCACCAAAACATGCCAGTTCTTTACCTATCTAATCCTAATCAGGGTGGCTGTAGACATGAAACCTTACAGAGGCTGCTCTCCTTATGTTGAATTTTTTAAAACCTGTATACAGTGGAGGAGAAACAACTTTCCAATCTTACATTGTGCTGTCGCTGACGTCGTTCTCAATGTAGATCATCTCAGTCAAAGCCAGATGCATGAGGCTCTGCTCATTGAGCAAATCTCCAATCATCCTCACGGCCTCTGCACTCAGACCACCTTCAGTTCTCAGAT
The DNA here is from genome assembly GCA_030533445.1 of Cyprinodon diabolis. NCBI lineage: Eukaryota > Metazoa > Chordata > Actinopteri > Cyprinodontiformes > Cyprinodontidae > Cyprinodon > Cyprinodon diabolis. The sequence continues at coordinate 42,097,185 of CM060075.1, read as the reverse complement.
ATTCCTGTCAAAATCAAACAGTAGTGATTGCTCTGTTTTATTTAATTAAATTATTTTCCTACTTGTTAAGGTTTCACTTTTTGCATATTTTTTAAATTTTGCTTTGTCCAGTTCTCCATCTTAATGTTTTTGATCCTCTTTGCTTCACCGTTCCAGTTTTCACAAAGAGAACAACCCCAGTAGATCATATTTCTTGCTCTTAAGAGCAAGTTCAAATTCAGATACAGTGATCAAAAATTCTTCCTTATCCACATACCAAATTTATTTATGTATTGGCCATTTCTTATGTCTTAGTGATACAGGCAACCCGTGAAGTAATATAACACTTTACAGTGATGTCCAGGTAGTCCTTAAGCTAGGTTCACATTAACCTATTTCCAATGGAGAAAATGCTTATGTGGACAAATAATTTAATGCATGTAAATAAGAAATGAGGAGGTTACTTGTAAAGTAAGCCCAGACACAGTCCTTTTACGCAATAGGAAGCACGACTCCGAATGTCTGATGTAAATATAAATAAGCAATGATGTTCCAATAGGAAAAATAGAGTGTGGTAGAAAGAACCTAAAACAGGAGGGTAAACAATATAAAAACAGGAACATAGGAAGTGTGAAATGAAAAGACAGGAGGGCAAAATAATTATTCTAATGATCTTATTTGGAATAGATTTGGAAAGAAGGACAGTTGAGGACATCTAATGGTTATCAGAAGTATTGCATGAAGGATCTGAAGGTTTGATGATGTTTTACGTCTAAGGACTGCAGGTTAACTTGTAAAGAACACAAACTTTTCCCATCTTGGGGTTAGTTTTAGGGTTTACCAAGTGAATAAAATACTATTTAGTGACTTAAAATATATAGATTTTTATAACCAAAAAGCTTTTTGCCTTTAATAGAAGATTTTATTTTTTTTAGCATAAAATAGTTTTGGTCAAGGCTTAAATAAAATAATGTTGTGGAATAAAGATAAAATAGATGTAATAATATTAAGAAAATAGTGTAGGCTTCAATTTTAAAAGTCGGAACTGTGTATCGAACCTAACTTTCAATTACAGTCAAATGTACTACTGTAAATCAATAAATAAGCCCATTTCACAGGTATGCAAATTTTAGACTGTTATCCTCTTATCTGTTAATTTCAATTTCTCACTGAGTTATAAAATTTAAAGCTAAGTATATTTGCAACGGGAGAGTAAGTTAGGACTCAATAGCCCCCAGACATCATGCACATCAACTTTAGTGAAACAGGACAAGCCCAGATTTGACTGATCTTAATAATATCTACAATTTACTTATACAGAAATCTTTTTTTCTTTAATGAACAAACTCCTATATTTGCCCTTTCTATGTTCCACTGACAAAAATTTTATTTTCTTTATATTTATATATATATATATATATATATATATGTATATATATATATATATATGTTTACTGTTCACTGTTTAAAAGCTGTATGCATTGAAATGTCGTTTTGTATACAATCTGTGCATACAAAATGAAAATAAAGTTGTTGTAATTCTAATTTTAAATATCTCTAAGTCTTCTTTACTGGAACATCTCCTTCCTTTTTCAGTTTAGTATGGTGTTTTATACTAAATGTATCTGGAAGTAATGTAGCCAAAATGCATGAAATTGGTCAGTAGTGAGTTCCTAATCACAGTCTCTGATTGTGATGGAAGCATCATCATCATCAGCTTTACCTTTACTGAGTAATGGTCGTATTTCTTCAGCATAGCTCTGCAGCCATGAGCCAGAACCTCCTCCTTCACCTACATAAACACAGGAGTGTACAAATTTACCATTTCTTAAAGGAATGCCAGAATAAATGTCACAGTCATAAATATTCCCTTCTTATCCCTAAATACCTTTTTCAGAGCCTTTTCCAGCAATTCAGTTGGTGATTTGTGCTTTTCTCTTTCTGGGAGTTTGTACTTCAGGATATCTGGGTTCTTCATCACAGCGTAGGTTTTCTTTACCAGGCCATGAACGTAGTAGAAGGTGTTTATGTCCAACATGCGAAATTTGTTCAGCTTTAAACCGAATGCATTGATGAACCAGCGGGTGATGCTGTGAAAAAAACATATCGAAGAATCAAAAAACAGGCTTCAATTGGTAAACAACTGCCCTCTGACACTTATCCGGGAGTCTTTAAGCCTGTTTAGTGGCTGCCATGACCTGAATGACTATGAATTCACACAGGTATGTTAAAGAATGGTAAACTTTAAATAAAAAAATCTTAAAAAAAAACAACTTTTTTTCACTCATCTTTTTTTTTTAGTAAAAAAATGCACACAATGAAAGTTACACTTACTGGTGATAATTTGGGATCCTCATTGCTCCCAGATCAGCGTACCAGCCTTCTTTCTCATTCCTGTAGGTCTGAACGCGGCCTCCAATCCGATCACTGGCCTCCAGTACGGTGACCTTCCCCAAACACATGCATAAAACAATAACAGCTTACCTTAAAGCTAAGGCACCCTATTATTTATTATTAAATAAATGTTTATTACTGGTTAGATAATAAAAGTAGATAATTCATTTAATTCACAAAGACAATAAATTGATGTTTTGCAATTATTTGCCTTATTAAAGGCCAGGTTTATTTAAGATATTCTATTAATGAGATAAACATGCTGATGAAGCTCATTAGAGTGAAACAGTACCTTTGGAAAAAGAAATATTTAAGTTGTTATCACCCCTACTTATTAACTGTAATTCTGCACTTTTACATTATTGTTTTGTGTGTGACTGAGTTGTAATGTTTTAATGGTTGATTGTAATATTTAGATCTAAAAAGTTTTTTTTTTAATTTAACTGTAAATAGAAAATCATCAGACAACAAAATTGAAAATATCGATTAGTTTGTAAATAATCTATATAAATTATGGACATAAATGAAGTATTCGATATACATTTTTATTTACTGAATATGTTTACTCAATTTGTTTTAAAACCAAGTAAATCAGCAAAATGATTAAATATTTTTAATAAGCATTAAAAATAAACATGGCTCTTAAGTTAACGGCCATTCTACTGCTGACACATGTTCATCTAAGAGAAGCAGGGATTGCTGCATAATCAGAGACTTTAGTAAAGAAAATATTTTACAAAATAAAATAATGAAAAAAACGTGTTTTATAATAAAGATAGAAAGTAAATGTGTTTAATTAACCTTATATTGCTGTGTGTAAAATGGTTCAATTGTTTCGCAGGATGAATAATTTTCCTTTGTATTGATATTGAATGCATTTCGAGGCATTGAGTTATTTTAGTTTTTATTTTCCGTTCTTTCTGAATGTTGGGTTTAGGGTGTTTTTTTTTCAAAGATATTGTATATTATATTAAAAAACATAACAGTTGTAATATATTTTTAAATTCTCTCTTTCTTTACCTTTCCCTTCTATTTAGACAGTAAATGCAGATTATATTTCTGGTATAAAATATGGAACTTTGTTACACCATATCATTTATCTTCTGTCGTGTTTATTGTTATGAATACACTCTTCTGGTCAGTAGCTATATTGCAAAGGAAAAATCTATGTTTTCTTTGAGGCTTGAATCCTATAGTCAATGTGAAACAAATCTTTACCATATATACAGTTTAGAAGTTAAAATCACTTAGTTTATCAAAAACTTTATTAAATATAAATAAAGAGGTTTTAACTGCAAGCTTTTGCTTGTAGTTCTTCTTCTCTCCCCTAGAGGGAGACTAAAGTTTAATATCTTTTTTTTGCACTCTGTTTCTCCTGCCTCTAGTTGCATCCATTTTTCCTTATCATCCATATGCTTTCAAAGATGCCTGCAGACATCAACAACTAAAACTTTGTCAAAGGGCTTATATCATGGAAAATTACCTTTCTGAATCCTTTAGCTGTGTTACATTGCTATTCCTTTATCAAAATCCCACATAATGTGGTATATCCCTTGATTCATGTATGTATTAGTAATTGTAATTAATCAGCAGCCCCAACCCATTTTCTCTCTATCTGTGAGCGGTGATATGAGGTGGAGCAACATCATTTCTGGTGAAACATGAGACTACTGGGTCTTTCAGCACTTAATCTGCACCTACTTTTGTTAATGTCCAAGTGTATCTTGGCTGTGATATGTCCAGGATTTTGTTCAATGTTCCTAATTAATCCTCTAGTGGTCAGAAGTCTCATTACACCATGTGCAGGGACTAAAGTGTGACGTCTTAAAAGTGCCGATATTCACATCAGAAGACAGGATTGTTCCTCTGAGCTGCACAAGTAATATTTCATAAAAAAGTATTACTCTGTAGTGCCAAAGTTAATATTTTATCATACATATGCCTTTGACTGACTTTGATAGGTGTAAAAGAGCATGACGTAGGCCATTAAAAGTCACTTTGGTGCATCTTAATATTGATTTTCCCTCGACTAACCTTAAGCAGACTTTACTCTTAAGTGGCTGAAAATCTCCTTCCACCTCAACATCTCGTTTGTGTGATCTCATTGATCACACAGAGATGCTCCTTCCTCCAAACGCTCAACCCTTTTCTTCTTACACCAAAAGAAAGAAAACCTGTACCGAAATTCCTCTCCCTGACTTTCTTGGCAACCCAACTTTTGTTTTTAAGAAGTTTTTAACAACTTCAAATGCAGAACTGACTGACTGACTGATTTCCAGCAGAAAGGTTAAAAAATTAGAACCTGTTCATTTTTGTCTGTGGTGAGTTTTTTATAGTCTTGGAGAAACTGGTATTCAATAAGACCTACGACACGTATAAGTGGGTTAAAAATGGACAAGAAATCGGATTTCAAATTGTTCCTACCCAAAATAAATAACAATTTAGTTTGATCCAGTTTATTTTCACAGTATCACTATATAACAATTATCTGAAACCAGAGTGGACAACTCCAGCCCTTGCAACTTTTCAATGTGTCCTCGCTTTAGCTCACCTAAAAACAAGTAATGAGACCCGAAAAGCCCATGGACCTCCTTCAAGAACCGTATTTTTGCCCCATATTCTGACTACAACTTATTGCTAAAAGTCACATAATCTGTATCATCACCAAAATTTAATAACTTATTCCACCTCTGGTAAGGATTTCCAAGACTAAGGCACGGCATGTGTCTGCAGCCTCTGGTGCCTGCTCTGCTCTCACCTTCTTCATTCACTCTGCATTGAATTCTTCTTTGATCAGCAACTTAAGATTGGAGACATGGCTCTCTTTTCTTGTATTTTTGGCTTCAGTATAATATTTCAGGACTTTTTTGAGTCCGATCGTGAAGCTGTCGATAGTCATTGCTGCCACCTTCTGGTTTAGGAGGGAACTGCTCCCCCAAATATCACTATGGTACAAAATTAAAGAATCCTTTGAAAAATTCCTGTATCCAGATTATAATTGCGATCATCACCTATATCAATGGATTCACCATTAGCATGAGAGACACCTTTGGTAAAGACGTAAATAAAATCAGTTCTTAACTTTTCAAATAATCCTGCTAACAAACCAAAACACAACTGAAAACATAACCTCCTTTTTAGAGCTAATTACTAATAGGACTCTGCATACTGTAGACATAATTGAGCCATTTGATTCAGAAGTGATGGGTCAAAGATGAAGAATATCAACCCTTGAGGAATGAAGTTACTGTCCATGTGAAGACAAACGTTATAGTCAACGTTTAGTCGAAGCTTCAATAAAAAATGTGCCTACCTGAAAGTTCAAATGTGTGCTATTACTTTTATTCCTTATTCTACACATGCATCTGTATTCCGGGAACAGTTTGTTCTTCTAGCATCAGCATGAAATGAGCATTTTAATTTACTTCTTTGTAATTAAGTTTAAGCAATAAATGTTTAAGAGCTTGCAGATGCACTTTCAAAACTCAGTGTTGAAATTACATCTGCTTCTCTTAGAAAATGGAATTTCTTGCAACACTTGCTAAATTAAGCTAAATATAAATGAAATTCTTGTGTAGAGTCATTGTGAGTCACTGATCCTTTTGTACAGATCACACCTAAGAAGCCTTTTATTTGTAACCATGTTTAGGGTAGAAGGGACATTTGGGATGAGAGGTGAAATGCCTTCAAGGAAGAAGAGGAGAAGTGAAGTGTCTTCTTAAAGATGTTTGAAGAGTGCGTTTACCAGCAGCAGGTATCCAACAAAAGAGCTGAAATAAACTAAAATGTGAAAATTGTTAACATTTCTAACCTTGTGTCCTGCATCTTGCAGTAACTTTGCAGCAGTGAGCCCGGCTATACCAGCTCCCACTATTGCAACGTGATGCTCCTTGTTGATTTTGGGAAGACCATTGTTCAGAATATTCATCAGATCAGCGTAGTCGGTATCATTCAGGCAGTCGGCCAGCTGTTCCTTCACGCTGAATGCAACAGTGCTTTTGTGCGCGGTAAACAGCAGCAAGCAGACCGAAACTGTAGAGACAGATAAAATATTTGTGGAGAAACAATGCTCTGTTTCATGTTTTATTTCTTATCATGATATTAAAGCAAGATGAGTCATTTAAACAGCTGTACTCCAAAGTTCAGCAAATAGCATTGGTGTAAAGAAATCAAAAGGACTGTAATGCTCTTAATACCAAATCCACATTTAACCTCTAACAGAACGGCCATACAAAACTTTTTAAAAATAATTTTGTATTTTTCTTTGAAATAAAAAAAACAAAACAGTTTGTACAGTTGAACAGTTGTAGAGAAATATTCTGAGACAACAACCAAAAAAAAAAACAACAATAACCTTTAGGAAAAAGAACAATTGAAGTAAACTCCACCCTAAAGCTGAGAATATCAAATAATTTAGGTAATCTTTTGAGGGAGCCAAAAAAAAAAAGAGGACAATGAGGCCCTCTGACCTCAAAGACTTGGAGCTCATCATCAAATATCATTATTTGATAAAATGGGAAAATATAAGAAGAAGGTTGATTAATTATAAAATTATGTTTGATTTGATGTCAATTTTTCTAAATTATTGAAGGTGTACTGTATACACAATTTCTGCGTAATTTGTGCGTACTTCCTTGCGAAAAGGAATGTGAAAATTCCTTTTTCACATTTTAAGAATGATTTGGGATGTAATATAACTTTATTAATAAGTAAGTAAAGAAAGAAAGAAAGAAAGAAAGAAAGAAAGAAAGAAAGACAAAATTATTGTAACATTTAACACATACTGTACAATCCTCTGAGGATTCTGCTAACGTCCTCCTGGTGTAATGAAATATCCACCATTGACTAAAACATGCCTGAAAAGCACAGCTAGATGTTTTTAGTTTAGAAAACATACAGTCACTGAATAAAATCTGATTGGCATGTTGGTGAATAATCTGAGAATAAAAGATAAATAAAATAAAAAAAGATGGAATTTTTCCAAAGGATTCATGGTGTGGAACAAGCTCTCACCTATCTTTGTTAACGTTAACTCATAAACTCACAGAACAACATTTTCATTATTGTTGGTAAACCGGAGTAGAACCGGATGGATCTGTAACGTTAGAAACGTTTTGCCATAGCATCAAAGAGAGGGACTATTATATAAATTACAGAATGATTATTAAAATATGTGTAGAAGAGGGTGTGTGTACAGAGAGAACAAACAAGTTCTGCAATGAGAAACAGCCAACTTTGAGACTGGCCAATGAAGTAATATATATATTTATATCAACAGGTGTTACTGAGAGTATTAAATACTTACATAAGGTCCATATCAGCGCCTGCACCCCCATTTTAATTTATTTATTTTCCTATAATTAAGAAGACAGTGATGTAATGAGTGAAGCAATGAACAAATCCTTTGTAAGTAAAATGGTATCAACTCAAATGTATAAGCCTTTTAAAATATGCAACATTTAATTTTCAATAAATCTACAAGGAGGATTTTTAAATTGCTTCAATTTATTTCAACTCCTCTAAGTTCATCCAAATTGACATTTTTTATTAGTCAATTTTATCCCAGGAACCCAACAGCAAAAAAAAAAAAAATTCTTTGTATGATTTTTTATTTCTTTTAGAGGATAAATCAAGGAAACCTACCTTAAGAGGAGCTTTAATACCAGATGCTACCGCTGTCCCCTGATGGTGAGTTCACAGCGTCTTTTGTACCCCACAGACCTTGCCAAAAGGGGCGTGTTTTACTTAAAGTCTGAACAGTGAAAGAAAAAAGATAGTTTAACTTTTGGTTTCATTCATAATCATGCAATCAATTGGTTAAATGTAACCGTGACTAGTTAATCGTTTTCTGTTTTGCATTGTTTGCACGCCAGCCTCATCCAGTCCCTCTTAACCTTATTTATTTCTTAGCACCATGACGATAAATTACATCTGATTTGTCTTACAAAAATGAAAGAACTAAGACAAATACAAATACTAAGACATTTGTCAATTAACCAAACACGTCATTCTCATGATCAGTTCAGCGCAAACAAGGAAATGCTACCAAATATTAATTATCAATCTTCTTTCATGTGGTAACAATATTTCCCTCACCCTGTCACATGCCTTAAGTGACCTCTGGAAGACAGAAAAAAAAGTCTGCTGGATGGAGAAAGGAGAAGTGGTAAAAACTAGTTTCACTTTCCGTTAAACCAGTGCGGTTGGTTGATGATTCTCTTCAGTAAACCTCAGAGCTTCGTGATTTCTCTTTTTTAATATCAAAAGTATCATTTTCTCTATCAGTCAGTAAAATCAAAGCTAAAACACAATAAAGGCATAATTTTAATCAGAATACATGATGCTAATTTGTGGAAAAATCCCCGCATTTCCTTTAAAGTACATCTCCAGTCAGGTAAAGATGTTCACATAATAAAACTAAATTCTTTACAATAAAAGGGCTACCTTTTTTTAATAAAACATTTTATAACTAGTAACCATGCACAACTTTTAATTTACATTTATTTGCTGCATTCAAAACGAAAAACAGTTTGTTGTGAAGTATAACTCTTTTTGAGCAGTGAATTGGGATCAGAGATTCTGGAATGGTTAAAGTCCTGATCAAGAGACCAAACTTTTCCTGCCAGCGTATTTGGCCTTATTTTTTACTTCATGTCACTAATGTGGAACACCACTGGGCTTAGTTTATGCCCCTTTTTTCTTTTCTTTTTGTTTTGTTTAGTTTGTGTCATGTTTGCCAATATAGCTCTGGAAATAGATGTCCCACAGCTAGCTGATAGCCCAACAGCTTTGCTTTCACAAATCAGATGATTATGACTGTTGCAATAAGGTTGATACTTCTATATTAAACTTCATTGTAAAACTATTTAAGGACTAAAATCATATAAAACTGACACAGAGACAGAAAGAAAGGTGAGAAAGAAAGAGGGGATAAGAACTAAGGGGAGCGAAAGAGATACAGACAGGAAATACTCCATGAAAAGACAGAAAACAAAACAAACTCGCAAAAAAAGGCAAGACAGAAGATATACAGTAACCCCAAGAAGCCTGCTTCCATACTTGTTTGAGAAATGAGGGACAGAAAACAGAACATAACAGCAAAAACAAGACAACAAACAAGTAAACATAAAAAAAGCTTCAAGAGCCGTGTTTGTTGGGGTCAAAACCTATGTTGATTACACAATATTATTTAGGATGGTATATATCTGTAGCTGCAGCTCAGTATACAGTATTACTGTGTATCTGTGAACACCTGGAACCAAACTCGTGTGGTATGTATGTATGTATGGGCATGCTCATGTATAAAGGATTTACAAAGCTACTTCAGAAGGGAACTATGCTTAATAGAAGGTGTGGGTGGCCCCAGACTGGGCCCTGGATAGAAAAAGAGGCGATATGAGCCACAGATATCCACAGGCATCCCAGATCACTGGGACAAAAGGAGGGCGGACATAGGGACAGCAACACCCACCAGAGAAAGGCAGAAAAAAGCAGCTGGAGCCCGAACCCAAGGGGGCCTCGTTGTCCTTATGGGGCCCGACCCTGGAAGCCATAGTGCCGGGGTCCCAATACCAAAGATAACTCTCAGTGCCTCTTACAAATGACAGCAACCCTGTTTGGTCATTACTCTATGGCTTTGAAAATGTAAGTACCTGGATGCTCTCAACACCATAAAGCATTTATAATAAAACTTTCAAAGCATCTCCTGTTGGTGTTGCTACAAGCCCTCAGCACCCATTGTTTTCTCAGAGGCATGTCTAAACTAAACTGTTTCAGTCGGCAACAGTAGGCTGACTTTCCACAGCAGACATCGTCTTCTCTTGTTAAAATCTTGGTCTCATTAATACAATGTTGACTATATCCCCCTAAAGTAAAAAAAAAAAAAAAAAAAAAAAAAAAAAAAAAAAAAAAAAAAACAAGGCCACTGACTGCATTGCAAAAAAAGTACATCTAATTTTCTCTTTAAAAAAAATGATTTTTTTCTAGAATTGAAAATTGAACAACACAATTTACATTTAAAATAAGAAATAAAAATGCATTGTGTTATTTTTAGTGCATATTATCTTTTTATCTTATATTAAGAGTAAAAATATCTCCTTCCATTGGCAAATCATCTTATTTACCTACTTAAATTTAAGGTAAATAAAGTTAACTGAATACATTTTTACTGATTTCTACATTGTGTTTGCAGTGTACTGCCTTTCTGTTTATTCAGCAGTTCTTATATATCGATCCATTTAATCATTCCGTTTTGTAGATTCTTTCCATTAAATGGCTGTATTAATGTAGTTTTCAAACATTTTTTATTATTCCTCTGGGATACATATGTCACTCTAGACAAATATGGTTGTTTAGAGTTCTTCACAACAAAAGTTATGTTCAGAAAGATTGACAGAGTTAAATATATGCTATTGTGACAGAAAAGTAACTTATTTTATAAAAAAATTTGACTTTCATGGCATGAGACAAGTACATCCATTTAAAAATCAATTTTTATTATGGTTTTGGGAAACTTAAATGTGATTTTTTTTTAAAGTTTTTACTGTTTTAATTATAGTGGAGGGTCAGACTGATATAAATGTGTGCTGTACTATTATAAGAGTTGACTGTAGAGATAGATGTGTGAATATGAACTAACTACTTCATAAAAATCAGTGGGAAAAATGAAAACACTCGAAGTAGATAAGTTCACAATATGAATTTTATTCACGAAAAAAACAAAAAAACAGGCAATATGTACTTTTTTATTACATTTAAATTTATTTTTAGGTTAAAAACTTTATGAGGCAAACAAGGTAATAATGTCACTATTGTGAAAAAGTTAATAGTAAAAAATGCATCATAAAGCAGAAAAATACCCATTTCAAAATATTTTCTCTAAATATGATTTGGAATGATCTGTATCCCAAATTATAATTGCCTTTTACTAAGATGACAGCATTTAACACATTTAAAGCTCATCCCTTCCTCTGCATTTATCTGAAAACAGTATTGTTTCATCATTAATATTGGAAGCCGCCCTGATTGCAGACTTCATCGCAGTCTCAATCCAAGCATGAGAGAACGCTGTGTGTTCTCCAGCAAAATGAATCCTGCCCTCATTCCTAAAGAGCTCAGTAGCGTACTCCAAGTGCTGATAGGGGGTGAAAAGAGCAAAGGCCCCGTGACTGTATGGATCCTGGCTCCACTTCTTAACCAGAACACCAGTACAGAGAGACCGGACGCGCTCACCGTGCAACAGGACCAGGTCTCTGAGAACCAGTTCTTTCAGCTCTTCATCGCTTGCGCCGAGAAAGAGGAGGGAGTCATCAGACCAGGTGTAGGAGGCCAGGAGGATGCCGATGGAGTCATTTCCTGGGAAACTGTGGCTCGGGTAATAGATGAAGCGTGACGGTCGATCTGTAATGCTCTTGCCTCCTCTGATTCCATCTGCCTCCCAGAACCTTTCGCTGAAGGTCAGAAGGATTTTAGTGGAGCTGTCATAGTGAACGGAGGTCAGGGCTTCCATCTTTTGGATGGAGAGCGGTGGGTCGAAGTCCATGTAAAGAGCTGCTTTCCTTGTTGTGGTCACCAAGACAAAGTCAGCATTAATGTGGCTTAGAGAGGACGGTTGATCTGTCTGGTAGAAGACGGTGACGCCTTCATGTGAATGTTTGATACGCTGAACCCTGGAGTTCAGGTAAATAGGGACATCAAGCAGTGTCAGAAAAGCGCAGGGAAGGAGGTCTGACCCACCAGCCACCTCATAGTACCTGAAAAACAAGAAAGATGGAGGTTTTATAATAATGAATACTGACATGAAAAACAATGGAGTGAAAATTCTATCACTTCTAACCCATTAACTATGGAGGCACTCTTTTATAAAGCTTTAAATTTATGAAGCCTAAATGAAAATTCAGTATGGGCGACTCTTATCAGCTTCACCGAAATCACCTGCAATGTCCCTTGTTCACTGCATTATCTATTTACCCTTAATTTGAGTAGGTAGATAATATTATTTGCCGATGGAATTAGTATTTTTGTTCTTAAAATAAGATAGTCAGATATTATGCACTTGAAATAAGACAATGCCATTGCTTTTTCTTATTTTAGATGTAAATTGTCTTGTTCCATTGGCAAACTATCTCCTCATTTCAAGGAAAAATGCACTTATTTTAGGAAAGAAATTACTTATTTAGATCATTTTTTTTCAGTGTAGCTTCTCTCTCCCACATGCAAACAAACTTTCACCCACCTTCACCCCATCTCCTCCCTCTTTCTAAGTCCCACTCACCCTCTGGCTTATTCCACCACCAGTGTCCAGGCCAAGGGGGAAGAGTACACTCATCATTTTATTAGGTTACACAACAAACCAAATGTTCATAGCGTCTAAGTCTTCTGCCGGGACCAGAGCGCCAAATAACTTATTTCTTCTATGTCACTATCTGGATATCTGCTTCTGTCTCCTTGAACCTCAGTGTGCCTGCTGATGGCCGCTCACACTGAGCCTGGTTCTGCTGGAGGTTTTTTATCCTGTTAAAAGGGAGTTTTCTTCTCCACTTTTGCCACAGGCATGCTAAGAGCAAGGGATTGCAGAATCAATGAGTCGATGCAATCAGCTGGGTTTCCATAGGTAGAAAACATTTTGATCAATCTTACTCTGTTACCTGTTGAAATAAATTGAGAAGCTTTTCTCTTTTCTCCAGGTTGAAATTTATACAATATCTTAATGAAAAATAGCATTATATTAAACAAAAACTAAACTCACAGAAATTAACTGATCTGGACATCCCAAGACCAACAGAAATTTGATAAGTTAGGTTTATTCAAGCTGTTTATTAAATGCTTTGCTTAGCTAAGAAAAACTGTCAGGTGTACATGTAACAAAACTAAACAAAGTCTATAAAGAAGCAGCTGATTCCAGCAATAAATCCAGAAATCGTCAAAGGAAAAGATGTCCTAGCGAAGAACAAAATTGTCTTAGATCAGAGGTGCTTAAATTCAGTCCTCAGGAGTTGCAAACTTTTAGATGCATTAATCCTTTCTAACACACCTAAATCACATTAATAATTTACCACCAGGCCTCTACAGAGTTAAATAAAATTCTAGTGAGGGAAGTCAGCCGTTTGATCAGGTGTGTTGGAGCAAGCATGGATCTAGACATTTTAGTGTGGTAGGTCTCTGCAGTGTGGATGAAGGGAGCAAAAGACCGCTCTGAATAACTGGGACACACTCATACCCATCAGTAGGAAAGTGCAATTAAAGCAAATCAGGGCAGAAGAGTGAGAACTGGGAATGTCCTTAGAGTCACAACACAGCTCTAAAAAACTGCATCCAACTGAACCACAACATTAAGTTTCACTATCAATTTCATAAACCCTGATGTTTTACACACCCACAGCCTTACTGTGGTTCTGTGGTGGGATCTTTAGACAGCAGTAAAAGAAATAAAAGATGGCAAATTCCAATAAAATAAACCAGGCTTGCAAAGAAAGATGGGTCATCATTCTACCATAACATCAGATCTACAGGATATTAGGTGGAGTTATTTCACACACACTGCTTCTACCCTGCTTCTAACTGCTTTGAACCTATATTAATAAATAATAAATATTTTTTTAAGTGTGTTGGAATATATGTTCTATGTTTATTTCTTTTCACCTCAGTCTGGCTTTACATCGTCCCCACTGAGCAAGTTCAGGCAAATCAACAGACTCCTCAGCTATGATACAGAAATCAGGTTTTGTTTGCCTTGAATGGCAGAGAGCCAGAGGAGAAGGTGTGGGTGATAAAAGGAGGGCGCCATGCAGAAATAACAAAGCTGCAACTGCAATTTACATGAGAAAACTTATAGTGAAAGCTTAGACGCCTGCTGAAGCGTTGCAATCAGCTGCTATTGCAAGAATTAAAGTAGACTTTACCAAATAAATCTGTTTATAACCCGTAAAAGAAGTTTTTCTTTATCTTTATGAGAACCTTCATTTATTTTTAAACTCATTTGATTTTAATTTCCAACTCTAGATAGGCAATATTGCACATGTAAATCAGATGAGAGATTCTGCCCTTAAAGGGGTTTTTTAAACAGATTTTGCCCTCTTAGTTTTCCCTTACGTGACGTTATCACTGATGTCTGTTTGGTCATAAATCATCTCACTGAGTGCTGTGTACATGAGGCTCTGTTCATTCAAAAGTACTCCGATCATCCGGATGGCCTCAAGACTCAGATTTCCTTCTTCTTTCAAATATTCCTGTTAAAAAAGGGAAAAGCAAGATATTCTTCTTATGCCACTTTATTTTATTTTATCCCCGAAAAAGCCAAAACGTATACAGTATTGATAAATACAGCAATGTGAACAAGGGCTGGAGAGCTCATCTGCCTTAAATAAATTGGTTTCAGTTTTCAGTTTAATTAAGAAGCAGTGGACGTCTTTAGTTATGACCTCAAGTGAGCTTCATGATATAAGAAGGGTATGCAGATACAAATGTTCTTTGAATGGCAAAACTTTAATACTAAATCAAAGTTTTTTTTCTCAGATTCATATTGCATATAAAGTATGTAATTTAAGGCTGAGGTTATTCATTGCCGCCATTACCAGGAGGTGATGACAGTATTGAATTTCCAGAACATTATTTTAATTCATACTGTACATTTTTGGGGGGGTTAAATTATATTTAATTCTCTGAAAAGCAGATCTGTTCACTTGTGCTGTGGTCGTTTTTTAGACTGAGGATTTTATCTTAAGTGGAAACCCTTCCAATCGTTTACAAACTTTGACACGGTGATCCATGCTGTTATTCTATACTGTGTAATAAATCTCCCCAATGTACCAGGTAGGCTTTGGCCATCTATGTACTGTAAAAAACAAAAAAAACAAAAAAAAAACAAAAAACAAAAGGAACAAACAAAAAAAGCAACAACACATATTTAATTCCTGAATTTTAAAATGGCATAAGACTTGTAGTTAGAGTACAGTAAAAGCTATTTGGTCTGTCAATTACGTTGAATTTGGTTTTGATTGTGAAAAGGCAAACTATGGTTTCAATGTAAATATTTTAAACTGTATTTGTTGTCCTTTATTTAGCCTGTTCAATCAAATCATGCAGTGTGTTACCTTAACTGAGTAGTGATCATATTTTTTGAGGGCAGCCACACAGCCATGTGCTTGTACTTCATCTTTTACCTACAAAAAAGAAAGAAAAAAAATTGAGATCATGGAAGAAGCAGAAGTTGGGATTTTATAGCTGCTGAGGTAAATATATCTTCCTTTTTTTCCTTTTGGGCTTTTCAAGAAAATGCATATTACAGGAAATTGGGATCTTTTTATAATACATATGAACTGATTGAGATCAAACCAATCTAATTGCTATATAAATTAAACTAGATCTTTTGCTCAGTTTGTAATAATTATATTTCTAGATGTTCTAAAGATTGTAAACACAATGTTGCCAACAGGAAATATAAAACCTTCTGGGTTGCAATCGAGAAGGTTCTCTTCAGAGCAACTGACATGGTGTTTTTGTTTTAGAAGTACACAAACTTGTTGCGTGACTCCAGGCTATTATATGCATTGCGTGACATAACATGCCTTGGCTCTGCACATCCAAACCAAACAGTTGATTTCTATCTATAAGCGTGTGCAGATGATAAGGATTTACACATACCTTTAAATGCACTAACTTTGAAAAACTGCATTATTACCAATAATTCAACATTTGTAAAAAATTGTAAAAAAGTAGGATTTATGCTTTCGTTACTGTCCTGCAATGGATGATTTCATGGTGTGAGGGCAGACATGCAAACAACATAATTAAAGTAGACAGGTACACATAGAACTAAAAGAAAAGAAAAACAACAGCAGAAAAGTCAAAAGGTTAGAATAGACTGTAGAGGAAAGGAAAACCCACATTTCAAGAATCATTTGAAGAATACCATTACAATATTAAAGGAAATATCCACAAAAATAGTATGGTATTTAAGTATCTAATGTGCTTTCTGGGAGCAATGAAAATCATAAAGGGAGGAAGGAACTTTGTTCCCTTAGGGTTCTGCAGTTCTTCAGTATCTATTGTGCTATCCAGTTCTGTAACAGCTTCATGAACGATATATGATACACTATGCTACATGTTATTTGAGTTAGGATCCTCCTGTCTCCTACTAGTAAATGGTAGAAAGTAATTTAAATCTGCTGACTAAAAAATTATCTTTAGAGGGGAAAATATAAGTCATGAAAATGTGTAAATCTTTCCTTTTATAGTGCAACACTATCAATATAATACTTTTGCTGAAGAGTCAACGGCCAAATGCAAGCAAAAATCATCATTGAGAGGATGCATGTGAACATCTGGTTCGGAATATTTTTATAAAATCTACTTCTAATTTAATTAAAAGGTACTGTAGATATATGTGTAATTACCTCAAGCCATTTTGTTGTCACCCCATGTTTAAATGAGGCTGCAGGGACCTTTTTGTCTTTGATGTTTATTGTTCTTTTGTGCTGAATTTAAACTTTTGGATATGTGGCCCAAGATTGCAAGTCTGCTTTCATTTGAGAATTGTGAACAGGCCTAAAGGGTTTTCAATTTTTTGTTTTGGGGAAAAGGTTCGTGTCATAGAGCAATTCAGTAGATTAAATGTAAATTTCACTACTTGTTGTATGATGACTAACCTTTTCTGTCACTTTTTCAATAGCTGTATAAGAAAGACTGAGCAAATCTGAAGAACATACATTTTCTTAACTATCAAGGGGAGATCATTTGCATCTTTTCCACCAACATTTTCTCATTCCAACATACCTTTTGCAAAGCTTTTTGTAGCAGATCATCAGCTGACATCCCCTTCTCGCTCTTTCTTACATTGTAGTTGAGGATATCAGGGTTTGCTTTGACTGCATAGGTTCTTTTCTTGACCCCATTGACCAAATAGAAAGTGTTGTTGTCATCCATTGTGAACTTGTTTAGCTTTACACCCAGCTGTTCTGCAAACCAAAGGACGATGCTGTTGGCAAAACAGGTGACAGTGACTGATAAGCCTATTATTAGAGGTAAAACATTTTGAGGAATAGTGGCATTTGAGTTTGCTGAAAGAGACAATGGTTTTAGTATTATGTCTTGAACATAATTCTTGTTTAGGTTTTTTTTTAAAGACATTTTCCTATCCATTCTAATTATATGTCATATTAGTTGCAGCACTTTAAGCTTTTTCTAATTAAATCTCAAGGTGGTTTGATGACAGAGACTTTGTTTATAAAACCTACCGGTGAAAACTTGGGATTCTCATGGCCCCCAGTTCAGCATACCATCCTTCGTTTTTATTCCTGTAGGTTTCAACTCGTCCACCAACTCGACCACTTGCCTCTATTATCGTCACCTTGTTTAAATAAATAAATGTAAGCTTTAGAGGAGCTTCAGAGTCGGTTTTTCAAAGTTACACATTCAAATTTTGCACAAATTGCTTAAAACTGTATGAAAAAAATAAATAAATGTGGAACTACTCTTGGGAAGAGTTAGCCCACTTAGAGTGAACAAATCAGGGATTTTCTTCTTTTTTGGCCACTACTTATTGGTAATCACATGATTACCATTTAGCAATACTTACTCATATGATTACCACTGTTTGCTCAAGGCTCTTGACAAATGCAGTAACTTTTTTTCTTGTCACAGAGATTTTCGGTCTACAGTAGCAGCCATTCAAAATGGCCCTTCCCAGCAAAACGGCAGCCAAATGGCAGCCCACTTCCCACCAACCCCCAGCAAAACCCCCTCCAACTTCCAGCTACTTGAGTGAACCCCTCTTGCATACGTTTTTACTCTGACTCCACCCTTTCACTGAATTATAAGGTCAGACTAGGAGATGATGCTTCTCTTTAGATCTTAATGTCTGCAAATCAAGAGAGAAAGAATATTTTAGTACAAAGATTGATGTTTTAAAATGAATTGTAGGGGACAGGCCAATGACCCATCAAGGAAAGTGAAGAAATATTTTTAATGGCTACTACTCTAAACAATACAACAGCTACCCCACAACAGACTAGCATAGACTCCAGTGCACCCTTAACAAGCTGAGAAAATGAGTGGGTTTACCAAAAAAGTTTGATTTAGACTATAATTTTCCCACATAGGTGAAGTTTTCGTTGCATAATAGTAAACTTACGTGAATCTAGAATGTACAGTAGTGGTTGGGTTACACATACCCGGTGTCCGGCTTCTTGAAGCAGTCTAGCTGCTGTCAGTCCAGCCATGCCAGCTCCCACAATAACTACATGGTTAGAGGTGTTAATGTGAGGGAGGCCATTTTTTGCTGTTTCCAGCAGTTCATTGTAGTCTTCGTCCTTCAAGCATTCGGCCAGACTTTCCTTCAGACTGACAGCAGTGATGTGGCAGCAGCACATAGTCAGCAGCAGCAAACCAATGGCAACTGGATACATTAATAGAAATAAAACACCAATTAATTAAAAATGGCATAACTGATTGAAAGCACTGTCAAACTATTAGAGCTGATGTGGAGTTTGGGAACATCTGGAACTTGTATAATTCACCCCTAAATAATGCTAAAAAAATCAAAACTGTTACTTTTCTAAATGTCACATAAGGACATAAGCTCAGTCTTAAAGTAGTTCACATGATTTGAGCAATAATGAAAAATCCAAAACTGTCATTTTAACCTCAAAGTCACAAAGCAGAACTATAGATTCTTCTGTGGTTTTTCCTGCAGACAGGAAATAACGACACTGGAGTGAGATCGTTGATATTAACTTTAAAAAAAATGGAAGGTAATATCTTCATTTTTCACTTTGCTTCATTAATACATATATACAAATTTTCCCAACTCTTTAGCTGATATGCAGACTAAGCACTTATCAATTATATTAAATGTAAGTACTTACATAGTTTGGATTTTTCCACATGCCGTCCCATCTTGGATCTCAGACTTTGTTTTCTATCTTCTTTGATAAACATAATCAAACAGAAATAAGGTTGGTTAGAAAGATTAAACCTTGACTATAAATGACAAAAATTTGAACCAGGGAAATTATACGATTCATTAGACATAATTATATTTAAACGTAATTTGATTGATGTTTTATAAGAAATTTACCGAAAAATTTCACATGAAAATGTCTTGCATTTTTATCATTACATCTATTCACAGATATATTGCATCAAAGATTGAAATGAAAAGAATAATAATAATAAAATTGATCATCATTTAAATGTATTTTCTTCCTACAATTAACAGAGAGACAAAATGAGAAAAAAAAAAATTGTTTCTCAGGGTTCAGGTGTGGTAGTAGTTGTTACAAAAAGTAATTGCCAACAAATATTTCTGGACTGGCTATACAAGAATAAACAAAAACAAATAAAAATGTCAAATTTTGATTGAGAAAAAATGTAATATTCACAAAAGCAAATTTAAATATTTATATTAAAGAGATAGATGTTTCTTACCTAGAGTTGGCACGCAGTTACACTTGTTCGAAAGGTTGTGACAAACACTTTCAGTTTCTGCTGGATTTAGTTTAGCCAAGCAAGCTAGGCTGCATGATTGTATGACTCATGGTTTACACAGCCTTCCCATTCATCCTTTATCGAGACACAGTGTTACGTGAAAATTAACAGATATTACGACCCATAAAACAAAAATGCACATCAGTGCTTATAATTAATAAAGAGTAAATGTAAAATGTATTTATTAATCCATCATTAAATACTGGGATTTGTAAATGTATTATCAAATTATATTTCTAAATGATTTAAAAACACAATTCATGAATCTGATTATAGATAACTTTCTCTAATCATACATGTTTATAAAAGATAATTTCTAATTCATTTTCCTTTTTTCCTAGTTTTAATCTTTTTTGCATTTTTGTTTTGCTTTACCCTCTCCATTTACTTTTTCCCTGACGCTTCTGGCCACTGAAAACCAGTTAAACCAATCCCAGTTGCTCCTCGGATATAACCAGCTCTCTGATTAGTTAGACTGCCTCATTTGATTCACAAAATAATCTATAAGAGAGTGAAAACAGTGAAATAATGAAAAAGTTCAGGGACAGTTTGTGCATAAACTATGTCTATTTTCTTTTTTAGTGGCGTCATCTACAAACTCAACACTAAGAATGAGCCAAAATTTATTCAAATATAAAATCACATTTAATGATTATAAAAGACAATATAACACTATGTAATAATATCCAAAATAAACAGCCAGATTCAAGCATTATTTACCAGACATTAGTGTTTGCACTAATTTACTTATAGACTGTGTGGAAATCTATGTAAGATAAAATCAATGTTAATAATGTCCCTCTCTTAGTAGAAATAGTCAATAAAATAGAACTATTATTACATGGAACCCTAATTATGCTGTTTAAACAAAAAAAAGTAGCAGATGTTTAGGCGCCATCTATAATTGTTACATCTATAAAATAAAACCTGCTAATAATTATACCTGAACTCCCTCAAAGAGTCATCAAAAAATTAAAACAGTAACAGCAACTTAATATCAGCAGATCAGAAAAAGGAAACCATCACGTTTTTCTTTTTAGTTGGCTGTTCTTCTGTGTTGGCTTTATTTGTCCATTTTTCCAGCAGTCTTCAGAACTCCTGGCTTAGTTTTATACAAGGAAAAAAAAGTTTTATTTATTTTTTTAGCGTACATGATATTCAGTTTTTTAATTCGGACTAGTTTCGTAGCCTAATATTATTGGAGTAACCGCTGTTTTCTAGAGTGAAATACACTCACCGGTCACTTTATTAGGTACACCTGTACAACTGCTTGTTAACACTTAATCTCTAAGCAGCCAATCACATGGCGGCAACTCAGTGCATTTAGGCATGTAGACATGGTCAAGACAATCTCCTGCAGTTCAAACCGAGCATCAGTATGGGGAAGAAAGGTGATTTGAGTGACTTTGAACGTGGCATGATTGTTGGTGCCAGAAGGGCTGGTCTGAGTATTTTAGAAACTGCTGATCTACTGGGATTTTCACGCACAACCATCTCTAGGGTTTACAGAGAATGGTCCGAAAAAGAAAAAACATCCAGTGAGCGGCATTTCTGTGGGCGGAAATGCCTTGTTGATGCCAGAGGTCAGGAGAATGGCCAGACTGGTTCGAGCTGGTAGAAGGGCAACAGTGACTCAAATAACCACCCGTTACAACCAAGGTGGGCAGAAGAGCATCTCTGAACGCACAGTACGTCAAACTTTGAGGCAGATGGGCTACAGCAGCAGAAGACCACACCGGGTGCCACTCCTTTTAGCTAAGAACAGGAAACTGAGGCTATAATTTGCACAAGCTCATCGAAATTGGACAATAGAAGATTGGAAAAACGTTGCCTGGTCTGATGAGTCTCGATTTCTGCTGCGACATTCGGATGGTAGGGTCAGAATTTGGCGTCTACAACATGAAAGCATGGATCCATCCTGCCTCGTATCAACGGTTCAGGCTGGTGGTGGTGGTGTCATGGTGTGGGGAATATTTTCTTGGCACTCTTTGGGCCCCTTGGTACCAATTGAGCATCGTTGCAACACCACAGCCAACCTGAGTATTGTTGCTGACCATGTCCATCCCTTTATGACCACAATGTACCCAACTTCTGATGGCTACTTTCAGCAGGATAATGCGCCATGTCATACAGCTGGAATAATCTCAGACTGGTTTCTTGAACATGACAATGAGTTCACTGTACTCAAATGGCCTCCACAGTCACCAGATCTCAATCCAATAGAGCATCTTTAGGATGTGGTGGAACAGGAGATTCGCATCATGGATGTGCAGCCGACAAATCTGCGGCAACTGTGTGATGCCATCATGTCAATATGGACCAAACTCCCTGAGGAATGCTTCCAGCACCTTGTTGAATCTATGCCACGAAGAATTGAGGCAGTTCTGAAGGCAAAAGGGGGTCCAACCCGTTACTAGCATGGGGTACCTAATAAAGTGGGTGAGTGTAAATGTTCAATTTTGTGCTTCAAGCACACACACATGCACACGGACTGGAAAACAGCCAATCAGGAAGAGAGAAGGCGGAACTTAAGGGAGAACAACCAGTAGCTGCTCAGCGAACCACAGTCACGTGCGCTGCTACGTTAAAGGGACAGTAGAGACAGGCAGGCACTCAGACGGAGCTGCTGCTGAACGGAGAGATATTTTTGCCTTCAGTTTGAGCGCTCAGTCAACGAAGCTGCTAGAGGAAATGAAGCCACTGCTGCAGTAAATCTGTATAGTAAATTATAAACATGTTCACATCAAATTATTGGTAGGGACAATTAGGTCGGTTCAAAATTTTGGTAGGGACATGTCCCTATGGTCCCTATGCAAACCTACGCCCATGCCTCAGACACCATGCCCCCCCGAGACAGGCTGTAGGAAACCTAATTTACTATTATAGAATTCATTCATTTAATATAATAATTTTGAAATTAATTTGAATTGGATTGAATTATAGGGGATACTAAACTTTTGACCCTAAAACAACAAAAAAGGCTGCTACCCAGCACGTTTAAAAAATTTCAAATCTTAATTCGTGTAGAATCTACAGATCGGGAATTATCAAGAATGTTAACATAGCAAATGTGATGGTGTTTTTAAGATCTGTAGGAGTTCACCTTGGCTGCATATTTATAGCGCAGGAGTGAAAAGGAGAAGCTTTTTTGTTTTTTGATTAGCGCATGTTTTGCATCAGTCTTGTTAAAGCCATGGTTATGATCAGTTAAAAGACGAAACTACACCAGGCAGCCAATGATTGCCTTAAAATAGTATGTCTAAAAACTGTAACTTCGAAATTGCATATATGTTGCACACAACCACAATACTATGAGAATTATACAAATACTCCAGCAATGTTTTGGCTTAAATTCTAAGATTACTCAGAGTAATTCTATCATACAGAAGATTTATACAGTTCTGTTGTGCATAGGAACTGACATCGCATATTGCATAGTGTTCTACATTACTCCGTAAATCATTTGAATACTTAGAGCATTTAAAGTGTTGACAGTTCATACACAGATGATCAGGTAATCACAAATTTATAGACATTCTTTAATACTCAATTTTAATTCTCAATGTTTGACTATTAAACAAAAATAATGAGATTGGATATTAAAGTAACACTAAGTTATTTTAACCACTTCGTTGGGCTTGCCTCTGTCTATCTACCAGTGTTGTTTTCATCAACAATGACAAAATTATTTCAATGATGCTCCCCCTTAATTACAATGACTATCTAAACATGGATCTTTGATGACAAAAATATGATGAGTCATGTGTATGAGCTTTCGTTGTTGTGACGAGACTGAACAAAAATGTTAATAGGTAGTCTGTCAGACATTGAAAATGCATCATTGTGCTGTAAGTATAGCAGTATGGCTCTTCCTGCCCTCGCTACTTAATAAACTATATGTGGCTGATCATCCTCTGGCATGCAGAAAAAATGTGTTTGTCAAACTATCAACATTTTATATTTTCCAGCTTACAAGAGGTGATGCAAAATATTATTTTATTTCTACCAAAAGGAATCCCTAAATTATATCCATAGTAAATATTTAATTGCATACTCTTTATTTTGGGTTAGAGACCCAGATGAAAAGGGAGATCTTTGAATATTTCTCTCTCAAAGTTCTTGTCTCTATTTAAATATGATGTTGTAGTGTATTATTTGTCATAAATGATTAGAATAAAACAAGAATCAAAAGTTTTAAATGATTAAAGAGAATTGTGTTCATGAATACATTTATGTAGGCCAAGAGGAGAAAAACAGAGCAATGAGTGTGTGTAACTGCTGCACCTGACTGTAAGAGGAAGAAAAGCACACTCATCTGCTGGAAAGCACAGGATTAAGGCCCTTAGTGATAAGAAAAAGCACCCTCATAAAAATGAAGTATTTGACATATCAAGGTTAACCAGCTCAGCAAAATTTGGCCATACAACTTGTGATAAATAGAGTTGTTATTTTCAAGGCACAATGTGCAGTACTGATCCCAGAAGGGGTGATGCTTTGACTGAGACACAAAGAGGAACACTAGGCCAGACTGACATGGCTTAAAGTAGGGAAAGGATAAGTTTCAACATGTTTTTGACTAAACCGTCATAAGTTTCTGCATGGCCTGAGAGAGTGCTCTCACAAGTATGAGATGTGTCTATGAATGTTACCGTGTTTTGCAGATAAATATCAATGTGACCTTTACCAATGACTGAAATATGTTCTGAAGGGGGTTTTTCCACCGATAAGAAATGTATAAAAGGGAGCTGGTTTCACCATTTGTCAGCTTCGGCTCACCAGCGCTGTGTAAATATGTAGTGTTTAGCAATAAACTCACTGGACCTGGACTCGGCGGCCTCTGTCTAAATTTTTTGATCCTTGTTTGAGACTTTTTCTGCTTTTTAAGAACTTTGAATTTTTATAAAACTTAGCTTCAATTTTAAGTCGTCAAGAAGAGAATTATAGGACGACATAATTGGCGGAGCCAGCCAGGAGAAAAGCAAAAAGGGGACGTCGGACGATCTGCAGGCACCAGCTGGAAGGCGTGGAACCCCCAAACGGGCCCAGAAATTCACCGGTTAAAGGTGAGCTAATTTGTTATAATTTTCTAAATTAGTGGGGAACCAGCCTCCGGCGACTGCTTGTGGGTGTCAGGCGTCACAAAGCTCTTCTAAAAGAACCTAGTTTTCCAAATTTAATAAAGTAATTTCCAAATTTTATAAGAATTTATATAAGAATATGCCAAAGGCAGACTAAGCTGAGGAAGGGTCCAGGTACGTATGAATGTGTATGTATGAATGTATGTTTTAGGTGTTATTAATGTTTGTGTTAAACTGTCTTGTGTTTGGATTATTTTGTAAATAAGTTAAGCTTAACACGTGTTGTTCTGAGCGGATGATTGGTAAAGGGACAGATTGGTCAAAGCGTTTTGACATAGTCTGTGGAAGCCATAAAATCCGGAACCAATAGTGTACGCGTGTTACGTGAGGGTATCAGTGACTAAGGTAGTCAGGGTGCTCCACGAGAAGGCTTAAGTAGTCTTAAGGTATTGGAATATTGTGCCACTGTAGGGAAACAGTGAGGAAAAGGTATTGTGCCACTGTAGGGAAACAGTGAGGAAAAGGTATTGAGAGGCTAAGCGATAGCCAGGCTAAGGGATAGCCAGAATATTACCGATTAAGCGATAATCGGAGAATAGTACCGCTCGACCAACCGGAGGACGTCTATGCATTTCCAGTTATCTGGGTGTAGCCGGGGGCAGCAGGGAAAAACGTATGTGCCACTGTAGGAAACAGTGAGGAAAAGGAAGTGCACTGTAAATATATATAATCATTTGTCTTGTGTGTCTTTGTTAGTGTGTCGAGTGAAAGAGTTGAGTGACTGAGGGGAAGTAAGGGGTGGGTGATATTAATAAATAAAGATTAAAGATATAATAATAAATTAATAGAAGTAATTAGTACAGAATATAGTTAAAAAGAATAACCTGAAAATTAATAAGGATTGGAAAACAAAATTGATAACTGAAGGAAAAAACAAAAACAAAAAAACAAAAAACACTAGAGTTATGAGAATGAAATAAAAATAACAAAATTCCTAAATAAGATTGGAAAAAATTGTAAGCTTTATAAGATAAAGATATTATAAGTATATATTATTACAAACTATAGTCTACATAAAGTAAAATATATAAGGTATAAAATTAGTGAAAGTGCAAAATAAAATTACAAATTTGTTTTATTAAAGATTTTATCTCAAAATTGAAGAGATCTAAATTTAGGAAGTAAATTAACTGGAAAGAAACTAAAAGAAAATAAACACGATCTGTATTGAAGAGAGCAGAACCAGTTAAGATAAAAATTAACTGAGGATTACAAAGACTGGTAAATAAGCACAGACCCTAAAGGTTAAGTGACTGCTGATTGCCATGGGAGCTAATGCGAGCAAACAGACCGAGGGGTTAACGCCTGCCAAACTGGTAATAATGACACACCCCTCCAATAAGCGCAAAATTCAAAAATGCATGACAGAATGGCATAAGATGACATCTGGAAGAAACCGTTGGCCTAAAGAGGGCAGCTTTGATCCTTCATGCTGTGACGAGGTTGAAGAACAATTAAGAAATAAGGAAAAAAGGCGTGACCGAGTGCATTTGCATAAGAAACAGAAACATGCTGAACAGAGAGATATCCTGAGATATTTTAAAGTTGAACATCAAAAGAGCCCAACAGCCCCTGACTACACTGATCATAAGCCACCACCCTATCGCCCTAGCATAGCAGGCCTGTACCCAGTAGTAGTAGAATCAGGGAGCAAGGGAAAGATAACTGGACAACTTAAATTAGTATTAGAAGAGGAAGAGGAAGAAATAGAAATAACAGAAGAAGAAATAAACAACACACCACAGACAGAGTGTAAATACCGTGATGGAGAAGACGATTGGGAGAGAACCCCAGAAGTAAGGAGAAAAGCTCCCCATAGTCGTTCCCTACCCCCAGCACGTCGCAGGCATTCACCATATCAAAGAGGCCCCATAAGCCACTCAGAACCCAGGACCAAGTCATCGTTGAAAAAATCAGCAAAACACTCAGAGCCCGTGACCAAGCTAGTCTTGGATGAATCGCCAGAACTAATGGAACAAATAAACCAGGAGGTGGTGGAGCTGACGAAAGAATATGTAAAACTCATAGCGAAGGAGGAAAAATTGGAAAAAGAAGTACAAATGAAACGACTAAAGCATTTGAAAGAAAAATTGAAGAAATTTGAGGAAGTATTAGAAATACAGAAAAGGATGGAAACAGAGCAGCTCATACTACAGGCCCGAAATGACGCCCCAGATCAGGCAAATCCATGGACTAAGGCCTTGATTGAAGAAGCTAAAATAAAAGAGGGAGAGGAGAGAAGAAGCGAGGAGGAAGTCTTCATAGAGAGTGAGGAGACCGACTGGTTGCATGATGGAATGGAAGAAGAAGGCTCAGACATGCCACTGTCAACAGACCCATGCCATAAGGGGTTAAAGGAGAAAGACAGACCAGCGACCAAAGGACGGGAGCCACTCACAGCTGAATGTGAAGTGGACCTGCAAATAGAAAAAAGCGGCCCTCACTCAATGATGACCAGGTACCAAGCACGACAGCAGAAGACAGAGTCAGATCAAAAAAAGGCCTATATGGCTCCCCTGCTGTCTAAAGGACCTCAAGAAGACAGATATGTGCCATGGTCATTTATGGACATGATCACACTTGCTGGAAGGCTGACCCCGTTGGCAGATGGTGCTGACAGGTGGATAGAAAAGCTGGAAGAAATCACTGGAGGCATCAATCTGGCAGCTGGAGACATCAAGGCATTGCTGATTAAGACAGCAGGACACTCAGCAGCCAGAGAAGTGTTTGACGAAGCCCAGCTTCCAAGGGTCATGACCTCACACCAGTATGACAAGATACCATTCAACCAAATAAGACCCAAGGTGTGGGCAGCCGTAAGGAACAAATACCCCACCTGCAGTGATCCAACTAAGCTGAGACAAGAATGCCTAAAGGATGATGAAAGCCCCGCCCAGTTTCTGCACAGGTTCCAACAGAAATGGAAAACAGAGACTGGAAGTGATGGGAATGAACTGAAAACATCTGGCCCTCTATTCAGAACCTACATCAGAGAGGCCATGCCCAAAGAAGTACAAGCCAAACTGGACGGAGTTGTGGGGCTCATGAAGATGGACTGGCCTCTGTTCTCCGAGCATGTTAATCACTATGTAAACATGCATCGGGCCGAGAAACGGGCCTTTGATGACCAAAGCAAGATGCTGGCCACCAAGCTAACCCAGCTGCAGATTGGGGAATTGTCCAAAGCAAAGAAAGAGAAGCCCAAGCATCAAGCTGCACTGACTGTGGTGGCCACACCCCCAACCGAGGGAGCACCAACAGGGGAGGCAGTGGTACAAGCACCAGTAGTGTCTCCTGTTATTCCTCCACCCACACAGCAGATGCAGTATCCAGCAGCGCCACTCGTGGGAGGAGCCCTGCCACAGCAGACCCAACCCCAACCAGTCCCTCCTATTTATGTGCATCTAAACCAAGGAGGAGGTCCCCAACAAGCAACGTTCGGAAGGGGACGAGGGGGGCCACCTATGCGGGGAAGATGGAGAGGCCCACAAGGAGCCCCAAGAAGGCCCCCTCAAGGCCAATACCAGCAGATGCCACAAGCAGGTCCAGACATGGGACAACAGCGAGTGAGAATGCAATGCTGGGGATGTGGACAAATTGGACACATACAAAGAGACTGCCCCACTAACCCATGGATGGGACCCCAGCCCCCTACTGCGGGACCAGCCATCTATGGAACGGGACAAGACACGTACTGGCTATAGGGGTGCCCAGAGAAACCTGATGGAGAGGCTATTCTACCTGTATTAACCCAACGTCCACAAACAGAACCCACCATTGATGTCACAATATATGACAGCCATCATCGCTTCATGATTGATACAGGAGCGGCCTACTCCTGTATAGGAAAAAGTGGAATTGGCCTGCCTCTCTCAGCATCAAAGATTCGAACAGTAGGTTTCTCTGGGAAGACCCAAATAATACCCATGACTAAGCCAGTTCCCATGATCATAGGTGAAA
This sequence comes from Cyprinodon diabolis, assembly GCA_030533445.1. Taxonomy (NCBI): domain Eukaryota; kingdom Metazoa; phylum Chordata; class Actinopteri; order Cyprinodontiformes; family Cyprinodontidae; genus Cyprinodon; species Cyprinodon diabolis. Next base: position 42,068,230 of record CM060075.1, on the reverse strand, counting down.
AAACTGTGTATGCACCACTACTTTACTCAGAAGATACGCCCATAAATCTGCTGGGTAGAGATGTGCTGTGCCAGCTTAATGCAAAAATTAAATGTACCCCTAATGGAATTTCTTTTGAAGCAACAGACAAGAATGAAGCCTACATGATGCCAATGGGCCCGCAAATGACCCCCCAGATAACAAGCCATGAGCCAGAAGACCAAGTATTTTGGCTGAAACTAACATCACCAACCTCCTTCCTCCAACTAGAGTGGGAAACATGGAGACCCCTGATAATGAATCACTACGAGAAATCTAAAGAACCTTTTCTTCTAACTCCATTGTACCATGTTTTATGACAAAGGCAAACCACATGAAGACTACGAGAAAAGCTGTGATGAAGACATAAATAACAAAACAACTGTCATCCAGTATGCTGACATAGTGATTGGACCACAAGGAGCTGCAGCTGTTGTCACATTTCCTGATAAAGATGTAGCAGAATGGTTCCAAGTTACCAACTCAGCCCCACATGTCACGTTACTGATTGCAGACGAGTATGAGTCACATGACTTAGGACCCATGGTTCAAAAAGCAAAGCAAGTCACTGAATGGGTCAACACAGCATGGGACTGCATTAAGTTATCCAAAGATGGACTGTTCTTTAAGATCTCATTCTCACAAGCTGATGAAGTCATAGCAGAACACATTAAAGTTCCTGGGAAAAGACAAATGGCAGTGGCAGCAGAACATGAATCCCTATTAGAACAGGTCCCAGAGCAAGTATGGTCTAAAAGTAAAACAGATGTAGGATTAGTGAAATCAGCAGACCCCATCAAATTCACCATCAAACCAAATGCTAAATTGCCCTTCCAAAGACAATACCCACTTAAAAAAGATACAGTAGAAGGAATACAGCCCATTATTACAGGATTAGAAACAGCAGGAGTTCTTAAACCAACAGTAAGCCCCTGTAACACCCCAATTTTTCCCATCAGAAAACCCAACAGTAATGACTATAGACTAGTCCATGATCTAAGATTAATTAATGCCATTGTAGCAGAAGAGATACCAGTGGTACCAGACCCGCACACATTACTGAGTAATATACCCCCAGGTACCAAATGGTTTACTGTGATTGATCTGTGTTCAGCATTTTACAGTGTACCGGTCCATCCAGATTCCCAGTATTTGTTTGCATTTACGTACAAAGGCCAACAATATACATATTCGCGATTACCACAGGGTTTTGTACACTCACCATCAATTTTCAATCGAGTACTGGCAAATGACTTAAATCACCTTGACATACCATCTACAATGTTGATGTATGTTGATGATATTCTGATTTGTTCTGTTTCTAAAGAGCAGTGTGAGAGTGACTCCATTACAGTGTTGACTGCTTTGGCAGAAGGAGGACACAAAGTAAGTAAACAAAAATTGCAATTCTGCCAGCAAACAGTGGAGTATCTCGGCAGGCAACTCAGTGGGGACAAGAGGTGTATTGCACCGTCCCAACTGGAAGCCATAACTCAAATGCCCAAACCTCGGACTGTTGGTCACATGTTGTCTTTCCTTGGCATGGCAGGTTACAGCAGACCGTGGGTGTGCGATTATGCCATCAAAACGGCTCCACTGAGAGCACTGATTAAAGCCGCAGGTCAAGGACACCAGTCGGCTCAATTACAATGGACAGATGAGGCAGAGGGTGCGTTCCAGCTGCTGAAACAAGATCTCCAAACTGCTCCTGCTCTGGCCAATCCAGATTATGGCAAACCATTCCATCTCTATGTGGCTGAGCGACAAGGGTATGCATGTGTAGTATTGATGCAAGACACCCCAACAGGTAAACAGCCAATTTCTTATTACAGCACAAAATTAGATGGTGTCGAAGAGGGTTTGCCTCCCTGCTACCAGGGCTTGGCAGCAGCAGCCTTCGCATACAAAAAGGCCTCAGTTATTACTATGGGCCACCCTATCATTTTGTACACATCACATCAATTACATGCACTGCTCACCAGTCCACGCTTTGTGATAACCCAAGCTCGTCGAACAGGTTATGAAGTTCTGCTTTCAGGACCTGACTTAACGATACAACGCTGTACCACCATTAATCCAGCCACAAGAATGGTATTGCCCACAGAAGGTGAGCCCCATGATTGTCTCCAGGAGACGGACACCTTCATGAAGGTAAGAGAGGACTTATACAATCATCCAATCCCATCTGATTTGACACTGTTCGTAGACGGATCATGTGTCAGAGGTGAGACAGGTAATAGAGCGGGATATGGAATAGTCCAACTTAACCCTGATGGGACCTTTACCAAAGTACAATCAATGAGCCTAGATCAACCTTGCTCTGCCCAATTGGCAGAGATAAAAGCATTAACAGCAGCATGTAAATTGGCTACTGGTAAAAGAGTGACAATCTATACTGACAGTGCATATGGCTATGGGGTATGTCATATAAATGCTAGCATCTGGAAACAACGAGGGTTTGTTAGAACAGATGGCACCCCAGTAACACATGGGCAAGCTGTTGTGGAATTAATAAAAGCTATGCAACTTCCATCTGCGTTGGCTATTGTGAAATGTGCAGCCCACCAAACAGCAAAAACACCTATAGCCATAGGAAATAACTTAGCAGATGAGGCAGCTAAAGAAGCCACAGGATCAGCAGTGCAGGGACCAATGATTCATGTAACCGAGTGCGAACCCATTACTAATCTGGCCTCATTAATAGAAGCCCAAAACAACGTCTCAGAAGCAGAAAAACGTCTCTGGGTGCAAAGGGGGGCGGCTCGGTTAACACACCCCCACGCTGGGTTGTGGCGCAGTTCTCGAGGACATTTTGTATTACCTTTGTCCTTATTACCAACGGCGATTAAAATAATGCATGGACCTGATCATTGTTCACGAGCCCAAGTTATTCAAAAGTTACAGGCAGTCTGGTGGTCACCTTATATGACACCCATGGTAGACAGAGAACTGGCCTTATGTCCGCATTGTCCTAAATATAATGTGCGTAAGATGTTCACACAGCCCTTAGCACATATTCCCATGCCAGACGGTCCGTTCCGCCATCTGATGATGGATTACGTTGACATGATAACTCGGGTTCAGGGAAAGAGATATATGTTGGTGGTTGTCTGTAGGTTTAGCAGATGGGTGGAGGCATGCCCCACTGCTAAGAATGACCACAAAGCTGCAGCAAGATTTTTGTGTAAAGAAGTTTTTCCCAGATTTGGCATGCCTGATACAATATCATCTGATAATGGACCTCATTTTGTTTCACAGGTGATCCAGCAAATGTTTAAACTGTTGTGCATAACACAGAAGTTTGGTTGTGTGTATCATCCCCAGTCACAGGGATCCGTGGAACGAGCTAACGGGATCCTGAAATCGAAGATTGCTAAGATAATAGCTGACAGCAACAACCGTTTGACTTGGGTGGACGCCTTGCCTGTTGCATTAATGGCAATGCGTTCTCAAACTAACCGCATAACCCATCTTACTCCTCATGAAATGCTTACAGGTTGACCAATGCAATGATGATGATCCTTCTGCCACTGAGACTTCTTCTGGGTCTCACCCAGATCCATCCGTCGTTCAGGCACTGGACGAACTTCTTTCTTCTGGCCCATCAGATGCTGGTGGAGTCCTGTCCCCTTAACATCCCTCACCTGCACCTTTCCCTTTCTTCCCCTCCCTCTCCCCTTCCTCCTCCACGACGAGTGGGCCGTCGATCGACTCGGTCCCGCCCACCCCATCGCCGTCTGGGCATCTCCCGTATGCGCCTTCTTCAGACTTTGATTAACTTCTTGTTGTATTAACCCTTTGTGGGTTAACAAGGGGGGATCTTATGAAAATTAATACTAACAGTGCACACACACATTTAATGCGTCACACACAAACATGTGCACTAGCAATGGTAACACTAGCTACTAACCAAGGGGTAAGCAATAATAATGATGGAGAAAATTTATCACTAATGCATGTGCAAGTCAAAGGATATGATTATGTAATGTCTGAAGAAATTTTAGGTAACTCAATGGGGAAACATTGGCTTGGAGTTCCACAAAGCATGGACTGCCGTGAGGATGGGATGGTGATCATTGAGGTAAGATGCAAAATGTACATATGCCAAAATACATTAACAGAGCAGGTAATGACGGTAGGGAAAGCGCATAGAATGTTAAAATTGGTAAACAAAAGGCAGAAAAGAGATCTAGACAAATTAAAGACTGCACACTGGGAAACCAATATGTTCCAACAATGGATTCAGTACTCTGTCCAGGCAATGTTCAAAGCCAAAAAGCGCCCTAAAGATGATTGTATAGCCTGCTATAATGCTAAAAAATTACCAGCCCTTCAGATTATTCCCGGCTAATTGGAACACTCAGCTGAAGGGATTCTGGGATTGGTTTCACAAGCTTGGAAGGGGAAAATATCTTGAGGCAGCAGGAATGATTCTAGGGGCAGTAATGCTGATTATATTGATAGTTGTGTGTTGCATCATACCCCTTGTTCGGGGACTGGTCTCAAGACTTGTTGTAAGTGTAACTGGTCAGTTCCCAGTTGTAGAGATACAATTGGACCAAGAGATATAAAACATAACCATGATCACCTTCCACCCTCACCAGGTACGTGCATTTCGTTAATAACAACAGTGTATATATATAAATATTTTGCATAACAATGACTTATATACTTACTCACGTAGATATAGCAACTTGCATGCTGAATAATCCATAGATATAAGAGATAATATGCCTTCAGATGATGCCTAAATTTGCCATACTATGTCCCCACAGGTAGATTATTGAACATGGCAGAGGCTAGTTATGATGAATATGAAGAAAACCAAATGAATTTACAAGCTGCACTGGCGTCGTTAGGCCCATCACTAGGGGTAGGATGCCCATATCTTCCTCCCAGGTACCTACTAGATCCTGCAGAGGGGCCAAGCAGTGCACCTTTGGGTTGGAGCAAACCTATGATGACACCCAGCAGGCAGCCTGAGGATCAACCTATGATGACACCCAGCAGGCAGCCTGATGATCAACCACCATCACCTACTGGGAAGCCACTGTCCATCTCGATGCCACCAGGGGACCTCAGTATTGATCTCGGCCCAACCAGCACCCCTGCCAGCCCTGAGAATCCCGAGGATCGACGACCACCGTCACCCCACCAATATAATTATCCGCCACCACCCATTCCAGGCGTACTGGCTATGTTCATGGTCATAGCAGATGACATAAAGCTTGATCTTGCCGAAGCTCATCATGTTGCAAAGTTCTTGGCTCATCCGCTGGAGTCATACAACACCAACAGTGATCTCAAGCCTGAAATCACCTCTATGACCAAAACAGTTTATGCCCAATTCATGAAGGGCCTGATGAAGCTTTTTGTTTGTGTGTGTGTATTTATGGGTGTGAAAGACCACCTATGTAGGGGATAATTGCAGTGACCTCGTAACACAAGATGCTGCTTGGGCATTGGTATTTGCCTCTGCTGAGAAAACAGAATTAGAACATCTTGCTAAAAAAAAAAAGTAAGCAACGAGGACGGGTCCTCTTAAGGTAGCCAAGAGGGGGATCCCTCTTTGTTTTTATATATTCTGTTTTCTGCATTTTATTAGTTTAATATTTACTCAGACACCACCACATCTTATATTACTCACTTCTACTATATGGTGTGTATTTAATCTCACGTTTAGTTTAGTGTGCACAATATATATATAAACTTTTGTCACTTGGGTGAGTTCACATTTAAAGTGTTTTAGATTAGTTATCACCTGCATAATCACGTAAATTGATCCTTTTTAGGATCAAAGGGGGGAAATGTAGTGTATTATTTGTCATAAATGATTAGAATAAAACAAGAATCAAAAGTTTTAAATGATTAAAGAGAATTGTGTTCATGAATACATTTATGTAGGCCAAGAGGAGAAAAACAGAGCAATGAGTGTGTGTAACTGCTGCACCTGACTGTAAGAGGAAGAAAAGCACACTCATCTGCTGGAAAGCACAGGATTAAGGCCCTTAGTGATAAGAAAAAGCACCCTCATAAAAATGAAGTATTTGACATATCAAGGTTAACCAGCTCAGCAAAATTTGGCCATACAACTTGTGATAAATAGAGTTGTTATTTTCAAGGCACAATGTGCAGTACTGATCCCAGAAGGGGTGATGCTTTGACTGAGACACAAAGAGGAACACTAGGCCAGACTGACATGGCTTAAAGTAGGGAAAGGATAAGTTTCAACATGTTTTTGACTAAACCGTCATAAGTTTCTGCATGGCCTGAGAGAGTGCTCTCACAAGTATGAGATGTGTCTATGAATGTTACCGTGTTTTGCAGATAAATATCAATGTGACCTTTACCAATGACTGAAATATGTTCTGAAGGGGGTTTTTCCACCGATAAGAAATGTATAAAAGGGAGCTGGTTTCACCATTTGTCAGCTTCGGCTCACCAGCGCTGTGTAAATATGTAGTGTTTAGCAATAAACTCACTGGACCTGGACTCAGCGGCCTCTGTCTAAATTTTTTGATCCTTGTTTGAGACTTTTTCTGCTTTTTAAGAACTTTGAATTTTTATAAAACTTAGCTTCAATTTTAAGTCGTCAAGAAGAGAATTATAGGACGACAATGTAAACGTTTCTTTGTATTTTTATTAAAACATTTTCTCTGTTTCTTTGAAATATTTCAAAATTGTATTCAACATATTCATGACATTTAGGTCCGGATTCCCATGGCATTACGCAGCACTTATGTAGGTTCTCTGTGTAATTTATTTAATATCAGGTCCCTATAAATTTAAACCTACTTTGGCCCCTAAGCAGCGGTTTTCAAGGGGTAAATTCATAGAAATAAAGGTAAAATTGCCAAAGTAGAAAGAACAATCTTTTTGTTCTTTGTTTTTTTGGAGTAATTAAGGTTTATTGATCTCTGAGTAATGCATAATTAACCTTGTATGTCTAAAATCATTCCTTTATTGTACATTTTGTCAGGTTGTCTGTGTGCTACTTTAAACAATATGATGTGTTGAACTACATCATCTATTTTCACAACTCTTGTGAGACACTTTTGTGTAAAGTAGGGCATTCATTTATCAAAAAAAAATATTAGTTGAATTCTGTAAATGAAAGTGTGCCCCACAGCAATTATGAATTATATGGCAGCATTGTATCTCCAGCAACTGTAACATGTTTTATGAGCTGCAACTTAAAACTAATTAAAACTAGACTAAAACTTTTTTTGAGTTTTAGCCAATTAAAACTGGACTAAAACTATCACATACAGTAATGACTAAAATTTGACTAAAACAACTAATAGTTTTCATCCTGAAGATGAAAACTAAGACTAAATCTAAGATGGCTGTCAATCAAAAACAACACTGTTAGCTACACTCTTACCCATCAGTTTGCATTCACATATTTATATAGGATAATTTCACAGCAGGGCAGCATCATCACTCAAACAAATGTGTCTAATAAACAAGTTACTCATAACTTAAGAATGCTAATAGCAGGAGGACGGTTTGATCCCCTGGGCGTGTTCTCCACCATTTTGTGCCTGGCGCTCGCATTTTCTGGGCAGGGAGGGGTTAAATTAGAGTCAAAGCTGCTCTCAAGCATGTAGGTACATGCACACATGGCCGGCCAGGCTCTGTATAAAAGAGACGGCAAAAAAACTCAGAGAGATGGTGTTTGTCATCACACTGTTATCTATCTGAACAGATACCTTTTAGTTCTTCACAAAACTCTTCTTTAGCACTTTCTCTATAAAATAACATTTGTTCATTGCCTCTTTAAAAGATGTCCTTTAAAAATATGCCTTTTTGGTCCTAATACTGTATAAAAATCTGTATTCTATATCATACACACACAGTACTACTACATACTCACAGTATGTTTTTCTTCTTTAAATTGGAATGTACTTAAAATTCAGTAATATTAGACACACCCACTTACATTAGAAAAGTGTGACAATAATAACACTGCATCTCCCATTTTAAATCTATAACAATGAACTTAAAAAAAGTGGGACTGATATTTATATATACCCCAAATAATCTATTTTGTTGATTTTATTAACATTGGAATTAAATCATATAAACACATAGCAGCAGAAAATGTTAATTTTGTTGTGACCTCAAGTACTATTCTCCTTTGTCTACATTTACTATTGACCTTTGGAAATACTTTACTCCAAAGGGACATTCGCTCGTCACACTGAAGACAGTGCAGAAAACTGAAAGTCATATAAACACAGGCTCTTCAGTAATGTCATTGGTCTACTTGATGCCAGAGGCAACCATCATGTTTTCAGTAGGCCATTTACAGATATTCTTTAGTAGAGCAAAGCTGGCATATTACATGTTCGAAACATGTTTCTTAAATGGTACACTTGAAACGCAGAAAAATAACACATGCCAAAAAAAAAATGCATATACCCCATCAAATATGGATGCATTCATACACTGAGTGAGTTTTGCCCTGTGGTTCTGTCTGATTACATAGTTATGCTATTTGCAATGAGCCATATTTACCCCAAATTGCGGAAATATTGTTCCTTGCCCTAAAAAAATTAAATAAATATACTTTCACTAACTGTCAAAGGGATTTTGTTTTTCTGAATATTGATTCACATCAGTTACAAATAACAAGTTCCTGTGAGTTCTAACACATCGGTTTTTCATTTCAATTTCAATTCAATTCAGTGTGATTTATATAGCACCAATTCACAAAACAAGTTAACTCAAGGCACTTTACAGTTCAACCAGATCATACAGACAAATTGATTCAAAGTTTTCTATCTAAGGAAAACCAGCTGATTGCATCGACTCATTGACTCAAACACAATCCCTCACACTAAGCATGCTTGTAGCGACAGTGGAGAGGAAAAACTCCCTTTTAACAGGAAGAAACCTCCAGCAGAACCAGGCTCAGTGTGAGCGGCCATCTGCTGAGGCCGACTGGGGTTCAAGGAGACAGAAGCAGAGATAGAAAAAGCAGCTGTAAAAGGCGGCCCCTTCTAGGAAACACACAGCCAGGCAGACGAGCTCCGGGCCAGCTCCCATGTCAGAGGATGAATAGAGCACATCCAGTTAGTCACAGTCAGAGAAACAGGACCACACTGAATAACAGGCCGATCTCCAGCATCTATAAATTATTGTGAATTATTTCAGAATTTCACACAAATAAAGGCCCACTAATGCAAATGCACAAAAAATAATGCATTATTTAAAATTTTCTTGGCTAAAATGATGAAAGGAAATATGTCTACATCATCAACCATGAAATAGTTTACAGCTCTATAAAGACACAACTTTGCTGAAGTTAGAATGCGAGCAAAAAGCATTACTCTTTTAAGTCAAATGTTACCCAATGTGTAGTGTAGGAGACTCGAATTAGATTATTTACTAACAGGGCTGTCAGTAGGTCACAGGGAGACCATCTCTTTGTAAATGGGATAGGTTGGTCTGTGGCATTCGGCCTTACTCAAAGAATTACCAAAGAAATCTGTAAAACCTCTAAACTTAAAAGTATTTTATTATGGATATGCTTTAGGTCACACCTAATTCTGTTGATTGTTGTTCAGAATATTTATGAGAATAGATCAGAACCACCAGTCTTTCCCCTAAACATAAAAACCACAACATCTAAACCAGTGTGAGAACAGCACCAGAGGATGGGTCACATCTCTGAGAAGCAGGAAATACCCCAGCCATGTTCACACATATAACCTCAGTTTCATATGTAGGGCACCATTACAACCACCAATGCACCAGAGAGACATCTGTATTTGTTCCTTCATGCTAGACAGCAAAAACCACAGAGCTGCTGAGTTAGTAGCTTTGTCAGCAAGTGGGAACCAATGACTTTGGGCTATATAGCTTATGCATTATACTCAAGCCCATTCAAGACCAAATGCTATAAGGCCTTTGAGTAGCAAAGCTGCACCTGATATCAGCTCCTCTCCTTGGATACATCCTGGATCAAGGTCAATTATTTCCTTTTTCATGTGGTATTGGCAGCGGAGGATAATTCAGGTCTGGAAAGTAAAACGCCTGTACAGAGATTAGTTGCAACCATATGTATTTCCAATTCTACAACACAGACTGGGGGCTGATAACTTGGTTAAGTGAACAGGAAGAAGGAAAGCTAGGAAGGGATTTTAATTTATAGACTCTGAGTATCCACCATTGGGTATTAGGACTGTTTTGTTTCCTGTTCAGCAGGGTTAGGAGAGGTTTCAGGTATAGAGAAACAGAGGATCATAGACTGTCTGCTACAGAGAACGGAACTGCTGCACCACCAGGTGGGAATTATCGGCTGTAGTGACGTCCACCTCTCATTTAAGACAGTATTGGCTGGGGCAAAAAATTCAACAACAGGAGTATAATTTTCAAGAGTTCCACCTACCAGGGAGTAGCCATCAAAGCTAGAACTTAGATATTTTCAACATAAATTAACTTAGTTTAGGTGAAAAGAGGGACGTTTTGACCAATCAGTTTAGCCAACGGCTGCTCAAACTGAAACCAGTTGTAATATTAATCAATCAATCAATCAACTTTATTGTCAACTACAATTTAGTACAAACTGTTTATTACAATACATCACATACATTGGGGTGGAGTGGGATGGGGTGGGGGGCGTGCTGAGAGGGAGAACTGTTTACCGAGGCCATGCGTGCCGCAGACCGCTGTCTTTGGCACGTTCTTACGGCTGTCAAAGGCCCCAGCTGTATAATGCTGCCTTTTTGTATGTGGAAAGATAGGAGCCACATTTGGGAAGGAAAGGGGAATAAAAAGCATATTTCACACTTTAAAGAGACCAACAAGACCTCCCTCATCCTTGGCCCTATCTCAATAAATTTTTAAAAGTAGTAAAAAAAATTAGATTTAAAATTCATATAGTGGCATCTGCCTGTTTTTTTAAAAGTTACTTTATTCTTTTATACTTTAGGTAGTTTTTGTGCACATACTTTTTCACTTTTACTTGAGTAAAGAGGTCAAGTTGATACTTCAACTTTTACCAGAGTGTTTTTAAACTGCAGTATCTATACTTCTACTTAAGCAACAAATGTGTTTATTTTTTACACCACTGACGGTTAGAGATATCAAAAAACCTCAGCATAAGTGAAGCACATGTAACACAAGACAGAAATTTCAGCAGACGGTCACATGCAAGGCTGGGGTCACATGAAATCCCATTTGAGATATTAGTTGTGTGTGTAGGATGAGTGCGTTCAACTTGTCTGTGAACGCTGTCCATAGGCCGCTGTTCTTGATGAGATGGAAGTTTATCAACACTTCTGGGCGCATCCACAGATATTTGCGGGTAGGCGAGGGGGGGAGCAGTTTCAGTATACCCGATGTTACTGGTGAAACCATTGCAGATTTCAGGAAAAATGTGTCTATAAACCTTATAGCTATCTTTCAGTAGACAGCAGTTTTTTTTTTTCTTCAAATAATTAAAACCAAATTTAGAAATTACTCTAAACTCACCCTCTGCTCAGCTACCTCATTCAGATTTTAGATGACCTAAAAATGATGTCTTATTCATCAACAACTCCTGTGAAAACCACCTTAAAACCCCCATATAAAGTAAAGAAGGCCCCATTTTCATCAAAGATTACATTTTCATTATGTCAACCCAACTGTTTTTAAGAAAAAACACTTTCAGTTTGCTCTTCAGTTGTACAGTAATGTTCGAAAGCAGAAGTTAGAAAGAATGAGTGCATTACAAAAAAAAGTCAGCTGCTTAAGAAGTAAAGTACTGGCTTACAACATGACTTCCTAAAGTTTAGTTTTATTAGAGAGGCGGAAACGCTTTACATGTAGATGTGAACATTTATCACAAATATATATATTTGTATATATATATATATATATATATATATATATATATATATATATATATATATATATATATATATATATATATATATATATATATATATATATATATATATATATATATATATATATATATATATATACTGCTTATTGGTTTTGTGTCCAAAGGTTTTCGGCATTAAATTAAAATAAACCATGCTGATGGCCTTCATTGAAAATGCACACAGAAGGAGGATGGTTTTTGGATGTATTTGTAAAGATGGTTCAGCTTTTTTTCCTAAAACATGTTAAAAGTGTAATTATGAACTCATTTTCCAGAGATTATTACAAACAAAGACTAAAAGGACAAAATTAGACAAAACTCTCCCCATCCCTCCCCATCAGTTGCTATGGTAATTACAAATAGTTCTTTTTCACAAAATCATTTTTTATTAAACTGTACTTACATCAAGCTGTAATTAAGTGTTGTAAAAATCCTGTCTTTCATATGTCCTCATCTAGGTGCTGTTTCTCTTTGTTGTTTCACTGTACCCTACTTCCCCCAAATACCACATGCTCTTTACATCTGAATGTGTTCTGTGGTATGATTTTCAGTGAGCATGAAGATCCGCCTTCTTTCGCAGCACTGTTAGCTTATCAAGTTGAATATCTGCTTTTCTCCACCTACCATGCATGCCTACTGCCTGATGAAAACTCAACATCAACTCTGTTTTATCTACCTTTATCAGCTTGTGCGTGTCTGTGTGTGATACAGAACACCTGGCAGCCATCATCCCCTCACCTGGTTCGCCCAGTCACCAACTGCTCTGGCACCACAGCAACATTTAAACTCGCTAAACAACAACTACTGTAAATACATACAACTCAGCTGCATCCCTACCACAGGGAATACAAGGAATACAATCAGCAACAATGTTAAGGAGAAACAAACAATATATATATATATATATATATATATATATATATATATATATATATATAAATTTGTAACCATATTCTGATCCAAGATATCTAATATCTAATTTGCCACTCAGTGCCAGAATTAGTTATAGAATTAATTAAAAAAAACACTCCAAATGAATATTGATATTGAGATAAAAAAAGTATACCACATTGTTTTTTTTTTTTTCCAGTATCTGTTTGAAGATAATGTTTTTTTCAGCTCCTTTCAAAACACAGTGAAATACTTTGACCGCTCAGTTCTTGTCAAACAATAAAACTTGCCAGAAACGGATGAAAGCCATGTCTCCGCATAGAATCGGAACATCAGGGGAAGAAGTTATTAGCAGAAACACCTGATCAATCATGGTAGCTAAAGTTAGCTACATCACAGCTGATTCAAAAAAATTAATTCAATCGCCTGTTTTGCGCAATAACTACAAATTTACCATTTCCATCCAGATTTTCTGATACAGTACTTCCAAATGTTTATTAGAGAAAGCTGATGGAAACACGCCTATTGTTGCTATACAGTAATTACTCTGAGTTTTGGTTAAGTAAGTTTGGTTAAAGCAGTTTAAACATTTTGGGGGGGCACTGGTGCATGAGTACTGATTTATATTAATTTGGCTTCTAAGAAGTATATTTGAACTCTACATCTTGAACTTTCATAGTTTCCAAATTAAAAATCGAGCTGTTGTTTAAGTTCAAGAACCCGAGTCTGCTGCTTTAACTGCTGGGTGAAAGGCAGCACACCCCAATGTCGCCATCGACTCAATGACCACGATTGGACAATCTGAGCAAGAACGGTCTCCATAGTAATGAACAATCAATTGTCATTGATCTCCAAAATGATAAGAAGGAAAAGTGTTGTTCTGGACATTCTGCAGTTGCTCTGCAATGTTGGAGAGGGTCCATCTCATGCACCTCCTATCTCATTGAGCAACGATTCAGCCAAGCTCTTCATATGCAGACGAAATATCGTAACTGACATCACCTGGTTAGCTCAGGCGCACTCAGGCTAAAAATGACCCTAAGCTTCCCAGTGTCCAGGTGTGAATAAGCTGGCGGTGGGCCGCAAAGTGCGGGGCGCTCACTAAATAGAGTTATATTCGTCCCATGAAGCAGTTCTTATTCAAAATTTTCTCTTTCCCTCAGTTACTTATTACATCTTTTGTAAGCGCAGAACACAATATTTTTCCCCTTAGCATCTCAGTCTTCAGTTACGGTAATTTTCATGACTTGACACTTCACACTCTTGACACTTTTAAGGAGTCAAGAGCGCATTCATTGATATATGAGCCATCTCTGATAAAAACACAGCCTTAAATTCTACTCAACTCAACTAGGGCTGAGGGTCATATTGCATTCAGAGTAACCTTTCCACATTGTAAAACAGCTTCCACAAATGACTCATTATACAAACATGACCTATTATTTCTTTGATTTACTTTAAAATGGTCAGCTTTGCTTAGCAGCACATCAAGTTGTTGGGGCATAAATGCAACTTCAAGTCAAAAGCGAAACCATCTTCAAGCAAAACCATGCTTTTTTTCTCTTACAGCATAAGCAACCACCAAGCGTGACAAAAGATGGGTTATGTTTTTGAGAAACAGGAAATGCACAAAGCAGACAGGATAACCTCAGCTTCATCTCAGGGTACCACCAAATACACTGTTTTATGAAGACTAGACTAATCTTTGTCTTTTTAGGTTTAGATTCAAGGGCACACAGTTTTCTGTCGTGCAACTATGTTATATTTTTGCCCACCCCAATAGGGGTGGTAAATATATTATTTAATCAGAGAATAATCGGACTGTGTTATATAGTTTATGAACACATATCCTGCTGGCTATGTGTCAGAAGAATAAATTAACCTGTGAATCAAAGTTTGTGTAGCACTTTACAACAATACTAGGACGACCAAAGTACTTCACAGAAAGATAAAAACGTTGTAAAACAAAACAAAAAATCATAAGCATCAAACAGTGTGTTCTATAAGATAGTTTGAAAAAAGGAGTCTTTAATCTGCACTTAAAAAGGGGCAAATCTGTGAGAACCTGCAGACCATGGGGCTACCTGCCTGGCACAGCACCACACTGAAACATCTGTTGCAAGTTATGATGCAAATTTTCATTGACATAAATGTTTACATTGTTTATCATACAAATCTTTACAGCATTGAAAAACATAATGAATATTTTACGTGTTGTACACCATATTATAAAAAAAGACATAACATAAATCTAGAAACTACAACTAAATAGGAATTAAACCAATAAAACTAGAAAACAAGGAGCAAAGTAAAGTACAACAGAACCAAGACCATTTAATTTTAAGCCATCCTAAGCCCCTTGAGAACTTTTAGTTAGATCAAACGAATGTCATTTAGTTAAATCAAGTGAAAGTCATTTCAGGTAACCTTTCCTTAGAGTTTACTAGCCTTTGGGTAAAGAGCCTTCTCTCCAAGAAACCCTCTTGAGATCTAGAACAGACTTAAACTGTTCCTCCTTGCATCTGGCCCAGCAACTGCCGTCGACCTGAACTAACAACCTCCACCTGAAAAATCGATTCTCTTCTACCAAGCTTTCAGCCACAACCTGAGATCCCACTCACCTCTCAATGGTGAAGGATTGTCACTCAGTAGATTAAGCCTGCTGCATTTATCCCCGCCACGTTCCATTATAACGCTGTGCCATGCTTTTCAGAGAACCAGACCCCCAGAGCCGCTGTTTATAAATCTCCCCCCCTCTGCCCTTCAAACTGTTGATATAAATATTTATCACACTTGGATCTTCATGTCAAAACCATGACAACTATAAGCTTTATCAAAAAGGAAAGTTTTAAGCTTTGTCTTAAAAGTAGACAGGGTGTCTGGCTCATGGACTAATCTGGTACTTATTTCCACTGGAGGGGAGCCTGATAACTAAAAGATCTGCCTCCCATTCTACTAGTAAACCTGCAGACTGCTCTGTTAGGGATATAAAGGACTGTTAGATATCTGATATTTGATGGAGCTTGGATGTTTAGGGCTTTATATGTAACAAAGAATATCTTACTGTATATTCTGGGTTTATTAGGAACCGAATTATTGGAAAATAATAGATTAGAAATATTACCTCTCTTTTTTATCTTCACCAGTATAGAATAAAATGAGTGCACATACAATAGTTTGTGACATGGATCAACTCTAGCACCATTTCGTGGGTCAGAGGCTAAAAACTTTGAATCTCGCTCAGCCACATCTGCATATTGGAGATACTGAAACTTGACAGCTAATTTATGTAATGGCTTCATATGGTTCAAAACAGGCTTTTATAAGGAATTGTGATCAATGAGCTACTTTAAAGTAGCACATGGCTACATACCTATCTAGATAGTATCTGATTATATGCAGTTACAGGATTTCAACCCACTTGTAATGATATTTTCTCTCTCGGGGTGGGGGTGTTGGTGCCGGCGCCGGGGGCAATTGCCATACTGCTACACTTGTGAAAGTAAAATCTGTTGGGCTCTTTTTGGCATCAAGCCAATTATTCTTATTGCCACATTGCCAGACAGGACACTGTTAGAAAAAAAAAAAAGAAAAATATTATATTTTTTCTCTAACATCTATATACTCCCTCAGTAAAGGACACACATTTTCTAATGAGCTTTGTGTGTCTGATCTAGGCTTAAATGTGCCACAGACATGCAATAACTTTAAGAAAGCCTGGTTTATGCCTGTAGTATAAACTTGACTGGCTGCAGGAATTTAAACCAGAACTCATTCTGAGTTGTCAATTCTCTTTCTTTCTCAGAGAAAGCAGGTAGATCAGATTTTTTTTTTATCACCAGCTCAGTCTGACAGTTAGGGGAAGATATTCATTCAATACATAAAAAAAAAAAACAAAAAAAACAATCTTAGAATAAAACATAATACTATTATTGAAATGTGTTTTATGAAATGTTATATTTAATTAATTGGCAGAATTAATGAAGGTTTAATTAATAACAGTAAATTTAATTGAGAAGATAAAAAGTGAAACATGTAGTTGTGATGTCTTTGGTATCATCAGACTTGTTGATCGTGCCACCTAGTGGACAAACAAGGTTAACAGGTGTTGGACACAAATAAATAGCAAAGGGAACTCAAAATGATCTACCTATCTAACAAAAATTGAGAAACACACACACACACACACACACACACACACACACATATATGTATATGAATATACATATATACATATGTATGTGTGTAAATAAATATACATATATTACAATCAAAAGGTGGAACAAAATCTATACGATATCTCAAACTTTTTTGACAAACAAAAAAATTGGAAAATTTGGTATGCTATAAACAACAATTTTTATGGATATATTTAAAAAATGGCTTGATCCATAAAGGCCAGATTTGTGCAGTATACAACAGATTTTTGTCCTAAGGAAAGTCTCCTGCCTCAGGTGTACATCTGATACTCCTTTCATTTCAATATTATTACTTGCACTGTGCTACTTGGGATGTTTATTGCTTGGGGAATCTTTTGGTATTCAAATCTGGCTTTAAACTTTTCCATAACAGTATCTTGGACCTGCCTGGTGGGTTCCTTGTTCTTCTTGAGCCTCTCTGCGCTTTAAACAGACCTCTGAGACTATTACAAAGCAGGTGCGTTAATACTGAGACTTAATTACACACAGGTGGATTCTATCTATCATCATTTAGGTCAACACTGGATCATTCTGAGGTCCTCACTTAACTTCTGGAGAGAGTTTGCTGCACTGAAAGTAAAGGGCAAATTAATTTTGCACGCTACACACTCTTTCTGTTAAAAAGAAGAAAACAAAACAAACAAAATGTTGAAACTGCAACTATACAGTCATATGTTTGCTTCACTTTTTTTTTTCATCACATTGTTTTTTATCACTGCTGTTTACCTTTATCAAGGCTGCACTTTAAAAGAGGAAATAGTCCAGAGAGCTGTACTTAACAAAATTTCTTTTTGTTCACACTTATATGTACAAAATGACAAACTAAAATCTGTCTAAGTCTGTCGGTTAAGACCACAAGGGCTGTTGGGCTTTGTAGCCAATGAAATAGGGTTTCAAACAAGCCTACATATGCCGACGATAAAGGGGAGCCGCGTTACTGGCTTGCGATAGAGAAACACAGACAGCTGCAGCTGGATCAATGAGCATGTATCTAAGCTGAGTAATAACAACAGTCCTATTTTTTTTTTGAAGTCTTGATGCTAATTTTGTTTTATTACAATACTTATGGCTGAAAAAGGAAAAAAAAAAACACAGCTCAGAAAAGGCACTGGGGCTTATTTTAGCTTGAAAAGCAACAGTTTCACTATCTTTTATAGATTTTGTATGTAATTATAGGTGTAAAAATTATACATTTTGTTATATAAACTGATTCTAAAAAAAATGTAAAAGAGTTGCTTCATAAATGTTTTGTGGCCATCAAAATGCCTCAGTGTTATTCTATGTGTCAAATAGTAAAGCAAAGGATTGTAAAAGCATTTGGCGCAATTTGGCATATTTTGGAGATTTTTAAAGATGCTGGTGACTCCAAAAGTTGAAAGCCCCACAGCTCTGGAACTGTTGTAGCTAGAGGTCTGAAATTTTCTGTAATTGTGGTCGACCTGATGTAGGACAAATGTAATACAATGAGACCTGCCTTTTGTCAAGCATGTCTTTATTACTGCTGTTCAAAAAAGACCTATCATTTTCAAGAATAAAAAAGCAACTTTGAGTCATGTTTGAACCGATGTAGCTTGGTCTGTATTGTACTCACCCAATTCTCATTTATATATTCAGAAACTAGAAGATGTTAGCTTTCAAATGTTGAATTGCACATGTAATGTGGGCTTACAGTTTCTAAGTTATTTGCTTTTCGATTTGGGTATGCAAAATAGGTGAGAATTTCCCAAAATAAGGTGGATGTTAAGAAATGTTATTGCTATATGACCAAGTAGTCCTTTAAAACTAGATTATCTTCCTTTTATTAACAACCCATAGCTAAGCACTTAAACATACACATCTGTCACCAAGTGTGCTTCCGGGCATTATTAAACTTTCCCCTCTGCCATTTTAAGTGTTCTTAACTTGCTTTTCTTCCTTCAGGAATAATCACATGATATTAAGGGTCAGTTTTCTAAACAGTTATTTCTGATTAGGCAGAATAGTGTTTAATCTATTTAGTTTGATCAAATAATCTTTATTTCTTGGTAAGAATTGGTTTGAACAAATTATTATAGCTCTAAATTTGTTAAAAGCTAATTTGACCTTGTTCCGAATTCTTCTAGATCAACTTTCTTTTTGCTTTTCGACCATTAACTGTGGTCCTTAAGGTTCACTGCCTGCATGTTTTAGGTGTTTCCCTGCTTCAACACACCTGAATCAGGTGACTGGAGTTCAGAAAACCCTTTTAGTCCACCATTAAGTGATAGGTGTGGGACAGCCTGGAAACATCCTAGACATACAGGGCAGAGATTCTTAAGGACCAGAGTTTAAAAACACTGGTTCACTTTTCTATTTGCACATAGTAGCTTTTGGGTTTGGTTGGGCTACCGCAGGCATCTTAATAATGAGTTTTAGGGGCCAACCAAGGATTTGAGAATGAAAGCTATTTACAGTAAACAACTAACACTAAAAGATCTGTTCTCATATATAGACACAAATGAAAGCAGATAAGTGAATGCTTCAGTTTTTTATTGTTACAATTTTCAGGTTAGTACATAAAGAGAAAGATTACAAGGATATAATTCACCTTTGATCCCAAAAGGTATCACATAAGCAGAATTACATTTTATTTAAAATGATAAAGAAAATATAATTTCCAAGAAAATGAAAGTATAGTAAAAGATGACCCAAACAAAAGTTTAAAAGTATGCATTAAATTGAATAAGAAACCTAAGCCTCAAACAAGATCTAAAACAATTCTACCACCAGGATATATTCATACCAGTAAAACTCAAGTAGGATAGACAACCATGTAGAAAAAAAAAAAAAAAAAAAAAAACTAAAGACGTCAACTGATTTGAGTATGTTTAAGTTGGAATATTTCATCAAAGAATGGCTGTTTTTAGGCACAATTATCAGTGCAACAATTTTCAATTTTAGTTTGCAGGTCACAGAACCTCAAACTTCGATACAGTCAAAACAAAAATCATGAGTTGTGAAACAGACTGAACTGTGATAGACAAGACTAATCAAAATGATATATTGTGACCATGCACCTTAAACAAATGATCGAATATAAAGAACTCCTAAGTACTCAGTGTTTGTCAATGTTTCCTCACAGTGGCATTTTCCAATCACCAAATCTCCGATACATTTTTCTGTGTGTCTGTTGGACGCATTTCCATTACAGATACAGTGATAGAAGAACCAAGTATAAATTCAATAAGAAAATGGTTAAAACACTAAGGTCTAAAAGGTGTTCTGACACTGTTGCAAGGTCATATTTTTTAAAATATGCTATACAACTTGGAAAGCATAAATTTCCCAAACAGTCCTAATACCTATTTTCTTTATTGGCTCCTTTCTTTAAGCATTTTTGAGTGCTTTTCCCCTCACTTTTTATTTGCTATTCTTATGTTGTTCTTTAATATTTTGCTGGTGACAATCACCATATTCTAGGAGGATAGATAAGTAACAAAAAACAATAGGGTGTCAAGTTTAAGCAAAGTGTTTAAACTGTTTAGGCCGACAGTAGTTTTGCTTCCAACTAAAATCATTGAGAGAGACAGGATTCAAGACCCTACAGCTCCTCTCTGTCGCTGCCAGGAATCAGTGGTGTAAAAAAAGCATGGCTTTCTATGTTTTTAACTGCTCTGATTGCAGATTTCATAGATGTCTCGATCCAAGCATGAGGATAGGCCGTGTGTTCACCAGCAAAGTAAATATTGCCCTCATTCTTTGTAAGCTCTGTGGCATAGTCTGTGCGTTGATTAGTTGTCAAGAGGGCGAATGCACCATGGCTATGAGGATCCGTACTCCACTTCTTCACATAAACTCCGGTGCACAGAGACCTGACTTGGTCACCGTGGATCAATTCCAGGTCTTTCAGAGCCATCTCTTTCAGATTATCGTCACTCAGTCCCAGAAGGAGGGTGGAGTCTTGGGCCCAGGTGTAGGAAGCCAGCAGGATACCAATATTGTCGTTTCCTGTGAAGTTGTGGCTCGGGTAGTAAATGAATCGAGAGGGTCGATCAGTAATGCTCTTTCCCCCATAGATGCCTTCTTCCTCCCAGAACTTTTTTTTGAAGGTGAGGATCACTTTAGTGGAGCTCCCATAATGGATTGACCTCAGAGCTTCCATTTTGGAGGGGCTCAGTGGTGGATCAAAATCCATAAAGAGAGCCGCTTTGGCAGTGGTTGTCACCAACACAGCATTAGCTGTTTTCTTTAGATTATTGTTTTGGTTATCCTGGTAGTACACTGTGACGTTATTTTCTTTTGCATTTTGTTCGATCTTGATGACTTTAGCATTGGGGATGACTGTGCCTTCTTTCAGGGTAGCGCTAAGATTGCCGGTGATATAATCTGTCCCGCCAGTCACCTCACTGTACCTGGAGATTATAAAACATGACATTATGAGTTTTTATCTGTAGGTTCCTTAAACTTTCTTTAAAGGATCTGCTACATGTATATAAGTTATAACTCACCAATGTAATAAACAGTTATTTAGTATGTCTAAGTTTAGTTTTAACAATTATAGTTTATGACAACAGGCAGGTGGTGCAGTGGGTAGCACTGCTGCCTTGCAGCAAGAAGGTTCAAGCTCCGCATGGAGTTTGCATGTTGTCTCTGAGCATGTGTGGGTTCTCTCCAGGTACACCGGCTTCCTCTCACAGTACAATAACACGACTGTTAGGTTAATTGGCTTCTCTAGATTCTCCTTTGGTGTGAGTGTGTGTGTGATTGGTTGTTTGTCCTGTTTGTCTCTGTGTTGCCCTGCGATGGTCTAGCGAGCTGTCCAGGGTTTACCCCGCCTCTCGCCCATAGACAGCTGGAGATAGGAACCAGCATCCCTCGTGATCCCATTTGGGATTGAACGTGTAATAAGATGGAGGGATGGTTTATGAGAACTTTATCAGAACATTACTAATGATGCATACATACACTACGTGTAATACAACCAATCAGATAAGCTGTTTAAATGCAGGGAGATCAGCTTAGGTGCAAAACATTACCATCATAATTATCTTTTTATCCCTTTTTAACCATAAACTGTCAAAAACGCAAATTAAATATTTACATATATGTAGACTCACATTAAAAATGACAAAAATACAATTCATGCTCCTGTTATCACTAGTTTTTGTGTATTATGGGCGAGAAGGAAATGTACATCTCTGCGAGTCATGTAGGAGCCTTCTATGTAATTAAATACACGTTCTTATCCTAATTAATGTGTATGTTTCACATTACCACAAGTTATTTATTTAGATAATTTAAATATGTATATTGAGTAGATATAGAGTACATGCTTCATTGAACTCAGGTCTGTCTTGATTAATTTATTTGGAAAATATTCATGTTGGGCTGGTTCATTTTGCCTTTAGTAAAGTGTAATTAGTTTAGGCTGACCCTGAACTATTTCAGGTGCCTATAAGTTTAACACACACATTATAACTGTAACTATATGACCAACACTGTTCAATCCATATTTTTAATCCTGATGTGTGGGGTCTCTTATGTTTTTTTTTTTAAGCCTAACAATTAAATAAAATAATTGCTGTGGAAGCCAGCCATCATGCAAACAGCAGCAATGTTAATATTTATGCCTCTGATTTGAGGATGGTGTGCTAATTCTTGGTTAAAAAGGAAACCAGCAGCAACACAACCCTTTCTGAAACCAGTATGACACCTCTCCCCTAGAGGAACTTTAGGAAGTGTTTGGGCTGGCCTTCTTTGCTGAGACCGTGGCCCCCACCACCCAGTCCAAAAAAAGCAAATGACAATAATGGCATTTAAATTGTTTTTTTTTTTCAGTTTATGGTAGCCAACATGTTTGGACATTGATTAGGGATTGTACCTGACTTATACAGCTAATTGTTTAATCATTATTAAAATAATTAAGAGAAAGCAGAGAATAAATATATTTCCTTGCAACCCTGCAGGAATCTGCAACAGATGGAAGCTGACTGTACGATCTTGAGAAATATTCTAAAGACATTGTAAGTCTCTTCATTAGTTGCTTTAAAAATTATTTGAACACCTCATGAAGTTGTTTTAAGCTAGTTTAAAATAGGTTCAAGCATGACTCCACTTTCTGTGGGGGAAAAAAAATCCTTGGAGAAAACTTTTTTCTTCTCAAAGATTAAAAAATTTGAACTTACGTCACTTCGTCAGAGACATCATTCTCAAGGTAAATCATCTCAATTAGACCCTTGTCCATGATGCTGTTCTCATTCAGTATGTCTCCAATCATCCTAATGGCGCCATGGCTCAAATTGGTGCTATGTAGATATTGCTGTTGACACACACACACACAAACACACACGCACATATATGTATATATATATATATATATATATATATATATATATATATATATATATATGTATATATATATATATATATATATATATATATATATTTATATATATTTATATATATATATATATATATATATATATATATATATATATATATATATACACAAGCCATAAATATTTACAGAATATATATAGATACAGTCCTTTGCCTAAGTACTCACCCCTTATGTTTTATAACTAATTTCTCCACATCCCTACAGGTGATTAAAACATGTCTTCATTCGTATTTTATGTGATGGAGCTCCACAACATAGTCTAGTGAAATCAAACGATGAAAAAATTTCTGGGGCAAATAATTACCTTCAAAGATATTGCTTTTTTAAAAGGGCTTCTCAGTGTATAGGTATTGAAGGATGAAGGTTCTTTGGTCAAATGAGACTAAAACCTATTATTTCAGCCACCAAAGAGCCCAATTAAACACACACCAAACATATTATGTCAACCTAAGCATACCATTCTTAGATATATAGGATTTGTACTGTGGCAGATTAACGGTGTTCCTCAATAATCATATAGCATAAAACTACTGTTACGGTAGTTTTATGCTATAGGAATGTTTTCAAGCCTTAGGGACTGAAAAAAACTATTTAGTGTCAAGGGGGAAGCAGTGATGAATACAGGGGATGTTTCAGTCTGTGAGTGCATGTTAAGACTCTTATGCTCATCTTCTTTTTGGACAATGATTTATAGGTTACAGCAAAAATAGTGGTGACGTGCTTTAATGGGAAACACTTCAATGAGATTTTAGAATTTGTGGTTAGTCTTTTAGATCACCCTTAATGAGTGAAACACATCCAGAATATATTTTAAATCCATGAATCAATCAACTTGTTTTCTTGATAGAAACTTTTCACCAATTTGATTGTATTTTCCTTGTTGAGGGCCTTGAGATTTCAATTGGCTTTGTATAAATAAACTAAATTAAGCTGAATTAAACTGAAAATGAAGGAGATTGAGCTGTTTTTCCCTGAGGAATGGGCACAATTCCCACTGGCAAGATGTGGCCAGTTCATTTAGACTAATTCATAGCAACACACCACAGAAATAGATAATATAAAAAAGATTGATAACATTTCACAATTAAATAAAGCTACATGAGGCAAACTAAACAAACAAGCCATATTAATAATGTGTAACACTTAAATGTAGCTCTACACATTCTCAATCTGGACTGCATCCATCAAATCTGTTAAGGGAAAGGTTTAGCAGAACCTTTCAAACTACACTCACCGGACACTTTATTAGGTACCCCATGCTAGTAACGGGTTGGACCCCCTTTTGCCTTCAGAACTGCCTCAATTCTTCGTGGCATAGATTCAACAAGGTGCTGGAAGCATTCCTCAGGGAGTTTGGTCCATATTGACATGATGGCATCACACAGTTGCCGCAGATTTGTCGGCTGCACATCCATGATGCGAATCTCCCGTTCCACCACATCCCAAAGATGCTCTGTTGGATTGAGATCTGGTGACTGTGGAGGCCATTTGAGTACAGTGAACTCATTGTCATGTTCAAGAAACCAGTCTGAGATGATTCCAGCTTTATGACATGGCGCATTATCCTGCTGAAAGTAGCCATCAGAAGTTGGGTACATTGTGGTCATAAAGGGATGGACATGGTCAGCAACAATACTCAGGTAGGCTGTGGAGTTGCAACGATGCTCAATTGGTACCAAGGGGCCCAAAGAGTGCCAAGAAAATATTCCCCACACCATTACACCACCACCACCAGCCTGAACTGTTGATACAAGGCAGGATGGATCCATGCTTTCATGTTGTAGACGCCCAATTCTGACCCTACCATCCGAATGTCGCAGCAGAAATCGAGACTCATCAGACCAGGCAACGTTTTTCCAATCTTCTATTGTCCAATTTCGATGAGCTTGTGCAAATTGTAGCCTCAGTTTCCTGTTCTTAGCTGAAAGGAGTGGCACCCGGTGTGGTCTTCTTCTGCTGTAGCCCATCTGCCTCAAAGTTCGACGTACTGTGCATTTAGAGATGCTCTTCTGCCCACCTTGGTTGTAACGGGTGGTTATTTGAGTCACTGTTGCCCTTCTATCAGCTCGAACCAGTCTGGCCATTCTCCTCTGACCTCTGGCATCAACAAGGCATTTCCGCCCACAGAACTGCCGCTCACTGGATGTTTTTTCTTTTTCGGACCATTCTCTGTAAACCCTAGAGATGGTTGTGCGTGAAAATCCCAGTAGATCAGCAGTTTCTGAAATACTCAGACAACAATCATGCCACGTTCAAAGTCACTCAAATCACCTTTCTTCCCCATACTGATGCTCGGTTTGAACTGCAGAAGATTGTCTTGACAATGTCTACATGCCTAAATGCACTGAGTTGCCGCCATGTGATTGGCTGATTACAGATTAAGTGTTAATGAGCAGTTGGACAGGTGTACCTAATAAAGTGGCCGGTGAGTGTAATTAGACATAGAAACTTATTGGCAGCCAGCCAAAGTTTTGTTTTGACTAATAGCAATAACGGCATTCACTATGAGAAACCACAACTTTTACTGTCAAAGATGAAATCAATTGGTAAATATTATTTATAGTCAGCATAAATAATTACCAATGGACAAAACATATGTGGTAGCAGCAGCCAGTCCAACTGTGCTGCTATATTATATTTATTTATTTTTTGGTTCAGCTGTGTGCTCCACAGCTTTTACTTTAATCACAGCTACATGTCCCGACCTAAAATATTATACTGCAACATTATGTCTGAACTGAAATGGGTCTAGGGTGGTTAAAGCTAAAGTGGTACCAATTACTAAATATACTAAATTGATTCTTGTGTGCTGGTATATGAATAAATACTGCAAGAATTCCACCTGCAGGCAAGGCTGGGTTGCAGTTTTGCAGGTTGAATATCCGTTATAGATGTGGGCTTGTTCTGAAAATAAAATTCTTTCATTCCAATTTCAAGTTTTGAGACATAACATACAAAATATTAAGGAGGGAACGCTTTGACAAAGCATGCATGAAGTGGAATGATAAAATGTCCCCTATTCTTGAGTGCGTCTTTTTTTTTTAAGGTCTGTCATACTAAACTTTTTTATGGTGACAAAGCTGTTAATATTATGCAAAGAAAAAAAGTAAGCACAATATACACTTTAAAAACAAAGGTTTAACATAAGTTTTATGAAAATTTGTTGTCATTGAACTTACCTTGACAGTGTATTTGTCAAATTTCGTCAGTTCCCCACAGCCATGTTGAGAAACTGAATCGTTCACCTGCAAAAAGGGAAATTTACATAAAGATCCTTCTTATCTTATTTTAATAAACTCACCCATGTTCATCAAGAGCTATATTGCTAAAACACATTAACACCTTTAAATCTGTCCATTCACAGAAGATTTCGTGACTCCCATGGACAAAAAATATTAATGTTTATCATAGGTGTAAAGTAACAATGTACAAATACTTAAGTACACTTTTTAGGTATCTATACTTTACTCTATCACTTATTTTTCCTCCTACTTCTGACTTCTACTCATTACATTTTCACAGAAGTATCTGTACTTTCTTTTCCTTACATTTTTAAAACAGTTACTCTTGGCTTCGGTTTAATGAAGAGGTCACGGATTAGGTTACCACCGCGGTCGCCGAAAAAGTGCATGCCTGCCGAGATATGCATCCCCAGTTGGGGGATCATATTGGAGTTGTTTGCCTTAAATGCTGAAAACAATTTAGTTATTTATTTATTTCAATATATGTACATTTATCGAAATTAAATGTCAGGTATGTTTTTATTTGTATGGGTTGTGTACACAAAAGAGGAACACTAATGCTAATAAACCCTAGTTATCAAGATAGATAAAATTAAGATAAATTTTTTTCTATTTCTGTTGTTGATACAAGTCAAGTGACTTTTTTGGTGTAGAAGATTGCTAACTACACTGCATTAAAAATTGTGATTTTCGTCACTATGCAGCACTGTAGATTGTCGTGGAAGTTCAGGTTAACGGCTGTTCACGTTAATTTGCAGGCAACACCGAAAACTCCCATAAATTGTCAGAAATTGACGTGGGCTTTCTTAGGCAGTGTTCCCCCCATGCCTCCCCCCCATGGAATTCTAGGGGAGGCTTTAACATGTAAATGAAAATGCTGTGAGCTATACAAATGCAAATCAGGGTTGCAGGGGGAGTTTTACCCCAAGTGACATTTTTCTAAAAGGTAAGGAATTCTCTGGTACAAATAGATGAGGCTCATCTAATTATAGACTCTTACATTTTAGCTTGAATTGATTTATTTAATTAAAGTATGCTAGATTACTGTGTATGCCATTAGCAATGGCAAATGTTATGTAAAAAAATACACATAATAATTTATTTCAAAAATTAGTTTTAATCAGAATCAGTTGGTAAAATGTGAATCACAATCAGCAAGGTAAAATGTGCATTCCATGCAAACAACATTAGAATCAGAATGAGGGGTCTGCAGAGATCACAGTCTCCTAGAGCTCAACTACTGTGCATAGTGGCATGACTACCGTCACCTTTTCTTTGGTCTTACTTAAATGCACAGAGGATGTATTAACCACACATCTTCTAGGAATGCGCTCATCTGGCAGAAATGATGCTGGGTATGACGTGTCTGTTCCCTGCAAGCCCCAAACTTCTATTGGCTTTCCTTAAAAATGTCTGTCCGGATGGGGATGAAGCCATGTTTACATGATAGACATGACGAGACACGACTCTTCCCAGACTGCCATTCAAAACATCCCTGTTAAATCTGCCGTGAAATATCTTGGTGTTCACATCACCAAAGACAGTAAATCACTGGAAAAACTAAACTGTTGGAATATTTTAGATAAATGTAAACTTAACTTAAATTTGTGGTCTCAACGTGACATATCAATTTTTGGTCGAACTTTCCTTACAAAAATGGAATGTCTCTCAAGATTTATCTTTCCAGCGTATTCCATATCCCTTCCTAAACATGCAATTAAAGCTATAAATCAAATTAACTTCAACTTTATCTGGAAAAACAAGACACACTACATTAGGAAAGGAGCAATGGTTAAAGAGTATAATGATGGAGGTCTTAAAGCAATAGATTTTGAATGTTTAGACGGAGTGATTAAAATGAATTGGCTCAAATCTTTTCTGAAAAATGAAAATAGTTTTTGGTTTCATATCCCCTCCAAATTATTTATAGAATTAGGAGGAATTAACTTCCTTCTTAAATGTGATTTTGATCCTAAGAAACTTCCTGTTAAACTTTCTTCTTTTCATCAACGCGTCTTACTTTATTGGAAACTAATATTTAAGCATAATTTTAGTCCTCATAACACCCCACTATGGAACTCCCGATATGTCCTATTCAGGAACAAGTCTTTATTTTACAAGAGCTGGCTAGAAAGTGGTATATGGTCGATAATGCACATTCTTGATGACAAAGGGAATTTTTTACCTTTTGAAACTCTTTGCTCTAAATTCAAGATAAATAACAGAAAACAATATAATATATTAATCAAAGCCCTTCCTCAGCCTCTGATCATAATGTCATACAACCTACTCCTAAACCATGTCCAGGTAAAACTTCCCTCTCTGTTACTCAACGGTCAGTCTGTTATTGATAAAAAGCTGACCAACAATGTCATACGTAGTTTGTTTGTCAAGGAATTTCATCCCGATACATCCCACAGAAACCTAATCTCCAAGCATTTTCCAAAAGAGAAAGTGGGAAAACTGCGGAATAAATATCTACAGTTTCCTGTTGCTCCAAAGGTTAAAGAAGTCCATTTCAAAATAATCCCTGACATTTATCCTTCCAAGGAATTTCTGAGGCTCCGTTTTGGTTTTTGAAGAAAATGATTGCACCTTCTGTGAAAGTGAAATTGAGACTGTTGGTCACCTCTTTTACGATTGTATGTACATGAAAGTTTTCTTGGAAGATTTCTGCTTCTGGTGTTCATCTAAATTTGATTCTCCTTCTCATCTGGACAAAGAGAATGTTGTGTTTGGACTAGAAATGACAGATAAGCTGCAGGACCTAGACTTTAATGTGTTACTTATGATGGGGAAATTTTACATTCACAAAAACAAATACATGAGGACCAAGCCAAACTTCAACGTTTTTCTTAAAGAACATTGTTTGTATTTTCAGTCACTTAAATTTTGAAGAAGAAAAATGGTATAAAATTATACACTTTTGTAAATGACCATAAACTCAATGTAAACCCCTAGCTATAATTATTTTATGTTTATTTTATTTATTTGTTTATTTATTTATATGTTTGTTTCCCTTGTTTTATTTTTTTTTATTTTTTACATTCTATGTCTCATTTTTTTAAAGTTATAATGTTACCAACTGCTGTGTATCTGTGTTTGATATTTGAATTACTCTGTATTGTTACACGGAATTGACAATAAAGCAAAAAAAAAAAAAAAAACATGATAGATGCGAGCTGTTCTCGCAAGTCCTTCTGTATAACAATGACCTCGTATGTGATTGGAGGAGCGTGACGAGCCTTCCACTGCTCGTCCAATCACGTGTGAGCTTATGGGCAAGCAGACATGTTTGTCAGAAGAACTTTATCTCCAGTTCCTTTGTTTGGATTTTGCTGGTACGTGATCAATGGCTGAACGACGTCTCGCGTTCAACTCGCCTTCAACTCCTCGATGCGATCCACAACTTTCAGCCAGTCCGCAGGCTGACGAGAAGAAACTGCTGATTGCTATCAGTGGACTGTCTCGTCAGCTTACTCAACATACTGCCGACATGAATGAGCGGCTCACTCAGCTGGAGAATTCGGTACACTCCAGTTTGCTGTCCATAAAGGACAAGATGGCGGTTCTGCAGTCGAACAACTGTGCAGGAGAGACGAACTCAAAGAAGAGAAGCTAGCGGTAAATATATGTTCGATTACTGCTAGCTAAGCTAAAAGCAGCCTAGCTAGCTAAGCTAAAAGCAGCCTAGCCTAAAGCTACGGCTCATAGTAGCCTTGCAAGAACAAGCTTTAGTAAAGTGTATTTTTTGTGATTCACAGGAAGCAGTACGCCGTCTTCACAATTCGGAGACAAATTGCAGGCGCTATGAACCGGAGCAAGGGTAAGATTTAAAGAATATGCTTTCATTCTGCGGTAAAAGGAAATAGATATGGATAGATACCAATCATAATTGTACATTTTGTTTTCACAGACTAATTTCGCCTCATAATGAGGCGGTGACCTCCTATTATTCATACCACTCTCATTTAATTGTTTTCCAGCTGCCTGTAAGACGCATTATGAGACGGTACACAGAAGCTTCAGATATAGGCAGCCAGAGAACACGTTGCGTGCGGAAGCTGCCAAGCATTCAGCTCGGAGTCGAGCTAGAAGAAAGAGGGTAAGACTTTATTTGGTGACTATTTTTCAGGTGCATTGATAGATGTGTTGTGTCCATAAGCAGTGCATCCCATCGCATAGTGCTGATTCATTGTTTTTTTTTTTTACAGCTGCTGGAATCGAGGCAGAGTGTGCTAGCTGATGAGGAAGTGGAACTCTGGAAGTCCGTCACCGTCGACCTCATGTCTGACGAAGAAGATGGCGTCGTTGGCGGATGGATTGTACGGCCGCCGTCATTTCGTAGGCCGGATTTCTCTGAACTCTGTGTTAAGCTGCAGTCCTGGTTAGAGGCGACGCCGAAGTACAGAGCCACGCACAGTAGGCGTCTGCACATCAGACCTGCCTCTGAGAGAATGCTGCCAGTTACCTCCAACCCCGAGGAAGCAAACGGACAGTTCACGGAGTTGTAATTTTTGGATACGCATGTGTGGGCAGATCCTCGCGTTGTATATAGTTATGTTTGTTTTAATAAAGCTCTTTCTTTGCATAAACATCTTCCTGGTAAATGTTCATTTCCTGTATAAATTCATTCATGTCCTTGATGGTAGCCTAATAATAGTGTAGTAGTGTAGGATAACATGAATATACAGCATAATATGAATATATATATATATATATATATATATATATATATATATATATATATATATAATATAAATAAATATATATATAAATAAATAAATAAATATATATATATATATATATATATATATATATATATATATATATATATATATATATGCGCCAACCAATCACGAGCGATTTTACTTGTTTAAAAAGAAGTGGTTCCATCCAATACTCAGTAAGAAA
The DNA here is from genome assembly GCA_030533445.1 of Cyprinodon diabolis. Taxonomy (NCBI): domain Eukaryota; kingdom Metazoa; phylum Chordata; class Actinopteri; order Cyprinodontiformes; family Cyprinodontidae; genus Cyprinodon; species Cyprinodon diabolis. Next base: position 42,036,733 of record CM060075.1, on the reverse strand, counting down.
ATTAAAGCCTGGCGTGGCCACGTGTGGTTTTGTTGCCAATCACGAGCGATTTTACTTGTTTGAAAATAGTGGTTTCAGCCAATACTGAGTAGGTTATTCAAGCCAGACCTGGCCAGCCGCGCGGGTTTGCTGCATTCATATGCTAATTAGGGCCATTAGTACAGCTGATCGCTCTCCACATACATCAGAGTCCGTTTCCGACAATTTGTGGCACTGACAAACGGCGACAAGCGCGGGTTGCAAATTGTCGTTAACTGCCGAAAATGAGGGAGATCTGCGGGAGTTTACGGGGACGAAAATCTCACTTTTCATGCAGTACTACTGGAACAAACGACTAGGAGCCTGAAAGAAACCTGAACATTATATGTACCTTCCTTATCTGGTAGAAGCCTATTAAAACCTATACTGCCCAATCCGTTTCCCTATAATGATTCACACAACATAGACATTCCTCAGTTATATAAAAACATACATAAATGTACTGAGACTTCCCTAGTTTTATCTGGATAAGCATTCATGTCAAAAAAAGTTTTATCAAAGCTGGTGGGTGCAGAGTCAAATGCAGATATTTGTCACTTCACATCCATCTTTTACCTTCTGTAAAGCCATCTTCAGGAGCTCGTTGGCGGATTTACCACGCTCCTCAGGAGACAGTTTGTAATCCAGGATGCTGGGGTTGTTTTTCACTTCTGATGTCCGGTACTTTGTTCCATTGATCAGGTAATAGGTGTTGTCATCAGTCATATTGAACGGATTCAGTTTGATGTTCAGTTTTTTGATAAACTCATGGAGAATGCTGTTGAGAGTTTTTTTCATGATGATAGCTTTAAATTAATTGTATTATTAATTATATTAATTGATTTTAATCTAAAAGATCTACAGGGATTCAACTTGAAAATATTGCATTTGAAGTAATTTTCACTTACTGATGAAAAGATGGAATCCTCATGGCCCCGTAGTCTACATACCAACCCTCTTCATCATTCCTATGGGTTAACACCCGTCCTCCAACTCGCTCAGTTGCCTCCAGTATAGTAACCTGATTTAGAAAAAACAAATATAATCAAGGCAAAATTTTATGAGTCATTCCACAACTCAAAATTTGCCCCAAACCAACAAAATAAAATTGATTTTTATTTCACATGTACCTCATATCCAGCTTCTTGCAGCAGTTTGGCAGCAGTGAGTCCGGCTACACCAGCTCCAACAATCACAACATCGTATTTCCTGTGGGTTTTGTTGAGCCCGGTCTTTGCTATCTCGAGAAGCTCCGGATAGTCTGTATCATTTAAGCAGTTCCTTAACGTCTTCTGTTCTGGATCAACTTGTTTTGAGATGCAATGGTGCAGAGTCAGCAGCAACAAGCCAAAAGCAACTGGAGATACAAAGAATACAGATACGTATACTAAATTGGAGTATACAGTATATAAAACATCAGTGTTTTAATACAAACAAAAGTCTCTGTGTAGGGTAAGCAGGCCTCAAATCCAAGGGCGTAGGTTTGATTTCCACTTTGGTAGGGACACTATTGCTCCTAAGTTTCATTAATGTCATTTTACCTATGCGAAAATATGCATGCTTTTTTATGCTTGACGTGAGCATCAGGGTGCCTTTTGCTCAAAGAGAACAGCAGCATTTCTTGCTACATTTATACAAATTTTATAAGCACTACACACACTGGATGCTGTTTATCAATGTGTGAAGCGTCACTGGCTCTGATCAATGTGGAATTAGGACTTTTTTCCACTTTGAAAAGGTTTTTCATTTATACTTACCAGTGATTAAGACAGTAGGTAAATATGTGCCAACTTAACCAAATATAGTCTAAATATGCCTGTTATATGCTGATTTATCCTGTATTTTCTTTTGAAGATATGTAATTGTGCAAAGGTAAACTGGTGAAACACACTCTTATTTTGTAAATGTTGTCTCTGTATCATGGAACAATGCAAAGTAACACATTCAAGGAACGGCAAATACATTTATTGTATTTACATTTAATGGCATCATCTACAAAAAACCACACTAACAATGAGACTAAATTTATTCGAATATAAAATCACTTTAACAATTATTGAGAAAACTATATAACACCATCTTGTCTGTAATGTAATAATATCAAAAATAAACAGACGGATTCAAGCATTTTTACCAAACACTAATGTTTGTAGTGATTAACTTATGGACTGTGTGGAAATCTATGTAAAATAAAATAAATGTAAATAGTGTTCCTCTGTTTGTTATTGGCTTTATCCTATTTTTAAAAGTAGAAATAGTCAAAGAAATAGCAATATACCGTAATTATGCTTTCTAAATAAAAAATATCAGAGGTTTAGGCTTCATCTTGTGTTGTTATACTCTATAAAAGAAAAAAACACCTGCTATTTATAGCTTAACTCAAAGGTTCATCATAAAATGAAAACAATAATTGCAATGAATTATTGTTAAAAGGGAAACCCTCATATTTTCTTTTTCAGTCGGCTGTGGCTAAGAATCAGCAATCGGCAGCTTTCACCTATTTTAATGTAGATAGAATTAAGTTTTTTTCATTAGGCCTAGTGTCTTAGCATAATATTATTTGAAGTAACTAGCGTGAATAAAATTTTATTTTGTGCTCCAAGCACGCGTATATGGACTAGAAAGCAGCCAATCAGGAAGACAGAAGGCTGAACTTGAGGCAGAACAACCAATGAGAGTGGAGTGAAACAGCACAGTTACTGATTTAAGGGACAGGACTCAGATGGAACCTACACCCATGCTCAAATCTGATTCCCCACCACCACAACCACCCCTGGGTTGCAATCCACCCAACTATATGATTATAGTATTTATCAGTAGCTTCAGAAGAAATATCATTGAAGGAGTGTTACTTTTCATAGAATAAAAAATGTGGATGTGTCATGATGTAAATAAATAAATCAGGAAATAAATCAACTTTTTTATTAAATGTGCTATTCAATAAATAAAATTACAACTTATTAATCATTAATATTTGATCAGTTATGACAATTTTAAATCTACTATTAAATCATGAACTGCCAAATGAGATAAAAAACTATGTTAGAAATGTATATACCATTCAAAAAATTATACTAAATAATAAATTATGATTTTATATAATGCATTTATTTAAACATTAATTTTACTCTACTGTGTCTATTTATTTAAGAGGCCACACAGCAGACTCATCATACAATTTTCTAAATGTGTCATTTAAATTCCATATCAAACAGGTTTCTAGAATTTCCTACTTTCATCTCAAGAATATTGCATAAATTAGAAATATCCTATCCATACAGAGAAACTAGTCCAAGCATTTTTTACTTAAAGGCTGGACTATTGTAATTCTTTACTCTCAGGAAGTCAGAAAGCTGTAGTTAAAACGCTTTAACTGATCCATAATGCTGCAGCCAGAGATCTAATGAAAATTAAAAAGAGAGATCATATCTCTCCTATCCTGGCTTCTCTTCATTGTCTTCCTGTTTAATCTAGAATAAGAATTTAAATCTTCCTTCTCACATGTAAAGCCTTAAATGGCCAAGCTCCATCTTACATCTGAGAATTTCTAAAAGTAAGATGGAAGACAGATCTTTAATTTATCAGGCTTCTCTCCTGTGGAACCAAATACCAGTTTTACTCCGTGAGGCAGACACCCTGTCTACTTTTAAGGCTAGGCCAAAAACTTTCCTTTTTGACAAAGCTTACAGTTTGAGGGGCTCATGGTTCTCGTGAACTATCTCCACAGTTATGCTGCTATAGGTTTAGACAGCTGGAGGACATAGGGAGCCCTTTTCATAATTCTGCTTCATTCTATCTCTATTCACCCATTCTGCAGTATTTGTTACTTATACTGAGCCTGGTTCTGCTGAAGGTTTCTTCCTGTTTAAAGGATGGTTTCCTCTACACTGTCACCACATGCATGCTTGGTGTGAGGGATTGTTTTTGAGTCAATAGGTCGATGCAATCAGCTGGTTTTCCATAGATAGAAAATTTTGAACCAATCTGACTGTTTTATGTGGTTGAACTGTCTCTGTAAAGTGCCTTGAGATGACATGCAACGTGAATTGACACTATATAAATAAACTGAATTAAAAATGAATTAAACTGTCAGCTTCACTTATCAGAGTCAGTGGGCGAGATTTTGACTCCTACTATAAAGAATGTGTTGCCTGATATACTGCTTCACACACCTTTGCTGGAAAGTGCCAACAAAACTTCCTTATACCCCCAGTTTTATCCCAAAATTTTCTAGATATTTTTCTCAAAGTTATAGCAAACTTGGAAGAAGTTGTTTTGTCCTGGTGTTTGAAGCAACCGATTAGATGTCAGGATTCCTATGGAATTTGCCCTAATTCCACCCACTGAGGGTGATGGTTGGAGTTGAAACTTTAACTAATTACATGAGGAGTTTGCTGCACAGAACCCTCAGATCTAAGCACTTGTGAGTAAAAATGATTAAAATTCAGATAACCTCCAGTTTAAGCATTTACTATAGTTGCTTAGTCTTAAGATTTTCCAAAAAAACTCAACATGACTAAACCATTACAGAGAAGAACTGATAAAGAACTGATAAACTACTCACAGCAATGCAGCATCATTGTAGATGGGTTCATTGTCTGTTCTGGTTTTTCTGAAAGGAGGAAACAAGCCGTTTTAGGAAGAAAAATTCTTCACTGAAGCAGAAGTTCTTGTATAACATTTCATTTCATATGAATCATATGAATTGTCCTTTTTTAAAATAAACTACAGAATTCTGATTTAAAGGTCGTCCAGTATATCCTTAGCATAATTATCATGTTTACTAAAAGCTATGTAACTAATAAATATCATTATTACCCGCAACTTTTTTCCCCATTTGGTCAAATAGTGTCATAGCAAAGAAATACATAAAACAAAGGCTATATTTTAAATTGGTTTTTAACTCTTACAGCTATGCTTATATACAACTGAACCATCTCCTTCATACTTATATTAGAATATCTGGGGGGAAAAAAAAAGTAAAATCCTTACCAGTTTAAAGTTTTCCATAAGCAGAACCCCAGAATCTCCCTACCTGTGAAATATTCAACCCTTTTTATACAAGAAGGGAGGCGGGGAAACAAAGAACTGATCCATCGAGTTCTGCTGAGTTGCTCAGTTTTTCTTTAGAAATTGTTTTTATGGTCTTTCCAACAGTCAGTTACTTGGAACTTTTGAATTTCTCTGAGATGTAAAGATGGTAGGGTAGGGCAACTTTCCATGGAAACGTGCAGCCATGTACTCTCTCACAGAAAGCTTTTATAAATAAGCAACCTTTAAACAGTCCCTGTTCTGCTGTTAAATTCTGTGACACTACATCCTATAATTAAGAAAGAAGATTTTTAAACACTTTATAGGTGGTGAAAAATTCTGTTAAGTTTAAAAGAGTTAGGGCGCTCAATGCACCTATACCCTGATCTGGATCCCATGTTATGACCAGAACTGTATTAATTCTTTATTAGATTTGTTTAAACAACATATCTAAAACATTTCTAGCAACATGTATTTGATAAATATGGGATGATTCCACCTCACAACCTGGATTGTTAGTTTAATTCCAGTAAACTGCTATAAGGTCAGAGTGTATTTATTTACACGACTGCTTGTGCTGTGTTTCTGTAGGCTTCTCTTTATTGTTCTCTGCTGTTCATTTTCCTTTGCCTAATTGTTTAACGAAAATATACTTTTTAAAGTAATCTAAACAACAAAACTCTATGTTTTAGTTTTTACTCTGCTCCAATGCAACGGTTCGGCTGTTTTATGATAGACATAACGGCTGGATAAGACAGCACTGAGTGGCCAAGATATTAAAACACATCTGATTGTGTTTCTGCAAGATACAGACCGCAACAAAAGGATAACCTGGTTATACGGTTATGCATTTTATGCAATTTCTATATTCTTTTGCTATAATAATCATGTGATAATAATTTCTTTTTTTTTATATATATATATACGTAGTTACTTTGTTTTTTCCAATTTTAATCCTTTTTAACTGTATTCTGCCTCAAGCATTTTGCACAACTTCCATTGAAATACACCTTAGTAAAAGCTATGTAATGTGTCTCCTTTTTGCCTAGGGCAGTCCAAGTAATGTAAATGGGGAATGCATATTTACTCCAGAAGATTTGTCTGAACATGCACCAACTGCAGAGGTACAGTATGTCTTAATTTAAACAGAGAATTTCCCTCTCCATGACTTATCTTTCTGTTTAAAATGCCAGAGTTCAGTTAACCCTTTAAAGCCCGATCCAAGAATAAAACAAAACAGAAAATAACTTGTTTTTGGTTTAAAATCCTTATTTGGCCTTTTAACAAAATATGTAAAGAGAAAAAACAGAAATACATTTTTGATATTAATAATTTATTAATATGCGATAAGTCAAGATTATTTTTTGTGTAGTCTTCTGCCCTTTGTTATCAGGTATATCTGATTGTGTACAATAGGATTTTGAGCAAAGTTTTTACCATTAAATTATGCAAAAGGTGTCATACGCAAAACATTTCAGAAACTGTATGTATCAAATATGATACATTTGGCATTATAGGGTTAAAATGTGGACTTTATTTGGTTTTCTTATAGTCTTTCTATGTTCGTAAATAACAGTCTGTAATAAAAAAAAGTGACCTTGAACAGTATATTGTCTGGAGAAGCAGAATCTAGTGAGACAAAACCTACTATTATTGTTTTAATATATCTATCTATATTTTCTTAAACCCTTTGTGAGACCATATGCTGGTGCAGTTGTATGGGAGAATTATCCTGCCATAATGCAAGAGCACATAATTTCAATTTGAGAAACAAATTTCATCTTCTTGCACTCAAAACTTATAATGCTCACACTCAAAACATGCGCTCTCTCTGAAATATTTTCTCTTCTCTCTCAAATCTTTGTTTCTTCTCTCAGATTTAATGCCCTTGCACAGATATTTTCTCCTCTCGCTTGCCTCCTTCTCTTCGCGCACAAACCGCGCTCTGCTCGGGTCTCAGTTACGCTCGCAAACACGTAGGCTCTGCTTGCAGATTTTTTTTGCTCTCTCTCAAATTGGATCGGATCGTCGCCTAGTAACCTTTCCAGCGAATAGAACGACAGCCTCAGAAAGGGTGCGCTTGTCTAACTCTACTGAGTGTGCCTGTGATAAACCTTACCGACAATAAAATGGCTTTTTAATTTAAAAGCTATCCATTTTCAGATGTGACGTGATGTGAACAGAAAACTACCGTTTCAGAGTTGCTCGTCAGAAAAAAAAAAAAAAGTTTGCTAGTCAGGGCAGATGCTAATTCTGCCTCCAGCAGAAATTAAGTGACTTTTCATTGGTGATTCTTGAATCGCCCTTTATTATTTCCTTTTTTTATTTTCCTGATTGTTGTTGTTTTTCAGCTTCTTATTTTAATAGCTTTTAATTTAAAAAGCCAATTTATTGTCGGTAAGGTTTATCACAGGCACACTCAGTAAAGTTAGACAAGCGCACCCTTTCTGAGGCTGTCGTTCTATTGGCTTTAAAGGTTGCTAGGCGACGATCCGATCCAAACTGAGAGAGAGCAAAAAAAAATCCACAAGCAGAGCCTACGGGTTTGCGAGCGTAACTGAGACTCGAGCAGAGCGCGGTTTGTGCGCGAAGAGAAGGAGGCAAGCGAGAGGAGAAAATATCTGTGCAAGAAGCATTAAATCTGAGAGAAGAAACAAAGATTTGAGAGAGAAGAGAAAACATTTGAGAGAGAGCGCATGTTTTGAGTGTAAGCATTGTAAGTTTTGAGTGCAAGAAGATGAAATACTTTTCTCAAATTGAAATTATGTGCTCTTGCATTATGGCAGGATAATTCTTCCATACAGTTGGCCATGGGTTCTTCCTAATGCAGGACAATGTTAGACCTCATGTTGCTAGCATGTGTCAGCAGTTCCTACAAAATGAAGAAATTGAAGTTATGGACTAACCCACCCGTGTCCCAGACGTGAATTCAACTGAGCCCATTTGAGACATTTCTCGATCCATCAACCAACGTCATGTTGCATCACAAACTGTCCAGAAGGGGATGGATGCTTTAGTCCAAGTCTGGGAGGAGATCCCTCAGAAGACCATCCTCCACCTCATCAAGCGCATCCCCAGGTTTTTAGAGAGGTCATAGGGGAACATGGAGGCCACAAGCAATACTGAGCCTCATTCTGACCTGTTCTAAGGAGATCACACCAATAATAAGTAGAACCAGCACTCCAGTGCACTCTAGTATGTTTGAATGTCCACCATACTGTACAACCTGCAACCACAGCATCCATAGAGACCAGCCTGTGTCCACAGAAACCAGCTCTGCATGCAGAACCGCTTTAGGACAAATTTCTTAATTCTTTGGTTAAAATAAAACCACCCTGTTAATCTCTAAATTATCAGAAGTAGGTGTAACAATTTAAACTAAAACTATAAATTATGTCTTGATGCTCCTACTCTTGCTTTTCTTTAGCAGCGACCACATGCCCAACATTTATTTCCATAGATCTATTCAAAACATTTTAAACAGAGTAGAAATAAAACAGAAAATAATATTTTTGTTATCCTTAAGTAAATTTTTACCACTAAAAAATATAGGGGGCCTTTTTTTTCCCACAGTCCCATGAAAGATAATATAATGAAAAACATACGGCATGTAGGTAGGAAATGAGTCTCACGTGATATATAGCAACAAGATATAAAATAGATAATACTATAGACATATAGTAAAGTACTATTATTGACAAGGTAAATAAAAATACCTTAAAAAACAAAACTGAGAACTCAACATAAATATGCCTGTTGTTTGGGATGTGGTCCCTACCACAAACAACAAAACTGATAAGCAAATTTATTCAAAGTATGACTGATTACATTATGAATGAATGTGTAAGATACTTTGTTGCCTGTGTGACAATTACTATTAAAGAAGATTAACTGTAAGAGAGGCAATGCTTTGTTGTATTACAGATGTAAAAGATGCATGTGAAGGAAGGAACTCTGGTGTTCTCTATGCAAAAATTGGACCATGCAAATTTTTTTTTGGTGAAATTTACAACACGGCAACTCAAAAAGAAATCAAAAGTGAGGTAAGATGTAAAAGAAGGTGTCAGGATCTGTAGGGTTTGGGTTAGTTTTGTCTTTTGGCTTTGTCCTGTCTTGTTTTATGTTTTCTTTTGCAGACTTTTTTCCCCTGGTGCATTCTGTTCAGCTGACTTCCTATTTCCTGCAGCACCAATTTTCCCTAACCAATTTTCACCACCTGTGTGTAGCAGTTGTTATTTGCCAGATTGTTTTTATTCCCCTGCTTTTCCTTCTAGCCCTCCCTCCAACCCTGCTCCCATATATGACAGGAAGGATATCAGAACATAATTTTACTCTATTTTATATTATATTTAACAGGTAATCAATGCTTACCCGCCCCTAGAAATGATTTAATGAGGAAAATACAGAAAAGGCCTTTGCCATTGATTTGCTTTAAATGACAAACATATGGCAACATAAGAAACCAAGTAATATGGTTATTTGTGTCCCTTAAATTTGTGGAAGCCTTTCATTAAAAAGTTTTAATATGATATGTTTTTTCACTGACCTTCAGATTGACCCGAGCTTATATAAGTATGTCCTAGAGATAGTCAACCAATGCTATCACTGGATGCTAGTGGTACACATTTGAACACATTATCTGTCAATGCCATTTCAAATTACTGTACTAGGCTATATAATATGTTTTTATATGAATTTAAATGTTTATTTTCTCATAAAATATACAGTATGTGGTACCAGGTGAGAAGAGGAGTAGTTTATTGGATCCCCTGGGTGAGAGCAAAGTGAAAGCAGATCACTGCAAAAACATTTCAAGGTAAACATCTTTTTAATACAGTTTATGTAAAAAGGCATAAAAAATATTTAACACACGACCCATTTAGCCTCGTTTCAAAAACCTTTATTGTAGAGCATTCATGAGACTGAAGGGGTTAAATGGATCTAGATGGGCATGTGACACAATCAATCACCCACTTCAACAAAATACCAGATCATGTTGTGTCTATGCATTGAAGGTATGTATACCTGATACACTAATGCACAAAACCATAATTATTACACCCTATCTTCTGCATACTGAAATGCACATGGCATATTCCAGCAGTACAAAGCAAAGAAAAACTTCCGTCATGGTTCTTGGAAAAAAATATTAAAATGAGTGTAGGACATGCAATTCATGTGTTAACTGAGTTGATATTAAAATGTTAATTAATTCATTCATTTCAATTTTAGTCAATGCATCTATAAATCTTAGATCAAAAAGTGTAAAATAAATGAAATTCTAACTGTTGATTATGCAAAACATTTTTTTTAAATAGTTTTCGGAGAGCCTGATAATAGTGGGAATCTTATTTTATTCTCATTGATGACTTAATTGTTGCACTTTTTGTTGAATGCGTCCTCTGTGGCTGTCCTTTGGCATTTGACACAAAAGCCACTCAAAGTGAAATATGACTATTTACTGTATCTATGAAGCATGTCAGTAAAAAGAGTCTGTGCTGCTTAAATTTGGTTGCTAAGTTTCCTATAAAGAATAGTTTTATTTAAGATTTGTCTGAGAAAAGACTTAAGACAACAAATGTCTGCTCTTGAGAGATGTTGGTTAAATTTTGTTCTTTTTTTTTTTATAATTTTTGTTTAACTTAAATATTGATGTCAGTTGTATTTATTCTTATCTAATATATTAGGTTGTAGTTTTTATTACTCACCCTTCTTTTTATTTAATGGCAGAAAATCCTGTCAAGGTATTGTTAAGATTAAAATTAAAACACTACTCTCAGGCATATTCAAATAAATTATTTATAATTTGATTGTCTTTGTCCCTTTTGTTTCTTTATTTGATTATTTGTAGCTATTTTACAGTTTTTGAAAGGACTGATTGGGTTGGGATGTGTGCAACAAAATGTAGAGATAAGGCATAAAAAGGTAGACAATTTAAGGAGACTAAATGCTTTAACTACTTTGTGGCCAGTAAAATTGGTGCTAAAAATTTGCACTAACTTGAGAGGTTGTAAATCCAATCGAAAAGGCTGTAAGTTTGGAGAAAAAGGACGATGGAATGTAGCAAAAAAGAAATCTTTACAATTTCAGTGTATATAATAAACAGTAGCCATTGACAATGTATTTGTAATGTGACAGTTACAGGCACCTTAAGATCTAAAACACCATTTAAAACAAGTAAAGGGAGAAGATAGAACAGCATTTTTCCATCTATCGCTGGCCATTTAAAGTATAATAAAAGCAGATAATATCAATATTTGGCTGTCAGAAATTGATGGAGGACTATTTCTTGCCACAGAGAAGTTTAATTTAGTTTAAAATGACCTTATTTTGTTAAAATGAGTATTACTGAGAAGATAAAATACCATTTTAAATTTTCCACCAACCTCCGATTGCATTGATACTAACTACAGGGTTGTCAAATTCACCAATAAAGCCACTGAGGATGCATTCTGCAAGCTGTTGAAGTAAAAATTAACCACTGAATTAAGATTTTTGGGTTGATGCTACAAAAGTGCTTAATGGATAATACATCAGTACGTTTTCTTTTTTAATTTGAATGTTTAAAGCTGTTTATATTTTTGTTTACATTTGTAATTAGTACAGACAGAGATATATTTTAAAAGATGAAGATTAATTTTCAAATGATTCGTAGGAGAAAGTATAAAAATAAGCAATAATCACTTTTTGGCAACAGGCAAGAAACACGCTTCTGCAATCAGTTAACTCTGGTACATTAGAAGGGATCTATGACAGTAATCACAGGCTAGGAACCACAGGATGTCGGACCATACCAAAGCCAGACCATAAATACCTCATTTAACAAACTGCCTCTCACAAGATGGCGGCGGCACACACGCATTTGAGTGGCGAAGCATATAACAAAGAGAGTTTGAACTGCACAGGGAACAGCGAGAGAAACAACACACACAAGAAGGTGACAGAAAAACAACTACAGAGAAAGGGACAGGGGTTGAAACCTCAAAAACTCACCATTTGAACTCGTATTATAAACTTCTGCAAATTCTTTCAGGAACTTTTTGTAAAATTGGTTATTTTATTTATTTAAAAAATAATTTTTAGAACTGTAAATACACAGTCATTTGTTTATATTACAATTTTGTTTCTTTTTTTATTGTTAGGAATCCAGTTTGTGTGGGTTGTTTTTGTGTTTTTCCCTCTCCACCACCAGGTGTTGCCCTGTTCCTCGTTGGGCCTCCCTGCACACCTGCGGCTCGTTGGATCATTACCAGAGGAGTATTTGAGCAGCGGGCTTTCACTACCTTGACGCCAGAGTGTTTGCTAGTTTTGGGTTTTCTAGCCAAGCTGAGATTAGCAGAGTCTAACCAAAGCTTTGTTTCTCTGAGTCTAATCTTGTTTTTGTCTTTGCTTTTCGGCAGGAAGCCTTTCCTGTGTAACAGGATAACCTGGACCTTCTCCCACTGGAAAGATTACTAAGTACACACTGAGCAGGGGTAAACCTCCACATGATCCGTTCAAGTCCTCATCGGAAAACCAAGTGACTCTGGGTCCAACGTATGTCTACCTGTCCACTCTCCAACGAGTTCCCTCTCCTCTGGATTAATTTCCCACAAACTGGATTCAAGGATTAACAAAAGCCCCCTTAGACGTAAGTTTCTCTCCAGCTATATTCAAGCCTCAGTCAATTTTCATACGGCCCCTGAACTGATCACTGTGACTTCTCCTTCAGACTTTCCGATTCCGGTTCACCAGTCCACTGAGTTCCAGCTCTTACTTCTGTATTTCATCTACATTCAATAAACCTGTTAAACTTTTTCTATTGGTCTCTAAGTGGTTCTCTGCATGTGGGTTAGATCGCTATTATGACATTTATGTTTTAATTACTGTTTTTCAAGGCTGCACTTGATGAAATTGTCTAAAGCTTTTTTAAACGAAATTTCCTTTTGTATACACTCGTCTATACAAAATGACTGTAGTGTTTTCAACCTCGAAGATGTTGGTGACACCGAGTTAAACCGCTAATGAAGACCCAGGTGCGATTCAAGCGTGTTTATTGCCTTCATCGAAATGCGGTGAAAACTGTAATAACAGAAAATAAACTTAATCTCTATACATAGAGTCGTTGCATACAAATTAAAAGTCCATCAAACTGAATAAAGTGACATTTCAGCATAAACAACAACATAATGCAACTTACGGCATTCCTGTCTGATAATTCAGCGTGGATGGCATCAGATTTCACATTTTCCATACCGTTTGCAGCACATGGACCTCTCTGTTTCCTAGCGAAACCCGGAACCGGAAGTGCGTCACCGCAAACCGGAAGTAGGTTTTACCGATAATATTTTTCTATAAAAACGTAAATAAACTATGAATTACACATCTATTCAACTTCTAATCACTTTTAGCAGCATTAAAACATTTTTAATATTATTTCTTTAACCCATGAACTTATCTATTTAACAAAATGCCTTAAAGGCAACACACTCCCCGCCTGGCCTCCTGAGGCCACTGTACTAAACAAACATTATACATTCAGTCCTTTGGCATGAGAAGAATAACCTCGGTAACCGGTCGCATAAAAGTCTTTACACAGCCTTGGTCCCATGCCTTCACCTCGATCTTCCTTACTCGATCGTCCTTGCCTGGGAAAGTGGCAGTGACTCTTGCCATGGGCCAGCTGTTCCGTGTGACCTGCTTGTCCTTAAGCAGAACCAGATCACCGACTTGGAGGTTTCTGCGGGATACGGTCCATTTCTGCCTTTGTTGCAGTGTGGGCAAATACTCTCGCCTCCAGCGGGTCCAAAATTGATTTGAAAGAGCTTGGACCTGCCTCCATTGCTTGGTGTAAAGGTCTTTGTCCAGGAAGTCTCCAGGGGGTGGTAAAAGGCAAGATTTTTGTGTAAGGAGTGTTGAGGGAGATAGGATAAAGGGGTTCTCTGGATCAGAGGAAACTGGGAGGAGTGGTCTTGCATTTATGATGGCTGTGATTTCGGCCATGAGTGTGGACAACACTTCGTGAGTCAGTTGCGACTTATTTTGAAGTAGCATGGAGTCCAGGATTCTGCGGGCGACGCCAATCATGCGCTCCCAAGAGCCTCCCATGTGTGAGGCATGTGGCGGATTGAATTCCCAGGTACAACCTTGATCTGATAGATATTGTTGCATTGATTTGTCCATTCCTAGTTCTTTCGAAGCTCCAATGAAATTGGTGCCACGATCAGATAGCAGCTGTTTGGCGGGGCCTCTTAGTGCAAAGAAACGACGTAGGGCGTTAATGCAGCTGGATGTGTCTAGAGATTCGATCACCTCTATATGCACAGCTCTCGAACTCATGCAGGTGAACATGATAGCCCAACGCTTGCTTTCGGCTTGTCCGCCCCTGGTACGCCTTGTTGTTATAGTCCAAGGCCCAAAAACATCAAGGCCGACGTAGGTGAAAGGAGGACATGTTTTGAGGCGTTCGGGTGGTAGATCTGCCATGCGTTGTTGTTCCTGTTTTCCGCGCAGCTTGCGGCAGATTATGCATTTGTGGATTACTGAGTTTACTAGTCTTTTGCCGCCAATGAGCCACAAACCTGCAGCCCTGATTGCTCCTTCCGTCAGATGACGGCCTTGGTGTTTCACCAACTCGTGGTGGTGACGAGTGAGCAGAAGGGAGATGTGACTGTCTTTGGGGAGAATTACTGGGCTTTTCTCAAAGTTCTCAATTTCGGAGTGTTTGAGTCTGCCTCCCACGGTAATGAGACCGTTCTGTAAGACTGGGCTGAGCCTTTGTAGGGGGCTCTGTTTTGAGACTGGCTTTCCAGTGTTAAGAGCAGAAAGCTCCTTTTGAAAGTGAGCCTTTTGTGTCTCTTTGAGAATAACGTTCTTTGCTTGAGCTATTTCCTCTGCAGTACGTGGAAGGTGGCATCTGTGCCAGCCTTTGCATACGCTGTTTGGGTTAGTCCCATTGAAGGATTTTGCAATGTGGACAAGATTTGCTATTGCTCTGACCAACGACTTGAATGTTGAAAACATCTCGAAGCGTTTACTGCTTAGTACTTGGAGATGAGTGGCGTAAGTTTTGACTTGTGGCCTGATTTCAGAGTCTTTGTCTGGTTCGATCAGCTCAAATGTTTCACTGACATGTGTTGTTTCCACAGAAGAATGGTGTATGAAGGATGGTCCAGTGAACCATGTGGACTTTGTGAGTTGAGCTGCTGGCAAGGACCTTGACGCATGGTCTGCCGGGTTTTCCTCTGTGCGCACATAATACCACTGCTCCGGCTTTGAAGACTGGCGAATGCGCTGTACTCTGTTGTGGACATATGTGTAGAATCTTTTTGACTCATTACAGATGTAGCCTAGTACTACCTTACTGTCTGAATAAAAGCGCACTGCGTCGAACTGTAGATCTAACTCATCTTGAATGAGATCAGCCATTTCTACTGCCAAGACTGCTGCGCACAGTTCTAGTCTCGGAATAGTAGGTTCTGACAAGGGAGCTAGCTTTGCTTTGCCCATTATGAATCCGACCTCAACTTTGCCGTCTGTTTGAACTGCTTTCAAGTAGGCTACGGCTCCTATCGCCTTAGTTGATGCGTCTGAGAATAGGCATAGTTCTTTGTGCGTTGTTTTACTGAGTGAGGTAGAAGTGTAGGTCCTAGGAACATGTAGATCCTTTAGGTCCTGAAGGGAATTTCTCCATGTTTCCCATCTACCTTGTTTGTCCACTGGAAGGGGTGTGTCCCAATCCGAGTTTTCTGAAGTGAGTTCTCTGAGTAGAGCTCTTCCTTGGATTGTGATAGGTGCTAATAGGCCCAGAGGATCAAAGACACTATTAACAGCCGACAGAACGCCACGCCGAGTGAATGGTTTGTTTGTGGTGGCCACTGAGTAAGTGAACGTGTCCGTTGTTATTTCCCAGATGAGGCCAAGGCTTCGCTGAGATTGTGTTTCTTCACCACCTAAATCTAGATCCTTAATGACTGGTGCACAATCTTCAGGGCAAAAGGCCTGCATGACTGCCTGTGAGTTAGACGCAAACTTATGCAGGCGCAGGTTGGATTCTGCGAGTGAGGCTTGTGTTCTTTGCAACAAGTCTATAGCCTCAGCAGGAGAGGGCAAAGAGATCAAGCCATCATCTACATAAAAGTGCCTCTCCACAAAGTTGACTGTGTCAGAACCATATTCCTTTGCACCTGCTTTAATGGCTTTGCGTAGTCCGTAAACGGCAACTGCGGGAGATGGTGAGTTGCCAAATACATGAACTTTCATGCGATAGTCAATAACTTCCTTGTTTACATCATTGTCCTTATGCCACAGAAAACGGAGGAAGTTACGGTGGTCCTCACGCACCATAAAGCAGTGGAACATTTGCTGTATATCTGCCATGACAGCAATGCTCTCTGTCCTGAAGCGGAGAAGGACTCCAATGAGCGTGTTGTTTAGATCGGGACCAGTGAGGAGAACACCGTTGAGTGAGACACCGGTGTACTGGGCACTAGAATCAAAAACAATCCTGATCTGATTTGGCTTTTTTGGGTGGTAAACTCCGAATGTTGGCAGATACCAACACTCCTCTCCCTGTGTTAGTGGAGGAGCCACTTCTGCGTGACCATTGGATAAGATCTTTTCCATAAATGCCAAATATTGTCCCTGCATATCAGGTTTCCTATTTAGGTTGCGTTTTAGGGATGAGAACCTACTGACTGCCTGCTCTCTATTGTTTGGCAATCGCTGGCGCGGTTCTTTGAAAGGAAGCGGGGCGACCCAACTGTTTTCCTCGTCTCTGTACATAGCATTGTCCATTATTTCTAGGAACAGAGTGTCTTGTATTGATAGAGCTGGTTTATTATCATTTTCTGTCCGACTGAACACTGTTTGTCCCAGGGTTTGTTCAGATGCTTTACCTGGCCTATTTGTGTGTGACATTTCTTTGAGTTGCAGAAGGCTGTCACATGGACCGAAAACTGTAGGACGGCCATTTTCCAGAACGACAGTTTTTAGAGTGCTAACTGTGGGCCTATGAACTTTACCCAGACATACCTCCCCAACTACAACCCACCCTAGATCTAAGCGTTGGGCGAAGGGTGCGTTATGGGGGCCATTGACTCTCTGCCTGACCTTGTGAGCACGTAAAACATCTCGCCCTAGCAGCAGGAGTATTTCAGCATTTGGGTCTAGCTCTGGGATGTACTCGGCTATATGCTGAAGGTGTGGCTGGCATAGCACTGCACTAGGGGTTGGGATTTCACTCCTATTGTTGGGAATGTCCTGACACTCAATAAGCGGAGGTAGAGGGATAACCACTGATCCATCTAGTGACTCAACCTGAAAGCCTTCAGCCATTTTACCCCATGTTTCTGCAATACCAGAGCATGTCCTAAGATGGTAGGAGAAGGGTTCGGTTTTGATGTCAAAAAGTTCAAAGAACTCTGGCCTGGCCAAGGAACGATTACTCTGATCGTCTAATATTACATAAGCTTTCATAGCTCTGTCCTTGTAACCTTTAGGGTACACCCATGTGAGACATATCTTAGAACATGAACGACCCCACTGACCTGGACCACACACGTCTGTGCAGCTTGTTGTGACGTTGACTGTGTCGGGACTGTTTTCTCCCTCCCCGCCATTCTCTTGTGCAGGTGGAGGAGCCTTGTTAGCCTGTGGTAGAGGACCAGGATGCATGACTGTGTCGTGTCTTGTACTATCACATTCAGAGCACTTTACTGTAGCCTTACAGTCCTTAGCAAGATGAGTGTCTGAAGAGCAGCATTTGAAGCATATTCCTTTCTCTTTGAGGAAGGCCTTTCTCTCGTCGAGCAGTTTGTTCCTAAACGTTCTGCATTTTTTGAGCGGATGTGGCTTGTTATGCAGCGGGCAGTTCCTGTTGATGTCCTTGTTGGGGGGTGAAACATCGGTTTTGTGCACAGTTATTGGTCTACTTGTGTTACTTGTATTAAAGTTCTTTAAGTAAGGTTTTTCTGGTTTATAATGTGTTTGGCTGTTTTGTTGGTTGAAACTAGGATCGTTGCGTTTCTTTGCCTCTTTGCTTATGAATTTACAGAAATAGTCAAAAGGTGGGAAACAGCCATTATTTTCCTCCTTGTACTGAGAGCCGTGTGACATCCACTTCTCCTGAAGTCCGAATGGAAGTTTGTCTACGACTGGTCCGATTCCGCGAGAAGTGTCCAGATACAGTAGGCCAGGGAGATATCCGTCTTCCTTGGCACCTTGAATCTCTTGCAAGAGATCCCCTAGCTCACGGAGTTTGACATGATCTTTGACTGTAATTTTGGGAAAACTGTCCAATCGCTGGAAAAGTGACTTTTCGATTATTTCGGGTGCTGCATAACATTCGTTTAGTCTCTCCCATGCTTTGCTCAAGGCTAATGTGGGGTTGTTGACGTATACTGAGCGTATGCGTTTTACCTGGTCACTTGACTCCTTTCCCAACCATTTTGTCATGAGATCCAGCTCTTGAATGGGACTGATTTGAACCTCAGCTGTGGCACTAGTAAATGAAGAGCACCATGCTCTGAAATTCTCTGGCCTATCGTCAAATTGGTAAAGGCCTGAAGTGATGAGATCTCGGCGTGCCATATACTGGGCAAATGGCTCAGCTGGATGTGAGATACTGGCCGGTGCGTTATAGTGAGGCGTGAATGGGGAGCTGAATGGGTTGAGAGAGGTATTTGGTTTCTCTAATTTGAATTTGGTTTCACTTCTAAACTGGCTGGGCATGCTGTGATTAGTCAAGGCAGCAACATTGTCCTTAGTAAGCTTGGGTTCAGAACTAATGGGTGGCGGCTCTAAATTGCCTTCTTCTGGGGGATGCCATGTTACAAAGGTGTTGGGTGAGCTTACTTGTGGGCGCGAGGTGGTCGGTATTTCTGGAGCATACTGTGATTGTTCAATGTCCCTTTGAGATCGCACATATTCGCTTGTACGTTCTAATTTGACTTTTTCAGATGATTTCCTGCTCTCTGGCTCCTCTTGTATTGCCTCAGCTTCTTCTAGCACTTGTGCCTCAGCTACTGCAGCATCGGCTTCTCTTTGCAACGTTAACATTTCCAATTCTGCATCTATTTTAGCCTTTTCCAGATCACTTCGTGCTTTTTCCACTTTCAATTGTGCTTCTTTACTTGCATAGAGAGCTCTAACCTTAGCAGCTTCTGCTTTAGCTCGAGCGTGGGCAGCGCTTGCTGCTGATCCAGACGAGTGGCCGGTCCTGAAGCTGCGTGCAGACTTGTTGCTGGTAGCCATTTTGACCGCGATGAATAATCGAATGGTGCCTTTTCACTGTAGTGTTTTCAACCTCGAAGATGTTGGTGACACCGAGTTAAACCGCTAATGAAGACCCAGGTGCGATTCAAGCGTGTTTATTGCCTTCATCGAAATGCGGTGAAAACTGTAATAACAGAAAATAAACTTAATCTCTATACATAGAGTCGTTGCATACAAATTAAAAGTCCATCAAACTGAATAAAGTGACATTTCAGCATAAACAACAACATAATGCAACTTACGGCATTCCTGTCTGATAATTCAGCGTGGATGGCATCAGATTTCACATTTTCCATACCGTTTGCAGCACATGGACCTCTCTGTTTCCTAGCGAAACCCGGAACCGGAAGTGCGTCACCGCAAACCGGAAGTAGGTTTTACCGATAATATTTTTCTATAAAAACGTAAATAAACTATGAATTACACATCTATTCAACTTCTAATCACTTTTAGCAGCATTAAAACATTTTTAATATTATTTCTTTAACCCATGAACTTATCTATTTAACAAAATGCCTTAAAGGCAACACAATGACAAAAATAAATAAATCGGTCTAAGTCTAACTCCTTTAATAAACCAAATTGCATATAATTATTAAATCTATTGGTCCAGGCAAGATACCCATTAAATAATAAAGATCCTTAGTTTGTGATGTGATCTTTATTATTTAATGCTGCGATGGATTTTCATCACAGAGCTCTGTCAAAAGGGATGTAGTCCTTTTGTCCTGTCCTGTAGCCAGCAAAAATTAACTACGGTTCCTGAGATTGCATTATGTGTAATGTCATGTCTTGCTGGAAGTTTAGGTCTCTCTGTTGCTTCCACACTGGGGTCTTTGGGAAGAGGGAGAAAAATTATTTTCTCTCTGAATTTAAAGAAGCTCCGGTGAAGGTTCAGGATGTCACATCAGAGGGGTGAAGTGTGTTAAAAGCCCATCCGGAATCTTGATTATCTCTGATATGGGAGTTGTAGTCCTGAACCGGGAATTTATGGTGCTCAGCCAGGAAGACATGTCCTTTTTTTTTTTTTTTTTCTAATTAGTCTTTTTTGGCAGATAGAAAAACATACAAATCAATCAAATCAAGATTATAGATATACATCAGCTTTCCTTCCCTTTTGAGTATATCAAGGAATCAACAACACACAAAACAAAATAAAAAGGAAACGAACAACAAGAACAAAACATACAAAAATCAAAACCAAACCAAAGCCAAACAAAGTGCCTATGTTATACCATGCATCAAACCTTGACCTCTGAGCAAATCAAATTGGTAGAGGAGTATCACATTTATCCCGTCATGTCTTCTATATCATGCAAACATTCCCCCCAAACCTGATTGAATAGATCTTCTCTCCCTCTACTACTAAAGGTTACCCACTCACATAAGGCCATTTCAGACATCAGCTCTGTCCATTCCTTAAAACAGCAGATGTCAGCTGATTTCCAATGCCTCAGTATTATCCTACATCCAGTTAAGGTTTGCTAAACGTATCCAAAGCCTTGGTCTTCCAGATAGACTGATGTTCCCAGGTTACATACCCAATAAACATACGGCAGGAGATTTAGACAAATTAAGTTGAAATAGATCATTCAAGAGAATAATAATTCCACCCCTAAACAAAAAGCATATTAACTAAGGTGCCCACTTCTTAATTAATGACATATCCTAACATTTACAACTGAGCTTTGCAGACATCTTTCTTTTTGTATGCTATTGTTGTAACCTTTTTTTTTTTTTTTTTTTTTTTTACAGTGTCCTGTCTGGCAATGTGGCAATAAAAATAATTTTAATTGATGCCAAAAAGAGCCCAACAGATTTTACTTTCATAACTGGAGCAGTACTGCTATCGCCATAGTGTTCTGTTGATTTATGCATGTAAATTGCTTTATTATAATTATGCAGGGAGGTTTACAGATTATATGGACACTGCAATGTAGGTAGAACAGGAAAGGAAAAAAACAGAAATAAAAGGGGAAAAGATTAAAGAAAGAGGAGATAAAAGGGAGATACCGATAAAATATTTTCAGTCTGCTTCATCACCTGCAAAGACATGAAAAAAGAACAGAACAACCAATGGACATGGTACAAGATGTACCATAAAGTAACACCTAGATACTATCGCTTAAATATAAGTAGTATTAGTTAATCTGAATGTGTATGTATTCTGTGTTACCTGAAGATAAGAACATACGTTTATGATTGCCATGTCAATCATAAAAGTGTGTCTGTGCACTTGACACCATAGTTAATGATTGATTTTGTAGTTTGATCTTCTGACCTTCTTCTGCATATCTTGGACACACAGGTGAAGATAAGGGTTGGGGTTGTCTACGCATTAAAATCTGTTATATATGTGTATATGTGTTGACATATGTTAATTCAGCACTGATTAGGCGTTGGAATTTCAAACTGTAGAATTCAACCATTTATTCAGGAACATCTTCAATGTAAGATGTTCATGTAAGTTTGATGGTTCAGGTACCATCAGCTGTTGACTAAACCAAAATGAACTCCTCTTGTACTAATGCAACTTGGAATTAAATTTTTTTTTGCTATCTGGGCAGTGCTTGGAGCAGGCTGGACCACCAACTGCAAACAGAATCAGTTTTATTACTTTAGAATATCAATTCCACCCGTTTCTTAACAGCTGTTGGACACTTCACTTAAAAAAGTACGTAGCTATATTTACTAGCTACAAAAACACAAAAAACAGGAAGACTTTCAAGTGAACTCAGGATAACAACGAGAACTAAAGAGCAATAAGTTGATAAACTGAGGCCACCAGTATTAAGTCAGCATTCTTGTTGATGGTGAGATGATGCAGGTGCGCATTATCTTAGAACTACTTGTAACTGATGTGGGTAAAGTCTTTGTTCCTGGACGTGCCAAACAAACCACAGGAACACCCTGCACTATTTCCTCATGTGTCTCCTCTCTGTGTGAGTAACTACTACATGCTTGAACACCCGCCCACATTATGTCTCCTTAGCCAATCATCTATGCCTCTGACTAAGCTCCTGCTTTCTCTCCCTGCAGCAAAGAGAATGTGGTTATGAAAGCTTGCTATGTTTAATGTATTGTAGTAAAGCATTGTGTGAGATTGCAAGTTACATACCAGTGTTACCAATTTGTGAAAAGTAATTAGTCAGGTTATTGTATTACTAAAGAAAAAAACTGTTACTAATACTGGTTTCATGTAATGCCTTTACTTCTAAAACTGTTGTTATTGCAATTTCTAATTAGCAAAGAGTAAGAGGCTGTTTTACAAAAGAGAAAGAGCAGATCTTGTCTTTATGAGTTTATTCAGAGCCAAAGCAGCATTCAAAGGTACACACTTCAGCCAAAAATCAGTAAAATGAGCCGTCTATGAAGTATACAGTTCAGTACTGAGAGTGGTGGTGTTCCACCTTCTCATAATATAGTAATGAACTAGGTAAGGCACCCATTTTCTGGAATAGATAATAGGTAAGATTTTCTTATCTAAAATTTACCATACAGTTGTATTTTTCCATCTGAGGAGACTGACAGAGTTTCAAAATGCGGATAAGGTGAGAGCCTTGAAAGGTTTGTTTGATATTTATATCTGGTTTTAGCTTTTTGGAAACTACAAACATCCCACATAGTTTAGAATGGACTAAGATGGTGATGGTAAAGATCAAGACAGAGAACAGTAAAAAAAAGAAAAAAGGAAAAAAATGGATAAAATGGATAACTGACATAGGATTCTAGACCCTACAGCTCATCTCTGGCCATGTCAGCACCCGGAGCCTTGAGAGCATCAGTTATATTTCTAGCTGCTTTGATTGCAGATTTAACAGATGACTCCATCCAAGCATGAGGGAGGTCTGTGTGTTCACCAGTAAAGTAAATCCTGCCCTCATTCTTGAAAATAACTTTGGCGTACTCTGAGAGTTGATATGGTGTGAAGAAAGAGAAAGCATCATGGCTGTGAGGGTCCAGAGTCCATTTCTTCACATGAACTCCGGTGCATAGAGACCTGACTTGGTCACCGTGGATCAGTTCCAGGTCTTTCAGAGCTATCTCTTTCAGATTATCGTCGCTCAAACTCGTGAGGAGGATAGAGTCTTCAGCCCAGGTGTAGGAAGCCAGCAGGACACCAATCTTGTTGTTTCCAGGGAAGCTGTGACTCGGGTAGTAAATAAATCTAGAGGGTCGATCAGTAATGCTCTTTCCCCCATGGATGCCTTCTTTCTCCCAGAACTTTTCACTGAAGGTCAGGATCACTTTAGTGGAGCTTGCATAACGGACCAACCTGAGAGCCTCCATCTTGGAAGAACTCAGTGGTGGATCAAAATCAATAAAGGGAGCCACTTTGGCAGTGGTTGTAACCAAAGCAGCATCAGCTAATAAGTTAGCCAGACTTTGTGTTTTCTTATCCTGGTACCACACTGTTACTTTGTTATTTTTTTGGCTGATCTTCTTCACTGGAGCGTTGAGAATGACTGTGTCCTTTTTGAGGGTTCGGTAAAGACCCTTGGGGATAAAATCTGTCCCGCCAGTTACCTCACTGTAGCTGGAAATAAAAAAAAAAGATTACTGATTTTGGTCTGATATTATACAATTGTATAATTGATGAGCATGGTATTTTTCTAAATGCATACAGTTAATCTAAACAATTGAATTCTGGTATAATACCACTAATAGCTTATTTGCAATTTTTAGCACTGAGGAAATGTCATGACTGAACTTATTGCACTGCTACCATCTCCTCCTGGTACAGTACTGGCAAATACTAAACTCTTGAAATTGACCCACAGTTGTCAACTGTTTGCAGAGGCAGTCTGCAACCAAATGCAGGATTTTAAGCACTTTTATTCATGGAAGTTACTGGAATAACTGAATTAATGATAACATGGATTGACAAATTACTTTGGCAATATATTTTATTAAAACATATTTGTTAGTGTTTTCATTCGGTAATCATAACCATAAAGCCCCTCAATTGGTTGAAACAGAGAAAATCAATTATACACTCTCAAATGGCAGATTGTTTAAAGGATTAAGGCTTCTGCTACATTAATGTATACTTTTTCCACAGTGAGCTTTAGTGTTTGATCTTTCCTATCTTTTAGCTATTTCTTATTTGATTCCTCTAAAATCCAAAATAGAATTTAAATGTTTCCTTTTACAGATAAGATAACAATGCCCTGGTGTTATATCAGAGATCTGATTATTTGTTTTGGTTCTAAAAGACCTCTTCACTCTCAGTCTGTAGAAGTAGAATGGGGTAGATCTCTTACGACCGTTTACACATCACGCTAGCACGCCTCCCCCCTAATGACGATCTACAATACTATTGCTCTCTAGAGGGAATCAAGCGAAAAACATGGCGCCCGTAACATTTAGAAGTTTGGTTATAATTGTGATATTTCTTGTTTGCAGAGAGTCAAGCGAAGAAGGCAGCCTTTGGTGAATTTACTTGACAGAGTCGGCTTTTGGGAAGTGGCTATGACAATATACACTCACCGGCCACTTTATTAGGTACACTTGTCCAACTGCTCGTTAACACTTAATTTCTAAGCAGCCAATCACATGGCGGCAACTCAGTGCATTTAGGCATGTAGACTTGGTCAAGACAATCTCCTGCAGTTCAAACCGAGCATCAGTATGGGGGAGAAAGGTGATTTGAGTGACTTTGAACGTGGCATGATTGTTGGTGCCAGAAGGGCTGGTCTGAGTATTTCAGAAACTGCTGATCTACTGGGATTTTCACGCAAAACCATCTCTAGGGTTTACAGAGAATGGTCCAAAAAAGAAAAAACATCCAGTGAGCGGCAGTTCTGTGGGCGGAAATGCCTTGTTGATGCCAGAGGTCAGAGGAGAATGGCCAGCATGGTTTGAGCTGATAGATGGGCAACAGTGACTCAAATAACCACCCGTTACAACCAAGGTGGGCAGAAGAGCATCTCTGAACGCACAGTACGTCGAACTTTGAGGCAGATGGGCTACAGCAGCAGCAGACCACACCGGGTGCCACTCCTTTCAGCTAAGAACAGGAAACTGAGGCTACAATTTGCACAAGCTCATCGAAATTGGACAATAGAAGATTGGAAAAAAGTTGCCTGGTCTGATGAGTCTCGATTTCTGCTGCGACATTCGGATGGTAGGGTCAGAATTTGACGTCTACAACATGAAAGCATGGATCCATCCTGCCTTGTATCAACGGTTCAGGCTGGTGGTGGTGGTGTCATGGTGTGGGGAATATTTTCTTGGCACTCTTTGGGCCCCATGGTACCAATTGAGCATCGTTGCAACGCCACAGCCTACCTGAGAATTGTTGCTGACCATGTCCATCCCTTTATGACCACAATGTACCCAACTTCTGATGGCTACTTTCAGCAGGATAATGCGCCATGTCATAAAGCTGGAATCATCTCAGACTGGTTTCTTGAACATGACAATGAGTTCACTGTACTCAAATGGCCTCCACAGTCACCAGATCTCAATCCAATAGAGCATCTTTGGGATGTGGTGGAACGGGAGATTCGCATCATGGATGTGCAGCCGACAAATCTGCGGCAACTGTGTGATGCCATCATGTCAATATGGACCAAACTCCCTGAGGAATGCTTCCAGCACCTTGTTGAATCTATGCCACGAAGAATTGAGGCAGTTCTGAAGGCAAAAGGGGGTCCAACCCATTACTAGCATGGGGGACCTAATAAAGTGGCCGGTGAGTGTATAGTCTAATCCGGACCTACAGACGCAGGAAGCAACGACAGACATTGAGGTTCATCACACTGCTAAGCAGAATCATCACTGGAAATCGTCTGGAACGGTAGAGAAGATAGTAATTTTATGAATGCCTGAAATTTCACGATTAGAGAGGCTGACTGTAAGGAGATGATGAGCCTCAACTGAACCATGCTGAGCCCTACTGTTGAACTAGAACTAGTTTAGAGCGGTTCGGTTGTGTACCATTTACATTCAACAGTTATCTCGGTTACCGTGCTCGGACAGCTCTTAGCACCGTTTCAAAAGGGTAGTGTAAATGGGATAATAGATACAAGAAGGGCTCAGCTTTTCCTGTGACCAAATGCATGTGCTCTCTCTCATTCTTTTTTTTTAGTAAAATTTTTTTTGTTACACAAAAACTACCTTAAAGTGCATCTATTTAACTGTTTCTCTTCTAGAGGGACCCACTTAGCAAGCTAGTTTCCTGTTACATTTTCCAACATAAAAAGTTTTTATGGATAAGTGTGTCTATGTTCCTGTTGTGTGTCTTTCTTTGCAAATGACCTCTCACACTTAACCTGATTCTGCATGCTAAGTTTGTGGGATTGCTACAGAACCAATAACTCTATGTCTATTGTCTTTGCAGGCTCATCCAGGAAGAGTTAATTCACAATTTTTCTGTATGATTTTATTGAATTATCTGTGTAAAATGTCTTGAAATTACATGTGTAGATTATTGGTGTTTTATCAAAAAACTGAATTTAATTGAAACTTACTTCACACTGTAATTGATAGCATTCTCGAGGTAAATCATCTCCAGCACAGACTTGGACATCATGCTGTTTTCATTCAGCAAGTCCCCCATCATCCTAATGGCCTCTGAACTCAAATGGGTTTCCTCTTGCAGATATTCCTGTTTACACAAACATGCCCTCACCCATAAGTTAATACAAAATAATGTCTAGCAACATTAAATAGAGTAAAATACTTACCCTGACAGAGTAATGATCAAATTTCTCTATCGTTGCTTTACACCCATTCATTTTTACTTCATTTTTCAACTAGAAAAAGCAGAATTTGGATCAAAGTATGTGTTTTTTCTAACTAACCCATGCACAACAAACATGTGAAATAATGTACACAAACAATGAATTAGTATAAGTGTGTTTTTGTAAACAATCAAAGTAATTCATTGAAAAGTTTGGGGATGTAAATTGCCAGCAGATTTCTCATTTACCTTTTGTAATGCTTCGTCATACAAATCACTGGGCGATTTATTCCTCTCATTAGGTGGTAGATTATAATTCAGGATGTTCGGGTTTTTAATCACATCTGAAGTCCTGTGCCTTTTTCCATTCACCAGGTAATAGGTGTTGTTATCATTCATTTTGAAGGGGTTTAGTTGGATCTTTAGTTGATCAATAAGCTTGTGGAGAATGCTGAAATGGGATTTTTAGATGGTGACTGAGCTCTGAATTTGAATTTTAGTCCCAAACACTGTTTAAAATATTTAAAATAATGTTTACTTACTGGTGAAATTCTGGAATCCTCATGGCCCCATAATCCACATACCAACCCTCTGCTTCATTCCTATGTGTCAACACTCATCCTCCGACTCGCCCACTTGCCTCCAGTACAGTTACCTGATTTACAAATAAAAAACAAATCAATAAAAATGTATTTAAAAAAAGATTCACGACCTGATTTCTCTGGTGTACCAGTAAATCCCAGCATTTGTCACAAGGACAGCAAATACAAAAACAGGTTGTGTCACAGGTACCTCATATCCAGCTTCTTGCAGCAATTTTGCTGCAGTGAGACCAGCCATGCCAGCTCCAACAATAGCCACACGAAATGGTTTGCTGATCTTTGGGAGGCCATGGTCTAATATGTCCATCACTTCTTGGTAGTGTGAATCATTAAAGCAATCATTAAAATTATCCTTTAGGTCGTCAGTAGAATTGCAATGGTGCAGAGTCAGCAGCAGCACAAGCAAGCCAAAGACACCTGAAGGTACAAAAATAAAGCATGGAAAAATTCAAAATCAGTAGATAAAACCACCAAAATAATCTGTTTGTAGGGGTTAACAGACAGGAAAACAGCCCAGGCACCTGAAAGTAGGGTACAGTGTAATCTGGTCTAGTAATTCAAAAACTTTACAATAAAAGAAAGACACATGAAACCGCCCCTGTGCCTTAAATCTAATTTAAAAGATTTTCCTAAAAAGTCCATGTGAGCCAAGAATTCAGGAGAAAAAAAACTCTTATACTATACCCACATAGTAGCAGCGTCTTTACTGACGGGTCCATTTTGTGATGTTTCAAGCTTTTTTCTGAGACAAATAAACACCAAAAATCTCAATTATTTAAATGAATCTTTTCTGCTTTTTTTCCATCATTTCTCTAATTATAGAACACATTAAACTGAGTATAATCACAAAATAGTTATTCAAGTTTAGTGTAAACAAATAAAGCAATGTCTCAAGTAATATCTATTGTCATATTTTGTAATGTTTTCATCATTGTTTTAACGTTTTCACTTGTTCAATCTGCAAAGGCAAAGAAATACATGGAACACAGTGTTATTTTTAAATCATGTTCATTTCTTACTTTGCTGCTATAGAATATATGTGTTGGGATCTGGAGATGTACCACCTTTCTCCAGCAGAGTGCGCTGTGGGTCTCCTGGGCTGAAGCCCTCCAGCACACCTGACGCTCATCAACCCATCAGGTGACCTACCTACATAAGCAGCAACCAGACCTTCCTTCAACGCCGCAGTGTTGACCTTAGTTTGGTTAGCAACCTGAGCCTCTGTTACCTGAAAGAATCTAAGTTGTCTCTAAGGGAGAAAACTGGTTCTAACCTTCCTCTGTTTTTGCTCACAGGAAACCTGTCTCAAGCCTGAAGCTCTGGGTGAGCTTAACCTGTCTTCCAGCCCTGGTGAGCTAAACCTGAAGATTCCTATTTGGATTTCCCCTGCTGCTCTCTGTGAAGAGCTGGAAACTCTGATCAAGGTCTGCCATTCAAAGTCAGAAGCTAGACGCTGCAGCTGCTTGTGTACTCTGCTGAACCAACAGTCTCTGGACCCAACGGTTCCCTCTCTCACAAGAGAAGCCTGGACCCCGTCAAGGTAGAATCAGAATTATCTAAAGGACTCTTTAATCATCTGCCTGCCCAGCTAATCAAACTATCATCTCTGCAGACTTCAGTGAACCCAACCCGGACCTGTTCCAGATCCAGTTCATGTTTTTTGTGTCAACATCTTTAATAAACTCTGTTAAACTTTTACCCAGCCTCCGTTGTGTTCTGCATGTGGGTTTGATATAAAACCAATCATGACAGAACACTGCGGCCAAACACAAAGCCCAGCAGATCACCTCCGGAGGAGGCTTGAGGAGCAGGACGCTCAGATCCTTGGACATGCGCATACCCTCCGTGAGTTACACACTAAAGTTGAACATCAGAACCAAATGCTACAAACGTATGCCAGCTACATGGGAAATGCTAATGCCACGCCAGCAGTACGTCCTGTTCCAGATCCACTTCCGCCTCTAAGGTCACCGGCAGTGACGTCATTTCCTGAGTTCCGTCCAAGTCCGCCTGAAAGATTTTCAGGTAACCAAAAGGATTGTAAGGGATTTTTGTTTCAATGTTGTTTACTTTTTGAGCACTCTCCCGGCAGTTTTCCGAATGATAGGAAAAAATATCCTTCATTCTCTCTCAACTCACTGGACGAGCTCTTGAATGGGCGGAGGCAAGGTTCTCTTCAGAGTCCAGTTTTTCTTGTACATTTTCAGAGTTCATATCTGAGTTTTCCCAAGTATTTAACCACGACTCAGATAAAACAATTGATTCCGGAGCCCTGCTAAATTTAAAACAGGGAAATTCTACAGTGGCTCAGTTCTCCAATGACTTCCGGTTTAAAGCCGCAGCCTCAGGTTGAAACGAATGTGCACTTAAGACTGCTTATTTTAAGGCTTTAAATGATAACATCAAAGACGAACTAGCCACAATCGACGAACCAGCTAGTTTGGAGGACTTAATCCGTTTAACCATCAGACTGGATAACAGACTCCGAACTAGAAATAACTCTAGACAAAGAAGTCTAAATGTTTCTGTGTCAGCTCCTGCATTTAACAATGCTTCTGTTTTTTCTGGACCCGCAGAACCTAGTTCCAAGCCAAAGTCTAAAAACCAGACTCTTTCTGTGCCTGTCCAAGTCTCTCACTCAGATGGAGCGGAGGTCGAACCCATGCAGATTGGACACACAAGGCTATCCCCTGAGGAAAGACAACGAAGATTTAGAGGCAATCTGTGTCTGTACTGTGGTGAGACTGGCCATTTCATTACTTCATGTCCGGCTAAGTCAAAAGCCAGGGCCCGTCAGAGGAATTGAGGAGTCTGACGGGCCATCTGAAAACTGAAAAAACTCCTCATCTGATGTTGCCTGCTACTCTTTTTTTCTCCAACTCAGAATCTTTCATTGACTCTGGGTGTGAAAGAAATCTCATTGATTCAGATCTGGTCCAGCAATTAAATATTGAGACTGTCCCTTTATCTAAGCCTCTCAGAGTATCTGCTATTGATGGAAAGAAGCTTCATCAAGTCACTCATCAGACACAACCTCTAGAACTTTTAATCTCTGGAAACCATCGTGAAACATTAACGATTTTTGTTTTTCCTTCTGCATGCTCCCCTATGGTACTGGGATTCGAGTGGCTGGAACGTCATAACCCCCATATCAACTGGGCTGAACGCCACATTGAGTCTTGGTCCACTTCCTGTCACGAGTCATGCCTTCGTTCTGCGGCTCCTGCTATTCAGTCCCCTAGAGGTAGGGGGGCGATGGACTCTCCTGACCTTAGGCCAATTTGAGTATTTGGTCATGCCTTTTGGTCTCACAAACGCTCCTGCTTGCTTCCAAGCTCTAGTCAACGACGTCCTCAGAGATTTTTTGAATGTATTAGTTTTTGTGTACATCGATGATATTTTGATCTACTCCAAGAACCTCTCAGACCACAAGAAACATGTTCGTCTAGTTCTTCAGAGACTTTTGGAAAACAAACTCTTTGTGAAAGCAGAAAAATGTGAATTTCACCAACCATCTGTCACTTTTTTAGGGTTTGTGCTCGAGGGCGGGCAGGTGAAGCCAATCCGAAGACAAGATAAAGGCAGTTCTGGACTGGCCGACACCTGAAAACCGCAAACAGCTTCAGAGATTTCTTGGTTTTGCAAACTTTTACAGATGCTTCATAAGGAATTACAGTCAAACAGCTCTACCTCTCACAACTCTGACTTCTGTGAAGAAGACATTTCAATGGACACCTGAGGCCCAGAACGCTTTTGATAAATTAAAAAACCTGTTTTCCAGAGCACCCATACTTATCCAGCCAGATCCCTCTAAGCAGTTTATCTTAGAGGTGGAATGCATCTGACTCCGGTGTTGGAGCTGTTTTATCTCAGCAATCTGACTCAGACCAAAAACCTCATACCTGTGCTTTTTTTTCACGTAGACTCTCACCAGCGGAGCAAAATTATGATGTTGGAGACCGAGAACTTCTTGCCATTAAACTCACCCTGGAGGAATGGAGACACTGGCTCGAGGGGGCCGAGCGTCCAGTATTGGTTTGGACAGACCACAAAAACCTGGCTTATCTTCAATCGGCAAAACGATCCAACCCACGTCACTCTAGATGGTCATTATTCTTTTCCCGTTTCAACCTCATTATTTCTTACAGACCTGGTTCCAAGAACGTCAAGCCCGATTCTCTCTCTCGTCTGTACTCCACTGATCAACCTGAGACACCCGAGCCTGTTCTTCCTGCCTCCTGTACTGTTGGAGTCGTTTCCTGGGAGATCACTGATCTCATCAACTCTGCCCTAGCCTCTGAACCTGACCCAGGTAACGGCCCTCCAAATAAAACTTATGTTCCATCTTCCATCAGATCCCGACTGATCCAGTGGATGCATGCAGCTAAATTTTCCGCCCATCCTGGAGTGAGCAGAACCATTGCCCTCATTACAAGACGTTTCTGTTGGCCATTACTACACAAAGACGTTAAGGAGTACGTTTTGGCATGTCCCATCTGCGCCAGAAACAAGACCTCTCATCAACCACCTTCTGGCGTGCTGCATCCTCTACCTGTTCCAACCCGTCCTTGGTCACATATCGCCGTAGATTTTGTCACAGGTCTCCCGATTTCCAGAGGTATGTCCACCATTTTAACCATCGTCGACCGTTTTTCCAAGGCCTGTCACTTAATTCCCATCAGGAAACTTCCCACGGCTTTCCAGACGGCCCAACTTCTCGTGAAGCATGTTTTCGGACTCCATGGTATTCCACAAGAAATCCTCTCTGACCGCGGTCCTCAGTTCATCTCACAGGTCTGGAAAGCTTTCTGTTCTGCGTTAAACTGTAAGTCCTCCCTCACCTCTGGTTATCACCCACAGTCTAACGGGCAGACGGAGAGGCTGAATCAACAACTAGAGTCCACTCTCCGCTGCCTGACATCTAACAACCCTACTGACTGGAGTCAGTTTCTGACCTGGATCGAATACGCCCATAACTCTTTAAGATCTGCTTCTACTGGTTTATCCCCGTTCCAGGTTTCCATCGGTTATCAGCCTCCACTCTTCCCTGCAGACGAGAGAGAGATATCAGTCAGATCAGTCCATCACCACATCCGCCGTTGTCAGCGTATCTGGAAGGACACCATCACCACCCTCAACCGCTCATCTGCCTCCACTAAACGCTTCGCTGACTCCAAAAGACGTCCTGCCCCTGACTATACCGTAGGCCAAGAGGTATGGTTATCAACACGTGACATTCCCCTCAAAGCCATGTCTAAGAAGCTGTCACCCTGGTTCATCGGCCCATATAAGATAGCTCAGATTATCAATCCCTCTGCTGTCCGCCTGCACCTACCACCGTCTCTTCGAATCCACCCCACGTTTCATGTTTCCCAGATCAAACCTGTCATCTCAAGCTCTTTGTGCCCACCATCCGACTCCCCACCAGCCACCCTGGACATCGACGGCCATCCGGCCTACACAGTTCGCCGGATCGTGGACTCCCGTCGGCGAGGTCGCGGATGGCAGTACCTCGTCGACTGGGAGGGCTACGGTCGGGAGGACCGCACCTGGGTTCCTGGTTCATACATCCTCGATCTGTCCCTGATCGAGGATTATGAGAGGTCCCTGCCGTCCACTTCCTCGGGACCGCCAAGAGGCGGTCGTTGAGAGGGGGGTACTGTTGGGATCTGGAGATGTACCACCTTTCTCCAGCAGAGTGCGCTGTGGGTCTCCTGGGCTGGAGCCCTCCAGCACACCTGACGCTCATCAACCCATCAGGAGACCTACCTACATAAGCAGCAACCAGACCTTCCTTCGACGCCGCAGTGTTGACCTTAGTTTGGTTAGCAACCTGAGCCTCTGTTACCTGAAAGAATCTAAGTTGTCTCTAAGGGAGAAAACTGGTTCTAACCTTCCTCTGTTCTTGCTCACAGGAAACCTGTCTCTGGGTGAGCTTAACCTGCCTTCCAGCCCTGGTGAGCCAAACCTGAAGATTCCTATTTGGATTTCCCCTGCTGCTCTCTGTGAAGGGCTGGAAACTCTGATCAAGGTCTGCCATTCAAAGTCAGAAGCAAGACGCTGCAGCTGCTTGTGTACTCTGCTGAACCAACAGTCTCCGGACACAACGGTTCCCTCTCTCACAAGAGAAGCCTGGACCCCGTCAAGGTAGAATCAGAATTATCTAAAGGACTCTTTAATCATCTGCCTGCCCAGCTAATCAAACTATCATCTCTGCAGACTTCAGTGAACCCAACCCGGACCTGTTCCAGATCCAGTTCATGTTTTTTGTGTCAACATCTTTAATAAACTCTGTTAAACTTTTACCCAGCCTCCGTTGTGTTCTGCATGTGGGTTTGATATAAAACCAATCATGACAATATGTTTCATTATTTTATATTTCTGAGGCTTAAAAGCTACAGTTATGATTACATTAAAATTACCCATATTCTTAATATTTATATTAAGATTTTAGAAAAGAAATTTAAAATTTTTACCAGTTGAGAGATTCCCTGAAGCATGAACGCTGAATCTCGATGCTTGTAACGAATTCCACCCTTTTTATTCGAGACAGGAGGCGGGGAAGTAATAAACTGATCCATCAAGTTTTGTTCAGTTGCTAAATCTTCTGTGGAAAGAGCTGTTTTTTGTTGTTGCTCATTTACCTCCGGTGACTTCCTTGGAACTTTTATCTTCTAGACAAAAAGTTAACTTAGTTTCTTTAGAGAGGTTATGCAATCATAATCTACCTGTATGTACTTCTGGAACTGTTTGTTCTCTTGTCTTTCAGTTGCCTATGAGATCATGTAAGATTTTATCATAATTCAACTGTTTAACCATTTCTATCTCTGTGCTGTTACATTTTGAGGCAATGGAACCAAGTAGAGCAAAAAGCTTTAAATAATTAGAAGATGGTCAACAGTCCACGAACCTTTATTAAGTTTTGAAAAGATAAGTTCGGTATATGTATTATATGTTTATGGCTGATTTTACCATAATTGTGTTTTAGGTGCTTAATGCTACAACTGAGCTTGACCCTTTTTTGTTGACAGAACTGCTGTATACTTGATTATTTTCATTCAAAACTTTTTTTCTTCAGTCTCAAATAAAATCAGTTTTTGCTATCAGTGTGAAAATTTGCTCTCTCCAATATATTTGTTTTACTTTTAAAGTTGTTTTCCTCTTTCAGATCGCATTATTTGTTCTGAATTTAATAAAATCACAAAAATGCATCCATAGAAAGTGAACATATCAGAAACCAAAATATTGACTATATGCTAAAGCGTTTTAAAGAGAGAATATATGGTCGATGTTTAGACTTTATTTGGTTTTCTGAAAGTAAGAAATATTCCTGTATTCAGTGATGTCCCTCACAAAAAAACTCGCTTTCATTTTTCTTACACTGAAAAATTAAATCTGAATTTCTGTGGTTGCTTGTATAGTGGCTTAAAATCCTTGGTTATTTACAAGTATTATGGGAATAAATATCTAGAAGACATATTTCTGTGGAGATCTGAATGTTATCCTTGCTTTTGATATTTATCCGTTTCATCCCTGGTTCTGCACCGGCCTGCATCATTCCTCAGACAGGGAACTCATTCTTTTAATGCTGTTCCATGTCACTGGTTCTAGCAATAAAAAGAAAGGAGTTGAGGTGGATCACTGTAATGCATAAAGCATGAACATGACTGTGATTATTAGCATTAGTGTAGAAATTATTTTTCAACTTATTCTTATTTAAGAAACAAAAAGAAAAAGCTCATTTTAGCCCAAACCATAGCAAGGCGTAACAGAGCAGCAATACAGGTTTACCAACCAATGTCTTTTAGCTCATCTGTAAAAACATCTGTTAAAGAAATGGTATATAGGAAGGAATATGGGTTGAGACATGCTGTATGGGTGACAGTTAAGGTAATAAAAGGAAGAGGAGGAGGTTTTAGTTCTTTAGAACGCAGTAATACAAGAGGAAGAATTAATTACACTTTTCATTGTGCATACAAATCTCTTCCAATCAAATCCACCGCCTGCTTTGAACAGGAAGGACTGGATTTTTCCGCCTATATATCCTTAGTTGCCCAATGAATCTTTAATAGTAAGGAAGCATAAACGTTATTTTAGTTTTTTTAATAATTTTATATAACATTGAGTTCCTCGCTGCTGAAGTGATTCAGCACTGCTTTTTGCTTTCCACATGATTATCATTGTTGACCATAGTATTTATGCATGGATCCGTTATATAAAAGTAAAAATCATATCACATGACAATATTACTGACTTCTACAAAAAATATCCTAAAATGAAATTGTTATTTTACTAGCTTATTTTGTAATCATTTTTACATTCACTTCTTGTATTCCATTGTCATGAGCTACAGCACCTTATAAATTAATTATAAGCTAATCTTGCAGATCGAAATCCCTAATAAGGGTTACTAAAGAAAATACTTACATTTTTACACTATTAGATACATTACTGTATACATTGGATTGTGGGTTTGGTCTGCAAGAATGGTTGTTCAGATAACTTTGT
Source organism: Cyprinodon diabolis (assembly GCA_030533445.1). Classification (NCBI taxonomy): domain Eukaryota; kingdom Metazoa; phylum Chordata; class Actinopteri; order Cyprinodontiformes; family Cyprinodontidae; genus Cyprinodon; species Cyprinodon diabolis. Next base: position 42,000,634 of record CM060075.1, on the reverse strand, counting down.
GGTTCATTATGCTTTTTTCCTTTTTTGTACCGGCTCTGAGGTGTGTTTAACATCGGTAACATGAAAGTGCTTTAATGTCTGCTGTCGTAAAATTTAGATTTCTCTTATTTCATATATTAATATATCCTATTAACTCACTATTAAAGTTTTCACTCAGTATGTTTCACCTGCAAGGCCACACTATTCTCTGCATGAGGGTCTTAGTAGACCAGACATAGCTTCTTCCCATAACAAACCGGATTCTTTCTTAAGATTTATTCATAACATGTTACTGTTAACCAAAGTGTCTAATTTGTTTTTAACTGACTACTTTCCATTGTTATAAGTAAGGGCAAACACATGTTGCTCAGACAGAACAGGAATACTGTGCCATAAGGGCTGTATGATGAATTGTTCTGTCTTTGCAAAGATATGATAAATAAAGTGCCGACTGAGTGAAATCCATCGATCTGCATTTATTTAACTTGGGTGAATAGTTGAATACCTGTTTCCTACTACATTTCTCTACAGCATCTTTGTAAACACGCCTTGCTTTCACTGGAAATCAATAAACGTTGACATGTTTCCCAAGAAAAACTCCACAATTTCTGACTTGCAGCTTGGCTTTTAAGTCAACACCCAGAATTCTCATGAATTCTGAATATACGGCATAGTGCTACTTAAGATTTAGGTCAAAGAAGAAAATTCACTTAACGAAATTTACTGTAAATTAACACGTATTAAACATAGGAACTGGCTCTTTACAAAACACAATGCTTATGCCAAATATGTAATTGGAAAATAAAAATAATTTGGTTGTATGATGTTTAATCTTATATCCTCTTATGATGACTGTAACTTAAGTAGATTTCTAATTGTTTTATGCACTTATAATTCATGTTTTATTGTTTCCCCCTGATTGAACAGGTGAAAACTTCTTTACTCTTCATAACTTCATTGGCCTCAATTCACTAATGACCAACATTAGAAGCCTTTGTCTGCTTTCGCTGTCTGAGCACAGGAAGGTGAATGTGTGTTTGGGTGTATGTGTGAAAAGTAAAGGCTCTGTTGTTCACACACAATTTTGGCTGCTTGACAAAACTCCTGGGGGGATTTCTGTTAACTTTCCTGCTAAGCATAAAACACTATCTATGATATAAAACTAGTGATATTTCTGGATTTTTGCACATTTAAATTCAAACGTTCCATTGAGCAAAAATTGGTTGAAAAGACAACATGATTTATGTCCAAACAAAGTCTTTGGTTGAAAATTGAAAGTGAAAAGCTATAATTTTAAGGTCGTTAAAAAGACGATGAAAACCCGCTCCATTTCAAATGATGCAGCTCATCCTCATCCTAACTGACCATTTATAACTGAAACTTGCAACCTTACTAAATACGACCGAACAATATGCCATGTTTCTTCTAACACAAAACCATCCCTGTCAAATTCTGGATTTGAAAATAAGGGACATTTCACAGCATCCCTGTGAGCTTTTTTGCTCTCCCAATCAAGCTTTGTCAGAACTTGCTATTATACTTCATTTACCTGATGTCTTTTAGCCACTTTGGTAATTTGCTTGTCATCAACATCTTTCTCCTTCTCCCTCTTTCGTTTCCTATTTTGAGCTCCTGATAGCTTCTGTTTATGAGTCCACTGCTTGTCCATGTAAACCGTGCTGCTGCTCAAAGAATCACATGTTATAAACATAGAAATGCAAAATGGAATTATTTTTTTCGACTCATCGCCCCCTGATTATATACATATATCTCAGAGTTCCTCCTTTATAAGCATTTTCACTCAGATTTATGGATATAAATACTTTATTATTCCATCAAATGAATAAATGTTATAATGAAAGAAAATAAAATATATAATAAAAATGCTTTTAGCCTATTTGTCATTTATTTTTTGAGGCCCTATTTCCCAAGATTTTGTTTTTAGCAAAATATTTACTCCTTAATTCATCCATTCATTTAAGTTTGCATCATAGTTTTCATTTTGTGACCATTTTATTTTGTAAAGCTACTTTTATGGATCTTTATTTTGCCTATTAATTCTCATTTCTTTATTTAAATGAAGGGGACATAGATTTCTCTGCCCTGTTTGTTTAGAGCTTCAACTCAAGTTGCAGATGGATGTAGTGCGATGCTGAAGGACTGGGACACCATGGGAGGGTTCACTGAGCCCATGCTTTGACTACATGTGTAGAACGGCCAAGGTCTTGCTGATGTATGGGAACAAAAACACCAAACACAAACCAAAATAATAAACCTTTACAGACTGTTTAGAAGTTTTTATGCTGACATATAGTTGTGCAAAAGGTTTATAAATAATTGTTGAATGATACATGGAAGGTTAATGGCTAATTGCTCAGCTTGTGAGAAGCAATTGGTGTTTGTGCATGTTGCTACAGTTTGTTGGCCACATATTATGCTTAAAAGCATTTTTCCCTTTTTAAGACACTTGCAGAGACCAAAGATGTATAAAGTTGAAGGAAGTTGGGCACAAAACACATGTTAGTAAGACAGCAGGTAAACATAAAAAGATCACCAACCTAAAAGTCATACCTGTTTGAGCTCTGTAGGATGTGAACCTTTTCCAAAACCTGGGAAATAAAGCAGTCAAGTTGAAAAGATTGAAGCCATTGTTCCCTAGAGAGTCAGTATTAGGAGACCCTACTGTTGGTTACTTTGAAATAAGCTTCTTGCTATAAATCCTTACAAAGGCAGAAATCTGCCCCTTTAATTAAATAGCTGGATTAAATGCAATATAAAATAAAAAAAAATAAAAGTAGTTTAAATGAAGAAAAACTGGAAAAAGTCCCATAAATATGTAGCTTAAATGCATTTCATCTCCAAATGAAATCCCTTTGACAAATAAACCAACGTTTTTCATAAATATCTATCGCTTAAAAAAAGTAACATTTGAAATATAAGATTAAGACAAAATAAACATTAAATAATGTTTTGTTATATGTTTTTGTTTATTTTATTGGGACATTTGTTGATTTGGTGAAATGTTTATTAGTAGTTTTTTAAAAGTTCATACCTTTAATAACTCAATTTTGTATTTAAATGAACAGCTCTACTTCCATTACAAAGAAACAGATGGAAACATAGCAAATAAATTCACATAGTTCTAAAGAAAATATGTTCTCACTAAATGACACTCCCTTCCAAATAATCCTTAGTAACCGTTACGTACTCTAAGGATCCTCCCATTTAATGCTTTCTGAACATTTATAAATGGAGGTTTTCAAGAAAATACAGAATTCTGCACTGGGAACCAAGCTGAGAGGTAAGAATTCAATGGTTCTTGATTTATCATCATTATTCATACAGACAAAATAATAATGAGTAAATATAAGTAAATATTTCATTAATGATGCAATTTTATTAATAGATTTACTATTTTAACTGATATTTACACACACACACACACACACACATATATATATATATACATATATATATATATATATATATCAGTATATCGGTTTGTCAAGAACAATACAAAAAACATTTGGTAGCAACTTTTTTTAATGTATGAAAATATAATATTCTTGAATGCATATTTCTAATTGTGTATATTGCAAAGTTTTGTTGAATTTGACAAATTATAATGTTTTTATTCCAGCAGAGACAAGATTCATTTGTCAACATGAATCTCCTTGTAAAACTTTTTTTGTGTAAGTATTCTCCCCATTAAAATTATTTGATGTCGACATCAAAGCACTTGATATCCGAGATTTCTGACCTAAGTAAATTTAAAAAATACTCTGCTATAGCTGTTTTTTTTTTTTTTGCTTTCTCTTTTTTATGTGATTTATGTTAAATAGATAATTGAATTAAAAGTATATCAGTAATTTGACATCCTACTCTCCTTCTTTTAAACCTCCAGTTGGCTTTGGCTTGCTCATTGTGTTTTACCTTCATTGCTGCGCCGTCAGAAAGGAGATAACTATCGCTGAATGTTTGAAGGATCCTGACTACAATGAGCTACTGGAAATAGCAGAGAACGGCCTGTCAAAGACAGACAACCCTCGTCATGTTGTTATTGTCGGAGCTGGTATGGCTGGACTGACAGCGACAAAGCTGCTGGAAGATGCCGGACATAGCGTAAATTAAACATTGAAAACATTCAGACTAACAAAAAGCCATGTATTGTAACCCCCTAAGTCTGTGAGCATTTTTGTCACCGTTTTAAAGTAATGTACTTTTCATTGACAGAACCTACAGCATGAACTTCAGATGCTGACATTTTAATGATAGAAAGTGATGCTGCATGAGAACAGCTGTGCATAAGTGATTCTGCACACAGAGGCATTGACCTTTCTCAAATACTAAACACAACTCTGTAACCTTAGCAGTTAACACAACTAACATGAGTTTTCTTTAGGCATTTAGCTACACCACAGCTCGGGTGTAGAAAGGCTTGTATAACTTATACAAAACTATTTTATAACTTGGTGCTCAATGTTTTCAAATGATTTTTAATTAAACTGCATTTATTTACTGATCAAGGTCACCATATTGGAGGCCAGTGGTCGAGTTGGGGGACGAGTGGAGACCTACAGGAATAAAGATGAAAAGTGGTATGCAGAAATAGGGGCCATGAGATTTCCCTCATTTCACAAGTAAGTTTGAAAAAATGCCTAATTTCCTTGATTAGCTTATTCTAGATTTGCACTATGAAATTGTATGACTTATATAAAAGCTGCATTCCATTTTTGATTTGCAAGCCTAATTCAGGTACCCTCCAGATTACATCTATTAAAAAGTTTTCTTTTTTGCATTTAATTATACTTCCAGAGCGCACATTTGAATGTAAAACACATTAAGTAATTGACTATAAGTTTAATGATTTAACTTAAGTTCAGTGACATACTGTATGTGAACATCCAACATAAATAAGACTAGAAAAATTATATAATATAATATTAATATGGCCAGGTTTTTTTTTTTTTTTTTTTTTTTTTTTAAACAGTAGTTTGGATCGTATCTTTTCTTCACTTCAACTTCAATATTCAACCTCATCCTGAATATTTTCCCTTTGCAACTTAAATGTTATGAATACAATGACATTTTTACTGATTCTTCTTTTAACACATTTCCCAATAGGATAGTTTTTGCCTTTGCTAAAAAGCTGAATGTGACGTTCAAGAACTTCACTATGGATGACGACAACACATATTACTTTGTCAATGGGGTGAAGAAAAGGAATCATGAAGTGAAGAAAAATCCTGACATTCTGGGGTACAATGTGACGAAAGAGGAGAAGGGGAAGTCAGCTGAACAACTGTTGGAGCAAAGTTTGCTTAAGGTGCGACAACTCAAGTGAAACAATCTAAGCTATACTGAAGAAATGGCTGCTGGGTTCTTCTAAAGATTTTATTGAGACTAATAGTAAAGTAAGAATATCAGACAAATATCAGTGAAATTGGACATGGAAAAAAGATTATAGACAGCTTGAGCTTATCTAAACACATATGAACTGTCAATTGTTTTTTGAAAGTAAGTTATTTTAGCATTTTTATAGCAAGTCAAGATAAGTTCTAATGTTTATGTAATCTGGCCCAATGCATGTTTTCATTGCTGAAAATCATTTGTTTTTTTCAGATCTATGGTAAAAAAAAATTAATCAATTTTAAATGCTAAGAGATTAGATTTTATTACTGAGCTACAAATAAAATATGCATGGTAGAGTTTCAAAGTTATGATTAAAACTTCATTTGAATTCCATGCAATAAAGATTTGCGACTTTGAAGTCAAATTCAAACCAAAGATCAACAAATCTTGGAAAGGCATTTTTATCTACTATGTAGCTTTTCTTCATAAACAGAGAAAGGGAGAAACATATATATATATATATATTATTATTTTTTTTCTTTTCAATTGATTTGTCAGCAGAAATTATGAAGTCTAATTTTTCTTCTGTTACATTGATTAAAACAATCTTGTTTTTGGTTTTGTAGGTTAGAAACGACATAGAAAATGGTGGCTGTGATATAATACTGGAGAAATATGACAGATACACTGTAAAGGTAAAAAACAATTTCATGATGTTTTGAAAGTAAGAAAGAAATGCATTTAACAGAGATGCACAGAGATATACAACCATGCACACACTCATATCTAAGGACAATTTAAAGAAGCCAATTAACATTCATGTTTTTGGATTGTGGGAAAGAGCCAAAGTACCAGGAGAAAGCAAACACATGCACTGGGAGAATATGCAAAATTCCTTGCAGAAAGACCCCAGGCCAGGAAGCTAATCCAAAATCTTCATGCTGCAAGGCAGCAGTGCTACAAACTACACTACCGTGTAGCCAACATAAAGACCTCTGCCTCTGAATTAGGATTTTAGACTCCCACCTTGGTTTAGAAAAGTATTTCTTTGGTTTATGTCAAGAAACAAAACAGTGGATCTTATAAAAAAAAACCCAAAGGTACTGAAATAAATAATGAAGAAAGTTATTCAGAACTCTGATCCCAACTAGGAAAACGTGGTTGAAAAGAAGAAACGATTTATATCCAAATGACGTCTACATTTGGTTGAAATGTGAAAGTTGAAAAGCTGTGATTTTCAGATCCTTGAATTATCCAGTATTCATGTAATTTCAATGTCTACTATTGGACAAAAGCAGGACAAAATCAAACTGAACAAACACAGCCCAATTTTTTATTATTTCTGAACTAAATCAAGGCTATAGCAGACCGATCAGATCTAGCCTACAAACCAATGTCAAAATGACGTATGGTCTTTCGAAGGTAATACTAGAAGGAATTTCCGTAATTTGTTAAGCCTAATGATGACAAAAATCTGTTTTTATTGTGATATTGTATTAAAATGGAATGAGCTAAATAATGTATAGTCTTATAAGTAATCAGCAAAAACAATTACTTATGTTAAAACAATGAAATCAATGTGCTGAACAAGCTTTTTGTATGTTCTCTTCTGCTATTTTGACCATATTTAATGTTAAAGAGCAAAAAGTCTTCCTGCTTTTTAGTTCAAATATATATGTTATTAAGACAAAAACCTCCTGAAAATTTGGACTTGATTGCTATTTATACAGCAAATTGTAAGAGGTGTGCTAATTATTTTAAGCTCACTCTGCCACAGTTAGTATCCCCTCTGTAACTTTGCTATGTAAGAGCAGTCAACTCAGAAATTTCAGATGTAATTAATCACTATAAAAAATATAAATTTGCAGTAGAAAGTTAATTTGTGATTTAAAAAAATGGAGATTGATTTAACAAATAATGATTTTAATATGTAAAAATAAACAGAAACGTCCTTTTAAAGGCACTTTCAATGTATATCAATAAAACAAAAGTCCAGGTTAAGCCTTAAAGTGTGTTTCTCCATCAGGAATATTTAAAAGAAGTTGGAAAGCTTAGCAACGAGGCCATCAGGATGATAGGAGATCTACTTAATGAGCAGAGCCTCATGTACACAGCCTTCACTGAGATGCTCTATGACCAAGCTGACGTCAATAATTCTGTTTGGTAAGCCTTAACAGCTGGATAAAATCCATCAAAATAATATTAACTATGAGACATTTTCATACATATGTTATTAGGAAAGAGAGTTATACACATTTCTGTTATTTTGGATCTTATTAATTTTGGAGAACTGTCTAGATGTTCTAAACTACTATTGATATTTATCTGTGCAAATAATCTATATCAGTCATGATATAACACAATCTTTTTGATTTGAAGGTACCAGGAGGTGGATAATGGCACGGAGCAACTCCCCAATGCTTTTCTTAAGGTCCTTTCCACTCAACCTAATTTAAATGCTACCGTTCAGTCTATCAACCGTAAAGAAAACGGTGTCGTTGTAGCATACATGGAAAACCAACAGCTCAAACACATTAAAGCAGATTATGCTCTGGTCACAACTACTGCCAAAGCTGCTCTTTACATGGACTTTGATCCACCCCTTACTGTTAAAAAGATGGTGGCATTAAGAACAGTTCATTATGACAGTGCCACCAGAATCACTATGACGTTCAGTGAAAAGTTCTGGAAGACAGATGGCATCAAAGGGGGAAAAAGCGTGACAGACCGACCCTCTCGTTTCATCTACTACCAGAGCCACGATTTCCCGGAAAACCACACTATTGGAGTGATCCTAGCCTCCTATACCTGGTCTGATGACTCCAGCCTCTTCCTCAGTGCCAGTGATGAACAGCTGAAAGAGGTGCTTCTCAGAGATTTAGCTGAGATCCATGGTCCCCGCGTCAAATCCCTCTGTACCGGTATTCTGGTGAAGAAATGGAGTCTCGATCCATATAGTTTTGGTGCCTTTGCACTTTTCACACCTTATCAACACAGACAGTATGCTGATGAGCTCTTTAAGAATGAAGGCAGGATTCATTTTGCTGGTGAGCACACAGCCCTCCCTCATGCTTGGATTGAAGGGTCTATGAAATCTGCAATCAGGGCGGCTCGGAATATCAATGATCATGCAACGCAGCATTTGGATTCAAACCAAGATAGAGATGAGCTTTAAACTTTAATGGTGAAAGTTTGGGCTACTGTATTACATGATACAAACTTTCAGAGTAAAGTTACAGAATACTTCAGCTTTCAGTAACATTAATTAGATTTTGGTAAACTTTTTTTTACTTATACGATGTGTGGTCAAAGGAAACAAGAAGATTTAGCAAATACCAAAATCACATTAAAGGGAAATAGTTCCTTTTTCCTACATTGCAAGCCCAGAAGTCATGTAATACCTTGTGGGGAAATGTATATGGCTCTCTAGTTTGCATGAATCTATGGATATCTATCAATATTCTCTTTTTTTAGTGCTACTGCAGACCATGACAACATCTACAGTGTAACTTTCAACTATTCTTTGATAAACATTTTACAAAATGCAAGGCTGTACAGTTGAATGATAGTTTTTCCCAACAAATATATCTCCTCTTTGTTCAGTTGTTTAAATAAAATTTTATTAAAATGTCTGAACCAATAAACACAGGTGTAAATGTAATTTCTTGTCCGTATTCAAACAGCAAAACACAATGCTGACCTTAAAACAATTGTTTTCCAGTATTCTTTCTCCCATTGTTCAAATTCATGCTGTTTCACCCTGATCGCCTCCATCGATTTAAACAACCATGCAGTAGATTGTTTAACATGAGAATTTGTATAATCATTTTGTGTATAGACACATTTAAAAACCAATACTCTGGCAAAAAGAAAAATCAAACAAAAAAAAATCCTACTGCCAATGAGGTAAACACAATCCAAAATAAGCAAACTGATATGCTAAATATAAGCATTTAATTTGTTTCTTTATAGTATTTTAATAATTTATGTGAAAAATAAATAAAAACATTAACTGGTGAGAATTCTAATGTTACATCAGATGAGTAATAAGAACTATGATGCATAAAATAATAAGAAAACTGTAATAATACAATACTGTTAATAAAAAGGATTAAATAGCACTTAAGAAGATATTTAAGACAACTCTTAATGTGTGTCTCCTTTAGTAAGCAGTTCTGAAGGAAACACTTTAGAATATCAGTGATTCTACAGCACAGATGAGATTTTGGCTCAGGAGGAGGAAACAAGTCATGACCTGTGGCAGGACTCAGTTAATCATCAATTATCTCTGACACATATAAGCAAATTATGTTTTACAACCATCAAACTTGTAGCAGTATGTCCAAATACCCACTTTTTGAAATGACTTGAAAGTCGTACTCATTGGATATAAAATACTCTGGAAAGAAGAAAGTCACACTGCAAAGAAGGAAATATAAGTCATTTTGTATAAAAAATAAGTAGATTTTTTTCTTGAATTAAAAAGGTAAATAAAATACTTTGCTTTTGGAATAGGACAATTTAGATTTAAAATAAGAAAGAAAAAAAAACGCAGTCTCTTATTTCAAGTGTATAATATCAATTTATCATATTTTAAGTGTAAAAATACTCATTCCATAAGCAGATCATACCTACTAATCATTACTAGTAGGTAAATAATTTAATAATGTACCTAATTAAAGGTAAATAAACTTAATATAAGACATTTTGACTCTTTATGTTGTTTTGTAGTGCATAAGTTTCTCATAATTATTCTGTAGAGACCAACCTGAAAGGACTATAGAGCTATAATGGAAACAAATTATTTTGCAAAGCATTGCCAAACACATTTCAGCTCCTAATTATTAAATAATGTTGAATAACGACCAGTTCCCTTTTAATCATTTAACAATAATGTCCCAGTTTCTGTTTTCTAGGGTATGCATACTGACCCTAAACCTAGGAAATATTTTCAAATTGAAAATATAAATTTTTTAATCTACACTAATAGGTAAAATTAAACTGTGATCATATTTACTCTGAAGTGGTTGTTTATTTCTAACAATGGGGAAAAAATAAATAAATCAAAGTTCAATTTATTAAAAATAACAAAAGATCTCTGCTCCAGGAGGAATTCTTCCATTTTTATAGTTGGAAGCAAGTCTAATAAAAATGCTGCATTTAATGCTTATTTTGCATTATTACTAATAATAAGTTAACAACATGTAGAGACGTCCCTCGGAAAAGGAATGGTTGAAAAAAATAAATAAATTTAAAAAAAAAACATTTGCATCCTTGAAGAATTACCTTTTTGGACACAGTTTAGTGTTTTAGCTCTTCATATGCAGCAGCTTCTTTACATGTCTGCCTAAAAAATGCTCCAGGCATCTGACGTTAATCCAAAATGCTGCTGCCCACATCCTCACTAACTGTACTAGCACATCACCCCAGTCGTTACGCTGACTTCCTCTATCTCCGAGAATAGACTATAAATGGCTTCAGCTAGTCTATAAATAGCTTCATGGCTTAGCACCAAAAAATATTAGACTTGTCAATGAATCAAGAACCCAGACATCCCAGGTGTTCTTGCTCACTGCATACCAAAAACCAAACATGAAGAAGCACCTTTATAAGTTCTCATGTTCCACTAGCCTGAAACATAATTCCTGCCACTGAAATATGCTGCATAAATAAAATTGCCTTGCATTGCCCTGCCTATATATAAAAACATGGGACAATAATTAAAATGTGATTTATTAAAGGTGAAAAAACTGTCCCAACACTCCTGACTAGAAAAAACTAAATACTCCTTAAACCTAATAACTGTATATGTCACTCGTTGTGGAAAGACCTACCTTTTAGCATTTTTGATATCATTTATTAATCCTTACATTGTTTTGCAGTAAATTTGGCCCTCCTGTTATTGAAAAGAGGGCCCACCAAGGGGTTCATTTGGGACTGGGGGATAAATACATTATCGTTATTTGGTAAAATCATTGAACTTAATTTAATTGAAAATCTGCAGTTCAAATACTGTCCACCAGGGAGCCATGTTTAGTCAGAGCAGACAAAATGATGCAACAATGCATCAGAAAAAACAGCAGATGGTAGCTCTGAGCCGTAGGTTCTGTAAATAGCGTTTGATTCTATTGCATTACCTGCTTTTCCTGTTGGCCCTGGAAACTTCATCAACAAAATGTCTTTGTCAAAAAAAAGAAAAGCAGATAGAGTGTCCAATTTCTTAAGAAAATTGTCATCTTTCTATATGTTCACTTAGGTGAATGGAAAACCTGTGTGCCTTTTATTACTGGAGCAAATTTCAGAAGTTAATGAATAGAATATTTGTTTTTTTTGTGAAAATCAGCATGGTGAAAAAAACAACAGCTTGCACAGAGAACTGAGAAAACAGAATCAATGTGCCTTTTAGATTCAGTGGACGACCAGTTGATCTACTTAAAGTTAAGAGTAAAGTTTAGCAATGTTGATCCATTGCAGCAGCTTTCAAAACAAACCAGCATTTGTATGTTCACTATATCAGGAATCCAAACAATATGAGGAAAAGAATGTAAACACAGTTTAACAACCATAAGCACAGTAGGCAATTCCTTATGTATGTTTTCAATCCTGCATTCAGCCATTTTTGGCCTAAAGTGCTTATTTTCTTTGCTAGTTATGTAGTTAGTTTGCTGGTTATTTAGTGTCCTGTCCCCTGTGTTGTTGTGAATACTGCACCATTGTAAACTTTAAATATACATTCCTATAGCACATGTTAAGGCTTGCAAGCAATTAGTTAACTCCTACATACCACCCTGAGGCAAGACCATTACTGCGCGTTTAAAGATCAACATGCTTCTTATGAAATCTGTTTTTGGGTTTCTAAGTATTTGTTCTGCCCTCATTATATTCAGCTGCTCTATCCAGCTTGGCACATAATTAATAGAAGAGTTGTTTACAGTTTCTACTTTATTCTCTTTATTCTTTAACAAGGTAAAGCCATACAGCATTCAATAAAACATGGTAACATGTTGAACTTATTTTAAGTCTACTTAAACTCAAAACGTTTGCAATCTAAGAACACTTCAAGTGTTCTAAGGAAAGCGTTTTGTTTCAAAATTACCTTACATTTAAAACAACCATATAGCTAAATAATGTTTGTCAGTTAGCTTCATTGGCCTAACAATTTATTAGCACAGTGGTAAACGCTTTTATTACAGTCAAGCATATTAAAAGTTTTTTTTTCTTTCTTTTCCCAAAACCCAATGAACCCACTGACAGACATTGTATACATCATAGCTTCAACATATATACCATTTTAAAGCCTTATGTAGGCCAAGACTTCACAAAGACATGTGACCTTCAGCCAGAGCATTTTACAATGAACTCCTAACAACTGCCACCTACAATCATACGTTTCAACAAACAGGGGGTTGGAGAAACCAAACAACTATCTATACACATAATCATCACATTTACTATACAAATATGTTAGATTAATTCACCAATGAAAGGAAATACCTGATCTGCAAAGCATTAGCTGTTAAATCTTGGTGTCTTTTGGACGAGTTACACAACGTACTTTCAGTTTGAAGTCCTGCAAAGGTTGCTCTATAGAAATACTGTACATATTCGGCAAAATATCTCATCTTTGACGAATAAAGCTAATATTGACAAAAAAGTTGCAGATTTGTGTCTCTGTGGACAAAGAGCAATAATTTTTTTAGAATTAATTTAGAAAATAAAAAAGCCGTTCATCATTTTCAAGGAACCCCGGCAAAACCTGTAAAAAGTTGTAAAGGGAAGATGTAGGTTATTAAATGTTCTGAATATACCTTCAGCTTCTAATATTTCAGATTGCACGTATGATAAAGTTTACCAATAATAAACCCCTTGATCCATTTGGAATAAATTCAAAAGTTTACAAAGAGCTTAACAAAAAAACGTACATTTTGGTTTGAAGTTAATACTGTAACATTTACCCTAAGACATAACTAGTTTAGCTGCACTAGTTGACAATAATCACGCTATAATCAAGAATCATAAATGAATCAATAATCAATGTCAGATCTCATGCTACATATACCAGCAAGTTTATTAAGGGGAAAACTTTGTTTATTTTAATAGCTTTTGTCTATGTTCAAATGAATTTAAGTTATTTGGAACTGAAAATGTTTATTAAAATTTATTATAATGTTCAACCTGTAATCATTCACTTCTCTTATTTTTGTGGTACATGGTTGTTTGTTTCAAATATTTTCGGAAATTGATCTATTAAATCTATCATCAGGGATGGATGGATGGATGGAAGGATGGATGTTGCAGTATTCAACTCAACTTTATTGTCAAATGTGCTACATGGTAAACATACAACACAGATGAAATTTCAGTCCTCTCAACCTCACGGTGCATAATAAAATATAAAAAATATATAAGGAACCGTAGCATAAAATAAAAATAGAAATAAAAACCTAAGATATAAAAATAAATATTTAAATATGTAAACAGTAGTGCGAATGGTGCAAATAGTGCATAGAGTAGCAGTCCTGACGTGGGGGAAGTAGTGGGGGACGGGGGTATCTCATGTTAAGCAGGGGAAACGGTATCTGACGGGGTTTAGAAGCCCATCAGATACCGTCCCCCCATGTTAAGAAGAGGGGAACGCTATCTGACGGGGTTCATAGGCCCGTCAGATAGCGTTTTCCCCCCTGATGTGATTTACATTAAGTTGCAATAAATTGCAAAACTCTCTGCAGGTACTTATCTTTGTCATCCACTCTATTCAGCTGGCTTTTGAAACACACGGCGAGAAGGTGGGGAACGGGTGGTGAGGGTTACGGGGGCGATAGTACCCTGTAAACCTCACCACCCTGCCATAGTTACTTTTACTAGTAACTAGTTACTTTTATTGTGGAGTAACTCAGTTAGTAACTCAGTTACTTTTTGGTCGAAATAGCTAGTAACTTTAACCAATTAATTTTTCAAAGTAACGTGCCCAACACTGTACAGTACCACTTGCTTCAATGCTGAAGTCTGGGTGTACTTCTACTGCCATTGTTCAGTCCATCCACTCCTACATTACCATATGGTATGCTGCTGCAACCACCAGGACTAGAGCAATAAACTGCAGCCAATTATATAATTCGTAGAGATGCTGATTTGCTACAATCTTCCTTCTCTTCAGTAATGTTAAAGAAAGGCTTTGTGTATGCACCCTGATGCCCTATCTCTCTGGTTCTTTTCCTGAAAAGACATCACTTAGAACAAACTCTTTAAATAACACTTCATAACTTATATGTATTAAATAACCAGGAGACATTACAACAGAATCTGATAGAAATTGAAATCTTACTCAGATCAGGAGAAATTGCTTAGAATGTACAGAAGGCAGCTGCTCACCTCTGGGCTCACCAGTTAAAAAGGCATTTTATACATGTCCAGTCTGCCACATCATTACATCATACATCATTAGCGGATGATTAGACATCCGCTAATGATGCCATGGATGATTAGACATCCATGGCTCCAGCCTTATCAAAATATTACACTTTGTTCTTAGCTGAAGGACAGCACTCTCATTCTATTTCCAAATCTTTGCCACAAACAACATGAAGATTATAACTGTATATCCAGACAGAGGAACTGTCCTAGTTACATTAAAGCATCAGTTCTGACACGCTACAGGCAGTCAATACCAAGGTGTAATAAACATACATATCTTCAGTGATAATTATTCTAACAGTAACTGTACACGTCCAGAACCCAGAGGTGAGATTGCTGATGACCCCTCCCACCTTGGACACTCCCATCCATCTGGCAGGAGACTGCAGCAAATCAGGACTAGAGCTTCCAACCACAAAAATGTGTTTTTTTTTTCATCTACAACAGCCTCTGGTCTGGGTTCCCCTACGGAAATTTTTATCGTTGTACATTGATGTATTGGCGTAAAAGACAAATCAAGCAAACAAACAACAACAAAAAAAAAAACAACAACTGCACCCCCCCCCTCAAATATTTTCTGACATCTGTATATATGTGTATTTCTTAAAGCAATTTTTATATTGTTGTTGTCTAGTAACTGCCCTACTGCTTTTCAAAACCAACCTCCATCTGTTTTTTCCAAATGTTGCATATTTGTATTACTTATGTCAACAGTATGTTTACTTGTCCATGTGTATCATTCTATAACTTAAACTAATTTCTCGTCTGTGTTAAATATTACATGGCAATAAAAATATGCATATTATAATGGAAGATTAAGTGTAGATCTTTTCTGTAAGAGCTTTATATGTCAGACAAAAATTTGGTATCAACAATTAGATAATCTAAACTAATTACGTGGAGCAGAATCAGGTACAACAACATTTATCAGTTTATCTCTCATGTCTTTTTTAAGACAGTGTCAGTTTGTGCCTCAGCAGGAGCCTCGCTGTTATTTCTAGAACTACAAATTAAACCTGCAATTTTATCGCCCCCACAAACAATGCAGACAGGAAGACGACCTCCTGACCAACATTTAACCTAAAAGTTGGTGTCAAACACCTGACAGTAAGAATTGGCCCTCAGTCATGGATATTATATCTCTCTGCATCTGTAAGTACTGAGTTCTATAAGCATGTTTTAAGTTGTTTTCTCCATTTTCACAGCAGATGTTTATCTCTTTCTCATGTTTCTACAGGCAGGAACATGTTTCTCCTGCTGGTTCTGCAAACTAAGCACAGCTGTGCTGCTGAAAGATCTGGTCAGTACTTTTACAGAGATATGTAAATAAATGAAATACTGCTGAAGGTTTATTTCCCAAACTTTGTGTAACCTTATTATTATGATACTATTATATGTTTAGTTTTAATCTAAAAGAAAGAACTGAGAAGGCCTACAGACAAAAGAAAAATTATATAAATGCCATTGCATTTCCATTGAAAATATTTTTTCTAATTCTTTTCAGATAAAGGTTTTCCTAACATCTTTCCTGACAGGCTTCAGTTCTTTGAGTATGAGGCTATAACTGTAAACTGTGAGCTGATAGATGGTTTAAACGCCTCAAAAGTTATGAGGAAATTCCATGAAATCAGACCAACAAGTTCTTTGGACCCCTGCAGCTCATTAGAACCTTTCTGCACGATTTATCCTGCCTTGGAAGCATACAGTGGAGAGTACTGGTGTGAAGATGAAGATGGTGGAAGAAGTAATTCTGTTAACCTTTCTATTACGGGTATGTCTTAACCCTATAATGCCAAATGTATCATATTTGATACATACAGTTTCTGAAATGTTTTGCGTCTGACAGCTTTTGCATAATTTAATGGTAAAAACTTTGCTCAAATTCCTATTGTACACAATCAGGTATACCTGAAAACAGAGGGCAGAAGACTACACAAAAAATAATCTTGATTTATCGCATAGTAATAAATTATTAATATGAAAAATATATTTTTCTTTTTTCTTTATACATATTTTGTTAAAAGGCCAAATAAGGACTTCAAACAAAAAAAAAAAAGTAATTTTCTGTTTTGTTTTATTCTTAGATCGGGCTTTAAAGGGTTAAATATATCTGAAGGAAATTGTCTACATAGGAAAAGAAACTAAAATCTATCGATTACATGTTCTTAAAATTTTCAACTGATTTAAATTAAATTTTTCCTAAATGTTAAGCTAAATTAAACAGCTTTTCGTTCTGTCAGATTACAGTTAAATCAAAGTTTATTGCTGACACATAATCTAATTTATCCTGTATTTGAATTTTTCAGTTGGATCTGTGATCCTGGAGGTACCGAGCCAACCTGTGAGGGAAGGATCAGACGTGACGCTTCCATGTATTCACCATGATACCAGACTGAAAGATAAAATGAAAACTGAGTTGAATTACATCAGAGATTTCTACAAAAATGGTCTCCATCTCATGACTTACTATATTACCAACATGACCATCCAGAATGTTACCAAGGCAGATGAAGGCTTCTACAGCTGCAGCATCTCAGGGGCAGGAGAATCTCCTGACAGTTGGCTGGCTGTCAAAAGGTCTGACAATACGCCAATGACAGGTTAGGCAGTAGTCTGTTGTTTTTTGTTTGTTTGTTCTGTTTTTTTTTTTTTTTTTTTTTTTTTGACCAAAATAAATATCCAAATATTTCATTTTGCCAGAATCCATCTGCATATTTCCTTTGTTATGATTTAACCAATAGTCTATTTTCTGAACCTACAGACTCTGGGTCCAACAGACTGCAAGCTGTTGATAAACCATTGACAGGTTAGTCTGTCTGTCTGTCTGTCTGTCTGTCTGTCTGTCTGTCTGTGTGTGTGTGTGTGTGTGTGTGTGTGTGTGTCTGTCTGTCTGTCTGTCTGTCTGTCTGTTTAATATTTGTCATCTACCTTTCAGTACCAAATGAGAGTCCTTCTATTCAGTCCAAACAGCCTAAAAATCTTCTTCTTGAGGCAACAGTGAGATTAGTCTTCATGACCTTGTTCTGCTTGGTGATTGCTCTGATTTATTACAAGAAACACAAAGGTAAGAGCAGATAAGAAGTTTATCTGTCTTTGCATGCTGCCGTCAGCATTATAAAAAAAAAAGAAAAAAATGTTGGGTACTGGACCAACAAAATGAATAAACAAATATAAAATAACCGGAAAGTAAATAAAAATATAGCATAGATGAAAAACAAATGAAAATTATATATAATTTATTGCAGAGTGTGATGGGTACTGTTTCAATATTTCATTTCTGATGGATTAGTTAGGAACTTTGGAAAATTATTATTTAGAACACTACTGTTAGAACACTACTGTTCTGGAGTATAACCTAATATTGTTAGTTTTCTTGTTTTTTTTTTCTGTACCTCTTTCTTTTTCATTGAAAGTTGTCCCTAAAAATGCAGGAATATAGTATCCCCTTAAAACTTGATCAGGGCCTCACTCAGTGGTTTCAGAACACCAGATACAGAGAAACTTACACAGATGTTATAAAGAGAAGAAAAATTACATCCAGTCTACATTTAGAGTATATGAAACCCCTTAAACCTACTAACTGGTTGTTTCTCTCTAATGTTTGCAATGAAAACTTTCTTTTATAACTGAGCATAAACGTTATAGAGCTATTGATGCAGTATTTCCAACCAGCTCCAAATGAAGCTTTTGCTAATTAACTCTTTAATGGATTAACTTAAAGCCACAATCTGATGGTCAGATATTCTCCTTCAGGATTTTCCTGGTGAAAAGTTTTATTAATTGTTGATCAAATAGAACAAACCTTTCAGATCCTAAAAAAAGCTGAACAGGCCCAGAACATCACACTGCTGCTAAGTGTTACTGTTGTTTGGACATTCATTTCCCAAACTGCAGTTTTAGTTTTAGGCCACATCTGATGTTAAACTTGAAGACCACTTTAAAATGTCAGCTGGTTCCTGTTGAAGTGATTTCTGAATTATATTAAACAGGCCTGGGGTCGGCGGCAGAAAATGAACTTCATTGTTAATCTCTTTCAGAATTTACCCATGGAGGAAATTAGCTATTAAGATGTATTCAGAGTGTTCAATAAGCTTTTGTGTGGTTATCAAATAAAATACTGTTATTCAGCTTCCAGTTTAATAATAATAAAAAAAAAAACATAACACATCAATAAAATCTGTTATTAGGTTATTTTTTGACAGCAATGTATGTTCTTTAAATGTTGGGGAAATGTTTCAAATCAATTACTGTGTTTATTTTGAAGGCATGAATCATTTTCTCAGGAATTATTCAATTAATTTAAACCAAATTATCTCTATATAAACAGTTAAACCTGAGATTCTAAACTCTTTCTTTTGCTTTATGAAACTTCATGATCAGACCTTTTCCTCTCTCGGATAAAAACAGAAGATCCTAACAAAGCTAAAGCAGGTCAGTAACTTAATATTGTATAGAAACTATTGCAAAATATGCAGTCATGGTTATATTACAGTTTATTTCCATTACTTTGTTACATTTCTTAAATCAGCCTCAACATTTGTAAAACAGTCGGTGCACTTCGCAATCAACAGTACAAAAAGCAAAACTCCACGGAAGTCTACTTTCACAACCCTTTGTTCATCTCTCAAAAGTCATCTGTCATTGAATATATCATTACCATTAGAATGATAAATCATTGTGACATTATATAATGGTTAACATATTGAAAGGGATGTTATGATGACTAGAGATCTTATGGCTTTTGTTATTTGTTAGTTATACTTTAGTGTCTGTAGATGATTAGTTGAAAGCGACTGGATGTCATGATGCTGGGGTAGGGTGTTAGTTTGTGCCTGTGTGTTTGTCCGTGACACTGGACAAGTGTTACATTTACGCTTTTACTGTTTTTACTGAAACATGCTGACAGACCATATTTTTGTGATAAATTAAGGAAAAGACAGAGCTGTATACAGGGTGGTTCTGGATCTGCAGGGACCATTGGATCTAGAACTGCTTCTAGCGACTGTTATGGCTCCTGTGCTAAACATATAATAATTTTTTTATGATCTGCACAAGATGTTACTAAATGTACCAACCTTAGTTTTCACCTTTACTATTTTACCTTAACAATAATTTGAAAATGAAGGTCTGCTTCAGCCTTCAGTGAAGGTGATCACATTACTCATCTGCTGGAACAGCGGCTGACAACCTCTAACTCCAGAGCTGCATGTGGCTCTTTGGCACAAATCCGTATAACGAAGGATCTAAATCAAACCTCCTATCTGTTAGTTTTTAACAACACGTTTTGTCCCTTGAATTACTTAATGTGGTAATACTGAGATTTAATTTTAATAATTATTTAAATCTCATTATGTTTCTGCTATATAACTTTATTTAAGTATATTCATATTTCATATAATGACTGTTTTTTCTACTTCATATATCTTTATATATCTTCAGGACCAAACCTTTTTTTTCTAAGAAAACAATCAAGACATTATGAAGAAGCTAAAACAGGTGGGAAAATTGTTCTTTCACAGTAATGATGATAAAATATACAGTCATAACTATATAGAAATACAAAAGATAGAAATTGTTTTAATTAAGACCATAAAAGATGAGCCAACAGTTCACGTTGTGTAAAATTTTGGTTACAATGGTCTTAACAATATCTTTTGGCAGTACTGAACAAGTTATATTTACATCTTTGTGAGAAACAGCTGAACTGTTTGGTTCATTGTTCTCACATTTTCAGACTATAAATAAAATACTGAATCAAATGTTTGAACACTATAAACTGACCACTCTCATTTGCTTTTTTATAATAGGGTAGTATTCTGCTCTATTGTCTTTAATTTTATTTTTAGATATGCTCAGGTGCTAGGCTTCAGGTACTTAGAGATTCACTTCCAAACAGAAACCCCACATTCATATCTTCAGGTAACACAGAGTACATGTCAGACTTAATAATATTACTTTAGCGATAGTTTCAAGGTGTTGCTTTATTGTATATCTCGTACCATGTCTTTTGGTTGTGCTGTTCTTTTTTTCATCTTGTTACAGGTGATGAAGCAGACTGAAAATGTTTTGTCATTGTCTCCTTCCTATCTCCTCTTTCTTTCATCTTTTGTCCTTTTTTTTTTCTTTTTCTTTTTCCTTTTTCTTCTTCTGTTTTTCTGCTCTATTTACATTGCAGTGTCCATATTAACTGTAAAACTCCCTGCATAATTATAATAAAGCAATTTATATGCATGAAACAAGTGGAGCAGTATGGCAATTGCCATACCGCTACACTTGTGAAAGTAAAATCTGTTGGGCTCCTTTTGGCATCAAGACAATTATTCTTATTGCCACCTTGCCAGACAGGACACTGTAAAAACAAAAAAAAAAAGATATGCTCTTGTGAACCTCAAAGGAGATTAATTTTATCTTCTTAGTTATAACCTTATAAGAAAACCCCAGCCTTCAACACATAATAAAACAAAAAAGGTCATGTTTAATCAGGGCATAGAAATATAGCTGCTGTTGTTGTCTGATAATGTTTGTCTTTTTTTTTAAATAATTCATAATGAAATTTGATGAGGAAGCCAAAATGTATCTGTATTTTCTCTTATCAGAGGAAGAAGGAACCACAGACAGCATCATTCCATGTATGTCAGAGGAGGAAGCCGTCTGATCATTGATGTTAGGAGGTAGACTCTGTAAATCTGGCATAAAATAAATGCCAGGGATTACAGTCAGAAAAAAAAAATACTCTGGTGATATCCATTCATTTTTTGGACTGTTCGACTGTTCATGTTCTTTAAAATGATGATAATGGTGTGTAGTGATGGTTAGTTTCTATTTTGAACATTGTTTTTTCACAATTTGCAGTCTGATAAAAATTACAGCAGTTATTGATATGTAAGGATATACTTTATAATAGCCAATTAGCAGCTGTTTTTTTCTGAGTGAGATTCACTCAAAAGCTTCTATTTCCAAATTCAAGAAAACCAAAGATTTTATATGTACCTTAAGTGACCTTTTGTTTTTACTAATAAAACGGGCACATTTGTTTCTGTGTGTTGTTTAGTCCAGATTGTTTCTGTTGTAAAAGAACATTTTAAATTGTGCTATATTTCCATACATTGTTCTTGTTGTCTTTGCAACAACTTCAAACTAAAGTATTTATGAAAGTAGTCTCAACAAAAGTTTATTTACCTAGACATAAAAGTATTTCTTTAAATTCAAACTTTTACACAGGTGAAATTACTGTAAACTATTCTTTATATCAGTTTTAAATCAAATTTTATTTTCCTGAGTCTTAAAAGGAACATATCTCATAAGATTCTCATTCATCCAGGTCTGTCATAATTGGTTTAAGGCTAAACCCACATGCAGAACACAAATGGAGGCTGAGTAAAAGTTTAACAGAGTTTATTGAAAAGGTTTTCACACAAAGACATGAACTGGTTCAGGTACTGGTCCGGGCTGGATTCACTGATGTCTGCAGAGACGGACAGTTTGATTAGCCAGGCAGTCAGATAATTAACTGAGTCTTCGATATTTCAGTCTACCTTGAATTGGTCCAAGCTTTCTTGTGAGAGAGGGAACCGGTTGGGTCCAGAGACTGTTGGTTCAGCAGAGTGCTCAGCAGCAGCAGCAGCGTCTAACTTCTGATTAATGAATGGCAGACCTTGATCAGAGATTCCAGCTCTTCTCTGAGAGCAGCAGGAGGAATCCAGATTGAAATCTTCAGGTTTGGCTCACCAGGGCTGGCAGGCAGGTTAAAGCTCATCCAGAGCTTCAGACTTGAGACAGGTTTCCTGTGAGCAAAAGACAGAGGCAGATTAGAATCAGGTTTCTCTCAAGAGACAACTAAGATTCTTTCAGGTAACAGAGGCTCAGGTTCGCTAACCAAACTAGGTCAACACTGCGGCGTCGAAGGAAAGTCTGGTTGCTGCTTATGTAGGTAGGTCTCCTGATGGTTTGATGAGCGTCAGGTGTGCTGGAGGGCTCCAGCCCAGGAGACCCACAGCGCACTCTGCTGGAGAAAGGTGGTACATCTCCAGATCCCAACAAGGTCATTGTCCAGCTTGAAAAGTTCAGTTTGGGCAACTGGACGTGATGTTTTCTTGATGTTTTTTTAGGGCTTCTTTAGTTCTAACGAATTGTGGGGAACACTGAGATTAGCATACTGCAAGAGCAACTTATTTTTATCAAGTTAAACTTCACATGCTGTTAAAATTGTATGAAAAAATATTTTTATAATTCAGTCTTTCCTTAATAAAAACAACAAAACCCTCTGTTTGTATTTAGTACATCCAAAAAAAAAAAATAGAAAAATAATGCTGATTGAAATTTGTTTAAATTGACCACTGGAAGAAAGAAACTTCACATTAATCATTTCTCCCTTTGTTTCCTGAGACTAATTTAATCAGAGTATCAGTTTCTTTCTTCAGGTCGACATCTTAGAGTCCCTGTCTGTAGACTGAACCGCTATATGGCTGCCATAAGTTCCACTTTTCATCAAAGCAATGAACATTACCAAACAATAAAGCACACGAATAGGTAATTGTCATGTTCGGCTGAACGTATTTAGCCCACATGCAGAACACACACGGCAACAGGGATCAGTTAACTGTTTATTGATAGAGAGAAAATGGAAGCAACGGAGGCGACGGGGAAGCCACAGCACCGGGACCCGTTCGACCTCTGAAAGGAGAAGTAGGTGATTAGCCGGAAAGGGCGATCTGGCAAAAAAGAACAGAGGAACGTGAGCTTACCACCGGACGCAGCAACCTAACCGGGGGAGGACGGAGCGGACTCAGGCTCTGATCGATGGAGCTGGTGGCAGGTGTCTCAGTGACAGGTTAGGCTCGGGCTTGAGGGTGACAGAGCTGCGCTGACTTACAATGATCCGGGGCAGCAGGAGAAACCAGAGTGGCTCGAAGCACCTTGCTTAGAGCCAGGAGAAAGGGAGGACCCTGTGGGAACTCAGACCCTGGAGTCAGCACGAGTGGGACCCTCTGAAAGGCGATCGAGAGGTAACCTGGGGAACACAGAGGTTTGGGTTAACGAGGGAAGTCTGAACTCAGTAGAGAGACTGTGGCCTTAGTCGTACCACTACGGTTAACACACTGGCGTCCTCCTGCTGTCTGGATGCTGCTCTTATAGTGCGATCAGACGCAGCTCAACCAGCCACAGGTGTGTGCGCCCTGCCCACCTGTCAACTGCAAACACCTGCGGAGAAAGCAGAAAGAAGCAGAGCCGGCAGAAACTGCACGGCCCTGTCGGCTGAGTCCTGACACCACCCCCCCCTCAATGGTCGCCACCCGGCGACCTCGAGGAAGAGGAGAGGAAAGAGTCCACCAACGACCTGTCAGGGAGGGAGGAACCAGAAACCCAGGAACGTTCCTCCGGACCGCAGCCCACCCAGTCGACGAGGTATTGATACCCTCTACCACGCCGACGGGAGGCCACGACCCTTTGGACCTGACGTCCCAGGTGGTCGAGGGTGGGTGGAGGGGGTTCGGCCGGAGGGCAAAACGGGCTAGAGAGGACGGGCTTGATTTGAGAGACATGGAAGGTAGGGTGGGTCCTGGAATGGGACGGGAGACGGAGGCGGACGGTCGTCGGGCTGAGGACGGAGACAATCTCATAGGGGCCAGTGAAACGTGGTAATAACTTCCGATGGGAAGATCTGGACGGGAGGTTTCGAGTAGATAACCAGACCCGCTGACCGGGGTGATAGGAGGGGGCAGGGACTCGCCTGCGGTCAGCAAACCGGCGGTTAAGCTCAGAGGTCCGGTTCAGGGCTTGGATGGTCTGGGTCCAGACCCTTTTGCATCGGTGGATGTGGTGGGCAACGGAAGGTACAGCTATTTCCTTGTGGTCGTCGGGAAACAGAGGTGGTTGGTAGCCCAGAGAAGCTTCGAAGGGGGAGATGCCAGTCGCAGTGGAGACATGACTGTTATGAGCGTACTCCACCCAGGGAAGGAACTGACACCAGTCGGAGGGATTGGTGGAGGTTAGACAGCGGAGAGCGGTCTCCAGCTCCTGGTTGAGCCGCTCAGTCTGACCGTTGGTCTGCGGATGGTAGCCAGAGGTAAGAGAGTACCGGGCACCAAGGGCCACGGCAAACTCCTTCCACACACGCGAGGTGAACTGTGGACCACGGTCAGACAGAACGTCCAGCGGGATCCCATGCTGGCGGAAAACATGCTTCACCAGGAGCTGGGCCGTCTGAAAAGCAGAGGGGAGTTTTCTGAGGGGAATAAGGTGGCAGGCCTTAGAGAAACGATCAGTCACAGTGAGAATAGTGGTCATACCTTGGGAGGAGGGTAGGCCGGTGACAAAGTCTAGGGCTATGTGGGACCATGGCCGCTCAGGGACTGGCAGGGACTGGAGCAAGCCTGCAGGGGGTCTGTTTGATGGCTTGTTCTGTGCACAAACTGGGCAGGCTAGGACGAACTGTTTAACATCCTTGGGTAAGTCGGGCCACCAGAACCGCCGGGAAATGAACTTGATAGTTCGGAGGATTCCAGGATGGGCCGATAACTTTTCAGAGTGGGCCCACTGGATGAGGCGGGGCCGAACGGAGGAGGGGACATAGGTGCGGTTAGGTGGGCCATTACCAGGGTCCGGGTCAGCAGGCAGAGCTTGGGAAATGAGGTCCAGAATCTCCCACTGGAGGGCCCCAAAGGTGCAGGTTGGAGGTAGGATGGGAGAGGGCTCCTTAACTGAGTCGTGGGGGGCGTACAGGCGGGACAGAGCATCAGGTTTTAGATTCTTGGAACCAGGTCGGTAGGAGATACTTAAATTAAAACGGGAAAAGAATAGGGACCAACGGGCTTGCCTGGGATTGAGTCGTTTAGCTGTTTGGAGATAAGCTAGATTCTTATGATCTGTCCATATTTGTACTGGCTGCTCAGACCCCTCCAGCCAGTGGCGCCACTCCTCCAGGGCCAATTTTATGGCCAGGAGCTCCCTGTCGCCGACGTCGTAGTTGCGTTCAGCGGGGGACAGACGACGGGAGAAGAAGGCGCATGGGTGCATCTTCTGATCCAGTCCCGAGCACTGAGACAACACAGCTCCAACACCAGTGTCGGAAGCATCTATTTCGACAATGAACTGTTTGGAGGGGTCTGGATGAACGAGAATGGGGGCCTTGGAAAACCTGTCCTTAAGGTCACGGAAAGCTGAGTCGGCCTCTGTGTTCCACCTGAACGAAGTCTTCACGGACGTGAGGGCATGAAGGGGGGCGGCGATCTGACTGTACCCACGGATAAAGCGGCGATAAAAGTTAGCGAAACCTAAAAACCGCTGCAGCTCTCTTCTGTTCTCTGGTTCAGGCCACTCGAGAACAGCCCTGATCTTTTCAGGGTCAGACCGGACACGCCCCCCTTCCAGGATGAGACCAAGGAAGGTGACAGAGGGTTTGTGGAACTCGCACTTTTCTGCTTTCACAAAAAGCCGATTCTCCAGAAGGCGCTGAAGAACGAGGCGGACATGGTGTCTGTGTTCAGAGAGGGTTCGTGAATAAATGAGTATATCATCCAGGTAGACAAAAACGAAGAGGTTCAGGAAATCACGGAGGACATCGTTCACAAGGGATTGGAAGACCGCTGGAGCATTGCTGAGCCCAAAAGGCATTACCAGGTATTCAAAATGGCCCAAGGGTGTCTTGAAGGCCGTTTTCCACTCGTCCCCCCGGCGGATCCGGACCAGGTGGTAAGCATTACGCAGATCTAATTTAGAAAAGACCGTAGCGGACTGGACCGGTTCAAGAGCGGAGGAAAGGAGAGGAAGGGGGTACCTGTTCTTTACCGTTATAGCATTTAACCCACGGTAGTCTATGCACGGGCGAAGGGAGCCATCCTTCTTCGCAACAAAAAAGAACCCAGCCCCGAGGGGGGAAGACGAGGGTCTAATCAGCCCGGCTGCTAGTGACTCCTTAATGTATTTCTCCAAAGCCTGTCGCTCGGCCTGAGAAATGTTATACAGGCGACTGGCTGGGAGCGGGGCGCCCGGCAGGAGGTTGATTGCGCAATCGTAGGGTCGGTGCGGTGGCAAAGAGCAGGCCTGGGACTTACTAAAAACCAACTTGAGGTCGTGATACGACTCTGGAACGAGTCTTAACATTTCTGGATCAACCTCAGCAGAAGGCTGGACTGTGATCGGGCTGGCGGGTTCCGCCGACAGCAGGCAGCTGGAATGGCATTTAATCGACCAGGCTTCGATGCGCCGGTCAGCCCAGTTAATGTTTGGGTTGTGTTGCTGTAACCAAGAATAACCCAACACCAGAGGAGCCTGCTTAACAGGAAAAACCAAGAAGGAGATCTGCTCCCTGTGATTTCCTGAAACCACGAGCTCAAGGGGCTTAGTTCGGTGGGTTATCTGGGGGAGAGCCCCTCCATCTAAGGCTGAGACCTTGAGAGGGGTGCACAGGGGCACGGTTTCGAGCTGGGAGCGTTGAACGAAAGAACAGTCTATTAAATTAAAGTCGCACCCTGAATCAACCAGAGCGGAAAACTTAAAGGTTTCACGGGAAGAAATTAAAGCGGCGCGTAAGCACAGACGCGGAGGAGCAGGGGCTGACAGCTTAACTTGGTCCGACGGTCTCCCTGCTACAGCCGGCGGACCCGGTCTTTTGACCGCTCAGGGCAGTCGCCAATAAAATGATTCGGGGAAGCACAATAAATACATAATTTGGCAGCTATACGCTGCTGCCTCTCCTCGGGGGTGAGCCGTAACCGGCCCAACTGCATGGGCTCAGGAGGAGAAGGAGGACGCGCTGCGGGTCGACCGGGAATAGGATCAGGTGGAGAAGACGGGAGGGATCTCTCAGCTCGTCCTCTAAACCTTCCCCTTAGACGGTTATCTAATCTAACCGCAAGGGAGATGAACTCATTTAGAGAGGCGGGCACCTCAAGACGGGCTAATTCATCCTTTAGTGGCTCGTCTAGAGCCTGAAAAAACACAGTCTTAAGCGCGCGCTCTTCCCAGCCAGCTGCAGCCGCAAGAGTTCTAAACTCAATTGCGAAGTCTGCAACGCGCTTTCCCCGCTGCCTGAGGGCGAGGAGGCGTCGGGAATCAGTCGTCTCATCCGACTCGGCAGCGAAAACCATCTTGAATTCTGTTATGAATTCACTAAATGAGCAGCGGAATCTTCTGCAGTCTGGAAAACGGGATTCCGCCCATCTGAGGGCTCTCCCGGTGAGAAGGCGCAAAATAAAGGCTATTTTGGAGTCGTCATGGGGAAAAGAGCGTGGACTACGATTTAAAGCCAGGGAGCATTGGAAGAGAAAACCAGAACAATCTACACTGTCCCCGGAGAATTTCTCAGGACTGGGAGAAAAAGTCTCAGGGACAGGTGAAAACGAATCAGCTGGCGCTGGACCGGGGGCGGGGTCGGGCTGTGCAGAGGCTGCAGGCTGAGCGCTTGCACTCAGTAAACCTGTCAGCTGATTGAGCTGGGCGGCTACGCCCTGCAGCTGATTCTGAACGGCTAGAACAGTGGACTCTAATCCCCGAATCTGATCCTGCTGGGCATTTAACGCCCTGCCGAATGTGTCCGCTGGGTCTGTCTGGCCAGTGTGTTCTTCTGTCATGTTCGGCTGAACGTATTTAGCCCACATGCAGAACACACACGGCAACAGGGATCAGTTAACTGTTTATTGATAGAGAGAAAATGGAAGCAACGGAGGCGACGGGGAAGCCACAGCACCGGGACCCGTTCGACCTCTGAAAGGAGAAGTAGGTGATTAGCCGGAAAGGGCGATCTGGCAAAAAAGAACAGAGGAACGTGAGCTTACCACCGGACGCAGCAACCTAACCGGGGGAGGACGGAGCGGACTCAGGCTCTGATCGATGGAGCTGGTGGCAGGTGTCTCAGTGACAGGTTAGGCTCGGGCTTGAGGGTGACAGAGCTGCGCTGACTTACAATGATCCGGGGCAGCAGGAGAAACCAGAGTGGCTCGAAG
The DNA here is from genome assembly GCA_030533445.1 of Cyprinodon diabolis. NCBI lineage: Eukaryota > Metazoa > Chordata > Actinopteri > Cyprinodontiformes > Cyprinodontidae > Cyprinodon > Cyprinodon diabolis. The sequence goes on along the minus strand of CM060075.1, from coordinate 41,971,946 downwards.
CACCTTGCTTAGAGCCAGGAGAAAGGGAGGACCCTGTGGGAACTCAGACCCTGGAGTCAGCACGAGTGGGACCCTCTGAAAGGCGATCGAGAGGTAACCTGGGGAACACAGAGGTTTGGGTTAACGAGGGAAGTCTGAACTCAGTAGAGAGACTGTGGCCTTAGTCGTACCACTACGGTTAACACACTGGCGTCCTCCTGCTGTCTGGATGCTGCTCTTATAGTGCGATCAGACGCAGCTCAACCAGCCACAGGTGTGTGCGCCCTGCCCACCTGTCAACTGCAAACACCTGCGGAGAAAGCAGAAAGAAGCAGAGCCGGCAGAAACTGCACGGCCCTGTCGGCTGAGTCCTGACAGTAATGGCATCCAAATGTTTAAACTAAACTGACATGCTTCTTTTATGTATTTATTTATCTTATAACATATTCTTTATAGTAGGTTCCTTATATGTATTTTTATCTTTTTATACATTTTTATTATGAATGTAATGTAACTTTTTAATGTATTTTTTTATGTATTTATTTCTCCTATAATGGAATTTCAATAGCAGTACAGTGATAGCAGTTATGTGTGAATATAGTATGACACATAGTATGGACTATGTAGCAGGTGAAGACTGTACCCAAGACAAGTTTCCTTTCGGACAATAAAGTTCATCATCATCATTATCATCATCATCATCATCATCATCATATACTAAGAAAGTAGTTAATAGAGTCTGCTTCCACTCCTACTGTGGTAAGCATGAACATTTCTTTTTATATTATGATTACATTGTCCCTGTGTTTTAATGAGTTTGGTCTCCACCTAAGTTTTACATTTGATCACTGCTGCACTTTATAAAATGAAAATGTTCTGCAAGCTGTACAAAACTGTGTATACAAAATGACAATGAAAGTTGACTGAGTCAGTAAGTTAATATTAATTGAAAATATCCGGCCCAAACTAAATGTTACCAGCTCTGTATCAGATAACAATGGATGGTTTCCCTTAAATCTGCTGAAAAGCAACTAACAGGTTTCCTTTTACATGTTTGTTTCTGCCACAGCAGTGAGATAACATCTGCTTCTTGATAGCCGTTTCTCAATATGTGTATTTGTGCGTTCTCATGTGCTTGTAAAACGTCATCACCCTCAGCCCTAGTACTTTTCCAATTCACAAGAACAGCAGACCGAGAACGGACAAAGTCCTTGTATGTTATTTCTCGCCCCTCCCTATTTACCCACTGTATGGCCCATTTGCTGATTTAATGCGTAATATATAAAAAAGTTCAGATGTTGGGAGGACAGTGGCAACCAACGGAGCTCGCAGGGTAATGTCACCCAGGGCTAGCAGCTATGCTGCAGTGCTCTCTCTGCATAGCTGTATGACAAGGACCACTGGCTCTGATGGCGAGTTCTTTTTGGAAAATTTTTCATTCAGTTTGTGTTTATCTGACTGTGTTAAGTCAGATAAACTCCCCCATCAAATGAAATAAGTAAGAAACTGATATTATCTAGAAACTATCAATAACAATAGGTGATATGCAGCTCCAGACAGGCCGAGTAGGAGTACACTTCCAATTAACCCATATTTATAGTGTGTGCTCCCGTTCTCCCAGAGTCCATACTTTCTTGTGTTCTTCTCAAGAACATCAATTCACAACAGAAAAAATTCAAACAGACCATCCAGTCAGATTGGTTCAAAGTTTTCTATCTAAGGAAAAGCAGCTGATAGCATTGACTCATTTACTCGAATGCAATCCCTAACACCAAGCATGCTTGTAGCGACAGTGGAGAGGAAAAACTCCCTTTTAGAAGGGAAGAAACCTCCAGCAGAACCAGGCTGTCTGAGCGGCCATCTGTTGCGGCCGACTGTTAAAAATGACTCAAACTTAAAAGTAAATGGCTTTATGGTTTTAAGAGCAAAAACGTAATTTCTGATTATCATTGAATATGAATTAGTGTATTTTGAAAAGGTTGCAAGACAAGAAAGGTTTGTTGGGTTTTAAACTGAGCTTTGAGGACACCAAGTTAATTCTCTGCTTGACAAATGATTGTTCCTTCATTCATTTATATTGAAGTTATCATTAGTAATTTACTAGAGAGTAGTTCTTATCATCATCATTATCTCTTGTGATATTATCTATGGCTATCTGGTTGTAAAGTGCTGCCAAAATGTATAAACGTCTTAACTTCTTAGACATCAAACCAGACAGACCGAACAGCTGACATTACAGCAAGTCATTGATTATCAGGATAATCTCTACAATAAACAGTTAAAAAGTTCAAAATAATTGCCAAAAATATTTATATATCATTGCCATTTAAATACAAATTTATGTCTTCATACATACACAAACCATTGTGCAGAATAAACATTCAGGACAGGTTTGTTTTCTCACATGATGAAGAAAACTATGCAAGTTAATTAATTTCTGTCTGAGCAGTGAAATCACTTCTTTGTCTCCATTTCTTTAAGTTGTTTTTCTATTTCCATAACATGAATCTCTATTTCCTGTTTTATCTCCTTCAGTTTTTTAACCTCCTGACTTGTTTTATCCATCAGTTTTTGTGTCATCAGTCCCACATGTTCATGATCTTGCCTTCTCTTAGTCAGTCTCTCATTGCTCTCTGTTATGATATTTTTCAGTTTTACGTAACCTTGTGCTTTCTTTTCCATCTTGTTCTCACTCTGGTTTGTTACTTCATCATCAATAGCCTTGAGCTTCCTGTCATTCTCCTCAACTATTTTCACTGCCTCCTGTCTCTGATCAGTCAGTCGTTTTTTCTGCTCCTTTAGTTCCTCTGACATTTTCATTAATGCTTCAATTTGCTGATTGATGATTCTCTGATCCTGGTTTCTCTTTCTTAAGTCCTCTTCAAGGTCTGACTTTTTCTTAGCCACATACTCTTCTTCTTCTCTCATGAGCCGCTTTTTATTTTTATTCACTTCATCTTCTAGCTTTTTCTTTGCTGCAGAAACAAGAAATCAAATCAAAATAAGGTTTTGCTTAAGTTACCCTCTGATTTGCAAAAAGTACCTCAAAAAACGGATTAATTTTAAGGCAGTATTAAACAAGAAATATTTTAATAGAGCTTTAACTATGGAGCTTAATTGAATATAAAAAATAACTCACAGGATTTAGTTTGTCGCCATTTCCAGATGAAAGCAGCAACTCCTATTAGAAGTATGAGGCCCAGAATCACACTAAAAGTGACAGATATGCTGCAGTTTGACCGAGGGACAAAGAAACCATCTGAAACACAGAGATTAAAAGTTTTATGTAATAAATAATATTTGATCTATTTAATTATCAACGTATATTAAATGTTTCACCTTGAACATAAATGCTTGTCTCTCTGGTCTGGTTTATGTCTCTCTGTTGGACTCTGCAGGTGATGTTGTTGTTGTGTCTCTTCTCCACAGTCACTCTGCTGCTGATAGTGTAAAGACCATCAGGACTTTTGATTTTCTCTGTAGGTCCAGCAGATATGATGATTTCTTCTTCATCCACCCATAAAACCTCAGGTTCAGGAAACCAGCCAGCAGAGCCGCAGTCTAACATCACTCCATTGTTGCTTTCATCTAGTCCTGCTAAACTGATATCAGGTGAGGAGGCAGAACCTGAAAATCAGCCAAGAGAAGGAGTCATATTGTGATCATCAGCTGGTAGATAACTGTTCAAGCAGTGATTGAACTGCAGAGCCATAGCAAAACAGCTTTAAGCAATATCAGCTGTCAGTATCTGATGCTCATAAGTAAAAATTTATTTTGAAAGATTAAACACAAAGTTATATATTCAAAACTTTGGAATTATCTAAATTCAATGTCCTTACTATCCTTCAAAGCAATTTATCAGTTAATTTATGACATTATAAGGCCCAAGTTTTCATTAGGCATATATTTTAGGAGATTATTATGACAGCAAATTTAATCTAAACAGAGACAACATCCCAATAACTTGGTTAAAGGTTAGTTACACATACTCTGAAGGACACACACTTTACTACCATATACCTTTGATGTCAAGAATTGGATTTCTGGATATCTAAAAGGTTATATTCATCTTCAATATCTGAAATCCTAATTATGACTAGTAGTAACTGTCAGGTTTCTGCTCTCTGTTTAAGTTTATTCTTAGTTTCCTTGTATTCTGTGTATTTGCAGTTGTTTTTCTAGCAGTGTTTATTTTTGAGTTACTCTCTGTTGCCCGCTTGTGTTTTTCATTCCCCTTGGCTTCCTTCTAGATGCTTCCATATTCAGCTCATTAGCATATCCTTTATTCTGTTATCCTTATATACTCCACCTCTGCAGTAACTCATAGCTGGTGATCGGCAGTGTTGAACAACTAACGCTACAAACGGACAGTTTATTCAGATGCTGGACGAATTTGAAGGAGATTTGGAGGTTTAGCATAAACCGGTTTGTGACTGGACCTGTGTGGCTGCTCAGGCTGTAGATGATGATGATGATCTGGATAGTAAATGGATATGGATAGCTGGAAGACTGTAGCTGGTAGGAAGAGGGAAATTGAAAGGGAACCAAGTGGTAGGGGGCTTGGCAAACCTAAGTAGCAAAAGAATTCTGGAAGAAGATTGCAAAGATGATGGAAGTAAGTGTGTACGTAAGAAGATTATGAAAGAAGAAATAAAAATTATCATAAAATTCAAGAAAGAAGACAAGAACATAAATCCAAGCCCAATATTACTATCAAAAGAACTGAAAAAGAAAATAGGGGAGCTCGAAATGGCAAAAACATTGAGAGATGGAAATTTGTTAATTGTTTGTAAATCATAGAAACAAAAAAGGGAAGTTATGTTCATTGAAACCATTTGTAAGAAAAAAGTGGAAAGTAGAAGAATTGTAGGAGAAAATAAAGGTTCTAGAGGAGTTTATTTATGGCATTCCACTAAACGAAGACTTTGAAAAATTAAAATGTAATATTCAAAATGTTGAAGTTTGCAGGATTAAGAGGTTACAGAAAACAATAAATAATGAGAAAGTTGACAGTCTGTTCTTCTGGAATTTTCTACTTTAGAGGTTCATGACAAAGTGAAGATAGGATATATGAGTTATCCAGTTAGGCCCTATGTTCCTCTCCCACTTCGATGCTTTAAGTGTCAGAGGTACGGACACGTTGCTGCAGTGTGTAGGGGCAAACAGAAATGTTTAAAATGCGGAGGGGAGCACAAAGTTCAGGATTGTACTGAGGGAGCAAAGGAAAAATGCTGTAATTGTGGTGAGCAACACAGGGCAACTTACGGAGGGTGTGTGGTCTGGAAAAGAGCAGTTGAGGTACAAAAGGTTAAATCAACAAACAACTTAAGCTATGCTGAAGCAGTAAAGAAGGTTCAGGAACAACATAAAAATAAAAATAAAAACTGTGGGAGACATTCAAATGCTGAGAAAAGAACCAGAGCAGCATGGAGGGAAAGTAACTATAGATTTCGATAAACTGAATTTATTCATTACATATGTAATTATTGTACGGACCAGGTCAAACAGAAAACTGAAAAAATCAAGATCATTGTAAAAGGAGCTGAAACATTTCTAGGGATGAGGTATATTTCTTGGGAACAGACCAAAGAAAAACTTGGAGCAGATGGCAAACAGCCAGGTTCAGGTGACTGAACTGTATGTTGATATTACAATGGAAAGCTAGAAGTTTAATAGGAAATGGTGAAGAGTTAAAAGGATTCATACAAAAAAAATAAAACATGAACTTATATGTATTCAGGAAACCTGGTTAAAACCTACATTAGACTTTGTTATTAAAGGTTATCATAGTATTCGAAGGGATAGAGAGGAGGGTAATGGAGGTGGATGTATGATTCTTTTAAAGAGAGGGTTGCAGTATAAACTACTAGTAAAAGGAAAAATACTTGAATATATTGCTAGTGAATTATGGACAAAAGAAGGTAAATTTAAGCTGATAAATTTTTTCAACTCATGTAAGAAATTATCTGTATATTTACTGGGAGAAATAATATTACATTTAAATGAAAGGGTGATAGGATGTGGTGACTTTAATGCTCACAACTCAATATGGCATAATAGGACAGATTGAAATGGACAGGTTATTGTGGAGGTAATGGAGACTAAAAATCTTGTGTGCATTAATAATGGAGATGGAACACGATCTAACATAAGAACAGGTGTAGAGTCTGCTATAGATTTAACAATAGTTTGTGATTCACTGGCAGGATTATGTTCATGGAATATGATTAAATTTACAAGTATTGGAAGTGATCATTTCCCTATTATTATTGAAGTCGGGTTAAATTATCAAGAGGATGATTCAGGAGGGTTATTTCCTTGGTCTTTTAATAGAGCTGATTGGGATAAACATATGATAATAAGTGGAGACAGAATTAAAGGAATGACAATGAGTGTTGGCATTAACTTATTAAATGAACATTTCTGTAAGTTTGCCAATCATCGTCAACGGATTGGACCTGCATCTCTACTGGCTGATACCAAACAGCGTCCAATTCTTCTGGTACCTGGCTGCCTGCTTTTCCAGCTTGCAATAACTAGCTTTGGGTTAGTCTTTTGTTACCCAATGCCTTAAGCATTGTTAAACTGCTCTAGTAACTTTAACCCAGGGACAAAGCAACAGTAAAATAATATTTATTGAACAGAAAGAATAAAGGATGAATAAGGTGGGCCAATGGGGAAGCACCAGGGGAAATAACTGGGAAAATACTGTAGATGCACTGCAGTTTTTTTTATCTGAGCTTACTGCTGAAGAGGCTAAGAACCACCAGGGGGAGATGAGATGATGTGATATTGTTGGTGGTAGTGGGACAGAGATGGTTTGCGAAGATGCACGGTTGAAACCAGAGACTTATGAGGTTATCCAGGATTTTTTTTTTTTATCATGAGCTGGGAATTGATTTGCAATCAGTTATTTAAAAATTCCACAGCCACATTTAATATTTGTGTTTATTTATTCAATTTATGTATTTATTTCACAATGGTTTATTTATTAATTTAACTCTAAACACGTTCGATCAAATATATGTTCTTCTCCATCCAATATCTGTTTTTGTACTCCTCTCCAAAACATCTACAAAACATCTACCTCTCAGCACAGCAATCTAAAGGTCCATCACCATGAGCATTGGTGAACAGCAGTTACAGGTAGCGTTTTCAGCCCGCCTATCCTGAAACACTGGTTTCAGATTTTCCTACCAAAGTGCATCCAAAAAGAATTAACAACCAGTAACCTGCGATGTGCTATCAGTCTACTTATGCACATTGCCTCAAGGTAGGGTGAATCGTCGGGTAGCACGGATAGTCAGAATGAGATAAGCAAAGAGATTTAGATGGTTTAGTGTCCTTTCAGCTTGATACCAAATTTCTTGAGTGTTTTATGGTTGTGAGGTATAGCTGGTATCACCAATGTATTCAGCTGGTAACTAGCCAACCAATCATCCTGACGTCAGCACTACAAGATGGTAGTGCCCTTGCCAAAAATTATAAATATATTTTTTTGTTTTGTTTTATATGTTTATATTTTTCAGTTCAGTAATATAATTGTTGATAATAGTGAGAGATATTCTGTAATTTAGGCTGATTTGTCATATTGTTTCATTTCCACTTTAAGGGAGGGCTATAGTTGTTACAAATGGACACAAGGAAACAAGCTATTGAAAGCATGCTATTTAAGGCTATCATTTCATTGTATTGAATGGTTGCCTGGAAATAATAACGCTCCAATCGGAGAAAGCAAATAAGAGGTTGCAAGTAGGAAAGGCCATGGGTTTCTACGTAAGAGAGTTCGGAAAATTCCATTGAATAGTCCATATAGGCAACATTTCAAAGAGCAACAGTGACACAGGGAGCTGATATACTTTGAGGGAAGTTAGCTGCTTGCACTAACATTGTCATAGATGTTAGCAGAGCATGGCAGTAAAGAATGATGTTTACGTTGCTCTACTCGTCTTTGCTCGTAAACAAAACATTAACATTGATAACTGTTACAAATTAGTCTACTGAATATGAGTTAAACAGGCTCTAAATACAAAATAAATAAAAAGAAATTCACATGACTAACAACAGAACTAATATGCAGTGAAACCTCTCAATGAGTAAGCTTTTTTTGTAAAGGTTGTCTATTTTGTGAAATAAATACCAAAAGTATCAGGACTGACACTGATCTGCCTGTGTTTTGAATGGGTTGCCAAGCACTTCAGGAGAAAATATACATTTATTAAGCATTAAATCTGTGTAGAAACATTTGTTTGAGATGAGAGTAAATTTTAGAAATTATTTTTTGGAATACAAATATTTGGAGTGCAAGAATAATAAACTCCTGCTCATACATTGGAATTGTTTCCCTCACAGGAAAATTCCTCCCTTGTTAACATTTGCTCCAAATATCTAAAAATGCCTAAAAAAGACATGAATTGTATTATATTGTATAATGTTGTTATTGGTTTAAAAAAGGTTGTTCAAAAAGAAGTTTCTGCAAAACCTATTCTAGTTCATCTATCCATTGCTTTACTTAGAGTTTAAACCATAAATGCAAAATTTCAGACTGACCACTCAAGGAAAACAATCCTTGGCTGCATTTAAAACACATTTTAGGCAACTCTGAAAACCTTATTAACAGGATTTATAATATCAACCAGCAAGTCTCACTGTGTTTTAAAGATCAGGAAAAGCTGCCGTTTTTTTTTTCTACAACACAGTTTATCCCCCAACTTCTTAAAACAGGATGGGTTTTTTTTTATTAATATCAACAAATATTTAGGCCTATGCTCACTTAAGAAGACTTTTGTCTATTCTTTGTAAACCAGGAATGGGTTGCTTTACCACGTTCAAAATCAGCAGCTAGAAGAAAAATAGTTTCTGAGGTTTCTGTTGCATATTGTATGTACTTACCAATAAAAAGGTCAACAAAATATTCTTCAATCTCTTTTGGATCGTAGCATCTGAATCTTCCATTGTCAGAGTGTTTTACACCAGTCAGTCTTAGTGAAACGTCTCCATCTTTCAGTCTGTTGGTGAACAGCGATGTTCTTCCTTTGTAGGCGATGTTTTGGTCATCTTTATATTCACTCCCGTCAAACCACAGATACACAAATCTGGGATTTAGGTCAAGTCTCCCCCACTCTACTGCTATCTCATCAGTGTTCAGGGGAGCCTCCAGGTGACATGGCAACACAACATCCTCACCAACCATTGCTGTAACCAGCTGATGCTGACTTTTCTGCAGCGACCGACCTGAAAAATAAAATATTTTATTTTTATTATTAGATATATTTCTTTGTCACATTTATTAGAGATTTTGTTAGGAATCCAGTCTGTGTGGGTTGTGTTTTTGTGTTTTCTCTCTCCACCACCAAGTGGCGCCCTGTTCTCGTTGGTCCTCCCGCACACCTGTGGCTGATTGGTTCATTTCTGAGGACTTCTTAAGCGGTGGACTGTTGCTACCTTGACGCCAGAGTGTTTGCCAGTTTTGAGAAGTCATTCTGCATACTGGTTGTTTGGCCTTCTCCCCCTGGAAGGATTGTTTGAGTTTCACACTGAGCAGGGGATTAATCTCCATACATCCCGTTCAAGTTCTCCTGGAAATCTAAGTGGCAGTCAGCTCCATTGCTCCTCAGGAACCAACAAAACCAAACCCTGTCCACCCTCCAACGAGCCCCTCAATCTCTGGAAAAACCCACACGGACTGGATTCTGGAAAGAAACCTTTCTCCGCAAACGCGAGTCCCGTTTACCTCTGTTTTTGCAAGTCGTCATTCAAAGTTCCCGCGGACTCTGCAGTAACTTCTGGGAACCTCCCTTATCACTTCCAATTCCAGTTCACCAGCTCACTGAGTTTCCCTTAATCCAACCCAACTGTACACCTCAATAAACCTGTTAAACTTTTACTCTGGTTTCTCTGAGTGGTTTTCTGTATATGGGTCAGATCTCTTAAAAAGATCATGACAGATTTCAACTATACATGCCTTGTTTAATTGTGACTAATAAATTTAATCCACTCTCTGTTTTGTAGCTAATAATTACTAATTTGTTTTCTACAGTCAGTGAGTGTTTTTGTTGTTTTTGTTGAATTTCCATATAGAAGTTACCTTCGCTTGGATAGATCAGAAGAAAGAAGCCAAACATGAATTCAGCAATAACAACCTCTTTAAACAGAAGTTTCAAAGATAACCTTTGCAGCAAATGGACCATCTTGCAGAGAAAACTCTGTGAAAAAGGCAGAGAAATAAATGTTTATAATGTATATCTAAAGATAGGCGTCAAATTTTTTTCATGTACATAAAACTGTTTATTCGGTAAACACATAAACACATAAAAAGGATGGTGGCTTTTAACAAAGTGAGTTTACTTCCTACTATAATTAATCAAGTCACCATTTCACATTAAAATAATACACTCAGTAGGTCAGGAAGAATATGAAAATAAAAGCAATCCATCCATATAAAACAAGCAAGAACAAAATAACAATCAAATAGAGAGAGAAAAGAGTTAAATTCCCCAAAAAATCTGAAACAATAAAAAATGATAAACAGAAGGAATAAGGATTCCCTGAACTAAAATGGAAAACCTAACTAAATACATGAAAAAAACAAAAATCCTAAAGGGGAACACCATTTTTTTTTTACATTAGCCCATTGATTTTACGTTATTACATAATGTTTTACTCACCCATATAAGTTTTGTGTCATTTGGAGCTGTTCTGAAGATATTCCGTCCAAGTAAAGTATTCCTATGGGCAAACGACTTGAAGGCACAAACTAAACTGTTCATAATTTATTCTTTATGGTACGCCAGCATTCATAACATCTATTTATATCTCTTAAAAACAAAGTGAGTGTGTATGACGTCCTCCTCGTGCCGGAGTGGAGTTGTGACAGGCAGCCTGGGCGACAGGCGGCTACACTCTACCCTTTCTATTCCATTTGAAGAGCGAGATCATCTGTGGTAGTAGCACTAGACATCTTCCAGGCATGTGAGTAAAACTAGCAGCAGTTCAGCAGACAGGAAGAATGAACGGTAGCCGGCGCGCGCAGATAACGTCATAACGTCATACACTTTGTTTTTAAAAGATATAAATATAAAAAATGTAACCGCAGATGTCTGGGTGACAGTGATTCGCCTACATGTTATGAATGCTGGCGTACCATAAATGATAAATTATGAAGAGTTTAGTTTGTGCCTTCAAGTCATTGCCCATAGGAAGACGTTACTTGGATATAACAAAACCAAATATCTTCAGAACGGCTCCAAATGACACAAAACTTATATGGGTGACTAGAACATGATGTAATAATGTAAAATACAGGGGCCAATGTAAAAAAACTGTGTTGCCCTTTAAAGGGACCATTTGGATTTATGGACATAGTTCATTAAATGACATTCCATGAACTGTAACATCAGATTTGTTTAAACTTGAAAAGTTCAGTTCAGACAACTGAAAGTGAAGTTTTCTAGAAGACGTTTCGCTTTCTCAGTTCTAACTTGTGGTGGTGAGCACTGAGATTAATATACTATTAGTGTAACAAGGAATTAGGGGAAAACAAAACAGATTCAGATTAATTTACAATTATTGTAGATTTCCATTATGTGTTTTGAAATACATACATAGATATAAACTGTAATCCTGAAAAATAAAAACAAGAAAGTTACAGCAGAAAAAATAAGCCTACCCGTTCAGCTCTATCATGTCTCCTTTGTTCTTTATAAACCGCAAAGGGCAAAGTCTCAGATATATCAAATGTCAAGTGTGAGGTGTGGTTCACAGCCATCGCCAACCAGGAAGAGAACCTCCTCAAATATCAGTGAACTCCAGAGTAAAGTTGCTGCTAAGAGACGGAGAGAGAATTAAATAACTTTATACTACATACTGTACATTCAAAAACAACATAGGGGCATGAATGGCTGAACAAGGGCACAGTGGCTGAAACAGACAGGGTTACGCTCACAACTACAGAACACAAGTCTTTGGACAAATTCCAACACATCCGGAGCCAATTTGGCCCTGAGGGCACTGTGTTCATTAACCACAGCAGGGAAACCTAGTCTGTCTTATAAAGTGATGATCTGTGGAGGGTCTGAGGGGTTCCTAATTGTGACTTATGGTATGCGGCATGTAAGTCTGTCAGTGCTGTAAAAGGTACCAGACAGGGTAAACTTGTGCACAGCAGGACTGTCGCTGTAATTTAAAAAAATATATACAGTACCAGAAATCCCAAGTCTCCCGGAAGTCTCCCTTATATAGATAGTTGTTCACGGATGCCCGCGGGTCAGATAAATTATCCCGGAATTTAGACTATGGGAGGCGGTGTTTTTTAATGCGAGTGAGAGCGGGACAGGCAATCATTCGTGCATCATGTGAGGATTAGAACTACTGCGATTGCACAAACAACAAGAGAGCACGAGGTGTGAGGAAGAGGTTACTGGTGAAACCTGTGCAGCGTATCTGTCCAAAGTGATGCTCTTTTTAACCAGCGTTCCAGGTGACTGGTTGTCAGAGAGCTGATTGGATCAGTCCGATAAGTTTCTCTGGGTTAATCTCTGGCAGTCACCTAGTTTCAAAGCTGTGCATCCTGTGAAACGGCAGAGGTTGACTCTGGAAGAGTGTACCAGGGGGCCAGGAGGGGGCCAGCATGTTTTAATGGGGGCCGAGAAAAGCATGAAATAAAAAAACAGGGCAAGAGATTCAAATATATCAAGAGAGCTGCATGAAGTGAAATTTCTTTTCAATTAGGTTAAATAAAAATTCTATTTCTTATGAGGTCAATATATATTTATAATTTAGGAATTTTACATATTTTTTGACTTAATTTAAGTTAAAAACTACTGTTTTCTACAAAAATTAATTTAGAACTCAAGAAAAACTGTTAAATTTATCTAAAAAAAGAGAGCATTTTTTTTATTTGTTGTGAAAAAAAACATTTAACAGATGAAAACTGGGATCCTATCTCAGTACCACTGAGGCTATCACCTCATTGTTTTTCAATAATTAGTAAAACAGAATTTGTAAAGAAAAAGAATTAAATAGATCCAAAGGACCTATCAGTAACAATGTGTGTTCCAACGCAGATCATGCAGCCATAACATGGGCCCTCAACCATATAACAGCTGGTGGAGACCGCAGAACCGTCCCTCTCCAACATCGAGGCCATGGGTTCCGTGATGGGGGTACGATCCGCCAGGCTGGTGCGGCGCTTCCTGGACCTCTTAAGGGGAAAGCTGTCAGCCAAGGAGAGGAGCCTACTCTCCGCCTACTGCGAAGGACTGAGCCATCCAGACCCAACGGACTCCTTACCTGGCCTGACCCTGTAAACCGAGTTCCTCGACCTCTGCTCTCCAGCCTGGACCCACAGAAGATGGTTTTATCCGTCATCAATCGGGGTGTTTTAAAAGAGTGTCCCTTCTGCAGTCTGTCTGAAAATGTTTTTCATGTTTTTATGGACTGCGTCAGATTAAAAACCCTTTTTAGCCTTTTAACAAATGTTTTTATTCTTTTTAGCACCGTTTTTACAACTTCTCTATTTATTGGAGGAGTGTGTCAAAACAAAAGCAACAAGACAAAGGCCAGACTTTTGAACTTTTTAATCAGTGAAGCTAAACTGGCTATTTCTTTGTCCCATAGAGACAGATTACAGGAAAGACCTCACCTTGACGCCGTGGCTCTGTGGAAGTGCAGCCTTAAAGCCAGGATCAGGCTGGAGTTTCCCTTCCACAGAGCCACACAGAACATGGAGGATTTTATTCAGTTGTGGGGTTTTAAAAACATTTTATGTACTGTGTCAGATGATGGAGAACTGCATTTTAAGAAGCTCCTCATTTAATGATTTTTAACTGACACTTGTTTTACTATAATAGTGATTTTAACTGACACTTGTTTTACGTCAGTTGTATATATGTTTGAATTGTGTAAATAAGGTGCTGTTAAAAGTAAAAAAAAAAGTCATAACATGGGCACTGGCCCCCGTTGGCCCCTGTCTAGAACTGGCCATGGTGAGGAACGATGACACTGGGCGAGGTGCACTGTATGCTGAGGTCCCATGAAAATCAGAAAGCACAACCGATGTTCAAGGCTACAAGATTGAAAGCATTGATAATAAAATACTGTTCTGTTTTGTGTTTAAGAAATTAATGTTAATTAATTAACAGCTGTTGAGAAGTTTCTGGCCTTAACTGTGTATGTATGGGGAACGGTGCGGGTCCGTTGTCCCCGGGGGGCGAGGGCTTCGGGGATAAGTATCTCATTGAAACAAGTTTTTGGAACTTGGGATGTCTGCAATACAGACCAAAAGTTTTGACACACCTTCTTATTCAAAGAGTTTTCTTTATTTTCATGACTATGAAAATTGTAGACTCACACTGAAGGCATCAAAACTATGAATTAACACATGTGGAAATATATACTTAAAGGGCAACAGCGTTTTTGTTTTTTTTTACATTGGACCCTTGATTTTATGTTATTACATCATGTTTTTCTCACCCATTTGAGTTTTGTTTCATTTGGAGCTGTTTTGAAGATATTCCATTAGGTTGTATCCAGGTAACGTCTTCCTGAATATTTTGCATCCAATAATTGAAATTAAATGTCTTATTTTTGGGGAATATATAAGAATTATGCTCTAATTTGTAGTTACTGATCTGTTGTTACCATATTTTAATTTGACAAACCGAATCTTATCGATTTTCTTTTTCCTGTTTGGTGTGATTGCAATTGCGGATCTTTAACTGGATGGCTTCCAACGGTATGGAGCTTTGTGAAAATCTGTGGGAAAGTGGACATTTGACATGTAGCTCAGTTGAGTTTAATTTATAGAACCACCATCCAACTTTTGCACTGTGCAATTAAAAAATTTTCATATGGCATATAAACACTGCTCTGTTATGTCAATGAAGTGTAAGTGTAAAAACACTTGCACTTCCTTCAAAAACACAACTGAGTTGTTTCTTTGTTTTGGTTTGCTGTAGGTATAATTTACTGTCAATTCACCTGTAGTAACTCAGCACAGAGTATGTTGGAACCTCTCTTACTGTTTGGAGAGCAGCCAAGCAATGTTAATTTCAACAACCATGATGATGACGAAAATATTTCGTCAACGCCCCTTTTTTCCTGTGACAATGACGAGACGATAATGAACAATTGTTTCCAGAAAATAAAAATATGATGAAAATAAAAAATGATTTTCGTCACCGACACTAAGACCAGACGATATTTACGATCCATTGAAGAATGGACATTAAGAAATGTAATTGTTTATGATTACTTTGCAATTTTTAATATAAGTGTTTCTTGAGCTTCACAGAAGATTACGCATTCTTGCGCTGTTTTTCCCTACATGGCACCTGCCCCACAGTGCCCCGCAGCACTCAGTCAGTAGTAGCATAGCTCAACTTCGCAGTCATTGTGGATACCGGTGTACTGTTTGTTAAACAACGCCTGGATGTATGGTGCCTTTTCGTTTACAACTCAAAGGAAAACACCGGAGGAAGGACGCCACCAAAGAGTCTGCGGCTTCAAAATGGCAGGGAAGAACATAACGAATCTCAAGCGACATCTGAGGAGCCAACAGCTGACATACGGAATAAGGTAATGAACGGGTGGGCCTGTAGTCGGGGGAACGTGTGTGTTAGTGCGAGCACGGGTGTATGCATGTGAATGTATATGCGTGTGTGTGTGAGGGTGTGTGTGCGCGTCTTCCTTCCTGTGCCTGTGTCTGTCTGTCTCTCTGTCATAGAAGAATGATTTTCTACTGATACACTGGATATTAATCGTTTAAATTTCTTCCTCCCAACTAGATTCCTGACACAGTGACACCAAAGCCAAATCAGAGGTTGGGGAAGGAAGGGAAGTCTGTTGCAGAGATGCACCCCCACATCTGGGGGTTCCAGCCTTCCTGCAAGGATCATTTTGGATAAGTTCTATTATTTACAGTGTTGACAAAAATTTAAAAAAATTGACTAAGACTAAAATTGATTTTCGTCATTCAGACTAAGACTAAAACTAAATCGGAAGGGGAATGACTAAATATGACTAAGACTAAAATAGATTTTTGTCAATGTGACTAAGACTAAGACTACATTTTAAAAAAGCTGACATTAAAATTAACACTGCAGCCAATAAATATTACTTTATTATTGTTTGAACAAAGGGCAGTAACCTCAAGTAACTATACTAACATGCTAGTTTCCCAGTGTCATTTCATTAAAGAAACTTTTAACTTTTAGTGGTGCATTTGTCAAGAATTGCTTTACATAACAGGGGGAAGCACAGGATATGGCCACCTGCTTTTGTCATGATTTGTTTGGAGGTTTTTGTGA
Organism: Cyprinodon diabolis; assembly: GCA_030533445.1. Taxonomy (NCBI): domain Eukaryota; kingdom Metazoa; phylum Chordata; class Actinopteri; order Cyprinodontiformes; family Cyprinodontidae; genus Cyprinodon; species Cyprinodon diabolis. The sequence goes on along the minus strand of CM060075.1, from coordinate 41,955,660 downwards.
GGACCGAAATGCAGAGGCGAAGAGGCAGGGGTAAGCTCTTTGATGATTTAATGGGATAACACAGGTAGCGAAAACAGGAATCCAAAAATCCAACTTAAAAATGTTAAACACAAACAGCTATCCAAAAATCCAATATAAAAATTAAACACTAACCAGAACCATGGAGACATCAGGGGAAAACTATCACAAGGAGCCAGGGTGAGAGAAAGTAAGACGAGGAACCAGCACTGAGGGACTGCAGAGGGAGTGTATTTATGGCTGACAGAACAAATGCAGGACTAACAAGCTGATAAGGAGCAGGTGTGAGTAGAGCTGATGAGGAAGCCAATGGAAAAGAAAACACAAAGGGGCAACAGAGGACAGACAAAGAAAAACCCAAGAAACTTAAATAAATCTAGAACACACCAATACAGCTAGAAAACAAGGAAAAACATGGATAAACGTGAAACTGAAAACTTAGAGAAAACCAACAGAACCAAGATCGTTACAGAGCCCCCCACTTAAGGGCAGATTCCAGGTGCTCTCAAATGTCTAAAAACAAAAAAACAACCCACCCAGGGTGGGCGGAGGGGGAACTAGGAAGGAGGGCAAGAAACCAAAAACAGAGTCCAAAAAAAAAAACAACCCACCCAGGGTGGGCAACGGAGGGCCTCTATAGGACGCCGTCTCTGATGCGGCGGCCTTAAGGGATGCCGTCTCTGCTGCAGGAGCCTTGGGGGACCCCGTCTCTGCTGCAGGAGCCTTGGGGGACGCCGTCTCTGACGAAAATATTTCGTCAACGCCCCTTTTTTCCTGTGACAATGACGAGACGATAATGAACAATTGTTTCCAGAAAATAAAAATATGATGAAAATAAAAAATGATTTTCGTCACCGACACTAAGACCAGACGATATTTACGATCCATTGAAGAATGGACATTAAGAAATGTAATTGTTTATGATTACTTTGCAATTTTTAATATAAGTGTTTCTTGAGCTTCACAGAAGATTACGCATTCTTGCGCTGTTTTTCCCTACATGGCACCTGCCCCACAGTGCCCCGCAGCACTCAGTCAGTAGTAGCATAGCTCAACTTCGCAGTCATTGTGGATACCGGTGTACTGTTTGTTAAACAACGCCTGGATGTATGGTGCCTTTTCGTTTACAACTCAAAGGAAAACACCGGAGGAAGGACGCCACCAAAGAGTCTGCGGCTTCAAAATGGCAGGGAAGAACATAACGAATCTCAAGCGACATCTGAGGAGCCAACAGCTGACATACGGAATAAGGTAATGAACGGGTGGGCCTGTAGTCGGGGGAACGTGTGTGTTAGTGCGAGCACGGGTGTATGCATGTGAATGTATATGCGTGTGTGTGTGAGGGTGTGTGTGCGCGTCTTCCTTCCTGTGCCTGTGTCTGTCTGTCTCTCTGTCATAGAAGAATGATTTTCTACTGATACACTGGATATTAATCGTTTAAATTTCTTCCTCCCAACTAGATTCCTGACACAGTGACACCAAAGCCAAATCAGAGGTTGGGGAAGGAAGGGAAGTCTGTTGCAGAGATGCACCCCCACATCTGGGGGTTCCAGCCTTCCTGCAAGGATCATTTTGGATAAGTTCTATTATTTACAGTGTTGACAAAAATTAAAAAAAATTGACTAAGACTAAAATTGATTTTCGTCATTCAGACTAAGACTAAAACTAAATCGGAAGGGGAATGACTAAATATGACTAAGACTAAAATAGATTTTTGTCAATGTGACTAAGACTAAGACTACATTTTAAAAAAGCTGACATTAAAATTAACACTGCAGCCAATAAATATTACTTTATTATTGTTTGAACAAAGGGCAGTAACCTCAAGTAACTATACTAACATGCTAGTTTCCCAGTGTCATTTCATTAAAGAAACTTTTAACTTTTAGTGGTGCATTTGTCAAGAATTGCTTTACATAACAGGGGGAAGCACAGGATATGGCCACCTGCTTTTGTCATGATTTGTTTGGAGGTTTTTGTGAGGACCGAAATGCAGAGGCGAAGAGGCAGGGGTAAGCTCTTTGATGATTTAATGGGATAACACAGGTAGCGAAAACAGGAATCCAAAAATCCAACTTAAAAATGTTAAACACAAACAGCTATCCAAAAATCCAATATAAAAATTAAACACTAACCAGAACCATGGAGACATCAGGGGAAAACTATCACAAGGAGCCAGGGTGAGAGAAAGTAAGACGAGGAACCAGCACTGAGGGACTGCAGAGGGAGTGTATTTATGGCTGACAGAACAAATGCAGGACTAACAAGCTGATAAGGAGCAGGTGTGAGTAGAGCTGATGAGGAAGCCAATGGAAAAGAAAACACAAAGGGGCAACAGAGGACAGACAAAGAAAAACCCAAGAAACTTAAATAAATCTAGAACACACCAATACAGCTAGAAAACAAGGAAAAACATGGATAAACGTGAAACTGAAAACTTAGAGAAAACCAACAGAACCAAGATCGTTACAGAGCCCCCCACTTAAGGGCAGATTCCAGGTGCTCTCAAATGTCTAAAAACAAAAAAACAACCCACCCAGGGTGGGCGGAGGGGGAACTAGGAAGGAGGGCAAGAAACCAAAAACAGAGTTCAAAAGAAAAAAACAAAAAACAACCCACCCAGGGTGGGCAACGGAGGGCCTCTATAGGACGCCGTCTCTGATGCGGCGGCCTTAAGGGATGCCGTCTCTGCTGCAGGAGCCTTGGGGGACCCCGTCTCAGCTGCAGGAGCCTTGGGGGACGCCGTCTCTGACGAAAATATTTCGTCAACGCCCCTTTTTTCCTGTGACAATGACGAGACGATAATGAACAATTGTTTCCAGAAAATAAAAATATGATGAAAATAAAAAATGATTTTCGTCACCGACACTAAGACCAGACGATATTTACGATCCATTGAAGAATGGACATTAAGAAATGTAATTGTTTATGATTACTTTGCAATTTTTAATATAAGTGTTTCTTGAGCTTCACAGAAGATTACGCATTCTTGCGCTGTTTTTCCCTACATGGCACCTGCCCCACAGTGCCCCGCAGCACTCAGTCAGTAGTAGCATAGCTCAACTTCGCAGTCATTGTGGATACCGGTGTACTGTTTGTTAAACAACGCCTGGATGTATGGTGCCTTTTCGTTTACAACTCAAAGGAAAACACCGGAGGAAGGACGCCACCAAAGAGTCTGCGGCTTCAAAATGGCAGGGAAGAACATAACGAATCTCAAGCGACATCTGAGGAGCCAACAGCTGACATACGGAATAAGGTAATGAACGGGTGGGCCTGTAGTCGGGGGAACGTGTGTGTTAGTGCGAGCATGGGTGTATGCATGTGAATGTATATGCGTGTGTGTGTGAGGGTGTGTGTGCGCGTCTTCCTTCCTGTGCCTGTGTCTGTCTGTCTCTCTGTCATAGAAGAATGATTTTCTACTGATACACTGGATATTAATCATTTAAATTTCTTCCTCCCAACTAGATTCCTGACACAGTGACACCAAAGCCAAATCAGAGGTTGGGGAAGGAAGGGAAGTCTGTTGCAGAGATGCACCCCCACATCTGGGGGTTCCAGCCTTCCTGCAAGGATCATTTTGGATAAGTTCTATTATTTACAGTGTTGACAAAAATTAAAAAAAATTGACTAAGACTAAAATTGATTTTCGTCATTCAGACTAAGACTAAAACTAAATCGGAAGGGGAATGACTAAATATGACTAAGACTAAAATAGATTTTTGTCAATGTGACTAAGACTAAGACTACATTTTAAAAAAGCTGACATTAAAATTAACACTGCAGCCAATAAATATTACTTTATTATTGTTTGAACAAAGGGCAGTAACCTCAAGTAACTATACTAACATGCTAGTTTCCCAGTGTCATTTCATTAAAGAAACTTTTAACTTTTAGTGGTGCATTTGTCAAGAATTGCTTTACATAACAGGGGGAAGCACAGGATATGGCCACCTGCTTTTGTCATGATTTGTTTGGAGGTTTTTGTGAGGACCGAAATGCAGAGGCGAAGAGGCAGGGGTAAGCTCTTTGATGATTTAATGGGATAACACAGGTAGCGAAAACAGGAATCCAAAAATCCAACTTAAAAATGTTAAACACAAACAGCTATCCAAAAATCCAATATAAAAATTAAACACTAACCAGAACCATGGAGACATCAGGGGAAAACTATCACAAGGAGCCAGGGTGAGAGAAAGTAAGACGAGGAACCAGCACTGAGGGACTGCAGAGGGAGTGTATTTATGGCTGACAGAACAAATGCAGGACTAACAAGCTGATAAGGAGCAGGTGTGAGTAGAGCTGATGAGGAAGCCAATGGAAAAGAAAACACAAAGGGGCAACAGAGGACAGACAAAGAAAAACCCAAGAAACTTAAATAAATCTAGAACACACCAATACAGCTAGAAAACAAGGAAAAACATGGATAAACGTGAAACTGAAAACTTAGAGAAAACCAACAGAACCAAGATCGTTACAGAGCCCCCCACTTAAGGGCAGATTCCAGGTGCTCTCAAATGTCTAAAAACAAAAAAACAACCCACCCAGGGTGGGCGGAGGGGGAACTAGGAAGGAGGGCAAGAAACCAAAAACAGAGTCCAAAAAAAAACAAAAAACAACCCACCCAGGGTGGGCAACGGAGGGCCTCTATAGGACGCCGTCTCTGATGCGGCGGCCTTAAGGGATGCCGTCTCTGCTGCAGGAGCCTTGGGGGACCCCGTCTCTGCTGCAGGAGCCTTGGGGGACGCCGTCTCTGCTGCAGGAGCCTTGGAGGACGCCGTCTCAAATGCAACAGCTGCCTTGGAAGACGCCATCTCAGATGCAACAGCATCCTTGGAGGATGCCGTCTCAGCAGTAGGAACCCTGAGTTACGCCAACTGCGGCACTGGAACAACCTCCAAGGGGGCCACCAACTGCCGCTCAGAAACAGCCTCCGAGGGGCCGCAGACTGCGGCTCAGGAACAGTCTCCTAGGGGGCCGCCGACTGCTGCTCAGGAACAGCCTCAGAGGGGTGGAGGTGCGCCCGCTGAGGGCTCTTCGAGGCTTGGAGTGCCCGCTGAGGGCTCCTGGAAGCTTGGAGCGCCCGCTGAGGGCCCCTGGAGGCTTGGAGCGCCCGCTGGGGGCTCTGGGCTCGGGCTCTGGCCCGCTGAGGGCTCTGAGGTTGGGTTCTGGCCCGCTGAGGGCTCTTGCCCGCTAATGGGCCCTGGCTTAGGTTCTGGTCCGCTAATGGGCCCTGGCTCGGGTTCTGGCCCGCTGGGGGCTCTGGGCTCGAGTTCCGGCCCGCTAATGGGCCCTGGCTCAGGTTCTGGCCCGCTAATGGGCCCTGGCTCAGGTTCAGGCCCGCTAAAGGGCTCTGGCTCAGTTTTTGTGAGGACCCAAATGCAGAGGCTGAGAGGCAGGGGTGAGTTATTTGATGATTTAATGGGATAACACAGGTAGCAAAAACAGGAATCCAAAAATCCAACTTAAAAATGTTAAACAAAAACAGGTTTCAAAAAATCCAACATAAAAATAAAACACAAACCAGAACCATGGAGACATCAGGGAAAAACCATCACTAGGAGCCAGGGTGAGAGAAAGTAAGACAACGAAACAGCACAGAGGGACTGCAGAGGGAGTGAATTTATGGCTTACTGAACAAAGGCAGGACTAACGAGCTGATAAGGAGCAGGTGTGAGTAGAGCTGATGAGGAAGCCAATGGAAAAGAAAACAGAAAGGGTCAACAGAGGACAGACAAAGAAAGACCTAAGAAACTTAAACAAATCCAGAACACACCAATAAAGCTAGAAAACAAGGAAATACCTGGATGAAAGTGAAACAGAAAACTTAGAGAAAACCAACAGAAACAAGATTGTTACAGCTTTTACTATCGTAATAGAGGAACGTGACACACATTTGAGTCTTTTCCAGCGATTATGAAGAGCCAATGTACTTAGTATAAACTCTACAGTAATAGTGTTGTTTAAATGGATGTGTAACATTGTCTGGGTGCTGCAGTGACGTCTGGTCGGCTAAGCTCAGCTTTCTCTCCCTCTCTTCTGAGGTTGCTGCTGACGAGCGGGCAGGTGCTGAACACAGGTGTTCTGTGTTTAGTGACGGCTTAAAAGGGAACCGTTGTCAGCACATCAGCGGCAGATAGTTAGCCTTACCTGGTATGAGCTCTATCGGCCAGCTTCTCATGCATGGACAAAGTTTTGATTTTAGAAATTGAGGAAACGCATTGTTTTTCTATATAACTAACTTCAGCGTGTTTCACTATCCAATCACAGACCCGATTCAGTGGCTTATCAGAATTTTGTAAAAGGAGCTTCTCAGGAGTGAAAGCGGTGATAGCTGTGGGCCCTTCAAGAGCTTGTGGGCAGTTTAAACTCAGGGAAGCGGGCTTCAGCTTGAGCTGCATTTTTTTTTGCTCGGTTCTCGTACTTGACAATTAGCTGTGAACAGTACAGTAACATTGTTTTTGGACAATAAAACATGCAGGGGATCAAGACGGATGTTTGAAAAAGTGCAGGGGACATGTTCCCCATGCAGTTTCTTCAGGCCCATGCTGTTAGTTCAGTCTGTTCAGTGAGCATTAGCATTGATTCACAACTCTTAAAACCATTAGCAGTTGAATCAGGAAGCTTATTTCACACAAACACAAACAATACTATCTAGTTCACCCAAGCAGAGCATTTATTAAGCATTAGATGGAAAGGGGGCAGGATGGGTGTTACTGTTTAGCCTTCGCCTCAGTTCTTCACTTCATCCCGTTCCTGTCTAGTCTGTTCAGAACTGCTGTCCATCCAACAGCAGCTTTTAAAGAGATGCAATAATAAGAGGCAAGTCATATAGCAGCTCTTCAAGGCTCCTCCTTCTCGGGTAGGACCAGTCACAGATCGGCAGCTTCTAAATGCTCCTCGGGCGAACAACAATTGGGACCTCGTTGTTGCTCTTTCTGGTGGTTATATTTAGGTTACTAGAGCTGGTTTAACTCTCCTCTGCTCTGCTGCAGCCGGTTTCAGAAAACACTGCATTCAATTCCGTTTAAATCACAGAATGAAGAACAAAAACACCATGTTCCGCTCCTTCTGAATCGTAGGAAGGGTAGTCTGACATGGTTCAGCAAGCACAGACCTTTCTGGAGGGATTTGGTCACTACTTTAGTGCAGCCTTCAGCTTGAAAGTGCTTAGAGTCTAGCCTTAAGCAGCTGTGGGCTGCTGGCAACAGAAAGTTGAACAGGAAGTTGTCGGTTTTAAAAGCTGGGCTGGTGGATTGTGCCTTCAGAGGGGAGTAGTTCCGGTTACATCAGCGACATTTGATCCCAACATCTGCAATAAAAATGTGTTCTCGAGCAAGAAACCCACATTGCCTATTGATGTTTGTCTGGTTGTGCATGTGTTTGAAACTTTTGGTTAAGACCTTGCTTTTGTCAGTGAGCCCCAGGGCACCTGGGGGTACTATGGGGCTTGCCACCATCAGTTTGTGAACGTGTGCATGAATGACTGATTATAGTATAATGCACTTTGGTCAAGTCGCTGACTTGAAAAAGCCGGATATAAGTACAGGCCATTTAACATTTAATGGCAATATCTTTGGAGGGACTGAGAGGTTATTTATGGCATGCAGCATAGGCTGTCAGTGCTGTAAAAGGTACTGTTTCATGTCAGTTTTTGTCAAAGCAGTGCTCTTGCTGTTTTTCTAGAAATATAAATTCAAGCTCTACCTTCACAAGCCCCTAAAATAATCCAGACAGGAAGAGGAAGTGTTGACCAATATTTAACTTAGATGACAGCGTGATGCACTTGACAGTCATTACTGAGCATCAGACATGAAAGCTCCATCTTTTGGCATTTGTAAGTAGAAATTTTAAAAAGCAGTTACTTTGTCTCCGTCGGCATATAGTGATCAGATGTTTATTTATTTCTAATGTCTTTGCAGTGGTAAACATGTATGTCCTGCTGATTGTACAAACTAAACATGGCTGTACTGCTCAGAGAGCTGGTGAGCTTTTTTAATAACAGTATTGTGTAGCTGTTGAAAGTAAAACTTTAAATTTTATGAATTTACTTCTTTGAAATGCAAAGATTGCATACTATTTTCAACAATTCAACTAAAAAGTTACAGAACAATACTAAGTAATAATTCAATATTTAGAATTATTATTTTCAATAACTAATAATTTTCTCATTATTCCCTGTTTAGATTATGCTTTTCCTCATATTTTTCCAGAGAGACTTCAGTTTTTTGAGTATGAGTCTGTAACTATAAAATGTAAGATGATAAATGGTGTTAAGGCTTGGAGAGTAATGAAGGAGTTCCACAAAGTCAGGCCAACAAATTCCTCAGATCCCTGCAGCGCACCGAAACCTTCCTGCACACTTAAACCTGCCCTGGAAAGACACAGTGGAGAATATTGGTGTGAAAATGATGCTGGAGAAAGGAGTGGTGCGGTCAACATTTCTGTTACAGGTATGTCTTATTCTCTCATTAATTTAGCTCTTAATTTAGTGTAGACATTTGGTTGGTAAAAGAAAAAAAAAAGTTAAAAAAAAATATAAAATTTTACCTGTGGTGTCCTTGGCCCTACTGCTCGGTTGAAGGACTTCAATCCCAAATCCCTGAGTGGCTATTGAGAACTTACTGATATGGGGTGTTGTATTTCAAATAAATTCAATGATCACCAAGTATATAACGGCAACTCCTTGTGCCTGCAGTTATAGAGTACATAAAAAGCAACCAAACCATCAAAAAAACTAAACAAAAAAACATGACCACGTATTTAAAATTTTCAGCTGGTTTGGTGATCCTGGGCACTCCAACCCAACCTGTGGGGGAAGGATCAGATGTGACCCTTCCTTGTATCCATAAAGAAACTGCACTGAAAGCTAAACTGAAAACTGAGTTGAATCACATAAGAGATTTTTACAGAAATGGTCTGCATCTCATGACCTGCTATACAAACAACATGACCATCCAAAATGTCACAAAGGCAGATGAAGGATTGTACAAGTGCAGCATCTCTGCAGCTGGAGAATCTCCTGAAAGCTGGCTGTCTGTTTATAAACCCCTGACAGGTTAGTAAATGTATTTTTCTTTTTTTTTTTTAAGATTTTTATGCTCGCACAATGCTTATAGGGAAATATTTGGATCTGTGTTCTTAGCACCAATTGAAGATCGCTACACTGTGGAATGTGAGCAGTCTAAAACTGATGTTCTGGAGTACGCTGTTAAAGTTGCATTACTGGCCTTGTTGTCTGCAGTGATTGGAGTAATTCTCTACAAGATAAAAGGTATTGATAAGATCTTTATAATTGAGGGATTAGCGATGTAATCGCAGCATGTTTTATAAAGAACCCTGGTAGATTGATTATTTAGAAAAATAATTTGAATTCTTAAAGAAAGGGCCGCACGGCTTTAAAGTTAGACTTCCAACCAGGTGTGTAGTGGCAAAATAGGGGCCCTGTACAGTCAGTGTTAGTGGGCCTCAATAAATGCCACTGTGTGAGCAATGTCTGCTAAAAGAGGAAAAAAGTGTATTTATTAAAACAAAAACACTTGGTAGGGTTTTAAGCTAAATTCAGATTTAATCATGATCCTCTTTAAATTAATCTGAAAGATTTAAATTCTGATAAAAAGTACAAGATATTAAACTCTCAGTAAACTTTATTTAACTTCAATATTGTTATGAAACTATTGGTTAAAGTGAGCCTAATATGTATATTTTTAAATTACATGTTTTGTCTGCCTTACAAAATCAAACATTTGCCCAGGTTTATCTTGTCAAAGGGATTTGGTATGTCAATAAGATATACCTGGTTAAATAAAGGTTACAAGCTTACATACATAAAAAAGCACATGTGTAGATCAACCAAAATCACAATGACTGACTTACTCAGTCTAACCTCAGTATGACTATGAAGGCATAGTGATAAACCTTTTTTTTTTTTTTTATCATGATGTCTTCAGCATATTGACATGAAGTGGAAATGTGTAATCAAAATTACCAATAATTTTTGAAGCTGTTTTCAAACTGCAAGGAAATCAGTTTCTAGAGCTATATCAGCAAAAATATAAAAAAAAAACTGGGTCGGTTACAGTAACTTCCAGTTGGCTCTCTGTTTTGTAGTTATTTTACTGGAGCTACTTAATTATGGAATTAAGGAGTTCCACACTGTGTTTAATTTCTGAAACTGCTTACTCCCTGGTACGTAATTGTCTTTATACTTGGACTCACAGCAAGAAAATCAGAATTTTTACTGTCATTTTTAATTTACCCTATATCCCTTCATCCCCTCATTCCTTCATATCCCATCTCTTAATCCTCCATTCCTTATTTCCTTGACAGGCGTTCCTAATGGTTGCTAACTCTTCTAGGTTATTTAAACATCGCCATCTGAAGCACAATCATCATCAATCATTAATTTCGTAGCTTGTCAAAAGCAGCCAGCGTCTCCATTCCTCAAAGTTCAATTTTACTCACTCTTTCCTGTTAAAAAAGATGTGTTCTCTGGCATTGTTTCCTATCTTCATGGAAAGTACATTTTCCTTCGAATTAGGGTATTTGAAATCTACTTTAAAAGCTTTTATTTTGTAATATTTGTATGTTCTCTTCCCTTATTAAACTTCAGGATCAAACTTTTTTGGACAAAGGACACAAGATTCTCAGCAAGCCAAAAAAAGTAAGGAAAAAATCTTACACTTGATTTTTTATTTTAAATTGATGGTAATTAAAATGTTGCTTGTTTAAAGGAGTAAGGAACTTTCAAGACCGTGTGAAGTTTATTTAGTAACACATTCTGGTTGCACAGATATTTTTTGGTGTTGTAAACCTGATTTTATCAACAATTCAGTAAATATGCAGAACTCTGTGGGAAAGATTCGTTCTTTGTGGATTTTTTGAGTCAAATCATTAACTAAACATTACGTCAATTTATTTAAACACTCTACAGTGACAAATTTTACCATTTTATCTTGTCTGTTATCATGTAAAAATACTAAATTCAATTTCAAACCTAAGCAGACTAAACTAAACTGTTTTTAGATACAAGTCTGAGAAACAGATATAAATAAACAGATATAACTTTATCTTCTTAGTTTTAAACCACGAAACAAAACCACATTGCTTCTCTCATGCATGTTTATTTTGTCAAAAGTGCAAGCCAGGTTCAATAAAGCACACAAATACACAGAAATTGCTGCAGCCACCACATGAGATGCAAGTTCTGCATCAGTTTCACCTCGCAGATGATTTTTTGTATTTTAAAAATAAAAGCAGAAGAAGCGTGGGAAAGTAAGTCATTGTGAAACTCCACAAAGGGCAAACACAAAAAAATAGAAAACTGAGACAAACCCAAAGTGAATACGTTTCTGACTGATGGTCATTGTTTCTCATCATAGGTGGAAGGAACGACTAAAAGCACCAACCCATGTTTGTCAGCAGAGGCTGAAGTCCGAATATTGAAGTGAGAACGTCTGTGAGACTGGAATTAAGTAACCTTCGTGATCAACAGATGTAAAACGTGATCAAACATACTTTGAAATCAGTTGCCAAAAATATAGAAATAATATATATTCTATTATAGAATGTTAAAATTTCCACCATATTTTGTATGTCATATAATTTTCATCATAACTTCTTCCAACATTGACCAATACAAGGATATTTTAATGACCTAAACACCTATAACGGTTATTGTTAAGGTTTCAGAAAAACATATTTGCTCCTTCTTACATCAATTACACACGTGTTTATGGGTAATGGGTGTATCAGGAAAAAAAAAGAATTTAACTAATAAATAAAAACAAAAGGCAGCTATGCTCATAATTATTCTAAATCTTACTACCTGATTCATGTTTCCTTATCTTACACTTGAAATATTTCAGTAATAACATTTCAGTACATGGAAGGGTATATCAAAAGCCAGTAAAAGACAACACACCTCCTGATATTAGTAATTTTTTTTTTCAGGTTCAGGCCACAGGCTGTGGCTGGAAACTGAAAAGGAGAATATTTTTAGCCATTTATATTTCAACCCTAGTTCCTTATTCAATGTTTCTGAACCATACGATAAACTATCTAAAATGTTTGACCTTGAAAAGTTCTATATTTAATAGTTCTTCATTGAAAGACATCCATATGTATTCATATATATGAAAATAAGGTCTACCTATTTAAAACCTGTTAACGAGCTAATTTGCCTACAGTGGTAGCCATTCAAAATTTCCCCTCTTTCCTTGATGGTTCCTTGGCTGGTCCCCTACAATTTCTTTTTAAACATCAATGTTAGTACTAAAATATTCTTTCTGTCATGATTTGTGGACAGTAAGATCTAGGTGTCATCCCTGGTCACACACTATAATTCAGTAAAAGGGTGGAGTCAGAGTAAAAAAATATGCACGCCCAAGAGAAGGAGGGGGTCACTCCAGTTGCCGGAAGTGGGTTGCCATTCAACCAGCGTTTGACTGGGAAAGGCCATTTTTAATGGCTGCTACTGTACATGAAGTAGAAAACTATCCAAGTTAATTTATTTCTGTCTCAACAGTGAAATAACATCTGTCTCAATTTCTTTAAGCTGTTTTGTTTTTATTTCCACTACATTGCTCTCTATTTCCTGTTTCTTCTTTTAGTACTTCTCCGATCCTAGTTTCTTAAATCCTCCTCAAGGGTGAGCTTTTTCTTAGCCACATACTTTTTTTCTTTTGTCATGAGCTGCTTTTTTTCTTCATAAACATTTTGTTCTGGCTTCACAATTGCTGCAGAAAAATTAAAAGAAAAAAAATCTTTTGTTTTAATTAAATTTCTGATTAGCAAACAAGTACTTCAGAGAACCTTTTGGATTTAGGCTTTCTCTGCTTTTTCTCATCATATTAGCTTTATCTGGTCTTTCCCAGTGTGGCTTTGACACCAACCTGGAGAGAAATATCAGCTCTGCTTCTGTCATTAACATCTCTGTTTAGATGTTGGAGCTTGGCCTGTTTTTCAGTGTAGAACTGTATGTGCTCTCTTTCATCCTCTAACATAGGAACCTGCTCTTTGTTTGTCAGCCTGGTTGTGTCTTCATGGACGGGACCACATGTTGAGCTAGTTAACCTTTTTTATATCTGATTCTCTCTGAATGTGTGCTTCTGTCACAGCCAGTAATAGCCGCTCCAGGCCCCCCACATCCATATGGTCCTCTCATACCTATGGCTGCCAGACAACCACAGCCCCAGTACTCCACCTCCCTAGGCGTAGTACGGCATGCAAGCCACCCAAGCCCAGGTGCTAAACATCCCCCAGCGTCCCCCCACCTGACTGCAGGCATAGGATGCATGCAGGGTCAGGGAAGGCAGTAAGGCAGACCCACACAACATGCTGAGATGCATCTGGGCAGATTGATTGTAAGGCAAGGCAAATTTATTTGTATAGCACAATTCAGTACAAAGACAATGCAAAATGCTTGTATCCCACCTACCATATAGCCACAGCAGTAAGCCAGCCCCTACCCCCCCACCCCCGCAAGGACGGGGCCAAACACTCCAACATCCCAGACCCCCACCTAATGCCAGGCATCGGCAACCCCAGATGGACAAGACATCAAAGCCATAGGGAAGGAACCAAAGGAGAGCCAAAAAACAGGAAATGACCACAGGAAGACCCACAGCTATGCCTAGGAGGATGGAACTCCACACCTGACCATAGACCTCTGGCCAACCTGACTTCCAGCAGCCACATAATTGACAATATATGTTTTACAGTTTTGAAAGATAATGTGCATGTTAGTTTAAATTTACACATAACTAAACATGGTAGTGGTATTCTGTCTTTTCCGACAATGTTTTTTTTTTTTAATGAACAGCATTTTATTTTCTCAAATATAAAAAGGTCTGATGTTCCTCCTTGCTCTGTTCTTTTGGAAATAACTGGCAGTTTAGTATGCTTCCTTTTACAGATTCTCTGTTCTGAATCCTGGATTCTCCTTAGCAAACATAAGTTTTTATTTCTTGTCATTGAAGAAAAAAAAAATATTCAACTGAGTCAGACTTTCGACAATTTTTTTTAGCAATGAAAATAAAGTACCAATGAATTTACCACCTATCTCCTTTATTTAACTGGATTTAACTGGATTGCATACATATTTGCCAGGCAAAAAAAAAGATAAAAGAAACGGCCATTAGCATGTACTTTAAGAAGCTTAGGTGCTAATTCTAATTGGAATGCTCTAAGCTACACAATCACCTCATCAGTCACCTTATCATCAGCCAATCATTGATCAAGACTCCTCCAGTGACACCAGATTTAGGCAAATCTTCAATTTCCAGCTAAAATGAAACCTTCGCCCACCTCTTCATCAACTTCATTCTGCAGATTTCCCTCATTCTTTAAACTTTGTTTCGGGCTTAGTTTCTGGGCTGAAAGACATTTCTAATCTAGATCTGCCTACTCACACAGATCTACAGCAGTTATCACCAACCAGTTTAACGTAAAATTTATGTCTGTGAAACTCATTTTATAGTAAAATCACAGGCTTCAGCTGATTCGTTTTCAGTGTGTTAATTTAGAAAGCTGAACAGCTGATATTTAAACAGAGTACAGAAATAAAGCTGCAGTTTTTTTTGAGTTTTTTTATTTACAAGGTTTGTTTCTGATAATTCATATCAAGATTGAAAAGAGGGAATTACAGATAGAACTTTATAATCTATAAGGGTCTCCCATCAGAAGAAGAGGAAACCACACACAACACCAGTCCATGTTTCTCAGGGGAGGGGGTGATCTAATTATTGAAGATTAAACAGCTGATTCTGTAAAACAAGTAAAAGGATCATGCCAAGGGGCTTAACTGGGTATTCAGATACAATTTATGATTAAAGCACAACAACACAAGGAAAACAAGATAAGAACTTGACAGAAAATATTCACTTTGAAAACACCAGTTTAATTTTATTGTGTTAGCCCATGCTACCCATGCTCTGTGAAAATTAGCTAATTATGTTTCTCTCTGCACTGATAGTCTTTAAGGATGGATATATTTAGTAAGGTGAAACCCTTTTTTAGTTTGCTTTTTTCGAAAAAATTATTTGTGAAAAATGTAAATGGATAACAAATACATCAAGGCTACAAACATTTGAGATTGTCAATTAAGAAAGGAAATTAACGGTTGGTTTTATCATTTATAATTTTGTCAAAATTTCTGTCCAATTCTTCTACACTATGAACGCTTATATTTGATTTCTTTTCAAATAAATTAAAATATTTGATATTTATAACATTTTATCGGAGATACATTTTTTGTATGTAAATGTGGCGCTGCTTTACTAATAAAAGAGGGACATAGTTTAGTTTTTATGTTTTTGCTATCTTATTCAGTTTTCCTCAAGCATACTAAAAATTCAGTTGTTTTTCAACATATGTTTATGTTTTTTTTCTCACTAATTTAAACTAAAGTTATTCGTATGATGTAATTCATGATACCAATAGATTTAAGTCCTTTTCTGAGTTGTTTTACCATTTATCTAATAGTGAAGAAAGGCAGTTTTAAGGTTATGACAACTAGATTGTGGAAGTGTTGAGATCACACCTTGATTATTACTTTCTATAAAACAGCCATTAGAAACCTTCTTATTTATTCAAAGTAGAGTTTATTTTTTCAAAAAGGTAGAATAATCAGCCCTAGTACGTAGTAAAAAATCAATGACTATGCTGCAGTCAAAGTTGTTTAAATGCTATTTTCTTTCTTGGTGATGATGCAGGAAACATAAAATGTATCTAGATCTCAAGTTTCTTAAGGTGTTTTTTGCCTTGCGATAAAAAAAATATCTGAAGGTTTCCATTAAATCTGCTAAGATGAAAGATATTAGCAGATGGATTTTCTCACTTTGTAGTAATCAAAGCTGATTAGTTGCCCTGCGACAGACTGGTGACCTGTCCAGAGTCGCCCATTGACAGCTGGAGATAGGCACCCAGCATTGCGACCCCAGCAGGGATAAGCATGTCAGAAAATGGATGGATGGATGGATGGATGGATGGATGGATGGATGGATGGATGGATGGATGGATGGATGGATGGATGGATGGATAAGCCGTTATTGTATTTCCACTCCATGGTTCTCTATTTCCTGTTTCTCAGCTTTTTGCCTTCCTTTATAGTAAAAACATTACAGTAACTGCATCTCACTATATGAGAGGACATATGAGAAGTCAGTTAAACACAACAGGTCTCCTGATATAACCAAACTAGCTCAGGTGTCACATTATGACCTGAAACCGAAAACAAAAATGTTTAGTATACAGATAGAATACATCACAATAGTTAGCTATTTCTTTATCACCCTTGTTCCTATTTCTGTCTCTGAAGTTTCCAGACCATCATCTAAATAATTTCAACTGTTTTACCCCAGAAAATTTCTAAATTTCATACTTTTTCATCAGAAATTTCAATTTTAATGAAAATAAGTAGATTCTGCTGAGTTGAATCTAGTTACCAAGTTTATATACTGGTGTTATCATGGTGTAGAAAACTAGGCCCGTTTCTGTCTAAGCTGGGAGATTGCATCCTCTTCCTTTTTTTTTCAACCCTTTTTTCTATTTCCACCACATGATTCTCTATTTCCTGTTTTCTCTCCTTCAGCTGTTCAACCTCCTGATTTGTTATCTCTATCAGTTTCTCTGGAATAAATTCCACATTTTTACTCAGTATTTTATTGCTCTCTGTTATGATTTCTCTCAGTTTTAAGTAACCTTCTGCTTTCTTTTCCATCTTGTTCTCACTCTGGTTTGTTACTTCATCATCAATAGCCTTGAGCTTCCTGTCATTCTCCTCAACTATTTTCACTGCCTCCTGTCTCTGATCACTCAGTCGTTCTTTCTGCTCCTTCAGTTCTTCTGACATCTTCATTAATGCTTCAATCTGCTCATCAATGATTCTCTCATACTGGTTTCTCTGTCTTAAGTCCTCTTCAAGGTCTGACTTTTTCATAGCCACTAAGTTGTTTTCTTCTTTCATGAGCTGCTGTTTCTCTTCATTCATCTGATCTCTTTGCTTCTTCATTGCTGCAGAAATTAGAAAAAAAACAAATCAAGGTTTTGCTTAAATTTAGCTTCTAATTAGCAACAAGTACTTAAGAATTAATTCATTTTGAGGTAATTTTAAAACAAAAAACATTTTAATAAAAGTTTAAATACAATTTTTAGTCGGTCTCCATTTCCAGATTAATGCAGCAACTCCAAGTAGAAATATGAGTCCCAAAATCACACTAAAGCTGACGGAGACATTGCAGTGTGATTGAGGAACAAATAAGCCATCTGAAACACAGATAAAGAGTTTTATGTAACAAATATTATTTGACTTGTTTAATGATGATAACCTGTTTAATGTTCTACCTTGAACATAAATGTGTTTCTCTCTGGTCTGGTTGATGTCTTTCTGTTGGAGTCTGCAGGTGATGTTGTTGTTGTGTTTCTTCTCCACAGTCACTCTGCTGCTGATGCTGTAGAGACCATCAGGACCTTTGAGTTTCTCTGTAGGTCCAGCAGACATGATGTTTCCTTCCCCGTCCAGCCAGAATATTTCAGGTTCTGGATACCAGCCTGCAGAGCTGCAGTCTAACATCACTCCATTTTTGCTTTCATCAAGAGCTGCTAAACCAATACCAGGTAAGGAGATGGAACCTGATGATCAGATAATAGAGATGTCAGATTTTATCACCACTGCATCCAAAACATTATGCAATGTTTAATAGAAACATTTCTACTGAATCATTCACTGATAAGTGATTTAGCTAGAAAATATTCATATATACCTGCTGCTGGAGAGGAGTGTAACCCTCCCCAGGATAACTAAAGACAGACACCTTGATAAAATGAATTCAATATAAATGCCAAACATTTAGAAAACTGCTCCACAGCATCAGCAGTTCCTGAACTAATTCCTTGAAGCTTTAAATAACAAAAATATCTCTGTTGCAAAACTAAACTCAGATGTAGTTTTTGGTTAATACTTTACAATAATGTACTTTACAATGTCTCACCTGGACTACTGCTCTGTGGTGTGGTCAGGTGCAGCTCAGAAACATCTGGCTAAACTACAAACCGCACAGAACAGAGCGGCCAGGCTGGCACTGGGACTGCCCTGCTGAGCTGCATGTGCGTCTGTCGTGGCTCAGAGTAGAGGAGAGACTGAAATGTAATGTTTTTTGTTTCCTGAGGAATATTATTGTTTGTGGAAAACCTTCTCTTTTGTTCAGTTTGTTACATTATGTGAGAAATGAGCAGAATTATTCAACCAGGCAGGCAGCTTCTGGTCATTTGACTCGACCCATTCCAAGAACAGAAGCAGTGTTCAGGTCTGTGCTGTTCAGAGCTGTGACTCTGTGGAACAAACTGCCTCATAACATCTCGACTGCTACTACGAAAGGTGCATTTAAAACACTTTAAAAAAATACTTTGTTGAAAGCCTTAATATATGAATATTTGTGTAACAGATTGTACTGTAATGTGATATAATTTGAAGTGTGTAGTTGTTCTTATGATGTGATTATTTGATATGTTTTGTGTATCTGTATAGTTTTAAAAGGACCCCAGGAAGAATAGCTGTCAAATTACTGACAGCTAATGGGGATCCAAATAAATAAACAAATAATCATCATATATAAATGTTAAAGTGACAATTTATTAATGTTAGATAGTTTATTAATCTTGATAAACCTATCTAAACTTAGAAATAGATCGTGTTGCCCTGCTATGTTGGTTTAGACTTAATTCAGTAGACTTAAAACCTTAATACATGATTTATTTACCTTTAATATTGGTTCTGAATGCAGTTTATGAATGAATAAAACATATCAAGCAAATCATAAAAATATCTGTTGACAATGAATAAGCTGTCCCTTCACCAATTATTTATGATGGTTATGATGGTTATTGTAGAGTTTTACCCAAGTGTGTAACTTTGTGTTGAAAGTTGGTGGGGACGGCTCATAAGGGAAAGGGAGCTACCTGCGCGACGCCTTTTTTTTTTGTTGGAAAGGATAAAGCCAAAAAAATGTGAATAAAATTTATCAATTTAATGCTTACAGTTGAAAACAAAACTGTTACAATATTCACTTATATATTTTGTGCAAAAAATATCACATAAATCTAAACAGACAGTACAAATCAAAGAAATCAAATAAATATATCAATTTTGTAGAAGATTTATTGACGGTCAATTTTAGGTCACTTTTTAAAATTAATTTACTTTTAAACCAGGACTTGGACAGGATCTTATGGGGCCTTAAGCAGAATATGATTAAGCAACTCTGTCTTTCTGTCAAGAACATCCACCAGCAGGGTATCCAGGGGGGGATTTACCATTAGGCAATACTAGGCAGTTGCCATAAAACTCTGTTTACATGTATAGTTAATACAACTAATCCTTATTTGTGCACATTAATTATGTTTTTGATAAAAATCCTTTGGCTAAAATGCCATCAGAACGCTGATAAATAGAGAGGAAAAAGGGACAAGAAGAGAGGGACAAAACCTAGAACAAATAATGGATGTCTATTCTATAAACATTTCTCTATCTGTAGAATGGGTCTGTTTTATGGGTTTTCTTCTCAGGGGGCCCCCTGCCTGTCTTTGCCTAGGGCCCCAAATTTCCTAAATCCGCCCCTGAGGGTATCAATACTGATTTGATAGAATCTGGGAGAGCGGACCATGTTCAACCATCCATTTTCTTTAACCTTATCCCTCAGTGGGATCAGGAGGTGCTGGTGCATATCTCTAGCCACGTTCTGGGTGAGAGGTGGGATCACCCTGGACAGGTCACCAGTCTGTCGCAGTATGTTCAACCAGCTTAAAAGTAATCGGTAATCAGATTTATTATTTGCACTTTTACTAAGTGAACTTTCTAACTCCCTTAAATCTGAAATTCCAATGCCAAAAGTGTTTAAATATTTTATCTTTGGACCCACTGCAGAGTGACGTCACACCTGCAAGATCCTACCCTTACCTCCCTGCTAGATTGCAAAAAGCAGCTTGCTCATGAGTTGTCAACGCTAAATCTTAAATGTACGTGTACATATAAAAGAAAAAGGGGCGCAGTGCTTGCTACTGAATGTCAACACTATGACAACTATATAACAAGGTCAGGAAAAAGTTTTAAGTGAAGCCGGGATTAAAACAGTAGCTACAAGAAGCTTCAAATAAAAGGTGTTCTTTATGTTCAACCTAAACACCAACTCCGATAGACCATCAGTAGAGCAGGTGTTTAAATTAATCAATCACTGCTGCGAAAGCTTATAGCAGTGAAAGCTAATATACCACAGCCATCACTTAATAAACGCAAAATAAACAACCCTCTAAAAACGGAAAACTGTAATGGACTGAAAGTCCTGTTTTTTATGTGGGAAATTATTTGCGTGTGTTTTAGTATAATTCTGATATATTGGCGCTGTTGTCTGTTTCTATGGCAACGATACTGAATGTAGTGTAGCTTAGAGACCTGCACGGGTCGAGTTTTACCAACCCGCACCCGCCCGAACCCGTTAGGATGACTACCGAACCCGACCCGTCACCCGCGGATATCTTCAATTCAAATCCGAACCCGACCCGACGATATTTAACCCGCAACCCGACCCGTTAACACATCATAGGCTATAGTACGCTGCGCTGCACCCAGTGCCTGATTAATAATACATTTCTGATGCCCATAAAAACACACACGCATAAAAAAAAAATCACCAACTACCCGCCCGCACTAAAAAAATATCCGCCCGACCCGTTTATTTTTTTTATGTATTTTTCGCGGGTACCCGACCCGTTGCAGGACTCTAGTGTAGCTGACATAACAGGGCCGGAAAAAAGTGGTTTTAGTTTTTTTTCCAACGGTTCAGTTATATTTTAAATACGGTATTAACTTATTTTTACACTATTCTCTATTCTTTTACTAGTCTCTCCTGACTAGAATTAGGTCTTAATATTTCCACAAGTCCCTCTCACCTGCAAGTCTGAGTCCACTGCTGTCCCTTAATGGGTTAGCATTTTTGGACGGAAGCGACAGGTGTTATGGGGACAGGGGGGTGATGGGGAGAAAGCGAGAGGCAACAGATTCTTTTTTCTGAGTTTTTTTGTCGGGGTTTGTGGACGGTGAGCAGCGGGGAGAACTTTTTTTATTTTCTTTCTGAGGAGCGGCATGAATGGGGTTTTAATCAGATATACACAGCACCGAAAGCAAAATACGTGTACAAAATATTGGTGGGGACTGTACCCCTACCGGTCAAGATTGGTGGGGACATGTCCACACCAGTCCTTAAGGAAGTTACGCCTATGGTTTTACCTTGTTTTTTTTATTTACAAATTGCCATACAGCATATTATTCTACTTTTCCCACTGCATTTGATGTGTAATATTTAAGACAAATGTTTCTTATCAGACTGTGTCAAGGATTGAAGAAACATCATTTTAGCTGAATTAGTAAAAGGCCAAAATATTTTATTGTGAAAGAAAACCTGAATTGCTTTGATTTGTAAGTTATTAAAGATTATGAGTAAAATTTTTTGTTATGAATAATGCAAACTTTAAGTACACAGTAATAATTAAAACCAGTCCTTCATTGTGGAGATTTAGATGAGACTTAATTTATGAATATAAAATCTATAGACTTGGGGTAAGAGATCATGCAGCATTTTATGTTATTGCCAAAGATCCAATTTATTGGACACATCCAGTGACAGCTACGCACATTACTTCCATAAACACTTCACTGCTGTGTGATGTCTACATTCTGCTTCTGCACATGAGAGTCCCTTTGATGTCTTAAACTAATCAAATTGAAGACTGCTAGCACTCACATTTAAAAAGTGTGAATGACCATGCAAAAAAAAAGAAGTCTGGCAAATAATGAGAACTGAGCATCATGATTTGCAATGTCACCGTTTGATTAATGTCTAATGTTTTTGCAACAATGTTTGATCTCAGAACCATGAATCAAATGGCTGAATTACCTCATTAGACACCATTACTCAATGTTTTTTTAGGCATAGACATCTTAAAGGTGCAGGACACCGCAGGTATATGACTGGATTGAAGACCCCTAACTTTGGGGACCATGCTTGAAAACCAGTCTCCTGGTTGTGTTTAAAGAGTCGCAAGGAATTCTTAAGTAAAAATCTTCACTATGTGAGCAGATATTTTGTTCAAATCTTTTTATAGGCAGAAACGGTGCAGATACCCATTCAGACCAGCAGGAGGCAGAAATAACATGGAATTAACTAAACCACATTGTAAAGTAAATACGTTTTTTGGTGTCAGTCTATCAAAGGATAACATGAACCAACCAGTCACAGACAGAAAAATATTGAATCCAACCAAGAGTACACATTCACTTAGCAGATTAGGTTTGAGGTTGTGGGAAGAAGATAAAGCACCTGGAAATATCCTTGAATATACTGTATAATTTATCTCTCTAACAGTCATTTAATTTAATTACTTTTTATTTGTTTATTTCATTACTTCACTATTTGCAACGCCATGGTCATGTGCAATAATTGTAATTTGGTACCGAGCAGCATTGCAAACTGTAAATACTGTTGATTTTATATAATGTGCTCATTATCTTATTTTATTCTCTCTTTATCTTATTTAATTCTTATACCTTATTTTACAATATTTATATGGGAGGGGTGTAATTTTACTAATTTTGATTATTTTATTCTGTCCTATTACACTACATTTTGTTTTTCACTATTGTACTCACAATCTTATTTTTCTCTCTTCTGTAAACGGCTGCACTGCAAGAAAATAATTTTCCCGCAAGGGATTATTAAAGTACTTCTGTTTCTGATTCTGATACCAATGCTGTCCAAAAAAGAGCCCATACTGGAACTTTAACCGACACCTATCTTGCTGCAAGGCAACAATGGGGGGAAAAAATGAAACCCTTTACACTTCATCCATTTTATTTTTGAAAATAAATATATTTTTTAGCTTCCAATAAGATAATAAGGAATACATTGAATTTGTGTCTCTCATTTGAACTCCAACACCCAGCAGTGTTTACCACATCCCTATGCAAAACATTGGGATCAGACTGTATTTTGTTTACTTACCAACAAGAAGATCAACAAAATATTCTTCAATCTTCTTTGCATTGTAGCATCTAAATCTTCCATTGTCAGAGTGTTTTACACTCTTCAGTCTCAGTGAAGCATCTCCATCTTTCAGTCTGTCGGTGAACAGTGCTGTTCTTCCTTTATATGCAATGTTTTGGTCATCATTGTACTCACTGCCTTCAAACCACAGATGCACAAATCTGGGATTCAAGTCAAGTCTCCCCCATTCCAATTCCAACTCATCAGCCTTTAGAGGAACTTCCAAGTGACATGGCAGCACAACATCCTCACCAACCATGGCTGTAACCAGCTGAGTCCGCCTGGTCTCTGTGGACTGACCTGAAAAACAAAATAGACAGCTTTGTTTCTCTAAATAAATGTAATTTCTGTGTATGAATTTGGTCTCAGTCAGCTATTTTTGTGATCAAGGCATTTTGTTCTTTTTCATAAATTAACTCAGCTCTTCATTAGCAGAAAATGTCGGCAAGTATGTGTTTTTGTTATTTTATTTTTTTCTCCAATCAACCTGCCTTGCGCTGACCACGTATAGCTAACAATCCTGAAGAAGGTGCAGCAGAGACTGCACTTCCTGATGATTCTAAGGAAGAAAAATCTGAGACCAGAACTGCTGCTGTCCTTCTACCTCTACTCTGTGGATTTGGTGCTGAGATGCAACATCTCGTTGTGGTTATCTAGCTGCGCTGCAGCAGATAGGAAGCAGCTTGAAGGAGTCATTAACACTGCCCAGAGACTGAACTGCTGCCTAAGGAGATCACACACACTGATGACTTTTTCACCTTTTTTCAGCCTTATTTATATGTAAATATTACTGTTTTGGGTTTGTCCCAAACCCAGACTTTTGATTTTCAATGATAAAAATGAATAGTAAAGAAACATTTATTCTAATGTTTTAAAATAAAATATCAGTAAAGTAATCAAACTATAATTGGAGTATGTATTGTCATACAACTGTTTTTTTTTTTTTTTGTTGTCCCACACTATTGTCATAATTTCCACCACAACACTGTAATGGCCCTTTAAAAAGTTTGTATGGAAGATTGTTTGGGATGTTGCTATGAAGATATACGGTGACATCACAGCACAAATCTGACATGGTGAAAAGTTTGACTTCATCCATCAACTTTTGAAGTAAAGCCAAGGTAAATGTTGCTTGAAATGAAAATATTTTTATTGTATGTAATTTCCAAACATGCTGTAACATCAACTCAATTTGGAAATTAATTGTTATTTTGACACACATCGATGTATTTTGTAAGCATAAAATTCTAGAGACCTTTTCTAAGCTAGCATGTGATGCTAGCATAGATTTTCCCACCAATTTCTGTCAGATTGTAATTTCCACCACAATAATTTCCACCACATTGCATTCTTTGGTAGATATTACAATGGTGTGGTGGAATTGACATTTACGTGTGTAGGCGTAATGCATAGATACACATACAAGGCCCTTGTTCTCTCACATTTTATTTGTCTCATTTTATTATTACAACAATGTGGTAATATTATAAAATAACCCTTTTTTAGACTACTTTTGACATGTTTCTAACTATAATTCACATCCTAAGCATTTTGTGGTGGTGCCACCCCCTCATCCCCCCACCCCCCCACCCTTAGTACCACCTATGCACAACTGCAATTAATTTATTATTATTTAATAATGTATTTATTTATCATTATTATTTATTATTATGCTCCATAAAGTTTTTAAAAAGAAAGTTTTGTTGTCTGGTCTATTCATTGTAATTTCCACAACAACCAGTAATTTCCACCACGCCATGTAATTTCCATCACATCATTTGTTTTAAAATAAATTGTTGCAAAATTCTAATCACTCATTGAAACATTTTTCATAACATAAAAGATAATATTCCACTTTAATTCAAAGCACAAGTATTTACACCTTGAAATGTATCTTGCTATTCCATTGCTATATCTCAGGTTATGGCGAACATAAGATTTGCGTCTTGTCCTCGTCACAATTAATTTACCTAATCCATAAATGTATGTGTTTACCAATAAAGGCATAAACACTTAAAACTATATATGAAATTGCTCTTCCAGTGAAAAAGCGTGTGTATCATAGTATTTTAGAATAAATGACAAATATTTCTATGTGATGGAAATTACATTTGTGCCAGCCGAGTTGGGAAATCTGTTAAAAAACACCAATTTGTCTTAAAAAAATTAGTGCGTTCTCTAATTAATCTTCAAACTAGACTAGTTATGCTAACCGATTACATTGTGAGAATTTATATTTTATTACACTTTTTCTCTTCAAGTTTGCAAGGCCAATAGTGCCAGTAGTGAACGAATCACCCAACTACCAACAATCACATGAACAGTTATGCAATTTCTACAATACTGAATAAGTGCAAAACTCTCACATGCAATACCGCAATTTACTTGTACATGTATTTTTCTTCTTTAACTGAACAGTGCTTTTATAGCTTTTTAAAATAATATTTATTAACTTTTTATTGCATGAGTTGTTTTATTTTACGTTGTTTATAGCTGCTAAAAATTCTGTCGTACCCTTGAGGAACATGACAAATAAAGACTACTGATTCTCTTCTTATTCTCATTTTGTTGCTAACAGTAAATGATCAAGCATTTCTCTTAGCAGTGAGAGATTGGTTAGAAATTACCTGAACAAGTGCATATTAGTAGAAGAAAGCCAAACTTAAGTTCAGCAACCAGAACCTCTTTGAACAAAGGTTTTAAAGATATATTTTGAGGCAGGTGAACCATCTTGATGATAGAAAAGCTGGAAAAAGAGAAGAAAAGCATTTAAGTGTTTGAAACATTTATAAAGTGCTTTCAGTTATTTCGGTTGCAAACCTTTCTGATTTCTGATATTTCGGAAAACACGTGTTAAGGACTAGTAATATTAGCACTACTAATCACCAACTCTATCAACCGTTCAGCAACTGACTTTCCATGAACTGTAACATCAGATTGTTTAAAATTATTGTAGATTTCCATTACGCATTTTGAGACACATCAATAGATATAAACTGTAACAGTGGAAAAAGAAAAGAAAGTTACATCGGAGAAAATAAACCTACCAATTCAGCTGTGTCATGTCCTCTTTGTTCTTTATAAACTGCAACGGGCAAAGTTTCAGATAAAAGGATTGTAAAGTTTGAGGTGTGGTTTACACTGACCTCACTTGTCCAACCAGGAAGTGAACCTACTGTACTGAAATGTCAGTGAACTCCATATTAAAGTGGCTGCTAAGAGACTGAGAAAGAATCAAAGAGCTTTACACTATATACATTCAAAAACTGATGTTATATAACAACATCAGTGCGTGAAATAATAAATGACCACCAACAGCAGACAAGACAGGTGAAGTTTCTTGCCCAAGGACACAATGGCTGAAAGAGACAGGGTGGGACTTAAAGCGAAGAAACACCAGTTTTAGTACAAAGTCCAACACATCCTGAGCCACTGTGGCCTTGAGTGCACTCAGTTCATCAAGCAAAGCAGAGAAAGCCAGCCTTGATCTATGTAGGAACTGAAGAGTTTCTAATTATGTCATGATTTGCAGCGTGTAAGTCTGTCAGTAAGTAATATAACAGGTGCCGGACTGGGTTAGCTTGTGTCACAACAGGACTCTGGCAGTTATTTCTAGAAATATAAAGTCAACCTTCAGCTTGATCAACCCCAGAAATAATCCAGACAGGAAGATGACATCCTGACCAAGGTTTAACCTAGATCTCAGTGTATCACAATTTGGTATGGGAACTGGCCTGTCTCTGAGGACTTAACAGAGGGTAGTGAAAACTGCCCAGCGCATTGCTGGCGCATCACTCCCTGCCATAAAGGACACGTACAGGAAGTGGTGTCTGAAAAGGGCAGAAAAAAATCACAGAATACTCCACTCACCCTGCACACACACTCTTCTCACTTCTGTCCTCTGGGAGGCTTTTCAGAAGCCTAAGGGCTAGAATCACCAGGCACAGGACCAGCTTCTTCCCCACAGCTGTTACACTCCTAAACTCCTCCTGACACCAACTATAAGAACTGTACCCCCCCACCCCCCAAAAAAAAACACACATACAACACACAACAATAACATATGGATTGTCCTCACACACACATCCATGGACTCAACACCACTTAAACAAACTTCTCAACTACAGCTGAAAAAAAATAGTTGTCTTAGTTGTCTTCCTGCTGAATTGGCAACCCACCATGTTTTTGTTAAAAAGAAATAGAAATAGTCAGGAGAGTTTTAAAATGGTGGTTCGTTGATGTGTGATTGAAACAATCATGTTTAAAGCAGAATGCTGTTTTAAACAGTGACAGGTGGCCAACAGAGGCTGTTAGGGTGCTGCCCCACCCACCCAATGACCTTTATTAAGACATAAAAAAAGAAATAAAAATGTAATTATAAAATAAAAATATTTTGAAATATGTTATTTTTTTTTTTAGATGGGCAAGAGAAATATTTAATGACGAGTAAAACTTTCTCATTTATCGTTGGATTGGTGACGTATTTCTTCCCTGGGGCGGAAAAATCTTTTGCCATTGACTCTCCTTAAAAGTTGTACATGTGCAGTAGCTCCTCTGCATTGCAAAAGGACAGGAGAGCTGCGCCCCAAGCTGACATGAACTGTTGTCTCAGTCGACAGTTGACAGGCTGAGTCGTGGAAGTGAAGTCCCTTAAGCACTCTACATTGACAACTTTTAAAATTTGATGCTAGTTGCAATAATGTGAAAACACTAGGTTAGATTTTAAACCTAAGGAGTCTGCTGAACACTTTTTAGATACAAGTCTGAAAACAGATGGAAGTACATTTATCTGTCAAAACAAAACCACATCGCTTCAACAAATGTTTCTCTCATGCATGTTTATTTTGTCAAAAGTGCAAGTCAGTTCAAAAAAAGCACACACATAAACATAAATTGTTGCAGTCACCAGATGAGAAACAACATCTCTATCTGTTTCACCTCGGTTAAAAATCTTTATTTTAAAAGCAAAGAGAGGCAAAGTGAGTCACTGTGGACTTCCTAAAAGAGCCAGTGCAGAAAAATTACAAAACTGAGATGCCATATGGTAAACCACAGCACTGAGAGTTGTGTGCACTGCACAAAGTATACCTGTCGCAAATGCAGGAAGGACTCACCTTGGGTTTGTGAAAACTGCTAAATGGGACAACTGTAGCTTCATAGGTAGTGCTTTTACTTGGGTGAAATAAATGTTACTCCAATACTGAAATGATACTGTTTGTCATTTTCTAAGCTGAAATGTTGAATGACATGAAAAGGCGAGAACAGACAAAATACATTTATTCTTTAAGTTGTTCTTTCTTTGCAATAAAAATGAGTCTGTTGGTGAATGGACAATATAAATAGGCTCTGCCTTGCCTCATTGGAAAAGCATGGTTATGACCTGTTCTCAGCTCAGGATATTGGACTCGTATGATATATGGTGGTTCAAAAGTTATATAAGAATAAAATATATAAATATAAGATTTAAATATGACTTATCACTATATTCCTGCAAAAAGGTCCGATGTCTCTGGGGCAGGTAATGAAAAGTGCTTGGAGGATGCTCTTGTTCTGATGCCAGTTTGTTTCAGCCTTTATTCAGTCTCATGTAGAAGGGTTGGTCATATCACAGATAATTTGCATTACAATAGGGATGTTAGCAAGCTAGAGTGAATACACAAACTTGAAGAGGGGAGGGGGGCTTGCAGGAAAAGTTCTCTCAGACCTCTAGTTTTAATTTAGCTCAAGACAAGCTCAGGGATTATTGGCCCAAAATCTACATTACTTTGCTACTGATTTAAACATCCTATGTTGTTAATTTTTAAGCATCCACATTTCTATTTGTTATTCTTGTTTCCTGAATCTCTATAGGTTTGAGAACCCTCTCTGTGTTCAGCAGCTGTCTTTCGCAATATTTCTTTTCCTCATCTGGTTTCTACGGAGCCCCTCTGATGACATGGTCAAAAAAAAAATGTTTAATTGTGGCCACGAAGTAGTACTTCGTACGCACGAAGTAGTATTTCGCGGCCACGCAATAAGTATACCGTGTGCACGAAATACTACTTCGTGGCCACGCAATAAGTTTAAAGTGCGCACGAAATACTTATTAATAATACCAATAAATCCGCCCCTGTTTTCAGGCTTATGTTAACTGTAATGACTTATCTTGGACAGGCAGCTATGTAAACGGGCCTTTAGTCCTTCTTTAAGCTATGCTGCGGTTGTTTACACTACGCCTTTTCCACCTAAAATGGCGTCTTAGCAACAAATGTCACGTGACTGGCGGAGACCGACTGGGTAAGCAAATCCAGTTTTGCTTATCCAGTTGTCCAGGAATGATATTAATATTATTAATAAGTATTTCGTGCGCACGTTAAACTTATTGCGTGGCCACGAAGTAGTATTTCGTGCGTACGATAAACTTATTGCGTGGCCACGAAGTAGTATTTCGTGTGCACGTTATACTTATTGCGTGGCCACGAAATACTACTTCGTGCGCACGAAATACTACTTCGTGGCCACAATTAAAAAATTTTTTTGACCATGTCATCAGAGGGGCTCCGTAGGTTTCCACTGGGATCGTAGTAACCTTTCTTTTTTCTCTTATAACTCCTTGCCATCAGAGGTATCTCTCTTGGTTATTTTTTTCCTCCACCACCTGAAGTTCTTTTTTGTTTTTCTTCCTTTTAGTCTCAGACTTTCTGAGTTGTCAGCCCAGATTTTCTTTCGGGTTCTCTAATTCACTTTTTATTCCATATATCATGTCACATAATTTCTCTTTGTCTTGTTTGAGTTCTTCTGACTTTGTCTTCAGCTCAGTTTTTATCTGTTTGGGAAAAAAAGATATAATCATTTAGAAAACTATAAAATGTGAAATACAAAAATCTCATAACGGTCTGTAATTATAAAAATTGTTTCTGGGTCAAAGTATTCTTGATAACAAAAACAATGTAGCAAGTTGAGACATAGACCAGTGGTGATTTCATTTTGGATTTTAATTTTTAAAGCTGTGTCAGATAGTCTTTGTCTAATAATCAAATCTTTTCAATAATACATTTCTCTTTGATTATTTATCTTTGTTTTCAGTTATTTATATCCTAAGCAGATATATATTTAATTTGACCGAATTACAATTTTGCTTTATTACTACTGTAGTCACCAAGTTTTTTTACTAGTGTTAACATGGTGTAGAAAACTAGGCCTGTTTCTATCTCAGCAATAAAATCACATCTTTGTCATCAATTCTTTAAGTTGTTTTTCTATTACCAGTACACAATTCTCTATTTCTTGTTTTATCTCCTTCAGTTTTTTAACCTCCTGGCTTGTTCTATCAATCAGTTTCAATGTCATCAATTCCACATGTTGATGATCTTGCCTTCTCCCATGCAGTCTCTCACTGCTCTCTGTTACAATCTCTTTCAGTTTTAAGTATCCTTGTGCTCTCTTTTCCATCTTGTTCTCCTTCTGGTTTGTTACTTCATCATCGATAGCTTTAAGCTTTCTGTCATTCTCCTCAACTATTTTCACTGCCTTCTGTCTCTGATCAGTCAGTCGTTCTTTCTGCTGCTTCAGTTCCTCTGACATCTTCATTAATGCTTCAATCTGCTGATCAATGATTCTCTGATCCTGGCTTTTCTTTCTTAATTCTCGTTTAAGGTCTGACTTTTTCTTAGCCACATACTCATCTTCTTCTCTCTTGAGCTGTTTTTTTTCTCTCTTCACTTCATCTTCTAGCTTTTTCTTTGCTGCCAAAACAAGAGATCAAATCAAAAGATGGTTTTGCTTAAGTTTAGCCTCTTATTTACAGCAAGTTTTTAAAAAAACTAATTCATTTTGAGGCATTTTTAAACAAAAAATATTCGCATAAAGGTTTAACTATTTAGTCTCATTGAATAATTAATAAAAAAATAAATAAATAACTCACAGGTTTTAGTTTGTTGCCATTTCCAGATTAAAGCAGCAACTCCAAGTAGAAGGGTGATTCCCAAAATCACACTAAAGCTGACAGAGACACTGCAATTCGATGGAGGAACAAATAAACCGTCTGAAATACAGATTTGAAGAGTTTTATGTAACAAATAATATTTTACTTGCTTAATGATGATAGTCTTTTAAATGATCTACCTTGAATGTAAATGCTTGTCTTTCTGGTCTGGTTGATGTCTTTCTGTTGGACTCTGCAGGTGATGTTGTTGTTGTGTTTCTTCTCCACAGTCACTCTGCTGTTGATGCTGTAGAGACCATCAGGACCTTTGAGTTTCTCTGTAGGTCCAGCAGACATGATGTTTCCTTCCCCGTCCAGCCAGAGTATTTCAGGTTCTGGATACCAGCCTGCAGAGCTGCAGTCTAACATCACTCCATTTTTGCTTTCATCAAGAGCTGCTAAACCAATACCAGGTAAGGAGATGGAACCTGATGATCAGATAATAGAGATGTCAGATTTTATCACCACTGCATCCAAAACATTATGAAAAATGCTTGATAGAAAAATTTATACTTATTCATTCACTGACAGTGTTGGGCACGTTACTTTGAAAAAGTAATTAGTTATAGTTACTAGTTACTTCTCCCAAAAAGTAACTGAGTTACTAACTGAGTTACTGCACAATAAAAGTAACTAGTTACTAGTAAAAGTAACTATTGCATTACTTTTGCGTTTCTCGCCCCCGTACCCCTCACCACCCAGCCCCCACCTTCTCGCGGTGTGATTCAAAAGCCAGCTGAATAGAGTGGATGACAAAGACAAGAACCTGCAGAGAGTTTTGCATTTATTGCAACTCAATGTAAATGACATCAGGGGGGAACGCCATGTGAAGTTTTTTAACAGGGCATTCAGATCTGGTGAGTATATGAAATTAATAACTGGGGATGTCTAATTCTGAAATCCTGTGTGTTTGGGTTGTTATAGATAGTGCAACATCTATCTATACATCTATCTATCTAGATCTATACTCTGTGTGTGACATAAAATATGGATCTCCATCCCTGCCACAAAGGCCATCAAATAATGTTTAAAATAAAAAATACAGTAGGTTGAAAAGGCAGAGTATCCATCCATCCATCCATCCATCCATCCATCCATCCAGATTTCTCCCTTTCTCCATATAGGCTATCATTTGATCGTTCATGCTCTCCATAGTTCTCCTGTGGCGCGAGCACAGGGCGACTGGTGCGCGCCTTTAGCGAGCATGCGCGTTTCCTGTCGCTTGCGCGGTGACTCGTGCCGCCTGCGCTGTGCGGAGATGCAGAGGAAAACCTATTCTGATGGGGAAATGCAGATCGACGTAACACCGGTATTTCCATCAGGAAAACGCTGTTTGCTGCTGGATCCTCCTCACTCTCCATCTCTCTCTGTGTGCTGTACATTAACACCCCCCAGCGGAAACACCCACCTACCCAACTGACAGACGGAATCTCACTATACATCAGCCATTCTCCTCCTCCCCTCTCTCATGACAAGGCGCGCACCTCTGGATGACCTAAAAATAATCTTTAATATCTCTTAAACAAAAGTAGCACAAACAATATTTTTTTCTGCACAAATCTGCACTAACGTTGCACTAACCATCAGTGTTGGGCACGTTACTTTGAAAAAGTAATTAGTTATAGTTACTAGTTACTTCTCCCAAAAAGTAACTGAGTTACTAACTGAGTTACTCCACAATAAAAGTAACTAGTTACTAGTAAAAGTAACTATTGCGTTACTTTTGCGTTTCTCGCCCCCGTACCCCTCACCACCCAGCCCCCACCTTCTTGCGGTGTTATTCAAAAGCCAGCTGAATAGAGCGGACAACAAAGACAAGAACCTGCAGAGAGTTTTGCATTTATTGCAACTCAACGTAAATGACATCAGGGGGGAACGAGATGTGAAGTTTTTTAACAGGGCATTCAGATCTGGTGAGTATATATATATATAGAAATTAATAACTGGGGATGTCTAATTCTGAAATCCTGTGTGTTTGGGTTGTTATAGATACGGTAACATCTATCTATCCATCTATCTATCTAGATGTATACTCTGTGTGTGACATAAAATATGGATCTCCATCCCTGCCACAAAGGCCATCAAATAATGTTTAAAATAAAAAATACAGTATGTTGAGAAGGCAGAGTATCCATCCATCCATCCATCCATCCATCCATCCATCCATCCATCCATCCATCCATCCATCCATCCATCCATCCATCCATCCATCCAGATTTCTCCCTTTCTCCATATAGGCTATCATTTCTGGCTGTTGTCAGGTTAATCATTTGATCGTTCACGCTCTCCATAGTTCTCCTGTGGTGCGAGCACTGGGCGACTGGTGCGCGCCTTTAGCGAGCATGCGCGTTTCCTGTCGCTTGCGCGGTGACTCGTGCCGCCTGCGCTGTGCGGAGATGCAGAGGAAACCGTATCTGATGGGGAAACGCAGCTCGACGTAACACCGGTATTTCCATCAGGAAAACGCTGTTTTGCTGCTGGATCTTCCTCACTCTCCATCTCTCTCTGTGTGCTGTACGTTAACACCCACCAGCAGAAACACCCACCTACCCAACTGACAGAGGGAATCTCACTATGCATCAGCCATTCTCATCCTCCCCTCTCTCATGACAAGGCGCGCACCTCTGGATGACCTAAAAATAATATTTAATATCTCTTAAACAAAAGTAGCACAAACAATATTTTTTCTGCACAAATCTGCACTAACGTTGCACTAACCATTCAGTCTATTTGCAGAGTTTTTGGACGTGGGTGGGGTGTCAGCTTCACGCAGCTGCGCGCGAGTGCTATCATGAAAAAAGGTTCATTGTGCGACCTGAGTAACGCGCAGTAACGGGGTGTCTGCAATGGTAACTGCGTTATTGTTACAGTCAAAGTAATTAGTTAGATTACTCGTTACTAAAAGAAGGTAACGGCGTTAGTAACGCCGTTACTTTCAACGCCGTTAGTCCCATCACTGCTAACCATTCAGTCTATTTGCAGAGTTTTTTGACGTGGGTGGGGTGTCAGCTTCACGCAGCTGCGCATGAGTCCTATCATGAAAAAAGGTTCATTGTGCGACCTGAGTAACGCGCAGTAACGGGGTGTCTGCAATGGTAACTGCGTTATAGTTACAGTCAAAGTAATTAGTTAGATTACTCGTTACTAAAAGAAGGTAACGGCGTTAGTAACGCCGTTACTTTCAACGCCGTTAGTCCCATCACTGTTCACTGATAACTGATTTAGCTAGAAAATATTCATATATACCTGCTGCTGGAGAGGAGTGTAACCCTCCTCAAGATGGCTAAAGACAGACACCTTGATAAACTAAACACAATACACAACATAAAGCCAAACATTCAGAAAGCTCTGCTCCAAAGCATCAGTAGTTCCTAAACTTTATCCATGAAGCTACAACTAAGAAAAATATCTCTGTTGTGAAATTTAACTCAGATGTAGTTTATGGTTAACACTTTACAATAGCCATAATTTATAAATGTTAAAGAGGCAATTCATTAATAATACAGTAGTTGTTTATTTATGGTTGATAAACATTTCTAAACTTTATCTTAACCATTTATAAAAAGTAAATAAATCATATTGCCCTGCCATGTGGTTTTAGACCTAACTTCAGTGGACTTAAAACCTTAATACGTGATTTATTTATCTTTATAAATGGTTTAGATGCAGCTTATAAATGAATCAAACTCTAATAAAATATATGTTATTAAATAAATGGTCCCTTTGCCATTTATATATTAAAGTTATAATGGTTATTGTAGACTGTAACCTTGTTTTTTTACTTACAAATTGTCGTACAGCATATTCTTCTTTTTCTTCCATTGCATTTTATGTGTAATATTTAAGACAAACATATGTTATCAGACTGTCTCAAGGATTGAAGAAACATCATTATACCTAAATAAGTAAAATACCAAAATATTTTATTTTGAAAGAAAACCTGAATTGCTGTGATTTGTAAGTTATTAAAGATTATGAGTTTAAGTTTTTGTTACAGACAATAAAACCTTTAAGGAATCTATAAGAATAATACTTCACTGTGAAGATTTAGATGAGATTCAGTTCTGGCAAAGAATCAATACTAAACAGCATGACCTGCAGTGTGACCATTTGATTCATGTCTAATGTCTTTGCAGCAATGTTTTATCCCAGACACATGAATCAAATGTCTGAATTACCTCATTTGACACCATTGCTTCATGTTCTTTGAGGCATAGATATCTAAAAGGTGCAGGACACCACAGGTATATGACTGGATTAAAGACCCCCAATTTAGGGGATCATGCTTCAAAACCAGTCTTGTCTAGATTCTAGTGTGTAAATCCACATGTGATAAAAAAGAGTAATTATTCCTCACAAACTTGTATATTTGGTCTCTCTACCTGGTTGTGTTTAATGGAGTCCCAATGAATAATTTAATTCACAATTTTCCCTGTGTTGTTCAAATCTTGTTAAAGGCAGGAACACTGTAGGTGCCCATTCAGACAAGCAGGAGGCAGCAATAATATTGAATGAACTAAACCACATTTTAAAGTAAATATGTTTTCTGGTGTCACTCTATCACAGGGCAACAAGAACCAACCAGGCACAATCTTATTTTTCTCTCTTCTGTAAATGGTTGCACTGCGAGAACAGAATTTCCTGCAAGTGATTAATAAAGTGATTCTAATTCTGATACCAAAGCTGTCCAGAAAGAGTGCATACTGGGATTTTAACCCGCACCTATCTGGCTGCAAGGCAACAATGGAAAAAAAAATCAATTCTTTACAATTCATCCATTTTATTTTTGAAAATAAATGTATTTTTAGCTTTCAATAGGATAAGGAATAAATAAAAAATTGTGTTTCTCATTTGGAGTCCAGCACCCTGCAGTGTTTACCACATCCCTATGCAAAACATTGAGATCGGATCAGACTGCATATTGTTTACTTACCAACAAGAAGATCAACAAAATATTCTTCAATCTTCTTTGCATCGTAGCATCTAAATCTTCCATTGTCAGAGTGTTTTACACTCTTCAGTCTCAGTGAAGCATCTCCATCTTTCAGTCTGTCAGTGAACAGTGATGTTCTTTCTTTATATGCAATGTTTTGGTCATCATTATATTCACTGCCTTCAAACCACAGATGCACATATCTGGGATTCAGGTCAGCTCTCCCCCACTCCACTGCCAATTCATCAGCCTTCAGAGAAACCTCCACGTGACACGGCAACACAACATCATCACCAACCATGGCTTTGACTAGCTGAGGCTGACTGGTCTGTATGGACTGACCTGAAAAACAAAAAAATACAGCTTTGTTTCTCCAAATCAATGTAATTTCTGTGTATGAATTTGGTCTCAGACATTTTTGTTTATCAGGGCTTTTTTTTTATCCTCGTCATGAATTAATTCAGTTCTTCAATTGCAGAAAATGGTGGCATGCATGGACACAGCACATTGTAGCTCTTGCACAAAACAGTGTGTTTTAGTGTTTTTGTTGGGAATTTTATTTTTTTCTACACTCAAGCTGCCCAGTGCTGACCACCTATAGCTAACGATCCTGAAGATAGCGCAGCAGAGACAGCACTTTCTGAGGATTCTAAGGAAGAAAAATCTGAGACCAGAGCTGCTGCTGTCCTTCTACCTCTACTCTGTGGATTTGGTGCTGAGCTGCAACATCTCGTTGTGGTTATCTAGCTGCACTACAGCAGAGAGGAAGCAGCTCCAAAAAGTCATTAACATTGCCCAGAAACTGAACTCCTGCCTAAGAAGATCCCACAGCATAATCAGGGACTCCTCGCACCCAGGTCCCCATAATAATATTTATTTACTCATTATTGCACTATTTGCCTGCATTGTTTTGTTTTACATTGTTTATAGCTGCTAAAAATCCCATTGTACCCTTGAGGAACATGAAAAATAAAGACTTCTGATTCTCTTCCGATTCTCATTTTGCAGCTAAAAGTAAATGATTAAGCATTTCTCTTAGCAGCGAGAGATTTTCTGTTGGAAATTACCGGAACAGGTGCATATCAGTAGAAGAAAGCCAAACTTAAGTTCAGCAACCAGAACCTCTTTGAACAAAGGTTTAAAAGATATATTTTGAGGCAGGCGGACCATCTTGACGATAGAAAAGCTGGCAGAAGAGAAAAAAGGCATTTAAGTATTTGAAACATTTATAAAGTGCTTTCAGTTATTTTGGTTACAAAACTTTCCGATTATGAAGCACCTTAATGCATTATGACCAAATAAATAAAAAATAACATGATTTAATGTGCTGTATAAGGTCTTAAACATGTATTTTTTAAGAATATTTCAGACACCACATGTGTTAAGGACTAGCAATTTTAGCACTACTGATCACCAACTCTATTATTAAATAAGTTCAGAAACTGAATTTCCATGAACTGCAACGTCAGATTAGTTTAAAATTATTGCAGATTTCAATTATGCGTTTCAAAATACATAAATATATATCAAATGTAACAGTGGAAAATAAAAAGAAAGAGTTACATCGGTGAAAATAAATCTACCTATTCAGCTGTGTCATGTCTTTTTTGTTCTTTATAAACTGCAAAGGGTAAAGTCTGAGATGAAAGGATTGTAAAGTTTGAGGTGTGGTTCACAGCGTACTCACTAGTCCAACCAGGAAGAGAACCTACTGTACTGAAATGTCAGTGAACTCCATTTTAAAGTGGCTGCTAAGAGACTGAGAGAAAATCAAAGAGCTTTTCACTACATACATTCAAAAACAAATGTAACAAATTCAGTGTGTGAAATGATAAATGACCACCAACAGCAGACAAGGCAGGTAAAGTTTCTGGCCCAAGGACACAAAGGCTGAAACAGATAGGGTGGGACTTAAAGCTAAAAGTTATAGTACAGTTTTAGTACAAAGTCAATCCTGAGCCGCTGTGGCCCTGAGTGTTCATCAAGCACAGCAAAGAAAGCCAGCCTTGATCTATGGAGGGTCTG
The DNA here is from genome assembly GCA_030533445.1 of Cyprinodon diabolis. Classification (NCBI taxonomy): domain Eukaryota; kingdom Metazoa; phylum Chordata; class Actinopteri; order Cyprinodontiformes; family Cyprinodontidae; genus Cyprinodon; species Cyprinodon diabolis. The sequence goes on along the minus strand of CM060075.1, from coordinate 41,917,628 downwards.
AAGTGTTTCTAATTGTGTCTTATGATTTGCAGCATGTAAGTCTTTCAGTGATGTACACAGCTACCGGACAGGGTTAACTTGTGTCACAGTAGGACTCGGACAGCTCTTTCTAGAAATATAAAGTCAAACTTCAGCTTTATAACCCAAGAAATAATCCATACAGGAAGATGACATCCTGTCAAAGGTTTAACCTAGATGTCAGTGTATCACAGTTCGGTATGGGAACTGCTCTGCCTCAGAACGAAAGGCTTTGAAGAGGGTGGTGAAAACCCGCCAGCGCATTGCTAGGGCATCACTTGCTGCCATCAAGGACATGTACAGGAAGCGGTGTCTGAAAAGGGCCAAGAAAATCACTGAAGACTCCATTCACCCTGCACACACTCTTCTGCCCTCTTGTCCCTTCTGTCCTTTGGGAGGCATTCCAGAAGCCTACGGACTAGAATCACCAGGCACCAGAGAAGCTTCTTCCCGATAGCTGTTATGCTTCTGAAAGCCTCCTGACACCAACTACAAGTACTGTACAACCCACCCACCACCAAAAATACACACACAACACACAATAATAACATATAGACTGTCCTCACACACACCTCCATGGATTCAACACCACTTACACGCAATTCCGAATAATAGCTGTAAAATAATTCAGTGGTGGCTGGCCAGTAGAGAACGCTAGGGCACCACCCCACCCACCCTATGACCTTGAATTAGACATGTAAAACATTTAGAAATTCCATCCATCCATTTTCAAACACGCTTATGCTATCTGGGGTCATGAGGGGTGCTGGTGCCTATCTCCAGCGGTCAATGGGCGAGAGGGTACACCGCCTCTCTCGCCCATTGACCTCCACCATCTGTTAAGCATGGTAGAGGTAATGTGATGGTCTGGGGTTGCTTTGGTGCTGGTAAGGTGGGAGATTTGTACAGGGTAAAAGGGATTCTGAATAAGGAAGGTTTTCACTCCATTTTGCAATGCCATGCCATACCCAGTGGACAGCGCTTGATTGGAGCCAATTTCGTCCTACAACAGGACAATGACCCTAAACACACCTCGAAATTGTGCAAGAACTATTTAGAGCAGAAGCAGGCAGTTGGTATTCTATCGGTGATGGAGTGGCCAGTGCAGTCACCAGATCTGAACCCCATTGAGCTGTTGTGGGAGCAGCTTGACCGTATGGTACATAAGAAGTGCCCATCCAACCAATCCAACTTGTGGGAGCTGCTTCTGGAAGCATGGGGTGCAATTTCTCTAGATTACCTCAACAAATTAACAGCTAGAATGCCAAAGGACTGCAATGCTGTTATTGCTGCAAATGGAGGATTCTTTGACGAAAGCAAAGTTTGATGTAAAAAAAAAATCTTATTTAAAATACAAATCATTATTTTTTAACTTTGTCAATGTCTTGACTCTATTTTCTATTCATTTCACAACAATGGTTGTGAATAAGTGTGACTTTTCTGGAAAACACAAAATTGTTTGGGTGACCCCAAACTTTTGAACGGTAGTGTACCTGTTGTGCTCAAGATGAATTCAGCTCACCTCATCTAACCTGAGAACATAATAAGGAACAGGGTCAAATTCCAGCAAAAAATTACATTATTTTACCTCAGTCACTTATGTAGAGCTATATTAGTGCTCACTGACAGTACAACACAATTATGCAACAGGTAAATTATTCATATGCATCTACCGATTGATTTCCATCACAATAGCTTTATTTCGCAGAAATTAAACAGAACAAAAGAACACAGACAGTCTGGAATAAAATCTATGTGATCAGTGGCAGCTGGTGGAATTATCGGTTTGTGGGTGTGTGAATGGGTGTGTGTGGGGGGGTAGTGCGCTAGACATTCGGTTTCAGTTTATTTTAGTTCATTTAGCACAGATTTACAATATATATCAAAACATACAAAGTAATGGTGCTCTACATTTTATATATACATTTGGTCCTATCTTTGAGAGAAGATAATTTCTTTTCATCTCAGTGGTTGAAGTCTGGGATGTTATGACAAGATTTATTTTCCATAGAGAGCATGGCCAATGCTGTTGGGATCCTGAGGCTTGCCCACCAGAGGGCGCCGAGGATCGTCTTCTGTTATATGTTTTCTGTCAGGAACTGGGGTTACTGTTGGGATCTGGAGAGCTACCATCTTTCTCCAGCAGAGAGCGCTGTGGGTCTCCTGGGCTGGAGCCCTCCAGCACACCTGAAGTTCATCAGCCCATCAGGAGACCTTCCTACATAAGCAGCAGCCAGACCTTCCTTCAACGCCGCAGTGTTGATCAAGTTTGGTTAGCGAAACCTGAGCCTCTGTTAATAGAATCCTAGTAGACTCTAGAGAGAAACTAGATTCTAACATGCCTCTGTCTTCTCTGCCTCATAGGAAACCTGATCGAAGTCTGAAGCTCTGGATGAGCTTAGTCTGGAAACCTGCCTGCCTGCCCAAGGAAGCCAAACCAGAAGACATCAGTCTGGATTCCTCCAACAGCTCTCAAGGAAGAGCTAGGAAACCAAGTCAAAGTCTGAAACTCATGAGTCAGAAGCTAGACGCTGCTGCCGCTGAGCTCCCTGCTGAATCTACAGTCTCTGGACCCCCAACAGCTCTCAAGGAAGAGCTAGGAAAACTAAACTCAAGTCTGAGACTCTCTAGCCAGAAGCTAGACGCTGCTGCTGCTGAGTTCTCTGCTACTTCCACATTCTCTGGACCCAACCGGTTCCCCATCTCAAGGATCTGTCAGAACCACTTCAAGATATCAGTGATCCCAGTCCCGGACCTGTACCAGAACCAGTCCTTTTTCCTCTGTGTGTTTTCCCAATAAATAATATTGTTAAACTTTTACTCCATCTCCAGAGGTGTTCTGCATGTGGGTTTAGTCCTATAAGCCAATCATGACAAATGCATTGAGATGATCCTGTGACATTGTGTTCCTGAAGAAGGCCCTGATTTTCAATTCTCTCTTAGAAGCACTGTGCTGGAACTTCGTTAATAATTACAAGCTTCACTACATCATTAACCTTCTCAATGACTTTCTGATCGTCTTATGCGTGCTATGTTTGTTATGCGTGCTATGTCTGCCATGCATGCTTGTAATGAAGTTAGCTGCTATACTGCATCAAAGAATTTTTCAGATGTTATAACTACAGTCTACGTAGGCACTTGTGTAGGTAAGAAACATATATTGCCAGTTTTGATGTGTAAGCTGCCTCGAATACCATGAAATTACAAGCATCGAGATTCTTAAATGTATATAAATATGGTTGTGTTTCCGATCTTCCATAGACATGTTAATATGGATGTTTCCAAATCATGGTCCTGTGACTTTTTGTTCTCCTTGCGCAAGTCCCCGATGCGCCTTCTCATAATCTGCTAAACGTCTCAGCTCCAATGCAAAGGTATGCGCTCGTTGCACTTTAGCTTGAAAGACAAGCTAAAGTGCTAATAAGTACGAAGAATATGTAGGAAGTTATTTAGACTTTACGTAATTTAAGGACAGGATGGAAAGAAAAACAACTGATATGCATTCAGCCATTGCATATCACATTCAGAAACAATTCATTTGCATCCATGAGCTTAAAAACCAATTAACGTGCCTCCTGAATATCTATGCATGCATGCAATGAGTAATCAGAGTCAGGAAATCTTTTATTACCAAGTACAATTTTACACATATATTACATTTTTTTGTGTGTGTTGTTTAGGCATAATAAGCATTATCCAAATATGAACTATTAAGAAAAAGAATGTGGATATAAAAACATACAAACAAGCAAACAATACGCACCATGTTTTAAGAATAAAAAGATCACAGCTGCCAATGCTTATATGAATCAATTAAACGTTCAGTCATGAGAGAGTGTAAATATGCAAGTATAAGATCAGTGAAACAAAGTCCAAGTTGAGTGGAATGCATAGAGTGATGGGTGGTGATTAAATGAGGCATCCAGGGCCCCAGCTGAGTTTGTGTTTAGCCATAGTGGTATCACTATGAGATCCTATCGGTTACAACTCAGTGCAAAGATTTTAACCAATTAAACTGTTTACAATCGGAATTTGTAAAGGCTCCCAATAAGATATGCTGATGCTCTCTTATACAGACATTGTTCTCTCTCTCTCTCTCTGAGTGAATGGCGGAGTGCATGGAGCTTGAGACGGGAGTGTCAGAGTGAGTGGTTTTTGAGTGTTCTACCTTTTCTTCGTAAGGTGTTTTTTTTTTTAAAGCACCTTCTTCTCCATACTGTTTTTTTCTATTCTTAAGTTGATTTTTGGTTGTTCCTTACTGATCCGGTAGCTTTTGCTACCGGATCGATTTGGCGTTTTTGGCATCATGCCCGTGGTGGAGGGCGGTGCAGAGTTTGAAAAGTTGATACGTCGGCATGCTGTCAAACTCATACCGACAGTGAATTGTTCAGTGGAGGAGGCAGCCTTAGCCGCTGGAGGAGTGGAGGGTTGTGACAGTGTGAAATCTGCTTCCCGTATGAGTGGAGCGATTGTGATTTTTCTTGATGAAACATCTAAAGTAAATGATTTGGTTGAAAGGGGCGTGGTCATTCATGACACCTTCACGCCGGTTCTCCCACTGGTTACTCCAGCTAAAAAGATTATTATTTCTAATGCACCTCCGTTTATTAAAAATGATCTCCTTGCTAAAGAGCTGTCCCGCTATGGACAACTAGTTTCACCCATAAAGATGGTTTCTTTGGGCTGTAAATCTCCGCTTCTCAAACATGTTGTGTGTCACAGAAGACAGGTTTTTTGAACCCAAAAGACACAGCTACCGACCTTAACCTGTCCTTTAATTTTAGGGTTGATGGGTTTAATTATATGGTCTTTGCTTCCTCCGAGAACATGAAATGTTTTGGCTGTGGTGCAGAAGGTCATATAATCCGATCGTGCCCAGAGAGACTTAAAAACACACGCTTGGTGAATGCTGAACGCGGTGCCGCCGAAGCGGAGCGCGGCGCCGCCGAAGCGGGCCGCAGTGCCACCGATGCGGAGCGCGGTGCCGCCGAAGCGGGCCGCGGTGCCGCTGAAGCGGGTCGTGGTGCCACGGGAGAGGGTGAAGCTGTAACTGATGATTTTATGGCAGTCGGTGCGGGTGTTGACGTTGCTGGAGCTGGGGCTCCGGAAGATCCTTCTGCTGCTCCTGCAGAGGAACAGTCTGAAGTGCGATCCTTCACAGACTGTGATCATTCCATTGATGCTGATATCACTGACAATGAAATGAAACAGGATCAGCCTTTGACTAGTTTTGATGCAGATTCAGGGGAAATAATAACTGATCAAGTTTTTTGTGAAAGCTTTTGTGATGATGACAGTATGCTCGATGAGGATTTTTTGAAACTGTCCCAAAACAGGAAAAGTTCTGAGGCTGCAAGCAGCAGCATTAAAGCTCTCAGAGCTAAGAGAGCAAACAAAGCAGGAGATAACAGTTTGGAGTCTGTTGATGTTATATTGATGTTGATGTTTTAGTCAACACTGTTTTTCATTTTGGTTGTATCTCTTCTGCAAAAGTAAACTGGAGAAAGAGTGAGGCTATAACTGTAGGAAGTCGGTTGGGGGATCAATTCGGTCTGCCTGGAGGCTAAGTGTGGATAAGGGGTGGCCTTAAATATTTAGGTGTGTTCTTGGGTAATGAAAGGTTTGTGCAAAAAAATTGGGAAAATGTTTTGGATAAAGTTAAGGGTCGACTTTTGAAGTGGAAGTGGATTTTACCTAAAATGTCATATAGAAGACGAGTTCTTGTCATCAATAACCTAGTTTCTTCCACCATGTGGCACCGGTTGATGTGTGTTGATCCTCCAGTTTCTCTTTTATCAAATGTTCAAAGGGTTCTGGTAGATTTTATTTGGGATAAACTTCACTGGATTCCTCAAAGTATCCTGTTTTTGCCGAGAGAAGAAGGTGGTCAAGGCCTGGTCCACCTGGCCAGCAGAGGTGCTGCTTTTCGTTTTCAGTTTATTCAGAGACTGCTTACAGGACCTGCAGATCTGGTGTGGAGGAGTATATCATGCTGCATTCTTCGGAGATTTGGTGGCATGGGTCTGGATTTGCCTCTCTTTCTGATGGACTCTAGCAACTTAAACTCTTCTCTTCTTCCAGTTTTTTTACAAGAGTATTTTCTCTGTGTGGTCTTTGCTGAGGAAGGAGGGACAACAGCAGGCTGAGTCTCTACACTGGCTGCTCCAGGAACCGGTTCTGTTTGGGAGTTTGTTGGATTTTCCTACTTGGGGCGCAACAACCTGCCCCAGACTGCTCCACACTGCAAAAGTTAATTGCCTTGGGACGGTGGTGGAGCTGGCTGGACCTCGGCTGGATGATCCTGTTAAGCTCGCTGCCTGTTTGGGAATAAAGTCTGTTCAATTTGTCGGTCAGCTCTTGTGCTGCTGGAAGCACAAGTTAAGTGAACATGAGTGTTCACTTTTGGCTGATTATCATGAGGGTTCTGTGTCACCAAATCACTTGGATCCTTTTCCATCCTTCAAACGGTTTCCTGGAATAAAGAACTGCTCTGGCCCTTTTTTGGATTCAGTGGACAATAAAGGAATCTCCCTGGAAGGAGCTTCTGGAAAAGTTTTCTATAGAATGATTGTTAAAACTCTCAATCAACACAAACTGAATGGACGCAGTGACACAGTATGGAGAACTCATTTCTCCTTACAACCTGAATTCAAACCTGAATGGAAATCGTTGTATAAGCCTCCACTAACGAAAAAACATGCAGATTTACAATGGAGAAACCTTCATGGTATCGTAGCTGTTAATTCTTTTGTGTCTGTTATTAATCCTTCTGTAGAAGATAAATGTCCATTTCGTGAACAGAGAGAAACAGTGTTTCATTGTTTTTCTGACTGTGTTTGTCTGTCGGCTATTTTTGTGCTTTTGAGAACTATTTTCAACAGATATGGTGAAATGTTCACTAAACATGGATTTATTTGTGGTTTTAGATTCACATGCCAAAAAAAGAGCAAATGTTAATTGATTAATTTCTTGTTAGGACAGGCAAAAAGGGCTGTGTACATAAGTAGAAAGAGGAAGGTGGTGGAAGATTTGAATATTGACTTGGTTTCTTTGTTTATTAACTTGGTGAAGTCTAGGCTAATACTTGAATTTAATTTTTACAGATCAGTTTCAGATTTAGATACTTTCTGTCACATCTGGAGTTATGGGAAAGTAATTTGTAGTGTGGTAGGAGGAGAACTAATTTTTGGAAAATTGTTAATGTAATATATTCTTTGGTGTTTGTTTCTTGTTGTTGTTTTTTTTTTCTGTTACATAGTTTGTGATACTATGTCGATTATTTATTGATAATAAATGAGTTGTTAAAATCTCAAATCTCTCTCTCTGAGTGCATGCTGGGAGTTTGGTGGTGGAGAGTGTGGCTGAGAGCTTGTGAGTAATCTCAAACTTTTCTTTTTTTCTCTCTAACTGTTTACTGTATGATTGTTTGTTAATTGTTTATTTTTGTATCACCCCAAGTTACTGTGCATTTGGGTGCTTTTGGGGGCCGGTAGGCCGTGTTTCTTGACAGGGATGGCGTCCTCGGTGGTGCCGTCCCTGTCTCTGAAGCATGGGGTGAGGATTGTGCCGCAGCCCAGCACTACGGTGGAGCAGCTGCTGCTGGCAGTAGGAGAAGAGGTGGGACATGGAAACATCTCATATGCCTCACGCATGAATAAGGCAGTGGTTGTGTTTCTAAAAAATCTGGAACATGACAGTCAGCTCATAGAAAGCGGACTGGTCTTGGATGATGAGTTTTTTCAGGTTTCCCCGTTGGCAGTGCCTTTGGTCCGCATCACCGTGTCTGGTGTCCCCCCGTTTATTTCCAACGAGGCTCTGGAGACAGAGCTGAAGCGTTTTGGAAGATTTGCGAGCGGTTTCCGGGTGGTGAGTCTGGGCAGTAAGGACGCCAAACTGAAACATGTTCAATCTCTGCGGAGACAAGTGTTTATGTTCCTAGATTCTCCAACCCAAACGCTGGACGTTTCGTTCCGTGTCAAACATGAGCATGGATACTACATGGTGTACGCTAGTTCTGGAAACATGAAGTGTTTTGAGTGTGGAGATGTGGGCCACAAGCGGGTGGCATGTCCCCACAGACAGAGCGTGGTGGGGCCAGCGGCGGGCGCTGCGGTGGGGCCCGCGGCGGGCGCTGCGGGGGAGGATAGCAAGGGGGGGAGCAGTGGACAGCGGGTGCTGCCCCAGGCTGCTCTTCGTGATAATACTGAGGGAGACTGCTCCGTGGTAGGAACTGACAGTGGCTCAGTGGTTGGGACTGAGGGTGATGCTTCCCTCCAGTTGACAGACAGTGCTGTAGGTGAGGAGGAGGCTGTGGACAGGACAGGGCAGAGAGCGGATGACCTGGGGAGGTCAGAAAAGGATGCAGAGTGCAGTGCTGTGCAGGATGCAGAGCTTCTGCAAGGTCAACCCTGATAGTGAGGCAGATGATCAGATGGAATCCCCTCATGGCCATAATGATTCTGATTCTGATAGTTTCTCTATCACAGACAGCTACTTTCAGAGTGTTGATTTGCTGAAGGAAATCAATGGTTTTCTAGATGACACCTTTGGAAAAAAAGTTAATGTAAAAGATTATTTTCCTGATGTGGATAAATTTATTGAATCGGTCACTACTTTGCAGAGAGTTGTTGGTTACGATTTACTGGAAAGCAAGAAACGTTTTCGTCTTAAGAAGCACGTCACAGGTCTAAGGAAAACTCTTAAAACAACAAAGGGTAAAATGTCAAAGAAAATGAAACTTTAACTAACAGTAACATGATTGCACAACACTGGGTGTTTCAATTCTGTTGGTTTTCCCTACTGGTCTGTCTCTATTCTCCTTACATGCAGGGTCTAAGAGTGGCCTCTTTAAACATAAATGGGGGTAGAGATGGAAAAAAAGGGCTATATTAACAGATATTATCACACAGAAAAGACTGGATGTAATTTTCTTACAAGAAACACACACTGATAGCATGAATGAAATAGATTGGGGCTTATGGTGGGGAGGGCAGCATGTCCTTAGCCATGGGACAAATCTAAGTGCTGGAGTTGCCATTCTGTTTTCTTCTAAGTTAAATGTAACTGTTATTTCCAGCACAGAGGTGGTGAAGGGCAGAATGCTTATGGTGAGAGCTGAAGTAGAGGGTTTCAGCTTCATTTTCAAATCTTTTTGGCGTTTTAATGTTAAATTATTAAAGGATCTTTAAATTGTTTTTGGCCTATTTGAGATCCCAGAAAGATGATTTTCTTTCCCTGGCTCAGTGGTGGGAGGTAAGAAAAGCTCAGGTTAAAGTTTTTTGTCAGGAATATACAGTTGGTGTCACCGCAAAAACCAAGAGAGCCGTGCAGGAGTTAGAGGACCAGATACCGTATTTTCACGACCATAAGGCGCACAGTACTAAAAGGCGCAGTCTCAGTTATGTGTGCCATTTCTGTATTTAACACACACATAAGGCGCACCGGTCCTCTACTGCGTTTAAATACCTCTACTGCGTATTTAAAAATAGAGCGGGAGCAAAACTGAGTATGTTTGTGCTTTATTTATGTATTTCTTACAAAGTATTAATCAAACCTGGGAGCTGGCCGTGAGACAGACACATCGCTGATGACAGAGCGTTGTGATCACTCCTGAATTAACTTAAAATCCTGTAACCTGCCGACGGAATATGTTCGCTTTTATTACCGGTATCCTGGTGCCTGCAGTTTAGATTATTTAGATGAAAAACACCTGCCAGCCGCCGCGGTGAACCAGGAGGAGACCCGGCCTAGAGGCTGCTGTTGAAGGGATTCCTACTGTCGGCGCACCGCTGGTATGTGGGGGTCTGAGCGCCTCCGACAGAAATAGTATAGGCAGGATGATATTCTCACTTAAAAACATGTTAAAACTACTTTATTCCCACTGATCACAGCAAATATAGCTGCAAGATTTAGATTATTTAGATGAAAAACACCTGCCAGCCGCCGCGGTGAACCCGGAGACGACCCGGCCCAGAGGCTGCTGTTGAATTAAGTTTTCAGGTGGAAAAATAGAGCGGGAGCAAAACTGAGTATGTTTGTGCTTTATTCAAGTATTTATTACAAAGTATTAATCAAACCCATCAAAGTCATCATCCTCTGTTTCTGAATTAAACAGCTGCGCTAAATCAGACATGCCAATTTCCCCTTCTTCGCTGTCAGAGTCACTTTCCGTGCCGTGCGGCTCCTTAGAAATAATGCCGGCTTTTGCGAAAGCTGAACAACAGTGCCAGCAGACACGTTAGTCCAAGCATCAACAATCCATCTGCAAACTGTAGCGTAACTTACCCGGCACTGCCTTCCACTTTTCGTGAAACTGTGGTCTCTGTTGGTCATCCATCGCTCCCACACCGCTCGCACCGATGTCAGACCCCCCGGGATAACAGCAAGCACAGCGTTCATTTGATTCACCTTTTTTTTCACATCAGCTGTGAGATGGGCACGCATGGAGTCACAGATTAACAGCGATGGTGATGCGGGGAAAAAACCACCTGGTCTCCTTACATACACCTGCCTCAGCCACTCTTTCATCATCTCCTCATCCATCCAGCCCTTTTCATTTGCCTTAATATCATATGTCATCAGAGCGATGTGTCTCTCACGGCCAGCTCCCAGGTTTAATACTTTGTATTAAATACACCTTGCAGCTATATTTCCTGTGATCAGTGGGAATAAAGTAGTTTTAATATGTTTTTAAGTGGGAAAATCCACCTGAAAACTGGATAATAAAAGCGAACATATTCTGTCGGCAGGTTAAGTTAATTTAGGCGTCAATAAACTGTTTCAGAGGAGCGATCACAGCGCTCTGTATATGTGTATCATCAGCGATGTGTCTGTCTCGCTGTCAGCTCCCAGATCAGCTTCTCTGATTGGTTGATGCGGCGCGTCCAGCAGCAAAACTTTTTTCATCTCGAGCAGCAGCAGCACGTTTGCGGCGCGTCAGATGCTTAAACGCTCCCGATGCGCTGCGCCTGCTGCTCAAAACGCGCTGCGGGAGCTTTTGCTGGGTCTCTACGCGCCTCAACCATTGACTTTGCATGTAAACTCGCTGCTTCTGCTGCACCTGCTGCGTCCGGTTCACACCGATGTCGAGCGGTTGAATAACAGCAAGCACAGCAATTTGTTTCACCATGTTTTTCACATCAGCTGTGAGATGGGCATGCATGGAGTCACAGATTAACAGCGATGGTGATGAGTGGAAAAAAAACACCTGGTCTCCTTACATTCAGCCACTCTTTCATCATCTCCTCAATGAGGTGGTCTCAAAAGTCCGCAATAACAACACACATAGGGCGCATCACACCAAAGGGCACGCCGCACATTTTGAGGGGAAAAAAAGACGTTTATATGCGCCTTATAGTCGTGAAAACCGGAGATACATCCACCGTGGATCGCGTGGTAAGCGCTTTCATAGGAACCCCGATCCCTCCATACAGACTCTGCTCACCACGCGCCGCCGCTCCGTCACGCTCACCGGGGTTCTAATCCGACTACCCTGGCTAGCTTACCCAGGGTGGCTAACCCCGCCTCCAAACTCAACTCCGCCACCGTCAGCTTCGGTCTCTTGAACATCCGCTCACTCAGTAATAAGGGGCTTTTAATCAGAGACGCCATTGCGGATCATAATCTTGAATTTTTATGTTTGACAAAGACCTGGCAGCTTCCTAATGATTTTATCTCTGCACCACCTGGCTTTGTTTACGTTTGTCTGCCTCATGCTTCTGGACGCGGCGGAGGTCTTGCATTGTTTCATCGCGAGAGTTGGAAGGTTGTCCCAATTCCTGCTGCTCCTGTTTTTTGTTCTTTCGAATATTCCGCCTCACTGCTGCCTCACTAGTCTGTTGTTCTGGCATCAACCCCTCTGACTGTAAATCCCATACCGTTGCTTTTTCCGATCACATGCTCATTACTTTTAACGTTAAGCTCCCCCTGTCTAAAATCACCCTCCCTCGCATCATCTCCTTCCGGAATGTAAAGGACATCAACATTGACGCCTTGACCTCTGACATCAGTAATATCCCCAGTGTATCTGCCTGCTGCTCACCTGATGAACTGGTTTCCCACTACAATCAAAATCTCCATACTCTCCTGGACATCCATGCTCCTCTGAAATCTAGATCAGTCTCCTTCACTCACTCAGCTCCCTGGTTCACTCCTGCTCTCCGTCACCTCAAATCTTGCGGTCGTCAGCTGGAACGCCTTGCCAATAAAACTGGACTCACCATTCACAAAAATATGTACAAGGATCACATTGCACTGTACAAGACTTCCCTCTCCTCTGCCAAATCTGCATATTACTCTAACTTAATCCACTCCAACCGCCACAACTCCAAAACTCTCTTTTCCATTCTAACTTCCATCACCAAATCTCCCGACTCCCTTCCCCATCATATGCAATCCGATGACTTCTGCAATAAACTTATGTCCTTACGTCTTACGTCTCCAAAATCACAGATATCCATAAACACCTGACCTCATCTGGAGCTGCAGCTTCTGGAGGTGACCCTGCTACCCCCTACCCATCTTTTGCAACCACCCTCTCCAGTTTTGACCTTCCATCTCTTCAAGCCATTTCTGACTTCATTCATAAATCCAAACCTTCCACATGTCAGCTCGATCCTCTCCCGTCCAATCTGGTTAAATCCTGCTGTTCTTCACTTGCTCCTCTCATCACCAAAATCATCTACTCTTCCTTAAGCTCTGGTTCAGTCCCCTCTGCACTCAAAACCGCTAGAGTCACCCCAATTCTGAAAAAACCTGGCCTGGACCCCACCAACTTCAATAACTTACGTCTCATATCCAATCTACCCTTCATATCCAAAATTCTGGAAAAATCTGTTGCCTCCCAACTCCGCAGCCACCTGATGTCCAATAATATTTATGAACAGTTTCAATCTGGCTTCCGTCCTCTGCACAGTACTGAAACTGCACTCATCAAGATCTCTGACGACCTCCTTATGGCTTCTGACTCTGGACTAGTTTCCATCCTCATTCTCCTGGACCTTACAGCAGCCTTCGACACCATGTCACATGCAACTCTCCTCAGTCGACTATCATCCATCAGTATCAGCCGCACCCCTCTAACCTGGTTCACTTCATACCTCTCAGATAGGACACAGTTCATACAACTCAAATCTCATAAATCCATCTACTTGTACTTTTTAGATTCCTGTTTTTAATGTTTTATCTGCCTGTACAGTGTCCTTGGGTGTTTTGATAAGGCGCTTTCAAATAAAATGTATTATTATTATTATTATTATTATTATTATTATTATTATTATTATTATTATTATTATTATTATTATTATTATATGTCAGCACAAGATCCAAAGTATGAAGATGAGAATGTGTGGGACTATTCACATTTTGAACAAAGCCAATAGTGTCTAAGATAGCATTAAAGGCTGCTCTTAAGCTAACACCTTCTCACCTCTGCCTTACTTTTTGTTGACCCAAAAAGGAAGGTAGAGGTGAATTTCTTGGTAAAAAAGGTAAAACTGAAAACAGATGCAGGTGATCCAAAATTCCAAATATGAATACAAAAGTCCGAATAAAGAGGAAAACAGGAATCCAAATATCCCAAATGAAAACTAAGTCAAAACCAACATGAAACCAGTAGTCTAAAAAAATCCAAAAAAATCAAAACATGAAAACAATAAACAAACCAGAAACATTGGAGACATCAGGGGGATCACAATCACAAGGAGGAAGGCTCAGAGAGACGAAGTTGGAGGAAGTTTGACGAGGACCCTGGCTACACTCTGCTTTGCTCCTTCAGTGTGTACGCCCTCTTTCTCTGCTCTCTGCTTGCTTGCACTTTCCGGTCCTTTTATATCCTTTTTATCTCTTAACCAAAACTACAGAAAGTTGGATTTAGTTATTTGATTTATTTTCTTTGATTTATTTTTTATTTAGATTTTTTCCCCGTGTGGACTATTTTAATTTTCAGCTATTCCACACAAGATGCCTCTCTACAACAGCCCAGAGGAGGCAGTCCTCATGAAAAACGCTCTTATGGAAAGACTTCAACACGAAGTGGATATGAAGAAGAACCACCCAATTCAAAGCATGCCTACTTTCAGACTTTGACCAGCTTCTACAGAAAATAGCTGTCATGGACCTGAAAATCCACCAACTTGAACTGAACTATGATGTAAACGCTGTGTATGGAAGTGAAACAACGCTGCCTGTGATTCTGAAGGGGGACCACCAGCACAGAAACTCAGCGAACAAACATTTCGCAGAGGAAAATGAGAATCCCTGGACCACTGTGGGTGCTAGAACAAAGGATCAACGAAACCCCCACCTTGACAAAGAAAACTGTCCGAGACCACAGAGAATTGTCCCAAGAAAAGTGAAACAAAAACAGGATGTACTCACAACAAATGATAGGAGTAAACCTGCTGGAAATGTTTGAATTCCGTTACAAAACAGATTTGCTCCACTCCAAGATGAGATCCATGAGAATCAAAGGTTTGTCAACAATCTTAACTCTAAGCTACCAGAGAAAAAACACCCCACAGGGCCAAGGACCCTGATATTATGCAATGGATTTATAAGTGGGATTAAACTTTTCTGTAACAAGAAAAACACAGAGGTGTGGATTTATAACCCTTTGAACTGTGGCCTGGTGTCTAATGTAGCAGACATCCTTCCAAAGATCAGGAAAAAACGCCCGACCTTGGAAAATCTCATTATACAAGCTGAAGCCTTGGGTGACGCAGACCTGAGAAAATCAGAAATATTGAAAGAGGATTACATTTGTCTGCTGAGTTGATGGTCTTAATGTCAAGGTGTTTCTCAGTGGCCCTCACATGCCAATTAATTGGGGAGATGAAATGTTTTTCCAGAGTTCTTATGTCAAACAAATGGCTGGATGCAACATGCAAAAAAACAGCTGTAACATTAATAGACAACTTTAACATCTTTTGGGAGGGGAGACATCTGTTCAACAGAGATGGTTTCTCTCTAAATAGGTCCGGCGCAAAACGGCTGATATCAAACATTTTCTATTCTGTGAACCAAGCACCATCAGCTTTGTCCCAAAACAAAGCTCAACCAGTGCCTAAACAAACAATAAGCCCAGTACAGCCTGAACAAGCCAAGATAAAGACGGCCAGAAAGATGACACAGAAAGAGCCTACGTAAGAACTGCAGGAGGATTCATCCCAGATCTCAAAAAGAGCACTCCCCTTTAAATTCCAAAAAGAACCAAAAACCTCCATCCCCACAGACACCAGTCCAGATTGCACCCACCTCTCCCTCTTCTCCACAAAGCCCAGATGTTCTGTTAGAGTTATTGAATGATGATTATAAAGTTAATGTGTGTGCATATGAAACATTGAAGAAGTAAGATGCTACATTCTGTCATGTGATTCAATCAGGAGGTTTATTCTAGACTTGCCTTCAGTCAGAAGGCATTTACAGGGTCAGAAACCTTTATGACCTGCCTCTCAGCCAGTTGGTCATTCTAGGGTCATAAAACCCACCCATCTGTTTCTGCTCTGTGAATAAAAGTCTCTGCTGTTCTGTTGGGGGTCAGATTGGTGCTGGGATGTGAGCAGCAGCCTTTCTCATTCCTGCATGAAAAGCTCTGTTTCAAAATCCTTTTGTGCTCCAGATTCATTTTTGTCCTATATGAAATATGAACTCACAATATTTTGAATCTAACATGTTTCTTTTCTGGAATTTTCTCATAACATGAACAAAGTTTTTAAGATTGGCCTACAGTTGACATCCTCTCCACTTAGCCATTCTGAAAACTGCAGCTATGTGACAAAACCAGCATCTTCTAAAAGCCGCAGAGCCCTAGATCCTCCTCTATGCGTCACGGAAGGTGCCTGTGCTCAGGACCTTCAAATAACTTCTCTGTGATACACACCGGGCCCTGGCAACAAGCTTATCAGACATAACAGTTTCCAGCATCAGCTTTTTGGGAAAATTTGACTCTTTTGAACATTTGGCTCTGCAGGTAAAAAGCCCGGTACGAACTATGTTTCTAAATGTTTACAGGCCTCCTAAGTCCACGTCAAACTTTTTAAATGATTTTAGTGACCTTCTGTCTGTGATATGCGTTGATTATGACTGTTTAATTATTGTGGGAGACTTTAATTTTCACGTTGACAACCCTGAAGACAGAAGTGCAAAAGAACTGTGTGACACACTTAGAAACTCTGGTTTAACTCAACATGTTAAACAACCAACGCACAAACAGGGACATATTTTAGACTTGATCATCACCAAAGGTCTGAAGATTTCTAAAGTCAGTGTTACTGATGTTGCCCTATCCGATCACTTTTCTGTTACCTTTGAGGGCATCATTCCCAGTGACTCATTTAGCCAAAGGGAAATCATTAGAAAACACACCTTTAAGGAAAATGCCACAGAAACTTTTATTCAAGCTTACTCTGCTACTTCAACCTTGGGCTGCAACTCAGTAGATGAGCTAGTAGATAACATTCAGTCTAAAGTCTCAGACATCAGTTAGAAGTGAAAAAAGGGAGTGTCGAAAAGCTGAACGCAGGTGGAGAAAGATGAAACTCCAGGTTCACTATGACATCTATAAAGAGAGACTTTACAGATATAGCTTACAACTGAAAAATGCAAGAGAATCTTTCTTCTCTGAAATCATTAACAAGAACATTAATAATACTTGTGCGTTATTTGCCACGGTCGACAAGCTAACAAATCCTCCTGTGTCCGTGGCTCCTGAACTCCACTCCACCCGGGCCTGCAATGAATTTGCTAATTTCTTTACTGAGAAAATCCTAAAGATCAGAGGATCAGTTTATACATCCATATCAAGTTCAGTACCAAAGTTGTCTCCAACTGGAATTGATCTTGACCAAATGTCCCAATTCAGCCAAATAAACTATAAAAGCTTAGAGGAAATCATTCAGCAGCTAAGTTCCTCCTCCTGCTGCCTTGATGTTCTAGCTTTCTTTAAGAAAGTTTTGCCTGTCATAGCGTCTGATTTGACTCAGATAATAAACATGTCCCTTCTGTCAGGTGTTTTCCCGCAGTCCCTAAAAACAGCAAATATCAAACCACTGCTGAAAAAGAACAGTTTAGACAAACTACTACTCCAGAACTACAGGCCCATATCAAACCTCCCCTTTATCAGTAAGATTATTGAAAAAGCAGTGTTTCAACAGTTAAACACTTTCTTAGATATGACCAGCCGCTTTGACGTGTTCCAGTCAGGCTTCCGTGCTCACCACAGTACAGAGACCGCCCTTATCAAGGTGTTTAATGACATCCGTATAAATACAGACTGCGGAAGAACCACAGTGCTGGTACTATTGGACCTCAGTGCAGCATTTGATACTGTAGATCACTCCATCCTGTTAGAGCGACTGGAAAACTGGGTTGGCCTCTCTGGTACAGCTCTCAACTGGTTTAAATCATACTTAAAGGACAGGGACTTTTTTGTGTCAGTAGGCAACTTTACATCAGAGATGACAAAAATCACATGTGGGGTTCCCCAAGGGTCCATTCTGGGTCCCCTCCTATTCAATATCTACATGCTCCCTCTTGCTCAGTTAATAAAAAACAACAACATCAGCTACCATAACTATGCAGACGACACACAGCTTTACATCACCATGTCACCAGGTGACTATGAACCAATTCAAGCACTGAAGAAATGCTTAGAAGAAATCAATGCCTGGATGTGCCATAATTTTCTTCAACTGAATAAAAACTGAAGTAATAATCTTTGGACCAATAGAGGAGAGATCTAAAGTTAGCACACAGCTTCAGTCGCTTCAGCTAGTAACCACTGATCAGGCCCGAAGTCTAGGTGTAGTGCTGGATTCAGACTTGAACCTCCAAAAGCATTTAAAGACAATTACAAGGTTGGCTTTCTATCACCTGAAGAACATTTCCAGGATTAAAGGACTAATGTCTCAGCATGATCTGGAAAAACTAATCCATGTGTCTATTTTTAGTCGAATTGATTACTGCAACAGTGTTTTCACAGGTCTGCCTAAAAAGTGGATCAGACAGCTGCAGCTGATCCAGAACGCTGCTGCCCGCGTCCTCACTAAGACTAAGAAAGTAGAGCACATCACCCCAGTTCTAAAGTCCTTACACTGGCTCCATGTATCTCAGAGAATAGACTTTAAAATACTTCTGTTAGTCTATAAGTCTCTGAATGGCTTACCACCTAAATACATCACAGACTTGCTATCAGTTTATCAACCCTCCAGACCACTCAGGTCTTCTGGCTCCAGCCTGCTCTGCATACCTAGAACCAGAACTAAACATGGAGAAGCAGCATTTAGTTCCTATGCTCCACTTATCTGGAACAAACTTCCAGAAAACTGTAAAAGTGTGGAAAGCCTGAGTTCCTTTAAATCAAGACTAAAAACACATTTGTTTAAGATTGCCTTCGACTGTTCTAGTTAAACAGTTCAACAAAAACATGTTTTCTTTAATCCAACTGTTTTTAATATTCCTTTTTTGTTTCTGCATTTTCTATTTTATTTTATTTATTTTTTGTTTTTTCCTACTTGCTTTGATTCTGTTTTATCTTCCTGTATTTTAATCATGTAAAGCACTTTGCATTGACTGAATTGTGCTATACAAATAAATTTGCCTTGCCTTGCCTTCAAGGTGTTGCTTTATTGTATGTTTCGTACCAATGTCTTTCGGTTGTGCTGTTCTTTTTTCATCTCGTTACAGGTGATGAAGCAGACTGAAAATGTTTTGTCATTATCTCCTTTCTATCTCTTCTTTCTTTCATCTTTTCTTTTTTTTCTTTTCTCCTTCTCTTCTGTTTTTCTGCTCTATTTACATTGCAGTGTCCATATAAAAAGAAAAGAAAAGGGGAAGTTACTTTGGTTAGTTCAGGCTCAGTAGGAAATTTGAGCTTCAATTTGCAAAAGGGAGTAAAGGCAACAGGACTCAGGTTTCCAGAAAAGGTGTCTTTCTTTAAATCCAGTCGGTGAGGGCTGTTCCAGAAATTGGTTTGCTTTCTATCTCCTCTTTTTTTCATCTTTTCACTCTTTTTTTCTTTTTTCCTTTTTCTTCTTCTGTTTTTCTGCCCTACTTACATTGCAGTGTCCATATAAACTGTAAAACTCCCTGCATGATTATAATAAAGCAATTTATATGCATGAAACAAGTGGAGCAGTATGGCATTTGCCATACCGCTACACTTGTGAAAGTAAAATCTGTTGGGCTCTTTTTGGCATCAATACAATTATTCTTATTGCCACATTGCCAGACAGGACACTGTTAAAAAAAAAAAAAAAAAAAAAAAAAAAAAGAGAGATTGGTTTGCTTGTTGGAGGGTGGACAGGGTTTACCCAGGTTAAGTTGTTTCCTTGAGGAATGCAGGAGCTGACTGCCACTTAGATTTCCTTCGGTACTTGAACGGATCTTGTGGAGATGAATCCCCTGCTCAGTGTGAAGCTCAAACAATCCTTTGGGGAAAAGTAGATCCAAACCTCCAGTTTGAATCCCCAACTCAGTTTGAAGCTCAGACGATCCTTCCAGGGGGAGAATGTCCAAAACATCCAGTTTGCAGGATGACTTCCTGCCAAGAGGCAAAGACAAAAACAACAGGATTAAGACTCAGGTTTACAAAAACTCAGTTTGACTCAGCAAATCTCAGCTTGGCTAGAGTACCCAAAACTGGCAAACACTCGAGGTAGTGGCAGTCAACAGCTTAAGAGTCCTCCGGCAATGAGGCAACCATCCGCAGGTGTGTGAGAGGGCCAACGAGAACCAGGCGCCACCTGGTGGTGGAGGGAAAACAAACAAAAACACAACCCACACAGACCAGATTCCTAACAATCACAAGGTTTCTAGAATTAATTTAAATGGATCACAATCCAAAATATCATTTAAAAAAAGATTAATCAGAAGATGTGGATATTACATTTAGTTTTTATTATTGACAAATCCAAAAAGATGGTAATTCTCAATAATTTTGTCAACTTAGTCATTGCTTTTTTTAAAGCCAATACAGGAAAGGTAAAGTGAATGTTTTTCATTTTAAACAACTCCCCTTTCAAACAGTTACATGTGGTACTTTGACCTTGTATTCATTCATCTTTTAGCCATACGCTAAGGCAAACTAACCGGTTAACATTTTTTCAATGTAAAGCAGACCGTTTCTCCTGAAAAATATGGGAAGCGATTAAGAAGAGTCCTTCCTAAGGGACTGTGGATGCAGGAGTTCCTAGATATTTTTGGGCAAGCAGGGTCAACTTGTCACGTGCTCTGAATAAGCAGCCCACCACTAAGTATGGGGCAGTCCTCCATACTTATGCTTGACTCTGCCCTGTGCTTGTGTATGTCTCTGTAGAAGTAACTGTAGAAATATACCTTCTACAGAGATGCAACCTTAGTCAGGTTGCATCTCTGTAGAAGGTATATTTCTTGAGAAGTCAGCAGAGACCTTCTTGGTGAATGTTCATTGTTTTGTGCTTCTGGCACATTATTATTTCTTTTGTTTATTTCTTTTTCTTGTTGTGACGTAAGCACATTTAATTACGTTAATTTGCGGCATTGTAACCCGCCTATAAATAGGCCGGAGTTCAGAATGTGGGAGGCCGCCCCACCCCGCTCTGCTGAGATGCCGCCTTTCTTCTTGCTCCTGAGTTCGACCCGTGTTGGGGGCTGAATCTGAGACTCGAGGCTGCCATGTGGTAATTTCTGTTATTTTTTGTGGTTTGCCAATTTTGGCCTGGTGGGACCGGTGGTACTGTTTTCGATCTGTTCTTTAATGTAGGTTTTTTTTTTTCTTTTTTGCTTAGTCCGGCTTAAGCAGAGGCTTCGACGGCCCAGTATAGGGTTGGCCCTCGGCTGTGCCGTTTTGTTCTTTTGTGCCGGCTCACCAGGTCCACCTTTCTGTTAATTTCTGTTTCATAAAAACCTGGATGACTCTTAACTTTCTGCTTCTGAATGCAGACATAACAGAAGTTATAGTCTTTGGACCAGAGTCTCTGAAAAAGAAGCTGATTAGCCAGTCACTTCATTTGGATGGGATTAAACTGATTTCAGATAATAAAGTAAAAAATCTTGGTGTTGTTTTTGATCAGGACCTGTCATTTAAATCCCAGATCAAAGAGGTTTCTAGAATTTCCTTCTTTCATCTGAGGAACATTGAAAAAATTAGAAATGTCCTGTCCAGGGGTGATGCTGAGAAACTAGTCCATGCATTTGTTACTTCAAGGCTGGACTATTGTAATTCTTTACTATCAGGAAGTCCACAAACTGTAGTTAAAAGCCTTCAGCTGATCCAAAATGCTGCAGCCAGAGTTCTGATGAAAATTAAAAAGAGAGATCATATCTCTCCTATCCTGGCTTCTCTTCATTGGCTTCCTGTTAAATCAAGAATAGAATTTAAAATCCTCCTTCTCACATATAAAGCCTTAAATGGCCAAGCTCCATCTTATATCAGAGATCTGATTGTTCCTTATGTTCCTAACAGAGCACTTCGCTCTCAATCTGCAGGTTTACTAGTGGTTCCTAGAATTTCTAAAAGTAGAATGGGAGGCAGATCTTTTAGTTATCAGGCTCCTCTCCTGTGGAACCAACTACCAGTTTTAGTCCGTGAGGCAGACACCCTGTCTACTTTTAAGACTAGGCTTAAAACTTTCCTTTTTGATAAAGCTTATAGTTAGGTTGGCTCAGGTTATCCTGAGCTGTCTTTAAAGTTATGCTGCTATAGGCTTAGACTTTTGGAGGACATAGGGACCCCCATTTCATCATTCTGCTTCATTCTCTCTCTGTTCTCCTATTCTGCAGAATCTGTTTGTTCAATCTCTAACGTTCTGCTCTATCTGCTTTTCCTCAGAGTAGCTTTGCCTCGTCTGTTCCTGTTTGGCTGTGACGTCATCCAGGAAAGAAACATCAGCTGTGCTGCTTCCATCAACACCCTTGTTTGTAGATGTTGGAGATCGGCCTGTTTTCCAGTGTGGTCCTGTTTCTCTGGCGGTGGCTGGGTGGATGTGCTCTCTTCATCCTCTGGCATGGGAGCTGCCTTGGAGCTCGTGGAGGCCGCCTTTTACAGCTGCTTTTTGTATCTCTGCTTCTGTCTCCTTGAACCCCAGTCGGCCTCGGCAGATGGCCGCTCACACTGAGCCTGGTTCTGCTGGAGGTTTCTTCCTGTTAAAAGGGAGTTTTTCCTCTCCACTGTCGCTACAAGCATGCTTAGTGTGAGGGATTGTATTTGAGTCAATGAGTCAATGCAATCAACTGGTTTTCCTTAGATAGAAAACTTTGTATCAATTTGACTGTATGATCTGGTTGAACTGTAAAGTGCCTTGAGATGACATGTGTTGTGAATTTGGCGCTATATAAATAAACTGAATTGAATTAAATTACTTTTGGACGTTTTTTTTTCTTTTTTTTTTTCAATTCTTTTTTTTATGGGACACGGGATTTAAGGGCCAACTGACCATCTTTTTTCTTTTTCCCTTTTAGGAAAGATCAGAAAAGGGGAGAAGTTGAAAATAAAAACTGATTGAACCCTTATCTTCTTTTGTCTCGTGTCCTTAAATATGTTGTGTCTTGTGTGGACGTAACATATTTATGGGGGCTTGTCTAAAACATTGTAGTTTCGTAACATATTTATGGGGGCTTGTCTAAAACATTGTAGTTTCGTGGTTTCGAGAGTAGTTCTATGTTTGCGTTGTATTCTGAGATTTTTTGTGTGCAGTTTGCACAGCTGGTGTGCATTGAGGTGATTGATTAGACGATTTGGCTCTGGTGTTTTTGTGGCTTTGTGTGTGTGCTTGACAGTTTGTGTGGCGTGATTCCAGGGTTCGAACATGGAATTTGACTTGGATGAGTTTGTTGAGAAGCCTACATTAGATGTCTTTAGTAAGTGCACGAAGGATTAGTTGCTGTTGATAGCCAAACGTTTTGAAGTTAACGTAAGTAAACGTGCTAAAAGGGGAACGATTGAGGCTGAATTGTTGGAAGCACTGGTTCATTTAGAGATTTTTCCTGCTGCAGTCTTACCAAAGAGTCCTGATGAATCGCCGAAGAAAACCTCGCTTACAGCTGACCCGATTCGCCTCAAGGAACTTGAGGTTGAATTAGGACGGCTGGCTTTGGAGCAACACAGACTAGAGTTGGAAGCGGAACTTCGTTTGAAAGAACTTGAGCTTGGTGCTAAGTCTTCAAAACGTCAGTCTACTAATTTTGATGTGAGTGGACATGTTCACTTAGTTCTTTCATTTAATGAGCGTGACGTGGATAAATATTTCTCGTTATTTGAAAGGGTGGCTCACACACTTAGATGGCCTAAAGAGGTGTGGTATTTGTTGTTGCAATGTGCATTGTGTGGCAAAGCGCAGGAGGCATATGCGTCTCTTTCTGTGGCTGATAGTCTTGATTTTGAGAAAGTTAAAGATGCTATTCTGCGGGCATACGAATTAGTGCCTGAAGCTTACCATCAGAAATTTTGCAGGTTGAAAAAACATTACAATCAGACTTATGTGGATTTTGTGAGGGATAAAGAAATTCTCTTCGATCGCTGGTGCGCTGCTAAGAAATTAACAGACTTTGCACAACTTAAGCAGCTTATTTTGTTGGAAGATTTTAAAAATAATTTACCTGAGAAAGTTACTACCTATTTGAATGAGAAACAAGTTTCAAATGTGTCAGCAGCTGCGGTGCTCGTTGATGAGTACATGTTAACGCACAAAGGGAATTTTGAGCGCCTGCACGCCTTTAATAAATTTGACAAATGGAAATAACAGGAAGGAGTGTGTGAAAAATTTTTCACTTCGTGAATCGGATGTATCTGCTGTGCTCGGTGGCGTTGAAAGCAAATTGGATCATGTCTCGGATGTGAAAGCTAATGTAACGTGTTTTTATTGTAAAAAGAGAGGACATATTGTGGCCAATTGCCCGGTATTACAGAGAAAAAACACGAAGCCGGTCGCTCTTATTGAAACAGTAAATCGCGTTACTCAGTCACTTTCAACAACAAAGCCTTGCGAGTATGCTGATTTTAAGCCTTTCGTTATGGATGGGTTTGTTTCTGTGTCTCTAACTGAGAAGATTCCTATTAAAATATTGCGGGACACTGCTGCCTCTCAGTCTTTTATTTTAGAGGGGATTTTGCCGTTAAATAGTGACACTGCAATTGGTTCTGATGTGCCAGTTCGTGGTTTTGGCATGCAAGACATTGATGTTCCTCTACACAAGGTCTGAGCTGTGGTCTGGTGATGCTGTGGTTGGGGTGCGTCCTAGTTTTCCCATAGCGGGCGTCTCCATGATCATGGGCAACGACTTGGCTGGGGGTCGAGTGTTAGTTACTCCAGACGTTATACCTGTCCCGGTGTTGTCTGCCTGTCTGGATGTGCTGGCTCGTTCATTCCCAGATGTGTTCACATCGTGTGCAGTTACACGTGCAGCACTTAAACGTCAACAGGAGGAAAGTAAAGATGAGTTTGACTTGGGTGGAAGTTTTTTGTTTAAAGCTGAGTCCGAACATCTTCCATTAACGAAACCTGTGGAGGATTGCACGTTGGATATTAATACACTGTCATTGTCTAGACAGCAGATGATCGAGCTTCAAAAAACTGATAAAAGTTTAGCGTCGTTGTGTAACGGTGCATTGACTGACGAGTCTGACTCTGTTTCTACTGGCTATTTTTTAAATGATGGCCTTCTGATGCGTAAATGGACGCCTTTAAATGTTTCTCCTATCGAGGAGTGGAGTGTGGTGAAACAGATTGTTGTTCCAACTCCATATCGTTCGGAAATTTTTCGGTTGGCACATGATAATCCATTAGCAGGTCACCTTGGCATCAGAAAAACTTATGATCGCATTTTGCGTCATTTCTTTTGGCCTGGTTTAAAGGGTGATGTCGTGCGCTACTGTAATTCGTGTAATTTCTGTCAAATGTCTGGGAAGCCAAATCAGACGATTCCTCCTGCTCCTTTGTATCCCATTCCAGCTGTGGCTGAACCATTTGAACGTGTGTTAGTTGACTGTGTGGGTCCATTACCTCGGACAAAGGCGGGGAACAAATTCTTGGTGACGGTGATGTGCACCTCTACTCGTTTTCCAGAGGTTTTTCCGGTGCATAAAATATCTACGCCTGTGGTGCTGAAAGCATTAACAAAGTTTTTTTCGTTTTTTGGTTTACCACGGGTTGTGCAGACTGACCAAGGGTCTAACTTTATGTCTAAAGTTTTTGCGCAGGTTTTGCGTCAACTTGATATAAAGCACTGTCATTCCAGCACTTATCACCCAGAAAGTCAGGGCGCACTCGAGCGTTTCCATCAAACTCTGAAAACAATGCTTCGCACCTACTGTTTGGAGTTTGAAAAAGACTGGGATGAAGGTGTACATTTCCAATTGTTTGCTGTACGGGAGGTGGTTCAGGAGTCTCTGGGGTTTAGCCCGTCGGACTTGGTTTTTGCTCATACTGTTCGTGGTCCGTTAAAACTGTTGAAAGATAAGTGGTTGTGTGAAAAATCTGACCAAAATTTATTGTATTACGTCAGTTATTTCAGATTGAAGTTGAGCCGTGCGTGTGAGATAGCTAAAGAAAATCTTAAGACAGCGCAGGCTAAAATGAAGCCTTTGTTTGACAGAAATGTGACTTTGAGAGATTTTCAACCTGGGGAGAGAGTGTTAGCGTTACTTCCGGTTCCTGGTTCCAGCTTGCAAGCGCGCAACAGTGGGCCTTATACGATCACGAGAAAGGTCAGAGATCGAGATTACTTGGTCTCGACTCCTGATCGGAGGGGGACATCACGCCTATGTCATGTTAACATGTTGAAGCCATATATCGAGCGTATGCCCACGCCCAGAATAAATCTGTCAGTTGTGTTTCCGTTGTGTTTCTGTTGTGTTGGACGAGCTGACGCATGCGCCGCGGCAGGTGCAGACCCATGGGTGGAGCTGTCCAGTGCTGAACCTGAGGGTGATGTTTTTTCCCCGGCTGTAACTGAAGGAAGGCTTTCGAATTCGGAGGTGTTGGAAAACTTGCCTCTCTTGTTGTCTCACCTTGATTTTTCCAAGCAGGCTGATGTTATTCGTTTGATTCAGTCTTATAGTTCGCTTTTTGCAGACATTCCCACTCAGACTCGTGTGCTGAGCCATGATATTGATGTTGGTGATTCCATGCCTATTAAACAGCATCCTTACAGACTGAACCCAGACAAGCGACGCCGTTTGAAGACACAGGTGGAGTACATGGTGAAACATGGCCTTGCTGTTGCCAGCAGCAGTCCGTGGAGTTCGCCGTGCCTCCTGACTATTAAAGCCAATGGAGAGGACCGTTTCTGTACGGACTTCAGGAAGGTAAATGGGGTGACTAAGCCGGATTGTTATCCACTCCCTCGTATGGAGGATTGTTCGGACCATGTGGAGGCTGCGCAGTTTGTGACTAAGCTGGATTTGCTGAAGGGATACTGGCAGGTACCCTTGACAGCGCGAGCCCAGGTGATTTCCGCTTTTGTCACACCCAACCATTTCCTCCAGTATAAAGTGATGGCTTTTGGGATGCGTAACGCCCCAGCGACGTTTCAACGGCTAATGAATGTGGTTTTGTCAGGTTTATCATTCTGTGAGGCTTATTTGGATGATTTGGTGGTCTGTTCTAATACATGGGCTGAGCATGTTGAGCACTTAAAAACTGTTGAGTGAGGCTAATTTGACAGTTAATCTTTCTAAATGCCAATTCAGCCAAGCGACAGTAACCTATCTTGGAAAAAGGGTGGGGGGAAGTCAAGTGTGCCCCGTTGAGGCTAAAGTAGAGGCCATTTTGTCTGTTCCAGTACCCACCACTCGTACTGGGCTACGCCGCTATCTGGCAATGGTTGGTTACTACAGGGGGTTTTGTAAGAACTTTTCATCCATAGCTGCCCCGTTAACGGACCTGCTTAGCCCTAAAGTGGCTTTTATTTGGTCTGATCAGTGTCAAGCTGCTTTTGAGCAGACTAAACGTTTGCTAGTTGAGGCTCCTGTGTTGCTTGCACCTCGTTTTGACGTACCATTTAAGGTGGCTGTGGACGCTTGCGATTCTGGCGCCGGAGGGGTCCTTCTACAGGATGGTACTGATGGGGTGGAACATCCGGTGGGTAAAACTAGGTGGGGATGCGTTAATGCGTAAAAAAAATATCTGGTTAATTCCAGAAAAATTAATAATCTTGCATTATTGCGATAATTTTGATAGCCCTAATGTAGAATTAATTGAATTATATTCTACTTACTCCCTTGCTATTTTATCTTCTTTGTCCTTCTCAAGAAACCATCAATAGCCCTGTTGCTTTCTCTGTCTTCCCTCTCTCAACGTCTTATTCATTTGTCTCTTCATTACCCCTTATCATTCATTTCTTAGAACACGTACCACCACATTCAGACCTACTTAATGGGTATAAATTTCTTTATCTATTCGGTAATTGCCACCCTTCTATTTCTCATATTCATATATAAATGCTCCTTAAAGATTTCAGAACGAGATCCTCCCAGATCATCCACTGTCTTCCAGTCACAGCAAGCCTCCTAAGCCGTAGTGTTTTTACTCTGATCATTCTGATCTGTTAGCTATCGTTATGTCACAAATAGATTTTAAAACTGGTAATAGAACATTACCAGGTAGGCAACAGCAAATCCTGGGTGGGGACATACAATCTAAGTTTATAGAGATTATTTGCCAATATGAAAAAAATATTTGAAATACAACAGCAAAAAAAGATAAAAATAAATAATAATTAAATATAGATTAAAGAAACATTTGCAAAGGCAAACTCTTAGCCATCTGTATGTAAACCTGCGGTGCAGCAATGCTGAGCAAATTGCTTATAAATTCTTCACAAGCAAAGCTATTTTGAGCGTACAGTTTTACAATTGAGCAGAGCATAATAAACTTTTTAGATTGTAAATTATATTTCTGTGAAAACAAAAGCTTTAGCAGAATATTTTTCAGTGTGTTTACTTAGAAAGATGAACAAGCGATGTTTAAACAGAATACAGACATATAACTGCTGCTGCCTGATGAGGGATTTCCTTTACTATTATTTCTGATCATTCATATTGAGTTTAAAAAGAGAGAACTAAATATAAAACTTCATAAGCTGTGTTGGTGTCTCATCAGAAGCAGAGGGAACCACAAACAGCACCAGCTTATGTTTATGAATATGTGAAGTGTAAAATTTCTGTAAAACTGGTATAAGTTTAATGATAGGAGGCTTAATTGAGTGTCAGATACAGTTTATGATTAAAACTAATCAACACAAGGAAAAGAGAGAAGTAACTTAAAGAAAATATTTTCTGTGCACACATCAGTTTTGTAAATTGTACTGCCAGACTACCCATGCTCCTTGATAATTAGCTCATGACAGTATTTTTTGATGGATATACCCCATTTAATACAGTGAAGCACTTTTTCAGGTAGCTTCTTTTCAAAGTTCTTTGTACGAAATGCACATAGATGATCATTTAAGAGTGAACAATAATTTTTATTTTTATTTTATCTGAGATAAATTGGGTTTCTCCATTTATCTACCAGTGGAGAAGTGCTGTGGTCTGTTTTAAAGTTACAGTATGACAATCAGATTGTCGAAGTGATGAGATCACAGCTTAAATGTTATTTTCTATAAAACAGTAATTAGAAATCCTCCTATTTATTGACAGCAACTTTTCTGATGCTGGTTTGAGAGTTTTTCAAAAAATGTATTAGAATCAGCCCCATAAGTAGTAAAAAGAAAACAATGACTATGCTGCAGTTAAAGTTGTTTAAATGTTATTTTCTTTTTTAGTGACGATGGAAGAAAAAAAAAATGTATCTAGATCTCCATTCTCTTAAGGTGTTTTTTGAAATCAGAAAAATGTCTGAAGCTTTCCATTAAATCTGCTAAGATGAAAGTCATTAGCATATTGATTTTTTCATTTTGTAGATGTATAAGTCAATTACTTTCATGTTCCAGCAATGAAATCACATTTTTTATTTAATTTCTTTAAGCCATCTTTGCATTTCCACTCCATGGTTCTCTATTTCCAGTTTTATCTCCTTCAGATTTTTGTCTTCTTTTATAGTCAAAACATTACAGTTACTACATCTCAATATGTGAGAGAATATATCAGCACTCAGATAAACACAACAGATTCCCTGATATAAAACAAGATTAGTTAAGGTCTCACTTTTGGTCTGATATTTAAAACAGAAAAGTTTAGGACAGGTAAAATACATCACAATAGTTAGCTATTTCTTTATAAGCCTTGTTCCTAGTTTTGTCTCTGAAGTTTCTGAACCATGTAAATGATTTAAATTGTTTGACATCATAAAAAATGTCATATTATTTCATCAAAACATTATATTTACTTATCTTATCACTTTCCTGTCTCCATTTCTTTAATCTTTTCTTTTATTTCCACTACAAGCTTCTCTATTTCCTGTTTTCTCTCCTTCAGTTTTTTAACCTCCTGGCTTGTTTTTTCCATCAGTTTTTGTGTCACCAGTTCCACATGTTGATTATCTGCCTTTCTCTGAATCAGTCTCTCATTGCTCTTTGTTATGATCTCTTTCAGTTTTACGTATCCTTGTGCTTTTTTTTCCATCCTGTTCTCTTTGTGGTTTGTTACTTCATCATCAACAGCCTTAAGCTTCTTCTCATTTTCCTCAACTATTTCTTTTGCCCCCTCTTTTTGATTAGTCAGTCGTTCTTTCTGCTCCTTCAGTTCCTCTGACATCATCATTAATGCCTCAATCTGCTGATCAACGATTCTCTGATCCTGGTTTCTTTTTCTTGAGTACTCTTCAAGATCTGACATTTTCTTAGCCACAAAGTCTTTTTCTTCTGTCATCAGATGCTGTTTCTCTTTATTCACTTTGTCTTTTAGGTTCTTCATCACTGCAGCAATTAGAAATATAATCAAATCGAAGTTTTGCTTAAGTTTAGCTTCTGATTAGCAACAAGTACTTCAAAGAACTAATTCATTTTGAGGCAGTTTTAAACAATTTTTTTTTTATAAAAGTTTAAACATTGAGCCTCCTTGAGTCATGAAAAATAAATAACTCACAGGTTTTATTTTGTCGCCATTTCCAGATGAAAGCAGTAACTCCTAGTGGAAGGGCGAGTCCCAAAATCACACTAAAGCTCACAGAGACATTGCAGTTTGACCGAGGAACAAATAAACAATCTGAAACACAGATGTGAAGAGTTTTATGTAAAACAATATTTGATTTGTTTGAACTTAAAGTCTGCTAAATGTTTCACCTTGAACATAAATGTGTTTCTCTCTGGTCTGGTTGATGTATTTCCGTAGGATTCTGCAGGTGATGTTGTTGTTGTGTTTCTTCTCCACAGTCACTCTGCTCCTAACAATATAGAGACCATCAGGATCTTTGAGTTTCTCTGTAGATCCAGCAGACATAATGTTTCCTTCCCCGTCCAGCCAGAATATGTCAGGTTCTGGATACCAGCCTGCAGAGCTGCAGTCTAACATCACTCCACTGTTGCTTTCATCAAGTGCTGCTAAACTGATTCCAGCTGAAGATATAGAACCTGATATTTGAAAAGAGAGATGTCAGATTTTATCATCACTGCATCCAAAACTTTAGGAAAGGGTTGATAGAAATAATTCTACTGAATCATTAATTGATAAGTAATTTAGCTAGAAAATATTCATATACTGTATAGACCTGATGAAGGAGTGGAGTGTAACCCTCTTCAGGATAGCTAAAGACAGACACTTTGATAAACTAAACTCAATATGAAAGCCAAACACTCAAAATCCTCTGCTCCACAGCACCAGTAGTTCCTGAACTATAGCCATTAAGCTACAACTAAGAAAAATATCTCTGTTGTGAAATTCAACTCAGATGTTTCTTTTTTTTTGGTAACACCTTACAATAGCCATTATTTATAAATGTTAAAGAGACAATTCATTAATGAAAGATAGTTTATCAATGTTTGATCAACATTTCTAAACTTCATATGGAATATTTATAAAAGGTAAATAGATCATATTGCCCTGCCATGTCGGTTTAGCCCTAATATCAGTGGACTTAAGACCTAAATACACAGTCTATTTACCTTTATAAATGGTTTTGATGCAGTTTATATATGGATTTAACTTCAATAAAATATCTGTTCCATTTACTATTTATAAATCCTGGCTATAACGGTTATAGTTGAGTGTAACCATGTTTTTTTTATTTACAAATTGCCATACAGCATATTCTTCTACTTCTTACATTGTATAATATTTAAGACAAATGTTTGTTATCAGATTGTCTCAAGGTTGAATAAATGTCATCTAACCTGAATAACTAAACAGCCAAAATATTTTACTGTGAAATAAAGCCAAAATTGCCATGATTTGTAAGTTGTTAAACATTAGGAGTTAAAGTTTTTGTTATGGACAGTGAAAACTTTAAGTACACAGTAATAATTCAGACCAATACTTCTAGAGACTTGGAGTGTGCGAACACATTGAATTTTATCGGACTTTTACATCATTGCCAAGGATTGGAAGCTGTTGCCAAGGAATGACACATCCATAGAGAAAGCTATAGTTGCTTTTTAAAATAGTTGTTATTTATAGTTGTGCTGTTTTTTTTCTTACCTTTCTTCTGGTAAGAAAATGATATGATGATATGGTCATGACACTGTTGGTTCCAAATGCTCAAGTAGTTAATAACACTGAGACTCCAGCCTTCTCTATTATGATTTTTATAATTAATATCTATTGGACACTTCCAGTGAGTGTTACACACATCATTACTTCAATAAACCCTTCACTGCTGTGTGATGTCTACATTCTGTTTCTGCATGAGTCGCTTTGATATCCTAAACCAGGGGTAACCAATTAAAAATCAGCAGGTTTTGACTAAAGAAAATAAACAACCAGTAAATGTCCGGAACATTTTTTTTATTATAATCCATTACTTTAAACAGCATTTTACTCTGAAATGAAAATGTAGGTGTTCAAATAAACAAATGCGTTTTCTGGTGTCACTCTATCACAGGGCAACAAGAAGCAAACGGGCAAAGAAAGTAATAGAGAACAATACTGAGTCCAACCAAGAGTAACCGATTCACTTAACAGTTTGGGTTTCAGGTTGTGGGAAGAAGATAAATCACCTGGTAAGATCCTTGAATATATTGTATAATTCATCTCTCTGACAGTCATTTCATTGCATTACTCCTACATGTGCAATAACATGGTAATTTTCATAATTGTAATTTGGTACTGAGCAACATTGTGCACTTTGAACACTGTCAATTTTATATAATGTGATGATCATATTATTTCATTCATCTTTATGTTATTCAATTCTTATACCTTATTTTGCACTATTTATATGGGATGTGTGTAATTCTACTAAATTTGCTTATTTTATTCTGTCTTATTATACTATATTTTATTTTGCTATATGGTACTCACAATCTTATTTTTCTCTGTTGCACTGCAAGAAAATAATTTTGCGCAAGGGATTAATAAAGTTATTCTGATTCTGATACCAAAGCTGTCCAGAAAGAGCCCATACTGGAATGTTAACCCACATCTACATTGCTGCAAGGCAACAATGGAAAAAATGCAACCCTTTACAATTAAACCATTTTATTTTTTAAAATAAACAAATTTTTAGCTGCCAATAAGATAATAAGGATTAAACAGAAATTATGTTGTTAATTTGAAGTCCAGCACCCAGCAGTGTTTATTACATCCCTATGCCAAACATTGAGATCTGGTCAGACAGAATTTTTGTTTACTTACCAACAAGAAGATCAACATAGTATTCTTCAATCTTCTTTACATCGTAGCATCTGAATCTTCCATTGTCAGAGCGTTTTACACCCTTCAGTCTCAGTGAAGCATCTCCATCTTTCAGTCTGTCGGTGAACAGTGATGTTCTTCCTTTACACGCAATGTTTTGGTCGTCATTGTATTCACTGCCTTCAAACCACAGATACACAACTTTGGGTTTCAGGTCAAGTCTCCCCCATTCCACTTCCAACTCATCAGCCTTCAGAGGAACTTCCAGGTGGCACGGCAACACAACATCATCACCAACCATGGCTGTAACCAGCTGAGGCTAACTGGTCTCTATGGACTGACCTGAGAAACAAATTAGACAGCTTTGTTTCTCCAAATGAATGTAATTTCATGTAATTTCAGTCAGATATTTTTGTGATCAAGGTTTTTCCTCTTCATTTGCAGAAAATGGCTTCACGCATGGATGCAGCACCTCATAGCTCTCACACAAAACAGTGTGTTTTACTGTTTTTTGTTGGTTATTTCATTTTTTTCTCCACTCAACCTGCCCTGCACTGACCTGCTACAGTTGCCGTTCCTGAAGAAGGCACAGTAATTACTTCCTGAGGATTTTAAAGAACAACAACCTGGGGCAAAAGTTGCTGCTTTCCTTCTACCTCTACTCTGGGGATTTGGTGCTGAGCTGCAGCATCTCATTGTGGTCATATAGCTGCACTGCAGCAGACAGGAAGCAGCTTCAAAGAATCATTAACACTGCCCAGAGACTGAACTGCTGCCTAAGGAGAGCCCACAGCATAATCAGGGACTCCTCACACCCAGGTCACCATGAACAACACCTTCATTATGAGAGCTACTGTTGCCCTGAATGCCTCACATAGACTGTAACTATCAACAATCATATGAACAGTCAATAGACAATGGAATTTCTACAATACTGAATAAGTGCAACATTCTCACGTGCAATGACACAATTTTCTTGTACGTATATTTTTCTTCTGTAAATGCACAGTCCTAATAGTATTTTTTTCTTTTTATTGCCCTGCATTTGTTTTGAGCTTTTCAAAATTCCTTTGTACCCTTAAGGAACAATAACAAATAAAGACTTCTGATTCTCTTCTGATTCTGATTTTGCAGCTAACAGTAGATGATTAAGCATTGCGCTTAGCAGCGATACATTATCGGTTAGAAATTACCTGAACAGGTGCATATCAGTAGAAGGAAGCATAACTTAAGTTCAGCGACCAAAACCTCTTTGAACAAAGCATTAAAAGATATATTTTTGGGCAGGTGGACCATCTTGATGACAGAAAAGCTGGCAAAAGAGAAAAAAGGCATTTAAATATTTGAAACATTCATAAAGTGCTTTCAGTTATTTTGGTTGCAAACCTTTCTGATTATGAAGCACTTTAACGCATTATGACCAAGAATATGTGTTAGGGATTTGTAATATTAGCTGTTCTTATTACAAACATCAACAAATAAGTTCAGCAACTGAATTTCCATGAACTGCAACATCAGATTTGTTTCAATTATCAAAACTTTTCATTATGCGTTTTGAAATACATAAAGAAATATAAACTGTAACAGTGGAAAGTAAAAAAGAAAGAGTTACATCGGAGAAAATAAACCTACCAATTCAGCTGTGTCATGTCTTCTTTGTTCTTTGTAAACGGCAAAGGGCAAAGTCTCAGATGAAAGGATTGTAAAGTTTGAGGTGTGGTTCACAGCGACCTCCAACCAGGAAGTGAACCTACTGTACTGAAATGTCAGTGAACTCCATATTAAAGTGGCCTCTAAGAGACTGAGAGAGAATCAAAGAGCTTTACACTACATACATTCAAAAACTGATGTTATGTAACAACATCAGCACGTGAAATGATAAATGAACACCAACAGCAGACAAGGCAGGTGAAGTTTCTTGCCCAAGGACACAATGGCTGAAACAGACAGGGTGGGACTCAAAGCTAAAAAAACACAAGTTTTAGTACAAAGTCCAACACATCCTGAGCCACTGTGGCCCTGAGTACACTGTGTTCATAAAGCAAAGCAGAGAAAGCCAGCCTTGATCTATGGAGGGACTGAAGGGTTTCTAATTGTGACTTATAATTTGCAGCATGTAAGTCTGTCAGTGATGTAAACAGCTACCACATAGGTTTAGCTTGTGTCTTAGCAGGACTCACACAGTTATTTCTAGAAATACAAAGTCAACCTTCAGCTTTAACAACCCCAGAAATAATCCAGACAGGAAGATGACATCCTGACCAAGATTTTACCTAGATGTCAGTGTATCACAGTTTGGTATGGGAACTGCTCAGCCTCGGACTGGAAGGCTTAGCAGAGGGGGGTGAAAACTGGCCAGCGCATTGCTAGGGCACCACTCGCTGCCATCAACAACATGTACAGGAAGCAGTGTCTGAAAATGTCCAAGAAAATCACCAAAGACTCCACTCACCCTACACACACATTCTTCTCCCCTCTGCCCTCTAGGAGGCGTTACAGAAGCAGAACAGAATTACCAGGCACAGAACAGCTTCTTCCCCATAGCTGTTATGCTTCTGAATGCCTCCTAACACCAAATAAATAAATAAAGAAAAATTAAATTATAAAATAAAAATACTTCGAAATACATTCATATATTTTTTATATGTGCAAGATTAATATTTATAAATATTTATATAGCTGTTATGTTCCTCGTTAGGTTGCTGACTTATTTCCTCCCTCGGGTGCAAAAATCTTTGGCCATTGACTCTCATTAAAAGTTAAAAATATGCAGTAGCTTCTCTGCATTGCAAAAGATACGAGAGTTGCGTCCCGAGCTGACAGGAACTATTGTCACAGTCTATGGTTGACAGGTTGAGTCGTGGAAGTGAAGTCCCTTAAGCACTACACTGACAACTTTTAAAATTTGATGCTAGTTACAATAATGTGAAAACACTAGCTTACATTTTAAACCTAAGGGGTGTGCTAAAAACATTTTAGACACAAGTCTGAAAACAGATAATGTAAATTTATCTTACCACAAAAAAACCCACATTGCTTCAACAGATACTTCTCTCATGCATGTTTATTTTATCAAAAGTGCAACTCAGGTTAAAAAAAGCACACACATACATAATTGTTGCAATCACCGGATGAGATGCAACTTCTTCATCTGTTTCACCATGCTTAAACATCTTTATTTTAAAAATGAAAGCAGACAAAGAGAGGCAAAGTGAGTCACTGTTGACTTCCAAAAAGAGCCAGTGCAGAAAAAAACACAAAACTGAGATGCTATATGATAAACCTAAAATTAACAAGATTCTGAATGATGATTGTATCTCATCAGAGGAGGAAGGAACCACTAACAGCACCAACCCATGTTTGTCAGAGGAGGAGGAAGTCTGATTATTGAAGTAGTGAGATGAAATGGAGAGAAGTAAACCTGATAAACAGATGTAAAATATTTTGGCCTAAATATAGTGAAACAAATGTTGTTTTTTTCCAACACAAAGGGTAGTTGAAGGATTGATTTTAAATTGCATCTTAGATGCATTCATATATATATTATGTTTTTTTATGGTTTGTTGGGCCATAGATAATACATAATTTTTGCACATTAATTTGTCCAATTTGTCTACTATGTTCACTGAGGATGCAGTTTTGCTCATAAAATGGCTGTGAGGCATCTCCTCTCCAATTTCTGTAACCTTCTCTCCCCCCAAGACAGCGTCTCATACCCTCCCACTGAGGTGTGCCTTTGCCCCCCACTGTGTTTGAGGACAGAAACACTGTAGCGCAAAGGACTTGTGTTTGTTTCCTGGGCGGGACCGTCTAAGGAGCCTTTTGAGAGTTACCTTTTAAATCTCTAATTCAATCTGTATGTCTGCTTCTGTCTCCTTAATTCCCAGTCAGCCTCGGCAGATGGCCGCTCACTCTGAGCCTGGTTCTTTTAAGGTTTCTTCCTGTTAAAAGGGAATTTTCCTCTCCACTGTCTCTACAAGCATGCTTAGTGTGAGAGATTGCCTTCGAATCAATGAGTCCATGCAATCACCTGGATTTCCTTAAATAGAAAACGGAACCACTATGACTGTGTGATCTGGTTCCATTGTCTCTGTAAAGTGCCTTGAGATGACATATGCTGTCAATGTTGTTGCGCCGATGCCATTTTCGGCCCTGATACCGATACCTGGCTGTGCAGTATTGGCCGATACCGATACCATATCAACACCGTCTGTTTGAAATTGATGTGTGTTGTTATGTATGGAGCTGTACTAAGCCTGTCTTCCAGTTTCAGGTTTTCCAGCCTGCCCTGAACCCTTATTGAGCTGGAGTCTTTAAAGGTCTGTCTTGGCTCCACCCTCTCTCTCTCTGCAGCCTGTCAGTCAGAACAGCAGCAGCTGCTGCTCACTAACACTTCCTTGTCCCCTTTTTGTATGTTTTAACTCCTAGTTTTATAATAAATCCTATGTTTGATATGCTAAATGTTTTGTTGTCTTCTACTATGTTGCACCCACCAAGCCGGGGTGTAACAGTGTGTATATATGACAAACTGAATACTACTTGGATGTAAAATAATTGCCATCATGACTTTGTCAAGCTGCTGCCTACCTTTGTGAAGCAGGAAAAAGACTAATACAAAGGGAATCCAGTAGAACTTTTTATTGTCTACCTGGAATGGGTGACAATAGTTGAATAAACTTTTGTCTCTCAAAATGGTATCGGTGCCTTATTTGTTGGTACGATACCGACATTTATACGTTTATTTCTGTCAGGCTGAAGGGACAAAAGTTGGAGAAATACAGATTCTCTTGGCATTTAAAAAACAACACAAAACAGCGTAAGAAGACCTCGTTAATTTATTTATTTTACAAATTTGTTAAAAGAGCAATGGATTAAACTGAATGTTACAAAGTTGACATGATTATATGAGCTGTTTTCACCGAGAAATGGTCAGGAGCGCCTTGAAAATGTTCAGATCCGCCTCTCTGGCTGCAATGCGTGCTCCAGACACAGGGGGAACAGAAACCGAATTTCACATAAGACCAGTTCAGCCTCGGAGTTAGTACCCACCCTTTGCGGTTGAATTCCTGAAACGATAATTTGTTTTCTTAAAATGCTGTTTTGTTTATTATTATTTTTTTTTCATGTGAATTTGTTTCCTGGAATGATAATTTGTTTTGGAACTTGTAAAAGTCTTTTTTTATTTTTATTTAAATTTGTTTTCTGAAATTGTTTTCTAAATTTGTTTTGGAAGTTTTTTAGATTTTGTAATGTTGGTTTGCACCTCCCGGCAACCGTAGAAAACGTTCTAATTTCTCAAAATTAGTGAAAAGCTAATTTGATCACATCACAATTTCTCCCAAATAAACTGTGGTTTTCGAACACAAAATCCATCTTAAACTGTAATATGCTTTTCAACAATTTTTCCCCCTCCTGTTTGTACATAGAAGTTTAATTCAATTGAGTTTCACTAGTTTTAGTCAAGAGTGTTTAACTGAAATATGTTTGAATTGGAGCTGAAGGATTTTTGTTAATAAACTGTTATATTTTGAACAGAACTTGTGGTGAATTAATGCTTTGTACCTGCAGAATTATCTGTTTGACCATGATTTGAGCTTGAATCACTCTTTCATTTATTGTTCTAACACACAGCTAGTAGCGTGTGTGTTCATAAACATATAAAACGTATTTCTCACCCCTACTGGGGAGGGCAATAAACATCTTAAAGTATCAGAACATAATATGGCGTCCCAGCTGGCTGGCTATTGAATATAACAGTTATTCACAACTACATGATGCATGAGCCACGATGAGCTGAGGACGTGCTTTGGGGATAAGATGACAGAAATCCAACGCACAATCCGTGATGAACAGAGGACGGGACATGTAAGCCGCAATGGATAAGCTTGATGCGCCCGCTGAGATGCCCACATCATGATCTGGTAAGGGGTTCGAAGCGAAGTGCCTTTCATGATGCGACTGCAAGAATGTTGAAGGCTCGATGCCCCTGGCACAATAAGCTGAGGGAGCCGTAATGCACCTGTTGCGATGGGTTGAGGGCGCCGTGATGTGCCCACCATGATAGGAAGAGGGCGCCGAAAAGATCCCGCCGCAATGGGTTAAAAGTGTGATGTGTCCGGGGAGATGGGTTGAGGGCACCATAATATGCATGCTGCGATAAGTAGAGGGCGCCATAAATGGCTGCCGCTATGGGCCGCATCTAACGTGGTGCAGAGATTAAGATAGAAATGATGTGCTGTGGTAATGGCTGTGACTGCGATGGTGGTAAGGCATTGCATGCTAATGATGATCTGTGATACTAGAAGCAAGAATTAATAGAATGCAGTGGGCCCAATACTCACCAACCGGATGACAGATTCAGCAGTCATGATTAGCTTTCCTACGAGCTCAAGAAGACTCAAACCTTTTCACAACGAGGTGGCCATTTGAGCATTATTCCTGTTTGCATGCGTTAAACATTAGACAACAGTAAAAATGATTCATTTGTCTAAAATCTGTAAGCGACTCCACAAGGTTTAAAAAGGACACATGATTTAGTTTAAAGATGATAAATGTTGAGTGTCTGCTGGGAGATTAATACTGTATATTCTACCTCGATTACACTGACGGAAAGGATACGTCAATATGCCTCTGTAAAGTGAAGGATATAGAGTGACAAGACATCCACTTGCACATTCACCCTATATATGCAAGAGAGTAGACTTGGATTTTATGATACATGATAAGCAATAGCCTAAGAGAAAGCCTAATCAGCAATTTTTTTGACATCATCATCACACACATTTACCCAGCTGATTGTTTTTCACTAGATCTCTTTTAGCCTGGTGAAATTAAATTAGTTGACAAATTTAGTGACACAATCATGCAAATCCATTTAATAAATTCAGGGTTCCAGTAACTCGAAATGTGTTAATTTTATTTTAATTTATCCGATAAATGGGAAAAGTACTTAACCAGTGTTTGTTTGATTGACTGGGCACAGATACTTTTCATGCAGTTAGACAAAAGCATTATTATGCAATCATATTTGAAATATCAGGTTCAAATTACTTAATATCAGTAACAATAGGAGACAACTTATTTTTGCTTTATAACTACAATAACTTCAGTTTCAGACTTACCTTAAAACTGGAATTGGTGTGACAAAACATAAATTGTAATAAAAACAAAAATGGACTGAGAGAAATGTAGGAATGACATGAAATGGACGTTGATTCATCCACAAAAAGCGCACAATCTGCTGATTAAATCTGCATGACATAGCTTTATCAGTTGAAAGGGACCTTGAAAAGCAAATCTCAGAGATTCAGCTTGATTAATGATGAGAAGCCGTGGGCTGGAGATGCACGTGCATGAGATTATTTTTTGCTGTTCTTGATAGAGAGGAAAAGAGTTAAGGCAAGGAACAAGGAAAATACCCCAGTCTTGAAAATAATATGTCTTACCTGAAGAGAATTAGTATCAGCGAGTTGAGGATGGAATCCATGCTGAGCCACTGCAGGAGGGTCCCAAAGCTCACTTTGAAATGAATTGGGGTGATCCGAGTCAAAATCGGACATAGCGTAATCAGTGCTTGTTCTTGGCTGGGTAGCAGGCTGAGTCGTGGATTTGAAGACTTTTTAAAATTAACTCTGGATGCTGATAGGGCTTCATGGAGGTGCAGTCCAAAGATGATTGATTTGTGTCAGAGGCAGGTGAGCCTCTGATTATGAGGGCCTAGGCTTCATTTATCTGCTGGCTCATGGCAAGTATTTTGTATTTTGGTGAGTTTTGTGAATTCACAAATCTCGCAACATATAATTTTGCTTGGAAGGTAATGATTTTAATTTTGTGGGAAGATGGTGAAAT
The DNA here is from genome assembly GCA_030533445.1 of Cyprinodon diabolis. Lineage (NCBI taxonomy): Eukaryota > Metazoa > Chordata > Actinopteri > Cyprinodontiformes > Cyprinodontidae > Cyprinodon > Cyprinodon diabolis. The sequence goes on along the minus strand of CM060075.1, from coordinate 41,877,061 downwards.
ACATGAAGACAACCTTTCACATGCATATGCACATGCAGAATATACAAACCCTGTGCAGAAAGACCTTTTGCGGTGATATTAACCCATAACAAACTTGCTGCAAGGCAACAGTGAAAAAAAACTATTTAAGTGATTCATCTTAGATAATAGAATACATTCACTTTTGACTGATCTCAAGGGACCGACCTAGAAAACAGAACTGACGACTTTATTTGTCCAACACTGATTCTTGAGAGTCGGGACAAAACATGCTCCACATAAAAACTTCTAATTTATAGCAAAAAATAATAAATTTATCATGATTTACATACTTACAAAGTTAAATCTAAAGGAATTTTATATACCTATCGGATTTTTCGAATAAACTTTTTTATCTTTTTGGGGAAAATTTGTTTAAATATATTGTCTTTGGTTAGGATGTCCATGTTATTTTACTTGTCCTCAGCAATAGGTCACAATATTAACCATCCCAAAAAACTTAAAAATGCTCTAAAATTGTGAAAACAGAAATATCAAATAAAAAATAAGGGGTATAAATATAAAAAAACAACACATGAAGTCAACATTAAAGCTGCAGTCTGTAACATTGAGAAGAGAGCAGACTTCGACTGAAAATTTGAAGAAAAACAGGTTTCACGCCACTCCCCCACCCTCTCTGCTTCACCTCCAAGCTCCACCCCTCTCACAGCACCTGCGCGGCTACCGCATGCGACCAGAAGCGTCCAAGCAGCGTACGCGGCATGGAGTGTGAACCGGTAAGAGCGATAACACTCACCTCCAAGCAGCTAGATATAAGATGCTGGTTATACCAAAGTTTGCCGTGTAAGCAGTTGTCGGCAGGGGCAGTAAGGGCAGTTTCTCTTTCGCTGGTGGCTGTCGCTCCGCCATGACTTCCACGCGCGTCCTCCTGACTGCAGCAGCCGGGCGGCAGCGGCAGGTTCAGCGGTGAGAGGGGGGGGGGGGCGGGATTCAACGTGTGTGTTAGCTGTGATTGACACTCCATCAGACGCTCCTCTGGCTGTGATTGGTTGTTTTGACTCGTCCCGAATTATTCTTTCCAGATTGAAATACAGGCAGTATGCGGGACCAATTGAAGCAGTTTTTTTCACAGGTTACATATCACATGTACTGCTGTCTGGGCATAGGGACAGTTTTAGCCAATATGACAAAAAAGCGATTTTTAAAAACTTACAGACTTCAGCTTTAAACTATATTTTCCATAACAATCTGCCTATTAAAGTTGTGTCTTCAGTTTCTGTCAACTCCGTCAGATTTTTTCATAAAGCTCTTTATATCATGCGATAGCATGGTCAGCTATATCTCTGAGGACCCCTCTTTATCTCCCTGTCTGTGGTGAATGCAACACTACCACACATGATCTGGTATGTTTTCATTTTTTTTATATTTGAGACAAAGAATGTCAATATTCCGATGGTCACAGCTGCACATTGTCAATACTGTCTTTCAGTTGAGATACTTTTTTTTAAACCATAGTGGATTGAATTTAAGCATTTTAGTGAGGTTATTGGGACAGCTAGACACGGAGGAAAAAGTACCTAGCTGCAATGTACAATACATGTTTTAGAGGGAAAATACATGCCCTTATGTCAACTCCGTCAGACGTCAACTGCGTCAGGTTCTATGTCTGACGGAGTTGACCTGTAAGCTGACGGAGTTGACAAAACCACCAATGACCTCTTAATGTGCAAATATAATATTATTTGTGAATATAGTGAAAGGTTAAACTGATATTTCAAGGTTTTATTTACACATAAATGCACATACATAGCGTGCATACCTTCAATTTTCATGGCTACCCAGAGGAACAGCAGAGTCATACAAAGAGGGCAGGGAAGAAAAGGCCTTTGGCCCTGTTGTTGGAGGAGATGGAAAAAGAGATGGGAGCGGGGGGAGAGGATATGGAAATGGAAGATGTAACGGAGGAGGAATTGGATGAGGAGCCTCTGAAAGGTCCTGAGGGTACTGTGACAGTAACAACTGTTAGCAGCCTTAATAATAGAGACTGGCTAGCAGTAGTATGATGACCACTGGTGGCTAGCCAAGACCATTGCTGTGGATACTGAGCATCAAGAAAGTGAAAGTTTCTGCATCCCCATGGTCCAACAGCAAAGTATCAGCCTAAGCTTCTCACAAAGGTTGTCTGTTTCTGCCTCATAGTGAAACTAATGGGAAATGCATCACCAGTCAAATTAAGAAAACGAGAGATCTACAGCATAGCTCCTGATGTGATGGACTTTATAGAGAGGGAGCATGTCCGACGCCTGCTGCTCAAGGCAGAAGTGCAGGTTAGACAAAAATGAAATCTTAAGTAATCTACTTGAACCTAATTCTAAGATACAGATTATGTGTTGCAGTATTTTTGTCAAACGATGTCAATTTAAGAACACACCCAGTATAAAGTAGGCAGTGCAAACACACACACACACAAACACACACCACTTTAAAGTAAATGGATACTTACAAAGGAGGAAAGGAAGAGAAGGACAGGTGGATGAGAAGATGAAGAGAAGAAAGTGTTATAGGGGAGGCAGATGAAAATAGAGGGGAAGGAGGGCCCCTTGTTTTCCTTATTGTTTTTTTTTATAGTTGAAAATGGTGTAATTTATAATAGTTAGAAACGTATGTGCAATATGTTTATTATAGTTTGCTTTAAAGTAAGTTAAATTCTCTATTAACAAGGAGTAGTTTTTGTAGTAGTGGTCAAAGAGCAAATCTGTTCATTCAATCAGTAATGCACGCATTTTTTGTCAACACCGTCAGATCTTCGTCAACAGCGTTGGATGCATGTTTTTGTAAATTTTTTGAGAGAAAAAACATTCTTCCTTCAGTTTATGTTGTTTTTGTAATATAGGACCATCTGATCTACATCCTCTTATGTTTTATTTATTTAAGAAACTTGTTTTTACAATATTGAAATTAAAATCAAAGTTTGAAAATGCAAATATTTAGAAATCTGAGTTTTCAAAATAGTGTGAAATCACAACTTAAGTTTATACATTATGTTTTTTTTTTACATATAGTAATTAAACATTATTATAGTATACTTCAGAACTTTAGATTCTTGTATGATTGGAAGAATTAAAATTGTATACTTTTTAGTGTGTCTGACGGAGTTGACACAAATCCAGCTCTGAAGGGAAACATCTTTATTTGTTAAAAAAATGTTTTTATGTAGAACCTGTTCATTTACATAGTTAAATAACTAAGACCTTTCTCTGCAGAAACATATCACTCTAATTGATATAGTGTGTATTTTTAAAAATATATTTTTTAAACGTGTTTTGTCCTGACTCTCAAGAATCAGTGCCAAACAAATTTTTGTTTTTTTTTTTTAGATTCAGTCAAATATTATTAGTATCAAGGGCTGTTCTTTCCTTGCAATAAATTAATTCAGAAATAATTTCACAGATAATATTAATCGCTAATATTTTCTTTCTACAGTCAGAGTTGTCAGCTGATTTCAGTTTGGAAGTTATTTAAACTGGTTTACATCAGTAGAACGAAGAACATAAGTTCAGCCATACAAACTTATTTCATCAAAGGTTTCAAAGATAACCCTGGATTTATACGGATCATTATTGTTGATGAAACGCTGAGGGACAAAAAAGGATTTGAAGCATTTATAAAATGCTCAGAAATTCAAGTCACTAATTTTTTAGATCAAAATACATTTAAATCATCAGGACAAAAGGTTTTCACATTAAAACAAACAATATTACAAGAAAATTACTTTAAACCAATGAGTACAACTGATCACAAACTTTATCAAAGATTAGTTCAGTAAACAGTTTTCAATGGGCTGCAAATATCAGATTTATTTATCATTGCTTGAGGTTTTCCTTGTAAATTTGAAAAAATTTACATAAATACAAACTGTAACAATGGCAAATACAAAAATGAAGGAATTGCATCTGAGAAAATAAATTCATCTGCTAGGCAATATACAGTAATGTCTCTTTTGTTCCTTGTGAAGTAGAGGACAAAATTTCAGATAAGACTTGTAGTTTACATATAGCACTCTTATTCAGATCAAAACCTGAAAAAAAATTCTGATATTCAATGTACATTCCGGAAAGAACAGCACTGTCTTCCACCCAGACAGCAACTCAAGATCTACTGGTCAACAATTTTTTTCGAGATTTCACTGTCAATCCAGCTGTGAGGGAGATGACAGAACCAGACATCTGTGAAGAGGCTCGGTCATCCAGGTCATTTTTACGGGGCATCCAGTAGCAGGAATCATAGCAACCTATTGTTATTTCCCCTTATTCTTTTTTTAAACCCACAGTATATTAATCTCGGTGTTCCCTACACTTGTTTGTCAGGGTCTTTGGCTGTTGACTATTTCCAGTAGTTTATGTGCAAAAGGCAAGATGCTAAGCCATCACATGGAAACAGAAACATTCACTCATGCAAACACATACAGCCTTTGTACGCATGACTTTTGGGGATATTTCATTGACTTACATTCATTTTATATGGTTTAACAGAAGTGCCTTACCCTAAACCTAACCAACATAAACATAACGCTGACCAAATTAAATTCAGACCCAAGACCTAAACCTAACCCCAACCCAAATAAGAAAACTTTACCATTTTGGAACCTTTTGAATGTCCCTATTTGGACCTGTAAGTCCCCATAATAGGGGATATGTGCCAATACTCTGCCCCCATTTATAGCTAAAACAAACCCACACACACGTAGAACCTAGGCATGCAACATGAGAGCATGCAAACGGCATGCAGAAGACCCTTTTGTCAGACCCCCCCCCCCCTCCCCCCAAAAAATCGAAGTATAAATATATATAATATATTTAATAAGAAAAAGAGATTGGTGTTCTTCATTCAAACTGCATTTATTAATAATTGGAAGGGAGAACGTGTACAGTCTAAGCCGATGTTCCTGCCTGTTCTCGTCTAGACAAGGTTTTTCTAACTAACTTAAAGTCTGCAAAGAGCTGCGAAGGTCGTCACAGACAGTTAATCAAAAAAAAGTTACAGGCTGTTGTACAAAAGAATAAAATGTTGAACAAACATTGAGTCTCAAGGAGTCTGGCCTCTCTTCCAAACAGTCCCTAACAGTATTAAAATAACCCTTCTCACCTAGAAACTGTGTAACCTTGCAGGTGTGCAAGGATGACTGAACTGAATTTTTCTCCTTTTATGTAAAGTAAATAAAAATCTAAACTAATAATTTATATTAGAAGGCATGTGATAGGAAATTGATTTTTCCGACCACAGCGGTAAGGGGGGAACTGAACCAAGGACCTTCTTGCTGCAAGTCTGCAGGGCAACAAATTGCACCTCTATGCAGCCCATTATATAAAATGTTTATAAAAACTAGAAATAACTTTTGAATAAATGAAAATCTTAGAGATAATGTTATCTTTATATTCTAAAAAAATACTCCTTGCTACCACAACAAACATTGAACACATCAATTTATTTAGTAATTGTCATGGAAATAACATGGACAGCCAAGCAAATCACAAAATAAGCTAATAGGCATTTCATCTCAGATTAATAACATAACTAAAATAACATTTTATGAGCATTTTGCAAAATCCCGAATACCTACATCCCCCCTGGATTCTTGAACATAAGTGTTAGCCCACTGGAGGCTGCACAGGTAGCTTCTGACTGCCCAGTGTTAAATGCAGTTATCAAATTTGTATGCAATGTGCATTTGTGGTGACCAATACAGTTGATTAACCTTGTATTGATTTCCTAAACAAAGTCTGTCTATAAATTCTCTAAATTTCACACACAGTATGTGCATAGCATGGCTTTCAGAATTTATTGACAATGAAACCTTTTTCTCTTTAAGAAAATACATTTTCGATTCATGAAACATGTAACACTGGTATTTTGTTCCCTAATTTCAATATCATGTAATTAATTTCATCCAGATTAATACAGGACCTCTATTTATTATGTACTTATTATTTTTTTCTTTCCCATCAGAAGAGTTTTAATTAGGAACTTATAAAAGACAGGTTTCATATTACGGTAATAACTGATTCCAAAGTGCAGATATAAAGCTGTTGCTGATAAGCTAAATATAGTTTAAAGAAGCCTAAGCCTTATTAAACTAATTTGATTCTTCAGAAGCTCGGCGATTATTGGCCTAGAATCTATACTGCTTTGCTACTGATTCAAACATATTTTTTGCCCTCTTCTTGTTCTTTTGGTCTCTTTGGTATTTTTGCTAGCTGAATCTCTATAGGTTCCAGTGTGCTGTCTATATTCAGCAGCAGTCTTTCAAAAGTTTTCTTTTCCTCATCAAGTTTCCACTGGTAGTTTAACAGACTTTCTTTCCTCTTAAGTAACTCATCCTTGCCATCAGAAGTATCTCCTCCAGTTATTTTCTTCTCCATCACCTGAAGTTCTTCTTTGTTTTTCTCCCTTTTAGTCTCAACCTCTCTGAGTTGTTGGCCCAGTTTTTCTTTCTGGTTCTCCAGTTGATTTTTTACTTCCTTTAATGTGTCAAGTAATCCTTTTGTCTTCTTATCTGTAATGGGGGAAAAGCAGATACAAAAACTTTATAAGGTTCCAAAATGTGATCAAACACACAGTAAAATATTAAATAAAGCAACTTGAGACAGATACAGACCAGTGTAGGATTTCATTTCTTAAAACAGTATCAGCTATTCCTTGTTTAATTATTAAATATTTTCCATGACACATTTCTGTTTTTTATTATTATTATTTTATTTTTTATTATTACTTTCAGCCTACAGTTCTTTAAACTGTCAGCCATACTGCTTCCCTTCTCCAGTAATTGCTTCACTTCTTTCAGCTGTTTCTATTTGATTCATTATCATTGTAATTGTTCTTTGCATCAAATAACTAAACATTTATTAAAGGAGATTTAATTTAATTTCTCCTATTTCTTTTGTTTGTTTATAGAATCTACATACTGTTATTTAAACTATTATATCATGTAATCATAATGGATAACAAAATGTACTCATTTACAGAAATGACGGTGCAACAATTGAATCACACAGAGTTAATAACCTAGTTTTGGATAAGATTTTACCCTCATATAGAGAAATTAGGACATAAAGCAAATATACAAACATGTCTTTAATTTTGCAAGAAACAAACAGTTACCAACTGATGCAGTGAGGGTATTTTCCGCCTAAAACAATTTTTTTTAAATGCAGAAAAACAATACATGACACATAAAAAATATTTTACACTAAACAATTCCCTACTATTACTTATCCATTCTTAATTTCAATGATACAAATATCAGTCTAGTATCTTTATGTTGTTAGATTTACCTGTTTTCTCTTCCTGTTTTATCTTCTTGTCTTCCAGAGAGAAGGGGAAAAAATGAAGATTAAATCATCACTTCAGAAAACCTTTACATTAATAAAAATGTATATGATTAATGTACACAAATGATTGAGCAACAATTCAAGCACACATTAAATAATTTAATTTTGTCACGTTCAGCTTTATGGTTTTGCATTTCTCTCTCCACATCTTACACCTGTTTATTTAGATTTTTTTTTTTTTTCGTTCCTTTGCTGATTTAAAATCTGTGCTGGTTTTGGAAAAAAATAAATATATGTTTTTAAAACAAATTGAAACAGAATCGGATATATTTCCAATAAAGCCATTTATAATTCTTATTTACTTGTTGTACTCAATTACATATTAAAGATTGAATATTTTGGACATATCATTAAGTAATTTTATCCTCATGTATACGGTGAACATTTTAGGCCGTACTCAGTTCTGTGGAAAAAGATTGTCAGTTCTCTTTTCCTGAGAATTTACTTTTTTTTTTTTTCCTGAGAGCTGAGGACAGCCTAAAATGTGCACCATACATATAGACTAGTTACTATTTTTTTTTCATATCCAGTTGTTTTTTCTTAACTTTTCATTTCTATTCCTGTGTATTTTACCTTTTGTAATTTATTGAAGGTTGTTGCTTGAAACCAATCATGTAAAGAGAAATACAAAACAGATAAACATTGTACTGCCCTGCTATATTCTAAAAAAGTAAGAAAACACAAAAATATCCACCAAAAACAGTTAATTTTTAAAGGAAAATAATCCTCACCTTTTGGATGTAAACATTTAAATACTGCCAAAACAATACAAATTAAATCCCCTATGGAAACCGATCTCCTAAAGCTGTAGTTGCCTGTTTCAGGAGAGAAGCTAAACTGAAAGGCTGTCAATAGAGAAACCTGTATAAATGTAAATAATAAGCTCAAACTGATGCAATGAGGACATTTTCTGTCTTAACAGAGCAAACAATTATCTTTAAAGTAAAGAAAATCGCGAAATGACACTTAACTAATTGTTTACATTTAATCATTCCCTTTTATTTTTTATCATTTCTTTTGTATTCAGTTCAGTTTCTCAATTGAGAAAGCTTCCTGGAGAGGTGGCGAAACGTCTTCAAATCTTGAAAACCAAGTCCAGTGGATATTTTTTGAATTTTTACGGAATGACTATGACCTGGATGACTGAGAACCTTCATCAGCACTTTGTATTCAGTTATTCAAGTTTCAGTCTTAGTATTTTGAGTTATAGGTTTACCGTTTAGCATGTCCAGTTCTCTCCTAAGTTCATCCAACTGTTGTGATATGTTTTGTAGTTGTTCTTTCATCCACTCTTGGTTTGAAACATCACCTGTTGCTTAAATCAATATGCAGATTATATTATCACAGAAACAAACCAAAGTAAAAGGCAAAATAGGAAAAAAAAAACAGATTAAATCATTTGTAACTTCTTTCAGAAGTTATTTTATTATTTTTTTGTCAATTACAAACATAACTAAACAACAACCAGATAAGCACAGATTTATTTCTTGATCCATACTCTACTGCTTTATAAGTGCTATTTTCATACTTTTCTGACGGACCTAAAAGTAGGAAAAAGGAAAGCAGAATCCTCTGTGGAGTCTACTCTTAATAAGAAAACAGAACTTACAAGAAGCTTCACTGGAGAAAACAGCAAGGAGGAGCTGAAAGTAGATACAAGAGACGAGAAGAACCTTCATAGCGACAGGAGAATTTGACACTAAAGGAGAGAACCAGGAAATTAAAATCCTTTTATACTAAGTACAATACAAACATGAAAAAGTAAACCGGAATACAACTTTTAAACCAATAAGCAGGTTATATTCTACTTTATGTTAAACACATAACCACAACTTTGATAGGCTGAGAACCAGAGAAAAACAAAAGGTAGACCACATGTAGCTTATCCTTTCTATAAGATTAGACATAACCACACTAGATGTAAAAAAACTAAAACAAAATACCAACACATTTCACAGTTTAAGGTCAAATGTTTAGCTTACCTGTTGTGCTCAGGATGAATTCCGCTCACCTTAGCTAACCTGAAAATGCAATAAGGAACAGGGTCAAATTCCAGCAATAAATGACTTTTTTTTTTTACCTCAGTCACATATGTAGAGGTATATTAGAGCTTAGTGGCAGTACTACACAATCATGCAACAGGTAAATTATTCATATGCATCTACCTATTGATTATCATCACAATAGCTTTATTATGCAGAAATTAAACAGAACAAAAGAACACAGACAGTCTTAAATAAAATTTACATGATCAGTGGGAGCTGGTGGAATTATGTTTGTGGGTGTGTTTATGGGAGGGTGGGGGCTAGACATTCTGTTTCAGTTCATTTTAGTTCATTTAGCACAGATTTACAACACTGTAAATGCTAATATACAAATTAATTAAATATATTAAGTGAACCAAACTCAGTTTTCATCATCTTGTTATGGGCACTCATTTTAAATAAGTAAGTTGAAATTTGGGGTTGGAAAACATGCTTAACTTAATTTATTCAAGTTAAGTCAAATTAGAAAAAATAATTTATTGTACCCAGTCTGCTTGGGGCGGGGAGAGGACATGCGCAGACCTGCCTCATCTACTTCGCCAAAACTTTCCCCCACATGTCCACGACAACTGCTCGGTCAACCCTTCAAACACCGTAACCTAGTCTACTTGTCACATTGATTTGGTAAGTAAATGTTTTACTCTTTAATAAAATGTTTTGTTGTGTTGTTGTAGTCTAGTACTATGCACTTTCAAGGGAGGAGTAAACAAAATCAAATTCAAACATCACTGCTTGCACAGTAACGCCACCATTTAATAAGGCGACGCTCAACGGGCAAAACAACCGTTTTTTTTTTTTTTTTTAAAACACCCCCCCTCGTTTAAACATCCAAAAATAAGTTATTTGGGAGTTTATTTCACGAGACTTTGTCTGTGTGCGTGCCCAAACCCCTGAAAGGGCGGCTCAAGTTCGTTTTCACACTGAGCACAGCACCGTGGTGCTTATCTGAACCCTGTCATGTCTGGTATCGTTGGAAAGGTCTTGTTATCCTTGACGACAGCATTGGTATCAATAATATTGATATTAGGATCGATCCGCCCACAGTAGGGGCGAGCATGAGAGAGGTCGGTCGTTTGGCATTCTTGTGTCTGTGGAGGAATTTTGGTTGCTGGACCACAGAGTTCCGACCCGCAAAGGGAAATAAGTTTCAGCCAACAGACCGTGAGCAGCGCCTATGAACTACACCTTAGGATCCACACAGATTTAATTTCTTTTGACAATGTAACAAGGGCTTTTAGAGGGTTGGTGTTCTTATCTCTCTATTTTATAAAAGATTTATCTTTTGCCACTGAATATTTAGAGCTCAACAGGAACACAGTTAGCAAGAGTGATATAACAACCTGGTGTGTTTATTTGTGTGTCTATATTTTGAAACTGTTGTCTTAATTGTGTTTTTTCATTGTCCTCCAATCATCCAGCTCTCTGCAATTAAAGGTATTCATCTAATGTTTTGTACACTGAATAATTGTTCAATATTTGTATTACTTCCATGGGTATGGATGACAAAAATACATTGTTACTTCATTGGTATTATGATAATCTGTTAAAAATGGAAGTGGTTTAAATCAATTTATTCCAATTTTGGACTGTTAAAGATAAATAATTGTAAATGGTAGTTTGATGACTGTTCATCACACACTTCAATGGGAACAAAAATTATAAATTGTACATCTTTATAACTGTTTTAAAAAATTCATAGCACATTTTTGGTTTGAGTAAAAAATTCATTGCATTTTTCAATTTCACTATTTAAAAAATATTTATTGCACATTTTAGTTTGTCAATGTTAAAATAATTCATTGCAGATTTAAATTTGATAGAAACAATTAATTGTACATTCTAATTTGTGATTTAGAAATAAAAAAACAACAACTTTTTTTTAACAAATGCTTAATGCTGAAATGATGTCTCTTCAGGTCAGCCAGAGCAGTACTCTCTTATGCAGTGGACTTGAAAGTACTGCATATTCGTTGCTGAAAAGAGAGGCTACTTGCTTAAGCATTACCGCTTAAAACATGGCTTCCGCACTCGTACATCCCCACTGCCATGCCTTCACAAAGAATGCTTCTGCACATTTTGCTTGGTGATGACTCCAGTGAGGTCTACAAGACTTGCTTTGTAAGTAACATAGAGTATTAAAAGAAGAAAAAAATTGATTAATCTCAAGTTGTTGAAAAATCATGTTTGATACAGTCAATAGTGTTGTCAAATATTCTAAAATAGTTATTTTTTAGTTGATCAGAATCAGCTGGCTTCTAATCTTACTCAAAACTATCAGAATCTCTAAATTAGTACATGATGTAATTGGATGAAGGATGTGAATATCCCAATCTCACACTTTTGGTCTATAGAATATCCTAAAAGAAGACCAGATTCAAGACCAGATTGTGTGTGCTTCTTTTAGAGGATACAGCAAAAGGAAGAATTACTCGCCTCAGTGACAGTTGGAGTGCTGACCGTGGTTAATGAAGATGCTCAGCAGCAGGGTCTAAATGCAGGGCACCTCCAGCCCATCTCCAGTGCCATCATACTTAAGGGAAGTATCATCATGGCAGAGACTTTCCCCATGCAGTGTGCCTCATGTTTAGGCTTATGTATGCTCTTCACTTAGAATACCCAAAATGCATGGCGAACACACTCAGATTTATTCAAGCAGTCATGGTTGGATTGGGAGCAAAACACTCCCTCCAAAACTGCTTAGTTTGAAAAACAAACTACTGGAGTAGGCAAGTTGATAACAGTGCAAAAACCTATTCCCCTCTTGAAAATAGTCCTGGATGTCCCAGAATTACCTGTATGAAAGAAAATGGACTTGAAATTTACCCAAACCCATTTGGTGTGAGCAACTTATCAAAAGATTTTATTTCACTCATCACATCAAGGACTCTTATTTTAACAGGGGAAGAACAGGAAATATTTGTTGTTAATGAGCATGTGTCATGTATCAGGTTGTTATGTTGGTGTAGGCACCCCCCTAAAAAAGTAAAACAGTTACAGCACTAAAGATGATTAGTTAAGAAAGATTTTCTGAAAGGGTTTAGTTCCTAATAATGATATTCTCTCATGATTATTTCAGGAACTATTTTTTTAATACAGTATGTTGTCCATTTTTGTTGAGAGGTTATTTCTTTGATATTTTTCTTCTATAAAACTGGAACGTGTTCCCAGGTCAGTAACAACATCCAACTGTTTTAGCTAATGTTAACTTTTTTTAAATGCTGTGGAGATTCAAAACTGTTGTATTCGGTTGAAAAGTAGTTTTCTTTCTTGCACCCTTGAACCAAATGATTACACATTTTCATGTTTACACATGTTTACATCTGTTGCGGCAAATCACACCTGGATTATATTTTGATGAATAAAACATCATAAAAGAATGTTAAGTAGGTTTGCAACCAAACTATTGATGGTTCACTTTTAAGCATTAACAAAATGCTCTTCATTATGTCGAGAGCCAATGTCTCATGTTAAATGCATTGTTAAGCATGTTTAAATAAATTTGAAATCAACTGAGTTAATCCATTAAGTGTTTTCTTACATTGTATTTTTTAAAAATTAAATTGCATGTGCTGTTGGAATTCTTCGTGGTCAAGACACTTGTGCACAGAGCCTGGGATACCTTTTTGAACCTGAATAAACATACTGAACTTCTTCAGATGGAGTTGGAACAGGCAGAGACAGAGGAAGGATAGAGATGATCTGATGCTGCGTTTACACCGGACGCAGCAGGCGCGGCAGAAGCAGCAAGTTTACATGCAAAGTCAATGGTTGACGCGCCTCAAGGCGCAGCAAAAGGTCCCGCAGCACGTTTTGAGTAGCAGGCTCAGCGCGTCTGAGCAGCTGAAGCAGCGCGTCGGGAGTGTTTAAGCATCTGACGCGTGTGACGCGCCGCAAACACGCTGCTGCTCGAGATGGAAAATTTTAACTTTTGCTGCTCGACGCGCCGCGTCAACCAATCAGAGAAGCTGATTTGGGAGCTGGCAGCGAGACAGACACATCGCTGATGATATTCAATTTTTCCATCTCGAGCAGCAGCGCGTTTGTGGCGTGTCACGCGCGTCAGATGCTTAAATGCGCCTGACGCGCTGCTTCAGCTGATCAGACGCCCTGCGGGACCTTTTGCTGCGCCTTGACGTACGTCAACCATTGACTTTGCATGTAAACTTGCTGTTTCTGCCGCGCCTGCTGCGTCCGGTGTGAATGTAGCATGACTGGTACAAGCAGCAAAAATGAAGCAGCAGACACGATTTTGCTGCTCTTGCTGCATCCGGTGTGAACGTAGCATAAGCTGAGGTTGGACCCACAGCTGTAGTTGTGAGACAGTTGTGGATACAACTTCAGCTTAGAGCATCTCTCTGCCTATTCTCAGAGAGAAAAAATTGCCAAGTCATTGTGAGGTCAGACTTTTTTGTGGACAATGGTTTTGTAATGCAAATGTTTCACTCCACGTATTTTTTTGAGAAGCAATATGCTTTATTTTTATGACCTCAGCCAGCTAAACTAGCTTTATCAACACCAAAATCAGTCCCATGTGTTTACTTTTTACAATAATCCTTCTCCTGCTCTTTGAGTGCAATGGCCAAGTGTGGTTCACCAGGTTAGATTACATAAGGCTGACCTGAATATTATGGGTGAGCAACACTAAAGTGAATTAAGCCATCAATTCAGTTCTGAAAACTCACAGCTGCTGTAATCTAATTTATTTAGTTAAACTGAGTACTCCATCCTCAAAAAAAACAAGTTACTCTAATCAATTTAAGAAAATTTGAGAACTATAAACTCAAAATAATCAAGTTACTTTAATCCAGTTATTTAAGATAATTTGAGTAATATAAACTCAAAATAATTCAGTTATAATCCAGTTAATTAAGATATTTTGAGTACTATAAACTCAAAATAATTCATTTATAATCCAGTTATTTAAGATATTTTAAGTACTTCAAACTCAAAATAAACAAGTTAATATAATCTAATCATATAAGATAATTTGAGTACTGCAAACTCACAGTAATTGAATAAATCCAATGTAATTCATCAAGTTGACTTTAATTAAATTTTTTGAGGCAGAAAATTAGCATATTTTTTTAAGTAAGGTCAACATATAAAACTTTACAGTGAATATATATCAAAACATACAAAGTTATGGTGCTCTACATTACATATATACATTTGGCCGTTCTATCTTTGAGAGAAGACAATTTCTTTTTATCTCAGTGGTTGAAGTCTTGGATGTTATGACAAGATTCTTTTCCATAGAGACCATGGCAAATTCATTGAGGTGATCCTGTGACATTGTGTTCCTGAAGAAGGTCTTGATTTTCAATTCTCTCTTAGAAACACTGTGTTGGAACTTTGTTAATAATTACAAACTTCACTACATTTTAACCTTCTCAATGACTTTATGATCGTCGTATGCGTGCTATGTTTGTTATGCCTGCTATGCATGCTTGTAATGAAGTTAGCTGCTATCCTGCATCAAAAGGATGTTAAGGAGGTATTGTTCACCGGCTGAAGAGGGCAGGTACTCACAGAGGAACAAAGTACCTTCCCTCTTCAGCCGGTGAACAATACCTCCTTAACGACCGACCCTTAACAATCATAGACAGGTTTCAGGTATTACAGGAGACAATACCCCCCTTTAACGACAATTCCCCCCTTTAATGACCGACCTTCAGAATCAGGTTTCAGATATTACAGGCTAACAATGGAACCAAACGACCCACTCATTGGTTTCCATTTGCATGTTTCCAAGCAATACAAGGACTTGTCTATATAAAGACTCAAACTCACTGCGGATCCAGACATTTGAAATGAGAAAGCTTCCTGGAGAGGTAGCGAAACGTCTTAAAATCTTGGAAACCAAGTCCAGTGGTTTATATTTTAAACGTTTACGGAACAAGTGATATGCATTCGCCCATTGCATATCACAATCAGAAATAATTCATTTGCATCAATGAGCTTAAACACCAATTAACTTGCCTCCTGAATAAATATGCATGCATGCAATGAGTAATCGGAGTCAGGAAATCTTTTATTACCAAATTCAATTTTACACATTCCGTAATTATTTGTGTGTGTGTGTTGTTAAGGCATAATAAGCATTATCCAAATATAAGCTCTTAATAAAAAAATTGTCAATATAAAAACATATCAATATGCCTCCAATGCTGATGACAATCAATCAAATGTTCAGTCAGTGTTCAGAGAAAGTTAAAATATGCAAGTATAAAAACAGAAAAACAAAGCTAAGTGTGTTTATAGATGGTTGTATCATCACGAGATCCCATTGGTTACAACTCTGTGCAAAGGTTTTAACCAATTGAATTTTTTACAAGTCTAACCGGCATTTGTAAAGGCTCCCAATAAGATATGCTGACGCACTCCTAGGTACACATTTCTTTCTCTCTCACTCTCTCTCTCTCTGTGGGGGATCATACATGTTTTATGTTCAGTAGAGGAAGATGGCTCACAGGTTCTTATATTCTACATATCTGTGTGTGTGTGTGTTTTGTGTTGTAGGCTATTTTTTTTTTCTTTATTGTAATGATGGAAACAGAGTATGTTTTCTGATGTAAAGTAAATAAACAATGTCAAAGGTCTCTCTCTCTCTCTCTCTTACTCTCTCTCACACACACACAAACACACACACACAAACACACCCCTCCCTGACACTTAACTCACATTCTTCTTCACTCTCTCTTCCTCTCTCTCTCCCTCCCTCTCCCCCTCAATGTTGGTATCATAACCATGGACCAAGAGGCTTTTGACCAAGTGGATCATAATTTTTGTTTTACTACCTTACAGGCTTTTGCTGTTGGGGAAGGTTTTCTGTCTTGGGTAAAACTGTTATATCGAGATGCCTGTTGTGTGGTGAAGGTGGGAGGTGGGTTGAGTGTTCCAGTGCCAGTTAGGAGAGGGATCAGACAAGGCTGTTCCATCTCTGTGAGATCTCTCTCTGCCAGAGCTGGCTCAGATGGCCCCTGTTGTTGTATCAGCATATGCTGATGATGTAAACACATTTGTTTGCCATGAGAGAGCCATTCAAGAGCTACAAGAAAGTTTGTCCTTTTATGGAAAAGCTTCCTCTGCTTAGGTGAACTGGGGAAAAAGTGAGGCTTGTTTAAAGGGGGAGTGGGGTGTGGGAAGCATTCCTTGTCTTCCTGGGAACCTTAAGTGAGGAAAAAGGGGTATAAAAAGACTTGGAGTTTTTCTTGGGAAGGAGGATTTTCAGAGACAGAACTGGGAGGGAGTGCTGGAAAAGGTAGAAGCCAGGTTGTCTAAACGGAAATGGTTGACACCTCACCCACTGCATGAAAAGTGAGATTTTCGTCCCCGTAAACCCCTGTAAACTCCTGCAGATCTCCCTGATTTTCGTCAGTTCATGACAATTTGCAACCAGCGCTTGTCCGCGTTTGTCGTGCCACAAATTGTCGGAAACGGACTCTGACGTATGTGGAGAGCGATCAGCTGTACTAATGGCCCTAATTAGCGTATTAATGCAGCAAACCTGCGCGGCTGGCCAGGTCTGGCTTGAATAACCTACTCAGTATTGGCTGAAACCACTATTCTCAAACAAATGAAATCGCTCGTGATTGGCAGCAAAACCACACGTGGCCACGCCAGGCTTTAATTTTCTTACTGAGTATTGGACGGAACCACTTCTTTTTAAACAAGTAAAGTCGCTCGTGATTGGTTGGCATATATATATATTTACATATAAATTTACATATATATATATATATATATATATATATATATATATATATATATATATATGAATATATATTTATTCAGTCATATGCTGTGTATTTATGTTATCCTACACTACTACACAATTATTAGGCTACCATCAAGGACATGAATGAATTTATACAGGAAATGAACATTTGCCAGGAAGCTGTTTATGAAAAGAAAGAGCTTTATTAAAACACACACAACTATATACAACGCGTATCCAAACACATGCGTATCTAAAAATTACAAGTCTGTGAACGGTCCGTTTGCTTCCTCGGGGTTGGAGGTAACTGGCAGCATTCCCTCCGAGGCAGATCTGATGTGCAGATGCCTACTGTGCGTGGCCCTGTACTTCGGCATCGCTTCTAACCGGGACTGCAGCTTAACACAGAGTTCAATGAGATCCGGCCTACGAAATGGCGGCGACCGTACAATCCATCCAGAGACACCGCCAACGACGCCATCTTCTTCGTCGGACATGAGGCCGACGGTGGCGGACTTCCAGAGTTCCACTTCCTCATCTGCTAGCACACTCTGCCTCGCTTTCAGCAGCTGAAAAAAAAAACAATGAATCAGCGCACTGCGTATGGACACAACACATCTATCAATGCACCTGAAAATAGTCACCAAATAAAGTCTTACTCTCTTTCTTCTGGCCCGACTCCGAGCAGATTGCTTGGCAGCCTCCGCACGCAACGTGTTCTCAGGTTGTGTATATCTGAAGCTCCTGCGTACCGTCTCAAAATACGTCTTACAGGCAGCTGGAAAACAATTAAATGAGAGTGGTATGAATAAAAAAATCAAACGCAAGTCACAGTAACAAGGAAGGAGAAAACATTAAAACAAGTCACTTACACACAATGTCGTCTTTATCAACATCGTGCAAATCTGGACTTGCTGATATGGCTCCGAGCAAATAGGAGGTCACCGCCTCATTGTGAGGCGACAGTAGTCTGTGAAGACAAAATGTACAGCTATGATCGGTATCCGTCCTTATCCATTTCCTTTTACCGCAGAATGAAAGCATATTCTTTAAATCTTACCCTTGCTCTGGTTCATAGCGCCTGCAATTAGTATCCGAGTTGTGAAGACGGCGTACTGCTTCCTGTGAATCACAAAAAATGCACTTTAATAAAGCTTGTTCTTGCAAGGCTACTATTAGCCGTAGCTTTAGGCTAGGCTGTTATTAGCCGTAACTTTAGGCTAGGCTGCTATTAGCCGTAGCTTTAGGCTAGGCTGCCATTAGCCGTAGCTTAGGCTAGGCTGCTTTTAGCTTAACAGGCAGTAATCGAACATATATTTACCGCTAGCTTCTCTTCTTTGAGTTCGTCTTGTTCGATGCAGAGTCGCCATCGCGTCCAAGAGGAGTTTTACCCCGAAATCCCACATACTCCGCTCCAGACCGACTGCACAAAGCAAAGCATACATCCTACTTCTTCTTCTTCTTCTTCTTCTTCTCTTGTTTTATGGCGGATTGGCAGGCCAAAGTAAAAGGTGCATTTCCGCCACCTACTGATCTGAAGTGTGGAGTGCACAATTTTGGAAGACTGCGCTATACCCAAAAAAAAAAAAAAAGAATCCTATAACTAAATCCTATTAATTGTTCCTGTATCTTTTAGATATTTGAATAATATTTCATTAACTCTTGTTTGTCTTATCTCGTTTCCTAACAATGCTTTTATTGAATTCCCATTAATCCCTATTTTTCTCAACTCTTGTATGAACTTCATTCTCTCCCTTACATACGCAGTACACTCAAAAATAATATGTTGTACTGTTTCTGGATCTCCGCATTTGTCACAATTTCCTGTTTCATGTTTCCCTATTTTAAAAAGACTGTAGTTTAATGCTGTGTGACCTATTCTTAGCCTTGAAATAATTATATCTTTTTTCCTATTTCCATATCTTTTCCTTTCCAATAAACTTTTGAATCTGATACAAATGTCTTCCTTTTGACTCATTATTCCATATCGTTTGCCATTTCTTTCGAGTTTCAATTGTAATCAATGTTTTCATTTCTGATTTACTTAAAAATACATTCATTTCTATTTGCTGATGATTTAATGCTTTCTTTGCTAGCTTGTCCGCTTTCTCATTTCCATCTACACCCACATGTGCTGGCACCCAGAGAAAGTATACTAGTATTTTTAACTGCCTTATTCTAAATAGACTTTGCAATACTTCAAATATTAAATCTTGCCTAGTTTCAGATTTTCCACTTAGAAGACTATTTAGCGTAGCCATTGAGTCGGTACATATTACAGTTCTTAGTGGTTGAACTTCTTCTATCCACTGTAGTGCTAATATGATAGCTAATACTTCAGTTGTAAATACTGACACATGATTAGATATTCTTTTTGCAATTTTTATTTTGAACGTCGGAATGTATACTGCTGCTGCTGTTCTTCCAGACTCTGGCTCCTTAGACCCATCTGTATATACCTGTAGAACTGAATAATATTCTTTACTTAAATGTTGTTGTACTACTGTATGATATCAGTTGGTGTATTTTTCCCCCGTTTATTCATTATTTTTTGTATTTGTAAATCGATCACTGGTGTAGAAAACATCCAAGGGGGAATTGCCGGTATTGGAACAGTTGGGGCTATTACATAATCTTTCAAATTCAAACTGCTTGCCTCTTTCTTTACTACCCATCCAAAGCTTTTTATTTCGTTATATTCATATTCCCAACAATCTTTCAGAAGAAGTCTGCCTGGATGATTTTCTTCATGACCTTTTACACTAGCCCAATATCTCATTCTCAGTTGAGTCCTTCGTTGTTCAAGTGGCATTTCTCCCAATTCAACTAGTAATGATACTACTGGAGATGATCTAAATGCTCCACAACAAATACGTAAAGCCTGATTTTGTATAACTTCTATCTTATTAAGTAAGGTTTTATTCGCAGAGCTATAAACTATACTACCATAATCTATGTTTGACCTAATCACTGCATAATAAATTCTCTTCAAAGACTGACAGCTTGCTCCCCAATCAGCTCCTGACAAGCATCTTTACACATTTATTCCTTTCTTGCATTTTTCTATTAATTTCTGAATATGAACTCCAAAACTTAATTTATAGTCCATCCACACACCTAAATATCTCACTACTTTCACTTGTTCCAGCAGGTAACCGTACATTTTGATATTTAAAGTAGGATTTTGTGTTTTATTTGAAAAGCATATTGCATACATCCTCCGCTGTAGAGAGCATGCGCGAGATGAACCAGGGTTTCCGCGGATCAATAAAAATAATTAAAAATTCATTCTTTTTTTTTTTTTTAAATCAAGGCCTTAATTGGCACTAAAATTATTTAAATATGTTTATCGAAGTATTTATAATTCTTTAATAAAAAATGCTTATAAAAACAATTTCGTCAGATATATTATATCGCTCCAGGCGGAGAAAAAGCTAGAGGATATATATATATATACACGTATATATGTGTGTGTGTGCGTGTGTGTTTACATACATACAGGAGTCATGGATCTGTGCTTACAGCTCCTTCATATTTCATGTACACTAATAACTTGTGTACATGGTTCTTGTTGATGGCATTAAAATCATTTCTAATAGCATTAAAATATATTTTTGTAGATTTTTGTAACGGGGATAAAGATAATTCAAAACTGCTTTTTTTGAATGAACTTGTTCTCTACTCCCAAACTCAGCATCTCTTTTCATTCCTGTAATAAGAAGTTTCTTTTGAATGGATTTGATTAAAGTTTAAGTCCCTCGGTATAAAATAAATATTTTGATGGAGATGAGAAATCTGCTTCCTCGTTGGTGAATAACCAATAGTTTGGATCCAATCATTTAAATAAACGGTGTTAGTTGTTTTTTTTTTATATATCAGAATTGTGCTATAATTTCTAGTCACCGATCTGTTGCTGCTATATTTTAATTTGACGAACTGGAATTTGTCGATGTTCTTTTTCCTGTTTGGTGCGATTGCAATTGCGGATCTTGACCTGGCCGGACCTTATGACCACAGTGTACCAATCTTCTGATGGCTACTTCCAACAGGATAATGCGCCATGTTATAAAGTGAATCATCTCAGACTCATTTCTTGAAACTTTTCCACTTAAGTAATTGTGAATTGAGCATATTGACAGACAACATTTTATTTTTTATCTTAAATGCAATTTTTTTTTTTTTTATAATTACTGCTCTAAATGTATTGCTCTGTCAGCTAAAGATCTGTTTTGGTCTCTATACTTTAATTAAATAAATCAATTCAAGCTAAAATGTAACAGTCTATACTGAGCCTGATCTCTTTGTTTCAGAGATTTTCTTACCTTTTAGAAAAATGTCACTTGGAGTAAAACCCCCTCTGCAACCCTGATTTGCATTTGTATAGCTCACAGCATGTTCATTTACATGTTAAAGCCTCCCCTAGAATTCCATGGGGGGGAGGCATGGGGGGAACACTCACTCAAGTCCACGTCAATTTCTGACAATTTACGGGAGTTTTCGGCGAAGCCTGCAAATTGCCGTAAACTGCCGCTAACCTGAAGTTCCACGACAATCTACAGTGCCGCATATTGACGAAAATCCCACTTTTCATGCAGTGACCTGTCCTAAAGGGAGAGAGCTCTTATAGTGAATAACCTTGTTGCATCATCTCTGTGGCACAAGCTCATTGTGTTGGTTCCACCATCAGGCCTACTGTAAGAAGTGCAGCGGCTCCTGGTGGACTTTTTCTGGTCTGGTCAACACTGGCTTAGGGCGTTGGTCTTGTATCTTCGTGTGGCAGAAGGAGGACAAGGACTTGCAGACATTCTGTCCTCCTCACCCAGATACTAAGTGAGGAGAAAACTAACATTAGTTTTAATTTTTTGTTTGGGGTGGCTAAACTAGCAATTTAGAGGACCAGGAAGAATCAGATGCTGGGTCAGGGTTGGACAGATGTGGTGTGGAACCTGAAAGGTCTGGTTGCAGTTTGTCTGAGAGTGGAGCATGCTTTCAACACACTAACTAGTTATCTGGAGCCTTTTAGGGCTCTGTTAGGGGATCAGACATGTTCTATGTTCAGTAGAGGAAGATGGCTCACTGGTTCTTAATATTTAACATATCTGTGTGTGTGTGTCTGTGTGTGTGTGTTAGGCGTGGTAATAGTTGTTTTTTTATTGTGATGATGGAAAACAGTATGTTTTCTGATGTAAAGTAAATAAATAACGTCAAAGGTCTCTTTTCTTTCCCACTCACTCTTGTTGAATTAAGTGCTTCCCAACTGTTCATTGTTGTTTTTTCATATGTGATTGTTGCCATTAATACCTCACCACCAAATGACAAAATTCAGTATTTCAATTTGTATGGACATTCAGCTTCATTGCCTCACTCACTGTGTTTCTTTTCAACATACAGTAATGTGATTATTAAATCTATTTTTACCAGTAAAAAGCTGTTTGAATGTAAAATTCAATAATGTTGATCTAAATCATTACCTTATCAGCTTAGATAAGCAAAAATATTGACTGTAAAATGGATTTAGTGACAAACAAACATTTGAAAAAAAAAATACTGGACTTGACACTTTTTTTTTTCTCATGTAAATTTTATTGAGTTTTTTGTTTTGTAAAACATACAACAGATATTTTATGCCACACCGACCTTTACAAATTTACTTTACCGTTAGCCAGTTGAGAAAGGCAGACCATGTACTATCATACTGATGCATTTTACCTAGAAGACTATATGTCACTTTCTCATAAGAAGCCAGTTTAACCATAGTCGTCAGCCATTCATAAGAAGGAGGAGGGTTCTTTTTCATCCAGTATCTTAACAGGATCCTTTTTGCTGTGGTCAGAGACAGAACCATCTCTTGTCAAAAAGTGAGAAATATGAGTCCGGGAGTTCTGCTGTGGAGCCTAAAACTGCGAGCTTGGCAGTGATATTAAACCTTCTTTCCAGTACTTCAAAAATTACTTCCATAATATTTTTCCACCAATCTTGAAGAGCAGGGCAGGTCCAAAGAATATGTAGAATAGATGCTCCCTCCTTGTTGCACCTCCAGCAGGTGTCTTTGGGAATCAGGTTCCATTTATGAAGTTGCTGAGGGGTTCTGTGCCATCTGTGAATTATTTTTAATTGAATAAACTTGTTACTCATTTCTTTATACACTGTGTTTACATTTTGTAAACATGAGTGCCAATCATCCTCAGAGATGTCTAAGGCCATGTCTTCAGTCCAGTGTTTTTTAACCTTTGATAATGGATCGCCCATTTGAACAAGTAACATCTTGTATATATAAGAGGTAATACCTTTGCCATTGGCCAGCTTGGAAAGCAAGATTTCTACAGGGCTGCCCGAAGGGCATCTCAGAGGGGTTCCCAGCCATTTAGACAGTGAACTACGTAGTTGGACATATCTCCAAAATTGATTGCGAGGCAAATTATATATATCAACAACCTCATCGAAGCTCAGATAATTTTTGGTTTTGGCATCAAACAAATGGAATACACAGGAGATTCCCACCTCAAACCACTGTGGCCAGTTGACTGATTTTCCCCCAATAAGAATTTTGTTATTATTCCATAAAGGAGCTAATGATGACTTAATGAAATCCCAGCGACCTGCTCTGTGTAATTTATTCCAAATTAATTTGTCAGCCGTAATAATAGGGTGATCTCTATGAATTTTTGTTTTGACACCTAATAAAGTAGCCCATGGAGATTCACCTCCATTCGCATCAGACTCCAGCTGAGACCAGGAAGGTTTATCAGAGGAATTAAAAGTGGGTAACCAAACTCTAAGTTGTTTTGCCTGCAAAGCCCAATAATACCATTTAAAATTAGGTAAGGAAAAACTACCCCTGTCAGGGCTCGCTTGTAACTTTTTAAGACTCAGACGGTGATGGGATTTACCCCATAGAAAATCCAATATTAAGGTATTTAGCTCTTTGAAAAAAAGATTCTTGAATATGCAGAGGAATATTACGGAGGAGATAGAAAACAACTGGGGCTGTCATCATTCTAATAGAGTTAATCTTTCCCCACAGGGACAAGTGAATTTTAGACCATCTACCAAAGTCAGTTCTTATTTTTCCAATCAAGGGGCCGGTATTCATTTTAACCATATTGTTATAATCAGAGGTGATCTGTATGCCCAAATATTTAATACTTTTGGGAGACCAACAGAATCTCCAGTTTTTATATAGAGAGGAGGGGCAGTGTCCAGACATGGGCATAGCTTCAGACTATTCCCAATTTACTTTGTATCCAGACAATAATGTGAAATCTTCAATACAATCTAATAAAATGGGAACAGATTCTTCAGGTTTAGTTAGAAGGACCAACATATCATCTGCGTACAGAAGAAGCTTGTGATGAATGTTGCCCACATTAATACCATGTATGGCTGTATGATAGCAAATTTTTTGAGCCAGAGGTTCAATTGCAATCACAAATAAGCCGGGGCTAAGCGGGCAGCCTTGTCTCGTTGACCTTTGTAACTGAAATAGACTAGATATGAGACCGTTAGTTAATACACAAGAGGAGGGCTTATCATATAAGGTTTTTATCCATTTGATGAAATTGCTCCCAAAGCCAAATTTTCCCAGAATCTTAAAAAGGAACTCCCATTCTACACAGTCAAATGCTTTAGCTGCATCCAATGATAAGGCGATAGTTGGTTGTGTTGAGTCATATACATGATATTGTAAATTCACTAGTCTCCTAATATTATCTGAGCCACATCTGTTGGGGATGAATCCGGACTGATCTATATGTATTATGCTACCAATAACCTTTTTTAATCGAGTAGCAAGTACTTTTGCTAGGATCTTTTGGTCACAGTTAAGTAAAGAAATTGGTCGATATCCGTTAGGATCTAGAGCATCTTTACCTTTCTTGTGAATTAATGTTATAAGTGCAGAATGAATTGATTGTGGTAGGGAGCCATTCTGAAAGGCTTCATTATAGATATCTAATAACAACGGGCTTAGAATATCTTCAAATGATTGGTAGAAGTCCAAGGGAATACCATCTAAACCTGGTGCCTTGTTCAGTGGCATGCTTTTAATGGCTCGAGAGATCTCCTGAATGTTTAAAGGAGCCTCTAAATATTCCCTATCCTGTTCTGTGAGCTGAGGGAGGTTAAGATCTGCAAGAAATGTTTCAAATTTTTGGTCATCTAACTTACCTTGGGAACAGTATAAGTTATTATAAAAAGTGCTGAACCTATCATTTATCTGTTGGGATGACATTGTGACAGTGCCATCTGATTGTCTAACTCCTGGGATGTGGTTCATACTGTTGAGCTGTTTAAGACGGTAAGCCAGAAGGCGGCCTGGCTTTTCTCCCATTTCCCAGTATGCCTGTTTAGTTCGAAATAAGGCGTACTCAGCATTTTTCGTATATAAAGTGTTTAAGTTATATTTCACATTCACAATTTTATTCAAAGTGGTCCTACTCTTAGTTTGGGAGTGTAATGTCTCAAGAGCTTTAAGCTCTGCTTCTAGAGAAGTTAGTTTTTCATTAGAGGCTTTTTTTTAAAGCTGCATAAGATATTATTCTCCCTCTTAAATAGGCTTTCAGTGCATCCCACCAGGTACTTAGAGATGTGTCGCCCATTTTATTTGATTCCTTAAAAAATTGAATTTCCTCTCTAATCAGTTTAGTGAATGATTCATCCCTAAGTAATGATACGTTCAGCCGCCACCTGCGGCTTCTCTGAGTTTGTGAGAATTTTTTAACGCAGAGAAAAACCGGTGCATGGTCTGAGATTGCAATGTTTCCTATGGTTGAGTCAACTGAGTTGCTTACTATTGTTTCTGATATTAAAAAATAATCTATCCTTGTATAAACATTAGGCACGGGTGAAAAAAAGGAATAATCGCTGCTGTCGGTGCATCAGTCTCCAGATATCCCGAAGGCCATTATCTGCACATAACTGCCTGATGGCCAATGCTGACCGGCTTTCTGTATTAGTGCGTGGTTGCGACCGTTCTAAATCTCTGTCCCAGATTTCGTTAAAGTCTCCAGCCATGATTATTTGAGCACCATCTGAATCTAGAAGAATTTGTGATAGAGTATGAAAGAATTCTGGTCTGTCTGAATTAGGCGCATATATATTGCAAAGAATTACTGGCGTATCCAATAATTGTCCTTTGACAACAACATATCTACCATCTTGGTCCCGCAATACGTCAGTTTCAGTGAAATTAACGGCCTTGTGAATAATGATAGACACCCCTGTACTATTGCTTGTTCCAGTGCTTGAAAAAACTTTTCCTATCCAAGAACCTTTAAATTTAATTGACTCCGAATTGGTTAAATGAGTCTCCTGAACATACGCTATATCAACTTTAGAGGACTTTAAATATGTCAAAATCTTTTTTCTCTTAACAACATTATTCAAACCCTTTACATTCCAGCTGGCCAACTTCAAGTCAGTTATACTTCCCAACAAGTTAAATAAAATGTAGCATGTATATTACATCTGCATACAAGGATAAAGATTAAGGCTGGTCGGTTGTGGCACAAGATAAACAATACAGTAGAATATAAAAAGATAACACACAAAAACAGAACTTGAATGCACCCCTTAAAACAAAAATGGGGTGAAACATAAAAAACTCAAGGCATGGCCATGCTGAAAAAGTGGAGAACCTTGAGCGATCACGAGCTCTCAGCTTCGCGGTCCTTCGCCAACAAATATTGTCTCCTAGTGAATTTTTATAGTCTAACTTAAATGAATAGAAAGAGCAGTACTTTTAATATCACTGCAGAGTAAGAGACCATTAACTTTTTTGTTTCTCTCTGTAAATGACCTTTATTATGATCAAACATGTCAGTTAATTTGTTGTTTTTATTTTTGTTTAATTGGTGTTATGAAAAGCGACTCGATGTCAGCTCACTATTTTTTTCATATTTAGAAAGGGCAATTTCCGTTTTATTTTGAAAGTCGCTCGGCGAGACCCCTTCACTTTCAGTTTTTCTTTTAACGCTTACTAACTGACAGTCAATTGCAGTAAAGGTATTCCGAAGTTTATAAAAGGCACTAGCACCTGGCTATACAGGGCACAAGGTTTGTTTTAATTATTTTTCATGTTATATTGTGTCCGGTTGGAGTTTGATGATTGTTTCATGGATGTAACATGTGTTAGATGTAGCAAGTTTTAGCCTTGTATCGGTCTTTTTATAGCTAAGCTAATTCGTTTGTTTTATTAATAGCTCAGAATAATTTGTGTGTTTATCTGCAATCTGCTTAGTTTAAACGGTTGTTTATTGGATTAAAAGGAAATGTAATTGTGTTTTTTCTACTTTTATTTTCTTATAGCTCTTACGGTGAGTTCATATGCTGCCTTCAAAGACCATTCTAAAATAAAGGAATATGAACCATCAGTTAAAGAGTCAGACCATCAATTAGCCGGGACGCTACAGTAAGAGCTTAACCCCATCAGTCCCTCCACACTGTTAATCAAAGGAAGAGCAGAGGGACTTATGTGATGGTCAAGGATTGTGACACCTATACAACATGGAAGCATCAGTCAAAACACCTCCAGAAGACAGAGACTCTGAACAGACAACGGATAAGGCAAATGAAGAAGAGCATCTCCGTCGCTCTGGTCGTGTACGCAATCCAACTGAAAAGATGCTTGCATATCAGGAAGAGGAGGCTGACAAGAAGGAAAAAAGGTTAGCTCACATTTATGAACAATGGAAAACCCAAGCATGTAAGGCTAGAGAGCAACTAAAGGAAAATATTCCTGAAAGTGACATTGCAGCTCTTATAGACACACTGGAGGAGGGAAAGAGCAGTGTTATCAACATGTACATGGAACTTAGAGCTCACCTCACTCCATCCAGCGACATAAGGCGTTGCATCGACGCTTGTGAGGCAGTTACAAGGGACATTATAAAAATTGGTCTTGAAAGGATATCAGGCATTGATGGAGAATATGACGGTGAAATAGTAAGGCAAAGTCTACATGAGCTTCTTAACAGAGATTATGCTCGCTCCATCTATGGCTCCACAGCTTCACCTTCAAGTCATCACTCAAGTAAAGGTTCCAGCCACCATTCTGTCATAGCCGTAAAAAGAGCAGATGCTGCAGCAGCACTAGCAGCTAAGGAAGCCGAGTATGAACTGTTATTGAAGGAGGAGAAACAAAAAGAAAAGATTCAACTGCTAGAGGAGCAACAGAGGAAAGAACTTGAAGCTCAAAAATGTGAACTGGAAAGATTAAAGGCAGAGAAAGACATTAGAGCTGCACGAGCTAGGCTCACAACCTATGAGCAGGAAGTTATGCAGGAAGCAAGTGTTCATTCTACTGTATGGCTGGATCAGAGGAGAACAAGAGAACAACAGCCTGTGTATACTGAGAAACCTGTGTCCTCAGCTCTCCTCCAGCAGCCTACTGATGTCAGAGAGACAGCGTCACATGCACGGACAGATGTAAGTTATCTCGCTCAAGCTGTCCAAGATAGCATAGCTTTGAACAGGCTTCCAATGCCAGAACCATCCATATTTACTGGTGATCCTATTCAGTTTGTCGAATGGAAGGCTTCATTCACATCTCTCATTGATAAAAAGAATATTGCCTCAGCTGATAAACTGCATTATTTGAAAAAATATGTTGCAGGCCCAGCTAGAAAGACACTTGATGGCATATTTTATAGAAATGACGATGAAGCTTATAATGATGCATGGAACCGTCTCAATAGAAGGTATGGTCAGCCATTTGTTATACAAAAGGCATTCAGGGAAAAACTAACAAACTGGCCAAAGATCCATCCAAAAGATGCAGAAGGCCTCAGAGCATGTGCTGACTTTTTAAACTCATGTCTAGAAGCAATGCCTTATATTAAAGGTCTTGATATTTTAAATGATTGTGAAGAAAATCAGAAACTTGCTCAAAAGCTACCTGATTGGACAGCATCACAGTGGAATCGGAAAGTCACCCAAGTCATGAGAGATGATCAGGAATTTCCCACTTTCCAAGAGTTTGTCTTCTTTGTTGTAACAGAGGCAGAGATCGCATGTAATCCTATCACCTCATTCCATGCTCTCCATTTATCAGAGGCTAACTCTTCACGTCACCTGAAGGAAAAGAAATATAAATCTAGTGTTTATCACACACAAGCAGTAGCAGAGACTGAAACTCAAGGACAGTTAAAAACAAGTCAAAAGCCACCATGTATGTTCTGTCAGAACAGTAAACATCAACTTCATCACTGTCCTGAGTTCAAAGGAAAGGATCTGGAGGAACGACGGAAGTATGTGAAATACAAGAAACTTTGTTATGGCTGCTTGAGGACAGGCCATAATGCAAAAGATTGCCGCAACAGACCTTCATGTGAGAACTGTGAAGGAAGACATCCTACACTTCTTCATGACGATAACTACACCAAAGCTAAACCCACATCAGTCCCAAATATAAGCACCACAGAGGAAATAGCATCTAGTCAGAGTGTCAGATTTGAGAGTGAGAGGTTACAGCTCTGCCACCTACATCAATCTCCCACCTGTTTACACCAAGGACTCTATACCAGTGAATGGAACGCACATTCCTACCTGTGACACGGCTCGGCACTGGAATCATCTAATCAAAATTGCAGATGAAATCCCATCACAGCTGGAATGTGAAGTCGGTCTGCTGATCGGCTACAATTGCTCAAGAGCGCTGGCACCACGGCAGGTAATCCTGGGAGGAGACAACGAACCATATGCTGTTCGTACGGATCTTGGTTGGAGTATTGTAGGCTGTTCATTACCTCATCATGACTCACCAAGCAGCACAAACATGTGTCACAGGGTTTCTGTCAGAGAGCTTCCTCCTGTAACTCCAGCAGAGGCCCTCAGAGTCCTTGAATCTGATTTTAAGGATGCTAACAAGGATGAAAAGATCAACTTCCTAGATGTGTTAAAGGAAGGAATCAGGAGAAACAGTAATGGACATCACGAGATGCCTCTCCCCTTTAAAGAGAGACCCCATCTCCCTAACAATAAGCAACAAGCTCTGGTACGGCTAAGTCAACTCAAAAGAAAGCTAATGAAAGATGACAAGTACAGAGAGCACTATATAAACTTTATGGATGAAATTATCCAAAAGGGTGAAGCAGAGGAGGTTTGTGATCAAGGAAAAGAAGGAGAGAGATGGTATATTCCCCACCACAGAGTCTATCACTCTAAAAAACCCGATAAACTCTGTGTAGTTTTTGACTGTTCTGCCAAGCACAAGGGAACAAGCCTGAATGACCACCTTCTGTCAGGGCCAGATCTGCTAAATAATCTGAATGGTGTGCTTCTCAGATTCAGACAGCACTACATTGCATTGATGTGTGACATCGAAAAGATGTTCCATCAGTTCTATGTTTATGAAGCTGACAGAGACTACCTACGCTTCTTGTGGTGGAAAGACAGCAACTTCAATGCAGAGCCACAAGAATTCAGAATGAAAGTGCATCTCTTTGGTGCGGCGTCATCACCAGGATGCGCTAACTATGGACTGAAGCAGCTTGCTAAAGACAATGAGACGGAATTTCCACTTGGATCACAATTCATCATGAAGGATTTTTATGTTGATGATGGTGTTACCAGTATAGAAAATGTGGATGATGCTATTCAGCTTGCACAAGAAGCGCAGAAGCTCTGTGCTAGAGGTGGTCTAAGATTGCACAAGTTTGTGTGTAACAACAGAGCTGTACTATAGAGTATACCATCATCTGAGCATAATGCTGAAGTGAAAGCTCTGGATCTGGTCTTCAAGGATGTGACTTTATAGAGAGCCTTGGGGATCCACTGGCACATCGCATCAGACACCTTCAGATTTCGTCTCAGCCTAAAAGACCAGCCAGCAACACGATGTGGTATCCTGTCAATGGTGGCATCCATTTTTGACCTGCTCGGATTTATTGCCCCTATCCTGCTAACTGGGAAAAGGGTGCCTCAGGAAATATGTAGACATGGCATAGGCTGGGACGATCCTCTCCCCTGTGAACTGCAACCAGTGTGGGAGCGCTGGAAGAAGGATCTTACAAATTTGGAGAAAATCACTGTACCACGCTGCTATGTGCCTCCTGGTTTCGGCCGAGTTGTGAAAAGGGAGCTACATCATTTTTCTGATGCGAGCACATGTGGTTATGGACAGTGTTCATATCTGAGACAAGTGAATGAAGGTGGAAATGTCCATTGTGCTCTGGTCATGGGGAAATCCAGAGTGGCTCCAATCAAGGTCACAACGATACCTCGGCTAGAACTGACAGCCGCTGTTGTGTCAGCCACAGCAAGCAAAACTTTGAAGGAGGAGCTTGGTTTGACAGATGTTGTTGAATATTTCTGGACCGATTCGAAAGTGGTCTTGGGATATATTCACAACGAGGCACGTCGTTTTCACACCTTCGTCGCAAATCGGATACAGAAAATACAGCTCAGCTCCTCTCCTCAGCAATGGAGGTATGTCTCAACTTAGGATAACCCAGCAGATATTGCATCCAGGGGATCAAGTGCAAGTGAGATTCTCATTTCAAGCTGGTTTTCAGGACCTCAATTCTTGCAGGAAAAGGAGATTCCGCCAGCTACAAATGTCTGCACAGAAATAAAGATTGGAGACCCCGAAGTGAAGAGGATTCAGATTCTAAGAACACAGACACAGGAACAGTTAAGTCTCTCAGATCGCTTGTCAAAGTTTTCTTCATGGTCAAAGGCAATCCAGGCTGTTGCTCGTCTTATTCGTCGTGTTAAGAATGACAAGTCGACAAACCACAGCACTGTACAAGAGCAAGAACACGCACAACGCATCATCATAAGAGACTTACAGAGACAAGTGTATCCAGAAGAGATAAAGTTGCTCAGTAAGGTAGCTCAACTTCCTTCTCAGAGTAAACTGTTTAAGATGGATGTCTTTCTTGATCAGGATGGACTTCTTAAGGTGGGAGGAAGACGGAAAAATGCATCACTACCTACCTCACTGAAGCATCCAGTCGTTATACCGAAAAATCATCACATCACCAAGGCAATAATTGCTCATTGTCATGAGAAAGTGCAGCATCAGGGTAAGGGTCTAACTATTAATGAGATTAGATCAAATGGATTCTGGATTCCAGGAATCAACAGAGCTGTGGCAAAGCATTTACATCAATGTGTTACATGTTGGAAACTCAGAAGGTTCACAGAGAAACAACGTATGGCAGATTTGCCATCTGAGCGTGTGGATCCATCACCACCTTTCACCTACTGTGGGATGGACTGTTTTGGTCCGTTTCTCACTAAACAAGGACGCAAGGTACAAAAGAGATACGGCTTGCTTTTCACCTGCCTTTGCTGTCAAGCTATTCACATTGAAATGTTAGACGACATGTCGACAGATGCCTTTATAAACGGACTCCGATGTTTCATCGCCATAAGAGGAGCAGTACGCAACATAAAGTGTGACCAAGGAACGAACTTCGTTGGAGCTAGAAATGAACTTAATGAAGCTCTCAAACAAGTGGATGCTAACCGCCTGACCACATTTTTGGCTGAGAAACAATGTGACTTTGGTATGAACGCTCCACATGCAAGCCATGCTGGAGGCGTATGGGAGAGACAGATCCGAACGGTGAGGAATATTCTTCGTTTCACTCTTTCATCTTCATCAGGCAGGCTGGACGATGCCTCTTTACCGACATTCTTTTATGAGGCAGCAGCTATTGTAAACAGCCGTCCACTAACAGTTGACAGCTTAAATGATCCAGACAGTCCAGAGCCACTAACACCTAATCACCTGCTTACCATGAAACCTACAGCAGCTTTACCACCTCCTGGCAGATTCATCAGAGAGGACCTGTATGCTCGCAAGAGGTGGCAGCGTGTACAGTATTTGGCCGAGCTGTTCTGGGGTCGGTGGAGAAGAGAGTATGTCTATAATACCGCCACCAGACAACGTTGGCATAATCCAAGAAGAAATCTCAAGGTCCGCGACATTGTGCTGGAAAAGACAGAGGATTTACCTCGCAACGAGTGGAAATTGGCTAAAGTTGAAGAGACAATAACTGATAAAGATGGACTAGTGAGGAGAGTAAAGATTCGTGTTGGAGATCGGAAGATAGGAATGAATGGACAGCGTTCAGGCAAGCCATCCATCATTGAACGTCCAGTACAGAAGCTGGTCCTGCTCTTAGAGACTGCTTAATCATCTGCTTCACTCCTCTGCCATATCCTTTGCTTTATGAAGAGTTTAAGGACCTCTTTTTTTTTACTCAAGTATTAAGGGTTGCATGGTTTAGAAATCATTCATGCTTTACATCCCATAATTGATGAAAACCAGTAATGATTTGGTGGGAGTGTAAATTACCTTTATTATGATCAAACATGTCAGTTAATTTGTTGTTTTTATTTTTATGTAATTGGTGTTATGAAAAGCGACTCGATGTCAGCTCACTATTTTTTTTATATTTAGAAAAGGCAATTTCCGTTTTATTTTGAAAGTCGCTCGGCGAGACCCCTTCACTTCCGGTTTTTCTTTTAACGCTTACTAACTGACGGTCAATTGCAGTAAAGGTATTCCGAAGTTTATAAAAGGCACTAGCACCTGGCTATACAGGGCACAGGGTTTTTTTTAATTATTTTTCATGTTATATTGTGTCCGGTTGGAGTTTAATGTTTGTTTCATGGATGTAACATGTGTTAGATGTAGCAAGTTTTAGCCTTGTATCGGTCTTTTTATAGCTAAGCTAATTTGTTTGTTTTATTAATAGCTCAGAATAATTTGTGTGTTTATCTGCAATCTGCTTAGTTTAAACGGTTGTTTATTGGATTAAAAGGAAATGTAATTGTGTTTTTTCTACTTTTATTTTCTTATAGCTCTTACGGTGAGTTCATATGCTGCCTTCAAAGACCATTCTAAAATAAAGGAATATGAACCATCAGTTAAAGAGTCAGACCATCAATTAGCCGGGACGCTACACTCTCCTTTTTCCCTCCACCCTGTATCTCGATAATAAACAAAATAATAAACTCTGTTTTAATCATAAGTAAAAGCCGTTTTCCAGTCACAAAAATAAATAAAATAATTGTTTTACTTTCTCCAAAAGTCACGTCAATATACGAATTATAAGATCCAGCAGGTGCAACTGGTGTGATGGGTTCCAAAACTCACACAGAAGGAGGTTTCTGTTCATTAATTAGTTGTCTTTTGGGAATTTCTTTGCAATAAATTCTACTGCTTCCTCTGGTGAGGCGAATCTGGGGCGAAATCCGTTGTGTTTTATTTCGAGAATTGCAGGGAAACGAAGAGCATATTCCTCCTGTCTCTCTCTCAGTACGGCTTTGACTTGGTTAAAAGACATGCGGCGCTCCGTTGTTTCTCTTGAGTAGTCGGGGAAAAACATAATTTTAACTCCCTGCCAAGTGATCTGACCTTTCTCTCTGGCAACACGGAGTATTTCTTCTTTGTCTCGATAGCGGAGCATGTTGACCATCACGGGCCGTGGGCGCTCCCTCTCTCCCTGGGCGCGCCTTGGCGCTCCGACTCGATGTGCGCGCTGTATCTCCAGCTCCCCAAACGTGTGGCCCAGCATTAGTGGAAGCTCGTGCTATAGGAACTTTATCATATCCTTCCCTTCTTTGGCTTCTGGCAAGCCCATGATTTTAATATTACAGCGTCTCCCTCTGTTGTCTAAATCATCCAAGTGGGCTCTTACTTTTTTTAGCTCCTCACGAAAAGTCACCAGCTCAGTCTCCGACGTACCCCTGCTTTCTTCCAGCGTCACCACTCTTTCCTCCACGTCATCCACGCGTGTTGTCAATGTTCCAAGTTTCACCTCGATCACCCCAATTGACGATTTAATATCTTTCGTGTCTTTTTCTATGTTAATAGTCGAATCACGTATTACCTGTATCTGAAGAGCCAGAAACTCTAGCTTTATTGTCCCTTCACCCCCGGCCGTAGCACCTGGCGTAGCATTGGGTGCAGCATTAGTACTGGGCTGCTGCAGCTCAGTCGGGGCTTTGCTAACATATGCATCCATCCTTCTGTTAGTTTTAGCCTGTTGCTCGACCGGGGGGGTCGGGTCGTTGTGTCCTTGCAGTGCCGCGTCCAGGCATTGGTATTTCCGATTCAGTTCGACTGTATGTTAGTCTCACAAAAATGCCGTTCTTTCAAACAAAATAGGCGGAATAAAGTATCTATTTTCAATATATTTGGCTTGGGATCACGGAGAAACTTTTCAAGCAGCCATCTTCGCCAAGAGCCCACGTGATCCTCACTCACTGGACTTGATACTTGACCAAACCTTTCCCTGGACTTCACTTGCTTGATCCTTGCTCTGTCCCCTACAATCATGACACATTTTTTGTATTTCTTTTTCATGATCTTTTTATGTATGGTTGACATGACTTTAGCTTGAATAAAGTATCCACTGTATTTTGTTTGCTTAGCTCTTACAACAATCTGTTAGAGGTGATTATCTGTACCTACCTTGTTGACATATTTTGTAGATTATGCACTTAGTTGATTTATTTTAGCAGTTTACTCTGTCTCCCATATATATATATATATATATACACACATATATATATATATATATATATATATATATTAGGACTGTCAGTTTTAAAGCGTTATTAACGCGTTAACTGCTTTAGACTATAACGCCAACATTAGTTTTAACGCACATTAATCGCGCATCAAAACAAACGCACCGTGCGCTTTTGTTCTTTATTTTTCTGCAGCGCTCGCTGTACTGTTTGTTTTACCCTCTGCGCTTTCCGTAGCTTCAGGAACGCTAAGTTTTGGGAGAGACCGCAGCATAACAGACCCGTGCTTTGAATGAGCAAAAATGGCCAGTTTCATTTTAAAGTTATCCCAGAAGGCTGTCTTGACAAAACCTGAGTCCTATGTCTATGTTATCCAGAAGAAACAAGCGTCTCACTGGCTTAGTGCCAACAAGACAAAGAAATAAATTAAGTCATGTGGAATGCACTGCTGCTGCAATTCCTGTTCAGACCAAAGGAATATTAAAGCATTTTGAAAATGTTCTACATGTAAAATGTTATGTTGTTGAGATGACTGCAAAGCCCAGTTATTGTAAATTCGTTTGATTTATTTATTATTTTGTGAGTAACTTCATTTTATTTTAATTAAGTCTGAATTTCATAACGGAATGTGCACTTTATTTTAACAGTACATCTTTATTTTTGTCCTATGTTTGAGAAAAAACTTAATTTTATGGAGTTCTTTGAAGTACTGTTTACTGTTCTGTAGTTGTTTAAATTTTTTTTACAATTTTATTCTAGTTTTTTAAAAGTGCTTTAAAAAAATAATAATTAAAAAAACATATTGTATAAGCAAGTTTTTTTTTTTTTTTTTACATTATTGCACATTTGCATTTTTTAAAATGCCCAAATAAAATAAACGAAATAAAAAGATAAAATATGGGATTAAGTTGCGATTAATCTTGAGTTAACTGTTGATATTATGCGATTAATCGCGATTAAAATTTTTAATAGTTTGACAGCACTAATATATATATATATATATATATATATATATATATATCGCTATTGGATAAGTTTAGACAACTGACTACAACAAAAGCAGTGTTCCTTAGCTCTAGAATCATTTAAAACTAAATTTTCAAGTGTGCTGATTAGGACAAAAACTTTAGATGCTTTTTCTGACCTCAAAATCTGTTCAACAAATATTTTCATTTTCTGAAAAGTACTTTCAGCGGAGCTTTATAACACAGTATTGATTTCTCTTTACTTTTTCATAAACATTTATTTGTTTCTATATTACTCAATTATATTATTAACCTAGGCTTCATGCTCTGTCTCAGGAAGAGTAACAAGACTTCACTATCAGATTAAAGATGGCTACTTTTAAAAAAGACAGCATGTCTTTAATATTTGTACTATGCAGTGGCTGACCTTTCTACTTGCTACATCTGTTACAGTTTAGACAGGAAGAGGAAGTTCTGAGTTTTATATGACCTTGGTGTGAATGTAAGACACTTGTCAGTCAGCAATAAGCATCAGTCATGGAGGTCACATATCTCTGCATTGAAATCTGTGAGTTTTGTTTCTTTATTTGTAGCACCATAGAATTGTAAGAGTAGGATTCATAGCAAACTCTTATGTCTTTACAGTAATGAATGCATTTTTCCTGCTGTCAGCACTACCTGGCCGTGGCTTCACTTTTAAAGAGCATGGTTAGTTGAATAATCTTTTTAAATTGTGGTTGTTTATAAATATCATGGATTATAGTGAAGAAATAATGCAGCTGCCTTTGGTATTTAATTATAATATTTAGCTACTTTAACACAATTGTTTTATATCCTACCCTGCTGACATGAAACAACTCAATATGACTCAGTAAATACCAAAAAGGGTTACATTATCTTTTTATGATGCAAATCCAACTAAAAGCTGGTACTGGTCATAGATAAAAGCTAAGAAGTTGATAAAATAGGTTTACTTAGCGTTGTTGTTCTTCAAGATTCATATTTATATCTATTCTGTTTTCCTTAATTTATTTAAATTTTATTTTATGCCAACAGATTTTCCAATTATATCTCCTAACAAGCTGCAGTTCTTTGAGTATGAGTCTGTCTCTATTCGGTGTTCGGAGGACAATGACATTAATCCATGGAGAGTAATGAGAAATCTCACCAAAAAGAGTTTAACAAATGCGCCCGAAGCCTGCAGTATCCCCACTCCATCCTGCACAATTGGTTATACATTTGAAATACACAGTGGAGAATATTGGTGTGAAAATGATGAGGGGAAACAAAGTCCTGCTCTACAAATTTCTGTTACAGGTACAATTATAGACAATCTCTGTTTCTTATAAAATAAATACTTGTATCCTAAAGTTATGCTTTGACATTTATTGATAAAAAATTCATTTATATCAGAGAACATTATGGTCAAATGTATGAATATCCCTTTTTCTCAGCAGGTTCTGTAATCCTCACCTTTGATGCTCGGCCTGTGAACGAAGGATCGCAGGTGACTCTTCATTGTATTAACAAGAACAGCAACCAGACACAAATAACAGAATTCTTTAAAGATGGCCTTCACCACATTACCAACTATGACAATGTCCTGACCATTGAGAAGGTCTCAAAGTCTGATGAAGGACTGTACAGGTGCAGCATTTTTGGAGCTGGGGACTCTGCAGAAAGCTGGCTGGCTGTTGTCAAACCAGAAAAAGGTTAAAAGATAGTTATGTTTTTGTTTTTCTTGTACGAGTAACTTATATTTTTATTAATTTCTTACATACTTGGGCACTATAGTTTGCAGCACACCAGAGATAATTCTGGATTAAATTCTTGGACACCCTGTCTTGTCTGTTTCAGAAAGCTAGAAAGCTTTTACCCTGAGTAAAATCATGACAAATTACTCTGGAAAACAGCCCTGCAAATTAGCATAGTTGTTTGGAGGAAGCTAGAGGATTTTTGACTTTTTAGTTGAAATCTGTACAAGCAAGTTTCCTGTTATGATTTGAGTGCAATTCTTTTAGGAATAAAAAATAATCAAAAAAATTAGAGCGTTATTAAACGTTTTTTCTATGGAAGTGTCTACTCTACTCTACTCTTCTCTACTCTTAAGATTTGTTTTGATAAACATTAGATCTTAATTTTTTATTTCAGCACTTAAGATTCAGGGCATTCATTTTCATCTTATTATTATTTGTACATTATGAAGTCCTAGCAGTGTAAAACTGATACTGAAACTAGTTTTGGTCTTAATTACATAATGTTACCTATTGTATATGCATTTTTAATGCATACACAAAAAAATTAACTTAACCCAGAATGTAAAAGTTTAGCAGATAAAAAAAATGATGTCTCTTATTTACCACAATTTCTTCAAATGTATAGCCCTTTTCTATTGCACTTAGGTGCACAATTTTAATTTTAATTTATCTAAATATTATACAAATATTGTTTGTTAGAAATACAATTTTACCTTATTTAAGGGAGCAGCCAAAAGGAAAAAAACACACACTATATATATAATTTGCAAATAAATCATTTATATATATATATGATTTATTTGCAACAGATCTGACTATTACATCAAAACTTCAAATAGGTCTGAATCAATTGTGTCAAACTCCAGTCCTGGAAACGCTTTTAAAAATCAACAAATTTGAAATCTACTTGTGTAGAGTTTTCCTGCACACTAGTGAGGCAGTTTAATCAAATGATTCAGATGTGTAGGCATTTGACATGTAAAAGTCAATGGAAAAAAGTCTGATAGGGTCTGTAACCACTTGCCTAAATCAAGGTATATAATCTGTAGGATTTGAGCAATTAATATACAGACTTAAATTTAGCAGGTTGTATGAATTTGTTGTTATGTGTACATATGTTTTATAAATTGAGTTACTAAATTTTAACCACTAAAATATACTTTTAATTAAAAATTATTTTGAAATTCTTTCTTAGGGCCTAACTGATCAAATGTTCTTTTCAGAATCTGATGAGGAACCTGAGTCCCAATGGACCCCTATAATGACCCCTTTGTTATGCACCCTTGGTCTTTTGCTCCCCTTGGTGATTGGAATGCTTTTCATCAAGAATCGAAAAGGTAACCCTAAATTAATTTTCTGTTTAAACCATTCCAATCCTATCCTATCTGAACAGTATAAAAGAATTATCATCTCTATTAGACATTTAGTTCATAAAATGGTTTTATAGTCTCTTTTTTTTAAGAAGGATTTCCGGTGAAACTAACATTTATCTGTCATAACTAAGGGTCCTCTGAAGATGCTATTGAACTGCTGTTTTTGATCACAGTAGACTGAACATTTTTCACATGAAAACAATCCAAAACACATATTTAATCTTGACAGGAAATAGCACTATATTAAAAACTACAAAAAAAAAAAAGAAGAAATAAAATCCTATTTTAAAATACTGTAAAATTGTTTGTTGCATGTCTCGAATGCTTTGGTAATTTCATTGCTTACGTATTTGAATTGGTGCAAACATTAACCATGACTACACCTACATGCCTGTAATCCATAGAATTCAAGTGTAAACATCTATCTTTTGTTTTTCTATATATTACTGCAGCCTTGACAGATGAGACTGTAGATGATCTAAACCAAGTTACTTATGCTGTTGTCAACAAACCAAGGAAGAGGAATGGTCTGGGTTTTTCTTGATTTTTCTTCATTTGCATTTTTTTAAAAACGTTATGAGACAATTTCAATTCTTGTGTCTTTGAATTGTCAGGGGGAAATGCTGCAAATGGACAAGGTCACAACACGCATGCATCTGATGAGGAGAGGATGCCAGGTACTTTTTTATTGCATGAGGACTGTTATAAATTGGCTGAACGGCTTTATTGTTAAAACACGGTGTGAGTAGTGTAGTACGTTGTTGTATTTAAAACAGCAGATCAGGCACATATTTTTAGATATATGTAGCTAACAACTGAAAGTTAAAAACCACAGAACAAAATTAAAGGGTCTAAAATTGGACCCGTCATGTTTGCTTATTTTGAAATTATCTACAAGAAAGCAAGGTAGAAAATTGAAGAATTCTCTCGCAGCTAAATGCATAGAGCTTTGAATGAATATTTTACAGATGCACAAGTTTATTAACCTCAGCTTTATATAGATATTTATAAAGGAAACATGACTGAGCTTTGAATCAAAGCTTTGCAATTCACTGTAATTTTAAATGATTATTTTTTTTTTTAATAGAATGGGGAGTTTGTACAGCTCTCATGGGACGATATTCATCAGAACAAGAGCCAGTCTATTCTATTGTCAATGTTTAATTGTATGTTTTTCAAGAGGATCATAAATATGTGATTGGTAATGTTACATTGTCAAATTAAACTTTTTTGAGAGACTTGGTTCTGAGAGAATGAGCTCAATTGCTCCTAAATCTTGGAGGTTTCAAAATAAAAAATATAAACCAATGCAATATTCTGCAGAATGTCTTGTCTGTCATTGTGCAGTTTTATTTCACCCAATAGTTTTATTTCAGATGGACCTCTTAAAACATAGAAAGCGATGTATATTTGATATAGTATAGTAATTAGTATTCAAAAGCATAAAAATTAAAAAGAAGTAAAAATAATGCATTTTATTTAAAGCGCCTTTCTGTCAGGGTTTGTTGAGGTTTAGAGGACCCAAATGCAGAGGCAGGGAAGCAGGGGTGAGTTCTTGCAGTTTTAATGTAGAGATCATAGGGAACAGTGGCAGGAATCAAAAAATCCAACTTAAAGTGTTAAACAAACCCAAACCATGGAGACATCAGGGTAAAACAAGCACGAGGAGCAAGGGAAAGACGAAGCATGACTAAGAACCAGCCCCGTGGATCTGCACAGGGAGAGTATTTAAGGTTGACTGAACAAAGGCAGGACTAACGAGCTGATTAGGAGCAGGAGTGAACAGAGCTTTCTAAGAAAAGAGCTAAGGAAAAGGACACCAACACAGGAGGACAACAAAGAAAAGCTTAAGAACTCAAATAAATCAAAAAACACAACAAAATAGGAATTAAACCAATTAAACTAGAAAACAGAAAACACGAATAAACATGAAACTGAAAACTCAAAGAAAACTTAACAGAACCAAGACCATAACACTTTCAGGATATCCGAGGACAGCGTACAACAAATAAGCACAATACACAATATCACACATTATACCCTATATTAAAAAGATCATTTTTTAGCCATGATATAAACAGAGGTAAAGTGCCAATATTACGAATATCAGGCAGGAGTGAATTCCGGAGTTTGGAAGCAGAGCAGTGGAGAGCTCTTTTCCCCATGGTGACAAGGCGGGTGGGAGGCTCAACAAGGTGACTGTAAAAGGAAGATCTAAGGGTTCAAGTGTAATTTTGGCTGAACCTTTCTAACCCACATGAAGAAACAGGCATGTTTATTAAATAAAGTTTGGAATTTATCTACAAACTCAATCAAGCAGAATGGGGAATGAACGGGGAGTCCCTGGGGGGACACAGCCACTAGCTGTATAGGAGGTTGAAGGCTCACACAAAAGTTGAACATGCAACTGATGGATTCAAAGTGAAGGGAGTGGATGAATGACAATGCAGGTGGATTGGTTGGACAAATAAAGGTAACATAGAGCAGCCTCAATTTCTTGATTCAGACATTCAGTTTGACCATTAGTCTGAGGGTGGAAGACCAAGCTGAGTAAAATCTTAGCTCCTAGAGCTGAGCTAAACTCCTTCCAAACCCTGGATGTAAACTGTGGTCCCCTATATGAGACAAACGTCTTAGGGATGCTTTATAAATTTAACATATTTGATTAGAAGCTGATAGGGGTGTAAATGACACCCATCATGGCGATTCGATTCAGTATCGTTTTCCTGACCCAACGATTTGATTATTTTCGATACTCAAGAATAGACCACGATTCGATTCGATTAATCGATTAATTTTTTTTTTTTTTTTTTTTAGACCTTACAGGCTAAACAAAGTTTCAAGTTTGAAATAAATCAATGAAAGCTGTAATATCGTTATGCATTTTTTAATAGAAACAACAGCAAATAACAGAAGTAGAAAAGTTGCATCAAAAAATATGCACATAATCAGTGCAATGAGTGTAATGCAATACCTCGGCTCCAGACGTCACCGCCCCCTTGAGAAACGCTCCACTGCTCCTCTCCCAAATTGTAGCTGACCTCAAACAGTGCCAGAGACAGGAGGCCGGCTTGTTTTGTTTTTATGACCAAAATTGCGGAAAACAACTTGTGAAGTTTGACCTGCTAGAAGAGCGAGGTGCGCGAGAACGCTGGGATCCTTTTTCCACCTGGATCTCCGCTCTTTTTGGCCCTCATGTCCCTCTGTCGTCGGACTAAACTCGCCCCCACTTCCTCTCCGCCTCGGCCGTATCTAGACCCACAGCGTGTAGCGCAGACCACGCTTCAATATTGAGCATAATTTAAAAATGTCTGTGTCAAGCTCACTGCAACACACTGCTGTAAGAGTATAACCAGGAAGCGAGGTAGGAGGGCAAAATAGGTTTAGCACCACCGCAGCACGGGAGGGGAATTACGCCCAGGAGCAAATGGATAGAAATAGACCGGAGGGGAAAAAAAAAAAAACATGAATCGATTATCTTGAGGACGTATCGATGCATCGGATCGTCGGCAGTTGGATCGATGCATCGATACAAAACGATTATTATTTACACCCCTAGAAGCTGAGTGGTTTTGAATGATCACAGGAGTTTTCTTAAGGGTGCAGGCCTTACAAGGACCTGAAAAGGACCAAGAAACAGTCAATCATTGCAAGAATGGCAGTGAAACCCCTGGAGAAAGGCAACCTTTTAAACAAAATCTAGGGCAATGTGGGACCATGGCCATTCAAGTACCGGAAGAAACTAAAGAATCCCACTGTGAGGCTGATTGGATGATTTATTACATGCAGAATTATGGCAGGCAAGGACATTTATGTATTTGTCATATGTCATGTCATTGCACAATCTTCCTTTTTCCATACATGAACAAAAAAGAACAGAAGAAAGATAAATTATATAATCTTTGACTAAAAACACACAAAGGTTAGAAAAACTGAAAAAAATCAACATCACTGCTAACCATAATCTCTCAGAATGGTGTCATTGTACATTTTTTTAATTTCATAAACACTTGTACAACATATAAATTCTACACTCAGAGAATTTAACGGCGTAAACAGACTGACATTTCTGTTTCAACAATGTCCATGCATATTTATTCTGAAAATTATATTTTTTCCTCTGGGAAACATTGTGTGCAACAAAAATACTTAGAACATCTCTAAGCATGCTCAATGTCTCTCTTTCTTACTAATGATTCTACTTGCTCTTTTTTGCAGCAGGAACTGGTATTTGTGTTACCCTGGACCTCAGTACAATAACTGAAATATGAGAGAATAATTGATGAGTATAGCATACACACAAAGTTATAATCAATGTGACGGAGTTCTATTATGACTTGGTCAAACAAATAAATAACTGGCCAATGCCGGAGATCACTTTAGGGATTTTAATTGAGTGATTTTTTTTGCTTTCTTGTGAACAAAAATGGTTGGTTTAGAATATTTACATGAACATCCAAGGCAGGTTAAAATCATAAAAAGAGCAGGAACTTAAAAAGTCACTGTCCATCACCTTCAGTGTGACATTTCAGGAGTCCAGCCACAGACTGACACCCTGTGGAAGAGAGGCCTGCTTTTAAAGCTACAGGTTCTGCCAACAGAGGGCAAAAATAGAACCAAACTAAGCAATAACTTCTTACTCAAATGAACTAAATATACAAAAATAATGATGATAATAATAACAATAATAATAATAATAACAAAACAATACTAATGAGAAAATAAACTTGTAATCAAAATACAATGCTCAATTTAATAGAAAACTACAGTACGTTCTGATGACATCACTATGTCATCAAGTGAC
Source organism: Cyprinodon diabolis (assembly GCA_030533445.1). NCBI lineage: Eukaryota > Metazoa > Chordata > Actinopteri > Cyprinodontiformes > Cyprinodontidae > Cyprinodon > Cyprinodon diabolis. Next base: position 41,832,547 of record CM060075.1, on the reverse strand, counting down.
TCCCTACCAGTGTGCTACAATCCGGAAATAACCCTGTTTGAAAATAGAAGCAAAAAATATTCTTAGTTGAAAATAAACAGGTTAGAGTGGATGTTAAATGAAACCGGATCATCGTGTGTGCACCCACGATGAACGGCGCCAGCCCAACAAGCAACAAAAAGTAAGCGAGCGATTGTGTATGTGTGTGGGCATGCTGACACGGACTTATAAATATGTCCCGGCTGATGATGGCTCCTCCGTCACAATCAAGCTTTATATGAAATACGAATACTTTTGCTGACCTTTCTTTTAGCATAATCAGTAAGTGCTTTCCAGTTTAATTTTTCATCTAAAACAGCACCTAAAAATTTTACTTCTTTGACTCTTTTTGCTGATGAATGTTCTCAGTCATCCAGTCTCCGTCATTTGACTCTTTTTATATTGACTATATCAATTGTAATGTCCACATTATCAATTTTCCAATGATTGATGAAAATCAAATAATATGTTTTGTACCACTTTTAAGAACTTATTTTTGTCAAACCAATTTCTCATATTTAACATTTCTTCTTTAGTTCCTTCCGATAACTCCAACAAATTACTGCCTGGTTGAAATATACTTATGCTCCCCTCACTATATGTTGCTCTTACAAAGCTAGATAGCTAGCTTACACTTGAGTTGAAAATAATCCAGTCCTTGATAGTTTTCTTGTTTTATTTTGCAACTTTTTTCTTATCTTTTTTTTTTTTCTGTAAAAAGACATATGGTGTCCAAGGAACAAATGTATCTGAAGGACTGACACTGAATCCCGACTGCACAGCTGAAGGAGTTCTGCTTAACTGACCGAATTAGATATGCACACAATGTCCACTAGGTGTCAGTATAGAACAATACTTCAGCTTGCAGTTTACCCACATAATACTTATTAAAACATACTGATGGAGTCAGCACACTCCCCGCTTGGCAAAATATTATTTTGACACCATATGTGTAGAAAATTTGTCTCTGGCCATCTTCACAGGCCTTCAGAAAACAGAACAATAATTTCCAGGACAGGTCTGAGAAAACTCTTGGGATGACCCCCTTTTGTTGTCTTCACTTCAACCTTGCATGCAATTTTGTCACAGCTTGGTAATGTCCTCACAATAATCCCAATGGGCCAGTCATTCCTGTGGGCCTTACTGTCTATAAGCAGACATCTCCTACTTTTATGTTTCTCTCTTTTCTAGTCCATTTGCTGCGCACTTGTAGAGTGGACAAATAATATTGTCTCCATATCTTTCAAAGGGTGTCTGCAAGACTCTGGACATGTTTATGAAATCTCTCTCATTTCTCTAGACACCTGATTTCGTCTTTGAAAGCCTCTGGTTGGATGTCATGAATGATTAGAATTTCAGCCTTTTTGAGCTCCACAGAACTGGGTATTTTGGCAAAACATTTCCTTGTTTCATGTTTTGCATCCTCTTCTTAAAGGAGACTCATGAGTTTGGCAATGCTGTTACAGAGTCTGTTTCAATCCGAGAATCGTTTAAATCAATGAGAACCTAACTTGTCAGGATTTGGTTATGGATTGTTGACCCAAAAGCAGAGGCAGAAAGGTAGAGGTGAATTTCTTGGTGATTTAATGAAGGTTTACTAAAAACAGAGGCAGGTAATCCAAAAATCCAAAAAGAAAACAAAGTCCAAACTAACAGGAAACCAGGAGTCAAAAAATCTAAAACAAGAAAACAAGTCAAAACGAACCAGACACCATGGAGACATCATGGGGATAACTATCACAAGGTGAAAGACTCAGAGAGACGGAGTTAGAGGAAGTTTGACGAGGACCCAGCACTGAAGAACTGCACAGAGAGAGTTTTTATGGGAGACTGAAACAAAGGGAGAGCTAACGAGCAGATTAGGAGCAGGTGTGAGTAGAGCAGAAACAAGAAAGGGACAAGGGAAAAAGGAGAACTTAAGAGGGAAGCAGAGGGCAACAAATAAAAACCTGAGAACTGAAAATAACCAGAAAACACAACAAAATAAGAATTAAACCACTAAGACTATAAAACATGGAGTAAAGTAAAACTGAACACTCAAAAGAAAACATAACAGAACCAAGACAAAGACATAAACTGAGAAAAAACCAAAGAACACAGTAAAATAAGAATCAAACCATAAAAAACTAGAAAACAAGGAGCAAAGCAAAACTGAACATCCAAAGAAAAAACATAACAGAACCAGAACTCTAACAGGACCCCCAACTCAAGAGCGGATTCCAGACACCCGAAAAATGTCCATAAAAACAAAACCTGGGGGGAACCTGGCAAGCTGGGCAAGAAAACAAAAAAGAGACCACAAAACAACCAAACACAACCCACCCAGGGTGGGCAAAGGCAAAAGAAAGTCTCCGGAGGCCTGCCAACGGACCGGAGACGAGGCAGAGTCTCTGGAAGCCGGCCGTGGGGCCGGAGGCGAGGCAGGGTCTCAGGAGGCCGGCCGTGGGGCCGGAGTGGAGGCAGAGTCTCTGGAGGCCGGCCGTGGGGCAGGCGACGAAGAAGGGTCTCAGGAGGAGGCCGGCGACGAAGGAGGGCCTACAGAGGATGCCGGTAACGAAGGAGGGCCCTTGGAGGACGCCGTATCTGATGCAGCGGCCTAGGAGGATGCCGACTCTGTTGCTGCAGGAACCTCGGAGAAGGGCGCCATCTCTGTTTCTGCAGGAACCTCGGAGGAGGGCGCAATCTCTGTTGCAGCAGGAACCCCGAAGGAGGGCGCCATCTCTGTTGTTGCAGCAACCTTGGAGGAGGACGCAGTCTGTGCTGCTGCAGGAGGACCTCTGGCGGATGCCTGCGACGCCGTCTCTGAAGCAGCAGCTGCCTTGGGGGGCGCCTTCTCAGTAATAGGAACCTTGGGAACGGCCCACAGCTGCACTGGAACAACCTCGGAGGGAGCCGCCCACTGCGGCACTAGAACAACCTCGAGGGGGCCGCCGACTGTCGCACTGGAACAAACTCGGAGAGGGTCGCCGACTGCATCACTGGAACAACTTCAGAGGGGGCCACCCACTGCGGCACTGGAACAGAGGCAGAGGGGGCGAGGAGCGCCCTCAGAGGGCTCTTGGAGGCTTGGGGCGCCCACCGAGCTTTAACTCTGAGGCATCTTCATTAATGTATTCAGGGGTCTCTGGACAGCACAGAGCAGACTCAGGGGTCTCTGGACGGGTCAGGGCGAGCTCAGGGGTCTCTGGATGGTACAGAGCTCGCTCAAGGGTCTCTGGCTCCTCTCATCCCTTCACCAGTTTTGCCAACTCCCTGGCAAGAAAGGCCGCTATTGGCTGTCCTATAAGGTGCTACATAATGCCTGTCGTCCAATTAATGGTAAATAGGTTAGTTTGACTGACCTGTTAGAATAGTTTTAACTAATTCATTGCCAGCATGTACCTAAGTTACTTTAAATTAGCCAATAGAAGCAATACTGATTTTCTGATAAACAGTCTATTTAATAAAATAGATACTCTAGATAAATATTTGAAAGGTGAGTAAAATTATGAGATTTTATATAGGCTTATTTCCTTTTCAGGCTAATTCTATTGTATTTGAATGTGTTTCAGATTTTTTTTAATTATTTCAGCTGTTTCAATGTAATTAATTGAATTTGAATTTAAAATACTTGACTTGAAAAGATTCAGATATTCATTTTTTAGAATTTTTTATGAGGTTTAATGAATCTTAAGATTCTTTGCCAAAAGATTCTCCAAAGTAAAGTCAAAGAAGTCGCCTACCATGACTTTGAAACTGATTACAGTGGGAAATGTGTCCCTAACTATGTAGGGCCAGTGATAGCCATGCCATTCTAGGGACTGACTGCAGTTCTACTGTAAGTTACCTTGGCTAAGGTTAATGACCGGTGTACCTGAAATGTAACAACCATTGAGACCTACCTACATCTCCCAGCCCTGCAGCCTGAGGCCTACTTCCATCTGCTACGGTGATCCTTCTGCTGGAGCTAACCCTGCTACAATGGGCATTCTGCTAAAGCCAAGTTGATGACTGTGCCATGTCAACTCAGCCCTGAGGCCTATCTACATCTCCCAGCCTTGAAGCATACCTCCATCTACACATCCCTGAGAACTAGCTCCTCCATCCACCCAGTCCTGCAGCCTGAGGCCTACTTCCATTTGTTACAGTGATCCCTCTGCTGGAGCTAACCCCTTGCTCACACTGGCTCCGGTGCGGTTACCGAGCCGACGGAGACCGCAACTCCCGCACACCCCCTCTCACACCGCCCTTTTGACTACGGTGCGGTGCGGCTCTGCGGCTCCGGCAACAGGTCCGGAGATTTAACTCGCGAGAACCGAAGTTCACTTGAGTTCACGTAACTCCACGCGATAACACGGCCCAAATAAGGATATTTGCGAGAGCTTGTTGCGGAGGGCTCCGGCACGCCGCAAGGATAGCTTTCTTGCTGAATTTTCTGCAGCGCCGGAGTGTCTCGGTAACCGCAGCCGGACAGCTCAGCAGCCGGTGAGAGAGGTTTACGTCTTTTTAATGACTTGGAATCACTGCGGCGCCGCACCCACCGCACCGCAACGGTAAGACCGGAGTCTGTGTGAGCCGGGGGTAAGTCTGCTACGGTGGAAATTCTGCTGGTGCTAAGTTGATGACTTTAACTTTCCCACTCAGGTCTGTACTCTTTACTACTTTTGATTGCTGTTGTGGATGATGGCAAAAGTTTTTACTTTTATTTGCTTCTTTGCCTCATGGGCTCTAAGTACAAAGTGTTGTCACTGGCCATTTAGGAAGGACTCAGACTATCACCTCAATGTGGAAAGGGTTTTATTCCTCTAGTACAAGAGGATCTTGATTGTTTTGCTTTTGTTATTGCATGGAAATGTACAACCAAATCCTGGACCTGAGCTTCAATGTTCCCAGACATCCTCTGATTTTAAGTCACTACCTGGTCTTAAATATGTGCATATTAATGTACGGAGCCTACTCCCAAAGACCGACATGGTCAGCGTTTGGGTGTAAACAACAGGTGCAGATGTTGTTTTGATATCAGAAACCTGGCTTACTAAGGGTATTAAAAATCAAGACATTCACATTATGGCGTATAATGTCTACCGCACGGATAGACTGAAAAAAGGTGGGGGTGTTGCTATTTAGTTAATTCCAGATTTAATTCTTCAATTGTTTGTTCTCAATCAATCAGAAAACAACTAGAATTTTTGGCCTTTGATATAGAAATAGCTAAATTGCTACATATCATTGTGGCATGTTGTTACCAGCCCCCATCTGCTTCAAAATAGGCACCCTATTCATTAACAGAGCTTTTAGATCAGTGAAATTACACTCTATTAATCTCACCCAGTTAGTCAATTCTCCCACCAGGCCCAATTCCAAAAGTCCATATAAATCTACTTTGATCGACTTGATCTTAAATAATGTGTCTCATAAATTCTCTTCCTTGGGTGTCTTCTGTAATGAACTAAGTGATCATTGTGTGGTTGCTGCATGTAGAAGCACTAGGATCCCAAAATGCAAATCCTGTGTTGGGTTTTAATCCAGAGAAATGTGAGTTTAAAAGATTAAGAGGAAATAATCAACACAGAGACAGGGTTTTTGACGTCAGCCTCTGCAGAAGCGGAGAAAAGGTGTTGGCTCAGAAACAAGCACCTTCTCACACAGATCCCTTCATACCAAAGCCTTTAATTAACAGTTTACAACATCATAGGGCGGGCCTTAAACAGAAGACCCAGAAATGATTATCTGGGAGGATGCAGGTAATAAGATTGACCATCTGGCTGGATGGAAGTCACACAACCGTGTGATTCTGCCTCATGACCTACTGGAGGTCATAAAAGTTTATGACCCTTCTGGTTGAATCACAGGATAGAAATGTAGCATCTTCTTTCTTTCAATGTTTCATATGTCCACACAATAATTTTATAATTATCACTCTAACACCCTGTATAGTTTGCAGAAGAAATTTTAAAAGTTTTAATGAACAAGACTTTCATCATGATTTGTCTTTGGTGAACTGGGAATATATAAATCTAATTCCAGATGTAGAGCTAGGATGGACTTTTTTCAGTAATAAATAAACAGTGCGCTGGAGAAGGGTGGATCTCCTGGGCTGGAGCCCTCCAGCACAGCTGACGTTCATCAGCCCATCAGGAGACCTACCTATATAATCAGCAGCTAGACCTTCCTTCAACGCCGCAGTGTTGACCAAGTTTGGTTAGCGCACCTGAGCCTCTGTTACTACTAGAACCTTTGCTTCTAAAGAGAAACCCAATTCTAACCTGCCTCTGTCTTCTCGCTTCTAGGAAACCTGTCTCTCGTGTGAAGCTCTGGATGAGCTTAGCCTGTTACCTGCCTGCCTGCCCTAGAGAGCCAAACCTGAAGATCTCACTCTGGAATCCACCTGCTGCTCTCTGGGAATAAGCTTATCACTCTAACCAAGGTCTGTTACTAAAAAGTCAGAAGCTAGACGCTGCTGCTGCTGAGCACTCTGCTGAACCAACAGTCTCTGGACCCAACCGGTTCCCTCTCTCAGAGAAGAAAGCCTGGACCTTGTCAAGGTATTTTCAGAAACATCAGTAAACTCAACAACTCATCTGTTAACCTGGCTAATCAAACTATCCGTCTCTGCAGACGCCTGAGAATCCTGCCCGGACCTGTTTCCAGAATCAGTTCATGTTAACTTTGTGCAAACCTTTGATAAACTCTGTTGAACTTTTATCAGTCTCCAAGTGGTGTTCTTCATGTGGGTTTGATTCCTAAACCAACCATGAAAGAACACTGCGGCCAAACACAAAGCCAAGCTGATCACCTCCGGAGGAGGCTTGAGGAGCAGGACGCTCAAATCCTTGGTCATGCGCACACCCTCCGTGAGTTACACACTAAACGTGAATATCAGAACCAAGTCCTGCAGAACTATGCTGGCTACATGGGAAATGCTAATGCTACACCTGCAGTCCGTCCTGTTCCGGAACCACTTCCACCACTAAGGGCACCGTCTGAAAGATTTTCAGGTAATCAAAAGGAGTGTAAAGGATTTTTGTTTCAGTGTCGTTTGCTTTTTGAGCACTCCCCTGGCAGTTTTCCAAATGATAGGAAAAAGATTTCCTTCATTCTCTCTCAGCTTACTGGACGAGCCCTTGAATGGGTGGAGGCAAGGTTCTCTTCTGAGTCCAGCTTTTCATGTACTTTTTCAGAATTCATATCTGAGTTTTCTCAAGTTTTCAACCATGACTCAGATAAAACTATTGATTCCCGAGCCCTGCTACATTTAAAACAGGGAAATTCGACAGTAGCTGAGTTTTCCATTGACTTCCGGGTTAAAGCCGCAGCCTCAGGTTGGAACGAGTGTGCACTTAAGAGTGCTTACTTTAAGGCTCTGAATGACAAAATTAAAGATGAACTCGCCACATTAGACGAACCTGCTAGTTTGGAGGATTTAATCTGTTTGACCATCAGATTGGATAACAGACTTCGGACTAGAAATCACTCTAGGCAGAGAAACCTAAATTTTTCTGCTTCAACTCCTGCATTTAATAATGCTTCTGTTTTTTCTGGTTCCCCAGAACCCAGTACCAAGCCATGGTCTAAGAATCAGACTCTTCCAGCGCCTGTCCAAATCTCTCATTATTCTTCTTCAGAAGGAGCGGAGGCCGAACCCATGCAAATTGGACACACCAGGCTATCCCCTGAAGAGAGGCAACGGAGATTCAAAGCTAAACTGTGTCTGTATTGTGGTGAGACTGGCCATTTTATTCCTTCTTGCCCGGCTAAATCAAAAGCCAGTGCCCGTCAGAGGATGTGAGGAGTCTGACGGGCCACCTAAGATCTGAGAAAACTCCTCACTTGTTGTTGCCCGCTACTCTGTTCTTTTCTAACCAGAATCTCACCTTGTCAGCATTCATTGACTCTGGCTATGAAAGAAACCTTATTGATTCAGAACTGGTCCAGCAATTAAAGATTGAGACTGTTCCTTTAACTAAATCTCTCAGAGTTTCTGCTATCGATGGAAAGAAGCTTCATCAAGTCACTCATCAGACACAACCCTTAGAACTGCTTATCTCTGGAAATCACCGGGAGATTTTAGGGTTTTTTGTTTTTCCTTCAGCTTGCTCTCCCCTGGTGCTTGGATTCGAGTGGTTGGAACGTCATAACCCCCATATCAACTGGGCTGAAAGCCATATTGAATCCTGGTCCACCTCCTGTCACGAATCCTGTCTTCGTTCTGCGGCTCCTGCGCTATTCAGTCCCCTAGAGGTAGGGGGGAGATTGACTCTCCTGACCTTACTTCTGTTCCTCCCGAGTATCATGATCTGGCACCTGTTTTCAGTAAGGTCAGTGCGACGTCTCTTCCACCTCACAGACCATATGACTGCGCTATAGATTTACTACCAGGAGCCCCTCTTCCCAGCAGTAGATTGTATAACATTTCCAAACCAGAGCGTGAAACCATGGAAAAATACATCAATGAATCTCTAGCTGCTGGAATAATTCGCCCATCTTCATCTCCTCTCGGTGCTGGTTTTTTCTTTGTGGTGAAAAAGGATGGTTCCCTGCGCCCCTGTATAGACTACAGAGGTTTGAATCAGATTACCGTCAAAAATAAATATCCCCTACCATTACTGGCATCAGCGTTTGAACCTGTACAAGGTGCTACAGTGTTCACCAAACTCGATCTAAGAAACGCCTAACACCTCCTTAGAATAAGAGAAGGGGATGAATGGAAAACGGCCTTTAAGACCCCCTTAGGGCAATTTGAGTACCTGGTCATGCCTTTTGGCCTCACGAACGCTCCTGCCTGTTTCCAAGCTCTTGTCAATGACGTCCTCAGAGATTTTTTGAATGTTTTTGTCTACATCGATGATATTTTGATCTACTCCAAGAACCTCTCAGACCACAGGAAACATGTTTGTTTAGTCCTTCAGAGACTTCTGGAAAATAAACTTTTTGTGAAAGCTGAAAAATGTGAATTTCATCAACAATCTGTCACTTTTCTAGGGTTTGCGCTCGAGGGCGGGCAGGTGAAGCCCTCAGAAGACAAGAGAAAGGCAGTTCTGGATTGGCCTACACCTGATAACCGCAAGCAACTTCAGAGATTTCTTGGTTTTGCAAACTTTTAGAGAAGGTTCATAAGAAACTATAGCCAGACAGCTCTACCTCTCACAGCTCTTACCTCTGTCAAGACAACATTCCAATGGACCCCTGAGGCCGAAAACGCTTTCAATAAATTAAAGAAACTCTTTTCCAGTGCCCCCATATTGGTTTAACCTGACCCTATGAAACAGTTCATCCTTGAGGTGGATGCATCTGATTCCAGTGTAGGAGCTGTTCTATATCAGCAGTCAGATTCTGACCAGAAAACTCACCCATGTGCATTCTTTTCACACAGATTATCCCATGCCGAACAAAATTATGACGTTGGAGACCGAGAACTTCTTGCCATTAAGCTTGCCCTGGAGGAATGGAGACACTGGCTCGAGCGGGCTGAGCATCCAGTACTGGTTTGGACAGACCACAAGAACCTGGCTTATATCCAATCGGCTAAGAGATTTAACCCACGGCATTCAAGCTGGTCCTTGTTCTTCTCACGTTTCAATCTCATCATTTCCTGTAGACCTGGTTCAAAGAACGTCAAGCCCGACTCTATCTCTCGTCTGTATTCCACCGATCAACCTGAGACACCCGAACCTGTTCTCCCTGCCTCATGTACCGTTGGAGCCGTTTCCTGGGAGATCACTGATCTGATCAACTCTGCCCTGGCTTCTGAACCTGACCCAGGTAATGGTCCTCTTAATAAAATGTATGTCCCGTCTTCCGTCAGATCCCACCTCATCCAGTGGATGCACGCAGCTAAATTTCTCGGCCCATCCTGGAGTGAGCAGAACCATCGCCCTCATAAACAGGCGATTTTGGTGGCCGTCTCTGCATAAGGACGTCAAAGAGTACGTTCTGGCTTGTCCCATCTGCGCTAGAAACAAGAGCTCCCACCAACCACCTTCTGGCCAGCAACTCAAGTCCACTCTCCGCTGCCTGACTTCAAACAATCCTTCTGACTGGAGTCAGTTCCTGACTTGGATTGAATATGCTCATAACTCCCTTAGATCTGCTTCCACTGGTTTATCCCCCTTCCAAGTGTCCATAGGGTATCAGCCTCCACTCTTCCCCGCAGACGAGAGAGAGATAACGGTCAGATCAGTCCATCATCACATCCGCCGTTGCCAGCGTATCTGGAAAGATACCATCACCACCCTCACCTGTTCATCTGCATCAACCAAGAGGTTCGCAGACTCCAGGAGACGTCCGGCCCCTGACTACACTCCAGGCCAAGAGGTTTGGCTGTAGACCCGAGACATTCCCCTGAAGCCTATGTCCAAAAAACTTTCACCCAGATTCATCGGTCCATACAAAATTGATCAAATAATTAACCCCTCCGCTGTCCGCCTACACCTGCCACCTTCTCTGCGCATCCATCCTACATTCCATGTTTCGCAGATAAAGCCTGTCGTCTCAAGTCCTTTGTGCCCGCCTTCTGACTCCCCTCCACCCGCCCTGGACATTGATGGTCATCCGGCTTACACGGTTCGCCGGATCGTGGACTCCCGTCGGCGAGGTCGCGGTTGGCAGTATCTCGCAGTATCCGTCCCGGATCGAGGATTACGAGAGATCCCTCCCGTCCACATCCTCGGGACCACCAAGAGGCGGTCGTTGAGAGGGGGGTACTGTTGGGATCTGGAGATTCTCCACCTTCTCCAGCAGAGTGCGCTGTGGATCTCCTGGGCTGGAGCCCTCCAGCACAGCTGACGTTCATCAGCCCATCAGGAGACCTGCCTATATAACCAGCAGCCAGACCTTCCTTCAACACCGCAGTGTTGACCAAGTTTGGTTAGCGAACCTGAGGCTCTGTTACTGCTAGTATCTTTGTCTCTAAAGAGAAACCCTGTTCTAACCTGCCTCTGTCTTCTCGCTCCTAGGAAACCTGTCTCTCGTGTGAAGCTCTGGATGAGCTTAGCCTGTTACCTGCTTGCCTGCCCTAGAGAGCCAAACCTGAAGATCTCACTCTGGAATCCACCTGCTGCTCTTTAGGAAAGAGCTAATCCCTCAAACCAGGGTCTGTCACTAGAAAGTCAGAAGCTAGACGCTGCTGCTGCTGAGCACTCAGCTGAACCAACAGTCTCTGGACCCAACCGGTTCCCTCTCTCAGAGAAGAAAGCCTGGACCTTGCCAAGGTATTTTCAGAAACATCAGTAAACTCAACAACTCATCTGTTAACCTGGCTAATCAAACTATCCGTCTCTGCAGACGCCTGAGAATCCTGCCCGGACCTGTTTCCAGAATCAGTTCATGTTAACTTTGTGAAAACCTTTAATAAACTCTGTTGAACTTTTATCAGTCTCCAAGTGGTGTTCTGCATGTGGGTTTAATTCCTAAACCAACCATGACAGGGACAAGGCAAGAAAAAGTAACTCTGCCAATGCTTTGAAATGAATGCACTTTGCTTATTAAAAAGGCCAAAGCAGAATTATTTTTGTCCATGACGACTGAAAACCTCAATGATCAACTGAAATTCTGGAAAGTGATCAAATCTCTGTCTGTTAATAAAAATCACAGACTCTTCCAACATTTGTACTTTAAGACTCAGTCCCAGTTTATGATAGAACTAAAATCTTGAATTGTTTTAACCAGCATTTTTTATTGCCTGGTTCTCTATTTGATTCAAAAGAGACAACTACCAGGAATATTTGTGCAGAATCTCTTATGTTTTGTGGACAGCCTTTTAATTTTGCTCCTTTTACTTGCAGCAAAGTACATAAAGCTTTAAGAACCTTAGACCACAGAAAGCCCCCCTGGACCTGACTTGATCAAGCCTTACTTCCTAAAACTGGCAGCTGATTTCATAGCAGAGCTACTATCCATTCTTTTTAATCTTTCAATTGAAAACAAGGACATTCCATCTATTTGGAAATCTGCATTTTTCCTTTCTTTATTAAAAGGAGGTTATCCATCAGTTCCTACCAATTATAGGCCAATTTCAAATGTATGTCTTTTATCTAAAATTCTGGAGTCTCTTGTTTGTGATCAATTGAACGAGTTCCTCCATTCAAATGAAATCCTTTCTAAATAACAATCAGCTTTCAGAAAAAAAAACAAAGCACTATTACTGCTACTATGAAGGTGATAAATGATATAACTGTAGCACTTGATAAAAAATAGTACTGTACTTCACTCTTTATTGATCTTTCAAAAGCTTTTGACAACGTAGACCATGCTATTTTATAATGCATGGTACTTCTTATTGGCCTGTCAGAGCATGTGGTTGCTTGGTTTTCAAATTATCAAGAAAACCAGTCCCAGTGTGTACAATTTGAGGGGCTTTGTTCTGAATTTGTTACTATTCACAAGGGTGTGCCATAAGGATCTGTTTTGGGCCCCCCTCATATTTATCTTGTAGATCAGCAATGTTGAGCAAAATTTATCTGATGCTAATATGCATTTTTATGCTGATGCAGTGTATTCTCATTCTTAGTTCGTATGAAATCGTACGAAAAGTTATGCACCGTAATTTCGTACGTTTTAGACATTTTTTTCATCGCAATTCGTCGTATTTTTATGTCTTGCCTCGAGACAAGAAATCCTTGCCCATGGGCATCTTACGCACCATTAAATAACATAGACTTTAACATACAATTAACCATAACCCTGACCCTAACCCTAACCCAAAGATAAAAAACAGCAAACAACCTAGTTAGAGACCTGAAAAAGTGATTATTGCACTGTTTTTCCCAGTTTTACGTCCGTCCGCGGATCTGCTTTTTTCGTCTGTCTGGCTGCGCATGCGCACTGATCTGTATTTTCAAGGAAAAACATCTAAATAGTACGAAATACTGTGCATAACTTTTCGTACGATTTCATACGAACTGATAATGAGAATATGTTAGCTGATGATACCATTATTTATTGCTTTTGGTCATCTCTTGAACAGGCTATTCATTCCCTACAGAAAGCCATTGTTGCTGTACAGTATTCATTTATTAATCTTAAATTATTTCTTAATGCTGACAAAAACAAAGTTAATGTTGTTTTCAAATCATAAGAAGGTGCCTCAAACCCTGCCAGTAGTGTCCACTCTGGAGGGGAATGTCATTGAGGTGGTACATGAACATAAATACCTTGGAATTGTAATTGATGACTCCCTCACCTTCAAACTTGTTAAGAAATTCTTCTACTTTCGTAATAAGACATGTTTGTAATGAGCCATGGTTTATTACATGTCTCAACAGGAGGAATGGTATCACAGCTACACTTATTATGCAACCTGTGGATTCAGTTTATATTAAGCTCTGCCAGGGGAGGTGATTAAAAGTCTGATAATAGGATGGACTCAGACATTTGGAGTGTGGTTACATCTGAAATTCAGTGAAGAAAGAGAGGTAAACCAAACCAAGTAGATGAGTTGAAATTTGAGTCAAAATGAACTTCTTAAAGTGATCCAGCTGCTGTTTTATGTTCACAGTTATGTCAATTATTATCTTTTTATTTGATATGTGCAGACGCAAGTCTCTGACACCCCCAACATATTTATCATAGTCTCCAAATAGAGGCATGGGGACATCTAATGGTGGTGTACTACTGATAATAATGTAGACATGATCGACCATGTCTGTTATAATGTTCAAAGGCTGGCAATTGTACACAAAGTGATTTAGAAGCCTGATTCCTGATCAGCTGGCTGAGACCTCCTTTATGGCTTTCCAGAACATGATTGTTATTGATATGCTGTAAGCAGAGAAAGCTGAGTAGAACCAGACTGTTGGTCAGTTGTAGGAGGAGCTGAGTCAGACCAAGGCTGCTGCTCACCTCCAAGCCCAGGTGTAAGAGACAGGACACAGAGCCACCCAGGTGGAGCAGCAGCTCTCAGAACGAGGCATAGAGGCCAGGGAAGTGCTGTACCTGCATAGGGAGGCTAAGGAGCTGAGGGTTCTGACCTGTGACCAGGAATCGCAAGTGGCCCAGAGCCAGAGGAAAGCTCTGTAGAACCAGGCTGAGCTAGCCAGCCTGGAGACAGTGCTGGCTCTGTTGCACCTACAGGAGAATCCGGCGGTGCATGCTGCCCCCAGTGGACAATTCAGTATCTGCACATCTGTAGACAGGTGGAGGCTACCAGGAGCTGATGTGGGTTCTGCAGGTGAAAGAGGCGGAACGGCTCAAACAGACAAGCCTGAGTGAATGGCTTCAGAAGCCCCTGAGCCGAGCCCAGGAAGAGGTTTTCTCCTAACCCATAAAAAACTATATGCACCACCTTTCATCAAACTCGAAACCACGCCCACATTCCAAAGTGACAGCCGGAAGTCCCGCCTTAATTAAACCGGAAGTCCCGCCTTAATTAATATAAAATTAATATTAAATTAATATTAAATTGATATAAAATTAATATTAAATTGATATAAAATTGATATAAAATTAATATAAAATTAATATAAAAAAAAAATTTGAATTAAAAAAATAATTAAAAAATTAATAAAAAATATAATAAAAAAATTTATAAAAATGCATATAAAAATTAAATATGTTATTTTAATAACGGTTATGATGATTAAATGATTATTTTTTAATTACTTGTATTGATTTCTTATATAATCACTGTAAGCACTCCGTTTCAATCTCTGGCTGCCTGCAGCAGCTTGAGCAGCTGTGTGATGAGTGTGAGTGACACTCACACTGCAGCGAGGGGGGTTGGCTGCGACCCCCTCACTCTGCCTTACTATGTGGCCCTTTGCCTCATAGGATTCTGTAAGAATATATATATATATATATATATATATATATATATATATATCTTTATACACAATAAATAATGATGTACATGTATATGTATCGGTCTATTAAAAGAAAAATAAAATAAAATAAAATTAAAAAAAAAAAAAAAATGTCTAATTTTGTTCATTCATACGGTTTAAGCGTCCCACATGCGCAGTAGAGACTTCAATAACGTCACAAGCCGTCTTGCTCCTTGTTTACTTCCGTAAAAATGGAGGGAAGGTTTAGATCGCATCTAGCTGTCTTTCCCAAACTTAAATACACAATCTTTTTTAAGATGGTTAGAAAAAAAAAAATAAAATGCTCTCCCACCTTATCATCCATCATGGTTGTTGTGTTTCTAGCCGATTCTGTGCTCGCTCAGACGCAGGTTGCAGTGGAAAAGATCTGGGTCACTCTAGGCTGCTGTCCTTTCTCCAGTAAGAATAGGTGACTTACTGACGGCTGTCCAGAGCATTCTATACAAAGTGGGAGACTCTTTGTGAATCACTGTCCTTCCTAAGGGTCACATGATGTGATAGGTCACACCATGAGGAGATCACACCACGCCACACGGTTTAAGCGTCACCTGATGAAAAAAATTATTAAAAAATGTATAAAAATGCATATAAAAAATTAACTATGTTATTTTAATAACGGTTATGATGATTAAATGATTATTTTTAATTACTTGTATTGATTTCTTATATAATCACTGTAAGCACTCCGTTTCAATCTCTGCCTGCCTGCAGCTTGAGCAGCTGTGTGATGAGTGTGAGTGACACTCACACTGCAGCGAGGGGGGTTGGGGGATGGCTGCGACCCCCTCACTCTGCCTTACTATGTGGCCCTTTGCCTCATAGGATTCTGTAAGAATATATATATATATATATATATATATATATATATATATATATATATATATATCTTTATACACAATAAATAATGATGTACATGTATATGTATCGGTCTATTAAAAGAAAAAAAAATAAAATAAAATAAAATAAAAATTAAAAAAAAATGTCTAATTTTGTTCATTCATACGGTTTAAGCGTCCCACATGCGCAGTAGAGACTTCAATAACGTCACAAGCCCTCTTGCTCCTTGTTTACTTCCGTAAAAATGGAGGGAAGGTTTAGATCGCATCTAGCTGTCTTTCCCAAACTTAAATACACAATCGTTTTTAAGATGGTTAGAAAAAAAAAAATAAATAAAATGCTCTCCCACCTCATCATCCATCATGATTGTTGTGTTTCTAGCCGATTCTGTGCTCGCTCAGACGCAGGTTGCAGTGGAAAAGATCTGGGTCACTCTAGCCTGCTGTCCTTTCTCCAGTAAGAATAGGTGACTTACTGACGGCTGTCCAGAGCATTCTATACAAAGTGGGAGACTCTTTGTGAATCACTGTCCTTCCTAAGGGTCTCCTCATGTGATAGGTCACACCATGAGGAGCTCACACCATGCCACATGGTTTAAGAGTCACCTGATGTGAATGGTTAATTAATCCATCAGGTGTTTGGACCTTGGGAGGGGGGTGAAAAATACACCACTTAGAAAAAAGAGGAGAGACTCTTTGTGAATCACTGTCCTTCCTAAGGGTCACATGATGTGATAGGTCACACCATGAGGAGATCACACCACGCCACACGGTTTAAGCGTCACCTGATGAAAAAAATTATTAAAAAATGTATAAAAATGCATATAAAAAATTAACTATGTTATTTTAATAACGGTTATGATGATTAAATGATTATTTTTAATTATTTGTATTGATTTCTTATATAATCACTGTTAGCACTCCGTTTCAATGAGCAGCTGTGTGAGTGTGAGTGACACAGTCACACGGCAGCCATCCCCCAACTCCTATATAAATTTAAAAGTCGCGGTATCTGTCTTTGGTAACTCCTGATTCGATCAGCTGATAAGGTGGAGCTACAGCTTCACAAGGCGATAGATGGAGCTGTAGAAAGTGCATTTAAGAACACTTCTCCCACCCTTTGACTCATCTGCATCCAGGACCTTTAGGTAAGCCTGCTAATGCCTTCACATCCTTCTACGCCTGTTGTATCAGCTGAAATGCATAACCCTGGGTCTGAGGTGTGTCAGGACGTCGACACATTATCCCATAGTAAGTTAAGTACTAGCTAACTGTATTTATAAGCTACAGCATTTTAGCAATGTTTAATATACTGTGAGATACTGAGTTGACGTTCTTAAAGATCCTTTACAGTCATGTGTTAGTTAAGATGACTTGTAACCTAATGATAAATGCAGCGTATTGAATTGTCTCTGTTTTAACACCACAGACTTTCATTGAGTAATGTCATTGAGCATAAAGTTTGTTTTAAGTTGAGGTATAAGTTTTTTTTTTTTTGTCAGAAATAAGAACTTGTTCTCAATGTAATAAACCCTATTGGTGGGATTATATGATCTATCTCAGGATAATGACAATATATATTTTATTTTACTTCCTAGAACCCTCTGAAATCAATTTGGATGACTTCCTAACGGATTATGGTAGGATATATTTAAAGCTCTTATTCAATTTTATTTCAATATATTGTAAAATACTATTAAATTGTTTCTAACCATTTTTTCTACTTTTTTATTTTTTATATTCTTAAATCCTTATTAAATCTTGTAGGTTTAATAGATTCTCAATATGGACAGCCCGCTCCTCATTATAACCCAAGAATCTTACCCGGCCTTCTCCCTGGTATTCTGCCTCGGGTGAACCCCGACCGTAGGGGGGATCAGGAGCAGGACTTGAAGGGAGACCAGGAGCAGGACCAGGAGCAGGACCAGAAGCAGGACGTGAAGCCCTGCTTCAAACTTGGTCAGAAACGTTCAACAAACAGGCTGACTCTTTCCAAAGTCAAAAAGAGTTTACTTCCTGAATTTCAACTATCCGTTGAAAAAACATCTACCCCAAAGAAAGAACGACAGGGCATCAACCATCATGGCGCATCTGTAATAATAATTTCACCCGATACTCTGCCACGAGCGCTGACCGTCTCCCGCTCTGAAACAACAGCGGTAGCACACGCTGAAGCTGGCCCACCAGACCACCCACTTCCTATCACTGAAGCTGGAATCAGCACATCAGAGAGGGAAAACCCACTACCCGGTAAGTTAGTCATAAGTATGCCTTTTAACCCTAATATTCTGAAATTAATACCGATTGTATTTCATGATTTAGAGGTTTAACTTCTCTCTCTCTCTGTTTTTTTTTCTTTCTATCTGTTCATTTACAGTACCCTCGGCCCCAAGGAGTGCAAGACTCCCCATTAAGAAGAAGAAGAGACCGACCTTTAATAAACTAGGATCAATGGTACGAGACCTCCAGCAAAGCATTACCAGGATTGCTTCTAAGGTGGAGACCGCTCGACGCATGATAACAGGTAGATTTTCAAATTTCATTCAGTTTTTTTTCTATTTATTTATTTTATTTCTATTTATTTATTTTATTTTATTTATTTTTTTCCTTTTTTACAATTAGTTTGTGATATAATAAATGAATGTGATTTTTTTTTTTTTTTTTTTTTTTTTTTTTTTTACTAATTATAAATGGCAAAAACCTAATTGGGATTTTTCTTCCGTATTACAGAAACTTCATCAACGGTAGAACGGATACCGACCTGTGGACCGCGTCGATCCGGAGGCTACAGATCAAAATCCAGGGTGCTTCTGAGAACCTGCCACATCCTGATGGATGAACTGTTCAACAACTAAGTAATTTGTGACTTTTGTAAAATATGGATAAACAGCAAATGAGAGTTGCTTTGAATGTAATAGTACAGGCTGTTAATGACCTTAAGAATATACCTGTTCAGCATGAATCCGAATTTGTCAATATATACCAACCACCCCCTGTAAGAGAAGAACAAATAAACGCAGATAGGAATCTGGAGCATTTACTTTCATTAGAACAAGCGATCCAAGAATTAAACGTTTCTGTCCCTCATCCGGTGTTGCAAGAAAATGAGTCCTTAACCCCGCCTAATCCTACAGAGGGTCAGTTTCAGCAGCAAGGAGGGCATATCAATCAGGGGGTTATAGAAAACGTTGAAAGTAATCAAAGTGATTCTTCCAGTAATGTTCTGCAAAATCCCACATCCAGCCTACCTCAACAGCCGAACCTGACTCCTTCTTCCTCCACCGCCCCCATACCTGGCCGAATGGTTCAGCCCGACATGAGTCGGGATCAGCAGGTGGTAGACACCCCTGAACAGACTCAGGTAACCGATGCACCCCATGTTGAACGTGAGCATTTTAATGTTACAGAGATAAGACGTCCTTTCAATGTGATTGCTGCATGCCCCCGTGACATTCCAAATCTCGCAGAATTCTATACACAGGTACATAACATACTCGTCGAGCTTGCTAACTCTGCTAGACAATCAGCAGCTCGTAACGATATTGTGCAGTTAGAATTAAGCGGGGAGGGATTCTCTCGTCATACGATTGTTCAAGTAAATGATGAACCTGATTCAATTCAGGCGGGGTTTCAGGAATTTTTAGACGAGCTTGTACAGTCCAACGCAGAGCTCCCACCAAATAGCAACTTAGAACTAATTCTTCAGGTTGTGAGAAACCCTACAGGTGGTGCAAAGCGTAAAGCTGTGTTGAAGAAAAATGATTATTTTTAGTTTTTAATACAGGTAATCTTATGGCATGTGTAAAAGGTATGTTGAGCACTCTCATTTTGAACATATTTCTTAATTTTGAACAAGTTTGTGAAGATAACCTTTCCTTGAACCAAAGGACTGAATTTAAGTTTGTTCCTGAGAATTTATGGCAGGAAAGAGGCCCCCGCATTCCAACAGCTATTCTGTGAGGTCTTATCTTATGTTTTCTTCAGCCAGATGTTTGCCGTAAATTAGGGGAAGCTCTAAGTTTCTCTGTGTGTCCAAGATAGCTCCTGGTTGGAGGAGCAAAAGCCAGCCTTATTTGAATAAATTAAATACAAGAGGATAAAGCTTTCTACATAGAAGTAACAAATCAGATTTGCTCTTGCAACTCTCCAAAGATGTCTTTGTACGTCTTTGCTTTCTTTCCTTCTCTCCATTTATGTCAGGTAATTGAATGTATGTCTCCGTTCTTCTGCAGTTTCTGGTCTAAGTTTGTGCATTGTCTTATTTCTAAGTTTGTGCATTGTCTTATATTGGATTAAACTATGTAATTCTGTGATGTCAACACGCATTGCTGGTTTTCCTTGGGGCCACACGCAGCTCGCCGAGATGAACCTGGGAAAGGAAGAGAGAAGCCAACCTTTTTCCAAAGTTAACTATTTTAGAATATTTTCTTCCTTAACAATTGGGGGCTCGTGCCAGTTCTGGAATCTCGGTGGGCGGCTGTTTGGCACTGATTGATCCGTTTCGGCCCGACGCTTCGGTGTGGTAAGACAATATTTGATTATTTTTTATTTTTTAGTTGTCTGAAGCGCTGTTTCGTTGGACCGTGGCTGATTTGCTGTGTGCGGCCTCACAGAATTTAGAAGCTGCAGAGCTAGATAGAATCCCTCCTAAAAGAGTCGGTTGTTTAAGGATTTGAATAAATACACATTACAGGGAACTTTGGCTAGTTCAAACAGAGCCTTTACGTTAACTCTGATTTTAAGCTGGGTTTTGTTGTTATATTCTTTTTACCCTGAGGATCAATGCCTGGGCCTCTAAAAAAAGTATTTTGGAAATTTGTGTATTGGGTAGCTTTGGCTTGTATCAGCCGGAGATTTCGACTCATCTCCAGTGGACTTATAATTAATTGTTTGGGTTAATTGGACCGAGTTGTATCACTCATGGAAAAAGGACTAATAGGTCGGATCACCTTTCTCTGGCACTCTGAATCGAGTTGCTAGTAGTATAAAGGACCGAGAATACTTAATATAGCAGGTTGAATCACCTTAAAGGACTGATAGCAGGTTGAATCACCTTAAAGGACTGAGAAGTTGAAATGAGAATAAAAGGGATTTGTAAAAGTGAAGTTGGAAAATGAAAAGATGCGTCATACATTCTTTTAGCCGGCACCTGACATTTTCTTTTCTTTTCTGTCTTTTCTTGACTGAACTACGACATTGTCTGTGTTTCTGTGTTTTGTATGTTTCTTTGTGTTTGTGTGCGTGCTTGGCTGCGGGTTGATCTATGGCTGTGTGTCTGTCTTCCTCCGTTATATGTTCCACCACGCGCTGCTGTCTATTTGTCTGTCTGTGTCTGAATTGTGCTGAGATTGTGCGGAAGTGATTTGTGTTTCAAGATTGTGTTATGAAATATTTTCAAATGTTTTTGCTGGATGTTGTATTACTAATTTTCTGTTAAAATGTGCTTCTGTGGGACAGAGGTTTCTCCGTTTTGGTTAAAAGTTTTGTTTCACAGCAGGGGGATTGATTGACCCCCCCCATTTGCATTTTGGGAGTGCTTCAGTTCTGTTAGCACTGATATTTCCAGCTCACTCTTTCAGGATTCTTGGATTTTGATGTGAATTTCTTTTAGAATGTGTTTTGTGTTGAAATGAAAAGTACAAAATAACAGATTTACAGATGTTTTTACTTTCTCAGCGGGAGAAATGTGTGGCATCAGTTCCAGGCTGGAGCACTGGAATGATCCAATTTTTTTTTTTTTATAATATTGTAACATTGACAATCACTTCAATTTCTAGGTTTCCTGACACAGGATGGAACACCCTCACTGTGTGGGACAAGAGAACAAAAACGAGAACATATGGATGTTTTTCTGCTTGACAGTGTTTTCTACACTGTTAATGTAGGACATGTTGAAACACTAATGAATGACTTTGTTTCTTGTAGGACGATCTTCGTGTGCAGCCCATTTTGCATATTACATGACCACATGAACGGTTTTTGGGTTTTCCTACAGGGGGTCTAGGTAGCCATTTAATAACAGTGGGCTATCATGAAATACGGTTGTGTGTATAATATGGAGTTTTTAAAACAGGTTCACTCAAAAATGAACAATATTAGAACTATTGGATAATTCTTTTTCTTCAACCATGGTGTTATAATAATTGTGTTTAAGACTTTCACAGGACGAATTTTGGTTTGAAATCTGGGGTAACATCCTGCATCTTTCTTATAATGGGGTGTTGATGAGTCTGCTTGAGTGTGAATAAGTGTGAATGTGTAGGCAGATGGCCTTTGATGGGTTTTAGGAAGCTCTATTTGAATATGACGTCACTTTAGTGAGTAGCTGTGTGATATTTTTCTTATTTTAAACTATTTAGGGACAGTAAAGGTTTTGTTTCATAAATATACTTTTATTACTGCTTTACGGAAAATTTTAAGGTAAAGACGATTGCATATTTTGGTGTCACAATCTGGTTGAAGCTGAATCATCTGCTTGTGCAGTGGAATTAATATGAAACGGGAATTCAGCCTTGGCTTAAAGCAGATAAATGTCGTTATTAGGAAACTGTGTTATCCACTTTGACTAACAACGCTAACAAACTAACCTAAATTCTAACTAAATTAACTTGGTTTATATTTCATATGGGTAACTGATTGGACATGTTGAAATTTTAGCATAATGGGGGAAAGTTCTTCTATTTTTGTTTTCCGCCTCTAAATTGTTTTTCTTTTGGAAATAAGAAAAACACAGGGGGATGTTATAAAGATAAGATATTACAGATGGAACTTTGAAATTTACATCATCTCAGTCTAGTTTGAATACTAGATGGAAGATTGGAGAAATCGTGGAACATCTTATAATATTTTGGTTTTTCAGCTAATTATTATATAACAATGACATAGATTCCAAATTGTTTTCAAAATGATAATTTTATTATATCAACAGGGGGAGAAGTAGACCCTAATTCCTGGTAAATTTTTGGATATGGTTAATTGTAAATTAGTTAATCAATAATTTTGATTTTTTTCATTCAACAATAGTGAATTATGGATTTTTTTTAATGTAGAGTCATATGGCGTTCCTGCTTGACTAAAATATGGTATATGTGATATAGAAGCTTCTACTAAATTAGATTTGATCATCTAAAATTGAACGGTTTCAAATAACATCTATGCCATGTTTATTTACATTTAAAATTGTTGATAGATTTCTGAATCACTGCTGACTTTGATTATATACAGTTGGGTGTAAATTGTTAATTTTGAGGAAAATTTTGGTTAAAACTGCTATGAAATTCAAATAAAATATAAATAATTTCTGAAATTTTAAAATAGGACTTTGTCTTACAGCGTGGGACAATGATAAGGATGTTTGGTATTTAGTAGAATAATATGAGATTTATAATTATTTGACAAAGTGCAATTCCATCACAACCTTTAATGAGTTTGTGAGGTTGTGATTTTAAAATTTTTAGTTGATATTTGGCACAAGCAGAGTGAATGTCATCGAGGTATTGACGTTTATTGATTTTGAACAGTAAGTGTCAGTATTTTCTTAATTCTGGCACATCTGATCGTAGACTATTTTAACACATTTCTATGTTAATTCTTTTTGCAGTTCAGGATTTGGGGCGGTTGGCCGTTAGTGCTATAACAACAACAAATCTAGAGCCACACGGGAGGATGCATCACAAGATAAATTTTATTTATAATAGTGAAAGTAACAAAATGTGGCATATATAAGTTTTGATTTTTTAATTACTTTGTATTATTTTTTTTTCTCTGGCAGTTCTCCTTCCTTCTGACTTGATGGCAATCTTGGGGAAAGGGTCTTTTAAGCTCAGAGATCATGGGACGATGTATTTGAAGGGATCTTCTTGATTACCACATCAGGCCGCTGTTGTTGCTGAACAAAGATGCTGAACTGTGCCCATCTTCTGCTGGACTGCTGTATGAAAGCCAAAAGCTGTTGAACGATTACGAAGGTCAGCGAAGACGAACTGTTCTCCTGTTGTCACGTGAGGGCAAAGTGCTGCTCACAGGACCTGGCAACAGATGTCTCCTTTGAGTGTTGCTTTTCATACCTGGCTGAAAACAAAAGGGACTCAGGCGTTATCTGTGGGAGTCTTCTATGGCTGGGAATCAGCAGTGAGTCGGGACCACAAAGATCATAGCCTTTTGTCCAAACCCAGACGGGGGTTTCAGTGGATGACTGATCTGCTGGTTTCTACGTCCTGCTCTGACCAAAGTTCATCAAAGAGGGACTGTATCCAGATGCTTCTGCACTGCGGGAATGACTGCTACTCTGGGCAACTTCTGATTCAGCAGATAAAGAATCGGGCATGGCAAGTCGCTCAGCGGTGGTCCTGTTGTGTGTTCTCATGTTTGATCCTGGATTCTCACCTCTGATCATGTGACCTGGGCGCCAAAGCCCACTCCTGGGGTTCCCTTCAGTCTGCAGGTTGGAGACGAAATGGGTGCCAACTAAACTTGGTAGTGGTGAATAAGTTCTTTTTAAATTTTTGTAGTGTGTGATGCCAGTGTTCTCTTCTTACTTTAGTTATAGCACTGATGCGCCCTGTTGTCCTTCACGTCCTGAACCCCTGCAGTGTAATGCTAAGTGTTGAGGACACCCCATCTCCTGGGGTCAGAGGTTTTACAATGCAGTTTGAGGGTTGGTGTGCACCAATTGTTACGACACTGCATTCCTCGGAAATGCATTAACTTCCTCCATGATTCACTCTATTTGTCTCACAAAATGCTAATGTGTCTTTTTTCCCTTCCTGCCTGAAAAGAATGGGCAGGGACTAACTATTGCAATTACATATTTTTTCTTAACCATAGCTGAATTGCATTGTGTGTTACGCTTCATCTACTAAGGAAGATGATCTAAATTTTATTTACATAGTACAGTGGCTACCATTCAGTAAAACTAAATTTAAATTTAAATGGAATTTAACATTAAGGTGTTAAAGTGAATTGATGGGTGTCTATGCAGCTTATTGAGCTAATGACACCAAGTTCTGTGTTGATTTCATAAATTTGATCAAACATTAAATTCTTTGATTGAGGTGTGCAGATTGTAACAGCATCTGGGACACCATGTTTGAATTGCATCCAACTGTGTTACATGAGGCTAAAGTTAGTAGTGATAGCGGATTTCATCTCAATGAGTTGTATAGGATTTTTATTGTATTCTATGACAGAACATTTGTTCTGTTATAGAAACAGGGGGACATGAATGGAATTGATCTAATAAGCAAATTTTTAGTTTGGATCTCTCTTTACTTTTCGGAAAAAGAGGTTATTGAAGTTAAATCAAAATACATTAAATGTTTTACGGTGTATTAGAAGCATTAAATATGAGCTAACTATTTGGATATGAAATAAGTAAAATTTATAAATTGAATATACTAAACTAAATATTACCTATCAAAAAAATTTACATAAAATAGTGTTTCTTAAACTAAGGAAGGTGATCATTGGATTGTTGCATCTCTATTCATATGATTTAAAATAAGTTGTTTAACTAAGACATCCAGGAAGGTCTAAACTAAAGATTTACATCATTTAATAAATTTAGCTGTATCGAATCTCTCTCCAAAACTGAAAAGGCATTGATAATTGATAAACAATATAAAAAGGGTAATACATTATTCAATTAAATATTGTATAAATAGGTTTTCAAAAGAATAAATGGATCAAAGGTAAAAATTGTTGAAATTTTTGGGATTTCAAACTATGATTGGAATAAAGTAGGTCATTTTTGATATTTAGTGACAAGGTTAGCTACAGTCATGTAAAACAGGCTGATCATTCTTTAAGGTTTTAAAAAATAGAAAATATGATGATTGAAATTAAATTGGTCTAAATTGGAGATTTACAAATTAACAATTATGGAACTGCTTCTAAAATACAGTTAAGTTTTGGGTTCAACATGATAGGAAACATTTATTTCTCATGTAGGCCTTATATAAAAAGAGGGTCAAAGGATTGATAAAATGCAGCTCTAAAGAAGCAGATTTATAATACAAAAGGAAGACAGCAAAGCTGTCATAAAGTGTTGGATCAATCATTAACCAATCAACAGGGTTCTCTCCATATGAGCTCCAGACAGGATGGATGTTTCCAGGACCTGCTACCCGCATTCCAGGATGGAAAGGTGAGCTTGCACATTTATCTCATAAAGATTTCTTCAATGAGTTACAGGTCCTGGCAGCGGAATTTACAAAATACCAGACGACACAGGAACGTCCAGGCTCGACTGGGTGCGCCTGAAGGTCATCAAAAGAAAATGGTCTGAACCTCGCTTCACCGGACCATACCGAGTCGTGGAGAGGACATTTCATGCTGTCCGTCTGCAAAGGAAAAGGAGACACCGGGTTCCATTGGAGTCAGTGCACAGCAGCAGGGGAGCCACAACGCACGCTACAAGGCATACAGGAGAATCTACAGTCTCAACCTGCGGTCGAGGAGTGTCTGCAGGCCCATCCCAGCGCGGAGGAGGATCTGCAGTTCCAGGCAGAAGTGTAGCAGGGATTCCTGCCAAGACCACTTCATTTTCCTGAATTACAAGGCTTAAAAGGCCCGGACAGGCACAATAATCCTGTTCCGATGTCCTTCCATTGAGAAAAGGAGATTGCACCCTCTCCTTAAACTCACTGTTATATTGGCACAATACTCCAATTTTCAGTGAGCAACGGACACTCAGGTGGAAACCTGAGGTTTACAACCGAGGAGGAACACGTGAAGGATCAGGCTACAAGATCATCATTAACTTATCTTCTCTTTATTGCGTGTTTTCGTTTTTTGCGACCTCTTAAAGAACATTCGTTTCTTTTTGCGCGTATTTTTGGATCGTTTCCTGACGAAGAATTCATATTCATTTTTGGAGGACTATCGAAGGAGCATAGAGACAAACTCTAAGTTCTTACTATTGAATTGTGAAAAAAAAAAAAAAAGGGTTTTTTGTAATTTTTATGTGTTTATGATGTATTTTCTTTTTTTGATGTTATTGTTTTGTATTGACAAATTGTAATTTTTGTGGCGAGTATTGTCTTTTAAGTTTCTTGGGCATTTTTTAGTAATTTCGAGATATCTTACTCTGGTTTTCTAATTTTATACTTGGGCTGATATTTCTATTGTGTTTTTTTCTTCTATTGACATAACTGAGTTTTATGATTTTTCATATTTGATAAGTGAAATGTATTTTCAGTTTTAGTTTTTACTGGTTAAAATTTTGTGGTTCATCAGGTGAGTATTAAATTGTTGGATAGCCCAAGATACATTTGATAAGTTCAGATAATGGAGTTCAGCTTCAGACACATGACCTGGCAGTGGAGCTAGGAGGTTCTGTTTAAAACAGGGGCTGTTATATAATTAGGCTAATGTTTTAGTTTTTTTAATATACTAAATGGTTTTTTGGTTCCTCTATTAGAAGGCTTAATTTATTTGTGAGGTCTGTGTGTCTCAGACCTCATAAGAGGGACTGTTGAAGAAAAATGATTAT
This sequence comes from Cyprinodon diabolis, assembly GCA_030533445.1. Taxonomy (NCBI): domain Eukaryota; kingdom Metazoa; phylum Chordata; class Actinopteri; order Cyprinodontiformes; family Cyprinodontidae; genus Cyprinodon; species Cyprinodon diabolis. Next base: position 41,805,404 of record CM060075.1, on the reverse strand, counting down.
TTTTAGTTTTTAATACAGGTAATCTTATGGCATGTGTAAAAGGTATGTTGAGCACTCTCATTTTGAACATATTTCTTAATTTTGAACAAGTTTGTGAAGATAACCTTTCCTTGAACCAAAGGACTGAATTTAAGTTTGTTCCTGAGAATTTATGGCAGGAAAGAGGCCCCCGCATTCCAACAGCTATTCTGTGAGGTCTTATCTTATGTTTTCTTCAGCCAGATGTTTGCCGTAAATTAGGGGAAGCTCTAAGTTTCTCTGTGTGTCCAAGATAGCTCCTGGTTGGAGGAGCAAAAGCCAGCCTTATTTGAATAAATTAAATACAAGAGGATAAAGCTTTCTACATAGAAGTAACAAATCAGATTTGCTCTTGCAACTCTCCAAAGATGTCTTTGTACGTCTTTGCTTTCTTTCCTTCTCTCCATTTATGTCAGGTAATTGAATGTATGTCTCCGTTCTTCTGCAGTTTCTGGTCTAAGTTTGTGCATTGTCTTATTTCTAAGTTTGTGCATTGTCTTATTTCTAAGTTTGTGCATTGTCTTATTTCTAAGTTTGTGCATTGTCTTATATTGGATTAAACTATGTAATTCTGTGATGTCAACACGCATTGCTGGTTTTCCTTGGGGCCACACGCAGCTCGCCGAGATGAACCTGGGAAAGGAAGAGAGAAGCCAACCTTTTTCCAAAGTTAACTATTTTAGAATATTTTCTTCCTTAACAGCTGTAAAAACATTAGACTGCGAGCTGATTCATAAAAAGAAACGTCATTTGTATATCATTGACAATTGTTCTAATCGGCTATGTTTCTCAATCAGTCTAGCACATGTATTTAACCCGTCTTTTACAGACGCAGAAGCCACGCATCAAGCTAGAGAGTGGCAGCTTATGGCAGGTTTGACTGAGCAAACCCCCGTGACTTTCAGCGATGTGCAAAAATTTGAAAAGATAGTGAATAGGAAAATTGTGGTATTCTATAAAAGCGATGGGGAAGCACTGCTTTGTAAATTCGAGACAGACTTTCCAGATCGCTCAAATCCTCTTTTTCTGTTCTTATTCAAAAATCATTATTATGGGGTAAAAAACCTGCTGGGTTTAACCGGCTCCAAGTACATCTGCAGTTACTGCTTTACCGGTTACGAAAACATCAACACACATAACTGCGGGGGTCATTGTTCCGTATGCCACGATCCAGGCTGTACTCTCCAAGAGTCCCGCTCTGTACGCTGCGCAGATTGTAACCGGATCTGTCGTAATCCATTCTGCTTTGTTAAACACAGAGAGCCCAGAGAGAAACCTAAACTCGGGAAGCTTTTAAGTAATTGCCAAACAACAAAATACTGTCCTGCGTGTAAAAAACTACATTATGTATCGGCAGGAGGAGAGAGCCGGGGTCACGTCTGTGTATCAAAATGCACCGTCTGTCATGAGAAAGTGCCTGGTAGCATTGATGTAACGTTAAACGAACATCAGTGCTACATTCAACCTAGTCTTACTGATGGAGAGCTCACTGATAAACGATTTTGAATGTTTCATCGATCAGAGCGGGGTGCACATCCCATTTCTTGTCTGTACCAAAACATGGAAAGGTCATCTCTGGCACGCTTACGGACTGAATTGCGTCCGTAAATTTCTGCTTCAGTTCAGAAAACCCCGGTATAGGGGTTACACATTTATCGCTCATAACGCCCGGGGTTATGACTCTTACTTGATTCTCAGGGTGATGGTGGAAATGGGTATTAAACCGCACCTCATCACCCAGGGGAGCAAAATCCTCTGTTTCACAGAACCAGATTACGCTCTGAAATTCATTGACAGCCTTTCATTTCTTGCTATGAAACTGAGTCAAATGCCGAAAGCTTTAGGCTTCACAGATCACAGTAAAGGTTTTTTTCCCCATTTGTTCTCCTCTGAGAACAATTTAAAATATGTTGGCCCGCTCCCTGCCCCCAGCTTCTACGCATTCGAACACATGAACCCTGCAGAGCAGGAACGGTTTAACGTCTGGTACAGCCAGGCGTGCGAGCGATCCTTTGACTTTCAGAAAGAAGCTCTTTATTATTGTCAAAATGATGTTGAGATTCTTTTCATGGGCTGTGTGAAATTCAGGGAAGAGTTCTTTAAAGAGACGAACGTGGATCCTTTAAAATGCATCACAATCGCCGCAGCCTGCATGAAGGTTTTCACATCCAATTTCCTTCCTGCAAATACTCTAGCCATACCCTCACCGGTGGACTACAGGCGTCAGTGTAAGACATTTTCAGACGCGTCCATTCAATGGCTAGAATGGTTAGCTCATGATAGGGGAATAGAGATTCAGCATGCGTTAAACAGAGGGGAAAAGAAAATTGGCCCTTATTATGTGGATGGGTACGCAGAAGTGGACGGGGTCAAAACTGTGTTTGAGTTCAACGGGTGTTTTTTTCACGGCTGTCCCACCTGCTTTCTACCCGACCGCACCTGTCCTCTCAGGGGTGTTTGCTTTGAAGCAATCCACTCAGCCACCATCGAGAGACCCAGCATATTACAATCAGTTTACAGCGTGCGATTAGAGGTTGTATGGGAGCACGAATGGGTCCAGCTGAAGGCGTCGCGCTTAGGCGTCAAAAGTTTTCTGGAAGGTTTTAACGCCCCAGAACCACTCTCACCGCGTGAAGCTTTATACGGTGGCAGGACATCAGCTCTCAGACTCAGGTACAGTGCAGGAGAAGAGGAAGCTGTGCATTATGTTGATTTTACTTCTCTGTACCCGTACGTGAATTCCAACTTCCCCTACCCCCTAGGTCATCCCAAGATCATTTGCCGGGATTTTGATGATCCCCGCAACTACTACGGGTTCATTAAAGCTACGGTGTATCCTCCCCGCGGTCTTTTTTTTCCTGTTTTACCTTACAGGACATCTGCGGGTAAACTGGTGTTCACTCTCTGCCGTGCATGTGCTGAAATTAACCACCAGGCAGGTTCCTGCACCCACTCTGATGAGGAGAGAGCGCTGAGGGGAGTATGGGTCAGTGTCGAGCTTTGTAAAGCGTTAGAACACGGTTACCGTGTTGCGAAAATCACTGAGGTTTGGCATTTTGAGAAAAAAAGCAGTTCAATTTTTGAACCGTATATTCACAAATTTCTCAAAGGTAAACAGGAAGCTTCAGGCTTCCCTGCTGAAGCAACGGATGAGGAGAGCCGCTTAAAGTATGTAGCAGACTACAAACTTAATCAGGGCATCCAGCTGAACGTGGACAACATCGAGGTGAATCCTGCTAAAAGACAGATGGCTAAACTATGTCTGAACAGTTTTTGGGGGAAATTTGCACAAAGAAATGACCTGCTTCAAACTACCATCGTGTGCAAGGCTGAGGAGTTTTTTGACTTTTTGTTCTCAGGTAAATACACAGTCAGCTACTTTCACTTTCTAACCGATAAAATGTGTATGGTTCAGTGGAAATACAACAAGCGCTGCATCTCTCCACCCAACAAGGTAAATAATGTGTTTATCGCAGCGTTCACCACAGCATACGCTCGTCTGAAACTGTACACCTGTCTCGAACAACTTCAGCATCGAGTTTTGTACATAGATACCGACAGCCTCATTTATGTGGTTAAACCGGGTGAGACTCCCTTGGAGCTGGGCAATTATCTGGGTGATTTAACGGATGAGCTGGGAGGTGACACGATTCAGGAATTTGCATCAACAGGACCCAAAAGCTACGCGTATCAGACCAGAAACCGGAAAAAGGTTGTGATGCGCGTCACTCAAACTCAGGAATGTAGTGAGAGGGTGAATTTTGATAGTGTGAAAGACCTGGTGGAAGGTTATTTGCAAGGTTCTACAGGGGTCGTTTTAGAAGCTCCACAACGTACCATCAGGCGAGATAAAAGAAGCTTTCAGCTAAAAAATGCCACATTTCAGAAAAAGTTCCGTGTGGTGTATGACAAGCGAAGGCTTTTTCCAGACGGAACAACTCTGCCGTTTGGTTACTAAGTGTTAACTGAAAAAATGTCTCTCTCCTCTGAAACACAGGAGATTGAATTTGACCCAAGATTCAGAACACCCTTTTCATGTATGATTGTAGGCCCTAGTGGATGTGGGAAATCTTTCTTTGTAAAAAATGTTTTGCAGAAATGTATCCATGTCATGGATGTTGTACCAGAAAATATTGTATGGATCTATACTTCTTTTCAAAGTCTGTATGCTGAATTGCAAAAAATGAATAAAAATATTAAATTCATCGAGGGGTTACCTCATTCTTTTGATGATGAAAATCTGTTTCCTCGCGACCAAAATCATTTGGTCATTTTGGACGATGTCATTTTCCAGGCCTCGGAGCATCCAGAAGTGGTCAAGATTTTTACACAATACAGACATCATAGAAATATGAGCGTGATGATGTTGACTCAGAACGTGTTTCACCAAGGGAAGTACAGTCGTACCATCAGCTTGAACAGTAATTATATGGTGTTATTTAAGAACCCCAGAGATAAATTGCAGCTGAATATATTAGCCCGCCAAATATTTCCATCAGAGAAGACTTTCTTTATGGAGAGTTTTGAAGACGCTGCCAGAGAGCCTCACGGCTATTTAATCGTTGATCTGACTCCGACTTGCCCAGATCGTTTCAGACTGAGATCGGGTATGCTCCCCGGTCAGTGGCCTGTTGTGTATCTACCTAAGCCTAATTAATTAATTCATCATGTCAGCCCGCATAAAAAGGAACGCTCCCTTATTCAGAGCTCTGTATCACGCTACTCCACAGAAACGCAAAGACATTCTCGCTAACTGCTCACCCGACTTTCTTAAAGCCTTGTGTGAGATAGCTCTGAATATCTTAAAGGGTAACGTTAAAATATCTCCTTCTCAACATAAAAAATTGCAAAGGCAGAAAAAGATCATTAGGCTGCTGGCTGATAAAAGAACAGGGTTAAAACGCAAGCAGTTGGCTCTGAAAAATCAGACGGGTGGCTTTATTCTCCCCCTGCTCAGCGTTGTAGCGCCTTTAATTGGAGAGCTAGTGGGTGGTCTTATCAGGAGATGAGAAAATGTCTCTTAGGACGGCTCAAAAGATGTATCTCGTTTCACCGCATCAATTTAAACGTTTGACCCCGTCAGAGACTTCTATCAGACAGACGGTTGAAGAGGATTTGGATTCCAAAATGAGAGAAATACTGAATGAACCGGGACTGAGTTCTTATGAAAAAATAAAAAAATACGACGCTCTGCTGCAGAGGTATCTGGTTCTGATGAAGCAAGGTCAGCAGGAGGAACCCCGAGTCACACTAACACTGCAACATCAGCCCATGCCTGAAAATAATGTAGGTGAGGCAAACTCTGGTTCTACACCGTCTACTGCTGGACTGGATGAAACGGCGAGTGAAGTTCTAAAAGCCCTGCCTAACAGAGATTCCAAAAACGCAAAATACATTTTGAAAAAGTTATCCGAAAGAGGTGAGAGCTGGACACCCAAAGGCGAATTTGTCTATCGGGATCGTGTGATGGGAGGGTCTCATATACTCGATCTGCTGAAAAATCTTTTGCTCCCGTTTAAGAGGAAGACGCAGACCCCAGATCCTGTTGGGTGGACCCCTTTCCTGACGGCCTTAAAGGAACTAAACATCCCAGTTTCCTCAGTCAGCAATCCACATGCACGTCAACAATACAGACGTTTGACAGAAACGGCTGTATTGGAGGAGGAGGAGAAGAATGGAGATAAGCCTCTCGCGAGAAGGAAAAAAAAAAAAAAGATCCTTTCACCAAAATTTCTAGGGTTAGAGTATGAGGATGAACGTAACGGACAGGACTCAAATTTAGATAAACAGAGAAGCGGAAGAGTTAAAAACCCTGAATGGCTGAAATATTCACCCTGAAAGTCTATGTAATAAAAAACTTGATAAAAGAATTTGGAATAAAGATATCTTTATTGTTTCAAATTATTCATGCGTACAGTGTTTTTTTTTATCTTACAGTTTGTAGCAATCTTTAAACATTTGTAAAGAACACGTTCCATGATTAAATGAGCACGAGGCCCTCTTTTTGATACATCGCTGATATTTCTTCACAAAATCAAATACCATAACATCATTGTTATAAACATCATCGCCGTAGGTCGCCAATATTTCATGCACCGATAGCCCGCACGCTTTATGACACAGATAATAAACACAGTGATGACCGCACACGAGAGACAGAGTATTTTGAAGTTGACGATTATGATACAATATTTTTGAGGATCTGTCTTTCAGAAATGACACGATGCTTGAGGGATAGAAATCAAAATCTGGAGGGAATCCGTAAGAGTCGAAAAAGGTGGCTTGATTATTTTCTTCCAAAGTCAGAGCTAGCCAGTGTTCTCCAGGCATATGTGAAGGATGAGTGTTCACGATGAAATAGGCGGGTCCTCTGTACGTGCGTTTGAGTAACGGGAGGTGATCCGACGCCCAAACCCCATAAAATAAGTCCCCCAACAGGTGATGCATCAGGCTCTCTAGCTCGTGGTTATTCATGTTTTTAATAAAAATCCACCAAGACCTGCCTTTTTGAATCGATTTCCAATATTGAGTCGTAACACGCGTACACAATCAGAGTGGTTGTATGAGGTAACGGGACCCTGAATCTCATTTCCAGTCTCAAATTACCATTAGATACTGGTGACAGCGCGTCAGCATCCTCGCCCGGATTGAGATTAAAGACAAACAGAGAGTAACCGTTGTTGAATTCCTCGCGAGCGATGCTCAGAGGAAGGTCTTTTAAATGACGACCTGTAGCGGTGAACATGTTATAATATTCCCTGACTGAGATACCGTTGTTGAATTGGGGTTGAAACGCCTTGGCTGGGAGCTGTCTGCCATCTTTACAGAGCGCCATATATTCGACATCCATATGCCTAAAGTTGAAAGGTGACAGATCTCTTCTTCCTGTAAAAGCTTCATGGTGAACCATTCCTAAAACGAGATATTTCGGTATGGCTCCCAAAAAGAGGTTCTCCTGAGTACATATCCTAGAATTTTCAGGGATAGAATATGTTTTCACATTCACGCGTGAAAGCGGGTAGAGGGCATTTCCTCTCATCAAAGCTGAGGCATGCCCGAGCCGGATGGCCGGGGATACCATAACTTTTTTCATAAAGAGAGAAGCGCCAAGAATTTTCAATCGAAAGGTTGAATCACGAGCTCCCATGAGAGAGAACGCGTCGCTGGCCCTGATTAATTTAACCCTCATATCTACAGAATTCAAGAGCAGTCTTTCACAGAAAAAAATATCTGCGTGAAGCGGGCCCATCAGATGCAGCTCTCTGGAATTAGTTGTGAAAGAGGCTCTCTGATTCAGTCCTCTGTTCGGACCATTATTCACAACAATCGAGTCTATAGCTCCCGCTGTGTCTTTGTAAAAGAGACCTGCGCTGAATTGACTCTTTAAAGTGTCTTCCGAATAGTTTAGAAGAGTTTTAATCATTGCTCTGTACGGGTGAGTGGCGCTCGACTGTGATATTAATCTGTCTCCCAGAATAACATCGCATTGACTGAACATCGTATTCAACGGGTAATTCAACAGTCCGACAGCCGCGTCGTCTGCCAGGTTGCTTCCATCCGCGTTCGTGATCTTCACACGGACGTGCAGTAAAGTGTCGTTCAAATCCAGGTATTTTTCTCCATCTCCGGGAATAAAAAACTCGATAGGGCCGGTGTCTGTAATCGCTGATACGGGTAATATTTCTGTGTAGACCTTATCTTCGATAGATAGTTGAGTCATGGGTGCTGAAAATAAATCCAGTTCCGCTAGGGTGCATTCTGATGATTTCTGATGTAAAAGAGCCATGATTGAATTTTTATTGAAAAATAATAATAATTCAGCTAAATATATCTTTGCTCGCTGCAGACTTCCTCCCTCTGGCTTTGCTTCTCCTAACTGATTTCTTCTTTTTACGTGACGCGAGTATTTGTGAACGCCAAACACGTTGCCCCGGAGGTCTCTTTCTAGCTCTTCTTGATAGAACCATAACTCCTGACCCCTCTTGGTTATTCACACCCTGATGCGAGCCTGATATTTTCGTCATAGCTTTACCTATGACATCCGAGGCGATGTTTGTGGCAGCCTTTTTCAGATGAGGTTTAACAATTGCAAAGCCGGATTTAACTAAAGGTGACACAAAACGAAATAACCTGGAAAACAGAGACCCTATCCCCCGACCGTACATAACGGGGGCACCATAAAAACCAGGTAATGCACCCCCTACTTGATTCTGGTAATAGGAGACAAAACGGTGCGGGTCATCTCTCAGATTTATCTGACTCATGTTTTCTCCTTTTTTTACTACTTTTTTTTTTTCTTCCCGACTTTTAGCATGAAGCAACGTGGCAGGTGTGGCCGGTTGCACAGCTATGAATGATTCCAACCGCAATCACACGTTTTTATATATTCTGTTTCATCTGAAGGCTCGTTGTGAGGTCACAGGTCTGAAATGCAGTTTCACGATGCACTTTCCGTAAGCATCCCCCACCATCTGCGGGGCAACAACGTCGCTGTAAAAATAGAGGTGGTAGAAACCGGCCTTAAAGTCTATAGGATGCGGGGCATGCCCGTGGTCAAATTTAATCCATTTTCCTGGTTCCATGCCGAACATGTAGGCTAGTGGAGCGTGAAAACGTAGATGGTACTGAGCTCCGGCCTGGTAGGTGAGTAGGTTTGCGAGCCGATTAACCCTGAAATAAATGTCTGAATCTATCTTTCTCAGATGGGCTTCAATCTCTGTTATAAGCTGTTTCAAATTATTGTAGTATCCGTTTCCAATCTTTACGCGTTGGATATTTTCCTCTTCTGCTTTCCGCCATTCAAAGTAGGCTTCTTCCGCAGGGACGTTATGCCACGTGTGTGGATAAGAAACCTCCGTCAAAGCCACTTGCCATTGACCTTGTAAATTAATATGCTCGGCTAAATCCACGCGGAAACTCGATATGTTATTATCCTTAAACACATTGAGACTAGCGTTGGAGGGTAGCGTCAGATAAAATCCCTCATCCTCAGTTATGCGATCCATGTTGCATTGTCAGCCATCGGTGAGCAGCGCTCTCTTTTATACATCTCGCAGGTCATCGGCTCTCACCCAGCTGTTGAATTTCTCCGGCCAATTTTTCCAACGTACTAAGACCTGTTGGACTCCCCGCACTTTGCGCTTCTTTAATATCTCACCCACTTGATACATTTTGTTTTTTGACATTTTTACTTTTTGAAGCTCCTCTGCGTAAAAAGAACCTCGAACCTGCTCTCCGTCTAAATCTTCCAGTTGGAATACCGGAGGAGATCGCTGTACCGTTTCTGTAACTTTAAAGATTTCATCCGTGAAGCTCTGTTCATATTTCTTATCAAACACTCCACGCACCTTGGAGATTCTGACGTGGTCACCTTGCTTAAATGTTATCTTGCGTTTTGTGCATCGTTTAGAATTAGTCCCGTAAAGGTCCTGAAACACCTGAAAAGCATTATCGGCGGTTACCTCCATAGGTGTCATTTTAATGCTTGAATGAATGCTATTGTTGTAACTTTGGACTAGGTCTTGAAGCACATCTAGATATCGGAGAGTGTTGTTTGCGGTGAAATACCTCCACATTCGTGATTTTAAGATTCGGTTAAACCTCTCAACCACCGAAGCTTTTATTTCACTAGCCGTGGAGAAATGTTCAATACCGTTTTTGTCCATCAGAGCTTTGAATGATTTGTTAAAAAATTCTTTACCGTCATCAGTCTGAAGTTTCTTCGGAATCTGACTCTCTTCTAAAACGGAATGAAAAGCTTTTACAACATCGGAAGCAGTTTTCCTTTTTAAAACCCTGACATAGGCTCTTTTGGAAAATACGTCGATGACGGTTAATAAATAATTGTAGCCATCATTTTTTTCGGATAAGCTCTGCATATCACAAAGATCTGCTTGGAACTGCTTTAAAGGCCTGGTGACAAACACTCTATTTCTCGGAAATGTTATTCTTGCCGGTTTATGCAAAGAATAAGCATCCTGTTGTGATAAAAAGTCCTGCACCTTTTCAACCGGTATCCTCTTCCCCATTTCACATTCCACAGCTTTGTGCAGCCTATTTACTCCACCAAAACTCCCTAGGTGGGCAGGCATGTAATATACACGTTTCATTAATTTCTTTTCAGCCATACCTTCCCGCACACACGTAGTGATGCTTAATGAAAGAAAGGATGAATACGATAGGATTTTATATATTTTTTTATTTTTATTAATATAGTTAGAAAAGTAAAACACTGACATGAAAATACATTCATTATTTCATAAGCTAATGTAGAAACTACTCATTTAATAGATAAAAGACACGAAAATACAATCATTATATCATAAGCTAATGTAGAAACTACTCATTTAATAGATAAAAGACATGAAAAAGAAAATGACTGAAGAAAAATATGCATGCTCTTATATATCAATACCCCCGCCAGTACTGCGCGGCGGCTTCAAGCTGATTTTTTATGTCGGGGCCTTGTTCATCCAGCTGATCCTGTAGATCATTGAGGGGGTCGGACACCTGGTTGACCAACGTCAATTCATACAGATAAGCTTGTGCTACAGCACTGACCATGCTACTGTCTTGATGGATGTTGCGAGCGGCTAAAAACTGTTGAATGGCATCAATGAACCTTGCATTGTAAAGTACTTGCATTACATGAGAATAATTGCTTTCAAAGTACCTATCCTCAAGCTCGTATGCACACTGATGCTCTCTCACACTCGGACGGTTATGGGAACATCCGTAGCATGAGTCACGAATATACTTGTTGATCGCAGCGCTCAGCAGATAATGCACTACAGTTTTCACAGCTTTGATGAAGCCGAACCGTATCCAGCCGTCGTATTCATCCTGTCCGGTCTCACCCTCTCCTTGGCTCGTTGGAACCTGCGAATCAAGGGGTTGAGAAAAGTCCGGGAAGGGAGGATCTCCTTGGCCGGGGGGAAGTTGTGAGTCCTCGGATTGGGAAGGCTCCGGGGAGGGTGGAAACTGTGAATCTTCGTCCTGGATCACCGGGTTAGGTGGGAAGGGAAACTTGCCATCTTTGCAGTCCTTAGCCCGTAATACAAAACGCTCAGGGCTGAGTTTCATACCGGGGGGGCAAGACCAGTCGGATATGCGTTTCATCGCTGCGGCGTACAAATCCTCACTCCCGCTGTCGCTTTGGGAAGAGGAATCAAGAGCCGGCTGGGGTGATGGTGAAGGAGGGTGGTACGGTCCCGGGAAGAATTTGTCGCTGTCCGGGGACCCGTGCTGCGGCGATGTTGAAGCGGTTGAAGAAGGCGATGGTGGAGCAGGAGAGCTTTCCACAACGCAGGACGACGTACCGCAGCCCACGTCCTTCCTCATGGTTTCAGATGCTGGAAGTCTGTTCAACGAAGTTGCACGGAGTACTGATCAGCCCGCTTGGTTGCTCGTCTTATACTGGGTAGGGAGTGGTTAATGTTGAAGGGGCGGTATCGGCTGTTGTGAGGGGGTGGGTCTACAAAGCAAGCGCTTTCTTGACTCCCAGAATGTCTTTCCAGTTGCGACACTCGCGAAACAGCGTAGAAATTCGATCCGCTATTCCTGACATCTTATCAAGCCATGCATCAAATGGAATGGCTAACAGTGTCCTGAACACGCCGCACTCAGTATTATAATACTCAAGCATAAAAATAATTGATTCATCTTGAGCCTTTCTGAGACTTGCGCGAAAAAACCATCGGCCGGTAACCCCCCTCTTTGACTGCCAAGTAGCTGAGAAGATCCTACTTCCTGATTCTATGTCAGTTTCGTGCAGGAGGGGTTGCTCCAGCTTGTTGCGCTTAGCATCGGGTGTATCCGTGATTCCGTCCTCTGCTCCTTGGCTAACAACAGGGCCTGCTACATTCAGGTCCTCGCGGTCTAGTCTACGGAGCATGATGAGTTTCAGAACAGCCCAGTCGTTTGATGATAAGACACCCATTGAGTGGATAGTCTGCAGCTTCTCAACTTCTTCACCCCGCTGATAGAGACACAGATCCCCAGTTTCGTACTTGAAAACATACCCCCATTTACCGCTGGCACCATAGGGTTCCAGAGACCATTCTTCTTGCAGAGCGTGGGTCGGAGGCATCTGAGCTCTGCATACAAAAAGTGTACCCTTGCGGGGGGTCTCCAGAGCACGCCAAAAATTGGTCTGATCGCTGAAGATCGTGACTGGTGTCTCAGAAATGATAGCGCGAAGCCTGTTTCTTACTGGAGCCATGTTGGAAAGGATTCAATGACTATGCAGGTTGGAGGAAGGGTCTTATACGTCAAGAGAAGCGGAAGTGGGGGATGGGCTGATGTGGGGGATGGGAAAGTGGGCGGAAGTGGGGGGATGGGCTGATGTGGGGGATGGGAAAGAAAAACATTTATATTAATTTTATATTAATTTTATATCAATTTTATATTAATTTTATATTAATTTTATATTAATTAAGGCGGGACTTCCGGTTTAATTAAGGCGGGACTTCCGGTTTAATTAAGGCGGGACTTCCGGCTGTCACTTTGGAATGTGGGCGTGGTTTCGAGTTTGATGAAAGGTGGTGCATATAGTTTTTTTCCCATAGTCATCCTAAACACATAAATTTACACTCTTTAAAAATCCCTTTCTCTCTCCAAGAAACTAAAACCCACCCCTTGAACAAAAGAGCTTTCTCACACACTTGAACAAAAGAAGGAAAACAATTCAATTCAGTTTATTTATATAGCGCCAAATTCACAACACATGTCATCTCAAGGCACTTTACAGTTCAACCAGATCATACAGTCAAATTGATACAAAGTTTTCGATCTAAGGAAAACCAGTTGATTGCATCGACTCATTGACTCAAATACAATCCCTCACACTAAGCATGCTTGTAGCGACAGTGGAGAGGAAAAACTCCCTTTTAACAGGAAGAAACCTCCAGCAGAACCAGACTCAGTGTGAGCGGCCATCTGCTGAGGCCGACTGGGGTTCAAGGAGACAGAAGCAGAGACACAAAAAGCAGCTGTAAAAAAACAACTAAATTCATAAAAGACATAAATTTAGCCAGATAAACATTTCAGACAACTTTTTTCCGTTCAGACCAGAAAAAGGATGTGAGAACCTTAAACACAGCAAGGACATGTTTATCTATATTTCCCCCTTGTCTACAGTAGGGAGGCATTTGCTTCTTTTCACGCCTGCTTCAACTTCCTACATCTCAGCATAAAGAATGGAACAATGTTACTTTTATTTGGCCAAGAACAGCAGTCTAATATCTCATTTCACACATCATAGATATGAAAGTCTTTTTTCTCTTTGGGTGTAAATGTATTTTATGGCATGATGAACTTCCAGCTGAAACTGATGTGAAGTAGCTGTTCAAGTGAAAATTTGAAGATGGTTAATACATGATAAACAGGGAGGGAATATTGAAGCTATTCTATTTCATTTTATCTTATCCTGTATTAACCTTATCTATTATAATTAGTAGACTCTTATCAAAGTATTGATTGCGGGTGCCAGGGAGTGTGTCATTGTTAGTTGTATATACAGAGCTCCTGGTTCCAATATGGTAATATTTAGAGAATGGTTTGCGGAGATGTTGCACAGGGAAAAATATGATTTATGTTTTTCTTTCATTTAAATGTTATTTTTGTGCTTTGCATGTTTGGAGGGGAAAATGTGATTTATGTTTTTCTTATTGATATTTTCTTCTTGCGCTTTGCATGTTTTGGTGTTTGTTTATATATTAGACTTTAGAATTTTTCCTGCATGATGGGTTGTTTTGGTTTTTGTTTTTCCCTTGTGACAATCCATGCGCACTGGACTGAAGTGGTTGTCTGGGGAGGCGGAGTGCATTAATTGCGCTGCGTAATTGCTGCGCTCAGGTGTGAGCAAGGGCTGATTAAAGCCGACATAAAAGGAATCCGAATGAAAGGAGGAAGCGAACTGAATCTGCAGGTGACTGAGACGGACGCGCTGCTGGGGGAGAGGCAGGCGGGATCCGCGCACCAGGCACATCACCGGGAGGTGCACAGACGGCCCAGCAAAGAGTATCAGGCGCCTGTAAGTAGCGCTTCCTCTCGCTTTGAGCATAAACGGGAACATATCTTCCGATGGGGTTTTGGCGCGTGGATGCTGGCGTTCTTTCTGCTTCTCTTTTAGAGAGAGAAGAGTCTGCAGAGGCTTCAGTATGTTCAAAACTCTGCAGCTAGGATACTGATGATAGTGTGGAAACATGAGCACATTACCCCCGTTCTCCATTCACTACACTGTCTTCCCATCCCCACCAGGATAGAATACAAGGTCTCCCTCCTCACCAACCCAGTCTCATGGGAAAATGTACCTCGACTACGTTTTGCAGTGTGGACCAACGTAGTCGAGGTACATTTTCCCATGAGACTGGGTTGTCCTCACACATCAATGCATCCATAGACATGCCCCTCCCCACCTCAAAGAACTTACCAAGCCACAGAATACGTCCCGCTCCTTTCGCTCCACTCACTCAAACCTGCTCCACATTCCCAGAACCAGACTCAGGACAATGGGAGATAAAGCATTTTGTGCTGCTGCCCCACATCTGTGGAATTCCCTCCCTGACACCTTGAGGGCACCTCAGTCTATTGAGTGTTTTAAAAACGGCCTTAAAACATTTCTTTTTAGCAAAACTTTTTGTCCCCCTTAGATGTTTCTTTTTTCTCTTTTAAAATAGCTTTTATTATTTTATTTTATATTTTTTATTTCATTTTATATATATTTTTTTAGTTCTATGCATTTCTTTTTCAATGCTTTTTTCAATGCTTTTTTGTAGCACTTTTGGTGAAAAGTGCAGAATAAATTAAATGAATATTATTATTCTTTTAGCTGGATCGGTCTGGAAAGGGGTGTGGCACGCCAGAGAGTGGAACAGTGCTGGAGCGCCGCAGAGTAAGCTATGGATCAGTCAGAGGGCGCGCTGCAGACAGATCGCCCGCACCAGGAGCAGCATAACAAGCGGAGCCCAACTTCCAGCCTCGGATTTCTGAATTTTGAGGAAAACTCTTGAATTTTAGGTTTTATCAGGAAAAGAAAAGGACTGTTTTATCATGCCGCTTTTGCGGTGGCTTTTTGTATAAATAAAAGACTTGAACTTGAGTGCGTCACGGTTTGGGTCTTTGAGTTGCTTGCTCCCCCTTGTGTCAACGACTGAGTGTGGGGCCATACTGGCCACACAAACACACACTTACTTCACAGAAGGCCTTCTTCATCTGTGGGGACTTTAATATTGATCTAATAATCTTAAATCAAATAATAATAATTCTACTAAAGAGTTCATTTATACTATGTAGACCCAGCAGGATCACACGTAATAGTGCCACATTATTAGATAATATATTTTCTAATATCTTAGATAACAATACATTAAGTGGATTAATAGTTCAGCATATTAGTGATCCTCTTCCAGTCTTTGTTTTCTGCATGAAAAATAAGGATAAAAGTAATCCACAGTATAAGGAGTAAGAACCGAAGAATCACTCAAATCTTTTAAAGAGGACTTATTGAAACATAACTGGGAGTCTGATTTGCAAGAACTTAATGTCGATATAGCATATGATAATTTTATGAATAACTTTAAAGTATTATATATACAAACTGTCCATTAATGTTTTTAAAGGCAACAATTTAAAAGCTCCATGGATCACAAAGGGTTTGCAAAATGCCTTGCAAAAAAAGAATAAACTATATGGAGATTTCATAACGCATAGATCTTTAGAGGTAGAGAATAAATATAAGAATAAATTAACTGTTTCATGAATAGCTGAACAGGATTATTACAGTAAATTATTAGATAGAAATAAGAAAAATGTCAAAGGATTCGTAATGCATTGAATAATTTTATCAAGAAAAACTTAGGAAAAATGAAATTTCTCCAGTTTTTGTAAATGATAATACTTGTAAGGACATTAATGACGTTCATAATTTAGATAAATATTTTGTGAGTGTGGGACCCAAACTGGCAGAAAAAATCTCAGGTCCTACAACAACAGGAGCTCTGAATGAAACAATTTATCAGCAGAAATTCTTCAATGTTTCTCACTGCTGTAGGAGAAAGTAAAATTATAGATCTATTGTCAATAAATGTAATAAAAAGAGGTAAACTGACTGTGATGGCATTGATATGTAAGTAATTAGGAAGGTAATTTAGGAAATTATTTTGCTTCTGACTTACATCTGTAATCTGTCATTCCAGTAGGTAAAATTTGTAGAAAAGATGAAAATTGCCAAAGTTATTTCACTTTATAAATTAGGGAAGAGACACCATTTCACAAATTATAGACCTGTTTCTCTAATTAAAACGAGCTAGCGGCAGTTTAACAAAACATTAAAATGTTGAATAAACCTTAACTCTGAAGGATTCTGGCCTCTGATCCAAAAAGTCACCAACAGTATTAAAACAATCCTTCTCACATTGCAGGTGTATGATGGCCTGAGTGAAGTTTTTAAATAAACACAAATTTAGCACTCATGTAAATCAGAAGGAATGTGATAGGAAAAGTTTCTAAAGAAAACCAGTTGATTGCACTAACTCATTGACTTAAATGCAATCCCTCACACTAAGCATGCTTGTAGCGACAGTGGAGAGGAAAACTCCCATTTAACAGGAAGAAACCTCCTGCAGAAAGAGGCTCAGTGTGAGCGGCCATCTGCTGAGGCCGACTGGGGTTAAAGGAGACAGAAGCAGACATACAAAAGCCAAAGGTAAAAGGCGGCCCCATCCAGGAAACACAACAGCCAGACAGCCCCTATGTCCTCCAGAAGTCTAAGCCTATAGCAGCATAACTATAGATGTAGCTTAGGATAACCTGAACCACTCTATCAGCTTTATCAAAAAGGAAAGTTTTAAGCCTAGCCTTAAAAGTAGACAGGGTGTCTGCCTCATGGACTACAACTGGTAGTTGGTTCCACAGGAGAGGATCCTGATAATTAAAAGATCTGCTCCCATTCTGTTCTTAGAAACTTTAGGAACCACTAGTACACCTGCAGATTGAGGGCCGGATTTATCAAGGTCGAATTTTGCGTGTAGTAATTTGCGCTCGCAAACTGGAATTTTGCGCGAGGGGCTGAACCATGGTTTGCGGGTGATTTAACAAGAGCGATTGCGTAACTGGTGGCAGGTGCAAAACTGTTGGAGACACCCTATTTAAATGATGGTTTTGCGCGTTTTGTGGTTTGCGGCAAACTAGTTTGTAGTTTGTGACACCCCCACCCCCTCCAAAAAAAAAAAATATATATATATATATATACAAACTTTGGCAACCTTTATTCCCTAAGATGGTATGTGGCTGAATTTCTACTTCACTGCAGTAAAAAAAAACAAAAAAAAAACAGGTGTTTTGTATTGGCCTGTAGAAATATGCACATACCAAATGGCTCACAATGGGACTGTGGATAAGATGACAGCGCGTACGCATTCCCGCAGCATTGGCATGTTGCTCCACAGGCGCAGGGGGGAGGTCGGGGTTCTCCGATAGGGCATCAGGGCGACATGGCATTTAGAACGTCGGACAGCACTTCTGAAAAACGAGATTGGGAGATCCCAGGTGCAAAAAAGTGCAATGTTGCAAGGAGTTTTGTGATATCTGGTATTGCGTGGGTCCTCCTTGTGGCTGGCTCCAAATCCATTCGGAGTTCCCAAACAGCTCCAAACTGGCAATGCTGGATAAAAGATATGTTTTGATGATCGTTTCCTCGTTCATTCCAAAAATATTCACACGGAGTGAAAAAATGCGTTCTCTGCGTCTCTTTGCTTCATTTCGATGTCTCCTTCTTGCGACAATAACCGCTGCCATGTGTGCGCAATTACGCATACAGACCATTTGCACCTTCTTTTGAAACGTGTTAATACAGAGTCAGATATCGTTAGCAAAATTGCTTTCAGGTTTGATAAATCACTTTGCGAGTGCTAAATTAATATATTTACATGTTCTCCTCCCACAAGACGCACTTTTGCGTATAAACGCCCCATATTGCATATTCATTGCAGAAAAAGTACTAAATGGATAAGAGGCGCTATTTACCACGTTTTGTGGACTTCCTGATAGCAAAGAATTACAATAGTCCAGCCTTGAAGTAAGAAATGCATGGACTAGTTTCTCAGCATCACCCGTGGACAGGATATTTCTATTTTTCCAATATTCCGCAGATAAAAGAAGGAAATTGTAGAAACCTCTTTGATATGGGATTTAAAGTCCTAATCAAAAATAACACCAAGATTTTTTACTTCATTATCGAAGATGAGTTTAATCCAATCCAAATGAAGTTACTGGCTAATCAGCTTCTTTATTAGAGACTCTGGTTCAAAAACTATAACTTCTGTTTTGTCTGCATTTAGGAGCAGAAAGTTAAGAGTCATCCAGGTTCTTCTGTCTTCAAGACATGCCTGTAATCTATATATGCAGGGGTCTCAGCCCACGGGCCAACTGCAGCCCTTTGGGACAATAGTTTGTGGCCCCCGCCTTAATATGAAAGTTTAATGTTAGTGCAGCCTACGAGCTTGATATGATTGGCACTTTTCAGTGTTGTGTGCTGAGCTGAACAAACTTACCAATCATGGTGGAGTCTATTGCTCTCGGGGCGGGACATCTATTGGTCATTGTTAGTATGCGGCACAGCCTCATTTTCCATGCGGCTGCTCCCGCTTCACCATCCATTCTAGACCCGGAAGTTGCTCCTCAGTGTGACGTAATTAAGCCTGGGCGCCTAACTACTGCCAAATATGGTGATAGGCAATCAGAAAGGTTTGTCTGAGGAGCCCACGTGTGTGTGAATAAAACACAGACAGCTAGTAAGTTTAAGTCATTGTATTCAAATGTATATTTAGGAAGGTAGGCTACTCAATATTTATATTTTCCTATTGGTATAAATACAACAGGAAGAAGACAAAAATAAACCCTGATAACACCCATGATTTTTTGTTCTCTTCTTCAAGTCTGTTCTTTTTCTTTGCAGAGTGATTAATGTTTCATCAAGCAATAATCTGATTGTTTTTAGTCCATGATCCATCCAAGGCAATAGGTCTGAAAATTTGAAGTAGTTTGATTCACTTAAGTCCTGCCGCGAAGCTGCAGTGTTCCGGTAGCTTGCCATCATAGATTAAAATGGGGTGGAAAAAAAAACCCTGACCCAAATAATGTCATAAAAAATAGCATTTAAAGAGGGTTTAACTGCTATCCAAAAAAAGTAAACATTCATAATAAAAATAGCTATATTCCATATGTCATGGCTTTCAAATGTTTTAACCCACATGCAGATCACAATCAGGAGGAAGAAAAAGGTTTAAGATGTTTATTTAGGAACAGGCAATGAATGGAGAAAAGGCTTACAGAGACGCAGGGGCAGGACCAATCACACTGCTGATGAAGAAGAGCTGATTAGAGGAAGATCAGTTAGCTCAGAGAAAGATCCGAGGGGAATGGTTTAGACGGACAGATTCTGCAGAGCTCACTTCTATGATGGAACCTGTGACTGAGCGACAGGTGAGCAGGCAGATGGAGTGAGGCAGTCCGAGCAGCACCGTGGCACTGAGGCATACCACAATAGTTTAACACTCTGGCGTCCTCCAGCTGACAGAGCCGTGCCTTTATTAATGTCTCACCAAGGAGCCACCAAACGAACCACAGGTGCGCACCACGCCCACCTGTCAAACTGAAATCACCTGTGAGAGAGGGAGAGAAGAGAGCAGACACCGCTTGCAGAAAACTGCACAGCACTGCCAGCAGAATCCTGACACCATATAATATCTCTCAGGAATTATTGAAATTAAATTCAAGTTGATCACATTATTGTTACAGATCCCAATAAAGTTATAGATCAAGTTAAGTTACAGATTCAGTAAAGTCAAATATCAAAGAAGAGTGCACTTTCAAGTTCTATCCAAGTTTAATTGAAATTAAAAGCCAATTAAACTTTTGTTGCACAACCAATTCCAGAGTTTTATTGTTTGTTCACAAAATCAATGAAAAGAAACTAAAAGTATCCTTAAACGAAAAATTTACAAAAATCAAAGGGCTTTTTTAATACTTGGAGGACATATCTTCAATTCGGCTACAAAATTAACAAAAAGAGAATGATCTTTATGTCTATAGTACAAGACCATTTGAAAATAAAAATAATGACATCTGTTAACATTGAAATGTTTTTTAAACAACTTTTCTTGTGTAAAACCAGATGCGGCCCAGCCTCACCCAGACTCTATGTCCAGCGGCCCCTGGGTAAATTGAGTTTGAGAACCCTGATATAATGGGTTAGCTTCATCTGTACTTACTGTACTATCTGTACTATATAGCTGGGTATCATCAACATAACTGTGGAAATTAATCTATAATATACAGTATATATATATATATATATATATATATATATATATATAATGATTTTTACGACTTTTTTAATTGTTTCTTTGTAATTCAGTAAGTTTCCAGGTTCCTGGTGTGTATATGCATGCGTCAGATAATGAACTCAAGCCTACATTACCGTGTTAACATGCTTTTCAATCCTTCCTGCACATTCTTTTCAAACTAAACTTTGCTTTAACCTGTTGTGTGCTTGGAAAAATATAAATTGTAATGTTAGAAATCTAAAAAAAATTTAACACCTTTAAGCTCTGTTACATTTAAATGCACCACCCCAATGTCTAAGAGAAAAAAAATTTATAAACTTTTTTTTAATGTATGACCTGCATTACTATATAGAAGACTGCCATATGATAGAAATATTTACACTGTGCGCATAAAATTATTATTATTATTTTCCTAATCCCTGACTGATCATTTTTTAATCTAGCGTGTATTATAGTATAGATTAAATTCATCATCCAGCTGCTGCTCTGCAGAATTCTCTCCGCAAGAGCTGAATCACGGCATCTAGCGGAAAATCACGCAGCTTTTTCAAATCACGCGAGAATGTGTATGAAACAACAAAGATGGTGCCGGCAACGCTTGTGGGTCGTTTTCAGCGAATGTCGGTGATTTTAAAGTAATTTGGAGTGATAAATAATTTTTTTTTGCGAACTTTTTTTGTACTCTTCCGACAATAAAAACGACTTGCCCCGGGCGATCAGGCAATGATTCGAGCCCTGAAATATATATATATATATATATATATATATATATATATATATATATATATATATATATATATATATATATATCAAACATTAAACGAATATCAATTTACCGAGCAATTGTCATGCAAATACACAATGAACATATCAATATCAACATTTACAGAAACTGCACATCAAATACAGAGAAACTCATATCTTTTCCACAAAGGTAGATGATAAAATTATTTGGCTTAAGTCTCTTTTTCCTTTTATAAACTGTGTAGAGTTTTCACAATATTTCATAAGAAATGTATTCAAAATGAAGAATTGGAAAAAGAAAGAAAATTTTGTGAAATGCCCATTATCTTTATTTAATAAAAGAAAGAACATATTTAGAAATGGAGAGTTAAAAAAATCAGAAAACAATCAAATAGGCATTTATTGTAAAATAAATAAATACAATTTTATGAATGTATTGCAATAATAAGTGGTGGAGTAATAATGCCATTGGTGGCCTAGAAGTTAGAGAAGAGCAAACGATGCAAGTACACAATTCCATCCCCAATCTCCACATCCCCTTTTGATTCCTTTGTACAGCTCTTAGACATCTGGTAGTTCCACAGGTAGCTGCTGGCGGCACCATGTTAAATGCAGAGATCAAATTATTGATTTCCTAAAACAAGTCTCTCTATAAAGTCTCTAAATTTTAAAAAAGGTATGTGCATACCATGGCTTTTAAACATTATTTACAATAAATCTTTTGTCTATTTTAAAAAAGAACTTTTTGAATCATGATACATGTGTCGGTCTTATTTCCTGAGATCTGAGGATGGCCTAAAATGTAAAATACATATATGCTAGTTACAAAATCAAAATTAATTCATTTCATAGATTAACATAGGACCTCTATGTACAGTATTTTTTTTTTCAATTTTATTTTTTTCCCTGGGAATTTGTTTTAATCAGGAATTTATAACAAACAGGTTTTATATTAAGAGCTCATTAAAAAGTGAAAATATAGAACTGTTGCTAAAAACTAAATATTGTTAAAAAAGCTAAAGTCTTATTAGTTCAATTTAACTCTGGAGTTTAGTGTTTATTGGCTTGAAGTCTATACTGCTTTGTTACTGATTCAAATATATTTTTTGTCCTTTTTTTGTTCTTTTTCTTTCTTTGTTATTCTTGCAAGCTGAATCTCTATTGGTTCCAGTGTGCTTTCTATGTTCAGTAGCTGTCTTTCCAAAGCTTTCTTTTCCTCATCAAGTTTCCACTGGGACTTTAACAGACCTTCTTTTCTCTCAAATAACTCCTCTTTGCAATCAGACGTATCTCCAGTTATATTTCTCTCCACCACCTGAAGTTCTTTGTTGTTTTTCTCCCTTTTAATCTCAACCTCTCTGAGATGTTGGCCTAGTTTTTCTTTCTGGTTATCCAGCTGTTTTTTTACTTCATTTAATGTGTCAAGTAACTCTTTTTTGTCATGTTTCAGATCTTCGGACATCTTTTGCAGCACATAGTTCTCATCTGTGATGGGGAAAAAAATACATAACCTTAAATTCAATGTGATGAAATATACAATAAAAGTAAGTAAATAATTGAGCAACTTGATTTAAATACCGGTAATATATTTTATTGCTTTAAACTGTACCAGCTATTCCTTATTTAATGATAAAATCTTTTCAATGACATATTTCCCTTTGATTTTTTTTATCATCTTTATTTTCAGTCATTGCTACTGAGTCGCTCAGTGGGTAGCACTGCTGCCTTGCAGCAAGAGGGATCTGAGTTCCATTCCTATCCCGGGATCTTTCTACATGGAGTTTGTGTGTTCTCCATGAGCATGTGTGTGTTCTCTCCGGATACTGCGGATTACTCCCACAGTCCAAAAAAATGACTGTTAGGTTTAAAACAAAAAGAAATTTTGCTTGGAACAGCTCTCTGGACAATTTCATCTTTTTTTAAAGTGCAGCCTTGAAAAGTAGTAAAAAAATAAATATGTATATATATACATATATATATAAACAGTGATATAAACATATGAGTGTAAATTTACAGTTCTTACGTTTTTTTTTTCATCTCTACTGGACTGTGTGTGTGTGTATCAATTGATTTATTTAGATTTTTTGACAGCACAGCCTTTGTCTGGAGATCTTGACTCCTCTTTTCTGTAGATTTGGTGTGTATGATGAGTGAGTGAGTGAGTGAGTGAGTGAGTGAGTGAGTGAGTGAGTGAGTGAGTGAGTGAGTGAGTGAGATATGCTGTGAAGTTCTTATGAGATTGTTAAGTTCTGTTTTTGCAACCTATTTTTTGACACAATTGATAATTTCCTCGTTTGTTGAACTTACTGTTTATTCTCCACCTCTCCGCAAATAAAAAACAAAGACTGCGCATCTCTTGTGTTTGGCTTGGTAGATCTCGGCATGCAATCAAAAAAGGCTGGGCACCCCTGGTTTAGACCACCCTCAGTTCTAAGAAAATTGCTTGTTCCCTTTTTTTCTAAGGAACTAAGGAGGGCCTAAAATGTACACCACACATATTACCTCATCCTTATTCCTCAACAACTATTCTTTCTTTGACTACTTCATCTTTGAAATCAAACACCCCCTTTCATTTATGATTATCTGGCATGTATAATGTAACTGATTTTTTCAGTTTTAATCCTAGTACTGTATGTTGGACATTAATTTGTCGATTTTCCCTTTTGTCATTTCAGAATGATTCTTGCTTTAAACCATCATGTGAAAAGAATGATAGAGTAATAACACATAAACACATTTTATTGTACAGGATAACTATACTGTGAAAAATATAAAAAAACCAAAACAAAAACACTGACATTTTTAAAGAAAAAAATGTACTTACATATTGCAACAATTGCAACAACCAGGGAATACCATTTCCAATTTCTGTAGATGTCTGTTTAAGGAGAAAAGTTAAACTGTAAGGCTAGCACAAATAAAAAAATAAAAAACAGAACAATTAAAATGAAATGATAAGCTGAAACTAGTGCAGCTACACTTTCTCCCTTAACAAAGCAAACAAATTTCTTCATAATTCAGAAAAACATGAAATGTAACTTTTTTTTTTACATTAAATGATTCCCTATGATTTCTCATCCTCTCTTTTGCTTTCAGCTATTCAAGGTTCAATCTTAATTCTTTGAGTTGTTAGGTTTACCATTTAGCTTGTCCAGGAGTCTGTTTCATGAAGCAGGTTTGACAAATTCAGATTCAATTCTGCAATTCTAAACTGATCTAGCCTAAACTCAGGAACTCTGATTGTTCGGCTTCACAAAGCTTAATATCAATTAGTTCAATCAATTTTAACTAGGTCAACTCAGAGTTAAGCACATACGTAACAATTATAATAAGCCATTAACAGTGGAGCCCCAATACAGGGAGTCAACGTGACAACAGGCAACAAGAAGAGCCTATTTCACTGTTAGAATAATTGTATCTGTGTAGTGTTATCATGCATAAAGCTGTGTGCCATGTGCATGTGTTTATAGAAATCTTTTCTGAAGTATACTGTGATTTGTAGATTTGCTTTTGGGGAGGTTGTGGTTGATCTACGAGCAGCACTCGATCTGCTGAACTTTGGTGAACAGCTTCAACAGTTTAAACTTTGACTGAACCCTGAGATTTAGAGGACATGTTTATTCAGACTACAAGTCTGAATTCCTTATCTGTCCCCCCCGTGTAGTCTCAGATGGGACCAATGATTCCAATAAATAGCGATGGAGAACGCTGGGACTGCAGAGTGGGTTGAGATTTGTAAACTCTGCAGTCTCTTCCTACTCTCCTCGCAAGTAAACTAAATTAATTGTCTCTGTGCCTTCTTTCTATCCCTGCATGTATGTATAATGTTTTAGGTGCATAGACCTGACATTCACCCCTACTGGAACTAGAGCTTTTAATGCAGAAATGCAAAAAATAAACAATAAAAAAGGAGAATGAGTTTAAAAGACAGCAGTACAGCTAAAAAAAGAGACAAAGGTGGCTAAGGAGAAGATTGTTGCTTGAGTTAATGTATAAGTTTATACGAAGTGGGCTATGGTAGGCCATTTTTACATTTATCAATAGCACTCTGTTGTTCAATTTGTAGATCACTAAAATAAGATTCCTCCTGATCAAAATCACCCTCCTAGACCTGACTGTAATAATATATTTTTTAAATGATATTTCTGTAAGACCAAGATGGCGGCGCGAGTACATTGCGAGACTCACGGTCTCTCCAGATTCTGTAATTTTGTGGCGATTTTCTTGCTCATTTTGTGTCTTTTCGTGAAGAACGGTTGTGCCCTTACACCGTACAACCGCTATGAGCTTTTGGATATTGGTTTACGAATTTCTGACAGTCTTGTGGACAACCTTGAACCCCTTCCTGAGATAGCCAGAACACCCGAGGCTTCGCACTCCGCTCGGCCTGGCGGAAGTGCTCCCAAGCGGTGCCGAGATCGTAAACAAAGGCGGGGGAAGTGCAGAGGACTAAGAGCTAAGCTAAAGCTAACACCACACCGGCTCTCTTTACCGAGCATTTTCCTTGCCAACGTGCGGTTGCTGCTGAACAAAATGGAGGAGATTCGACTCAACATTACATACAGCAAGAGACTTTTGAACTGTAATGTCCTAATCTTCACGGAAACATGGTTAAACAGTGGAATACCAGACAATGCTATTGAGCTAGCGGGACGCCATACATTCCGGGCAGATAGAACATCAGATGGCTCCGGTAAGACCAGAGGTGGGGGACTGCATTACATTAACAAAGCGTGGTGCACAAACTCTGCTATTGTTGAGAGACATTGCTCAGCTAACCTGGAGTTTCTGATAGTTAAATGCAGACCGTTGTATCTGCCACAGGAGTTCACTTCCACCATTATCACTGCAGCCTACATTCCCCCGGACACTGATGCTAAACCTGCTATGAAAGAACTTCACACAGCACTCAGTAAACAACAGACCATTCACCCAGAAGCTGCGTTGATTGTCGCAGGTGACTTTAATCATTCAAATTTAAAGTCAGTGCTTCCAAAATTTCACCAGCATGTTCTCTGCCACACCAGAGGAAACAAAACTTTAGACCATGTTTACAAACATGGCTGGAGCCTACATTGCGACACCCCTCCCCCACATGGGACAGTCAGATCACCTTTCTTTGTTCCTAACCCCCAAATATGCACCCCTCATCAATCGTGTGAAGCCATCAGTGAAGACCATCAAGGTGTGGCCTGCGGAAGCAGATTCAACACTTCAGGAAATGTTTCTACACACAGACTGGAGTATGTTTGCTTCTGAAGCCACCAGTGGCTTTCACATGGACATTGACTGTTGCGCCTCCTCTGTACTGGATTATATTAATACCACTATTGACAATGTTACAACCCAGAAGCAGATCACCACATACCCAAATCAGAAACCATGGATGAACAGAAAGGTGCGACTCCTATTGAAGACACGCAACACTGCCTTCAGATCAGGAGATGCACAAGCCTATAGCACAGCCAGAGCAAATCTGAAAAGGGACATCAAGTACTGCTACAAGCTTATGATAGAGGGACACTTTTCCAATGCTGACTCCCGACGCATGTGGCATGGAATTAAGGCCATCAGTAACTATAAATCCACTCATCCCACCTCTGCAGCCACTGATGTCAATATCCTGAACAAGCTGAAGGACTTTTTTGCTCGCTTTGAAAGAGACAACAGTGAAACTACCACAAAGCTGAAATCTTCAGCCAACCATCCGCCAATCACACTCTCCTCCACAGATGTCTGCAATGCACTGAGAAGGATCAGCACACACAAGGCAGCTGGACCAGATATCATCCCTGGACGTGTACTCAGGGCATGTGCGGAGCAGCTCGCTGGGGTTTTTACAGATATTTTCAACCTGTCTCTTGCCCAAGCAGCTGTACCAACATGCTTCAAATGCACTTCCATTGTGCCAGTGGCAAAACACTCCATCCAGCCCAAGGTGCCTTAACGACTACAGCCCTGTAGCACTCACACCAATCATAATGAAGTGCTTTGAGTGGCTGGTCCTGGCATACCTGAAAGACTTGGTACCATCCACATTAAACTCACACCAGTTTCCATACCGCAGCAATAGGAGCACAAAGGATGCAGTTTCCAATGCAGTGCACTCTGTGCTCATACATCTGGACAATAAGAACGCATCGCATGCTGTTTGTTGACTTTAGCTCAGCATTCAACACTGTCATTCCGGCTAAGTTTTTACCCAAACTTCAAGACCTGGGCATCAACACCTCCATGTGCAACTGGATTCTGGACTTTCTGACCAACAGACCACAGAATGTCTGATCAGGCTCCAGCTGCTCCACTTCCATCACACTCAACACTGGTGTACCACAGGGCTGTGTGCTAAGCCTGTTTATCTACTCCCTCTTCACCCACGACTGCAAGCCTGTGTACGTGTCTAATTCCATCATCAAGTTTGCGGACAACACCACGGTGATTGGTCTCATCAGCAACAACGATGAGTCTGCTTATAGGGAGGATATCAAGCACTTGGCCACATCGTGCACTGAAAATAACCAGCTCCTCAACACCACCAAAACGAAGGAGCTCATCATAGACTTCAGGAAAGATTCAACAGGCACCCACAACACAATCCACATCAATGGAATAGCTGTTGAACGTGTCTCCAGTTTCAAGTTTCTGGGGATCCACATCTCAGCGGACATGTCCTGGTCAACCAACAGCTCCTGCTTGGTCAAGAGGGCTCACCAGCGCCTCTTCTTCGTGAGGACACTGAGGAAGAATCAGCTCCCCTCAACTATCCTGGTGAACTTCTATCGCTATGCAATAGAAAGCATCCTAACCAACTGTGTAGCAGTGTGGTACGGAAGCTGTTCTGTTGCAGAGCGCAATGCACTGCAACGGGTGGCGAAAGCTGCCCAGCACATCACTGGAACTTTCCTACCCACCATTGAGCACATCCAGAAGAAAAGCTGCCTACATCGAGCCCGCAGCATTCTTAAGGACTCATCCCACCCAGCCCACAGACTGTCTTCTCTCCTGCCCTCCGGCAGGCGTTTCAGGTGCCTCCGGACCAGAACCAGCAGACTAAAGAACAGCTTTTTCCCCAGAGCTGTATCTTTACTGAACTCTAACCCTCACGGATAGACTCTACTCTCCCTTCTCACACCAACCACCATTTTGCTATTCTCCTTTTTTACAAGACTCTAATGTTCACCTGCTATCCTGACTGTTACTATTGTAACAACTCTTTATATGCATCTTGCACAACTCACTTTGACTGAATACTGATTTGCACTGCCGACTGCTTATATTTGTACTGCCGACTGTTTATTCACAGTTCCATGTTTATATTTACATCTGCAATAATGTACTTTAACTGTTATATGCAATTACCTTCCACTGCACTTTAATTTAGATAGCTTCTGTCCAAACTTTATTTATTCATTTTATAGTAAAACCCATCTGTATATTATGCTATTGTACATAACTGTAAAAACCTTTTTTTATAGTAATATCAACCTGTATATTATATTCGGTACATATCCAGCTGTAAATTTAGTTCATATCACTAGTGATCAATATATTATAATCATTATTTATAATGGTATTCATGTCTATACTCATTCAGTAGAAACCCATGTCCTGTATTTATGGAACCATTATTTATCCTGCACTTGCTGCTATTGCACTTTTGGTTAGACCTAAACTGTATTTCGTTGCCTTGTACCTGTACCTGTGTAATGACAAAGTTGAATCTAATCTAATCTAATCTGTAGCAGAAACTGAATTTTAGAAAGTAAACATTTTACTAGTAAGAATTAAGTTTTATATATCTAGAAGTTTAAACATTTTAAGTGGCCATTGTGACATTTATCAGATTGGCTGAATATGTTTTCATGATATCAGTGGTATTCATAGTTAAAATAATACAAATACTGACAAATAATAATAGGAATATGGAGATCTGAAATTAATTTATAGACATCCAGAATGTTTATTCTAGATGTAGAGAATGTAATTTTGTTTGAAATGGTCAATTAGACAAAGAAAAAAGTTTTTTTTCAGATATCAGGAATACATATTCAGTAAAAGTAGTACATATCAAAACGGCTTGCCATAGTTGTTGTTACCGTGAAAATATTACAGGATTATTTCTTGAATGGTAGTAGATCAAAGAGTAGCTATTTAGGTGAAATCTTCACGTGTCCCTCATCATGTTGATTCAGTCTTTTACACAATAAAGTGCAGCGGTGCTTCAGATGTTATCATCCCTATAAATGGCCATTATAAGCGGCTATCAGTCCCATAGAATGGCTTCCGATTGTGTCATTAGGCTCATTAGGGTTTTTATCATCAAGTGAATCTTAATATTAACCTTAAATTAATTCCATTTCGCCCATGAAATTAAAGAATTTATTTATGTGTAATCTCAAAATAATTTCAGTAGTTCTTCATGTACTGTAAATATAACAAAATAAAAGGATCTATACCTTGCTCATATTAAACAAACCAAAAACAAACAAATCTCATGTCTTGTCAACTGAGTTGTAAAATCCTCTCCCTATAAATATATTTAATTCTGTGTGAAAAATAGCAGATCATTCTTTAAAAGGATCCTTGTCAAATGGATATGTAATGTTTGTTTTTAAAACCTAATGTGTCTAACAGACCTAGTGAATTATATATAAATAATTTCTTCTGCATAAAACTATGACAAAGATCTTACTATATGAGGAAATGAAACAGCATGATTGGTTCTCAGGAGAGTGGAGACAGAGGACACTCCGAGTTTACTGAAGAAAAACCTGCTACCGACCAGGTTATCTCTGGGGAGAATGTTACTACTGTACTACATGAAATGGACCCCAGTACTTTCCTAATGTCATCCAAATGTTGCTTAAATTAATATGAAGATTATATTACCACAGAAACTGACCAAAGTAAATATCAAAATAAAATTATATGATTAACACATTTTTGACTTTCGGAATGTATATTCTTAGATAAGTTTTACAAACATTAATTAATGAATCAAAATAACTAATTAGATAGAGAGAAGCATTAAATAATTAATTAACTAAAAATATAATTGAACTTTTACTAGACAAGTAAAGATTTATTTCCTGATTCATAATCTACTGAAAATAAATTTTTCAGTAGATTATTTTTGTTTTATAAGTGCAATTTCCATTCTTTTTTGAAGGATGCAAACATAGCAAAAAGGGAAGCAGAATGTTAATGATAAAACAAAGGAACTTACAAGAATCTGAACTAGAGGCAACAGCAAGGAGGAGTGGAAAGCAGATACTAGAGACAAGAACAGCCTTCATGGCAACAGAAGGACTCGACACTGAAGGAGAGAACCAAGTAGTTAAGATCCTGTTATACTAAGCATAATACAAATAGGGAGTATTTATTTGTACACGAGAATACAACTTTTAAAACAGTAAGCAGGTTTTATCCTGGTTTATGTTAAACACATTACCATACCTTTGATAGGCTGAAATCCAGAGAAAAACAATGGTAGACCACATGAAGCTTTTCCTTTCTATAGGATTAGACATACAACTAGATTTAAATAACTACAACCAAATATAGACAAATTTCACAGAACAATATACGCTTTAGTTTTAGATCAAATGTTGCATACCTGTTGTGCTCAGGATGAATTCAGCTAACCTCAGCTAACCCAAGAGTGCAATAAGCAACAGGGTCAAAGTCAAGCAATAAATTACATAATCTAATTCATTTACTTCAGTTTCTTTTTGCTGTATTTTTTTTTTCCCGTTTCCAATTCAAATATTATTACATTTTATTATTAAAATAGTATTTCAGAATGATATAAAATATGTAGAGCTAGATAAGTGCATTAAATGGAAACCTTTTAATGGCAGTACTCCCCTTTATAATTACCCAATTATGCAACTGAAACATGGGTAATATTTATATGTAACTATCTATTGATTTATATTACAATAGCTTTATTGTGCAGAAATTAAACCGAACTAAAAAACTTAGCCAGTTTTAAATCTAATCTATGTGATCAGTGGCGGCTGGTGGAATCACCTCGAGCGGGGGCTATAACTCAAAACATTCAGTTTCAAATCAACTTTGTTCATTTATATATCACAGATTTACAATATATACCAAAACATACATAGGCATCACAGGGTATCAACATTACTTCCAATAACAGAAGTAACAGTGCTCTACTTTATACACATATATTTGGCCCTTTTATCTTTGAGCGAAGCAAATTTCCTTGCAATTCTGTGATTGAAGTCTGGAATGGTTTTGAAAATATACTTTTTTATAGAGAGCATGGCAAATGCATTTTCTTCAGTGTTGAGAAACACCTCTCAGATTTAGCTGTGATCATAGGAGTTGTGATGAGTATCTTCGACAGAGCCACAATCTCTAAGAAGGTCTCCAAAGGATCGTTCCCAAAGAAGAACTGATACAGGTTCACAGCACCACTGCAGCTCTTTAACTCATCTTTGTTATAGATTAGAATCAGTTCAATTTGCAGCTTGTTCTTGTTCAGCAGTGGGTAGGCCTCCACTGTGGTGTTTAAAGCTGCTTCAGGGAAGTGGCTGTATTACTGCTGGAATTTGTCTGCCTGTGGCAGTATAGCAATGATCAGATGCTTTGTGAAGGCAAATTTGTGTTTAGTGTATTCAAATTCACCACTTAAATGAAAAATGAAGTTAACATGTTAACTTAAGTTCGGGAGCAGGGCCACACGAAAACCACTCCTCTAATTTTCTAGTTCTCTATTTATTACCCTCATAACCCTTCCTCTCTGTCTGTCTGTCACGATTCAGCAATGATTCAATTTCGATTCATCTACAGTCTGTAGCATTCAAGACTTATGATTCAGATTCTTCCACGCCAAAGCTTCCATAGATCCTGAAATGGCTCTGGAGCTCAAACCCTCAGATTCGGACAACAGTCTTTTCAACACTCCATCCATCCTCGAAGACTCTCTGCGTCCTGTAATCAGACAAGCCTGAACACATAAGCGCATTGGCTCTGTCATTTTCATGCCACAAGCACAGCACTTCGTCCACCAACTCAACATCCACCCGAGATCCAAGGCTTACCTTCAGAGTCGATAACAAATATTAAAGGGGAGATGCCATCAACCCATTTTGTTAATGAGCATACTACAGCTTAATAAGGTGGCTGTGTCTCTTTTGTGCATTTCCTGAGTCGACTGGCAAACGGTGCAGGGAGGACGATGTCCCCAAGCCTTTTTCTCAATCAGCATACTAGCGCATGCAGAGGGGAAAATACCTGACTCAGGAAAGGTAGCAGACTCTTTTAACAGCATTTCCTGATTCGATTGGCAAAAGCCGCGGGAAATGGATGTCACCACCCTGTCAGCACTCTATGGCTTATAAAGGTGGTTGTATCTCTTTTAAGCATTTCCTTATTAGATTGGCGGAAGTGCTGCCGGAACCACAGCTGGAGCCACAGCCAGAACCGCCAGAAAGAATCAGATGCAGTCACATGCTGAATATAAAAACTTCTCTGCATCACACGTCTGAAGCGCATAAAGCTTAAGGTAAGTCTGCAACATGTCAAAAATTCCTTTGCCACTCTCGTAACTGCTCAAATCCATAACCCTGGTTCCACACTGTCTCAGGAGTTTAATCCGGTATTCCCAAGTGGGAGATGAGGTAACATCATTGAGCATGAGGTTACCACTGAAGCTATAAGTTGAGCGCATTAGTTTTGTCAAAAATAGCACTCGTTGTCATTCTGATAAACCCTGTTGAAGTGGGTATGTCTTCAGTGTCAGCCTCATTACAATATATATTTAAGTTATTCCCTTGAACCCACTGTATTCGATGTGGATGATGATTTCATTTTAACACAATTTTAATAGGATCTAATTAAACCTCATATTCAATTTTATTTAATTATATCATTGTAAAATAAAAAATAGTTTCAACCATTTTTTCTATTTATTTTTGTATTACATCCTTATTAAATCCTGTAGGTTTGATAGATTGGCTGCTCAGTGTTGCAGTGGGTAGCACTGTTGCCTTGCAGCAAGAAGGTAGTGGGTTCAATTCCTGGCCTGGGGTCTTTCTGCATGGATTTTGCATGTTTTTCCTGCGCATGCAAGGGTTTTCTCCAGGTACTCCGGCTTCCTAGCACAGTCCAAAACATGACTGTTAGGTTAAATGGTTTCTCTAAATTCTCCTTAGGTGTGAGTGTGTGTGTGAATGGTTGTCCTGTTTGTCTCTGTGTTCCCCTGTGATGCACTGGTGACCTGTCCAGGGTGTACCCCGCCTCTCGCCCATAGAGAGCTAGAGATGGGCACCAGCACCCCTTGCGACCCCGCTTGGGATAAAACGTGTCAGAAAATTGCTGGATGAATGCTTTAATAGATTCTAAATGCAGACACCCTGCTCATCACCATAATCCGAGCTTTAATCCTGGTATTCTGCCTCGAGTGAACATTGAACAGAAGTGCTCAGCGAACAAGCTGACTTTATCCGGGCCAAAAAAGAGGTTACTTTCCGAATTTCAGTTTTCTGCCCAAATATCCACCCCCAATTACAAGACAAAAAGCTAAAGACCATAACAATGCACCTGTCAGGATCCCAGTTTTTGTGTTCGTCTGTTTGTCTTGTCTTTTGTGTTTCTCCCTTCCACCACCAGGAGGCGCCTGGCTCCGGTTCGCCTCCTCACACACCTGCAAGCTGTTGCCTCATCACCAGACTGCTCTTAAGCTGCTGCTTGCGACTACTTCGACGCCAGAGTGTTTGCCGGTTTGGGGTACTCTAGCCAAGCCTTGTTTATGTCATGATCCTGGCACTGGTGGCTGGCCTGATTGCTCATTCCACTCACCTGTTTAACTCTGTCTGTTTTTCTCATTACTGCTTATCTTATCCACCTGTTTTCAGCTCCTATATATGCTGTGTGTTTTCCAGCTACCAGTGCCAGAATATTCAAGCTGTTTTGTGTGAGTAACTCAAGCCTTCTGTTTGTTTTTTTGATTATCTAAACTGTGACCTGTTTCTGTCCTGTGGATCCTGAGTTTTGCTTTGCCCTAGTCTGCTCTTTAATCTGCTCTGTTCTGGACTGATTCCTGGATTCACCTGGCTCACCAAACTTGGACTGTTTTTCTGACATTGGCTTGGATTCCCCTTCTGTACCTCATCGGCTTTCTGATCCTCTGGTCTGTGAACTTGGTTCTGGTTCGACTTCGGCTTTGGACATTCCCTTCAGGACTCTGTTGCCCCTCGGCCTCGGCTGGCTTCAGCTCCACTCAGAAACAGGATCTGGTTTATCCGCCCCAGCTGAAGAGCAGCCATACTGAGAGTTTAATAAAGTCTAGTTTTGAACTATCCAGATCTGTCTGTTTTTGAATATTGGGTCCAAGGTTTTTGAACGCATTACAGAATATTCTGGCCATGTTATGGACCCATCAGCAGACAGATCTTGGAGTGAGGGCGTCGATCTGAAAATGTCTCAGCTAGAATACGGAGTTACTGAGATTCTCACTCACCTGCGCAATCGGACTTTAACTGCCTCTAACCATTCCCACACAGCCGCGCCTGTTTCTTCACCTCCCTCTGTTTCTGCCAATAATGAACCACGTCTGTCTGCCCCAGAACTGTATAGGGGCGATCCGGAGCACTGCAGAGCTTTTTTAACTCAGTGTGAGATCCACTTTGAGCTGCAGCCTACCGCGTTTCCTTCTGACCGAGCCAGGGTGGCCTATGTTATTTCGCTGTTAGCGGGTGGCAGAATAACTCCTCCCCGTGTGATTCGTATGGGTTTTTTTCTAAGGAACTACTTCGAGTTTTTAGCCCTGTTCTTCCCAGCAGAGAAGCTTCTAGTTGACTGTTGACTCTAAAGCAGGGGAATCGGTCAGTGTCTGAGTACATTATCGATTTCCATCTGCTGGCTGCTGAGAGTGCTTGGAATGAGGAGGCTCTGATGGACGTCTTCATCACGGGACTCGGAGAGAGGATCAAGGACGAGCTCTCCACCCGTGATTATCCTCTTTCTCTTAGGGAGCTGGAGGAGTTGGCTTCCCGCATCGACCTTCGCCTACAGGAGCGTCGAAGGGAGTGGCCCTCTGGTGCGTGCCGCCTCCCCTTCAATGCAGTCTCGGAGGATCATGGGAGGACTTCGGAACCCCTACTCTCTTCTGGTCCTAAGCCCATACAGCTGGGACGTTCGTGCCTTTCCAAGGAGGAGAGGGATCGCCGCTACAGGCTCCGGCTCTGTCTCTACT
Source organism: Cyprinodon diabolis (assembly GCA_030533445.1). Taxonomy (NCBI): domain Eukaryota; kingdom Metazoa; phylum Chordata; class Actinopteri; order Cyprinodontiformes; family Cyprinodontidae; genus Cyprinodon; species Cyprinodon diabolis. Next base: position 41,770,073 of record CM060075.1, on the reverse strand, counting down.
GCGGAGGAGAGGGACATCGGCTGAAATTCTGCTCGGTAAGGGAACAGGCTCCGGGGAGGATCCTATCGAGCCGAGCCAGGCTATCTTCCTCCCTAGACTTTCTGCTTCCTGTGACTCTTTCTGTTGGCTCACATAGCCATAGTTTGTCAGCCTTTCTGGATTCTGGAGCAGATACCGAGTTCATGGATGGGGACCTGGCCAGAAAGCTCGGCATGAAGCTTCTTCCGACAACGGACTCTCATCAGGTACTAGCCTTAGATGGACATCAGCTTAACCAGTCATCTCTTAGGACTGAACCTGTAGAGCTGTAGAGGGAGGGTGATGAGTGGAAGACTGCTTTCAACACCCCGACTGGTCACTATGAATATCTAGTGATGCCTTTTGGCCTCACCAATGCACCGGCGGTTTTTCAGAACCTGGTTAATGAGGTTCTTAGGGACATGGTTGGTCACTTTGTCTTTGTTTACATTGATGACATATTCATCTACTCACGGGACTTGGAGTCTCATAAGCTCCATGTCAAGTCAGTGTTGCTTCGCCTTCTCCAGAACCAGTTATTTGTGAAGGCAGAGAAGTGTGAGTTTCACGTGAGCACTATCTCTTTTCTGGGCTTTGTTGTCTCCCCTGACCAGATCTCCATGGACCCCTTGAAGGTGAGCGCCGTCACCGATTGGCCCATTCCTAAGGATAGGAGGCAGCTCCAGAGGTTCTTGGGATTTGCCAATTTTTACCGCCGGTTCATTAGGAACTATAGTCAGGTGGCAGTGCCCCTTCATGCCCTCACATCATCCAAGGTCAGGTTTTGCTGGTCCGATCTGGCGGATCGAGCTTTTCAGAGGCTCAAGGCTGCCTTCACCTCAGCCCCAGTTCTGGTGTCCCCCGACCCCAAGAGGAAGTTTATTGTCGAAGTGGATGCTTCCGTTACCGGGGTCAGGGCGGTGCTCAGTCAGGAGGCTGAGGATGGAAGAATCCACCCTTGTGCTTTCTTTTCCAAGAAGCTGTCAGCAGCTGAGCAGAACTATGATGTCGGGGATAGAGAGCTGCTGGCAGTCAAACTGGCTTTGGAGGAATGGAGACACTGGCTGGAGGGTTCAGGTATTCTGTTTCTGGTCTGGACAGACCACAAGAATCTGGAGTACCTGAAGTCAGCCAAGAGACTTAATCCCAGACAGGCTAGGTGGGCACTGTTTTTTGGGAGATTCAACTTCTCTTTGTCTTACAGACCCGGGTCCAAGAATACCAAACCCGATGCTTTGTCCAGGGTGTTTGAGGCGGAGGAGGAGAGTCCCAGTGGTGCTGAGGAGTATGTCTTACCTGAATCTGTGAGGTGTGCTGTAACTATGGTTATCATAGAGGAGGAGGTTAGACAGGCCCTTCTTGACCAAACTCCTCCCAGTGGTTGTCCGTCTGATCGTCTGTTTGTTCCTAATGCTCTGAGAGGGAAGGTCCTTGAGTTTTGTCATTGTTCTCATCTGTTCTGTCATCCTGGTATAACAAAGACTATTTACATTGTTCGTTCTCAGTTTTGGTGGCCTTCTCTGTCTGCTGACGTGCGGGAGTTCGTGGCAGCCTGCTTACAGTGTAACCAATCCAAAGCATCCAAAGGCCACCTTCTGGTCTCCTCCGGCCATTACCCATCCCGTCCCGTCCTTGGTCGCACATTGCCATGGACTTTGTTACTGGCTTACCTTGTTCTGATGGTAATACTGTCATCCTTACAATCATTGACAGGTTCTCTAAGATGTTGCATTTGGTCCCTCTGCCCAAACTCCCCTCAGCTAAGGAAATGGGGGAGGTCCTCACCCGTGAGGTTTTCGGGCTCCATGGTCTCCCCACTGACATTGTTTCTGACAGGGGTCCCCAGTTTGTCTCTCGGTTCTGGAGGGAGTTCTGTTCATTGTTGAGGGTCTCTGTCAGTCTCTCATCCGGTTTTCACCCCCAAACAGATGGCCAGACAGAGAGGGCCAACCAGGAGATCGAGACAAAGATACGCATTCTCTGTGAGGCTGATCCCACTAAGTGGGCCAGCCAACTCCCTTGGGTAGAGCATGCCATAAACTCTGCTCCCTCTAGCACCACTGGACTCTCTCCGTTCTATGTTGTTTTTGGTTTTCAGCCACCAGTGTTCACCATACCGGAAAAGGAGTCTAAGGTTCCTTCTGCACACCTTTCTGCCCTTAGGTGCCAACGGGCTTGGAGAAGGGCCCGGAGAGCAATTTCTCAGGCCCTGGTTGGTCAAGCTAGGGCTGCCAACCGCCGGAGGGTTCCGGCACCCACTTACAGGGTGGGTCAGAGAGTTTGGCTCTCAACTAGGGACCTGCCTCTCAAGGTCGACAGCAAGAAGCTGGCTCCCCGCTTTATTGGGCCGTTCCCTATTGTTAAGTGGGTGAACCTGGTGGCCGTCCGCCTCCAGCTCCCTCGTACCTTAAAGATTCACCCCACTTTCCATGTATCCCGGGTCAAGCCTGTTAGGTCCTCTGGTTTTGTGCCCACACCTGGGTCACCTCCACCTGCCCGGTTCATTGATGGAGACCCGGTCTACACGGTCCGCCGCCTTCTCAGGTCTAGGCGGAGAGGCCGGGGGCTCCAGTATTTAGTAGACTGGGAGGGGTATTTACCTGAGGAGAGGTCCTGGGTCCCGGCCCGGTTCATCTTGGATAAGGACCTCATTAGAGCTTTCCACAGGGATCACCCAGATCAGCCCATTGGGGCGACTGGAATCCGCCCTTGAGGGGGGGGAGGTCTGTCATGATTCTGGCACAGGTGGCTGGCCTGATTGCTCATTCCACTCACCTGTTTAACTCTGTCTGTTTTTCTCATTACTGCTTATCTTATCCACCTGTTTTCAGCTCCTATATACAGGTGCTGGTCATAAAATTAGAATATCATGAAAAAGTAGATTGATTTCAGTAATTCCATTTAAAAAGTGAAACTTGTATATTATATTCATACATTACATACAAACTCATATATTTCAGATGTTTATTTTGTTTAATTTTGATGATTACAAATGACAACAAATGAAAATCTCAAATTCATCATATCAGAAAATTAGAATATTACGGAAGACCAATAAAAACAAAGGATTTATAGAAATGTTGGCCAACTGAAAAGTATGAACATGAAAAGTATGAGCATGTACAGCACTCAGTATTTAGTTGGGCCTCCTTTGGCCTGTATTACTGCAGCAATGCGGCGTGGCATGGAGTCGATCAGTCTGTGGCTTCACTGCATGTCGGTCCGAACTTTAGATACAATCATGACAGCACCATTAATAATGGTATCTCTGAGTGCTCCCCCATGGCTGCTCACAGTCTTCTGCTCCGGGGAAACGACATCGGTACAAAACACTGGAGCCACCTCGCCAGACTGCCATCTTCCTATTTCTTTAGCTAGAAACAGCGCTTCAGAGCAGGAACCCCCGCTACCTGGTGAATTAATAATAAGAATGCCTTTTAATTGCAATACTCTTAAACAAACGCTGATTGTATTTCATCACCGAATGCCTTTTAACTTCTATGTCTCTATGTTTCTCCATATTTCTTTTTTTTTTTTTTCACAGTGTGATCGAAAAAATTTAGACTTCTCTCAATCTGTTTCACCTCGCCAGACTGCCATCTTCCTATTTCTTTAGCTAGAAACAGCTCTTCAGAGCAGGAACCCCCGCTACCTGGTGAATTAATAATAAGAATGCCTTTTAATTGCAATACTCTTAAACAAACGCTGATTGTATTTCATCACCGAATGCCTTTTAACTTCTATGTCTCTATGTTTCTCTATATTTCTTTTTTTTTTTTTTCACAGTGTGATCGAAAAAATTTAGACTTCTCTCAATCTGTTTCACCTGCAAGGCCACACAATTATTTATACATAGCTTCTTCCCAAAACAAGCCAGATCCTCAAGATTTATTCATAACACTTACTGTTACTGTTACTGCTTATCTGATTCTCCTGTTTTCAGCTCCTATATATGATGTGTGTTTTCCAGATACCAGTGCCAGTGCAATATACAAGCTTTTTGGTGTCAGCAACTCTTGCGTTCTTTTTGTTGTTCTGATTATCTGATTGTGACCCGTTTCTGTCCTGTGGATCCCGAGTTTTTGCTTTGCCCTTCTCTGCTTTTTAATCAGCTCTGTTCTGGACTGATTCCTAGATTCAACTGGCTCACCAAACTTGGACTATTCTTCTGACATTGGCCTGGATTCCCCTTCTGTACCTCATCGGCTCTCTGATCTTCTGGTCTGTGAACTTGGTTCTCCTACGACTTCGGCTTGGACATTCCCTACAGAATTCTGTTGTCCCTCGGGGTTGGCTGGCTTCGGCTCCACTAAGAAACAGATCAGTGACTATTTACTCTTTACCCTTATTAGTCACTGACCTGAGTTTCTGTTCCCAGATAGGATCTGGTTAATCCACTCCAGCTGACGAGCAGCCGAATACTGAGAGTGTTCAATAAAGACTTGTTTTAACCTATCCAGATCTGTCTGTTTTTGAATATTAGGTCCAAGGTTTTGAGTTCATCACAGCCCAGCCAGAACAGGCCTGAATACAGACCAGTAAGGCTGTATGATGACTGTTCTCTCTTTGCAAATATATGAAAATAAAGTGCAGACTGAGTGAAATCTATCAATCTACGTTTATTTAACTATGGTGCATAGTTGGATACTTTTTCCTTACCACAATTTTGCGGTGTCGGCAGGATTCTCCTATGACTGATTTTTAACCAAGGACAGTGGTTGTCAGAAGGGTCAGGTACCAGCTGAAGGAAGCAGTCTCTCAGCCTCAATACCCCGTTTAGAAGTTGAAGGGAGAGAGGGCATCTGGCATCGAGGTCAGCGGGGGGATCCAAACAAACCATTTATTTTTTGAGACGGTGAGATGAATCTTTTGTCGGCACAGTTTAAAGTAAATTTCAAAAACAAAATTTCAAAAAATAACAGATTGTTAACAGATTTAAAGATTATTACAAATCAAATACTGGAAAATAAGCTCAAACAAAGTCCACTACTTCTCAATAAAAGAAATATAAATAAATAGATGTAATCTATTCAGAAAAAAAGCTAAATAAATCAAAGATTAATTAGTTGATAATTTTACTGCACTAAAAATTAGTATAATACTAAAGAAACTATGTACACAGTGTTCATATACATACATGACAAAAGATAACTTCTTTTGTGGAGAAGAGTGACAATTCTGGTTTTTTTTCACCTGTGAACCAAATTGTACAATCATAGACAGGTTTCAGGTATTACAGGCCAAAAATTGAAGAAAACGACCCACTCATCGGTTACCATTTGCATGTTTTCAAACAATACAAGGCCTTGTCTATATAAGACTCAACTCACTGCAGATCCCGACATTTGAATTGAGAAAGCTTCCTGGAGAGGTGGCAAAACGTCTTCAAATCTTGGAAACCAAGTCCAGTAAATATTTTTTAACTTTTACGGAATTAAAGGCTGCTCTTAAACCATCACCTTCAATGTCAGCATAGATGTTAAATCCCCCCACCATGTATTCAGTATTCAACACCAAATCAGTTAGGAACTCTAAAAACAGTTCTTTTCTACACAATGATTACCGTAAAATCAAAAGTAGATTTATTTGTCATTCTGTGTAAAACAAAAAGAAATTTCTTTTAGAACAGCTCTCTGGACAATTTATTTTTTTTTAAAGTGTGGCCTTGAAAATTTGTAAAAAATATATCAAAACAGTAACAGTAAACATATGATATGATAAAATATAATAAATATAATAAAATACAACACAATAACCCATTTTACAAAACATACAAACAACAGCAGTCTAATGGCAGTGGGGAAGAAACTGTTATGGAATCTGCTGGACATGCATCCAATGCTTCGAAATCTCGTCCCAAAGGGCAGCAGGGAGAACAGTCCATGGTGGGGGTTTGAGGAGTCATTTATGATGTCACGGGCTTGGGACACGCAGCGCTGCGATGAAATGTCTTTAATGGAGGGAAGAGGAGCCCCAACGATCTTCTCTGCTGTTATCACCACTCTCCTCACTTTCTTCCAGTCTGACGCGCTGCAGCCTCCACGCCACACAGTGAGACAGCTGGTCAGAAATCTCTCTATGGTGCTTCTGTAGAAGTTGGTGTGGATGAGTGAGGGCAAATGGGCTCTCCTCTCCACAAGAAGTACATACACTTCTGTGCCCTTTTGACCAGTGAGGTGGTGTTTACATTCCAGGTGAGGGTGTCTGATGTACACCCCCAAGAATTTGGTGCCGTTTACCACCTCTACAGCTGAGCTGTTGATGACCAGTGGAGCATGGTGAGGCCATTTGTTCCTGAAGTCCAAAATGATCTCTTTCGTCTTCTCTCTCCCTGGCTCCTAGAGTTTGGTTTCCCCTGATGTCTCCTTGGTTCTGGTTAGTTGTTATTTTTGTTGGATCATTAATTCCTGCCTCCGTACCTGTGAACCTCATTAAACCCACCTAAATTCACCTCTGCCTTCTTGCCTCTGCTTTTGGGTCCTCAATCCAACACCAAATCCTGACAGAAGGATCCAGCAAACATGGACTCAGCAGAACCACAGGCAAGTGAATTCCTCAAACTCCTCAGAGCTCCCCATATACCAGAGTCAGACCTCTGGAGCTTCTTTTATGGGGAGAGGGAAGATCCTTTCCCTTTCCTGCCACCTCCATCAGCTTCCCACCAGCCAGATCCCGGTTCCGAGCCCGTTCCTGAGCCGCAGTGGGCGGCCCCTTCCGAGCCCGTTCCTGAGCCGCAGTGGGCGGCCCCTTCCGAGCCTGTTCCTGAGCCGTAGTGGCGGCCCCTTCCGAGCCTGTTCCTGAGCCGCAGTGGGCGGTCCCTTCCGAGCCTGTTTCTGAGCCGCAGTGGGTGGTCCCTTCCGAGTCTGTTCCTGAGCCGCAGTGGGCGGCCTCTTCCGAGCCCGTTCCAGAGCCGCAGTCGACGGCCCCCTCTGAGCCTATTCCTGACCCGCAGTCGGCGGCCCCCTCTGAGCCTGTTGCTGAGCCGCAGAAACGGAGGTGGCGTCCTTCTCGGAGCTTCCTGCTGAAACGGAGGCGGCGTCCTCCTCGGAGCTTCCTGCTGAAACGGAGGCGGCGTCCTCATCGGAGGTTCCTGCAGCAACGGAGACATCGTCCTTCAGAGGCCCCCCTTCGTCGCCGGCCTCCTCCAGAGGCCCTCCTTCTTCGCCGGTCTCCTCCAGAGGCCCTCCTTCGTCGTTTAATGGTTATTTTATATTTTAAATAAATCCTGCCTCCCACAATAGCAAGTGTTGAACAATTTTTTTATTTACTGAGCCGATACCATTCAATTAACACATTAAAGATATGAAATGTCAACATTTGCAGCAATTGCAACACAAGTACAGATAAAACAAGTAAATCACCCTATCTCTAAGGGAGAGCCCAGCCACCCTACGGAGGAAACCCATTTCGGCCGCTTGTATCCGCGATCTTGTTCTTTCGGTCATGACCCAGAGTTCATGACCATAGATGAGGGTAGGAACGTAGATCGACCGGTAAATCGAGAGCTTCGCTTTTTGACTCAGCTCTCTCTTCACCACGACGGACCGGTACAGCGCCCGCTTCACGGCAGACGCTGCACCAATCCGCCTGTCGATCTCCCGCTCCCTTCTTCCCTCATTCATGAACAAGATCCCAAGATACTTAAACTCCTCCACTTGGGGCAGGACACCCCCCCTGACCGGGAGAAGGCACTCTACCCTTTTCCGGCTCAAGACCATGGCCTCGGATTTGGAGGCACTGATCCCCATCCCGGCCGCTTCACACTCGGCTGCGAACCGATCCAGCGAGAGCTGCAGATCACGACCTGATGAAGCCAATAGGACCACAACATCTGCAAAAAGCAGAGACGCAATCCTAAGGCCACCAAAACGGATCCCCTCAACACCTTGGCTGCGCCTAGAAATTCTGTCCATGAAGGTAATGAACAGAATCGGTGACAAAGGGCAGCCCTGGCGGAGTCCAACTCTCACCGGAAACGAGCCCGACTTACTGCCGGCAATGCGGACCAGACTCTGACACCGGTCATACAGGGACCTGACAGCCCGTATCAAAGGGCCCGGCACCCCGTATTCCCGGAGAACCCCCCACAGGGCCCCCCGAGGGACACGGTTGAACGCCTTCTCCAAGTCCACAAAGCACATGTAGACTGGTTGGGCGAACTCCCATGCACCCTCCAGGACCCTGCTGAGGGTATAGAGCTGGTTTTATTTTAGCTTTTCAGAAATAGTGGAGGAGTAATAAGGGAATTGGTGGCCCAGTAATTAGAGCAGAGCAATCAATGCAAGTATGTGGTTCAAACCCTGCAACCCACCCATCTGGATTCCTGAAGAAAACTCTTGGCCATCTGGTTGTTCTCCAGGCAGCTGCTGGCTGCCCAGCATTAAATGCAAGAATAAAATTCTAATGCAATTTAAATTCATAGTGTCCAATTAAATTGTACATCTTTATACTCTCATTTATTTCCTGAAAAAAAAAAAATCTTTGTAAAATCTATAAATTTCACTTACAGTATGTGCAAAGCTTTCATACTTTGTTTTTATTTAGAATAAACACTATTTATATTCAAGAAAACATTTTGAGTCATGATTAATGTTTCTGTTATCACTATTTTATCATTTTAAAAAATTTTTACTAATTTGATCTAGATCAAGGTTTGGACCATATACTTGTTTTGATTTTTTTTTCCCCATCAGAATTAGTTTTATTCCAGCAATGCCCTATAAAAAAGCTGATTCCAAAAAAAAAAAATGATATTAGTCTTAATTAAGCTCTGTGGTTATCTACCTGAAATATATACTGCTGTACTACTGATTGAAACTTTTTTCTTTAATATCTCAATTTCTGTTTCCTATTTTGTTTGCTGAATTTCAATAGGTTCAAGAACCTTTTCTATGTTCAGCAGCTGTTTTTCACAAGCTTTCTTTTCCTCATCAAGTTTCCACTGGGACTTTAACAGACTTTCTTTTTTCTCAAATAACTCATCCTTGCCATCCGAAGTATCTCCTTCAGTTATTTTTCTTTCCACCACCTGAAGTTGCTCTTTGTTTTTCTCCTTGTTAGACTCAACCTCTCTGAGTTGTTGGCCCAGCTTTTCTTTCTGGTTCTCCAGTTCCTTTTTTACATTATTTAGTGCGTCAAGTAGCTCTTTAAGTTCGAGATCTTCTGACTTCCTCTGCAGCTTAGAGTTCTCATCTGCGGTGGAAAACAAAAAAAGATAGACTTTGAAAGAATAGAAAATGTGATGAAAAATGCAAACAAACGAAAAAACATCTGTCATTCTTTGTAAAGGTTGCTTTTGGATAAAACCAAATTTTAATAAAAATTAACTTGAGAGAGATATAGACTAATGATGATAATTTAATAAAACTGTATCACCTAACCCCTTGTTAATGATTCAATCTTTTCCATGACACAGTTCCCTTTAATATATTATTTTTATTTTCAGTTATTAAAATGTTCAGCCTACGTTTCTTTCAATTGTTTTAAAGACTTTAAAAGTTTTTATCTAATTATATTTCTGAGTGTGTTCCTTGTTTGTTGGCAGAACCTGTTCAGTAACTGTTATTTACTTTAGAATATCCAAGAAACATAATGGATAGTAAAATGTAAAAAAATCCAACGATAATAAAAGCAACAGTTGAAAAAACAGTTTGATTAAATAATAAAATTTTGGACCCAATTTTTACCTTCATATAAACAAAAAATAATAATAAACAAACAACAAATAATGATAAAGAATGGCAAATATACAAATGTATGTATATTTCATATATTTCAGATTATGAGATTATGTACAAATGGACAGCAAAGTGTTTTCAGTATTAGACAACACTAGATGTATAAGACAGATTGATAGGGAAGATCCTTCCTACTATCAACACCTACAACAACTTGATGAAAAAAAACACTATTAATTACTACAGTGGGCACTGGTTGGAAATGGACGGTTTCCTGCGTGATTCCTGTGTGATTCCTGTGTGAATCACGATGTATTTCCTGAGGCCAGTTTTTTTATTTCAAAAAGAACTGCAATGTACCCGGACAACCACCAGGTGGCGCTTGGGACCTCTGCCGTGCTAAAGGTGACGTTTGTGGGCCTGCAGTCAACTGAAAAGCAGGTTTATTGGGGATCTTGGTGTGATATTGTGCTATTTTATTTTGTTTTTGATTAAAATAAAGTTAATGAATTAATTTAACATAGTGACTGCATTATCTTATTTTATGAAAATGGTTGCGTAGTTATAGATACACCTCCCATCTTATCTGCGAACTGTTTATTTCTATTTATTTGCATCTCTATTATTTAATGAAAAAGTAAAATTAATTAAGTTGGAGCCGGGGATACGGACTGAGGCGCAACCAGAGAAAGGCGACAGAGACAGTGCTGCGGCTGGTGATGTTGAAATTAAAATCATATCCAAAGTTGATTCCTCATTAAGATAAGCCAAAGTTATTCAAAAGGGTATGTAAGAAAATATATTTTCTTTAGTTTTGTAAAATATAAGTGCCGTAGCGTCGCTGCATTATTTATCAAGCAACTTTCCAGTAGTGACGTTATTGTTTTTATCAAGAAGCGACGTAGCGTCCACAAACGCTACAACATCCAGGGCAAAACTAAGTAATGAAACCAGGTTTTCTATTTTTGAAACAACAAGTTATTCGTTGGACATTCACGCATGAGCCTCCCATGTATAAAAAGAGGAGCTGAGCAGCTCCTTTAGTCAGAGACTTACAGTAGACACCCTGTCTGTAAGAAGGAGCGCTACCGCAGGTCATTCGTTCCTGCTGCCACCAGATTCTATAATAATGCACTATATCAACAATAACTCCTGTAAAAACCACTGTGCAGCTACATTATAGTTTTGTATTTATTGACTGTGAACAATAAGCTGTGCAATATGTTGAATGTGCAATATTTCTCCACCTGTATATAAGCTATCCGGATTGTACATATCTTTATTTCTTTTTTTTTATTTCCTTTTTTTGCTTTGTTTTTCATTGTTTGCGATACATGTACACATGCACCTTAATCCTATTTATCTTGATATACTGTATATACCTGGATATACGGTATATATATTGCTTATTCTTAATGCACCTTTTTCCTCCATGTTTGCACCTTCAGTAACTTCTATGCCAATATGTGACGAGTGAATTTCTCCGCTGTGAGATCAATAAAGCTCATCTAATCAAATCTAATCTAAATAAATACATAAATAAATACATGTTCAATAAATAAATAAGCATTCAATTAATTATCCCCCAATATATGGTTAAATGATATGTTCTCATAATAAAGAATTTATTTAAAAAATGCTGTTATGTTCGTTTTTTGTAAAATTGCTTTTAAAATGCTTAACTGTTTTTATTCTTTTATTTTCTTTCAAAAAATCACTAGATTTTAAAAACACTCATAGTTTTTGAAATGTATTATATATATATATATAAACTAAAACGCTCGGATCTTTCTTTCTGTCATTTTGTGTGCGTGTGTGGCATCTGCAATGTTTTCGTTAAATATTCAAATAAATAAGATGGACTTTAAACTAGCAGACACGTTTGGATTTTTGCCATTTAATTTTTTTATTTAATTTTAAAAACGAAAGAAATGGAAATGGGGTTTTTTGTCATGATCTTGGCGCTGATGGTTTGGTTTTTTCCTTTGCTCCTTGCTCCCTGTCTAATTGGTTCTGCGGTTCTAAGTTGTGTGTTTGCCTCCCATCAGCGCCAGGTTATTTGTGTGTTTTGGTGAGACGTTTCCTAGCTTTCTTTAGTCTCTCTGCTTCCCTGATTATGACCAGTTTTCTGTCCTGTGGATCAGCGGCTTCTGCTGCTCGCTCTCTTGGAACTCTGGGGGCGTGGCCGCCGCAACTGCGGTCAAATCTCCCTTCTGGATTCTGCTGAGTTCTCCGCGAATGAACTGAACTTTGAATCAAATCAGTGACTTTGCTCCAATTCGCATTCAGCTCCACATCCAATCTCTGACCTGTATTCTCCTATCCCTGCAGAGATCTGCCCCGCAACAGACGAGCAGCCCCGCGCACCTGTTGGTGTTTAATAAACGTTTTGAACTTTCCCACTGCCTGTCTCGCCTCGAATTCTGGGTCCAATATTCTGACATCATTACATTTTTACAGGTTTGCTTAAAAAGATTTATATATTAGCCCATAATATAATAGTGAAACATAAAGTCAGGAAAATGTCTCATAGAAAATGTTTTTTGTTTGCATTTCAAATCAATATATTACTGATAGCAAAGGATATGTATCTCTTGGCCCTGGGAATATTACATGCCAGTCGCTGCTCCATTCAAGGCTATGACCTCATCGTTGTCTTGGAAAAACCGATGTGTAGACATTTACTCTCTTGTTCTCTGACAATAGAGTTCAAGCACCGCTATTTACAGTAGTAGCGACATTCCTGCATTAAGTGGTTTGCTTAATTAATTGGTGATGTTTAGAACAGGATGAAATACAAAAGAGGAACCCATTATATCCAGATTACGTTCTGGTAATACGTGGTTAAATAGTACATGATTTAAAATGGGAATAAACCGGATTAGCTCACTGACTTGCGCGTTGATCACATAACTATGTTCTTCTCTCCAAAACACACAGCTGCACCGCAGGCTTGGAAGAAAAATCCAATCCGTCACGGCGGGGCGGTGCTGATCCCCGCAATATTAACCCTTCATTTCGTATTGATGATTAAAAGTATTTATAACTATATTATTTTACAGTACAGTAGTTAACGTTTATACCGTACTTTTATTTGTTAAACAAATGCTTGGGCCTGTATAAAGTTTTTATTCCCTGATTTCAATGTTGTATGGAGTATTTCATTGTATGATAAAAAAAAAAAAAAAAGGTTTCTACTTCACGTATTTCACCTATCGCGGGTTCTTTTTGGAACGTAACCTCCGCAATAAACGGGGGTTCACTGTATTTAAAATGGGAATACTCCGGATTAGCTCACTGACTTTTGGGTGGGTCACAGCCATCCCTGACAACAGTTTAGAAACGCCACTATTCATCGCGGCAGCAAGCATCATTCTTGCATAATGTGCCCAAAAAGCCTGGGGGGTTGGGCCTTTCATGCTTGTTGTAAGGCATCATAGCGTCCTTTTCCAGATCAAACTGAAAATTTTACCAGCTAGATAGTGATAATAAAAATAACAAAAATAGTGTAACAATACGCCTTTTATTATCAGAGTAAGATATTGACGCTGTAGAATGATAATCCCTATGGTCTAATGCAATTCCTTGGAAAGGTGGAGCGCACATCAGCTGATCTAAATAAAAGAAAGATGCCATAAAGTCAAACAGCATAATAGGCTAGTATCCGTAATATATATAAATAAGTTCAATAAGTTATTGTACAATTTCTGATATCATAGGCCATCAAGTGATAAAAAAAAAGAAAAACATTTAAGGCAACATTAATAACTTGACCACAGCTAGGACCAAACCCTTAACCTTTTGAATTGCAGACCATTCCCCCTACCCTCTACGCTAAACCTGGGGAACAATAATATGCTCAGCTCCCAACACGTAATACCCCTCCCAGTCTGCTCATTCACCTATCTAATCCTGACTCATGGGATACCGAAATGGACTCAGACTGCCACCTAGTGGCTATAGTAGTCACATGTTTTTCACACAATTTGTGAAACACGGGGAGCGTGAGTGAAGTGTCCATTTCCAACCATAACCCACTGTACAACATTTAATTTTGTTTTCCTTTTCAATTGAAATTACTTTAATTGTAAGAAAACATTAAGCCACAACTGGTCCAGTGAGGATACCGTGGCACCATATTATTTTCTCTGCCTTAACAGAGCAAACAATTTTCTTTTAAACACAAGAAAACATTAAATGACACTTAAAAATCCTTATACAGTTACTGACTTGCTTCCATTTCTTATTCTCATTTACTTTGAGCAATTTAACTTTCAGTCTTAATACTTCATTTTGTTGGATTTACCCGTTTGCTCTTTCAGTTCTTTCTTCACAGCTTCCAGCTGTTTCTGTTTGTTTTGTGGTTGTCCTTTAATATGGATATTATTTAGTGTATTTTATCATGGATAATAAAATATACTAAATGTCAAAGATAATTGGGAGACTATTCAAACTTACGCTGATGAAGATTCTCAGTCATCCAGGTCATAATCATTCCGTAAAAGTTAAAAATAAAAAACAAATCCTCTGGACTTGATTTCCAAGATTTGAAGACGTTTCGCTTCCCCTTCAGGAAGCTTTCTCAATTCAAATGTCTGGATCAGCAGTGAGTTTGAGTCTTTATATAGACAAGGCCTTGTATTGCTTGGAAACATGCAAATTGAAACTGATGAGTAGACGAAAGGGGGGGATTTCTGCTGTAATACCTGAAACCTGTCTTTGATTGTTATGGGTCTGTCGTTAAGGAGGTATTGTTCACCGGCTGAAGAGAGGGTTCCTCTGTGATGGGGTGGGGGATGTGGTGATATCTGGAAGGGATCATCTCTATAACTGAATTGTAAGTTTTTGGAAGCTGGAATCTGAGTCCACCACCTCTGTTTAAAGTTGTTTTTTCTCTCTTAACATAGATGGCTTCCTTCACTCCTTTCTTAAACCACCTATTTTCTTTATCCAGAATGTGAACACTCTGGTCCTCAAAAGAATGTCCTTTGTCCACAAGGAGTAGATGTACTGCGGAGTATTGTCCAATGGAACCAAACGACCCACTCGTCGGTTGCAATTTGCATGTTTCCAAGCAATACACGGCCTTGTCTATATAAAGACTCAAACTCACTGCTGATCAAGACATTTGAATTGAGAAATCTTCCTGGAGAGGTAGCGAAACGTCTTCAAATCTTGAAAACCAAGTCCAGTGGATTTTTTATTTTTTTTATTTTACAGAATATTCAAACTTACATTAAACAATAAAATAAATCCCTTCTATAACTTATTAATATTTGAAATAAAACATTTCCATTTTATTAATCATTATCCATTATCACTTACTTACTTTCTCAATATCAGTTTCAATTTCAGCAAATTTGTCTGTAGTTTCGCTTTCGTCAAGTAACGGTGACATTGAAGAACCTGAGGTTTGTTTGCAGGGCTTCATCTTCGTTATACCTATAATGTAAAAAACGAAGCCATTATAAGACAGATAATCATTTTATTCTACAGGTTAACTACATTGTTGAAGAAAATTGACTTACATATTAGCAATGTAATGCCAGACAAACCAACAGCCCAAACACCAACGTCAGCCACAATAACTTGAGTCCTTAAGTGACCCAATTCCCCAGTGATGTACGCTGAAAATAAAGAGGTCAAAACTATGGTAAAATACCGGCAGCTGTGGTTGCCAGGAAATTACTGTTACAAAAAATAGAATCTGTATAAGACAAAACAGTGCATTGTCTTGTTAAACTTAAATTTTACAGTTGAAAAATTTTTTTTCAGGTTAATTCATTTTATAAATATAGCACCAATTCACAACACATGTCATCTCAAGCCACTTTACAGTTCACCAGATCATACAGTCAAATTGATTAAAAGTTTTCTATCTAAGGAAAACCAGTTGATTGCATTGACTCATTGACTCAATGCAATCCCTCACACTAAGCATGCTTGTAGTGACAGCGGAGAGGAAAAACTCCCTTTTAACAGTAAGAAACCTCCAGTAGAACCAGGCTCATTTTTGAGCAGCCATCTGCGGAAGCCGACTGGGGTTCAACGAGACAGAGCCAGAGATACAAAAGGCAGCTGTAAAAGGCGGCCCCATCCAGGAAACACACAGCCAGGCAGACGAGCTCTGGCCAAGCTCCCTTGTGACAGGATGAAGACAGCACATCCAGCCAGTTATAGTCAGAGAAACAGGACTACACTGAAAAACAGGCCGATCTCGAACATCTATAAACAAAGGTGTTGATGGCAGCAGCACAGCTGATATTTCTCTCCAGGAGGGTTTGTCTACCTCTACCTTCACTGTAAATCATTGTAGAAAAATAAATAACATAAACCGTTGAACTGTAAGGTCCTGTGAAAATAATAGCCCTTTCCATAGTTTTTTTACATTTATCGACTGTAAACAAAATAGATACATTACAGTTCTATTTACAGTTATTTCTTTTTTATTTTACAATGTGGGATATACAGTACATTATTAGTGTAAAAAATTTAAATGTGGTTAGCCTTTTTAAAGGCTACGGTAATAATAAACAGTAAAATTGTACATTTTGTTTCAAAATTTGTACTTTATAGTAAATTTCTGGCAACCACAGTTGCTAGTATTTTACCGCTAAAAATACAGTACCATACATGTGCAAATTAAGTTTTTTGGTGTAAAATTTACATTGGCAACTTAAAGACTGACTATGGTAATCAAGGTACTGATTATCATTAGACAATTCTTTGTTACAGCTTGGAAAGAAGACAGTACAGTCTGCACGATCACAATTTACTATGAACCTTGACAATGTAGTATATAACTGGTAATAGTTAAACGAAAGCATTGTCAACTCGTAGTCACTTCCCCCTCTATGAAAAGGAGGAAGAAGTAACAGAGTCTGGATTCAGTTAAAAATAGCCCTCAGATTAATCAGGTTCGAAATGTACATGGCATCAAAGAGAAAAGTTCTGCTGGAGAAATCAAATTGCTGCCATTGGGTTTTCACTTTGGACTGCGAGGATCCACCCTGCAGAAGAAAGAGAATAGAAAGTTACCAACATTTGATCAATGCTGTGCATGCAAAACATAAACAAAGACTTAGACTGATTTTATTTTTTCATTTTGCATACACAAGTGTAAACAAAAATAGATTTTGTTAAGAACAGCTCTCTCAACAATTTAATTTTTTAAAGTGCATCCTTGATAAGGTAACCTACAGTGATTTAAAAAAAACCCATTGTGATGGAAAACAGTAATGTGACTGTATAGTTAGATTTTTAACATTCAACATTCATTTCAATAATTTTCTATTTTATTTTTTATAACTCATTATACATAACATTCAGCAGTTTATTGGCAGTGGGGTAGAAACTGTTATGGAATCTGTTGGACCTGCATCGAATGCTTCAAAGTCTCTCCCCAGAGGTCAGCAGGGAGAACAGTCCATGGTGGGACTGTGAGGAGTCATTTACGATGTTATGGGCTCGGAACACACAGCACTGGGATGAAATGTCTTTGATGGAGGGAATCTTCTCTGCTGTTCTTACCACTCTTCTCACTTTCTTCCAGTCTGAGGCGCTCTAGCCTCCACACCACATGGTGAGACAGCTGCTCAGAACACTCTCTATGGTGCTTCTGTAGAAGGTGTTGAGGATGGGTGGAGACAGGCGGGCTCTCCTCATCCTTCACAATAAGTATATGTCATTTTGTGCTCTTTTGACCAGTGAGGTGGTGTTAACATTCCAGTTGAGGGTGTCTATGATGTGCAGCCCCAGGAATTTGGTGCTGTTGACCGCCTCTACAGCTGAGCTGCTGATGACCAGTGGAGCGTGGTTAGGCTGATTCTTCCTGAAGTCCCAGATGATCTCCTTAATCTTCTCCACGTTCAGCATCAGGCTGTTATCTTTGCACCAGTCCACCAGCTGCTCCACCTCCTCTCTGTAGTGCTGGTCATTGTTGTCACTGATGAGGCCCCCCACCGTGGTGTTGTCTGCAAACTTCATGATGTGATTGGTGGTGAACCTGGGGACACAGTCATGTGTCATCAGGGTGAACAGCCGGGGGCTCAGGATGCAGCCCTGAGGGGAGCCTGTGCTTTGGATGATGATATCAGAGGTGTTGTAGTCCATGATCATCTGAAATGCCTCTCCACATCCTCCTGGTGTTGCTGTTGTTGTGGAAAAGATCCTGGATCTTCTGGCTGTGGTTCTGCTTCACTGACCTGATGGCACGTTTTGAGTTGGCATGCGCTGCGCTCAGTGCCTCTTTATCACAAACCTTGGAAGCTGAGTTCCATGCTTTTTAGCTATTTCCGAACCTCTCCATTCATCCAGTGTCATTGATTGGCCCAGGTGGTGATGTTCTTTTTGATGCTGACATACTCAATGCATTTGTTAATGTAGGCTGACGCAGTCATGGCATACTCATCAATATTTAATAAGTTGTCATATGTTGCTGCAGCCTTGAAGATGTTCCAGTCAGGGCATATAAAACTGTCTTGGAGTTTCTCCATGACACCCTCAGACCACACTCGGGCCTCTTTAACTGTCGGTTTAGCCCTTATCAGCTGGGGCTTATATGCATGGATAAGCCTGACTGAGAGATGATCTGAGGACCTGAAGTGGGGGCGGGGGGTTGCTCCGAATACATTTTTGAAGAATGAACCTAGATTGAACCAGGTCTAAAATGTTTTCACCTTGAGTTGCAAATTCCTCTTGTTGGTAGAAATTACGGAGAACCGTCTTCAAGTTAGCCTGGTTAAAATCCCCACCAAGGATGAAAATACCCTCTGTGTGTGCAGATTGTAGCTCAGAGATAGCCTGGTATAGTGTCTTCATGGCGTCTTTTGTATTAGAGCTGGGAGGCACATAAACAGCAGTGATGCTAACCACACTGAACTCTCTGGGCGGATAGAAATGTCTGCAGTTAACAGTCAGAAACTTGATGTCCGGAGAGCAGAAGCTGGTGACCACCCAGCATTCTTGCACCAGCTATTGTTAATGTAAACACAGAGCCCACCACCCCGAGTCTTACAGCATAGCTCTTCTTTCTATCAGCGCGGTATAGCCTTAGCCCCTCCAGGCTAATAGCATTGCTGGATGCAGCTAAATCTCCATCAGAATGATGGCGCAGTCGTTACATATCTCCTTTTTTGAAGGGAGTTTTAATCTGAGATTATTCAATTTGTTTTCCAACAAACGGACGTTGGAGAGCAGGATTGATGGAAGCAGCCTTCTGTGGGGATCTCTCTTTAGCTTTGAACCCCCTCTGTAGCCCCGCTTTATCCATCTCGTGCATCGCTTCCTCCGTCTATTATTTTTCACTGTTGTATTATTTACTTCCGTCCATAGCACTTACAGCTTTTTAAACGGTCAAAAATGACTATATTTGAAAGTATTTGTGACCATAGCTCCAGCAGGTGTTGGCGATTATAAATGCAGTTTTGATGTCTAGTTTGTATAGTTTTAAGCAGCATTTTTTGTGAAATTGTTGAGAGGAGCTGTTCTTGGCTGCTGCCTTGGAGTGCCGCCATGGAAAAAAACAATATGTAAAATTAAGCTTTCATAAACTATTTCTTAAAAGTTGTAGGAACACGATGGTAGGACAGACCCAAAACTAACTCAAAATTTTAAAATTTGAAGAATCTCAAACAGGATATGAAGTCTAATTTTCCATGGAACTTCAGATGTATGACTTGAAAATTTAACAAAACGAAAGTTCCGACTGTAACCATGGTTCTATGAATCCTCGATGACCACCAGATGCACTGCTTAAAGCACAATGACCACCCTTGCACATGCACAGGTCAAGAATCTTATACCAATATGGTCATTTGAGACCCCTGGTGACTCCGGTAAGTCTATATAGTAACAACGACAGCTCAGTCCCATAATGTTCTCGCGAAAGACGAGGATTCCAAGGGACTGAATGCTCTTTCGGTCATCTGGGATTCATAGAACCATAATGACAGTCATAACTCTCATTCTATTTCATCCCTACTGATCGGCAGTCAGTCCTGAGGAATCACACCCAGAAAATAAACAATCCCGAAAACACACGCACCTCACTGGGATGATGATGTGCACTGGGATAGGATCCCCTCCATTGGTGGCCAAGTTAAACCTGTAAAACCTAGCAAAGATATTCAGGGATTACCAAGAGGCTGCTGTACATATAGCCTCCAGAGTGAACGCAGTCATAGCGACCCATGACACACTAATGCTCCTAGTGGAATGATACAGAAACAGGACAGTGTACTAGGCCCTCCTGTCTTTCACAGCACCAGCTGCTAAAAACCTTCCGCTTATGGGTGTACACCAGTCCTGTGGAAGGGGGCGTGTCATTAGTCATTGTGTGTCTGATGTTACCGACCTGGCTGCTTTTCCGTACTTTCCCAAAATGACCCCCAATACCTCTGGGTGGAGCCTCCACTGACCTGGTGGCGGGCGTCCCTGAGACAGCCAGAACAGCCTACACCCCTGGAATGTGGGATGCTCTCAGGCTGGCAAAAAGAGGGGCTGCCCAGGTCAAGAGCCTCTGGGTCAGCTTCAGAAATGTCAACAGACAAAATAGCACCCTTGGCAGGCAAGGTGTCTATCTCTTGGCTCAGAGCCTGAGCTTTTACCTGGTTGTGAATCACCGTCATCCTGACTCAACCAGGAACAAGAGGGCAGCGACGGAACTGTAGCATGTAACCCCAGCTAAGCGTAGACACCACCCATGGATCGGGAAAGAGAGCAGCCCAGCAACTGAGCTGATTTGGGGTAAAGTGTCCCACCTACAGCCTGGTGATGTCATCTCTGAGCCCCCCTGCCCTTAAGGGGGCGGGAGGAGTTCCTATTGACCTGCCTGGGTTCAGAAGTAACAGGAGTCTGACCTCTTGGTAGGTCCCACTGGCTATGAGCATGTGTGCAGGGGTTGGTCAGGGCAGGATAAGTGCATGAAAGAGAAACAGAGGCCCTCCCAGAAGGACACTGCAATCATTTGCAATAAAGGCCGGCCAACTGCTGCCTGGTACGAGAAGCCTGGACCGACCATTCCAGGATACAAGTGCAGTGGAGCCAAACAACTCTCCAGGAACCATTGGAAGGCTCATCATGATCCTTATACCAGCTTCTGTCAGAGGAGAGTGATTTAGCCAAACTTGGTGCCTGGACAAGCGTAGACAGGACACATCCAATTTCCCTCTACAGAAGAGCAAACGCATGAAGAGATGCGTCCATCAACCCTTCAGGAGGCGCATCAATGGCGACACCCTTCAAAGAGGCTGAGAAACCCAATAATAGATGTGACAGTTACCAAATCGCCCCAAATGAGACCCTAAGTCATAGGCTCTAAAGAGCAGATTGTCGGTCACACTACACTGAGGACTAGGACACCTGGCATTAGCTCTCAAAGCCTCATCTGGCACCACAATGAGGAAAGCTATGGAAAGTTCGACTTCCAGGTTCGAAACTTGGGCACATCTTACGTGAATGCCAGGGCCCTGCCATCAGAGGTCAGCTCTGAAAAGGCCTTAGTGTCTGCACAACAGGCATGAATCTCACTCACATATTCAGCAGACAGGGGAACCATAAAAGATGACCTAGCAGTAGGACGTTGACTGAAGGCCCTGGAAGAGGCAGGTTGGTCCCGTGGAGCATCCAGCTGCAACCAGGCAAGAGCAGTCTTCAAAGTTCCCACTATTGACCCATCCACCTCCACTAAGAGCTGTAAGAGATATGGGAGCTGATTTCGGACAGATGTGCCTTGAGGTCAAAATGATCCTGAAAATCAGGAATTGACAGCATCAGTACCAGATGCTGCTAGGGAAATAGCATTGTTTTCTAAAGCAGAGAGTCCTGAACCGATGCTCCACCCTGGGACAGGGTCTCCAATCAAGCTAGTGCCATGCTCACCCCTACGGGTCTCAAGCAGCACTTTTATCCCCTCCAGCTCAGAAGTGGAAGCCTTACACTTCACAGGCTGGCTGGCACCTTGAAGGCGAACGAGCATTACGCAGGGACAGGGGCAGGACAGAACAATTAGGGCAGGACACATCAGTCAATGCCTGCTTCAGCTGATCTGGTCCCAACCAAGAGGGACACAGATCATGCCCATTGTCAAACTGGAGGGTAGCCAAACAAGCTCTGCAGCACGGCAAGTCCAACATCTCACACTCACAGGGCTAGGACAGGTCCAGCTGGAATCGCCACTCTTGACACTTAAGCCGACGAGCAAACAGGCCAGGTAACCCGGTTGAGCAGAAAACACCACCAGGCGTTCCCCAGCAGCGAGAAGTTTCAAGGAGCACTACAATCATCTCAGCTTGAAAGAGGATCAATCAACAAGGTTGCCACACACACTGAGGCAAGCTGTGCAGCAGTGCAAGTAGAAAAAGCAATCCCAAAAGCGGCTGCTAAGTGACAAGATATAGACAGCTGAACATGGCTGCAAATGAATGGAAAGAAAACGTCTGCACAGTAAGCAAAAAACAGGCCCACAGTAAGCAAAAAAAAACAAGCCAGAAAATGGCTGCACAGTAAAAAAAAAAAAAAGAAGCAACCTTGAATCTGCTGAATACAAATATAGGCAAGCCCATGGCTAGTTGAAAACAAGCTGGTTGAATCGGCCAAAGCACCAGCAATAGGGAAATCGATGTGGGAAGCGAACACCTTCCGTCGATAAAGGAAAAATAACTTAACAAATGAAGAAAACAAGTTGTATCAAAGAGGAGCTTGCACAGCCTCTGGGGGGCTAGAGGATCCTTGCAGCTCTGACCATAGTCTCGAGGCTACCAGTGACAAGCAACAATCAGTGACTTACCATCTGTTCAATCTGCATGCGAGAAGATGAAAAGCGAGCTGTCATTGTCATGTGACCATATAGACTTACCGGTGGTATAAGATTCTCGACTTGTGCATGCGCAAGAGTGATTCTTCGTGCTTTAAGAACTGCATCTGGCGGTCAGTAGGGATGAAATAGATCTGTATTTTAGATTTGGAAATTGAATTTCATTGCTTTGAATACTTTGTTTTAATAATGTAATTTCAGTTGTATATAATTTCTATTGCTGTGTCATGAATCTGGGTGCTTTAGAAAGCAGATAATCAAACCGATTTCTAAGTTTATGTGGAGCATTAACTTAAATTTTTTTAATGGCATTTTGGATTTAACCTTTGAAGCATTTAAGAGCATGCTGGATATCAGTAACTATTTCAAATTATTTACATAACACTGCTTCAGCCCAAAGTGTAATTTCAGAAGTATAACGTGATGTTACATGTAGATCAGTGAATCTGTGATGATCAAGTATTTTGTCATGGACCCAGATATGGAACATCAAGTCAGAATTGTTTAACTTAAAATCATACAGCTGAAATGAAATTTGTACTCAGACTTTCCTGGTGGTTCCTAAAGTCTCTAGAAGTAGAATGGGAGGCAGATGCTTTAGTTATCAGGCTGCTTTCCAGTGGAATCAGCTCACAGTTTTAGTCCATGAGGCAAATCATTTATTTGTGATATTTTTCATGATTTATTATATTGGGTATTAATTTGATATGGGATGCTATTTTGAGTTGTACTTTCATATAGATGTTGTTGGTGTCTGGTTCGAAGTGGACTATGTTTGAGGACGCTTTAAGTAGAAGGGACTATGTGTATCTCAATGATTTAAGGGGAAATTAAACATTAAACCAAATTAACTTAATTGAAAAGATTGTGTCTCCTTTCCCCTTTAAGTAGCAAAGGAAGAAGAAGTTATAAAAAAAAAAAGGTGCGGCTCTAAACATTGCTTTTGGGGAAGAACTTTTTTTTTCTTATTCGGCTCTGACTCCGTTTGCATTTGTTAAGTCAGTTTTACAACAGACACCATATTTACTTTTTAGGAACAGGAGACCTTTTCATGAAGCAGGTTTAACAAACTCAGATTCAAATCTGCAAATATAAATTGATCTAGCCTAAGGTAAGGGACTCTTTCGGTTTACAACGACTGCTATGAATTAGTTCAATCATCTCCAAGTATAACGACTCAGAGTTTAGCATGTGCGTAACAAGTACAAAAAGTTTATTATTTTATTATTAGTTTAGCATCGATTTTGTTGGGATCCAGAGGCTTGCCCACCAGAGGGCGCCGAGGATCCCCTCCTGATTGTCTGTTCATCTGTTTGGTTCTGGAGTGCTGTCTACCTTTCTCCAGCAGAGAGCGCCCTGGGTCTCCTGAGCGGAAGCCACCCGCACACCTGAGGCTGATTCATCTGATCAGGAGACCAACTATATAAGCAGCGGCTTGTCTTCTCTTCAGCGCCGGAGTGTTGACCAGTTTTGGTTAGCGAAACATGAGCCTCTGCTTGAATTAAGAATCTCTGTCTACTCTAGAGAGTAACCTGATCCTAACCAGTCTCTGTCTTCTCTGCTCATAGGAAAACTTGAATGAAGTCTGTAGCTCTGGAGGAGCTTATGTTTGGAAACCTGCCTGCCTGCCCAGAGAAGCCAAACCTGAAGATCCTCAGTCTGAATCTCCCAGTCAGTTCTCAGGAGAGAACTAGGAGAACAAGTCAAGGTCTGAACCTCGCTAGCCTGAAGCTAAGCTCTGCCGCTGCTGAGCTCTCTGCTGAACCCACAGTCTCTGGACCCAACCGGTTCCCTCTCTCCACCGATCAGTCTGAATCTCATCAGGTACTAATCAGAATCAAAACTCTGTCAAGACATCGCTGCTACCTGGCTAACCAAACAATCCCTCTCTGCAGATTACTCTGTGAAACCAAGTCTTTGACCAGTACCAGAACCAGTGCAAACTTTTATTCTGTGTGTGTTTATCTCAATAAACTGTTAAACTTTTACCCTGTTTCCTGTGGTGTTCTGCATGTGGGTTTAATCACAGAGACCCATCATGACAGATTTGTCGAGTCACCATGACAACCGGCAACAGGAAGTGCCTATTTCACCCCACTGGAACTACAGATTTTGAAGCAGAAATGAAAGATAAAAAATCTGGAACAATATCCTGATTGAGCTGGATTAATGGTTGCAGTCAATACTGCATAGTTTTGAGAGATTCAACTAAATTTGTGCTGATGTTCAATGTCAGTATTGGGAAAAACTCCTTGCCTTAAGGTTAGACTTCTTTAGCAGGTTTGACCTGTCCTCTTCTTGACACATTTGCTTCTCATCCCGTTCTTTCTGGGCCAAACAGACAATTTTTTATTTATTTTATTTTTTTTACAAAGTTGTTTGATAAAAATAAGGAAAAAGGAATGTTTGGCTTTTATACCACTTGAAATCTCACCGTGTCCTTTGAGTGATGGAGCCTTTGAATTGATTTCTTGATGTTGTTTATACTCAGGAATGTAAAATGCCAGGAAGAAGACAAACTGTTCATAGGAAAAGACAAATTAAAATCCAGCAAACTGACAGATGTGTAAGATAAAATACGACTTGACCTTAAAGGTACTTGTGCACCCATTAACTGGACAAGTAACCACATGTCCTTCCACAAGATGGCTCCTCAGATGAGCTATTAGCTCTTTTGCATCTCAACTCTGGTGTTGACACATAGTCATTGTGCATTTAAAAGAGGTAACTGCACTAAAAAACATGGTATTGGTAGGAACAGCATGTCTTCGATAAAAATGTGCCTTAATGGCTCCATACCTACAAAATGTTAGCTTGAAGTCAGTTTCAATGCACTTAAAAACAAGACGTGGCTCATTACTATGAAGCTTCCAGTGAAGCACATAGTTCCTTGATGACTGGAGCTTATTTCCACAGAAATTACACCTCATAATGTCATCCACTTAGCTAACTTCACACACACTCAGGACTAAATTACAAAAAAATTAAAGGCTTGGTCAGAACTGCACTGGTGGGTTTTCAATACAACTGATAAAACTAGTCAACAAACCTAGCAAACTCCAAGAAACAATTAAATTAAAATGACGTCTAAAATACTCAAACCAGATGGATGTACTCACCTCACATACTAATTTTAGGCAGTCCAGGTGAGGAAAGCATCAGACCACAAAAACATTTTTGCTGTGCAACAGTGGAGCTCAGAAGCTGTGTCAGTGTGGTGAAGAAATGATGGCAGCAATCTCTTCCTATGGGCAAACGAGCTATCTTCGCAAAGCTTAGCAGTGTGCACCCCTATTGAGGAAAATTCTCAGTAAGGTTGTTAACTGGAACAGCTTTGAAGAGAGGAGGGAAAATATATTTTTTTGTTGAGCGCTCTGCAATTCAAACTGTCACAGTAAAAGACTGGTAATGTGATTTCAAATTTTGTCATGTCTAAGTAACGTCTTCCTATGGGCATAGAGTTGAAGGCACAAACTAAACTGTTCATAATTTATTATTTATGGTACGCCAGCATTCTTCACATGTAGCCGAATCACTGTCCCCCAGACATGGCGGTTATGTTTTTTATTTTTATATTTTTTAAAAACAAAGTGGAGTGTGTATGGCAGTTTAGTTTTTGCCTTCAGGTCGTTGCCAATAGAAAGACATTACTTGGATATAAAAAACCAAATATCTTCGGAACTGCTCCAAATGACACAAAACTAATATGGGTGAGTAAAACATGATGTATTAGTGTAAAATTAAGGGGCCAATGTAAAAAAAAAAAAAGGTGTTCCCCTTTAATGGCTGCTTAAGGCTCAAGGGCTACTAAAGGGCCCCCAATAACAATTGTTTTTTTTTTTTTGCATGCATACATAATGATTTTTATCTAATTATAGTAATTACAACAAAAACTTATGACAAATTGTGCATGTTTTTACATCATATTTGATCATAATAGAAATTATATTGCTCTATAGTAGATGGGCCATTCTGCATATTAGCTTGCAATGCAAATTAAAACTTCTATAGCACAAACAAAAGGCAAGTGGGGAAAACAATGTCACAAACATTTTAAATGCAAATTTTGGATATAGTTATCTATATTTAGTTTTCAGAAAATATTTACTTTAAATGTACTTCTTTCTTCAATGATACTCTATTTTTTCATTTGTCTATTAAAATTAAATAGATAATTAAGAAGCATTAAAAAGAAAGGGTGCAAGTTGTTTATTTTAATATTTTGCAACTAACAGATATTAAATGTTTTTTTGAAATAAAGTTTAATAATTTCTTTTTCATATTTTACTGCTGATATTTCAGCTTTTTCTACAATATTGCACAGTTGGCATTTTTAAAGTGGACTATATTTTTAACCATTTTGCTTCTGTAAAAATTAAAGTTCATGCTTACTTTACAATCAAGAACTATTTCTTGTTCATTTTATTGTTAAATTTAAGGTTTTAAGAAAAGTTTTTTCAACTGCAATTTCTTTTTAAAATTTATATATATTTATTCATTTTAACAGTAAATCACAGAGTTTTATGTTTTTTAGTCTAATATTCAGTGTTTTATTCAGTCACTTGATTAACAGGTATTTAATGTGTTTAATAAAGTAAAGGACCACTTTTAGTTTCACTGTCATTTACTGTTGCTTTCTGATGGTGTTTACTGTATATTTCACTGCCTTTTTACTTATTACAGTGTAGTTGTATCTTTCAGGTGTAGTATTAAACATAACGGAAAATGAAAAGCTTGAAAATATATAAAAACCTGTATAATTTTAGAGTAAATGATACCCAAAAACTAGTGCAGTGACAGAGCAAACACCTTTTTTTTGCAATGAAAAAAACATCAAATGACACCAAAATAATCTTTTACATTAAATGATTCCCTTTAATTTCTTCCCCACTATTACTCAGCTATTCAGCTGTCACTCTTAGTCTTCTGAGTTGTTAAAATTACCCATTTGCTTTTCAAGTTCTTCCTGGTTTTTCGTCATGTTTCTTAGTTGTTCTTTGATCACCTCTTGGTTTGAAATCTCATCAGTGGTTTGAAGCAATATGAAGATTAAGGTTAAGTTATTATAGAATCAGACCAAAACCAATTGCAAAACATTAGACGAAATCAGATTAAATCATTTGTATCTTACCTCAGAACTAATTTTCTTGACCATTACTCAGTTACAAATATAACCAAACAACATCTAGTCAAGTAAAGATCTCTTTCCTCATCCCAATTCCACTGAAAATGTCATAGTTGTTAATTTCTTTAACACTTACTCCTACAATTAAAATGCTCTCCTTTCACTTTCATTGTCTCCACTAAATTGTTTTCTCAATTCTCAATTCCATTACTTTAAATGGCTAGATTTACCATTTTGTTTTTCCAGTTCTTCCTGCTTTTTCGTCATATTTCTTAGTTGTTCTTTGATATCCTCTTGGTTTGAAATCTCATGCACTGTTTGAAACAATATGAAGAATAAGTTATAATAGAAACAGACCAAAACCAATTGCAAAATATTTGAAAAATCTGATTAATCATTTGTATCTTCCCTCAGAACTAATTTTCTTGACTGTTACTCAGTTACATATAGAACCAAACACCAACTAGTCAAGTAAAGATCTCTTTCCTCCAAATTCAACTGAAAATCTCCCAGCTGTTAATTTCTTTAGCAATTATTCCTACAATTAAAATGCTCTCCTGTCACTTTCATTGTCTCCGCTAAATTGTTTTCTCAATTCCAGCAATCACTTTGACTGGCTAGATTTACCGTTTTGTTCTTCCAGTTCTTCCAGCTTTTTCGTCATGTTTCTTAGTTGTTCTTTGAACTCCTCTTGGTTCGAAATCTCATCTGCTGTTGAAACAACATGAAGATTAATATATTATGGAAACAGAGCAAAACTAAATGCAAAATATTAGAAAAATCTGATCAAATCATTTGTATCTTCCCTCAGAAATTATTTTCTTGACTTTTACTCAGTTACAAATATAACCACACGACAGCTAGGCAAGTAAGGATCTCTTTCCTCATCCAAAGTCCACAGAAAATCTCACAGCTGTTAATTTCTTTAACAATTACTCCTTGAATTAAAATGCTCTCCTTTCACTTTCATGATCTCCACTGAATCATTTTCTCTTTTCCCCCAATCACTTTGGCTTGCTATATTTACCATTTTGTTTTTCCAGTTCTTCCAGCTTTTTTGTTATGTTTCGAAGTTGTTCTTTGATATCCTCTTGGTTTGAAATCTCATCCACTATTTGAAACAATATGAAGATTAGGTTATTACGGAAACAGGCCAAAACTAATTGCAAAATATTAGAAAAAGTCTGATTTAATCATTTGCATCTTCCCTCAGATCTAATTTTCTTGGCTGTTATTTGGTTACAAATATAACATAACAACAACTAGGCAAGCAAAGATCTCTTTCCTCATTCAAATTTAACTGAAAATCTCACAGCTGTTAATTTCTTTAACAATTACTCCTTGAATTAAAATGCTCTCCTTTCACTTTCATGATCTCCACTGAATTATTTTCTCTTTTCCACCAATAACTTTGCTTGCTATATTTACCATTTTGTTTTTCCAGTTCCTCCAGCTTTTTTGTTATGTTTCGAAGTTGTTCTTTGATCTCCTCTTGGTTTGAAATCTCATCCACTATTTGAAACAATATGAAAAATAGGTTATTATGGAAACAGGCCAAAACTAATTGCAAAATATTAGAAAAAGTCTGATTTAATCATTTGCATCTTTCCTCAGATCTAATTTTCTTGGCTGTTATTTGGTTACAAATATAACATAATAACAACTAGGCAAGCAAAGATCTCTTTCCTCATTCAAATTTAACTGAAAATCTCACAGCTGTTAATTTCTTTAACAATTACTCCTTGAATTAAAATGCTCTCCTTTCACTTTCATGATCTCCACTGAATTATTTTCTCTTTTCCACCAATAACTTTGTTTGCTATATTTACCATTTTGTTTTTCCAGTTCTTCCAGCTTTTTCGTTATGTTTTGAAGTTGTTCTTTGATCTCCTCTTGGTTTGAAGTCTCAACCACTATTTGAAACAATATGAAGATTAAGTTATAATGGAAACAGACCAAAACTAATTGCAAAAAATTAGAAAAAAAATCAGAATAAACAATTTTTATCTTCCCTAGGACCAAATTTTCTTGACTGTTACTTGGTTACAAATATAACCAAAAAACTAGGCAAGTAAAGATTTCTTTCCTTACCCAAATTTCACTGAAAATCACACAGCTGTTAATTTCTTTAACAATTACTCTTTGAATTAAAATGCTCCCGTTTCCCTTTCATTATCTCCATTGACTTATTTTTTTTACTTAATCATTTAAGTAAAAGGATTAACATGATAAACACACGTGTTGTTTTACTCTTAAAAAGCTACATTTCATGCTTTTTGAAAAGTAGATTTTAAAAAGATTTTATTGTGATGGTACCATTATTTCACTGGCAAAACCTACTCAGTTACTAAAAATGGTTTATCTGTATATTGTAACCTGCATAAAATAATCAACCGCATTTTATTTTGGCGGGTCAAACCGGGAAGCACACTATAAGTTCTGGGTCGAAGGTGAACTCGGACCTCGAACGTTGAGCTTCTAGGGTCACGGTGTCGAGTAGGCGTTGGCATCGCTGGTTGGAGTCTTGGCTGAGCCGGGAGATTCGAATTTTGAGAAAGGAGAGTTTGTTGCGTTTGAACGAAAGATCAAAACCACACCAAACTTGGAGAGTGGAAAAGGCGGGTTTTGGCATAAACTGGTATGTGAATGGTTCGGATGGAAATGGAAATAAGCAATGAAGAAGAAGGGGATTATGAAGGGTGGACGCCAGTGGGAAAAGGGAGAGGAAGAGGACGGGGAAGAATTAAAATAGATGACGGAAAGGGAATCAGAGACAGTCAAGGTAGCAAACGGGATATAGAAGAAAGTAGTTCAGAGGAAGAGAGGGTAGTTAGGAGAAAAGTTGTGAATGAGGAATTTAAAGTAATTCTGAAACTTAAGAATGAGGAAGGTCGGGAGAAAATTAGCCCAATTGGGGTGTCAAGAGAAATTAAAAAGAAAATAGGAGACGTTGAAATGGTGAAGATTTTGAGAGACTTTGATTGAGTGTAAGGGTATAGAACAAAAGAATAAAGCCTTCAATGTGGATAACATATGTAAAAGAGCAAATAAAAAAATTAGAGGGGTGATATATGGGATCCCTCTAGATTAGGATCTGGAAAAACTTAAGAAAAATATACTTGGAGCAAAGGTGACAAACGTGAAAAGGCTGTCAAGAACTGTGGATGGTGAGAGAGTGGGGAGTCAGTCAATCCTAATGGAGTTTGAAGGAAAAGAGTTGCCAATGAGTATAAAAATAGGATATATAAGTTTTCAAGTCAGACCTTATGTACCCCCACCACTTCGGTGTTTTAAATAACAAAGGTACGGGCACATTGCAGCAGTGTGTAAAGGAAAGCAGAGATGTCCAAAATGTGGGGAAGATCATAAAATTGAAGAATGTAAGGAGGATGTACTGGCGAAATGTTGTAACTGTGGGGGAAATCATAGGGTCACGTACGGAGGATGTAAGGTAAGGAAGAGGGCTAAAGAAGTGGTGCAGATTAAAACATCTAAAAATATAAGCTACGCAGAAGCTGCTAAAAGTGTGAAGGAACAGGAAAAAAGAGTGGTTGAGCAAATGGGGAGTCAAACAATACAGCAATCTAAAACACTGCCAGAAGATAAGGTGACTTATTCAGTGGAAAATCTAGTCCTATTCATAGCTTATGTTATCAACTGTACTGATCAAGCTAAGAACAAAACTGAGAAGATTAAAATAATAGTGAAAGGAGCTGAAAAAATCTTGGGATTTAAGGAAGGAACATGGGAAGAAATAAATAAAAAGCTAGAGGTGGATAAGAAGTCGGGAACTGCAAATGAAAGTAGTTTATGCTAATACTTCAATGGAATGCTAGGAGTTTTATAGCCAATGGACAGGAATTTAAAGGTTTTATTGACGAGCTTGAAGTCCAACCAGATATAATATGTGTGCAGGAAACTTGGTTAAAATCAACATTAGATTTTGTGATTAGGGGATATATTAGTATAAGAAGAGATCGAGAAGAGGGAGGGGGAGGTGGATGCGGAATATTTATAAAATGAGGGATACAATATCAGATTTTAGGAAAAGGGAGAGAACTAGAATTCATAGTAATTGAGGTATGGGAACAAGGAGGTAAATTTAAAATAATAAATTTTTATAATCCTTGTAAATCATTATCAGCTGAAATAATGGTGGAATTATTAGAGTATTTGGAGGGTAGGGTAATTTGGTGTGGGGATTTCAATGCAAAAAGTACAATATGGGGTAATAGTAATGATAAAAATGGGCAGGTTATAGAAGAAGTGATGGAAATGAAAAATTTAGTATGTATTAACGAGAGAAAGGGAACAAGAATCAATATAAGAACAGGGATGGAGTCAACTATGGATCTAACAATTGTATCAAATGATATCGCTGGTGTCTGTGAGTGGTCGGTTGATAAGGAAACAACAGTGGGTAGTGATCATTATCCTATAATTATAAGGGTAGGAATAACTGGAAATAAATATAAAAATAGAGGGGAAAGATTTAACTTTAATAAAGCAGATTGGAGTAAGTTTAGATATTTGAGTGAAATAAATTTGGAAAAGGTAGATTTTAATATGCAGATAAATGAAGTAAATGCAAGTATCTCAAATATAACTAGAAAATTTCTAAAGAAATTTTGAGGGGGGCCACCTACTGCCCGTCTGGGGAACCGGGCCAATACGGCCCTGGCAAGTGACGTCGGGGCTCCCCAGACCAACTGCTTACGCCTTTGAGGGCTGCT
Source organism: Cyprinodon diabolis (assembly GCA_030533445.1). Lineage (NCBI taxonomy): Eukaryota > Metazoa > Chordata > Actinopteri > Cyprinodontiformes > Cyprinodontidae > Cyprinodon > Cyprinodon diabolis. The sequence continues at coordinate 41,737,706 of CM060075.1, read as the reverse complement.
GAGGGAAGGAAAGAGGGCAAGTTCATGGGCAAAGAGAGCTGTGTGCCACTTGTGCTGAAATCTGGGAAATAGACGTGCACAGCGTATGATGCACAAGGGTAATATGGGTTGTCCATATTGAAACACAGTGGGTAAAGCCCAGTTGGCGGGCTTCGCCCGCCTGCTAGGAGCCATCTCAGTGAAGAAAAAAATCACCAATGGCGGGCACTGCCCGCCTTCTAAGAGCCATTGCAGTGATGAAATCACCAATGGCGGGCTCCGCCCGCCTGCTAAGAGCCATTGCAGTGATGTAATCACCTTTGGCGGGCTCCGCCCGCCTGTTACCATTGGCGGGCTCCGCCCGCCTTCTAAGAGCCATTGCAGTGATGAAATCACCAATGGCAATGAGCAATATGCCAGAATGTATGAGTGTGTATAAGGAAGAGGCTTTTATTCTGTAGAGTCCTTGTAGTCTTATTTTGAAAGTCTATCATGAATGTGCATCAAAAGATGGGTCACGCCCAGCAGTGATATAGAATCCATTTCCAAATGTTAAATCACTGGTTTTCCATGTTATTAGGTGAATAGTTGCTGTATTACAGAGTAAATGGGAGACTTTTATTGTGAAATTTGCTCTGGGGTGTGTTTTGAAAAGGTCACTAGAGTCTAATAAAAACAACCTGGAAGAGTTTGGGTCATAATGTTGAGCCATTTGCATCAATTAATGCATTAGTATAATCTAGAGGCTTTTATTTTGTAGGGTCCCTGGAGTCTTATTTTGAAAGTCCAACAGAGTTGTGTTTATAGAAAATGTTCAGACCCGTCAATGATAGTTGATTACTTTCCAATCGTTAAATCACTCTTTTTCCATGTTATTAGGGCAGTAGATGAAGCGGAAATGGGAGGCTTTTATTTTGAAATTTGCTATAGGGTGTGTTTTAAACAGTCTCCTAGAGTCTATTCTCTAAAACGGGGTTGAGTTTGGGTCATAATGTTGAGCCATATAGGGCAATAAATATATGTAAAAAATATAGAGGCTTTTATTTTGTAGGGTCCCTGGAGTCTTATTTTGAAAGTCTATCAGTGCTGAGTGGCAAGGGAAGTGTCATGGACAGCAGTCATATAGTATCCATTTCCCAATGTTAAATCAGTCCTTTCACCCTCCATTAGATTAATATGTGCTGTTTAAAACAGCAGAGGTAAAATCTGTTTGAAGCTTGGTAACCTTGACAACGCTTAACGAGCCTCTCACTGACACAGACAACAGCTGCACTCACTATTGGTTTCTTCTTCCCAGGCTTTTTTGTATGGGAAGAACGGCACCGAACAAACGACTACTGATCAAAAACCGTATGAGTTATTCAAAAAACATTTTCACCATGAGCATCAGCAATCCTTCGACTCCAACTATACCAACTTTGGTGTATGTGTGTCATTCAGAAAAATATTTATGACGAGTTGAAAACACATAGTCTGATTCGTTTCTCTCCCATCTTCAGCTCAAAAAGAATAGAGAAAGGCTGAAACTCTCATCGACTTTAGGTTGGTCTGGAGGGTTTTTAAGGAAAAGTATTAATCCTACCGTAATTCCGAAGACATTGTGTGAGTCCAGAGGTTTCAGTCTACAAACTGACCAAAAATGGTGACTGTAGCTCCAAATATGTGGCCGTGAGGGCGAGAATAAGATGTTTGATCTTAAAAAAATGGCCGCCTCACACTAAGATTTCAGCAGCTGCACTCTAGCAGGCTGCTGCAGAAGCTAACTGTCAGCTAGCTTCCAGGTGCTTACCCTCCGAACAAACGACTGCTGAGCAAAAACCGTAAAAGATATCTGAAAAATTCTTTCAGTGAAAGCAACATCTATCCTTTGTCTCAGACTGGGGTAACCTTCATGTCTGTAGGTCTTTCACAACCCAAAACGAAGCACAAACAAAATGGTTGGCCCACCTGCTCCTCCCTTTGTTTGAACTGCAGGACCTCACTCTCACTCACCTTTTAGCTGCTAAAGCACCCCTCCGAACAAACGACTGCTGAGTAAAAACCGTAAAAGGTATCTGAAAAATTCTTTTTATCTAAGCGACAGCTATATCTTGTCTTCAATTGGAGTAACTTTCATGGCTGTAGGTCATCTACAAACTGAATGGGAAGAGAAAGAAAAAGAAAAAACGTTTCATCACACCTAAGCTTCTAATTGAGCTAGCTGCAGCAGGTCACTGTCACTCAGCTTTCAGGTGCTTAAAATGTCCTCCGAACAAACGACTGCTGAGCAAAAACCGTATGAGTTATTCAAAAAATTTTTTCACCGTGAGCGTCAGTCATCCTTCGACTCCAACTATGCCAACTTTGGTGTATGTGTGTCATTCAGAAAAATATTTATGACGAGTTTAAAACACATAGTCTGATTCGTTTTTCTCCCCTCTTCTGCTCCAAAACCAATGAAAAACGGCTCTGATTTTCATCGACTTTAGGTCGGTCTGGAGGGTTTTTAAGGAAAAGTATTAATCCTACCGTAATTCCGAAGATATTGTGTGGGTCCAGAGATTTCAGTCTACAAACTGACCAAAAATGGTGACTCTAGCTATAAATATGTGGCCGTGAGGGCGAGTTTAAAATGTTTTTTTGTGTTTAAAAAACGCCTGCCTCACACTCTAGCTTTTCAGTTGCTCCACTCTAGCAGGCTGGATTTTGCTAAAACTTTGTGGCGCTTGAGGTCTGATTATACAAAAACCGTAGCAGTTATCAACATACCGTCTTCAGTTTTAAATAGACGAAGGATTTATCTACAAACTGAGCTTCAAACTGTTTTTCTAGGTGAATGTATGGCGACACAGTGAAGTGCTGTTTTTTATGCTTTTTTTTTCCTCTCCCCATTCATTTCCTATGGGATTTTTTTGCGACGTTTTCGCTAATAATTCGCAAACCTTCGGACTAATGAGAAAGTTTTATACAAGCACACATCACCCCATTGGTCCCGACGCGTGTGCCAACTTTGGGCCCGATCCGCCAAACCGTGCGGGACTAGTTACGCGCCGAAGTTTTGGGTATACGGGAGAATTATAATAACTAGAAAATTTCTAAAGAAATTTTGAGGGGGGCCACCTACTGCCCGTCTGGGGAACCGGGCCAATACGGCCCTGGCAAGTGACGTCGGGGCTCCCCAGACCAACTGCTTACGCCTTTGAGGGCTGCTGAGGGAAGGAAAGAGGGCAAGTTCATGGGCAAAGAGAGCTGTGTGCCACTTGTGCTGAAATCTGGGAAATAGACGTGCACAGCGTATGATGCACAAGGGTAATATGGGTTGTCCATATTGAAACACAGTGGGTAAAGCCCAGTTGGCGGGCTTTGCCCGCCTGCTGGGAGCCATCTCAGTGAAGAAAAAAATCACCAATGGCGGGCTCTGCCCGCCTTCTAAGAGCCATTGCAGTGATGAAATCACCAATGGCGGGCTCCGCCCGCCTGCTAAGAGCCATTGCAGTGATGTAATCACCTTTGGCGGGCTCCGCCCGCCTGTTACCATTGGCGGGCTCCGCTCGCCTTGTAAGAGCCATTGCAGTGATGAAATCACCAATGGCAATGAGCAATATGCCAGAATGTATGAGTGTGTATAAGGAAGAGGCTTTTATTCTGTAGAGTCCTTGTAGTCTTATTTTGAAAGTCTATCATGAATGTGCATCAAAAGATGGGTCACGCCCAGCAGTGATATAGAATCCATTTCCAAATGTTAAATCACTGGTTTTCCATGTTATTAGGTGAATAGTTGCTGTATTACAGAGTAAATGGGAGACTTTTATTGTGAAATTTGCTCTGGGGTGTGTTTTGAAAAGGTCACTAGAGTGTAATAAAAACAACCTGGAAGAGTTTGGGTCATAATGTTGAGCCATTTGCATCAATTAATGCATTAGTATAATCTAGAGGCTTTTATTTTGTAGGGTCCCTGGAGTCTTATTTTGAAAGTCCAACAGAGTTGTGTTTATAGAAAATGTTCAGACCCGTCAATGATAGTTGATTACTTTCCAATCGTTAAATCACTCTTTTTCCATGTTATTAGGGCAGTAGATGAAGCGGAAATGGGAGGCTTTTATTTTGAAATTTGCTATAGGGTGTGTTTTAAACAGTCTCCTAGAGTCTATTCTCTAAAACGGGGTTGAGTTTGGGTCATAATGTTGAGCCATATAGGGCAATAAATATATGTAAAAAATATAGAGGCTTTTATTTTGTAGGGTCCCTGGAGTCTTATTTTGAAAGTCTATCAGTGCTGAGTGGCAAGGGAAGTGTCATGGACAGCAGTCATATAGTATCCATTTCCCAATGTTAAATCAGTCCTTTCACCCTCCATTAGATTAATATGTGCTGTTTAAAACAGCAGAGGTAAAATCTGTTTGAAGCTTGGTAACCTTGACAACGCTTAACGAGCCTCTCACTGACACAGACAACAGCTGCACTCACTATTGGTTTCTTCTTCCTAGGCTTTTTTGTATGGGAAGAACGGCACCGAACAAACGACTACTGATCAAAAACCGTATGAGTTATTCAAAAAACATTTTCACCATGAGCATCAGCAATCCTTCGACTCCAACTATACCAACTTTGGTGTATGTGTGTCATTCAGAAAAATATTTATGACGAGTTGAAAACACATAGTCTGATTCGTTTCTCTCCCATCTTCAGCTCAAAAAGAATAGAGAAAGGCTGAAACTCTCATCCACTTTAGGTTGGTCTGGAGGGTTTTTAAGGCAAAGTATTAATCCAACCGTAATTCCGAAGACATTGTGTGAGTCCAGAGGTTTCAGTCTACAAACTGACCAAAAATGGTGACTGTAGCTCCAAATATGTGGCCGTGAGGGCGAGAATAAGATGTTTGATCTGAAAAAAATGGCCGCCTCACACTAAGATTTCAGCAGCTGCACTCTAGCAGGCTGCTGCAGAAGCTAACTGTCAGCTAGCTTCCAGGTGCTTACCCTCCGAACAAACGACTGCTGAGCAAAAACCGTAAAAGATATCTGAAAAATTCTTTCAGTGAAAGCAACATCTATCCTTTGTCTCAGACTGGGGTAACCTTCATGTCTGTAGGTCTTTCACAACCCAAAACGAAGCACAAACAAAATGGTTGGCCCACCTGCTCCTCCCTTTCTTTTAACTGCAGGACCTCACTCTCACTCACCTTTTAGCTGCTAAATCACCCCTCCGAACAAACGATTGCTGAGTAAAAACCGTAAAAGGTATCTGAAAAATTCTTTTTATCTAAGCGACAGCTATATCTTGTCTTCAATTGGAGTAACTTTCATGGCTGTAGGTCATCTACAAACTGAATGGGAAGAGAAAGAAAAAGAAAAAACGTTTCATCACACCTAAGCTTCTAATTGAGCTAGCTGCAGCAGGTCACTGTCACTCAGCTTTCAGGTGCTTAAAATGTCCTCCGAACAAACGACTGCTGAGCAAAAACCGTATGAGTTATTCAAAAAATTTTTTCACCGTGACCGTCAGTCATCCTTCGACTCCAACTATGCCAACTTTGGTGTATGTGTGTCATTCAGAAAAATATTTATGACGAGTTTAAAACACATAGTCTGATTCGTTTTTCTCCCCTCTTCTTCTCCAAAACCAATGAAAAACGGCTCTGATTTTCATCGACTTTAGGTCGGTCTGGAGGGTTTTTAAGGAAAAGTATTAATCCTACCGTAATTCCGAAGATATTGTGTGGGTCCAGAGATTTCAGTCTACAAACTGACCAAAAATGGTGACTCTAGCTATAAATATGTGGCCGTGAGGGCGAGTTTAAAATGTTTTTTTGTGTTTAAAAAACGCCTGCCTCACACTCTAGCTTTTCAGTTGCTCCACTCTAGCAGGCTGGATTTTGCTAAAACTTTGTGGCGCTTGAGGTCTGATTATACAAAAACCGTAGCAGTTATCAACATACCGTCTTCAGTTTTAAATAGACGAAGGATTTATCTACAAACTGAGCTTCAAACTGTTTTTCTAGGTGAATGTATGCCGACACAGTGAAGTGCTGTTTTTTATGCTTTTTTTTTCCTCTCCCTATTCATTTCCTATGGGATTTTTTTGCGACGTTTTCGCTAATAATTCGCAAACCTTCGGACTAATGAGAAAGTTTTATACAAGCACACATCACCCCATTGGTCCCGACGCGTGTGCCAACTTTGGGCCCGATCCGCCAAACCGTGCAGGACTAGTTACGCGCCGAAGTTTTGGGTATACGGGAGAATTATAATAACTAGAAAATTTCTAAAGAAATTTTGAGGGGGGCCACCTACTGCCCGTCTGGGGAACCGGGCCAATACGGCCCTGGCAAGTGACGTCGGGGCTCCCCAGACCAACTGCTTACGACTTTGAGGGCTGCTGAGGGAAGGAAAGAGGGCAAGTTCATGGGCAAAGAGAGCTGTGTGCCACTTGTGCTGAAATCTGGGAAATAGACGTGCACAGCGTATGATGCACAAGGGTAATATGGGTTGTCCATATTGAAACACAGTGGGTAAAGCCCAGTTGGCGGGCTTCGCCCGCCTGCTAGGAGCCATCTCAGTGAAGAAAAAAATCACCAATGGCGGGCTCTGCCCGCCTTCTAAGAGCCATTGCAGTGATGAAATCACCAATGGCGGGCTCCGCCCGCCTGCTAAGAGCCATTGCAGTGATGTAATCACCTTTGGCGGGCTCCGCCCGCCTGTTACCATTGGCGGGCTCCGCCCGCCTTCTAAGAGCCATTGCAGTGATGAAATCACCAATGGCAATGAGCAATATGCCAGAATGTATGAGTGTGTATAAGGAAGAGGCTTTTATTCTGTAGAGTCCTTGTAGTCTTATTTTGAAAGTCTATCATGAATGTGCATCAAAAGATGGGTCACGCCCAGCAGTGATATAGAATCCATTTCCAAATGTTAAATCACTGGTTTTCCATGTTATTAGGTGAATAGTTGCTGTATTACAGAGTAAATGGGAGACTTTTATTGTGAAATTTGCTCTGGGTGTGTTTTGAAAAGGTCACTAGAGTCTAATAAAAACAACCTGGAAGAGTTAGGGTCATAATGTTGAGCCATTTGCATCAATTAATGCATTAGTATAATCTAGAGGCTTTTATTTTGTAGGGTCCCTGGAGTCTTATTTTGAAAGTCCAACAGAGTTGTGTTTATAGAAAATGTTCAGACCCGTCAATGATAGTTGATTACTTTCCAATCGTTAAATCACTCTTTTTCCATGTTATTAGGGCAGCAGATGAAGCGGAAATGGGAGGCTTTTATTTTGAAATTTGCTATAGGGTGTGTTTTAAACAGTCTCCTAGAGTCTATTCTCTAAAACGGGGTTGAGTTTGGGTCATAATGTTGAGCCATATAGGGCAATAAATATATGTAAAAAATATAGAGGCTTTTATTTTGTAGGGTCCCTGGAGTCTTATTTTGAAAGTCTATCAGTGCTGAGTGGCAAGGGAAGTGTCATGGACAGCAGTCATATAGTATCCATTTCCCAATGTTAAATCAGTCCTTTCACCCTCCATTAGATTAATATGTGCTGTTAAAAACAGCAGAGGTAAAATCTGTTTGAAGCTTGGTAACCTTGACAACGCTTAACGAGCCTCTCACTGACACAGACAACAGCTGCACTCACTATTGGTTTCTTCTTCCCAGGCTTTTTTGTATGGGAAGAACGGCACCGAACAAACGACTACTGATCAAAAACCGTATGAGTTATTCAAAAAACATTTTCACCATGAGCATCAGCAATCCTTCGACTCCAACTATACCAACTTTGGTGTATGTGTGTCATTCAGAAAAAATATTTATGACGAGTGAAAACACATAGTGTGATTCGTTTCTCTCCCATCTTCAGCTCAAAAAGAATAGAGAAAGGCTGAAACTCTCATCGACTTTAGGTTGGTCTGGAGGGTTTTTAAGGAAAAGTATTAATCCTACCGTAATTCCGAAGACATTGTGTGAGTCCAGAGGTTTCAGTCTACAAACTGACCAAAAATGGTGACTGTAGCTCCAAATATGTGGCCGTGAGGGCGAGAATAAGATGTTTGATCTTAAAAAAATGGCCGCCTCACACTAAGATTTCAGCAGCTGCACTCTAGCAGGCTGCTGCAGAAGCTAACTGTCAGCTAGCTTCCAGGTGCTTACCCTCCGAACAAACGACTGCTGAGCAAAAACCGTAAAAGATATCTGAAAAATTCTTTCAGTGAAAGCAACATCTATCCTTTGTCTCAGACTGGGGTAACCTTCATGTCTGTAGGTCTTTCACAACCCAAAACGAAGCACAAACAAAATGGTTGGCCCACCTGCTCCTCCCTTTGTTTGAACTGCAGGACCTCACTCTCACTCACCTTTTAGCTGCTAAAGCACCCCTCCGAACAAACGACTGCTGAGTAAAAACCGTAAAAGGTATCTGAAAAATTCTTTTTATCTAAGCGACAGCTATATCTTGTCTTCAATTGGAGTAACTTTCATGGCTGTAGGTCATCTACAAACTGAATGGGAAGAGAAAGAAAAAGAAAAAACGTTTCATCACACCTAAGCTTCTAATTGAGCTAGCTGCAGCAGGTCACTGTCACTCAGCTTTCAGGTGCTTAAAATGTCCTCCGAACAAACGACTGCTGAGCAAAAACCGTATGAGTTATTCAAAAAATTTTTTCACCGTGAGCGTCAGTCATCCTTCGACTCCAACTATGCCAACTTTGGTGTATGTGTGTCATTCAGAAAAATATTTATGACGAGTTTAAAACACATAGTCTGATTCGTTTTTCTCCCCTCTTCTGCTCCAAAACCAATGAAAAACGGCTCTGATTTTCATCGACTTTAGGTCGGTCTGGAGGGTTTTTAAGGAAAAGTATTAATCCTACCGTAATTCCGAAGATATTGTGTGGGTCCAGAGATTTCAGTCTACAAACTGACCAAAAATGGTGACTCTAGCTATAAATATGTGGCCGTGAGGGCGAGTTTAAAATGTTTTTTTGTGTTTAAAAAACGCCTGCCTCACACTCTAGCTTTTCAGTTGCTCCACTCTAGCAGGCTGGATTTTGCTAAAACTTTGTGGCGCTTGAGGTCTGATTATACAAAAACCGTAGCAGTTATCAACATACCGTCTTCAGTTTTAAATAGACGAAGGATTTATCTACAAACTGAGCTTCAAACTGTTTTTCTAGGTGAATGTATGCCGACACAGTGAAGTGCTGTTTTTTATGCTTTTTTTTTCCTCTCCCCATTCATTTCCTATGGGATTTTTTTGCGACGTTTTCGCTAATAATTCGCAAACCTTCGGACTAATGAGAAAGTTTTATACAAGCACACATCACCCCATTGGTCCCGACGCGTGTGCCAACTTTGGGCCCGATCCGCCAAACCGTGCGGGACTAGTTACGTGCCGAAGTTTTGGGTATACGGGAGAATTATAATAATAATAATAATACGCGGAATAAATATGTGCAATAGTAGTAGGTGGGCCATGCCTTCGGCATGTGGCCCCCCAATAATAATAATACGCGGAATAAATATGTGCAATAGTAGTAGGTGGGCCATGCCTTCGGCATGTGGCCCCCCAACTAGAAAATTTCTAAAGAAATTTTGAGGGGGGCCACCTACTGCCCGTCTGGGGAACCGGGCCAATACGGCCCTGGCAAGTGACGTCGGGGCTCCCCAGACCAACTGCTTACGCCTTTGAGGGCTGCTGAGGGAAGGAAAGAGGGCAAGTTCATGGGCAAAGAGAGCTGTGTGCCACTTGTGCTGAAATCTGGGAAATAGACGTGCACAGAGTATGATGCACAAGGGTAATATGGGTTGTCCATATTGAAACACAGTGGGTAAAGCCCAGTTGGCGGGCTTCGCCCGCCTGCTAGGAGCCATCTCAGTGAAGAAAAAAATCACCAATGGCGGGCTCTGCCCGCCTTCTAAGAGCCATTGCAGTGATGAAATCACCAATGGCGGGCTCCGCCCGCCTGCTAAGAGCCATTGCAGTGATGTAATCACCTTTGGCGGGCTCCGCCCGCCTGTTACCATTGGCGGGCTCCGCCCGCCTTCTAAGAGCCATTGCAGTGATGAAATCACCAATGGCAATGAGCAATATGCCAGAATGTATGAGTGTGTATAAGGAAGAGGCTTTTATTCTGTAGAGTCCTTGTAGTCTTATTTTGAAAGTCTATCATGAATGTGCATCAAAAGATGGGTCACGCCCAGCAGTGATATAGAATCCATTTCCAAATGTTAAATCACTGGTTTTCCATGTTATTAGGTGAATAGTTGCTGTATTACAGAGTAAATGGGAGACTTTTATTGTGAAATTTGCTCTGGGGTGTGTTTTGAAAAGGTCACTAGAGTCTAATAAAAACAACCTGGAAGAGTTTGGGTCATAATGTTGAGCCATTTGCATCAATTAATGCATTACTATAATCTAGAGGCTTTTATTTTGTAGGGTCCCTGGAGTCTTATTTTGAAAGTCCAACAGAGTTGTGTTTATAGAAAATGTTCAGACCCGTCAATGATAGTTGATTACTTTCCAATCGTTAAATCACTCTTTTTCCATGTTATTAGGGCAGTAGATGAAGCGGAAATGGGAGGCTTTTATTTTGAAATTTGCTATAGGGTGTGTTTTAAACAGTCTCCTAGAGTCTATTCTCTAAAACGGGGTTGAGTTTGGGTCATAATGTTGAGCCATATAGAGCAATAAATATATGTAAAAAATATAGAGGCTTTTATTTTGTAGGGTCCCTGGAGTCTTATTTTGAAAGTCTATCAGTGCTGAGTGGCAAGGGAAGTGTCATGTACAGCAGTCATATAGTATCCATTTCCCAATGTTAAATCAGTCCTTTCACCCTCCATTAGATTAATATGTGCTGTTTAAAACAGCAGAGGTAAAATCTGTTTGAAGCTTGGTAACCTTGACAACGCTTAACGAGCCTCTCACTGACACAGACAACAGCTGCACTCACTATTGGTTTCTTCTTCCCAGGCTTTTTTGTATGGGAAGAACGGCACCGAACAAACGACTACTGATCAAAAACCGTATGAGTTATTCAAAAAACATTTTCACCATGAGCATCAGCAATCCTTCGACTCCAACTATACCAACTTTGGTGTATGTGTGTCATTCAGAAAAATATTTATGACGAGTTGAAAACACATAGTCTGATTCGTTTTTCTCCCATCTTCAGCTCAAAAAGAATGGAGAAAGGCTGAAACTCTCATCCACTTTAGGTTGGTCTGGAGGGTTTTTAAGGCAAAGTATTAATCCTACCGTAATTCCGAAGACATTGTGTGAGTCCAGAGGTTTCAGTCTACAAACTGACCAAAAATGGTGACTGTAGCTCCAAATATGTGGCCGTGAGGGCGAGAATAAGATGTTTGATCTTAAAAAATGGCCGCCTCACACTAAGATTTCAGCAGCTGCACTCTAGCAGGCTGCTGCAGAAGCTAACTGTCAGCTAGCTTCCAGGTGCTTACCCTCCGAACAAACGACTGCTGAGCAAAAACCGTAAAAGATATCTGAAAAATTCTTTCAGTGAAAGCAACATCTATCCTTTGTCTCAGACTGGGGTAACCTTCATGTCTGTAGGTCTTTCACAACCCAAAACGAAGCACAAACAAAATGGTTGGCCCACCTGCTCCTCCCTTTGTTTGAACTGCAGGACCTCACTCTCACTCACCTTTTAGCTGCTAAAGCACCCCTCCGAACAAACGACTGCTGAGTAAAAACCGTAAAAGGTATCTGAAAAATTCTTTTTATCTAAGCGACAGCTATATCTTGTCTTCAATTGGAGTAACTTTCATGGCTGTAGGTCATCTACAAACTGAATGGGAAGAGAAAGAAAAAGAAAAAACGTTTCATCACACCTAAGCTTCTAATTGAGCTAGCTGCAGCAGGTCACTGTCACTCAGCTTTCAGGTGCTTAAAATGTCCTCCGAACAAACGACTGCTGAGCAAAAACCGTATGAGTTATTCAAAAAATTTTTTCACCGTGAGCGTCAGTCATCCTTCGACTCCAACTATGCCAACTTTGGTGTATGTGTGTCATTCAGAAAAATATTTATGACGAGTTTAAAACACATAGTCGGATTCGTTTTTCTCCCCTCTTCTGCTCCAAAACCAATGAAAAACGGCTCTGATTTTCATCGACTTTAGGTCGGTCTGGAGGGTTTTTAAGGAAAAGTATTAATCCTACCGTAATTCCGAAGATATTGTGTGGGTCCAGAGATTTCAGTCTACAAACTGACCAAAAATGGTGACTCTAGCTATAAATATGTGGCCGTGAGGGCGAGTTTAAAATGTTTTTTTGTGTTTAAAAAACGCCTGCCTCACACTCTAGCTTTTCAGTTGCTCCACTCTAGCAGGCTGGATTTTGCTAAAACTTTGTGGCGCTTGAGGTCTGATTATACAAAAACCGTAGCAGTTATCAACATACCGTCTTCAGTTTTAAATAGACGAAGGATTTATCTACAAACTGAGCTTCAAACTGTTTTTCTAGGTGAATGTATGCCGACACAGTGAAGTGCTGTTTTTTATGCTTTTTTTTTCCTCTCCCCATTCATTTCCTATGGGATTTTTTTGCGACGTTTTCGCTAATAATTCGCAAACCTTCGGACTAATGAGAAAGTTTTATACAAGCACACATCACCCCATTGGTCCCGACGCGTGTGCCAACTTTGGGCCCGATCCGCCAAACCGTGCGGGACTAGTTACGCGCCGAAGTTTTGGGTATACGGGAGAATTATAATAACTAGAAAATTTCTAAAGAAATTTTGAGGGGGGCCACCTACTGCCCGTCTGGGGAACCGGGCCAATTTGGCCCTGGCAAGTGACGTCGGGGCTCCCCAGACCAACTGCTTACGCCTTTGAGGGCTGCTGAGGGAAGGAAAGAGGGCAAGTTCATGGGCAAAGAGAGCTGTGTGCCACTTGTGCTGAAATCTGGGAAATAGACGTGCACAGCGTATGATGCACAAGGGTAATATGGGTTGTCCATATTGAAACACAGTGGGTAAAGCCCAGTTGGCGGGCTTCGCCCGCCTGCTAGGAGCCATCTCAGTGAAGAAAAAAATCACCAATGGCGGGCTCTGCCCGCCTTCTAAGAGCCATTGCAGTGATGAAATCACCAATGGCGGGCTCCGCCCGCCTGCTAAGAGCCATTGCAGTGATGTAATCACCTTTGGCGGGCTCCGCCCGCCTGTTACCATTGGCGGGCTCCGCCCGCCTTCTAAGAGCCATTGCAGTGATGAAATCACCAATGGCAATGAGCAATATGCCAGAATGTATGAGTGTGTATAAGGAAGAGGCTTTTATTCTGTAGAGTCCTTGTAGTCTTATTTTGAAAGTCTATCATGAATGTGCATCAAAAGATGGGTCACGCCCAGCAGTGATATAGAATCCATTTCCAAATGTTAAATCACTGGTTTTCCATGTTATTAGGTGAATAGTTGCTGTATTACAGAGTAAATGGGAGACTTTTATTGTGAAATTTGCTCTGGGGTGTGTTTTGAAAAGGTCACTAGAGTCTAATAAAAACAACCTGGAAGAGTTTGGGTCATAATGTTGAGCCATTTGCATCAATTAATGCATTAGTATAATCTAGAGGCTTTTATTTTGTAGGGTCCCTGGAGTCTTATTTTGAAAGTCCAACAGAGTTGTGTTTATAGAAAATGTTCAGACCCGTCAACGATAGTTGATTACTTTCCAATCGTTAAATCACTCTTTTTCCATGTTATTAGGGCAGTAGATGAAGCGGAAATGGGAGGCTTTTATTTTGAAATTTGCTATAGGGTGTGTTTTAAACAGTCTCCTAGAGTCTATTCTCTAAAACGGGGTTGAGTTTGGGTCATAATGTTGAGCCATATAGGGCAATAAATATATGTAAAAAATATAGAGGCTTTTATTTTGTAGGGTCCCTGGAGTCTTATTTTGAAAGTCTATCAGTGCTGAGTGGCAAGGGAAGTGTCATGGACAGCAGTCATATAGTATCCATTTCCCAATGTTAAATCAGTCCTTTCACCCTCCATTAGATTAATATGTGCTGTTTAAAACAGCAGAGGTAAAATCTGTTTGAAGCTTGGTAACCTTGACAACGCTTAACGAGCCTCTCACTGACACAGACAACAGCTGCACTCACTATTGGTTTCTTCTTCCCAGGCTTTTTTGTATGGGAAGAACGGCACCGAACAAACGACTACTGATCAAAAACCGTATGAGTTATTCAAAAAACATTTTCACCATGAGCATCAGCAATCCTTCGACTCCAACTATACCAACTTTGGTGTATGTGTGTCATTCAGAAAAATATTTATGACGACTTGAAAACACATAGTCTGATTCGTTTCTCTCCCATCTTCAGCTCAAAAAGAATAGAGAAAGGCTGAAACTCTCATCGACTTTAGGTTGGTCTGGAGGGTTTTTAAGGAAAAGTATTAATCCTACCGTAATTCCGAAGACATTGTGTGAGTCCAGAGGTTTCAGTCTACAAACTGACCAAAAATGGTGACTGTAGCTCCAAATATGTGGCCGTGAGGGCGAGAATAAGATGTTTGATCTTAAAAAAATGGCCGCCTCACACTAAGATTTCAGCAGCTGCACTCTAGCAGGCTGCTGCAGAAGCTAACTGTCAGCTAGCTTCCAGGTGCTTATCCTCCGAACAAACGACTGCTGAGCAAAAACCGTAAAAGGTATCTGAAAAATTCTTTCAGTGAAAGCAACATCTATCCTTTGTCTCAGACTGGGGTAACCTTCATGTCTGTAGGTCTTTCACAACCCAAAACGAAGCACAAACAAAATGGTTGGCCCACCTGCTCCTCCCTTTGTTTGAACTGCAGGACCTCACTCTCACTCACCTTTTAGCTGCTAAAGCACCCCTCCGAACAAACGACTGCTGAGTAAAAACCGTAAAAGGTATCTGAAAAATTCTTTTTATCTAAGCGACAGCTATATCTTGTCTTCAATTGGAGTAACTTTCATGGCTGTAGGTCATCTACAAACTGAATGGGAAGAGAAAGAAAAAGAAAAAACGTTTCATCACACCTAAGCTTCTAATTGAGCTAGCTGCAGCAGGTCACTGTCACTCAGCTTTCAGGTGCTTAAAATGTCCTCCGAACAAACGACTGCTGAGCAAAAACCGTATGAGTTATTCAAAAAAATTTTTCACCGTGAGCGTCAGTCATCCTTCGACTCCAACTATGCCAACTTTGGTGTATGTGTGTCATTCAGAAAAATATTTATGACGAGTTTAAAACACATAGTCTGATTCGTTTTTCTCCCCTCTTCTGCTCCAAAACCAATGAAAAACGGCTCTGATTTTCATCGACTTTAGGTCGGTCTGGAGGGTTTTTAAGGAAAAGTATTAATCCTACCGTAATTCCGAAGACATTGTGTGGGTCCAGAGATTTCAGTCTACAAACTGACCAAAAATGGTGACTCTAGCTATAAATATGTGGCCGTGAGGGCGAGTTTAAAATGTTTTTTTGTGTTTAAAAAACGCCTGCCTCACACTCTAGCTTTTCAGTTGCTCCACTCTAGCAGGCTGGATTTTGCTAAAACTTTGTGGCGCTTGAGGTCTGATTATACAAAAACCGTAGCAGTTATCAACATACCGTCTTCAGTTTTAAATAGACGAAGGATTTATCTACAAACTGAGCTTCAAACTGTTTTTCTAGGTGAATGTATGCCGACACAGTGAAGTGCTGTTTTTTATGCTTTTTTTTTCCTCTCCCCATTCATTTCCTATGGGATTTTTTTGCGACGTTTTCGCTAATAATTCGCAAACCTTCGGACTAATGAGAAAGTTTTATACAAGCACACATCACCCCATTGGTCCCGACGCGTGTGCCAACTTTGGGCCCGATCCGCCAAACCGTGCGGGACTAGTTACGCGCCGAAGTTTTGGGTATACGGGAGAATTATAATAATAACTAGAAAATTTCTAAAGAAATTTTGAGGGGGGCCACCTACTGCCCGTCTGGGGAACAGGGCCAATACGGCCCTGGCAAGTGACGTCGGGGCTCCCCAGACCAACTGCTTACGCCTTTGAGGGCTGCTGAGGGAAGGAAAGAGGGCTAGGTCATGGGCAAAGAGAGCTGTGTGCCACTTGTGCTGAAATCTGGGAAATAGACGTGCACAGCGTATGATGCAAAAGGGTAATATGGGTTGTCCATATTGAACCGCAGTGGGTAAAGCTCAGTTGGTGGGCTCCGCCCGCCTGCTAGGAGCCCTTGCAGCGATGAAAAAAATCACCAATGGCGGGCTCTGCCCGCCTGCTAAGAGCCATTGCAGTGATGAAATCACCAATGGCAATGAGCAATATGCCAGAATGTATGAGTGTGTATAAGGAAGAGGCTTTTATTCTGTAGAGTCCCTGGAGTCTTATTTTGAAAGTCTATCATGGAAGTGCATCTAAAGATGGGTCATGCCCAGCAGTTATATAGAATCAATTTCCAAATGTTAAATCACTGGTTTTCCATGTTATTAGGTGAATAGTTGCTGTATTACAGAGTAAATGGGAGACTTTTATTGTGAAATTTGCTCTGGGTGTGTTTTGAAAAGGTCACTAGAGTCTAATAAAAACAACCTGGAAGAGTTTGGGTCATAATGTTGAGCCATTTGCATCAATTAATGCATTAGTATAATCTAGAGGCTTTTATTTTGTAGGGTCGCTGGAGTCTTATTTTGAAAGTCCAACAGAGTTGTGTTTATAGAAAATGTTCAGACCCGTCAATGATAGTTGATTACTTTCCAATCGTTAAATCACTGTTTTTCCATGTTATTAGGGCAGTAGATGAAGCGGAAATGGGAGGCTTTTATTTTGAAATTTGCTATAGGGTGTGTTTTAAACAGTCTCCTAGAGTCTATTCTCTAAAACGGGGTTGAGTTTGGGTCATAATATTGAGCCATATAGGGCAATAAATATATGTAAAAAATATAGAGGCTTTTATTTTGTAGGGTCCCTGGAGTCTTATTTTGAAAGTCTATCAGTGCTGAGTGGCAAGGGAAGTGTCCTGGACAGCAGTCATATAGTATCCATTTCCCAATGTTAAATCAGTCCTTTCACCCTCCATTAGATTAATATGTGCTGTTTAAAACAGCAGAGGTAAAATCTGTTTGAAGCTTGGTAACCTTGACAACGCTTAACGAGCCTCTCACTGACACAGACAACAGCTGCACTCACTATTGGTTTCTTCTTCCCAGGCTTTTTTGTATGGGAAGAACGGCAACGAAAACAAACGACTACTGATCAAAAACCGTATGAGTTATTCAAAAAACATTTTCACCATGAGCATCAGCAATCCTTCGACTCCAAGTATACCAACTTTGGTGTATGTGTGTCATTCAGAACAATATTTATGACGACTTGAAAACACATAGTCTGATTCGTTTCTCTTCCATCTTCAGCTCAAAAAGAATGGAGAAAGGCTGAAACTCATCGACTTTAGGTTGGTCTGGAGGGTTTTTAAGGAAAAGTATTAATCCTACCGTAATTCCGAAGACATTGTGTGAGTCCAGAGGTTTCAGTCTACAAACTGACCAAAAATGGTGACTGTAGCTCCAAATATGTGGCCGTGAGGGCGAGAATAAGATGTTTGATCTTAAAAAAATGGCCGCCTCACACTAAGATTTCAGCAGCTGCACTCTAGCAGGCTGCTGCAGAAGCTAACTGTCAGCTAGCTTCCAGGTGCTTACCCTCCGAACAAACGACTGCTGAGCAAAAACCGTAAAAGATATCTGAAAAATTCTTTCAGTGAAAGCAACATCTATCCTTTGTCTCAGACTGGGGTAACCTTCATGTCTGTAGGTCTTTCACAACCCAAAACGAAGCACAAACAAAATGGTTGGCCCACCTGCTCCTCCCTTTGTTTGAACTGCAGGACCTCACTCTCACTCACCTTTTAGCTGCTAAAGCACCCCTCCGAACAAACGACTGCTGAGTAAAAACCGTAAAAGGTGTCTGAAAAATTCTTTTTATCTAAGCGACAGCTATATCTTGTCTTCAATTGGAGTAACTTTCATGGCTGTAGGTCATCTACAAACTGAATGGGAAGAGAAAGAAAAAGAAAAAACGTTTCATCACACCTAAGCTTCTAATTGAGCTAGCTGCAGCAGGTCACTGTCACTCAGCTTTCAGGTGCTTAAAATGTCCTCCGAACAAACGACTGCTGAGCAAAAACCGTATGAGTTATTCAAAAATTTTTTTCACCGTGAGCGTCAGTCATCCTTCGACTCCAACTATGCCAACTTTGGTGTATGTGTGTCATTCAGAAAAATATTTATGACGAGTTTAAAACACATAGTCGGATTCGTTTTTCTCCCCTCTTCTGCTCCAAAACCAATGAAAAACGGCTCTGATTTTCATCGACTTTAGGTCGGTCTGGAGGGTTTTTAAGGAAAAGTATTAATCCTACCGTAATTCCGAAGATATTGTGTGGGTCCAGAGATTTCAGTCTACAAACTGACCAAAAATGGTGACTCTAGCTATAAATATGTGGCCGTGAGGGCGAGTTTAAAATGTTTTTTTGTGTTTAAAAAACGCCTGCCTCACACTCTAGCTTTTCAGTTGCTCCACTCTAGCAGGCTGGATTTTGCTAAAACTTTGTGGCGCTTGAGGTCTGATTATACAAAAACCGTAGCAGTTATCAACATACCGTCTTCAGTTTTAAATAGACGAAGGATTTATCTACAAACTGAGCTTCAAACTGTTTTTCTAGGTGAATGTATGGCGACACAGTGAAGTGCTGTTTTTTATGCTTTTTTTTTCCTCTCCCCATTCATTTCCTATGGGATTTTTTTGCGACGTTTTCGCTAATAATTCGCAAACCTTCGGACTAATGAGAAAGTTTTATACAAGCACACATCACCCCATTGGTCCCGACGCGTGTGCCAACTTTGGGCCCGATCCGCCAAACCGTGCGGGACTAGTTACGTGCCGAAGTTTTGGGTATACGGGAGAATTATAATAATAATAATACGCGGAATAAATATGTGCAATAGTAGTAGGTGGGCCATGCCTTCGGCATGTGGCCCCCCAATAATACGCGGAATAAATATGTGCAATAGTAGTAGGTGGGCCATGCCTTCGGCATGTGGCCCCCCAATAACTAGAAAATTTCTAAAGAAATTTTGAGGGGGGCCACCTACTGCCCGTCTGGGGAACCGGGCCAATACGGCCCTGG
The DNA here is from genome assembly GCA_030533445.1 of Cyprinodon diabolis. Lineage (NCBI taxonomy): Eukaryota > Metazoa > Chordata > Actinopteri > Cyprinodontiformes > Cyprinodontidae > Cyprinodon > Cyprinodon diabolis. The sequence goes on along the minus strand of CM060075.1, from coordinate 41,718,591 downwards.
CAAGTGACGTCGGGGCTCCCCAGACCAACTGCTTACGCCTTTGAGGGCTGCTGAGGGAAGGAAAGAGGGCAAGTTCATGGGCAAAGAGAGCTGTGTGCCACTTGTGCTGAAATCTGGGAAATAGACGTGCACAGAGTATGATGCACAAGGGTAATATGGGTTGTCCATATTGAAACACAGTGGGTAAAGCCCAGTTGGCGGGCTTCGCCCGCCTGCTAGGAGCCATCTCAGTGAAGAAAAAAATCACCAATGGCGGGCTCTGCCCGCCTTCTAAGAGCCATTGCAGTGATGAAATCACCAATGGCGGGCTCCGCCCGCCTGCTAAGAGCCATTGCAGTGATGTAATCACCTTTGGCGGGCTCCGCCCGCCTGTTACCATTGGCGGGCTCCGCCCGCCTTCTAAGAGCCATTGCAGTGATGAAATCACCAATGGCAATGAGCAATATGCCAGAATGTATGAGTGTGTATAAGGAAGAGGCTTTTATTCTGTAGAGTCCTTGTAGTCTTATTTTGAAAGTCTATCATGAATGTGCATCAAAAGATGGGTCACGCCCAGCAGTGATATAGAATCCATTTCCAAATGTTAAATCACTGGTTTTCCATGTTATTAGGTGAATAGTTGCTGTATTACAGAGTAAATGGGAGACTTTTATTGTGAAATTTGCTCTGGGGTGTGTTTTGAAAAGGTCACTAGAGTCTAATAAAAACAACCTGGAAGAGTTTGGGTCATAATGTTGAGCCATTTGCATCAATTAATGCATTACTATAATCTAGAGGCTTTTATTTTGTAGGGTCCCTGGAGTCTTATTTTGAAAGTCCAACAGAGTTGTGTTTATAGAAAATGTTCAGACCCGTCAATGATAGTTGATTACTTTCCAATCGTTAAATCACTCTTTTTCCATGTTATTAGGGCAGTAGATGAAGCGGAAATGGGAGGCTTTTATTTTGAAATTTGCTATAGGGTGTGTTTTAAACAGTCTCCTAGAGTCTATTCTCTAAAACGGGGTTGAGTTTGGGTCATAATGTTGAGCCATATAGAGCAATAAATATATGTAAAAAATATAGAGGCTTTTATTTTGTAGGGTCCCTGGAGTCTTATTTTGAAAGTCTATCAGTGCTGAGTGGCAAGGGAAGTGTCATGTACAGCAGTCATATAGTATCCATTTCCCAATGTTAAATCAGTCCTTTCACCCTCCATTAGATTAATATGTGCTGTTTAAAACAGCAGAGGTAAAATCTGTTTGAAGCTTGGTAACCTTGACAACGCTTAACGAGCCTCTCACTGACACAGACAACAGCTGCACTCACTATTGGTTTCTTCTTCCCAGGCTTTTTTGTATGGGAAGAACGGCACCGAACAAACGACTACTGATCAAAAACCGTATGAGTTATTCAAAAAACATTTTCACCATGAGCATCAGCAATCCTTCGACTCCAACTATACCAACTTTGGTGTATGTGTGTCATTCAGAAAAATATTTATGACGAGTTGAAAACACATAGTCTGATTCGTTTTTCTCCCATCTTCAGCTCAAAAAGAATGGAGAAAGGCTGAAACTCTCATCCACTTTAGGTTGGTCTGGAGGGTTTTTAAGGCAAAGTATTAATCCTACCGTAATTCCGAAGACATTGTGTGAGTCCAGAGGTTTCAGTCTACAAACTGACCAAAAATGGTGACTGTAGCTCCAAATATGTGGCCGTGAGGGCGAGAATAAGATGTTTGATCTTAAAAAATGGCCGCCTCACACTAAGATTTCAGCAGCTGCACTCTAGCAGGCTGCTGCAGAAGCTAACTGTCAGCTAGCTTCCAGGTGCTTACCCTCCGAACAAACGACTGCTGAGCAAAAACCGTAAAAGATATCTGAAAAATTCTTTCAGTGAAAGCAACATCTATCCTTTGTCTCAGACTGGGGTAACCTTCATGTCTGTAGGTCTTTCACAACCCAAAACGAAGCACAAACAAAATGGTTGGCCCACCTGCTCCTCCCTTTGTTTGAACTGCAGGACCTCACTCTCACTCACCTTTTAGCTGCTAAAGCACCCCTCCGAACAAACGACTGCTGAGTAAAAACCGTAAAAGGTATCTGAAAAATTCTTTTTATCTAAGCGACAGCTATATCTTGTCTTCAATTGGAGTAACTTTCATGGCTGTAGGTCATCTACAAACTGAATGGGAAGAGAAAGAAAAAGAAAAAACGTTTCATCACACCTAAGCTTCTAATTGAGCTAGCTGCAGCAGGTCACTGTCACTCAGCTTTCAGGTGCTTAAAATGTCCTCCGAACAAACGACTGCTGAGCAAAAACCGTATGAGTTATTCAAAAAATTTTTTCACCGTGAGCGTCAGTCATCCTTCGACTCCAACTATGCCAACTTTGGTGTATGTGTGTCATTCAGAAAAATATTTATGACGAGTTTAAAACACATAGTCGGATTCGTTTTTCTCCCCTCTTCTGCTCCAAAACCAATGAAAAACGGCTCTGATTTTCATCGACTTTAGGTCGGTCTGGAGGGTTTTTAAGGAAAAGTATTAATCCTACCGTAATTCCGAAGATATTGTGTGGGTCCAGAGATTTCAGTCTACAAACTGACCAAAAATGGTGACTCTAGCTATAAATATGTGGCCGTGAGGGCGAGTTTAAAATGTTTTTTTGTGTTTAAAAAACGCCTGCCTCACACTCTAGCTTTTCAGTTGCTCCACTCTAGCAGGCTGGATTTTGCTAAAACTTTGTGGCGCTTGAGGTCTGATTATACAAAAACCGTAGCAGTTATCAACATACCGTCTTCAGTTTTAAATAGACGAAGGATTTATCTACAAACTGAGCTTCAAACTGTTTTTCTAGGTGAATGTATGCCGACACAGTGAAGTGCTGTTTTTTATGCTTTTTTTTTCCTCTCCCCATTCATTTCCTATGGGATTTTTTTGCGACGTTTTCGCTAATAATTCGCAAACCTTCGGACTAATGAGAAAGTTTTATACAAGCACACATCACCCCATTGGTCCCGACGCGTGTGCCAACTTTGGGCCCGATCCGCCAAACCGTGCGGGACTAGTTACGCGCCGAAGTTTTGGGTATACGGGAGAATTATAATAATAACTAGAAAATTTCTAAAGAAATTTTGAGGGGGGCCACCTACTGCCCGTCTGGGGAACCGGGCCAATACGGCCCTGGCAAGTGACGTCGGGGCTCCCCAGACCAACTGCTTACGCCTTTGAGGGCTGCTGAGGGAAGGAAAGAGGGCAAGTTCATGGGCAAAGAGAGCTGTGTGCCACTTGTGCTGAAATCTGGGAAATAGACGTGCACAGCGTATGATGCACAAGGGTAATATGGGTTGTCCATATTGAAACACAGTGGGTAAAGCCCAGTTTGCGGGCTTCGCCCGCCTTCTGGGATCCATCTCAGTGAAGAAAAAAATCACCAATGGCGGGCTCTGCCCGCCTTCTAAGAGCCATTGCAGTGATGAAATCACCAATGGCGGGCTCCGCCCGCCTGCTAAGAGCCATTGCAGTGATGTAATCACCTTTGGCGGGCTCCGCCCGCCTGTTACCATTGGCGGGCTCCGCCCGCCTTCTAAGAGCCATTGCAGTGATGAAATCACCAATGGCAATGAGCAATATGCCAGAATGTATGAGTGTGTATAAGGAAGAGGCTTTTATTCTGTAGAGTCCTTGTAGTCTTATTTTGAAAGTCTATCATGAATGTGCATCAAAAGATGGGTCACGCCCAGCAGTGATATAGAATCCATTTCCAAATGTTAAATCACTGGTTTTCCATGTTATTAGGTGAATAGTTGCTGTATTACAGAGTAAATGGGAGACTTTTATTGTGAAATTTGCTCTGGGTGTGTTTTGAAAAGGTCACTAGAGTCTAATAAAAACAACCTGGAAGAGTTTGGGTCATAATGTTGAGCCATTTGCATCAATTAATGCATTAGTATAATCTAGAGGCTTTTATTTTGTAGGGTCCCTGGAGTCTTATTTTGAAAGTCCAACAGAGTTGTGTTTATAGAAAATGTTCAGACCCGTCAATGATAGTTGATTACTTTCCAATCGTTAAATCACTCTTTTTCCATGTTATTAGGGCAGTAGATGAAGCGGAAATGGGAGGCTTTTATTTTGAAATTTGCTATAGGGTGTGTTTTAAACAGTCTCCTAGAGTCTATTCTCTAAAACGGGGTTGAGTTTGGGTCATAATGTTGAGCCATATAGGGCAATAAATATATGTAAAAAATATAGAGGCTTTTATTTTGTAGGGTCCCTGGAGTCTTATTTTGAAAGTCTATCAGTGCTGAGTGGCAAGGGAAGTGTCATGGACAGCAGTCATATAGTATCCATTTCCCAATGTTAAATCAGTCCTTTCACCCTCCATTAGATTAATATGTGCTGTTTAAAACAGCAGAGGTAAAATCTGTTTGAAGCTTGGTAACCTTGACAACGCTTAACGAGCCTCTCACTGACACAGACAACAGCTGCACTCACTATTGGTTTCTTCTTCCCAGGCTTTTTTGTATGGGAAGAACGGCACCGAACAAACGACTACTGATCAAAAACCGTATGAGTTATTCAAAAAACATTTTCACCATGAGCATCAGCAATCCTTCGACTCCAACTATACCAACTTTGGTGTATGTGTGTCATTCAGAAAAATATTTATGACGAGTTGAAAACACATAGTCTGATTCGTTTCTCTCCCATCTTCAGCTCAAAAAGAATAGAGAAAGGCTGAAACTCTCATCGACTTTAGGTTGGTCTGGAGGGTTTTTAAGGAAAAGTATTAATCCTACCGTAATTCCGAAGACATTGTGTGAGTCCAGAGGTTTCAGTCTACAAACTGACCAAAAATGGTGACTGTAGCTCCAAATATGTGGCCGTGAGGGCGAGAATAAGATGTTTGATCTTAAAAAAATGGCCGCCTCACACTAAGATTTCAGCAGCTGCACTCTAGCAGGCTGCTGCAGAAGCTAACTGTCAGCTAGCTTCCAGGTGCTTACCCTCCGAACAAACGACTGCTGAGCAAAAACCGTAAAAGATATCTGAAAAATTCTTTCAGTGAAAGCAACATCTATCCTTTGTCTCAGACTGGGGTAACCTTCATGTCTGTAGGTCTTTCACAACCCAAAACGAAGCACAAACAAAATGGTTGGCCCACCTGCTCCTCCCTTTCTTTTAACTGCAGGACCTCACTCTCACTCACCTTTTAGCTGCTAAAGCACCCCTCCGAACAAACGACTGCTGAGTAAAAACCGTAAAAGGTATCTGAAAAATTCTTTTTATCTAAGCGACAGCTATATCTTGTCTTCGATTGGAGTAACTTTCATGGCTGTAGGTCATCTACAAACTGAATGGGAAGAGAAAGAAAAAGAAAAAACGTTTCATCACACCTAAGCTTCTAATTGAGCTAGCTGCAGCAGGTCACTGTCACTCAGCTTTCAGCTGCTTAAAATGTCCTCCGAACAAACGACTGCTGAGCAAAAACCGTATGAGTTATTCAAAATATTTTTTCACCGTGAGCGTCAGCCATCCTTCGACTCCAACTATGCCAACTTTGGTGTATGTGTGTCATTCAGAAAAATATTTATGACGAGTTTAAAACACATAGTCTGATTCGTTTTTCTCCCCTCTTCTGCTCCAAAACCAATGAAAAACGGCTCTGATTTTCATCGACTTTAGGTCGGTCTGGAGGGTTTTTAAGGAAAAGTATTAATCCTACCGTAATTCCGAAGATATTGTGTGGGTCCAGAGATTTCAGTCTACAAACTGACCAAAAATGGTGACTCTAGCTATAAATATGTGGCCGTGAGGGCGAGTTTAAAATGTTTTTTTGTGTTTAAAAAACGCCTGCCTCACACTCTAGCTTTTCAGTTGCTCCACTCTAGCAGGCTGGATTTTGCTAAAACTTTGTGGCGCTTGAGGTCTGATTATACAAAAACCGTAGCAGTTATCAACATACCGTCTTCAGTTTTAAATAGACGAAGGATTTATCTACAAACTGAGCTTCAAACTGTTTTTCTAGGTGAATGTATGCCGACACAGTGAAGTGCTGTTTTTTATGCTTTTTTTTTCCTCTCCCCATTCATTTCCTATGGGATTTTTTTGCGACGTTTTCGCTAATAATTCGCAAACCTTCGGACTAATGAGAAAGTTTTATACAAGCACACATCACCCCATTGGTCCCGACGCGTGTGCCAACTTTGGGCCCGATCCGCCAAACCGTGCGGGACTAGTTACGCGCCGAAGTTTTGGGTATACGGGAGAATTATAATAACTAGAAAATTTCTAAAGAAATTTTGAGGGGGGCCACCTACTGCCCGTCTGGGGAACCGGGCCAATACGGCCCTGGCAAGTGACGTCGGGGCTCCCCAGACCAACTGCTTACGCCTTTGAGGGCTGCTGAGGGAAGGAAAGAGGGCAAGTTCATGGGCAAAGAGAGCTGTGTGCCACTTGTGCTGAAATCTGGGAAATAGACGTGCACAGCGTATGATGCACAAGGGTAATATGGGTTGTCCATATTGAAACACAGTGGGTAAAGCCCAGTTGGCGGGCTTCGCCCGCCTGCTAGGAGCCATCTCAGTGAAGAAAAAAATCACCAATGGCGGGCTCTGCCCGCCTTCTAAGAGCCATTGCAGTGATGAAATCACCAATGGCGGGCTCCGCCCGCCTGCTAAGAGCCATTGCAGTGATGTAATCACCTTTGGCGGGCTCCGCCCGCCTGTTACCATTGGCGGGCTCCGCCCGCCTTCTAAGAGCCATTGCAGTGATGAAATCACCAATGGCAATGAGCAATATGCCAGAATGTATGAGTGTGTATAAGGAAGAGGCTTTTATTCTGTAGAGTCCTTGTAGTCTTATTTTGAAAGTCTATCATGAATGTGCATCAAAAGATGGGTCACGCCCAGCAGTGATATAGAATCCATTTCCAAATGTTAAATCACTGGTTTTCCATGTTATTAGGTGAATAGTTGCTGTATTACAGAGTAAATGGGAGACTTTTATTGTGAAATTTGCTCTGGGGTGTGTTTTGAAAAGGTCACTAGAGTCTAATAAAAACAACCTGGAAGAGTTTGGGTCATAATGTTGAGCCATTTGCATCAATTAATGCATTAGTATAATCTAGAGGCTTTTATTTTGTAGGGTCGCTGGAGTCTTATTTTGAAAGTCCAACAGAGTTGTGTTTATGGAAAATGTTCAGACCCGTCAATGATAGTTGATTACTTTCCAATTGTTAAATCACTCTTTTTCCATGTTATTAGGGCAGTAGATGAAGCGGAAATGGGAGGCTTTTATTTTGAAATTTGCTATAGGGTGTGTTTTAAACAGTCTCCTAGAGTCTATTCTCTAAAACGGGGTTGAGTTTGGGTCATAATGTTGAGCCATATAGGGCAATAAATATATGTAAAAAATATAGAGGCTTTTATTTTGTAGGGTCCCTGGAGTCTTATTTTGAAAGTCTATCAGTGCTGAGTGGCAAGGGAAGTGTCATGGACAGCAGTCATATAGTATCCATTTCCCAATGTTAAATCAGTCCTTTCACCCTCCATTAGATTAATATGTGCTGTTTAAAACAGCAGAGGTAAAATCTGTTTGAAGCTTGGTAACCTTGACAACGCTTAACGAGCCTCTCACTGACACAGACAACAGCTGCACTCACTATTGGTTTCTTCTTCCCAGGCTTTTTTGTATGGGAAGAACGGCACCGAACAAACGACTACTGATCAAAAACCGTATGAGTTATTCAAAAAACATTTTCACCATGAGCATCAGCAATCCTTCGACTCCAACTATACCAACTTTGGTGTATGTGTGTCATTCAGAAAAATATTTATGACGAGTTGAAAACACATAGTCTGATTCGTTTCTCTCCCATCTTCAGCTCAAAAAGAATAGAGAAAGGCTGAAACTCTCATCGACTTTAGGTTGGTCTGGAGGGTTTTTAAGGAAAAGTATTAATCCTACCGTAATTCTGAAGACATTGTGTGAGTCCAGAGGTTTCAGTCTACAAACTGACCAAAAATGGTGACTGTAGCTCCAAATATGTGGCCGTGAGGGCGAGAATAAGATGTTTGATCTGAAAAAAATGGCCGCCTCACACTAAGATTTCAGCAGCTGCACTCTAGCAGGCTGCTGCAGAAGCTAACTGTCAGCTAGCTTCCAGGTGCTTACCCTCCGAACAAACGACTGCTGAGCAAAAACCGTAAAAGATATCTGAAAAATTCTTTCAGTGAAAGCAACATCTATCCTTTGTCTCAGACTGGGGTAACCTTCATGTCTGTAGGTCTTTCACAACCCAAAACGAAGCACAAACAAAATGGTTGGCCCACCTGCTCCTCCCTTTCTTTTAACTGCAGGACCTCACTCTCACTCACCTTTTAGCTGCTAAAGCACCCCTCCGAACAAACGACTGCTGAGTAAAAACCGTAAAAGGTATCTCAAAAATTCTTTTTATCTAAGCGACAGCAATATCTTGTCTTCAATTGGAGTAACTTTCATGGCTGTAGGTCATCTACAAACTGAATGGGAAGAGAAAGAAAAAGAAAAAACGTTTCATCACACCTAAGCTTCTAATTGAGCTAGCTGCAGCAGGTCACTGTCACTCAGCTTTCAGGTGCTTAAAATGTCCTCCGAACAAACGACTGCTGAGCAAAAACCGTATGAGTTATTCAAAAAAATTTTTCACCGTGAGCGTCAGTCATCCTTCGACTCCAACTATGCCAACTTTGGTGTATGTGTGTCATTCAGAAAAATATTTATGACGAGTTTAAAACACATAGTCTGATTCGTTTTTCTCCCCTCTTCTGCTCCAAAACCAATGAAAAACGGCTCTGATTTTCATCGACTTTAGGTCGGTCTGGAGGGTTTTTAAGGAAAAGTATTAATCCTACCGTAATTCCGAAGATATTGTGTGGGTCCAGAGATTTCAGTCTACAAACTGACCAAAAATGGTGACTCTAGCTATAAATATGTGGCCGTGAGGGCGAGTTTAAAATGTTTTTTTGTGTTTAAAAAACGCCTGCCTCACACTCTAGCTTTTCAGTTGCTCCACTCTAGCAGGCTGGATTTTGCTAAAACTTTGTGGTGCTTGAGGTCTGATTATACAAAAACCGTAGCAGTTATCAACATACCGTCTTCAGTTTTAAATAGACAAAGGATTTATCTACAAACTGAGCTTCAAACTGTTTTTCTAGGTGAATGTATGCCGACACAGTGAAGTGCTGTTTTTTATGCTTTTTTTTTCCTCTCCCCATTCATTTCCTATGGGATTTTTTTGCGACGTTTTCACTAATAATTCGCAAACCTTCGGACTAATGAGAAAGTTTTATACAAGCACACATCACCCCATTGGTCCCGACGCGTGTGCCAACTTTGGGCCCGATCCGCCAAACCGTGCGGGACTAGTTACGCGCCGAAGTTTTGGGTATACGGGAGAATTATAATAACTAGAAAATTTCTAAAGAAATTTTGAGGGGGGCCACCTACTGCCCGTCTGGGGAACCGGGCCAATACGGCCCTGGCAAGTGACGTCGGGGCTCCCCAGACCAACTGCTTACGCCTTTGAGGGCTGCTGAGGGAAGGAAAGAGGGCAAGTTCATGGGCAAAGAGAGCTGTGTGCCACTTGTGCTGAAATCTGGGAAATAGACGTGCACAGCGTATGATGCACAAGGGTAATATGGGTTGTCCATATTGAAACACAGTGGGTAAAGCCCAGTTTGCGGGCTTCGCCCGCCTTCTGGGATCCATCTCAGTGAAGAAAAAAATCACCAATGGCGGGCTCTGCCCGCCTTCTAAGAGCCATTGCAGTGATGAAATCACCAATGGCGGGCTCCGCCCGCCTGCTAAGAGCCATTGCAGTGATGTAATCACCTTTGGCGGGCTCCGCCCGCCTGTTACCATTGGCGGGCTCCGCCCGCCTTCTAAGAGCCATTGCAGTGATGAAATCACCAATGGCAATGAGCAATATGCCAGAATGTATGAGTGTGTATAAGGAAGAGGCTTTTATTCTGTAGAGTCCTTGTAGTCTTATTTTGAAAGTCTATCATGAATGTGCATCAAAAGATGGGTCACGCCCAGCAGTGATATAGAATCCATTTCCAAATGTTAAATCACTGGTTTTCCATGTTATTAGGTGAATAGTTGCTGTATTACAGAGTAAATGGGAGACTTTTATTGTGAAATTTGCTCTGGGTGTGTTTTGAAAAGGTCACTAGAGTCTAATAAAAACAACCTGGAAGAGTTTGGGTCATAATGTTGAGCCATTTGCATCAATTAATGCATTAGTATAATCTAGAGGCTTTTATTTTGTAGGGTCCCTGGAGTCTTATTTTGAAAGTCCAACAGAGTTGTGTTTATAGAAAATGTTCAGACCCGTCAATGATAGTTGATTACTTTCCAATCGTTAAATCACTCTTTTTCCATGTTATTAGGGCAGTAGATGAAGCGGAAATGGGAGGCTTTTATTTTGAAATTTGCTATAGGGTGTGTTTTAAACAGTCTCCTAGAGTCTATTCTCTAAAACGGGGTTGAGTTTGGGTCATAATGTTGAGCCATATAGGGCAATAAATATATGTAAAAAATATAGAGGCTTTTATTTTGTAGGGTCCCTGGAGTCTTATTTTGAAAGTCTATCAGTGCTGAGTGGCAAGGGAAGTGTCATGGACAGCAGTCATATAGTATCCATTTCCCAATGTTAAATCAGTCCTTTCACCCTCCATTAGATTAATATGTGCTGTTTAAAACAGCAGAGGTAAAATCTGTTTGAAGCTTGGTAACCTTGACAACGCTTAACGAGCCTCTCACTGACACAGACAACAGCTGCACTCACTATTGGTTTCTTCTTCCCAGGCTTTTTTGTATGGGAAGAACGGCACCGAACAAACGACTACTGATCAAAAACCGTATGAGTTATTCAAAAAACATTTTCACCATGAGCATCAGCAATCCTTCGACTCCAACTATACCAACTTTGGTGTATGTATGTCATTCAGAAAAATATTTATGACGAGTTGAAAACACATAGTCTGATTCGTTTCTCTCCCATCTTCAGCTCAAAAAGAATAGAGAAAGGCTGAAACTCTCATCGACTTTAGGTTGGTCTGGAGGGTTTTTAAGGAAAAGTATTAATCCTACCGTAATTCCGAAGACATTGTGTGAGTCCAGAGGTTTCAGTCTACAAACTGACCAAAAATGGTGACTGTAGCTCCAAATATGTGGCCGTGAGGGCGAGAATAAGATGTTTGATCTGAAAAAAATGGCCGCCTCACACTAAGATTTCAGCAGCTGCACTCTAGCAGGCTGCTGCAGAAGCTAACTGTCAGCTAGCTTCCAGGTGCTTACCCTCCGAACAAACGACTGCTGAGCAAAAACCGTAAAAGATATCTGAAAAATTCTTTCAGTGAAAGCAACATCTATCCTTTGTCTCAGACTGGGGTAACCTTCATGTCTGTAGGTCTTTCACAACCCAAAACGAAGCACAAACAAAATGGTTGGCCCACCTGCTCCTCCCTTTCTTTTAACTGCAGGACCTCACTCTCACTCACCTTTTAGCTGCTAAAGCACCCCTCCGAACAAACGACTGCTGAGTAAAAACCGTAAAAGGTATCTGAAAAATTCTTTTTATCTAAGCGACAGCTATATCTTGTCTTCGATTGGAGTAACTTTCATGGCTGTAGGTCATCTACAACCTGAATGGGAAGAGAAAGAAAAAGAAAAAACGTTTCATCACACCTAAGCTTCTAATTGAGCTAGCTGCAGCAGGTCACTGTCACTCAGCTTTCAGGTGCTTAAAATGTCCTCCGAACAAACGACTGCTGAGCAAAAACCGTATGAGTTATTCAAAAAATTTTTTCACCGTGAGCGTCAGTCATCCTTCGACTCCAACTATGCCAACTTTGGTGTATGTGTGTCATTCAGAAAAATATTTATGACGAGTTTAAAACACATAGTCTGATTCGTTTTTCTCCCCTCTTCTGCTCCAAAACCAATGAAAAACAGCTCTGATTTTCATCGACTTTAGGTCGGTCTGGAGGGTTTTTAAGGAAAAGTATTAATCCTACCGTAATTCCGAAGATATTGTGTGAGTCCAGAGATTTCAGTCTACAAACTGACCAAAAATGGTGACTCTAGCTATAAATATGTGGCCGTGAGGGCGAGTTTAAAATGTTTTTTTGTGTTTAAAAAACGCCTGCCTCACACTCTAGCTTTTCAGTTGCTCCACTCTAGCAGGCTGGATTTTGCTAAAACTTTGTGGCGCTTGAGGTCTGATTATACAAAAACCGTAGCAGTTATCAACATACCGTCTTCAGTTTTAAATAGACGAAGGATTTATCTACAAACTGAGCTTCAAACTGTTTTTGTAGGTGAATGTATGCCGACAGAGTGAAGTGCTGTTTTTTATGCTTTTTTTTTCCTCTCCCCATTCATTTCCTATGGGATTTTTTTGCGACGTTTTCGCTAATAATTCGCAAACCTTCGGACTAATGAGAAAGTTTTATACAAGCACACATCACCCCATTGGTCCCGACGCGTGTGCCAACTTTGGGCCCGATCCGCCAAACCGTGCGGGACTAGTTACGCGCCGAAGTTTTGGGTATACGGGAGAATTATAATAATAATAATAATACGCGGAATAAATATGTGCAATAGTAGTAGGTGGGCCATGCCTTCGGCATGTGGCCCCCCAATAATAATAATACGCGGAATAAATATGTGCAATAGTAGTAGGTGGGCCATGCCTTCGGCATGTGGCCCCCCAATAATAATAATACGCGGAATAAATATGTGCAATAGTAGTAGGTGGGCCATGCCTTCGGCATGTGGCCCCCCAATAATACGCGGAATAAATATGTGCAATAGTAGTAGGTGGGCCATGCCTTCGGCATGTGGCCCCCCAATAATACGCGGAATAAATATGTGCAATAGTAGTAGGTGGGCCATGCCTTCGGCATGTGGCCCCCCAACTAGAAAATTTCTAAAGAAATTTTGAGGGGGGCCACCTACTGCCCGTCTGGGGAACCGGGCCAATACGGCCCTGGCAAGTGACGTCGGGGCTCCCCAGACCAACTGCTTACGCCTTTGAGGGCTGCTGAGGGAAGGAAAGAGGGCAAGTTCATGGGCAAAGAGAGCTGTGTGCCACTTGTGCTGAAATCTGGGAAATAGACGTGCACAGCGTATGATGCACAAGGGTAATATGGGTTGTCCATATTGAAACACAGTGGGTAAAGCCCAGTTGGCGGGCTTCGCCCGCCTGCTAGGAGCCATCTCAGTGAAGAAAAAAATCACCAATGGCGGGCTCTGCCCGCCTTCTAAGAGCCATTGCAGTGATGAAATCACCAATGGCGGGCTCCGCCCGCCTGCTAAGAGCCATTGCAGTGATGTAATCACCTTTGGCGGGTTCCGCCCGCCTGTTACCATTGGCGGGCTCCGCCCGCCTTCTAAGAGCCATTGCAGTGATGAAATCACCAATGGCAATGAGCAATATGCCAGAATGTATGAGTGTGTATAAGGAAGAGGCTTTTATTCTGTAGAGTCCTTGTAGTCTTATTTTGAAAGTCTATCATGAATGTGCATCAAAAGATGGGTCACGCCCAGCAGTGATATAGAATCCATTTCCAAATGTTAAATCACTGGTTTTCCATGTTATTAGGTGAATAGTTGCTGTATTACAGAGTAAATGGGAGACTTTTATTGTGAAATTTGCTCTGGGTGTGTTTTGAAAAGGTCACTAGAGTCTAATAAAAACAACCTGGAAGAGTTTGGGTCATAATGTTGAGCCATTTGCATCAATTAATGCATTAGTATAATCTAGAGGCTTTTATTTTGTAGGGTCCCTGGAGTCTTATTTTGAAAGTCCAACAGAGTTGTGTTTATAGAAAATGTTCAGACCCGTCAATGATAGTTGATTACTTTCCAATCGTTAAATCACTCTTTTTCCATGTTATTAGGGCAGTAGATGAAGCGGAAATGGGAGGCTTTTATTTTGAAATTTGCTACAGGGTGTGTTTTAAACAGTCTCCTAGAGTCTATTCTCTAAAACGGGGTTGAGTTTGGGTCATAATGTTGAGCCATATAGGGCAATAAATATATGTAAAAAATATAGAGGCTTTTATTTTGTAGGGTCCCTGGAGTCTTATTTTGAAAGTCTATCAGTGCTGAGTGGCAAGGGAAGTGTCATGGACAGCAGTCATATAGTATCCATTTCCCAATGTTAAATCAGTCCTTTCACCCTCCATTAGATTAATATGTGCTGTTTAAAACAGCAGAGGTAAAATCTGTTTGAAGCTTGGTAACCTTGACAACGCTTAACGAGCCTCTCACTGACACAGACAACAGCTGCACTCACTATTGGTTTCTTCTTCCCAGGCTTTTTTGTATGGGAAGAACGGCACCGAACAAACGACTACTGATCAAAAACCGTATGAGTTATTCAAAAAACATTTTCACCATGAGCATCAGCAATCCTTCGACTCCAACTATACCAACTTTGGTGTATGTGTGTCATTCAGAAAAATATTTATGACGAGTTGAAAACACATAGTCTGATTCGTTTCTCTCCCATCTTCAGCTCAAAAAGAATAGAGAAAGGCTGAAACTCTCATCGACTTTAGGTTGGTCTGGACGGTTTTTAAGGAAAAGTATTAATCCTACCGTAATTCCGAAGACATTGTGTGAGTCCAGAGGTTTCAGTCTACAAACTGACCAAAAATGGTGACTGTAGCTCCAAATATGTGGCCGTGAGGGCGAGAATAAGATGTTTGATCTTAAAAGAATGGCCGCCTCACACTAAGATTTCAGCAGCTGCACTCTAGCAGGCTGCTGCAGAAGCTAACTGTCAGCTAGCTTCCAGGTGCTTACCCTCCGAACAAACGACTGCTGAGCAAAAACCGTAAAAGATATCTGAAAAATTCTTTCAGTGAAAGCAACATCTATCCTTTGTCTCAGACTGGGGTAACCTTCATGTCTGTAGGTCTTTCACAACCCAAAACGAAGCACAAACAAAATGGTTGGCCCACCTGCTCCTCCCTTTGTTTGAACTGCAGGACCTCACTCTCACTCACCTTTTAGCTGCTAAAGCACCCCTCCGAACAAACGACTGCTGAGTAAAAACCGTAAAAGGTATCTGAAAAATTATTTTTATCTAAGCGACAGCTATATCTTGTCTTCAATTGGAGTAACTTTCATGGCTGTAGGTCATCTACAACCTGAATGGGAAGAGAAAGAAAAAGAAAAAACGTTTTGTCACACCTGATCTTCTAATTGAGCTAGCTGCAGCAGGACACTCTCCCCCAGCTTTCAGCTGCTTAAAATGTCCTCCGAACAAACGACTGCTGAGCAAAAACCGTATGAGTTATTCAAAATATTTTTTCACCGTGAGCGTCAGCCATCCTTCGACTCCAACTATGCCAACTTTGGTGTATGTGTGTCATTCAGAAAAATATTTATGACGAGTTTAAAACACATAGTCTGATTCGTTTTTCTCCCCTCTTCTGCTCCAAAACCAATGAAAAACGGCTCTGATTTTCATCGACTTTAGGTCGGTCTGGAGGGTTTTTAAGGAAAAGTATTAATCCTACCGTAATTCCGAAGATATTGTGTGGGTCCAGAGATTTCAGTCTACAAACTGACCAAAAATGGTGACTCTAGCTATAAATATGTGGCCGTGAGGGCGAGTTTAAAATGTTTTTTTGTGTTTAAAAAACGCCTGCCTCACACTCTAGCTTTTCAGTTGCTCCACTCTAGCAGGCTGGATTTTGCTAAAACTTTGTGGCGCTTGAGGTCTGATTATACAAAAACCGTAGCAGTTATCAACATACCGTCTTCAGTTTTAAATAGACGAAGGATTTATCTACAAACTGAGCTTCAAACTGTTTTTCTAGGTGAATGTATGCCGACACAGTGAAGTGCTGTTTTTTATGCTTTTTTTTTCCTCTCCCCATTCATTTCCTATGGGATTTTTTTGCGACGTTTTCGCTAATAATTCGCAAACCTTCGGACTAATGAGAAAGTTTTATACAAGCACACATCACCCCATTGGTCCCGACGCGTGTGCCAACTTTGGGCCCGATCCGCCAAACCGTGCGGGACTAGTTACGTGCCGAAGTTTTGGGTATACGGGAGAATTATAATAACTAGAAAATTTCTAAAGAAATTTTGAGGGGGGCCACCTACTGCCCGTCTGGGGAACCGGGCCAATACGGCCCTGGCAAGTGACGTCGGGGCTCCCCAGACCAACTGCTTACGCCTTTGAGGGCTGCTGAGGGAAGGAAAGAGGGCAAGTTCATGGGCAAAGAGAGCTGTGTGCCACTTGTGCTGAAATCTGGGAAATAGACGTGCACAGAGTATGATGCACAAGGGTAATATGGGTTGTCCATATTGAAACACAGTGGGTAAAGCCCAGTTGGCGGGCTTCGCCCGCCTGCTAGGAGCCATCTCAGTGAAGAAAAAAATCACCAATGGCGGGCTCTGCCCGCCTTCTAAGAGCCATTGCAGTGATGAAATCACCAATGGCGGGCTCCGCCCGCCTGCTAAGAGCCATTGCAGTGATGTAATCACCTTTGGCGGGCTCCGCCCGCCTGTTACCATTGGCGGGCTCCGCCCGCCTTCTAAGAGCCATTGCAGTGATGAAATCACCAATGGCAATGAGCAATATGCCAGAATGTATGAGTGTGTATAAGGAAGAGGCTTTTATTCTGTAGAGTCCTTGTAGTCTTATTTTGAAAGTCTATCATGAATGTGCATCAAAAGATGGGTCACGCCCAGCAGTGATATAGAATCCATTTCCAAATGTTAAATCACTGGTTTTCCATGTTATTAGGTGAATAGTTGCTGTATTACAGAGTAAATGGGAGACTTTTATTGTGAAATTTGCTCTGGGGTGTGTTTTGAAAAGGTCACTAGAGTCTAATAAAAACAACCTGGAAGAGTTTGGGTCATAATGTTGAGCCATTTGCATCAATTAATGCATTACTATAATCTAGAGGCTTTTATTTTGTAGGGTCCCTGGAGTCTTATTTTGAAAGTCCAACAGAGTTGTGTTTATAGAAAATGTTCAGACCCGTCAATGATAGTTGATTACTTTCCAATCGTTAAATCACTCTTTTTCCATGTTATTAGGGCAGTAGATGAAGCGGAAATGGGAGGCTTTTATTTTGAAATTTGCTATAGGGTGTGTTTTAAACAGTCTCCTAGAGTCTATTCTCTAAAACGGGGTTGAGTTTGGGTCATAATGTTGAGCCATATAGAGCAATAAATATATGTAAAAAATATAGAGGCTTTTATTTTGTAGGGTCCCTGGAGTCTTATTTTGAAAGTCTATCAGTGCTGAGTGGCAAGGGAAGTGTCATGTACAGCAGTCATATAGTATCCATTTCCCAATGTTAAATCAGTCCTTTCACCCTCCATTAGATTAATATGTGCTGTTTAAAACAGCAGAGGTAAAATCTGTTTGAAGCTTGGTAACCTTGACAACGCTTAACGAGCCTCTCACTGACACAGACAACAGCTGCACTCACTATTGGTTTCTTCTTCCCAGGCTTTTTTGTATGGGAAGAACGGCACCGAACAAACGACTACTGATCAAAAACCGTATGAGTTATTCAAAAAACATTTTCACCATGAGCATCAGCAATCCTTCGACTCCAACTATACCAACTTTGGTGTATGTGTGTCATTCAGAAAAATATTTATGACGAGTTGAAAACACATAGTCTGATTCGTTTTTCTCCCATCTTCAGCTCAAAAAGAATGGAGAAAGGCTGAAACTCTCATCCACTTTAGGTTGGTCTGGAGGGTTTTTAAGGCAAAGTATTAATCCTACCGTAATTCCGAAGACATTGTGTGAGTCCAGAGGTTTCAGTCTACAAACTGACCAAAAATGGTGACTGTAGCTCCAAATATGTGGCCGTGAGGGCGAGAATAAGATGTTTGATCTTAAAAAATGGCCGCCTCACACTAAGATTTCAGCAGCTGCACTCTAGCAGGCTGCTGCAGAAGCTAACTGTCAGCTAGCTTCCAGGTGCTTACCCTCCGAACAAACGACTGCTGAGCAAAAACCGTAAAAGATATCTGAAAAATTCTTTCAGTGAAAGCAACATCTATCCTTTGTCTCAGACTGGGGTAACCTTCATGTCTGTAGGTCTTTCACAACCCAAAACGAAGCACAAACAAAATGGTTGGCCCACCTGCTCCTCCCTTTGTTTGAACTGCAGGACCTCACTCTCACTCACCTTTTAGCTGCTAAAGCACCCCTCCGAACAAACGACTGCTGAGTAAAAACCGTAAAAGGTATCTGAAAAATTCTTTTTATCTAAGCGACAGCTATATCTTGTCTTCAATTGGAGTAACTTTCATGGCTGTAGGTCATCTACAAACTGAATGGGAAGAGAAAGAAAAAGAAAAAACGTTTCATCACACCTAAGCTTCTAATTGAGCTAGCTGCAGCAGGTCACTGTCACTCAGCTTTCAGGTGCTTAAAATGTCCTCCGAACAAACGACTGCTGAGCAAAAACCGTATGAGTTATTCAAAAAATTTTTTCACCGTGAGCGTCAGTCATCCTTCGACTCCAACTATGCCAACTTTGGTGTATGTGTGTCATTCAGAAAAATATTTATGACGAGTTTAAAACACATAGTCGGATTCGTTTTTCTCCCCTCTTCTGCTCCAAAACCAATGAAAAACGGCTCTGATTTTCATCGACTTTAGGTCGGTCTGGAGGGTTTTTAAGGAAAAGTATTAATCCTACCGTAATTCCGAAGATATTGTGTGGGTCCAGAGATTTCAGTCTACAAACTGACCAAAAATGGTGACTCTAGCTATAAATATGTGGCCGTGAGGGCGAGTTTAAAATGTTTTTTTGTGTTTAAAAAACGCCTGCCTCACACTCTAGCTTTTCAGTTGCTCCACTCTAGCAGGCTGGATTTTGCTAAAACTTTGTGGCGCTTGAGGTCTGATTATACAAAAACCGTAGCAGTTATCAACATACCGTCTTCAGTTTTAAATAGACGAAGGATTTATCTACAAACTGAGCTTCAAACTGTTTTTCTAGGTGAATGTATGCCGACACAGTGAAGTGCTGTTTTTTATGCTTTTTTTTTCCTCTCCCCATTCATTTCCTATGGGATTTTTTTGCGACGTTTTCGCTAATAATTCGCAAACCTTCGGACTAATGAGAAAGTTTTATACAAGCACACATCACCCCATTGGTCCCGACGCGTGTGCCAACTTTGGGCCCGATCCGCCAAACCGTGCGGGACTAGTTACGCGCCGAAGTTTTGGGTATACGGGAGAATTATAATAATAATAATACGCGGAATAAATATGTGCAATAGTAGTAGGTGGGCCATGCCTTCGGCATGTGGCCCCCCAACTAGAAAATTTCTAAAGAAATTTTGAGGGGGGCCACCTACTGCCCGTCTGGGGAACCGGGCCAATACGGCCCTGGCAAGTGACTTCGGGGCTCCCCAGACCAACTGCTTACGCCTTTGAGGGCTGCTGAGGGAAGGAAAGAGGGCAAGTTTATGGGCAAAGAGAGCTGTGTGCCACTTGTGCTGAAATCTGGGAAATAGACGTGCACAGCGTATGATGCACAAGGGTAATATGGGTTGTCCATATTGAAACACAGTGGGTAAAGCCCAGTTTGCGGGCTTCGCCCGCCTTCTGGGATCCATCTCAGTGAAGAAAAAAATCACCAATGGCGGGCTCTGCCCGCCTTCTAAGAGCCATTGCAGTGATGAAATCACCAATGGCGGGCTCCGCCCGCCTGCTAAGAGCCATTGCAGTGATGTAATCACCTTTGGCGGGCTCCGCCCGCCTGTTACCATTGGCGGGCTCCGCCCGCCTTCTAAGAGCCATTGCAGTGATGAAATCACCAATGGCAATGAGCAATATGCCAGAATGTATGAGTGTGTATAAGGAAGAGGCTTTTATTCTGTAGAGTCCTTGTAGTCTTATTTTGAAAGTCTATCATGAATGTGCATCAAAAGATGGGTCACGCCCAGCAGTGATATAGAATCCATTTCCAAATGTGAAATCACTGGTTTTCCATGTTATTAGGTGAATAGTTGCTGTATTACAGAGTAAATGGGAGACTTTTATTGTGAAATTTGCTCTGGGTGTGTTTTGAAAAGGTCACTAGAGTCTAATAAAAACAACCTGGAAGAGTTTGGGTCATAATGTTGAGCCATTTGCATCAATTAATGCATTAGTATAATCTAGAGGCTTTTATTTTGTAGGGTCCCTGGAGTCTTATTTTGAAAGTCCAACAGAGTTGTGTTTATAGAAAATGTTCAGACCCGTCAATGATAGTTGATTACTTTCCAATCGTTAAATCACTCTTTTTCCATGTTATTAGGGCAGTAGATGAAGCGGAAATGGGAGGCTTTTATTTTGAAATTTGCTATAGGGTGTGTTTTAAACAGTCTCCTAGAGTCTATTCTCTAAAACGGGGTTGAGTTTGGGTCATAATGTTGAGCCATATAGGGCAATAAATATATGTAAAAAATATAGAGGCTTTTATTTTGTAGGGTCCCTGGAGTCTTATTTTGAAAGTCTATCAGTGCTGAGTGGCAAGGGAAGTGTCATGGACAGCAGTCATATAGTATCCATTTCCCAATGTTAAATCAGTCCTTTCACCCTCCATTAGATTAATATGTGCTGTTTAAAACAGCAGAGGTAAAATCTGTTTGAAGCTTGGTAACCTTGACAACGCTTAACGAGCCTCTCACTGACACAGACAACAGCTGCACTCACTATTGGTTTCTTCTTCCCAGGCTTTTTTGTATGGGAAGAACGGCACCGAACAAACGACTACTGATCAAAAACCGTATGAGTTATTCAAAAAACATTTTCACCATGAGCATCAGCAATCCTTCGACTCACACTATACCAACTTTGGTGTATGTGTGTCATTCAGAAAAATATTTATAACGAGTTGAAAACACATAGTCTGATTCGTTTCTCTCCCATCTTCAGCTCAAAAAGAATAGAGAAAGGCTGAAACTCTCATCGACTTTAGGTTGGTCTGGAGGGTTTTTAAGGAAAAGTATTAATCCTACCGTAATTCCGAAGACATTGTGTGAGTCCAGAGGTTTCAGTCTACAAACTGACCAAAAATGGTGACTGTAGCTCCAAATATGTGGCCGTGAGGGCGAGAATAAGATGTTTGATCTTAAAAAAATGGCCGCCTCACACTAAGATTTCAGCAGCTGCACTCTAGCAGGCTGCTGCAGAAGCTAACTGTCAGCTAGCTTCCAGGTGCTTACCCTCCGAACAAACGACTGCTGAGCAAAAACCGTAAAAGGTATCTGAAAAATTCTTTCAGTGAAAGCAACATCTATCCTTTGTCTCAGACTGGGGTAACCTTCATGTCTGTAGGTCTTTCACAACCCAAAACGAAGCACAAACAAAATGGTTGGCCCACCTGCTCCTCCCTTTGTTTGAACTGCAGGACCTCACTCTCACTCACCTTTTAGCTGCTAAAGCACCCCTCCGAACAAACGACTGCTGAGTAAAAACCGTAAAAGGTATCTGAAAAATTCTTTTTATCTAAGCGACAGCTATATCTTGTCTTCAATTGGAGTAACTTTCATGGCTGTAGATCATCTACAAACTGAATGGGAAGAGAAAGAAAAAGAAAAAACGTTTCATCACACCTAAGCTTCTAATTGAGCTAGCTGCAGCAGGTCACTGTCACTCAGCTTTCAGCTGCTTAAAATGTCCTCCGAACAAACGACTGCTGAGCAAAAACCGTATGAGTTATTCAAAAAATTTTTTCACCGTGAGCGTCAGTCATCCTTCGACTCCAACTATGCCAACTTTGGTGTATGTGTGTCATTCAGAAAAATATTTATGACGAGTTTAAAACACATAGTCTGATTCGTTTTTCTCCCCTCTTCTGCTCCAAAACCAATGAAAAACGGCTCTGATTTTCATCGACTTTAGGTCGGTCTGGAGGGTTTTTAAGGAAAAGTATTAATCCTACCGTAATTCCGAAGATATTGTGTGGGTCCAGAGATTTCAGTCTACAAACTGACCAAAAATGGTGACTCTAGCTATAAATATGTGGCCGTGAGGGCGAGTTTAAAATGTTTTTTTGTGTTTAAAAAACGCCTGCCTCACACTCTAGCTTTTCAGTTGCTCCACTCTAGCAGGCTGGATTTTGCTAAAACTTTGTGGCGCTTGAGGTCTGATTATACAAAAACCGTAGCAGTTATCAACATACCGTCTTCAGTTTTAAATAGACGAAGGATTTATCTACAAACTGAGCTTCAAACTGTTTTTCTAGGTGAATGTATGCCGACACAGTGAAGTGCTGTTTTTAATGCTTTTTTTTTCCTCTCCCCATTCATTTCCTATGGGATTTTTTTGCGACGTTTTCGCTAATAATTCGCAAACCTTCGGACTAATGAGAAAGTTTTATACAAGCACACATCACCCCATTGGTCCCAACGCGTGTGCCAACTTTGGGCCCGATCCGCCAAACCGTGCGGGACTAGTTACGTGCCGAAGTTTTGGGTATACGGGAGAATTATAATAACTAGAAAATTTCTAAAGAAATTTTGAGGGGGGCCACCTACTGCCCGTCTGGGGAACAGGGCCAATACGGCCCTGGCAAGTGATGTCGGGGCTCCCCAGACCAACTGCTTACGCCTTTGAGGGCTGCTGAGGGAAGGAAAGAGGGCTAGGTCATGGGCAAAGAGAGCTGTGTGCCACTTGTGCTGAAATCTGGGAAATAGACGTGCACAGCGTATGATGCAAAAGGGTAATATGGGTTGTCCATATTGAACCGCAGTGGGTAAAGCTCAGTTGGTGGGCTCCGCCCGCCTGCTAGGAGCCCTTGCAGCGATGAAAAAAATCACCAATGGCGGGCTCTGCCCGCCTGCTAAGAGCCATTGCAGTGATGAAATCACCAATGGCGGGCTCCGCCCGCCTTCTAAGAGCCATTGCAGTGATGAAATCACCAATGGCGGGCTCCGCCCGCCTTCTAAGAGCCATTGCAGTGATGAAATTACAAATGGCAATGAGCAATATGCCAGAATGTATGAGTGTGTATAAGGAAGAGGCTTTTATTCTGTAGAGTCCCTGGAGTCTTATTTTGAAAGTCTATCATGGAAGTGCATCTAAAGATGGGTCATGCCCAGCAGTTATATAGAATCAATTTCCAAATGTTAAATCACTGGTTTTCCATGTTATTAGGTGAATAGTTGCTGTATTACAGAGTAAATGGGAGACTTTTATTGTGAAATTTGCTCTGGGTGTGTTTTGAAAAGGTCACTAGAGTCTAATAAAAACAACCTGGAAGAGTTTGGGTCATAATGTTGAGCCATTTGCATCAATTAATGCATTAGTATAATCTAGAGGCTTTTATTTTGTAGGGTCGCTGGAGTCTTATTTTGAAAGTCCAACAGAGTTGTGTTTATAGAAAATGTTCAGACCCGTCAATGATAGTTGATTACTTTCCAATCGTTAAATCACTCTTTTTCCATGTTATTAGGGCAGTAGATGAAGCGGAAATGGGAGGCTTTTATTTTGAAATTTGCTATAGGGTGTGTTTTAAACAGTCTCCTAGAGTCTATTCTCTAAAACGGGGTTGAGTTTGGGTCATAATGTTGAGCCATATAGGGCAATAAATATATGTAAAAAATATAGAGGCTTTTATTTTGTAGGGTCCCTGGAGTCTATGTTAAATCAGTCCTTTCACCCTCCATTAGATTAATATGTGCTGTTTAAAACAGCAGAGGTAAAATCTGTTTGAAGCTTGGTAACCTTGACAACGCTTAACGAGCCTCTCACTGACACAGACAACAGCTGCACTCACTATTGGTTTCTTCTTCCCAGGCTTTTTTGTATGGGAAGAACGGCACCGAACAAACGACTACTGATCAAAAACCGTATGAGTTATTCAAAAAACATTTTCACCATGAGCATCAGCAATCCTTCGACTCCAACTATACCAACTTTGGTGTATGTGTGTCATTCAGAAAAATATTTATGACGAGTTGAAAACACATAGTCTGATTCGTTTTTCTCCCATCTTCAGCTCAAAAAGAATGGAGAAAGGCTGAAACTCTCATCCACTTTAGGTTGGTCTGGAGGGTTTTTAAGGCAAAGTATTAATCCTACCGTAATTCCGAAGACATTGTGTGAGTCCAGAGGTTTCAGTCTACAAACTGACCAAAAATGGTGACTGTAGCTCCAAATATGTGGCCGTGAGGGCGAGAATAAGATGTTTGATCTTAAAAAATGGCCGCCTCACACTAAGATTTCAGCAGCTGCACTCTAGCAGGCTGCTGCAGAAGCTAACTGTCAGCTAGCTTCCAGGTGCTTACCCTCCGAACAAACGACTGCTGAGCAAAAACCGTAAAAGATATCTGAAAAATTCTTTCAGTGAAAGCAACATCTATCCTTTGTCTCAGACTGGGGTAACCTTCATGTCTGTAGGTCTTTCACAACCCAAAACGAAGCACAAACAAAATGGTTGGCCCACCTGCTCCTCCCTTTGTTTGAACTGCAGGACCTCACTCTCACTCACCTTTTAGCTGCTAAAGCACCCCTCCGAACAAACGACTGCTGAGTAAAAACCGTAAAAGGTATCTGAAAAATTCTTTTTATCTAAGCGACAGCTATATCTTGTCTTCAATTGGAGTAACTTTCATGGCTGTAGGTCATCTACAAACTGAATGGGAAGAGAAAGAAAAAGAAAAAACGTTTCATCACACCTAAGCTTCTAATTGAGCTAGCTGCAGCAGGTCACTGTCACTCAGCTTTCAGGTGCTTAAAATGTCCTCCGAACAAACGACTGCTGAGCAAAAACCGTATGAGTTATTCAAAAAATTTTTTCACCGTGAGCGTCAGTCATCCTTCGACTCCAACTATGCCAACTTTGGTGTATGTGTGTCATTCAGAAAAATATTTATGACGAGTTTAAAACACATAGTCGGATTCGTTTTTCTCCCCTCTTCTGCTCCAAAACCAATGAAAAACGGCTCTGATTTTCATCGACTTTAGGTCGGTCTGGAGGGTTTTTAAGGAAAAGTATTAATCCTACCGTAATTCCGAAGATATTGTGTGGGTCCAGAGATTTCAGTCTACAAACTGACCAAAAATGGTGACTCTAGCTATAAATATGTGGCCGTGAGGGCGAGTTTAAAATGTTTTTTTGTGTTTAAAAAACGCCTGCCTCACACTCTAGCTTTTCAGTTGCTCCACTCTAGCAGGCTGGATTTTGCTAAAACTTTGTGGCGCTTGAGGTCTGATTATACAAAAACCGTAGCAGTTATCAACATACCGTCTTCAGTTTTAAATAGACGAAGGATTTATCTACAAACTGAGCTTCAAACTGTTTTTCTAGGTGAATGTATGCCGACACAGTGAAGTGCTGTTTTTTATGCTTTTTTTTTCCTCTCCCCATTCATTTCCTATGGGATTTTTTTGCGACGTTTTCGCTAATAATTCGCAAACCTTCGGACTAATGAGAAAGTTTTATACAAGCACACATCACCCCATTGGTCCCGACGCGTGTGCCAACTTTGGGCCCGATCCGCCAAACCGTGCGGGACTAGTTACGCGCCGAAGTTTTGGGTATACGGGAGAATTATAATAACTAGAAAATTTCTAAAGAAATTTTGAGGGGGGCCACCTACTGCCCGTCTGGGGAACCGGGCCAATACGGCCCTGGCAAGTGACGTCGGGGCTCCCCAGACCAACTGCTTACGCCTTTGAGGGCTGCTGAGGGAAGGAAAGAGGGCAAGTTCATGGGCAAAGAGAGCTGTGTGCCACTTGTGCTGAAATCTGGGAAATAGACGTGCACAGCGTATGATGCACAAGGGTAATATGGGTTGTCCATATTGAAACACAGTGGGTAAAGCCCAGTTGGCGGGCTTCGCCCGCCTGCTAGGAGCCATCTCAGTGAAGAAAAAAATCACCAATGGCGGGCTCTGCCCGCCTTCTAAGAGCCATTGCAGTGATGAAATCACCAATGGCGGGCTCCGCCCGCCTGCTAAGAGCCATTGCAGTGATGTAATCACCTTTGGCGGGCTCCGCCCGCCTGTTACCATTGGCGGGCTACGCCCGCCTTCTAAGAGCCATTGCAGTGATGAAATCACCAATGGCAATGAGCAATATGCCAGAATGTATGAGTGTGTATAAGGAAGAGGCTTTTATTCTGTAGAGTCCTTGTAGTCTTATTTTGAAAGTCTATCATGAATGTGCATCAAAAGATGGGTCACGCCCAGCAGTGATATAGAATCCATTTCCAAATGTTAAATCACTGGTTTTCCATGTTATTAGGTGAATAGTTGCTGTATTACAGAGTAAATGGGAGACTTTTATTGTGAAATTTGCTCTGGGGTGTGTTTTGAAAAGGTCACTAGAGTCTAATAAAAACAACCTGGAAGAGTTTGGGTCATAATGTTGAGCCATTTGCATCAATTAATGCATTACTATAATCTAGAGGCTTTTATTTTGTAGGGTCCCTGGAGTCTTATTTTGAAAGTCCAACAGAGTTGTGTTTATAGAAAATGTTCAGACCCGTCAATGATAGTTGATTACTTTCCAATCATTAAATCACTCTTTTTCCATGTTATTAGGGCAGTAGATGAAGCGGAAATGGGAGGCTTTTATTTTGAAATTTGCTATAGGGTGTGTTTTAAACAGTCTCCTAGAGTCTATTCTCTAAAACGGGGTTGAGTTTGGGTCATAATGTTGAGCCATATAGAGCAATAAATATATGTAAAAAATATAGAGGCTTTTATTTTGTAGGGTCCCTGGAGTCTTATTTTGAAAGTCTATCAGTGCTGAGTGGCAAGGGAAGTGTCATGTACAGCAGTCATATAGTATCCATTTCCCAATGTTAAATCAGTCCTTTCACCCTCCATTAGATTAATATGTGCTGTTTAAAACAGCAGAGGTAAAATCTGTTTGAAGCTTGGTAACCTTGACAACGCTTAACGAGCCTCTCACTGACACAGACAACAGCTGCACTCACTATTGGTTTCTTCTTCCCAGGCTTTTTTGTATGGGAAGAACGGCACCGAACAAACGACTACTGATCAAAAACCGTATGAGTTATTCAAAAAACATTTTCACCATGAGCATCAGCAATCCTTCGACTCCAACTATACCAACTTTGGTGTATGTGTGTCATTCAGAAAAATATTTATGACGAGTTGAAAACACATAGTCTGATTCGTTTCTCTCCCATCTTCAGCTCAAAAAGAATAGAGAAAGGCTGAAACTCTCATCGACTTTAGGTTGGTCTGGAGGGTTTTTAAGGAAAAGTATTAATCCTACCGTAATTCCGAAGACATTGTGTGAGTCCAGAGGTTTCAGTCTACAAACTGACCAAAAATGGTGACTGTAGCTCCAAATATGTGGCCGTGAGGGCGAGAATAAGATGTTTGATCTTAAAAAAATGGCCGCCTCACACTAAGATTTCAGCAGCTGCACTCTAGCAGGCTGCTGCAGAAGCTAACTGTCAGCTAGCTTCCAGGTGCTTACCCTCCGAACAAACGACTGCTGAGCAAAAACCGTAAAAGATATCTGAAAAATTCTTTCAGTGAAAGCAACATCTATCCTTTGTCTCAGACTGGGGTAACCTTCATGTCTGTAGGTCTTTCACAACCCAAAACGAAGCACAAACAAAATGGTTGGCCCACCTGCTCCTCCCTTTGTTTGAACTGCAGGACCTCACTCTCACTCACCTTTTAGCTGCTAAAGCACCCCTCCGAACAAACGACTGCTGAGTAAAAACCGTAAAAGGTATCTGAAAAATTCTTTTTATCTAAGCGACAGCTATATCTTGTCTTCAATTGGAGTAACTTTCATGGCTGTAGGTCATCTACAAACTGAATGGGAAGAGAAAGAAAAAGAGAAAACGTTTCATCACACCTAAGCTTCTAATTGAGCTAGCTGCAGCAGGTCACTGTCACTCAGCTTTCAGGTGCTTAAAATGTCCTCCGAACAAACGACTGCTGAGCAAAAACCGTATGAGTTATTCAAAAAATTTTTTCACCGTGAGCGTCAGTCATCCTTCGACTCCAACTATGCCAACTTTGGTGTATGTGTGTCATTCAGAAAAATATTTATGACGAGTTTAAAACACATAGTCTGATTCGTTTTTCTCCCCTCTTCTGCTCCAAAACCAATGAAAAACGGCTCTGATTTTCATCGACTTTAGGTCGGTCTGGAGGGTTTTTAAGGAAAAGTATTAATCCTACCGTAATTCCGAAGATATTGTGTGGGTCCAGAGATTTCAGTCTACAAACTGACCAAAAATGGTGACTCTAGCTATAAATATGTGGCCGTGAGGGCGAGTTTAAAATGTTTTTTTGTGTTTAAAAAACGCCTGCCTCACACTCTAGCTTTTCAGTTGCTCCACTCTAGCAGGCTGGATTTTGCTAAAACTTTGTGGTGCTTGAGGTCTGATTATACAAAAACCGTAGCAGTTATCAACATACCGTCTTCAGTTTTAAATAGACGAAGGATTTATCTACAAACTGAGCTTCAAACTGTTTTTCTAGGTGAATGTATGGCGACACAGTGAAGTGCTGTTTTTTATGCTTTTTTTTTCCTCTCCCCATTCATTTCCTATGGGATTTTTTTGCGACGTTTTCGCTAATAATTCGCAAACCTTCGGACTAATGAGAAAGTTTTATACAAGCACACATCACCCCATTGGTCCCGACGCGTGTGCCAACTTTGGGCCCGATCCGCCAAACCGTGCGGGACTAGTTACGCGCCGAAGTTTTGGGTATACGGGAGAATTATAATAACTAGAAAATTTCTAAAGAAATTTTGAGGGGGGCCACCTACTGCCCGTCTGGGGAACCGGGCCAATACGGCCCTGGCAAGTGACGTCGGGGCTCCCCAGACCAACTGCTTACGCCTTTGAGGGCTGCTGAGGGAAGGAAAGAGGGCAAGTTCATGGGCAAAGAGAGCTGTGTGCCACTTGTGCTGAAATCTGGGAAATAGACGTGCACAGCGTATGATGCACAAGGGTAATATGGGTTGTCCATATTGAAACACAGTGGGTAAAGCCCAGTTGGCGGGCTTCGCCCGCCTGCTAGGAGCCATCTCAGTGAAGAAAAAAATCACCAATGGCGGGCTCTGCCCGCCTTCTAAGAGCCATTGCAGTGATGAAATCACCAATGGCGGGCTCCGCCCGCCTGCTAAGAGCCATTGCAGTGATGTAATCACCTTTGGCGGGCTCCGCCCGCCTGTTACCATTGGCGGGCTCCGCCCGCCTTCTAAGAGCCATTGCAGTGATGAAATCACCAATGGCAATGAGCAATATGCCAGAATGTATGAGTGTGTATAAGGAAGAGGCTTTTATTCTGTAGAGTCCTTGTAGTCTTATTTTGAAAGTCTATCATGAATGTGCATCAAAAGATGGGTCACGCCCAGCAGTGATATAGAATCCATTTCCAAATGTTAAATCACTGGTTTTCCATGTTATTAGGTGAATAGTTGCTGTATTACAGAGTAAATGGGAGACTTTTATTGTGAAATTTGCTCTGGGTGTGTTTTGAAAAGGTCACTAGAGTCTAATAAAAACAACCTGGAAGAGTTTGGGTCATAATGTTGAGCCATTTGCATCAATTAATGCATTAGTATAATCTAGAGGCTTTTATTTTGTAGGGTCCCTGGAGTCTTATTTTGAAAGTCCAACAGAGTTGTGTTTATAGAAAATGTTCAGACCCGTCAATGATAGTTGATTACTTTCCAATCGTTAAATCACTCTTTTTCCATGTTATTAGGGCAGTAGATGAAGCGGAAATGGGAGGCTTTTATTTTGAAATTTGCTATAGGGTGTGTTTTAAACAGTCTCCTAGAGTCTATTCTCTAAAACGGGGTTGAGTTTGGGTCATAATGTTGAGCCATATAGGGCAATAAATATATGTAAAAAAATATAGAGGCTTTTATTTTGTAGGGTCCCTGGAGTCTTATTTTGAAAGTCTATCAGTGCTGAGTGGCAAGGGAAGTGTCATGGACAGCAGTCATATAGTATCCATTTCCCAATGTTAAATCAGTCCTTTCACCCTCCATTAGATTAATATGTGCTGTTTAAAACAGCAGAGGTAAAATCTGTTTGAAGCTTGGTAACCTTGACAACGCTTAACGAGCCTCTCACTGACACAGACAACAGCTGCACTCACTATTGGTTTCTTCTTCCCAGGCTTTTTTGTATGGGAAGAACGGCACCGAACAAACGACTACTGATCAAAAACCGTATGAGTTATTCAAAAAACATTTTCACCATGAGCATCAGCAATCCTTCGACTCCAACTATACCAACTTTGGTGTATGTGTGTCATTCAGAAAAATATTTATGACGAGTTGAAAACACATAGTCTGATTCGTTTCTCTCCCATCTTCAGCTCAAAAAGAATAGAGAAAGGCTGAAACTCTCATCGACTTTAGGTTGGTCTGGAGGGTTTTTAAGGAAAAGTATTAATCCTACCGTAATTCCGAAGACATTGTGTGAGTCCAGAGGTTTCAGTCTACAAACTGACCAAAAATGGTGACTGTAGCTCCAAATATGTGGCCGTGAGGGCGAGAATAAGATGTTTGATCTGAAAAAAATGGCCGCCTCACACTAAGATTTCAGCAGCTGCACTCTAGCAGGCTGCTGCAGAAGCTAACTGTCAGCTAGCTTCCAGGTGCTTACCCTCCGAACAAACGACTGCTGAGCAAAAACCGTAAAAGATATCTGAAAAATTCTTTCAGTGAAAGCAACATCTATCCTTTGTCTCAGACTGGGGTAACCTTCATGTCTGTAGGTCTTTCACAACCCAAAACGAAGCACAAACAAAATGGTTGGCCCACCTGCTCCTCCCTTTCTTTTAACTGCAGGACCTCACTCTCACTCACCTTTTAGCTGCTAAAGCACCCCTCCGAACAAACGACTGCTGAGTAAAAACCGTAAAAGGTATCTGAAAAATTCTTTTTATCTAAGCGACAGCTATATCTTGTCTTCAATTGGAGTAACTTTCATGGCTGTAGATCATCTACAAACTGAATGGGAAGAGAAAGAAAAAGAAAAAACGTTTCATCACACCTAAGCTTCTAATTGAGCTAGCTGCAGCAGGTCACTGTCACTCAGCTTTCAGGTGCTTAAAATGTCCTCCGAACAAACGACTGCTGAGCAAAAACCGTATGAGTTATTCAAAAAATTTTTTCACCGTGAGCGTCAGTCATCCTTCGACTCCAACTATGCCAACTTTGGTGTATGTGTGTCATTCAGAAAAATATTTATGACGAGTTTAAAACACATAGTCTGATTCGTTTTTCTCCCCTCTTCTGCTCCAAAACCAATGAAAAACGGCTCTGATTTTCATCGACTTTAGGTCGGTCTGGAGGGTTTTTAAGGAAAAGTATTAATCCTACCGTAATTCCGAAGATATTGTGTGGGTCCAGAGATTTCAGTCTACAAACTGACCAAAAATGGTGACTCTAGCTATAAATATGTGGCCGTGAGGGCGAGTTTAAAATGTTTTTTTGTGTTTAAAAAACGCCTGCCTCACACTCTAGCTTTTCAGTTGCTCCACTCTAGCAGGCTGGATTTTGCTAAAACTTTGTGGCGCTTGAGGTCTGATTATACAAAAACCGTAGCAGTTATCAACATACCGTCTTCAGTTTTAAATAGACGAAGGATTTATCTACAAACTGAGCTTCAAACTGTTTTTCTAGGTGAATGTATGCCGACACAGTGAAGTGCTGTTTTTTATGCTTTTTTTTTCCTCTCCCCATTCATTTCCTATGGGATTTTTTTGCGACGTTTTCGCTAATAATTCGCAAACCTTCGGACTAATGAGAAAGTTTTATACAAGCACACATCACCCCATTGGTCCCGACGCGTGTGCCAACTTTGGGCCCGATCCGCCAAACCGTGCGGGACTAGTTACGCGCCGAAGTTTTGGGTATACGGGAGAATTATAATAATAATAATAATACGCGGAATAAATATGTGCAATAGTAGTAGGTGGGCCATGCCTTCGGCATGTGGCCCCCCAATAATAATACGCGGAATAAATATGTGCAATAGTAGTAGGTGGGCCATGCCTTCGGCATGTGGCCCCCCAACTAGAAAATTTCTAAAGAAATTTTGAGGGGGGCCACCTACTGCCCGTCTGGGGAACCGGGCCAATACGGCCCTGGCAAGTGACGTCGGGGCTCCCCAGACCAACTGCTTACGCCTTTGAGGGCTGCTGAGGGAAGGAAAGAGGGCAAGTTCATGGGCAAAGAGAGCTGTGTGCCACTTGTGCTGAAATCTGGGAAATAGACGTGCACAGAGTATGATGCACAAGGGTAATATGGGTTGTCCATATTGAAACACAGTGGGTAAAGCCCAGTTGGCGGGCTTCGCCCGCCTGCTAGGAGCCATCTCAGTGAAGAAAAAAATCACCAATGGCGGGCTCTGCCCGCCTTCTAAGAGCCATTGCAGTGATGAAATCACCAATGGCGGGCTCCGCCCGCCTGCTAAGAGCCATTGCAGTGATGTAATCACCTTTGGCGGGCTCCGCCCGCCTGTTACCATTGGCGGGCTCCGCCCGCCTTCTAAGAGCCATTGCAGTGATGAAATCACCAATGGCAATGAGCAATATGCCAGAATGTATGAGTGTGTATAAGGAAGAGGCTTTTATTCTGTAGAGTCCTTGTAGTCTTATTTTGAAAGTCTATCATGAATGTGCATCAAAAGATGGGTCACGCCCAGCAGTGATATAGAATCCATTTCCAAATGTTAAATCACTGGTTTTCCATGTTATTAGGTGAATAGTTGCTGTATTACAGAGTAAATGGGAGACTTTTATTGTGAAATTTGCTCTGGGGTGTGTTTTGAAAAGGTCACTAGAGTCTAATAAAAACAACCTGGAAGAGTTTGGGTCATAATGTTGAGCCATTTGCATCAATTAATGCATTACTATAATCTAGAGGCTTTTATTTTGTAGGGTCCCTGGAGTCTTATTTTGAAAGTCCAACAGAGTTGTGTTTATAGAAAATGTTCAGACCCGTCAATGATAGTTGATTACTTTCCAATCGTTAAATCACTCTTTTTCCATGTTATTAGGGCAGTAGATGAAGCGGAAATGGGAGGCTTTTATTTTGAAATTTGCTATAGGGTGTGTTTTAAACAGTCTCCTAGAGTCTATTCTCTAAAACGGGGTTGAGTTTGGGTCATAATGTTGAGCCATATAGGGCAATAAATATATGTAAAAAATATAGAGGCTTTTATTTTGTAGGGTCCCTGGAGTCTTATTTTGAAAGTCTATCAGTGCTGAGTGGCAAGGGAAGTGTCATGGACAGCAGTCATATAGTATCCATTTCCCAATGTTAAATCAGTCCTTTCACCCTCCATTAGATTAATATGTGCTGTTTAAAACAGCAGAGGTAAAATCTGTTTGAAGCTTGGTAACCTTGACAACGCTTAACGAGCCTCTCACTGACACAGACAACAGCTGCACTCACTATTGGTTTCTTCTTCCCAGGCTTTTTTGTATGGGAAGAACGGCACCGAACAAACGACTACTGATCAAAAACCGTATGAGTTATTCAAAAAACATTTTCACCATGAGCATCAGCAATCCTTCGACTCCAACTATACCAACTTTGGTGTATGTGTGTCATTCAGAAAAATATTTATGACGAGTTGAAAACACATAGTCTGATTCGTTTTTCTCCCATCTTCAGCTCAAAAAGAATGGAGAAAGGCTGAAACTCTCATCCACTTTAGGTTGGTCTGGAGGGTTTTTAAGGCAAAGTATTAATCCTACCGTAATTCCGAAGACATTGTGTGAGTCCAGAGGTTTCAGTCTACAAACTGACCAAAAATGGTGACTGTAGCTCCAAATATGTGGCCGTGAGGGCGAGAATAAGATGTTTGATCTTAAAAAATGGCCGCCTCACACTAAGATTTCAGCAGCTGCACTCTAGCAGGCTGCTGCAGAAGCTAACTGTCAGCTAGCTTCCAGGTGCTTACCCTCCGAACAAACGACTGCTGAGCAAAAACCGTAAAAGATATCTGAAAAATTCTTTCAGTGAAAGCAACATCTATCCTTTGTCTCAGACTGGGGTAACCTTCATGTCTGTAGGTCTTTCACAACCCAAAACGAAGCACAAACAAAATGGTTGGCCCACCTGCTCCTCCCTTTGTTTGAACTGCAGGACCTCACTCTCACTCACCTTTTAGCTGCTAAAGCACCCCTCCGAACAAACGACTGCTGAGTAAAAACCGTAAAAGGTATCTGAAAAATTCTTTTTATCTAAGCGACAGCTATATCTTGTCTTCAATTGGAGTAACTTTCATGGCTGTAGGTCATCTACAAACTGAATGGGAAGAGAAAGAAAAAGAAAAAAACGTTTCATCACACCTAAGCTTCTAATTGAGCTAGCTGCAGCAGGTCACTGTCACTCAGCTTTCAGGTGCTTAAAATGTCCTCCGAACAAACGACTGCTGAGCAAAAACCGTATGAGTTATTCAAAAAATTTTTTCACCGTGAGCGTCAGTCATCCTTCGACTCCAACTATGCCAACTTTGGTGTATGTGTGTCATTCAGAAAAATATTTATGACGAGTTTAAAACACATAGTCGGATTCGTTTTTCTCCCCTCTTCTGCTCCAAAACCAATGAAAAACGGCTCTGATTTTCATCGACTTTAGGTCGGTCTGGAGGGTTTTTAAGGAAAAGTATTAATCCTACCGTAATTCCGAAGATATTGTGTGGGTCCAGAGATTTCAGTCTACAAACTGACCAAAAATGGTGACTCTAGCTATAAATATGTGGCCGTGAGGGCGAGTTTAAAATGTTTTTTTGTGTTTAAAAAACGCCTGCCTCACACTCTAGCTTTTCAGTTGCTCCACTCTAGCAGGCTGGATTTTGCTAAAACTTTGTGGCGCTTGAGGTCTGATTATACAAAAACCGTAGCAGTTATCAACATACCATCTTCAGTTTTAAATAGACGAAGGATTTATCTACAAACTGAGCTTCAAACTGTTTTTCTAGGTGAATGTATGCCGACACAGTGAAGTGCTGTTTTTTATGCTTTTTTTTTCCTCTCCCCATTCATTTCCTATGGGATTTTTTTGCGACGTTTTCGCTAATAATTCGCAAACCTTCGGACTAATGAGAAAGTTTTATACAAGCACACATCACCCCATTGGTCCCGACGCGTGTGCCAACTTTGGGCCCGATCCGCCAAACCGTGCGGGACTAGTTACGCGCCGAAGTTTTGGGTATACGGGAGAATTATAATAACTAGAAAATTTCTAAAGAAATTTTGAGGGGGGCCACCTACTGCCCGTCTGGGGAACCGGGCCAATACGGCCCTGGCAAGTGACGTCGGGGCTCCCCAGACCAACTGCTTACGCCTTTGAGGGCTGCTGAGGGAAGGAAAGAGGGCTAGGTCATGGGCAAAGAGAGCTGTGTGCCACTTGTGCTGAAATCTGGGAAATAGACGTGCACAGCGTATGATGCACAAGGGTAATATGGGTTGTCCATATTGAAACACAGTGGGTAAAGCCCAGTTGGCGGGCTTCGCCCGCCTGCGAGGAGCCATCTCAGTGAAGAAAAAAATCACCAATGGCGGGCTCTGCCCGCCTTCTAAGAGCCATTGCAGTGATGAAATCACCAATGGCGGGCTCCTCCCGCCTGCTAAGAGCCATTGCAGTGATGTAATCACCTTTGGCGGGCTCCGCCCGCCTTCTAAGAGCCATTGCAGTGATGAAATCACCAATGGCAATGAGCAATATGCCAGAATGTATGAGTGTGTATAAGGAAGAGGCTTTTATTCTGTAGAGTCCTTGTAGTCTTATTTTGAAAGTCTATCATGAATGTGCATCAAAAGATGGGTCACGCCCAGCAGTGATATAGATCCATTTCCAAATGTTAAATCACTGGTTTTCCATGCTATTAGGTGAATAGTTGCTGTATTACAGAGTAAATGGGAGACTTTTATTGCGAAATTTGCTCTGGGGTGTGTTTTGAAAAGGTCACTAGAGTCTAATAAAAACAACCTGGAAGAGTTTGGGTCATAATGTTGAGCCATTTGCATCAATTAATGCATTAGTATAATCTAGAGGCTTTTATTTTGTAGGGTCCCTGGAGTCTTATTTTGAAAGTCCAACAGAGTTGTGTTTAGAGAAAATGTTCAGACCCATCAATGATAGTTGATGACTTTCCAATCGTTAAATCACTCTTTTTCCATTTTATTAGGGCAGTAGATGAAGTGGAAATGGGAGGCTTTTATTTTGAAATTTGCCATAGGGTGTGTTTTAAACAGTCTCCTAGAGTCTATTCTCTAAAATGGGGTTGAGTTTGGGTCATAATGTTGAGCCATATAGGGCAATAAATATATGTAAAAAATATAGAGGCTTTTATTTTGAAGGGTCCCTGGAGTCTTATTTTGAAAGTCAATCAGTGCTGAGTGGCAAGGGAAGTGTCATGGACGGCAGTCATATAGTATCCATTTCCCAATGTTAAATCAGTGCTTTCACCCTCCATTAGATTAATATGTGCTGTTTAAAACAGCAGAGGTAAAATCTGTTTGAAGCTTGGTAACCTTGACAACGCTTAATGAGCCTCTCACTGACACAGACAACAGCTGCACTCACTATTGGTTTCTTCTTCCCAGGCTTTTTTGTATGGGAAGAACGGCACCGAACAAACGACTGCTGAGCAAAAACCGTATGAGTTATTAAAAAAAAAATTTCACCATGAGCATCAGCAATCCTTCGACTCCAACTATACCAACTTTGGTGTATGTGTGTCATTCAGAACAACATTTATGACGACTTGAAAACACATAGTCTGATTCGTTTTTCTCCCATCTTCAGTTTAAAAAGAATGGAGAAAGGCTGAAACTCATCGACTTTAGGTTGGTCTGGAGGGTTTTTAAGGAAAAGTATTCATCCTACCGTAATTCCGAAGACATTGTGTGAGTCCAGAGGTTTCAGTCTACAAACTGACCAAAAATGGTGACTGTAGGTCCAAATATGTGGCCGTGAGGGCGAGAATAAGATGTTTGATCTTAAAAAAATGGCCGCCTCCCACTAAGATTTCAGCAGCTGCACTCTAGCAGGCTGCTGCAGAAGCTAACTGTCAGCTAGCTTCCAGGTGCTTACCCTCCGAACAAACGACTGCTGAGCAAAAACCGTAAAAGGTATCTGAAAAATTCTTTCAGTGAAAGCAACATCTATCCTTTGTCTCAGACTGGGGTAACCTTCATGTCTGTAGGTCTTTCACAACCCAAAACGAAGCAAAAACAAAATGGTTGGCCCACCTGCTCCTCCCTTTCTTTTAACTGCAGGACCTCACTCTCACTCACCTTTCAGCTGCTAAAGCACCCCTCCGAACAAACGACTGCTGAGTAAAAACCATAAAAGGTATCTCAAAAATTATTTTTATCTAAGCGACAGCTATATCTTGTCTTCAATTGGAGTAACTTTCATGGCTGTAGGTCATCTACAACCTGAATGGGAAGAGAAAGAAAAAGAAAAAACGTTTCGTCACACATGAGCTTCTAATTGAGCTAGCTGCAGCAGGTCACTCACCCAGCTTTGAGGTGCTTAAAATGTCCTCCGAACAAACGACTGCTGAGCAAAAACCGTATGAGTTATTCAAAAAATTCTTTCACCGTGAGCGTCAGCCATCCTTCGACTCCAACTATGCCAACTTTGGTGTATGTGTGTCATTCAGAAAAATATTTATGACGACTTGAAAACACATAGTCTGATTCGTTTTTCTCCCCTCTTCTGCTCCAAAACCAATGAAAAACTGCTCTGATTTTCATCGACTTTAGGTCGGTCTGGAGGGTTTTTAAGGAAAAGTATTAATCCTACCGTAATTCCGAAGATATTGTGTGGGTCCAGAGATTTCAGTCTACAAACTGACCAAAAATGGTGACTCTAGCTATAAATATGTGGCCGTGAGGGCGAGTTTAAAATGTTTTTTTGTGTTTAAAAAACGCCTGCCTCACACTCTAGCTTTTCAGTTGCTCCACTCTAGCAGGCTGGATTTTGCTAAAACTTTGTGGCGCTTGAGGTCTGATTATACAAAAACCGTAGCAGTTATCAACATACCGTCTTCAGTTTTAAATAGACGAAGGATTTATCTACAAACTGAGCTTCAAACTGTTTTTCTAGGTGAATGTATGCCGACACAGTGAAGTGCTGTTTTTTATGCTTTTTTTTTCCTTTCCCCATTCATTTCCTATGGGATTTTTTTGCGACGTTTTTGCTAATAATTCGCAAACCTTCGGACTAATGAGAAAGTTTTATACAAGCACACATCACCCCATTGGTCCCGACGCGTGTGCCAACTTTGGGCCCGATCCGCCAAACCGTGCGGGACTAGTTACGCGCCGAAGTTTTGGGTATACGGGAGAATTATAATAATAATAATACGCGGAATAAATATGTGCAATAGTAGTAGGTGGGCCATGCCTTCGGCATGTGGCCCCCCAACTAGAAAATTTCTAAAGAAATTTTGAGGGGGGCCACCTACTGCCCGTCTGGGGAACAGGGCCAATACGGCCCTGGCAAGTTATGTCGGGGCTCCCCAGACCAACTGCTTACGCCTTTGAGGGCTGCTGAGGGAAGGAAAGAGGGCTAGGTCATGGGCAAAGAGAGCTGTGTGCCACTTGTGCTGAAATCTGGGAAATAGACGTGCACAGCGTATGATGCAAAAGGGTAATATGGGTTGTCCATATTGAACCGCAGTGGGTAAAGCTCAGTTGGTGGGCTCCGCCCGCCTGCTAGGAGCCCTTGCAGCGATGAAAAAAATCACCAATGGCGGGCTCTGCCCGCCTGCTAAGAGCCATTGCAGTGATGAAATCACCAATGGCGGGCTCCGCCCGCCTTCTAAGAGCCATTGCAGTGATGAAATCACCAATGGCGGGCTCCGCCCGCCTTCTAAGAGCCATTGCAGTGATGAAATTACAAATGGCAATGAGCAATATGCCAGAATGTATGAGTGTGTATAAGGAAGAGGCTTTTATTCTGTAGAGTCCCTGGAGTCTTATTTTGAAAGTCTATCATGGAAGTGCATCTAAAGATGGGTCATGCCCAGCAGTTATATAGAATCAATTTCCAAATGTTAAATCACTGGTTTTCCATGTTATTAGGTGAATAGTTGCTGTATTACAGAGTAAATGGGAGACTTTTATTGTGAAATTTGCTCTGGGTGTGTTTTGAAAAGGTCACTAGAGTCTAATAAAAACAACCTGGAAGAGTTTGGGTCATAATGTTGAGCCATTTGCATCAATTAATGCATTAGTATAATCTAGAGGCTTTTATTTTGTAGGGTCGCTGGAGTCTTATTTTGAAAGTCCAACAGAGTTGTGTTTATAGAAAATGTTCAGACCCGTCAATGATAGTTGATTACTTTCCAATCGTTAAATCACTCTTTTTCCATGTTATTAGGGCAGTAGATGAAGCGGAAATGGGAGGCTTTTATTTTGAAATTTGCTATAGGGTGTGTTTTAAACAGTCTCCTAGAGTCTATTCTCTAAAACGGGGTTGAGTTTGGGTCATAATGTTGAGCCATATAGGGCAATAAATATATGTAAAAAATATAGAGGCTTTTATTTTGTAGGGTCCCTGGAGTCTTATTTTGAAAGTCTATCAGTGCTGAGTGGCAAGGGAAGTGTCATGGACAGCAGTCATATAGTATCCATTTCCCAATGTTAAATCAGTCCTTTCACCCTCCATTAGATTAATATGTGCTGTTTAAAACAGCAGAGGTAAAATCTGTTTGAAGCTTGGTAACCTTGACAACGCTTAACGAGCCTCTCACTGACACAGACAACAGCTGCACTCACTATTGGTTTCTTCTTCCCAGGCTTTTTTGTATAGGAAGAACGGCACCGAACAAACGACTACTGATCAAAAACCGTATGAGTTATTCAAAAAACATTTTCACCATGAGCATCAGCAATCCTTCGACTCCAACTATACCAACTTTGGTGTATGTGTGTCATTCAGAACAATATTTATGACGACTTGAAAACACATAGTCTGATTCGTTTCTCTCCCATCTTCAGCTCAAAAAGAATGGAGAAAGGCTGAAACTCATCGACTTTAGGTTGGTCTGGAGGGTTTTTAAGGAAAAGTATTAATCCTACCGTAATTCCGAAGACATTGTGTGAGTCCAGAGGTTTCAGTCTACAAACTGACCAAAAATGGTGACTGTAGCTCCAAATATGTGGCCGTGAGGGCGAGAATAAGATGTTTGATCTTAAAAAAATGGCCGCCTCACACTAAATTTCAGCAGCTGCACTCTAGCAGGCTGCTGCAGAAGCTAACTGTCAGCTAGCTTCCAGGTGCTTACCCTCCGAACAAACGACTGCTGAGCAAAAACCGTAAAAGATATCTGAAAAATTCTTTCAGTGAAAGCAACATCTATCCTTTGTCTCAGACTGGGGTAACCTTCATGTCTGTAGGTCTTTCACAACCCAAAACGAAGCACAAACAAAATGGTTGGCCCACCTGCTCCTCCCTTTGTTTGAACTGCAGGACCTCACTCTCACTCACCTTTTAGCTGCTAA
This sequence comes from Cyprinodon diabolis, assembly GCA_030533445.1. NCBI lineage: Eukaryota > Metazoa > Chordata > Actinopteri > Cyprinodontiformes > Cyprinodontidae > Cyprinodon > Cyprinodon diabolis. Next base: position 41,678,068 of record CM060075.1, on the reverse strand, counting down.
AGCACCCCTCCGAACAAACGACTGCTGAGTAAAAACCGTAAAAGGTATCTGAAAAATTCTTTTTATCTAAGCGACAGCTATATCTTGTCTTCAATTGGAGTAACTTTCATGGCTGTAGGTCATCTACAAACTGAATGGGAAGAGAAAGAAAAAGAAAAAACGTTTCATCACACCTAAGCTTCTAATTGAGCTAGCTGCAGCAGGTCACTGTCACTCAGCTTTCAGGTGCTTAAAATGTCCTCCGAACAAACGACTGCTGAGCAAAAACCGTATGAGTTATTCAAAAAATTTTTTCACCGTGAGCGTCAGTCATGCTTCGACTCCAACTATGCCAACTTTGGTGTATGTGTGTCATTCAGAAAAATATTTATGACGAGTTTAAAACACATAGTCTGATTCGTTTTTCTCCCCTCTTCTGCTCCAAAACCAATGAAAAACGGCTCTGATTTTCATCGACTTTAGGTCGGTCTGGAGGGTTTTTAAGGAAAAGTATTAATCCTACCGTAATTCCGAAGATATTGTGTGGGTCCAGAGATTTCAGTCTACAAACTGACCAAAAATGGTGACTCTAGCTATAAATATGTGGCCGTGAGGGCGAGTTTAAAATGTTTTTTTGTGTTTAAAAAACGCCTGCCTCACACTCTAGCTTTTCAGTTGCTCCACTCTAGCAGGCTGGATTTTGCTAAAACTTTGTGGCGCTTGAGGTCTGATTATACAAAAACCGTAGCAGTTATCAACATACCGTCTTCAGTTTTAAATAGACGAAGGATTTATCTACAAACTGAGCTTCAAACTGTTTTTCTAGGTGAATGTATGCCGACACAGTGAAGTGCTGTTTTTTATGCTTTTTTTTTCCTCTCCCCATTCATTTCCTATGGGATTTTTTTGCGACGTTTTCGCTAATAATTCGCAAACCTTCGGACTAATGAGAAAGTTTTATACAAGCACACATCACCCCATTGGTCCCGACGCGTGTGCCAACTTTGGGCCCGATCCGCCAAACCGTGCGGGACTAGTTACGCGCCGAAGTTTTGGGTATACGGGAGAATTATAATAATAACTAGAAAATTTCTAAAGAAATTTTGAGGGGGGCCACCTACTGCCCGTCTGGGGAACCGGGCCAATACGGCCCTGGCAAGTGACGTCGGGGCTCCCCAGACCAACTGCTTACGCCTTTGAGGGCTGCTGAGGGAAGGAAAGAGGGCAAGTTCATGGGCAAAGAGAGCTGTGTGCCACTTGTGCTGAAATCTGGGAAATAGACGTGCACAGCGTATGATGCACAAGGGTAATATGGGTTGTCCATATTGAAACACAGTGGGTAAAGCCCAGTTGGCGGGCTTCGCCCGCCTGCTAGGAGCCATCTCAGTGAAGAAAAAAATCACCAATGGCGGGCTCTGCCCGCCTTCTAAGAGCCATTGCAGTGATGAAATCACCAATGGCGGGCTCCGCCCGCCTGCTAATAGCCATTGCAGTGATGTAATCACCTTTGGCGGGCTCCGCCCGCCTGTTACCATTGGCGGGCTCCGCCCGCCTTCTAAGAGCCATTGCAGTGATGAAATCACCAATGGCAATGAGCAATATGCCAGAATGTATGAGTGTGTATAAGGAAGAGGCTTTTATTCTGTAGAGTCCTTGTAGTCTTATTTTGAAAGTCTATCATGAATGTGCATCAAAAGATGGGTCACGCCCAGCAGTGATATAGAATCCATTTCCAAATGTTAAATCACTGGTTTTCCATGTTATTAGGTGAATAGTTGCTGTATTACAGAGTAAATGGGAGACTTTTATTGTGAAATTTGCTCTGGGGTGTGTTTTGAAAAGGTCACTAGAGTCTAATAAAAACAACCTGGAAGAGTTTGGGTCATAATGTTGAGCCATTTGCATCAATTATGCATTATTATAATCTAGAGGCTTTTATTTTGTAGGGTCCCTGGAGTCTTATTTTGAAAGTCCAACAGAGTTGTGTTTATAGAAAATGTTCAGACCCGTCAATGATAGTTGATTACTTTCCAATCGTTAAATCACTCTTTTTCCATGTTATTAGGGCAGTAGATGAAGCGGAAATGGGAGGCTTTTATTTTGAAATTTGCTATAGGGTGTGTTTTAAACAGTCTCCTAGAGTCTATTCTCTAAAACGGGGTTGAGTTTGGGTCATAATGTTGAGCCATATAGGGCAATAAATATATGTAAAAAATATAGAGGCTTTTATTTTGTAGGGTCCCTAGAGTCTTATTTTGAAAGTCTATCAGTGCTGAGTGGCAAGGGAAGTGTCATGTACAGCAGTCATATAGTATCCATTTCCCAATGTTAAATCAGTCCTTTCACCCTCCATTAGATTAATATGTGCTGTTTAAAACAGCAGAGGTAAAATCTGTTTGAAGCTTGGTAACCTTGACAACGCTTAACGAGCCTCTCACTGACACAGACAACAGCTGCACTCACTATTGGTTTCTTCTTCCCAGGCTTTTTTGTATGGGAAGAACGGCACCGAACAAACGACTACTGATCAAAAACCGTATGAGTTATTCAAAAAACATTTTCACCATGAGCATCAGCAATCCTTCGACTCCAACTATACCAACTTTGGTGTATGTGTGTCATTCAGAAAAATATTTATGACGAGTTGAAAACACATAGTCTGATTCGTTTCTCTCCCATCTTCAGCTCAAAAAGAATAGAGAAAGGCTGAAACTCTCATCGACTTTAGGTTGGTCTGGAGGGTTTTTAAGGAAAAGTATTAATCCTACCGTAATTCCGAAGACATTGTGTGAGTCCAGAGGTTTCAGTCTACAAACTGACCAAAAATGGTGACTGTAGCTCCAAATATGTGGCCGTGAGGGCGAGAATAAGATGTTTGATCTTAAAAAAATGGCCGCCTCACACTAAGATTTCAGCAGCTGCACTCTAGCAGGCTGCTGCAGAAGCTAACTGTCAGCTAGCTTCCAGGTGCTTACCCTCCGAACAAACGACTGCTGAGCAAAAACCGTAAAAGATATCTGAAAAATTCTTTCAGTGAAAGCAACATCTATCCTTTGTCTCAGACTGGGGTAACCTTCATGTCTGTAGGTCTTTCACAACCCAAAACGAAGCACAAACAAAATGGTTGGCCCACCTGCTCCTCCCTTTCTTTTAACTGCAGGACCTCACTCTCACTCACCTTTTAGCTGCTAAAGCACCCCTCCGAACAAACGACTGCTGAGTAAAAACCGTAAAAGGTATCTGAAAAATTCTTTTTATCTAAGCGACAGCTATATCTTGTCTTCGATTGGAGTAACTTTCATGGCTGTAGGTCATCTACAAACTGAATGGGAAGAGAAAGAAAAAGAAAAAACGTTTCATCACACCTAAGCTTCTAATTGAGCTAGCTGCAGCAGGTCACTGTCACTCAGCTTTCAGGTGCTTAAAATGTCCTCCGAACAAACGACTACTGAGCAAAAACCGTATGAGTTATTCAAAAAATTTTTTCACCGTGAGCGTCAGTCATCCTTCGACTCCAACTATGTCAACTTTGGTGTATGTGTGTCATTCAGAAAAATATTTATGACGAGTTTAAAACACATAGTCTGATTCGTTTTTCTCCCCTCTTCTGCTCCAAAACCAATGAAAAACGGCTCTGATTTTCATCGACTTTAGGTCGGTCTGGAGGGTTTTTAAGGAAAAGTATTAATCCTACCGTAATTCCGAAGATATTGTGTGGGTCCAGAGATTTCAGTCTACAAACTGACCAAAAATGGTGACTCTAGCTATAAATATGTGGCCGTGAGGGCGAGTTTAAAATGTTTTTTTGTGTTTAAAAAACGCCTGCCTCACACTCTAGCTTTTCAGTTGCTCCACTCTAGCAGGCTGGATTTTGCTAAAACTTTGTGGCGCTTGAGGTCTGATTATACAAAAACCGTAGCAGTTATCAACATACCGTCTTCAGTTTTAAATAGACGAAGGATTTATCTACAAACTGAGCTTCAAACTGTTTTTCTAGGTGAATGTATGCCGACACAGTGAAGTGCTGTTTTTTATGCTTTTTTTTACCTCTTCCCATTCATTTCCTATGGGATTTTTTTGCGACGTTTTCGCTAATAATTCGCAAACCTTCGGACTAATGAGAAAGTTTTATACAAGCACACATCACCCCATTGGTCCCAACGCGTGTGCCAACTTTGGGCCCGATCCGCCAAACCGTGCGGGACTAGTTACGCGCCGAAGTTTTGGGTATACGGGAGAATTATAATAATAATAATAATACGCGGAATAAATATGTGCAATAGTAGTAGGTGGGCCATGCCTTCGGCATGTGGCCCCCCAATAATACGCGGAATAAATATGTGCAATAGTAGTAGGTGGGCCATGCCTTCGGCATGTGGCCCCCCAACTAGAAAATTTCTAAAGAAATTTTGAGGGGGGCCACCTACTGCCCGTCTGGGGAACCGGGCCAATACGGCCCTGGCAAGTGATGTCGGGGCTCCCCAGACCAACTGCTTACGCCTTTGAGGGCTGCTGAGGGAAGGAAAGAGGGCTAGGTCATGGGCAAAGAGAGCTGTGTGCCACTTGTGCTGAAATCTGGGAAATAGACGTGCACAGCGTATGATGCAAAAGGGTAATATGGGTTGTCCATATTGAACCGCAGTGGGTAAAGCTCAGTTGGTGGGCTCCGCCCGCCTGCTAGGAGCCCTTGCAGTGATGAAAAAAATCACCAATGGCGGGCTCTGCCCGCCTGCTAAGAGCCATTGCAGTGATGAAATCACCAATGGCGGGCTCCGCCCGCCTTCTAAGAGCCATTGCAGTGATGATATCACCAATGGCGGGCTCCGCCCGCCTTCTAAGAGCCATTGCAGTGATGAAATTACAAATGGCAATGAGCAATATGCCAGAATGTATGAGTGTGTATAAGGAAGAGGCTTTTATTCTGTAGAGTCCCTGGAGTCTTATTTTGAAAGTCTATCATGGAAGTGCATCTAAAGATGGGTCATGCCCAGCAGTTATATAGAATCAATTTCCAAATGTTAAATCACTGGTTTTCCATGTTATTAGGTGAATAGTTGCTGTATTACAGAGTAAATGGGAGACTTTTATTGTGAAATTTGCTCTGGGTGTGTTTTGAAAAGGTCACTAGAGTCTAATAAAAACAACCTGGAAGAGTTTGGGTCATAATGTTGAGCCATTTGCATCAATTAATGCATTAGTATAATCTAGAGGCTTTTATTTTGTAGGGTCGCTGGAGTCTTATTTTGAAAGTCCAATAGAGTTGTGTTTATAGAAAATGTTCAGACCCGTCAATGATAGTTGATTACTTTCCAATCGTTAAATCACTCTTTTTCCATGTTATTAGGGCAGTAGATGAAGCGGAAATGGGAGGCTTTTATTTTGAAATTTGCTATAGGGTGTGTTTTAAACAGTCTCCTAGAGTCTATTCTCTAAAACGGGGTTGAGTTTGGGTCATAATGTTGAGCCATATAGGGCAATAAATATATGTAAAAAATATAGAGGCTTTTATTTTGTAGGGTCCCTGGAGTCTTATTTTGAAAGTCTATCAGTGCTGAGTGGCAAGGGAAGTGTCATGGACAGCAGTCATATAGTATCCATTTCCCAATGTTAAATCAGTCCTTTCACCCTCCATTAGATTAATATGTGCTGTTTAAAACAGCAGAGGTAAAATCTGTTTGAAGCTTGGTAACCTTGACAACGCTTAACGAGCCTCTCACTGACACAGACAACAGCTGCACTCACTATTGGTTTCTTCTTCCCAGGCTTTTTTGTATGGGAAGAACGGCACCGAACAAACGACTACTGATCAAAAACCGTATGAGTTATTCAAAAAACATTTTCACCATGAGCATCAGCAATCCTTCGACTCCAACTATACCAACTTTGGTGTATGTGTGTCATTCAGAACAATATTTATGACGACTTGAAAACACATAGTCTGATTCGTTTTTCTCCCATCTTCAACTCAAAAGGAATGGAGAAAGGCTGAAACTCATCGACTCTAGGTTGGTCTGGAGGGTTTTTAAGGAAAAGTATTAATCCTACCGTAATTCCGAAGACATTGTGTGAGTCCAGAGGTTTCAGTCTACAAACTGACCAAAAATGGTGACTGTAGCTCCAAATATGTGGCCGTGAGGGCGAGAATAAGATGTTTGATCTTAAAAAAATGGCCGCCTCACACTAAGATTTCAGCAGCTGCACTCTAGCAGGCTGCTGCAGAAGCTAACTGTCAGCTAGCTTCCAGGTGCTTACCCTCCGAACAAACGACTGCTGAGCAAAAACCGTAAAAGATATCTGAAAAATTCTTTCAGTGAAAGCAACAGCTATCCTTTGTCTCAGACTGGGGTAACCTTCATGTCTGTAGGTCTTTCACAACCCAAAACGAAGCACAAACAAAATGGTTGGCCCACCTGCTCCTCCCTTTGTTTGAACTGCAGGACCTCACTCTCACTCACCTTTTAGCTGCTAAAGCACCCCTCCGAACAAACGACTGCTGAGTAAAAACCGTAAAAGGTATCTGAAAAATTCTTTTTATCTAAGCGACAGCTATATCTTGTCTTCAATTGGAGTAACTTTCATGGCTGTAGGTCATCTACAAACTGAATGGGAAGAGAAAGAAAAAGAAAAAACGTTTCATCACACCTAAGCTTCTAATTGAGCTAGCTGCAGCAGGTCACTGTCACTCAGCTTTCAGGTGCTTAAAATGTCCTCCGAACAAACGACTGCTGAGCAAAAACCGTATGAGTTATTCAAAAAAATTTTTCACCGTGAGCGTCAGTCATCCTTCGACTCCAACTATGCCAACTTTGGTGTATGTGTGTCATTCAGAAAAATATTTATGACGAGTTTAAAACACATAGTCTGATTCGTTTTTCTCCCCTCTTCTGCTCCAAAACCAATGAAAAACGGCTCTGATTTTCATCGACTTTAGGTCGGTCTGGAGGGTTTTTAAGGAAAAGTATTAATCCTACCGTAATTCCGAAGACATTGTGTGGGTCCAGAGATTTCAGTCTACAAACTGACCAAAAATGGTGACTCTAGCTATAAATATGTGGCCGTGAGGGCGAGTTTAAAATGTTTTTTTGTGTTTAAAAAACGCCTGCCTCACACTCTAGCTTTTCAGTTGCTCCACTCTAGCAGGCTGGATTTTGCTAAAACTTTGTGGCGCTTGAGGTCTGATTATACAAAAACCGTAGCAGTTATCAACATACCGTCTTCAGTTTTAAATAGACGAAGGATTTATCTACAAACTGAGCTTCAAACTGTTTTTCTAGGTGAATGTATGCCGACACAGTGAAGTGCTGTTTTTTATGCTTTTTTTTTCCTCTCCCCATTCATTTCCTATGGGATTTTTTTGCGACGTTTTCGCTAATAATTCGCAAACCTTCGGACTAATGAGAAAGTTTTATACAAGCACACATCACCCCATTGGTCCCGACGCGTGTGCCAACTTTGGGCCCGATCCGCCAAACCGTGCGGGACTAGTTACGCGCCGAAGTTTTGGGTATACGGGAGAATTATAATAACTAGAAAATTTCTAAAGAAATTTTGAGGGGGGCCACCTACTGCCCGTCTGGGGAACAGGGCCAATACGGCCCTGGCAAGTGATGTCGGGGCTCCCCAGACCAACTGCTTACGCCTTTGAGGGCTGCTGAGGGAAGGAAAGAGGGCTAGGTCATGGGCAAAGAGAGCTGTGTGCCACTTGTGCTGAAATCTGGGAAATAGACGTGCACAGCGTATGATGCAAAAGGGTAATATGGGTTGTCCATATTGAACCGCAGTGGGTAAAGCTCAGTTGGTGGGCTCCGCCCGCCTGCTAGGAGCCCTTGCAGCGATGAAAAAAATCACCAATGGCGGGCTCTGCCCGCCTGCTAAGAGCCATTGCAGTGATGAAATCACCAATGGCGGGCTCCGCCCGCCTTCTAAGAGCCATTGCAGTGATGAAATCACCAATGGCGGGCTCCGCCCGCCTTCTAAGAGCCATTGCAGTGATGAAATTACAAATGGCAATGAGCAATATGCCAGAATGTATGAGTGTGTATAAGGAAGAGGCTTTTATTCTGTAGAGTCCCTGGAGTCTTATTTTGAAAGTCTATCATGGAAGTGCATCTAAAGATGGGTCATGCCCAGCAGTTATATAGAATCAATTTCCAAATGTTAAATCACTGGTTTTCCATGTTATTAGGTGAATAGTTGCTGTATTACAGAGTAAATGGGAGACTTTTATTGTGAAATTTGCTCTGGGGTGTGTTTTGAAAAGGTCACTAGAGTCTAATAAAAACAACCTGGAAGAGTTTGGGTCATAATGTTGAGCCATTTGCATCAATTAATGCATTAGTATAATCTAGAGGCTTTTATTTTGTAGGGTCGCTGGAGTCTTATTTTGAAAGTCCAACAGAGTTGTGTTTATAGAAAATGTTCAGACCCGTCAATGATAGTTGATTACTTTCCAATCGTTAAATCACTCTTTTTCCATGTTATTAGGGCAGTAGATGAAGCGGAAATGGGAGGCTTTTATTTTGAAATTTGCTATAGGGTGTGTTTTAAACAGTCTCCTAGAGTCTATTCTCTAAAACGGGGTTGAGTTTGGGTCATAATATTGAGCCATATAGGGCAATAAATATATGTAAAAAATATAGAGGCTTTTATTTTGTAGGGTCCCTGGAGTCTTATTTTGAAAGTCTATCAGTGCTGAGTGGCAAGGGAAGTGTCATGGACAGCAGTCATATAGTATCCATTTCCCAATGTTAAATCAGTCCTTTCACCCTCCATTAGATTAATATGTGCTGTTTAAAACAGCAGAGGTAAAATCTGTTTGAAGCTTGGTAACCTTGACAACGCTTAACGAGCCTCTCACTGACACAGACAACAGCTGCACTCACTATTGGTTTCTTCTTCCCAGGCTTTTTTGTATGGGAAGAACGGCAACGAAAACAAACGACTACTGATCAAAAACCGTATGAGTTATTCAAAAAACATTTTCACCATGAGCATCAGCAATCCTTCGACTCCAAGTATACCAACTTTGGTGTATGTGTGTCATTCAGAACAATATTTATGACGACTTGAAAACACATAGTCTGATTCGTTTCTCTCCCATCTTCAGCTCAAAAAGAATGGAGAAAGGCTGAAACTCATCGACTTTAGGTTGGTCTGGAGGGTTTTTAAGGAAAAGTATTAATCCTACCGTAATTCCGAAGACATTGTGTGAGTCCAGAGGTTTCAGTCTACAAACTGACCAAAAATGGTGACTGTAGCTCCAAATATGTGGCCGTGAGGGCGAGAATAAGATGTTTGATCTTAAAAAAATGGCCGCCTCACACTAAGATTTCAGCAGCTGCACTCTAGCAGGCTGCTGCAGAAGCTAACTGTCAGCTAGCTTCCAGGTGCTTACCCTCCGAACAAACGACTGCTGAGCAAAAACCGTAAAAGATATCTGAAAAATTCTTTCAGTGAAAGCAACATCTATCCTTTGTCTCAGACTGGGGTAACCTTCATGTCTGTAGGTCTTTCACAACCCAAAACGAAGCACAAACAAAATGGTTGGCCCACCTGCTCCTCCCTTTGTTTGAACTGCAGGACCTCACTCTCACTCACCTTTTAGCTGCTAAAGCACCCCTCCGAACAAACGACTGCTGAGTAAAAACCGTAAAAGGTGTCTGAAAAATTCTTTTTATCTAAGCGACAGCTATATCTTGTCTTCAATTGGAGTAACTTTCATGGCTGTAGGTCATCTACAAACTGAATGGGAAGAGAAAGAAAAAGAAAAAACGTTTCATCACACCTAAGCTTCTAATTGAGCTAGCTGCAGCAGGTCACTGTCACTCAGCTTTCAGGTGCTTAAAATGTCCTCCGAACAAACGACTGCTGAGCAAAAACCGTATGAGTTATTCAAAAAATTTTTTCAGCGTGAGCGTCAGACATCCTTCGACTCCAACTATGCCAACTTTGGTGTATGTGTGTCATTCAGAAAAATATTTATGACGAGTTTAAAACACATAGTCGGATTCGTTTTTCTCCCCTCTTCTGCTCCAAAACCAATGAAAAACGGCTCTGATTTTCATCGACTTTAGGTCGGTCTGGAGGGTTTTTAAGGAAAAGTATTAATCCTACCGTAATTCCGAAGATATTGTGTGGGTCCAGAGATTTCAGTCTACAAACTGACCAAAAATGGTGACTCTAGCTATAAATATGTGGCCGTGAGGGCGAGTTTAAAATGTTTTTTTGTGTTTAAAAAACGCCTGCCTCACACTCTAGCTTTTCAGTTGCTCCACTCTAGCAGGCTGGATTTTGCTAAAACTTTGTGGCGCTTGAGGTCTGATTATACAAAAACCGTAGCAGTTATCAACATACCGTCTTCAGTTTTAAATAGACGAAGGATTTATCTACAAACTGAGCTTCAAACTGTTTTTCTAGGTGAATGTATGCCGACACAGTGAAGTGCTGTTTTTTATGCTTTTTTTTTCCTCTCCCCATTCATTTCCTATGGGATTTTTTTGCGACGTTTTCGCTAATAATTCGCAAACCTTCGGACTAATGAGAAAGTTTTATACAAGCACACATCACCCCATTGGTCCCGACGCGTGTGCCAACTTTGGGCCCGATCCGCCAAACCGTGCGGGACTAGTTACGCGCCGAAGTTTTGGGTATACGGGAGAATTATAATAATAACTAGAAAATTTCTAAAGAAATTTTGAGGGGGGCCACCTACTGCCCGTCTTGGGAACCGGGCCAATACGGCCCTGTCAAGTGACGTCGGGGCTCCCCAGACCAACTGCTTACGCCTTTGAGGGCTGCTGAGGGAAGGAAAGAGGGCAAGTTCAAGGGCAAAGAGAGCTGTGTGCCACTTGTGCTGACATCTGGGAAATAGACGTGCACAGCGTATGATGCACAAGGGTAATATGGGTTGTCCATATTGAAACACAGTGGGTAAAGCCCAGTTGGCGGGCTTCGCCCGCCTGCTAGGAGCCATCTCAGTGAAGAAAAAAATCACCAATGGCGGGCTCTGCCCGCCTTCTAAGAGCCATTGCAGTGATGAAATCACCAATGGCGGGCTCCGCCCGCCTGCTAAGAGCCATTGCAGTGATGTAATCACCTTTGGCGGGCTCTGCCCGCCTGTTACCATTGGCGGGCTCCGCCCGACTTCTAAGAGCCATTGCAGTGATGAAATCACCAATGGCAATGAGCAATATGCCAGAATGTATGAGTGTGTATAAGGAAGAGGCTTTTATTCTGTAGAGTCCTTGTAGTCTTATTTTGAAAGTCTATCATGAATGTGCATCAAAAGATGGGTCACGCCCAGCAGTGATATAGAATCCATTTCCAAATGTTAAATCACTGGTTTTCCATGTTATTAGGTGAATAGTTGCTGTATTACAGAGTAAATGGGAGACTTTTATTGTGAAATTTGCTCTGGGTGTGTTTTGAAAAGGTCACTAGAGTCTAATAAAAACAACCTGGAAGAGTTTGGGTCATAATGTTGAGCCATTTGCATCAATTAATGCATTAGTATAATCTAGAGGCTTTTATTTTGTAGGGTCGCTGGAGTCTTATTTTGAAAGTCCAACAGAGTTGTGTTTATAGAAAATGTTCAGACCCGTCAATGATAGTTGATTACTTTCCAATCGTTAAATCACTGTTTTTCCATGTTATTAGGGCAGTAGATGAAGCGGAAATGGGAGGCTTTTATTTTGAAATTTGCTATAGGGTGTGTTTTAAACAGTCTCCTAGAGTCTATTCTCTAAAACGGGGTTGAGTTTGGGTCATAATATTGAGCCATATAGGGCAATAAATATATGTAAAAAATATAGAGGCTTTTATTTTGTAGGGTCCCTGGAGTCTTATTTTGAAAGTCTATCAGTGCTGAGTGGCAAGGGAAGTGTCCTGGACAGCAGTCATATAGTATCCATTTCCCAATGTTAAATCAGTCCTTTCACCCTCCATTAGATTAATATGTGCTGTTTAAAACAGCAGAGGTAAAATCTGTTTGAAGCTTGGTAACCTTGACAACGCTTAACGAGCCTCTCACTGACACAGACAACAGCTGCACTCACTATTGGTTTCTTCTTCCCAGGCTTTTTTGTATGGGAAGAACGGCAACGAAAACAAACGACTACTGATCAAAAACCGTATGAGTTATTCAAAAAACATTTTCACCATGAGCATCAGCAATCCTTCGACTCCAAGTATACCAACTTTGGTGTATGTGTGTCATTCAGAACAATATTTATGACGACTTGAAAACACATAGTCTGATTCGTTTCTCTTCCATCTTCAGCTCAAAAAGAATGGAGAAAGGCTGAAACTCATCGACTTTAGGTTGGTCTGGAGGGTTTTTAAGGAAAAGTATTAATCCTACCGTAATTCCGAAGACATTGTGTGAGTCCAGAGGTTTCAGTCTACAAACTGACCAAAAATGGTGACTGTAGCTCCAAATATGTGGCCGTGAGGGCGAGAATAAGATGTTTGATCTTAAAAAAATGGCCGCCTCACACTAAGATTTCAGCAGCTGCACTCTAGCAGGCTGCTGCAGAAGCTAACTGTCAGCTAGCTTCCAGGTGCTTACCCTCCGAACAAACGACTGCTGAGCAAAAACCGTAAAAGATATCTGAAAAATTCTTTCAGTGAAAGCAACATCTATCCTTTGTCTCAGACTGGGGTAACCTTCATGTCTGTAGGTCTTTCACAACCCAAAACGAAGCACAAACAAAATGGTTGGCCCACCTGCTCCTCCCTTTGTTTGAACTGCAGGACCTCACTCTCACTCACCTTTTAGCTGCTAAAGCACCCCTCCGAACAAACGACTGCTGAGTAAAAACCGTAAAAGGTGTCTGAAAAATTCTTTTTATCTAAGCGACAGCTATATCTTGTCTTCAATTGGAGTAACTTTCATGGCTGTAGGTCATCTACAAACTGAATGGGAAGAGAAAGAAAAAGAAAAAACGTTTCATCACACCTAAGCTTCTAATTGAGCTAGCTGCAGCAGGTCACTGTCACTCAGCTTTCAGGTGCTTAAAATGTCCTCCGAACAAACGACTGCTGAGCAAAAACCGTATGAGTTATTCAAAAATTTTTTTCACCGTGAGCGTCAGTCATCCTTCGACTCCAACTATGCCAACTTTGGTGTATGTGTGTCATTCAGAAAAATATTTATGACGAGTTTAAAACACATAGTCGGATTCGTTTTTCTCCCCTCTTCTGCTCCAAAACCAATGAAAAACGGCTCTGATTTTCATCGACTTTAGGTCGGTCTGGAGGGTTTTTAAGGAAAAGTATTAATCCTACCGTAATTCCGAAGATATTGTGTGGGTCCAGAGATTTCAGTCTACAAACTGACCAAAAATGGTGACTCTAGCTATAAATATGTGGCCGTGAGGGCGAGTTTAAAATGTTTTTTTGTGTTTAAAAAACGCCTGCCTCACACTCTAGCTTTTCAGTTGCTCCACTCTAGCAGGCTGGATTTTGCTAAAACTTTGTGGCGCTTGAGGTCTGATTATACAAAAACCGTAGCAGTTATCAACATACCGTCTTCAGTTTTAAATAGACGAAGGATTTATCTACAAACTGAGCTTCAAACTGTTTTTCTAGGTGAATGTATGGCGACACAGTGAAGTGCTGTTTTTTATGCTTTTTTTTTCCTCTCCCCATTCATTTCCTATGGGATTTTTTTGCGACGTTTTCGCTAATAATTCGCAAACCTTCGGACTAATGAGAAAGTTTTATACAAGCACACATCACCCCATTGGTCCCGACGCGTGTGCCAACTTTGGGCCCGATCCGCCAAACCGTGCGGGACTAGTTACGTGCCGAAGTTTTGGGTATACGGGAGAATTATAATAATAATAATACGCGGAATAAATATGTGCAATAGTAGTAGGTGGGCCATGCCTTCGGCATGTGGCCCCCCAATAATACGCGGAATAAATATGTGCAATAGTAGTAGGTGGGCCATGCCTTCGGCATGTGGCCCCCCAATAACTAGAAAATTTCTAAAGAAATTTTGAGGGGGGCCACCTACTGCCCGTCTGGGGAACCGGGCCAATACGGCCCTGGCAAGTGACGTCGGGGCTCCCCAGACCAACTGCTTACCCCTCTGAGGGCTGCTGAGGGAAGGAAAGAGGGCAAGTTCGTGGGCAAAGAGAGCTGTGTGCCACTTGTGCTGAAATCTGGGAAATAGACGTGCACAGCGTATGATGCACAAGGGTAATATGGGTTGTCCATATTGAAACACAGTGGGTAAAGCCCAGTTGGCGGGCTTCGCCCGCCTGCTAGGAGCCATCTCATTGAAGAAAAAAATCACCAATGGCGGGCTCTGCCCGCCTTCTAAGAGCCATTGCAGTGATGAAATCACCAATGGCGGGCGACGCCCGCCTGCTAAGAGCCATTGCAGTGATGTAATCACCTTTGGCGGGCTCCGCCCGCATGTTACCATTGGCGGGCTCCGCCCGCCTTCTAAGAGCCATTGCAGTGATGAAATCACCAATGGCAATGAGCAATATGCCAGAATGTATGAGTGTGTATAAGGAAGAGGCTTTTATTCTGTAGAGTCCTTGTAGTCTTATTTTGAAAGTCTATCATGAATGTGCATCAAAAGATGGGTCACGCCCAGCAGTGATATAGAATCCATTTCCAAATGTTAAATCACTGGTTTTCCATGTTATTAGGTGAATAGTTGCTGTATTACAGAGTAAATGGGAGACTTTTATTGTGAAATTTGCTCTGGGGTGTGTTTTGAAAAGGTCACTAGAGTCTAATAAAAACAACCTGGAAGAGTTTGGGTCATAATGTTGAGCCATTTGCATCAATTAATGCATTACTATAATCTAGAGGCTTTTATTTTGTAGGGTCCCTGGAGTCTTATTTTGAAAGTCCAACAGAGTTGTGTTTATAGAAAATGTTCAGACCCGTCAATGATAGTTGATTACTTTCCAATCGTTAAATCACTCTTTTTCCATGTTATTAGGGCAGTAGATGAAGCGGAAATGGGAGGCTTTTATTTTGAAATTTGCTATAGGGTGTGTTTTAAACAGTCTCCTAGAGTCTATTCTCTAAAACGGGGTTGAGTTTGGGTCATAATGTTGAGCCATATAGAGCAATAAATATATGTAAAAAATATAGAGGCTTTTATTTTGTAGGGTCCCTGGAGTCTTATTTTGAAAGTCTATCAGTGCTGAGTGGCAAGGGAAGTGTCATGTACAGCAGTCATATAGTATCCATTTCCCAATGTTAAATCAGTCCTTTCACCCTCCATTAGATTAATATGTGCTGTTTAAAACAGCAGAGGTAAAATCTGTTTGAAGCTTGGTAACCTTGACAACGCTTAACGAGCCTCTCACTGACACAGACAACAGCTGCACTCACTATTGGTTTCTTCTTCCCAGGCTTTTTTGTATGGGAAGAACGGCACCGAACAAACGACTACTGATCAAAAACCGTATGAGTTATTCAAAAAACATTTTCACCATGAGCATCAGCAATCCTTCGACTCCAACTATACCAACTTTGGTGTATGTGTGTCATTCAGAAAAATATTTATGACGAGTTGAAAACACATAGTCTGATTCGTTTTTCTCCCATCTTCAGCTCAAAAAGAATGGAGAAAGGCTGAAACTCTCATCCACTTTAGGTTGGTCTGGAGGGTTTTTAAGGCAAAGTATTAATCCTACCGTAATTCCGAAGACATTGTGTGAGTCCAGAGGTTTCAGTCTACAAACTGACCAAAAATGGTGACTGTAGCTCCAAATATGTGGCCGTGAGGGCGAGAATAAGATGTTTGATCTTAAAAAATGGCCGCCTCACACTAAGATTTCAGCAGCTGCACTCTAGCAGGCTGCTGCAGAAGCTAACTGTCAGCTAGCTTCCAGGTGCTTACCCTCCGAACAAACGACTGCTGAGCAAAAACCGTAAAAGATATCTGAAAAATTCTTTCAGTGAAAGCAACATCTATCCTTTGTCTCAGACTGGGGTAACCTTCATGTCTGTAGGTCTTTCACAACCCAAAACGAAGCACAAACAAAATGGTTGGCCCACCTGCTCCTCCCTTTGTTTGAACTGCAGGACCTCACTCTCACTCACCTTTTAGCTGCTAAAGCACCCCTCCGAACAAACGACTGCTGAGTAAAAACCGTAAAAGGTATCTGAAAAATTCTTTTTATCTAAGCGACAGCTATATCTTGTCTTCAATTGGAGTAACTTTCATGGCTGTAGGTCATCTACAAACTGAATGGGAAGAGAAAGAAAAAGAAAAAACGTTTCATCACACCTAAGCTTCTAATTGAGCTAGCTGCAGCAGGTCACTGTCACTCAGCTTTCAGGTGCTTAAAATGTCCTCCGAACAAACGACTGCTGAGCAAAAACCGTATGAGTTATTCAAAAAATTTTTTCACCGTGAGCGTCAGTCATCCTTCGACTCCAACTATGCCAACTTTGGTGTATGTGTGTCATTCAGAAAAATATTTATGACGAGTTTAAAACACATAGTCGGATTCGTTTTTCTCCCCTCTTCTGCTCCAAAACCAATGAAAAACGGCTCTGATTTTCATCGACTTTAGGTCGGTCTGGAGGGTTTTTAAGGAAAAGTATTAATCCTACCGTAATTCCGAAGATATTGTGTGGGTCCAGAGATTTCAGTCTACAAACTGACCAAAAATGGTGACTCTAGCTATAAATATGTGGCCGTGAGGGCGAGTTTAAAATGTTTTTTTGTGTTTAAAAAACGCCTGCCTCACACTCTAGCTTTTCAGTTGCTCCACTCTAGCAGGCTGGATTTTGCTAAAACTTTGTGGCGCTTGAGGTCTGATTATACAAAAACCGTAGCAGTTATCAACATACCGTCTTCAGTTTTAAATAGACGAAGGATTTATCTACAAACTGAGCTTCAAACTGTTTTTCTAGGTGAATGTATGCCGACACAGTGAAGTGCTGTTTTTTATGCTTTTTTTTTTCCTCTCCCCATTCATTTCCTATGGGATTTTTTTGCGACGTTTTCGCTAATAATTCGCAAACCTTCGGACTAATGAGAAAGTTTTATACAAGCACACATCACCCCATTGGTCCCGACGCGTGTGCCAACTTTGGGCCCGATCCGCCAAACCGTGCGGGACTAGTTACGCGCCGAAGTTTTGGGTATACGGGAGAATTATAATAATAACTAGAAAATTTCTAAAGAAATTTTGAGGGGGGCCACCTACTGCCCGTCTGGGGAACAGGGCCAATACGGCCCTGGCAAGTGATGTCGGGGCTCCCCAGACCAACTGCTTACGCCTTTGAGGGCTGCTGAGGGAAGGAAAGAGGGCTAGGTCATGGGCAAAGAGAGCTGTGTGCCACTTGTGCTGAAATCTGGGAAATAGACGTGCACAGCGTATGATGCAAAAGGGTAATATGGGTTGTCCATATTGAACCGCAGTGGGTAAAGCTCAGTTGGTGGGCTCCGCCCGCCTGCTAGGAGCCCTTGCAGCGATGAAAAAAATCACCAATGGCGGGCTCTGCCCGCCTGCTAAGAGCCATTGCAGTGATGAAATCACCAATGGCAATGAGCAATATGCCAGAATGTATGAGTGTGTATAAGGAAGAGGCTTTTATTCTGTAGAGTCCCTGGAGTCTTATTTTGAAAGTCTATCATGGAAGTGCATCTAAAGATGGGTCATGCCCAGCAGTTATATAGAATCAATTTCCAAATGTTAAATCACTGGTTTTCCATGTTATTAGGTGAATAGTTGCTGTATTACAGAGTAAATGGGAGACTTTTATTGTGAAATTTGCTCTGGGTGTGTTTTGAAAAGGTCACTAGAGTCTAATAAAAACAACCTGGAAGAGTTTGGGTCATAATGTTGAGCCATTTGCATCAATTAATGCATTAGTATAATCTAGAGGCTTTTATTTTGTAGGGTCGCTGGAGTCTTATTTTGAAAGTCCAACAGAGTTGTGTTTATAGAAAATGTTCAGACCCGTCAATGATAGTTGATTACTTTCCAATCGTTAAATCACTGTTTTTCCATGTTATTAGGGCAGTAGATGAAGCGGAAATGGGAGGCTTTTATTTTGAAATTTGCTATAGGGTGTGTTTTAAACAGTCTCCTAGAGTCTATTCTCTAAAACGGGGTTGAGTTTGGGTCATAATATTGAGCCATATAGGGCAATAAATATATGTAAAAAATATAGAGGCTTTTATTTTGTAGGGTCCCTGGAGTCTTATTTTGAAAGTCTATCAGTGCTGAGTGGCAAGGGAAGTGTCCTGGACAGCAGTCATATAGTATCCATTTCCCAATGTTAAATCAGTCCTTTCACCCTCCATTAGATTAATATGTGCTGTTTAAAACAGCAGAGGTAAAATCTGTTTGAAGCTTGGTAACCTTGACAACGCTTAACGAGCCTCTCACTGACACAGACAACAGCTGCACTCACTATTGGTTTCTTCTTCCCAGGCTTTTTTGTATGGGAAGAACGGCAACGAAAACAAACGACTACTGATCAAAAACCGTATGAGTTATTCAAAAAACATTTTCACCATGAGCATCAGCAATCCTTCGACTCCAAGTATACCAACTTTGGTGTATGTGTGTCATTCAGAACAATATTTATGACGACTTGAAAACACATAGTCTGATTCGTTTCTCTTCCATCTTCAGCTCAAAAAGAATGGAGAAAGGCTGAAACTCATCGACTTTAGGTTGGTCTGGAGGGTTTTTAAGGAAAAGTATTAATCCTACCGTAATTCCGAAGACATTGTGTGAGTCCAGAGGTTTCAGTCTACAAACTGACCAAAAATGGTGACTGTAGCTCCAAATATGTGGCCGTGAGGGCGAGAATAAGATGTTTGATCTTAAAAAAATGGCCGCCTCACACTAAGATTTCAGCAGCTGCACTCTAGCAGGCTGCTGCAGAAGCTAACTGTCAGCTAGCTTCCAGGTGCTTACCCTCCGAACAAACGACTGCTGAGCAAAAACCGTAAAAGATATCTGAAAAATTCTTTCAGTGAAAGCAACATCTATCCTTTGTCTCAGACTGGGGTAACCTTCATGTCTGTAGGTCTTTCACAACCCAAAACGAAGCACAAACAAAATGGTTGGCCCACCTGCTCCTCCCTTTGTTTGAACTGCAGGACCTCACTCTCACTCACCTTTTAGCTGCTAAAGCACCCCTCCGAACAAACGACTGCTGAGTAAAAACCGTAAAAGGTGTCTGAAAAATTCTTTTTATCTAAGCGACAGCTATATCTTGTCTTCAATTGGAGTAACTTTCATGGCTGTAGGTCATCTACAAACTGAATGGGAAGAGAAAGAAAAAGAAAAAACGTTTCATCACACCTAAGCTTCTAATTGAGCTAGCTGCAGCAGGTCACTGTCACTCAGCTTTCAGGTGCTTAAAATGTCCTCCGAACAAACGACTGCTGAGCAAAAACCGTATGAGTTATTCAAAAATTTTTTTCACCGTGAGCGTCAGTCATCCTTCGACTCCAACTATGCCAACTTTGGTGTATGTGTGTCATTCAGAAAAATATTTATGACGAGTTTAAAACACATAGTCGGATTCGTTTTTCTCCCCTCTTCTGCTCCAAAACCAATGAAAAACGGCTCTGATTTTCATCGACTTTAGGTCGGTCTGGAGGGTTTTTAAGGAAAAGTATTAATCCTACCGTAATTCCGAAGATATTGTGTGGGTCCAGAGATTTCAGTCTACAAACTGACCAAAAATGGTGACTCTAGCTATAAATATGTGGCCGTGAGGGCGAGTTTAAAATGTTTTTTTGTGTTTAAAAAACGCCTGCCTCACACTCTAGCTTTTCAGTTGCTCCACTCTAGCAGGCTGGATTTTGCTAAAACTTTGTGGCGCTTGAGGTCTGATTATACAAAAACCGTAGCAGTTATCAACATACCGTCTTCAGTTTTAAATAGACGAAGGATTTATCTACAAACTGAGCTTCAAACTGTTTTTCTAGGTGAATGTATGGCGACACAGTGAAGTGCTGTTTTTTATGCTTTTTTTTTCCTCTCCCCATTCATTTCCTATGGGATTTTTTTGCGACGTTTTCGCTAATAATTCGCAAACCTTCGGACTAATGAGAAAGTTTTATACAAGCACACATCACCCCATTGGTCCCGACGCGTGTGCCAACTTTGGGCCCGATCCGCCAAACCGTGCGGGACTAGTTACGTGCCGAAGTTTTGGGTATACGGGAGAATTATAATAATAACTAGAAAATTTCTAAAGAAATTTTGAGGGGGGCCACCTACTGCCCGTCTGGGGAACAGGGCCAATACGGCCCTGGCAAGTGATGTCGGGGCTCCCCAGACCAACTGCTTACGCCTTTGAGGGCTGCTGAGGGAAGGAAAGAGGGCTAGGTCATGGGCAAAGAGAGCTGTGTGCCACTTGTGCTGAAATCTGGGAAATAGACGTGCACAGCGTATGATGCAAAAGGGTAATATGGGTTGTCCATATTGAACCGCAGTGGGTAAAGCTCAGTTGGTGGGCTCTGCCCGCCTGCTAGGAGCCCTTGCAGCGATGAAAAAAATCACCAATGGCGGGCTCTGCCCGCCTGCTAAGAGCCATTGCAGTGATGAAATCACCAATGGCGGGCTCCGCCCGCCTTCTAAGAGCCATTGCAGTGATGAAATCACCAATGGCGGGCTCCGCCCGCCTTCTAAGAGCCATTGCAGTGATGAAATTACAAATGGCAATGAGCAATATGCCAGAATGTATGAGTGTGTATAAGGAAGAGGCTTTTATTCTGTAGAGTCCCTGGAGTCTTATTTTGAAAGTCTATCATGGAAGTGCATCTAAAGATGGGTCATGCCCAGCAGTTATATAGAATCAATTTCCAAATGTTAAATCACTGGTTTTCCATGTTATTAGGTGAATAGTTGCTGTATTACAGAGTAAATGGGAGACTTTTATTGTGAAATTTGCTCTGGGTGTGTTTTGAAAAGGTCACTAGAGTCTAATAAAAACAACCTGGAAGAGTTTGGGTCATAATGTTGAGCCATTTGCATCAATTAATGCATTAGTATAATCTAGAGGCTTTTATTTTGTAGGGTCGCTGGAGTCTTATTTTGAAAGTCCAACAGAGTTGTGTTTATAGAAAATGTTCAGACCCGTCAATGATAGTTGATTACTTTCCAATCGTTAAATCACTCTTTTTCCATGTTATTAGGGCAGTAGATGAAGCGGAAATGGGAGGCTTTTATTTTGAAATTTGCTATAGGGTGTGTTTTAAACAGTCTCCTAGAGTCTATTCTCTAAAACGGGGTTGAGTTTGGGTCATAATATTGAGCCATATAGGGCAATAAATATATGTAAAAAATATAGAGGCTTTTATTTTGTAGGGTCCCTGGAGTCTTATTTTGAAAGTCTATCAGTGCTGAGTGGCAAGGGAAGTGTCATGGACAGCAGTCATATAGTATCCATTTCCCAATGTTAAATCAGTCCTTTCACCCTCCATTAGATTAATATGTGCTGTTTAAAACAGCAGAGGTAAAATCTGTTTGAAGCTTGGTAACCTTGACAACGCTTAACGAGCCTCTCACTGACACAGACAACAGCTGCACTCACTATTGGTTTCTTCTTCCCAGGCTTTTTTGTATGGGAAGAACGGCAACGAAAACAAACGACTACTGATCAAAAACCGTATGAGTTATTCAAAAAACATTTTCACCATGAGCATCAGCAATCCTTCGACTCCAAGTATACCAACTTTGGTGTATGTGTGTCATTCAGAACAATATTTATGACGACTTGAAAACACATAGTCTGATTCGTTTCTCTCCCATCTTCAGCTCAAAAAGAATGGAGAAAGGCTGAAACTCATCGACTTTAGGTTGGTCTGGAGGGTTTTTAAGGAAAAGTATTAATCCTACCGTAATTCCGAAGACATTGTGTGAGTCCAGAGGTTTCAGTCTACAAACTGACCAAAAATGGTGACTGTAGCTCCAAATATGTGGCCGTGAGGGCGAGAATAAGATGTTTGATCTTAAAAAAATGGCCGCCTCACACTAAGATTTCAGCAGCTGCACTCTAGCAGGCTGCTGCAGAAGCTAACTGTCAGCTAGCTTCCAGGTGCTTACCCTCCGAACAAACGACTGCTGAGCAAAAACCGTAAAAGATATCTGAAAAATTCTTTCAGTGAAAGCAACATCTATCCTTTGTCTCAGACTGGGGTAACCTTCATGTCTGTAGGTCTTTCACAACCCAAAACGAAGCACAAACAAAATGGTTGGCCCACCTGCTCCTCCCTTTGTTTGAACTGCAGGACCTCACTCTCACTCACCTTTTAGCTGCTAAAGCACCCCTCCGAACAAACGACTGCTGAGTAAAAACCGTAAAAGGTGTCTGAAAAATTCTTTTTATCTAAGCGACAGCTATATCTTGTCTTCAATTGGAGTAACTTTCATGGCTGTAGGTCATCTACAAACTGAATGGGAAGAGAAAGAAAAAGAAAAAACGTTTCATCACACCTAAGCTTCTAATTGAGCTAGCTGCAGCAGGTCACTGTCACTCAGCTTTCAGGTGCTTAAAATGTCCTCCGAACAAACGACTGCTGAGCAAAAACCGTATGAGTTATTCAAAAAATTTTTTCAGCGTGAGCGTCAGACATCCTTCGACTCCAACTATGCCAACTTTGGTGTATGTGTGTCATTCAGAAAAATATTTATGACGAGTTTAAAACACATAGTCGGATTCGTTTTTCTCCCCTCTTCTGCTCCAAAACCAATGAAAAACGGCTCTGATTTTCATCGACTTTAGGTCGGTCTGGAGGGTTTTTAAGGAAAAGTATTAATCCTACCGTAATTCCGAAGATATTGTGTGGGTCCAGAGATTTCAGTCTACAAACTGACCAAAAATGGTGACTCTAGCTATAAATATGTGGCCGTGAGGGCGAGTTTAAAATGTTTTTTTGTGTTTAAAAAACGCCTGCCTCACACTCTAGCTTTTCAGTTGCTCCACTCTAGCAGGCTGGATTTTGCTAAAACTTTGTGGCGCTTGAGGTCTGATTATACAAAAACCGTAGCAGTTATCAACATACCGTCTTCAGTTTTAAATAGACGAAGGATTTATCTACAAACTGAGCTTCAAACTGTTTTTCTAGGTGAATGTATGCCGACACAGTGAAGTGCTGTTTTTTATGCTTTTTTTTTCCTCTCCCCATTCATTTCCTATGGGATTTTTTTGCGACGTTTTCGCTAATAATTCGCAAACCTTCGGACTAATGAGAAAGTTTTATACAAGCACACATCACCCCATTGGTCCCGACGCGTGTGCCAACTTTGGGCCCGATCCGCCAAACCGTGCGGGACTAGTTACGCGCCGAAGTTTTGGGTATACGGGAGAATTATAATAACTAGAAAATTTCTAAAGAAATTTTGAGGGGGGCCACCTACTGCCCGTCTGGGGAACCGGGCCAATACGGCCCTGGCAAGTGACGTCGGGGCTCCCCAGACCAACTGCTTACGCCTTTGAGGGCTGCTGAGGGAAGGAAAGAGGGCAAGTTCATGGGCAAAGAGAGCTGTGTGCCACTTGTGCTGAAATCTGGGAAATAGACGTGCACAGCGTATGATGCACAAGGGTAATATGGGTTGTCCATATTGAAACACAGTGGGTAAAGCCCAGTTGGCGGGCTTTGCCCGCCTGGTAGGAGCCATCTCAGTGAAGAAAAAAATCACCAATGGCGGGCTCTGCCCGCCTTCTAAGAGCCATTGCAGTGATGAAATCACCAATGGCGGGCTCAGCCCGCCTGCTAAGAGCCATTGCAGTGATGTAATCACCTTTGGCGGGCTCCGCCCGCCTGTTACCATTGGCGGGCTCCGCCCGCCTTCTAAGAGCCATTGCAGTGATGAAATCACCAATGGCAATGAGCAATATGCCAGAATGTATGAGTGTGTATAAGGAAGAGGCTTTTATTCTGTAGAGTCCTTGTAGTCTTATTTTGAAAGTCTATCATGAATGTGCATCAAAAGATGGGTCACGCCCAGCAGTGATATAGAATCCATTTCCAAATGTTAAATCACTGGTTTTCCATGTTATTAGGTGAATAGTTGCTGTATTACAGAGTAAATGGGAGACTTTTATTGTGAAATTTGCTCTGGGGTGTGTTTTGAAAAGGTCACTAGAGTCTAATAAAAACAACCTGGAAGAGTTTGGGTCATAATGTTGAGCCATTTGCATCAATTAATGCATTAGTATAATCTAGAGGCTTTTATTTTGTAGGGTCCCTGGAGTCTTATTTTGAAAGTCCAACAGAGTTGTGTTTATAGAAAATGTTCAGACCCGTCAATGATAGTTGATTACTTTCCAATCGTTAAATCACTCTTTTTCCATGTTATTAGGGCAGTAGATGAAGCGGAAATGGGAGGCTTTTATTTTGAAATTTGCTATAGGGTGTGTTTTAAACAGTCTCCTAGAGTCTATTCTCTAAAACGGGGTTGAGTTTGGGTCATAATGTTGAGCCATATAGGGCAATAAATATATGTAAAAAATATAGAGGCTTTTATTTTGTAGGGTCCCTGGAGTCTTATTTTGAAAGTCTATCAGTGCTGAGTGGCAAGGGAAGTGTCATGGACAGCAGTCATATAGTATCCATTTCCCAATGTTAAATCAGTCCTTTCACCCTCCATTAGATTAATATGTGCTGTTTAAAACAGCAGAGGTAAAATCTGTTTGAAGCTTGGTAACCTTGACAACGCTTAACGAGCCTCTCACTGACACAGACAACAGCTGCACTCACTATTGGTTTCTTCTTCCCAGGCTTTTTTGTATGGGAAGAACGGCACCGAACAAACGACTACTGATCAAAAACCGTATGAGTTATTCAAAAAACATTTTCACCATGAGCATCAGCAATCCTTCGACTCCAACTATACCAACTTTGGTGTATGTGTGTCATTCAGAAAAATATTTATGACGAGTTGAAAACACATAGTCTGATTCGTTTCTCTCCCATCTTCAGCTCAAAAAGAATAGAGAAAGGCTGAAACTCTCATCGACTTTAGGTTGGTCTGGAGGGTTTTTAAGGAAAAGTATTAATCCTACCGTAATTCAGAAGACATTGTGTGAGTCCAGAGGTTTCAGTCTACAAACTGACCAAAAATGGTGACTGTAGCTCCAAATATGTGGCCGTGAGGGCGAGAATAAGATGTTTGATCTTAAAAAAATGGCCGCCTCACACTAAGATTTCAGCAGCTGCACTCTAGCAGGCTGCTGCAGAAGCTAACTGTCAGCTAGCTTCCAGGTGCTTACCCTCCGAACAAACGACTGCTGAGCAAAAACCGTAAAAGATATCTGAAAAATTCTTTCAGTGAAAGCAACATCTATCCTTTGTCTCAGACTGGGGTAACCTTCATGTCTGTAGGTCTTTCACAACCCAAAACGAAGCACAAACAAAATGGTTGGCCCACCTGCTCCTCCCTTTCTTTTAACTGCAGGACCTCACTCTCACTCACCTTTTAGCTGCTAAAGCACCCCTCCGAACAAACGACTGCTGAGTAAAAACCGTAAAAGGTATCTGAAAAATTCTTTTTATCTAAGCGACAGCTATATCTTGTCTTCGATTGGAGTAACTTTCATGGCTGTAGGTCATCTACAAACTGAATGGGAAGAGAAAGAAAAAGAAAAAACGTTTCATCACACCTAAGCTTCTAATTGAGCTAGCTGCAGCAGGTCACTGTCACTCAGCTTTCAGGTGCTTAAAATGTCCTCCGAACAAACGACTACTGAGCAAAAACCGTATGAGTTATTCAAAAAATTTTTTCACCGTGAGCGTCAGTCATCCTTCGACTCCAACTATGTCAACTTTGGTGTATGTGTGTCATTCAGAAAAATATTTATGACGAGTTTAAAACACATAGTCTGATTCGTTTTTCTCCCCTCTTCTGCTCCAAAACCAATGAAAAACGGCTCTGATTTTCATCGACTTTAGGTCGGTCTGGAGGGTTTTTAAGGAAAAGTATTAATCCTACCGTAATTCCGAAGATATTGTGTGGGTCCAGAGATTTCAGTCTACAAACTGACCAAAAATGGTGACTCTAGCTATAAATATGTGGCCGTGAGGGCGAGTTTAAAATGTTTTTTTGTGTTTAAAAAACGCCTGCCTCACACTCTAGCTTTTCAGTTGCTCCACTCTAGCAGGCTGGATTTTGCTAAAACTTTGTGGCGCTTGAGGTCTGATTATACAAAAACCGTAGCAGTTATCAACATACCGTCTTCAGTTTTAAATAGACGAAGGATTTATCTACAAACTGAGCTTCAAACTGTTTTTCTAGGTGAATGTATGCCGACACAGTGAAGTGCTGTTTTTTATGCTTTTTTTTACCTCTTCCCATTCATTTCCTATGGGATTTTTTTGCGACGTTTTCGCTAATAATTCGCAAACCTTCGGACTAATGAGAAAGTTTTATACAAGCACACATCACCCCATTGGTCCCAACGCGTGTGCCAACTTTGGGCCCGATCCGCCAAACCGTGCGGGACTAGTTACGCGCCGAAGTTTTGGGTATACGGGAGAATTATAATAATAATAATAATACGCGGAATAAATATGTGCAATAGTAGTAGGTGGGCCATGCCTTCGGCATGTGGCCCCCCAATAATACGCGGAATAAATATGTGCAATAGTAGTAGGTGGGCCATGCCTTCGGCATGTGGCCCCCCAATAACTAGAAAATTTCTAAAGAAATTTTGAGGGGGGCCACCTACTGCCCGTCTGGGGAACCGGGCCAATACGGCCCTGGCAAGTGATGTCGGGGCTCCCCAGACCAACTGCTTACGCCTTTGAGGGCTGCTGAGGGAAGGAAAGAGGGCAAGTTCATGGGCAAAGAGAGCTGTGTGCCACTTGTGCTGAAATCTGGGAAATAGACGTGCACAGCGTATGATGCACAAGGGTAATATGGGTTGTCCATATTGAAACACAGTGGGTAAAGCCCAGTTGGCGGGCTTCGCCCGCCTGCTGGGAGCCATCTCAGTGAAGAAAAAAATCACCAATGGCGGGCTCTGCCCGCCTTCTAAGAGCCATTGCAGTGATGAAATCACCAATGGCGGGCTCCGCCCGCCTGCTAAGAGCCATTGCAGTGATGTAATCACCTTTGGCGGGCTCCGCCCGCCTGTTACCATTGGCGGGCTCCGCCCGCCTTCTAAGAGCCATTGCAGTGATGAAATCACCAATGGCAATGAGCAATATGCCAGAATGTATGAGTGTGTATAAGGAAGAGGCTTTTATTCTGTAGAGTCCTTGTAGTCTTATTTTGAAAGTCTATCATGAATGTGCATCAAAAGATGGGTCACGCCCAGCAGTGATATAGAATCCATTTCCAAATGTTAAATCACTGGTTTTCCATGTTATTAGGTGAATAGTTGCTGTATTACAGAGTAAATGGGAGACTTTTATTGTGAAATTTGCTCTGGGGTGTGTTTTGAAAAGGTCACTAGAGTCTAATAAAAACAACCTGGAAGAGTTTGGGTCATAATGTTGAGCCATTTGCATCAATTAATGCATTAGTATAATCTAGAGGCTTTTATTTTGTAGGGTCCCTGGAGTCTTATTTTGAAAGTCCAACAGAGTTGTGTTTATAGAAAATGTTCAGATCCGTCAATGATAGTTGATTACTTTCCAATCGTTAAATCACTCTTTTTCCATGTTATTAGGGCAGTAGATGAAGCGGAAATGGGAGGCTTTTATTTTGAAATTTGCTATAGGGTGTGTTTTAAACAGTCTCCTAGAGTCTATTCTCTAAAACGGGGTTGAGTTTGGGTCATAATGTTGAGCCATATAGGGCAATAAATATATGTAAAAAATATAGAGGCTTTTATTTTGTAGGGTCCCTGGAGTCTTATTTTGAAAGTCTATCAGTGCTGAGTGGCAAGGGAAGTGTCATGGACAGCAGTCATATAGTATCCATTTCCCAATGTTAAATCAGTCCTTTCACCCTCCATTAGATTAATATGTGCTGTTTAAAACAGCAGAGGTAAAATCTGTTTGAAGCTTGGTAACCTTGACAACGCTTAACGAGCCTCTCACTGACACAGACAACAGCTGCACTCACTATTGGTTTCTTCTTCCCAGGCTTTTTTGTATGGGAAGAACGGCACCGAACAAACGACTACTGATCAAAAACCATATGAGTTATTCAAAAAACATTTTCACCATCAGCATCAGCAATCCTTCGACTCCAACTATACCAACTTTGGTGTATGTGTGTCATTCAGAAAAATATTTATGACGAGTTGAAAACACATAGTCTGATTCGTTTCTCTCCCATCTTCAGCTCAAAAAGAATAGAGAAAGGCTGAAACTCTCATCGACTTTAGGTTGGTCTGGAGGGTTTTTAAGGAAAAGTATTAATCCTACCGTAATTCCGAAGACATTGTGTGAGTCCAGAGGTTTCAGTCTACAAACTGACCAAAAATGGTGACTGTAGCTCCAAATATGTGGCCGTGAGGGCGAGAAATGGCCGCCTCACACTAAGATTTCAGCAGCTGCACTCTAGCAGGCTGCTGCAGAAGCTAACTGTCAGCTAGCTTCCAGGTGCTTACCCTCCGAACAAACGACTGCTGAGCAAAAACCGTAAAAGATATCTGAAAAATTCTTTCAGTGAAAGCAACATCTATCCTTTGTCTCAGACTGGGGTAACCTTCATGTCTGTAGGTCTTTCACAACCCAAAACGAAGCACAAACAAAATGGTTGGCCCACCTGCTCCTCCCTTTGTTTGAACTGCAGGACCTCACTCTCACTCACCTTTTAGCTGCTAAAGCACCCCTCCGAACAAACGACTGCTGAGTAAAAACCGTAAAAGGTATCTGAAAAATTCTTTTTATCTAAGCGACAGCTATATCTTGTCTTCAATTGGAGTAACTTTCATGGCTGTAGGTCATCTACAAACTGAATGGGAAGAGAAAGAAAAAGAAAAAACGTTTCATCACACCTAAGCTTCTAATTGAGCTAGCTGCAGCAGGTCACTGTCACTCAGCTTTCAGGTGCTTAAAATGTCCTCCGAACAAACGACTGCTGAGCAAAAACCGTATGAGTTATTCAAAAAATTTTTTCACCGTGAGCGTCAGTCATGCTTCGACTCCAACTATGCCAACTTTGGTGTATGTGTGTCATTCAGAAAAATATTTATGACGAGTTTAAAACACATAGTCTGATTCGTTTTTCTCCCCTCTTCTGCTCCAAAACCAATGAAAAACGGCTCTGATTTTCATCGACTTTAGGTCGGTCTGGAGGGTTTTTAAGGAAAAGTATTAATCCTACCGTAATTCCGAAGATATTGTGTGGGTCCAGAGATTTCAGTCTACAAACTGACCAAAAATGGTGACTCTAGCTATAAATATGTGGCCGTGAGGGCGAGTTTAAAATGTTTTTTTGTGTTTAAAAAACGCCTGCCTCACACTCTAGCTTTTCAGTTGCTCCACTCTAGCAGGCTGGATTTTGCTAAAACTTTGTGGCGCTTGAGGTCTGATTATACAAAAACCGTAGCAGTTATCAACATACCGTCTTCAGTTTTAAATAGACGAAGGATTTATCTACAAACTGAGCTTCAAACTGTTTTTCTAGGTGAATGTATGCCGACACAGTGAAGTGCTGTTTTTTATGCTTTTTTTTTCCTCTCCCCATTCATTTCCTATGGGATTTTTTTGCGACGTTTTCGCTAATAATTCGCAAACCTTCGGACTAATGAGAAAGTTTTATACAAGCACACATCACCCCATTGGTCCCGACGCGTGTGCCAACTTTGGGCCCGATCCGCCAAACCGTGCGGGACTAGTTACGCGCCGAAGTTTTGGGTATACGGGAGAATTATAATAATAATAATACGCGGAATAAATATGTGCAATAGTAGTAGGTGGGCCATGCCTTCGGCATGTGGCCCCCCAATAATAATACGCGGAATAAATATGTGCAATAGTAGTAGGTGGGCCATGCCTTCGGCATGTGGCCCCCCAATAATACGCGGAATAAATATGTGCAATAGTAGTAGGTGGGCCATGCCTTCGGCATGTGGCCCCCCAACTAGAAAATTTCTAAAGAAATTTTGAGGGGGGCCACCTACTGCCCGTCTGGGGAACCGGGCCAATACGGCCCTGGCAAGTGACGTCGGGGCTCCCCAGACCAACTGCTTACGCCTTTGAGGGCTGCTGAGGGAAGGAAAGAGGGCAAGTTCATGGGCAAAGAGAGCTGTGTGCCACTTGTGCTGAAATCTGGGAAATAGACGTGCACAGCGTATGATGCACAAGGGTAATATGGGTTGTCCATATTGAAACACAGTGGGTAAAGCCCAGTTGGCGGGCTTTGCCCGCCTGCTGGGAGCCATCTCAGTGAAGAAAAAAATCACCAATGGCGGGCTCTGCCCGCCTTCTAAGAGCCATTGCAGTGATGAAATCACCAATGGCGGGCTCCGCCCGCCTGCTAAGAGCCATTGCAGTGATGTAATCACCTTTGGCGGGCTCCGCCCGCCTGTTACCATTGGCGGGCTCCGCCCGCCTTCTAAGAGCCATTGCAGTGATGAAATCACCAATGGCAATGAGCAATATGCCAGAATGTATGAGTGTGTATAAGGAAGAGGCTTTTATTCTGTAGAGTCCTTGTAGTCTTATTTTGAAAGTCTATCATGAATGTGCATCAAAAGATGGGTCACGCCCAGCAGTGATATAGAATCCATTTCCAAATGTTAAATCACTGGTTTTCCATGTTATTAGGTGAATAGTTGCTGTATTACAGAGTAAATGGGAGACTTTTATTGTGAAATTTGCTCTGGGGTGTGTTTTGAAAAGGTCACTAGAGTCTAATAAAAACAACCTGGAAGAGTTTGGGTCATAATGTTGAGCCATTTGCATCAATTAATGTATTAGTATAATCTAGAGGCTTTTATTTTGTAGGGTCCCTGGAGTCTTATTTTGAAAGTCCAACAGAGTTGTGTTTATAGAAAATGTTCAGACCCGTCAATGATAGTTGATTACTTTCCAATCGTTAAATCACTCTTTTTCCATGTTATTAGGGCAGTAGATGAAGCGGAAATGGGAGGCTTTTATTTTGAAATTTGCTATAGGGTGTGTTTTAAACAGTCTCCTAGAGTCTATTCTCTAAAACGGGGTTGAGTTTGGGTCATAATGTTGAGCCATATAGGGCAATAAATATATGTAAAAAATATAGAGGCTTTTATTTTGTAGGGTCCCTGGAGTCTTATTTTGAAAGTCTATCAGTGCTGAGTGGCAAGGGAAGTGTCATGGACAGCAGTCATATAGTATCCATTTCCCAATGTTAAATCAGTCCTTTCACCCTCCATTAGATTAATATGTGCTGTTTAAAACAGCAGAGGTAAAATCTGTTTGAAGCTTGGTAACCTTGACAACGCTTAACGAGCCTCTCACTGACACAGACAACAGCTGCACTCACTATTGGTTTCTTCTTCCCAGGCTTTTTTGTATGGGAAGAACGGCACCGAACAAACGACTACTGATCAAAAACCGTATGAGTTATTCAAAAAACATTTTCACCATGAGCATCAGCAATCCTTCGACTCCAACTATACCAACTTTGGTGTATGTGTGTCATTCAGAAAAATATTTATGACGAGTTGAAAACACATAGTCTGATTCGTTTCTCTCCCATCTTCAGCTCAAAAAGAATAGAGAAAGGCTGAAACTCTCATCGACTTTAGGTTGGTCTGGAGGGTTTTTAAGGAAAAGTATTAATCCTACCGTAATTCCGAAGACATTGTGTGAGTCCAGAGGTTTCAGTCTACAAACTGACCAAAAATGGTGACTGTAGCTCCAAATATGTGGCCGTGAGGGCGAGAATAAGATGTTTGATCTTAAAAAAATGGCCGCCTCACACTAAGATTTCAGCAGCTGCACTCTAGCAGGCTGCTGCAGAAGCTAACTGTCAGCTAGCTTCCAGGTGCTTACCCTCCGAACAAACGACTGCTGAGCAAAAACCGTAAAAGATATCTGAAAAATTCTTTCAGTGAAAGCAACATCTATCCTTTGTCTCAGACTGGGGTAACCTTCATGTCTGTAGGTCTTTCACAACCCAAAACGAAGCACAAACAAAATGGTTGGCCCACCTGCTCCTCCCTTTGTTTGAACTGCAGGACCTCACTCTCACTCACCTTTTAGCTGCTAAAGCACCCCTCCGAACAAACGACTGCTGAGTAAAAACCGTAAAAGGTATCTGAAAAATTCTTTTTATCTAAGCGACAGCTATATCTTGTCTTCAATTGGAGTAACTTTCATGGCTGTAGGTCATCTACAAACTGAATGGGAAGAGAAAGAAAAAGAAAAAACGTTTCATCACACCTAAGCTTCTAATTGAGCTAGCTGCAGCAGGTCACTGTCACTCAGCTTTCAGGTGCTTAAAATGTCCTCCGAACAAACGACTGCTGAGCAAAAACCGTATGAGTTATTCAAAAAAATTTTTCACCGTGAGCGTCAGTCATCCTTCGACTCCAACTATGCCAACTTTGGTGTATGTGTGTCATTCAGAAAAATATTTATGACGAGTTTAAAACACATAGTCTGATTCGTTTTTCTCCCCTCTTCTGCTCCAAAACCAATGAAAAACGGCTCTGATTTTCATCGACTTTAGGTCGGTCTGGAGGGTTTTTAAGGAAAAGTATTAATCCTACCGTAATTCCGAAGATATTGTGTGGGTCCAGAGATTTCAGTCTACAAACTGACCAAAAATGGTGACTCTAGCTATAAATATGTGGCCGTGAGGGCGAGTTTAAAATGTTTTTTTGTGTTTAAAAAACGCCTGCCTCACACTCTAGCTTTTCAGTTGCTCCACTCTAGCAGGCTGGATTTTGCTAAAACTTTGTGGCGCTTGAGGTCTGATTATACAAAAACCGTAGCAGTTATCAACATACCGTCTTCAGTTTTAAATAGACGAAGGATTTATCTACAAACTGAGCTTCAAACTGTTTTTCTAGGTGAATGTATGCCGACACAGTGAAGTGCTGTTTTTTATGCTTTTTTTTTCCTCTCCCCATTCATTTCCTATGGGATTTTTTTGCGACGTTTTCGCTAATAATTCGCAAACCTTCGGACTAATG
The DNA here is from genome assembly GCA_030533445.1 of Cyprinodon diabolis. Classification (NCBI taxonomy): domain Eukaryota; kingdom Metazoa; phylum Chordata; class Actinopteri; order Cyprinodontiformes; family Cyprinodontidae; genus Cyprinodon; species Cyprinodon diabolis. The sequence goes on along the minus strand of CM060075.1, from coordinate 41,645,056 downwards.
AGAAAGTTTTATACAAGCACACATCACCCCATTGGTCCCGACGCGTGTGCCAACTTTGGGCCCGATCCGCCAAACCGTGCGGGACTAGTTACGCGCCGAAGTTTTGGGTATACGGGAGAATTATAATAATAACTAGAAAATTTCTAAAGAAATTTTGAGGGGGGCCACCTACTGCCCGTCTTGGGAACCGGGCCAATACGGCCCTGGCAAGTGACGTCGGGGCTCCCCAGACCAACTGCTTACGCCTTTGAGGGCTGCTGAGGGAAGGAAAGAGGGCAAGTTCATGGGCAAAGAGAGCTGTGTGCCACTTGTGCTGACATCTGGGAAATAGACGTGCACAGCGTATGATGCACAAGGGTAATATGGGTTGTCCATATTGAAACACAGTGGGTAAAGCCCAGTTGGCGGGCTTCGCCCGCCTGCTAGGAGCCATCTCAGTGAAGAAAAAAATCACCAATGGCGGGCTCTGCCCGCCTTCTAAGAGCCATTGCAGTGATGAAATCACCAATGGCGGGCTCCGCCCGCCTGCTAAGAGCCATTGCAGTGATGTAATCACCTTTGGCGGGCTCCGCCCGCCTGTTACCATTGGCGGGCTCCGCCCGCCTTCTAAGAGCCATTGCAGTGATGAAATCACCAATGGCAATGAGCAATATGCCAGAATGTATGAGTGTGTATAAGGAAGAGGCTTTTATTCTGTAGAGTCCTTGTAGTCTTATTTTGAAAGTCTATCATGAATGTGCATCAAAAGATGGGTCACGCCCAGCAGTGATATAGAATCCATTTCCAAATGTTAAATCACTGGTTTTCCATGTTATTAGGTGAATAGTTGCTGTATTACAGAGTAAATGGGAGACTTTTATTGTGAAATTTGCTCTGGGGTGTGTTTTGAAAAGGTCACTAGAGTCTAATAAAAACAACCTGGAAGAGTTTGGGTCATAATGTTGAGCCATTTGCATCAATTAATGCATTAGTATAATCTAGAGGCTTTTATTTTGTAGGGTCGCTGGAGTCTTATTTTGAAAGTCCAACAGAGTTGTGTTTATAGAAAATGTTCAGACCCGTCAATGATAGTTGATTAGTTTCCAATCGTTAAATCACTCTTTTTCCATGTTATTAGGGCAGTAGATGAAGCGGAAATGGGAGGCTTTTATTTTGAAATTTGCTATAGGGTGTGTTTTAAACAGTCTCCTAGAGTCTTTTCTCTAAAACGGGGTTGAGTTTGGGTCATAATGTTGAGCCATATAGGGCAATAAATATATGTAAAAAATATAGAGGCTTTTATTTTGTAGGGTCCCTGGAGTCTTATTTTGAAAGTCTATCAGTGCTGAGTGGCAAGGGAAGTGTCATGGACAGCAGTCATATAGTATCCATTTCCCAATGTTAAATCAGTCCTTTCACCCTCCATTAGATTAATATGTGCTGTTTAAAACAGCAGAGGTAAAATCTCTTTGAAGCTTGGTAACCTTGACAACGCTTAACGAGCCTCTCACTGACACAGACAACAGCTGCACTCACTATTGGTTTCTTCTTCCCAGGCTTTTTTGTATGGGAAGAACGGCACCGAACAAACGACTACTGATCAAAAACCGTATGAGTTATTCAAAAAACATTTTCACCATGAGCATCAGCAATCCTTCGACTCCAACTATACCAACTTTGGTGTATGTGTGTCATTCAGAAAAATATTTATGACGAGTTGAAAACACATAGTCTGATTCGTTTCTCTCCCATCTTCAGCTCAAAAAGAATAGAGAAAGGCTGAAACTCTCATCGACTTTAGGTTGGTCTGGAGGGTTTTTAAGGAAAAGTATTAATCCTACCGTAATTCCGAAGACATTGTGTGAGTCCAGAGGTTTCAGTCTACAAACTGACCAAAAATGGTGACTGTAGCTCCAAATATGTGGCCGTGAGGGCGAGAATAAGATGTTTGATCTGAAAAAAATGGCCGCCTCACACTAAGATTTCAGCAGCTGCACTCTAGCAGGCTGCTGCAGAAGCTAACTGTCAGCTAGCTTCCAGGTGCTTACCCTCCGAACAAACGACTGCTGAGCAAAAACCGTAAAAGATATCTGAAAAATTCTTTCAGTGAAAGCAACATCTATCCTTTGTCTCAGACTGGGGTAACCTTCATGTCTGTAGGTCTTTCACAACCCAAAACGAAGCACAAACAAAATGGTTGGCCCACCTGCTCCTCCCTTTCTTTTAACTGCAGGACCTCACTCTCACTCACCTTTTAGCTGCTAAAGCACCCCTCCGAACAAACGACTGCTGAGTAAAAACCGTAAAAGGTATCTGAAAAATTCTTTTTATCTAAGCGACAGCTATATCTTGTCTTCGATTGGAGTAACTTTCATGGCTGTAGGTCATCTACAAACTGAATGGGAAGAGAAAGAAAAAGAAAAAACGTTTCATCACACATAAGCTTCTAATTGAGCTAGCTGCAGCAGGTCACTGTCACTCAGCTTTCAGGTGCTTAAAATGTCCTCCGAACAAACGACTGCTGAGCAAAAACCGTATGAGTTATTCAAAAAATTTTTTCACCGTGAGCGTCAGTCATCCTTCGACTCCAACTATGCCAACTTTGGTGTATGTGTGTCATTCAGAAAAATATTTATGACGAGTTTAAAACACATAGTCTGATTCGTTTTTCTCCCCTCTTCTGCTCCAAAACCAATGAAAAACGGCTCTGATTTTCATCGACTTTAGGTCGGTCTGGAGGGTTTTTAAGGAAAAGTATTAATCCTACCGTAATTCCGAAGATATTGTGTGGGTCCAGAGATTTCAGTCTACAAACTGACCAAAAATGGTGACTCTAGCTATAAATATGTGGCCGTGAGGGCGAGTTTAAAATGTTTTTTTGTGTTTAAAAAACGCCTGCCTCACACTCTAGCTTTTCAGTTGCTCCACTCTAGCAGGCTGGATTTTGCTAAAACTTTGTGGCGCTTGAGGTCTGATTATACAAAAACCGTAGCAGTTATCAACATACCGTCTTCAGTTTTAAATAGACGAAGGATTTATCTACAAACTGAGCTTCAAACTGTTTTTCTAGGTGAATGTATGCCGACACAGTGAAGTGCTGTTTTTTATGCTTTTTTTTTCCTCTCCCCATTCATTTCCTATGGGATTTTTTTGCGACGTTTTCGCTAATAATTCGCAAACCTTCGGACTAATGAGAAAGTTTTATACAAGCACACATCACCCCATTGGTCCCGACGCGTGTGCCAACTTTGGGCCCGATCCGCCAAACCGTGCGGGACTAGTTACGCGCCGAAGTTTTGGGTATACGGGAGAATTATAATAATAATAATAATACGCGGAATAAATATGTGCAATAGTAGTAGGTGGGCCATGCCTTCGGCATGTGGCCCCCCAATAATACGCGGAATAAATATGTGCAATAGTAGTAGGTGGGCCATGCCTTCGGCATGTGGCCCCCCAATAATACGCGGAATAAATATGTGCAATAGTAGTAGGTGGGCCATGCCTTCGGCATGTGGCCCCCCAATAATAATACGCGGAATAAATATGTGCAATAGTAGTAGGTGGGCCATGCCTTCGGCATGTGGCCCCCCAACTAGAAAATTTCTAAAGAAATTTTGAGGGGGGCCACCTACTGCCCGTCTGGGGAACAGGGCCAATACGGCCCTGGCAAGTTATGTCGGGGCTCCCCAGACCAACTGCTTACGCCTTTGAGGGCTGCTGAGGGAAGGAAAGAGGGCTAGGTCATGGGCAAAGAGAGCTGTGTGCCACTTGTGCTGAAATCTGGGAAATAGACGTGCACAGCGTATGATGCAAAAGGGTAATATGGGTTGTCCATATTGAACCGCAGTGGGTAAAGCTCAGTTGGTGGGCTCCGCCCGCCTGCTAGGAGCCCTTGCAGCGATGAAAAAAATCACCAATGGCGGGCTCTGCCCGCCTGCTAAGAGCCATTGCAGTGATGAAATCACCAATGGCGGGCTCCGCCCGCCTTCTAAGAGCCATTGCAGTGATGAAATCACCAATGGCGGGCTCCGCCCGCCTTCTAAGAGCCATTGCAGTGATGAAATTACAAATGGCAATGAGCAATATGCCAGAATGTATGAGTGTGTATAAGGAAGAGGCTTTTATTCTGTAGAGTCCCTGGAGTCTTATTTTGAAAGTCTATCATGGAAGTGCATCTAAAGATGGGTCATGCCCAGCAGTTATATAGAATCAATTTCCAAATGTTAAATCACTGGTTTTCCATGTTATTAGGTGAATAGTTGCTGTATTACAGAGTAAATGGGAGACTTTTATTGTGAAATTTGCTCTGGGTGTGTTTTGAAAAGGTCACTAGAGTCTAATAAAAACAACCTGGAAGAGTTTGGGTCATAATGTTGAGCCATTTGCATCAATTAATGCATTAGTATAATCTAGAGGCTTTTATTTTGTAGGGTCGCTGGAGTCTTATTTTGAAAGTCCAACAGAGTTGTGTTTATAGAAAATGTTCAGACCCGTCAATGATAGTTGATTACTTTCCAATCGTTAAATCACTCTTTTTCCATGTTATTAGGGCAGTAGATGAAGCGGAAATGGGAGGCTTTTATTTTGAAATTTGCTATAGGGTGTGTTTTAAACAGTCTCCTAGAGTCTATTCTCTAAAACGGGGTTGAGTTTGGGTCATAATATTGAGCCATATAGGGCAATAAATATATGTAAAAAATATAGAGGCTTTTATTTTGTAGGGTCCCTGGAGTCTTATTTTGAAAGTCTATCAGTGCTGAGTGGCAAGGGAAGTGTCATGGACAGCAGTCATATAGTATCCATTTCCCAATGTTAAATCAGTCCTTTCACCCTCCATTAGATTAATATGTGCTGTTTAAAACAGCAGAGGTAAAATCTGTTTGAAGCTTGGTAACCTTGACAACGCTTAACGAGCCTCTCACTGACACAGACAACAGCTGCACTCACTATTGGTTTCTTCTTCCCAGGCTTTTTTGTATGGGAAGAACGGCAACGAAAACAAACGACTACTGATCAAAAACCGTATGAGTTATTCAAAAAACATTTTCACCATGAGCATCAGCAATCCTTCGACTCCAAGTATACCAACTTTGGTGTATGTGTGTCATTCAGAACAATATTTATGACGACTTGAAAACACATAGTCTGATTCGTTTCTCTCCCATCTTCAGCTCAAAAAGAATGGAGAAAGGCTGAAACTCATCGACTTTAGGTTGGTCTGGAGGGTTTTTAAGGAAAAGTATTAATCCTACCGTAATTCCGAAGACATTGTGTGAGTCCAGAGGTTTCAGTCTACAAACTGACCAAAAATGGTGACTGTAGCTCCAAATATGTGGCCGTGAGGGCGAGAATAAGATGTTTGATCTTAAAAAAATGGCCGCCTCACACTAAGATTTCAGCAGCTGCACTCTAGCAGGCTGCTGCAGAAGCTAACTGTCAGCTAGCTTCCAGGTGCTTACCCTCCGAACAAACGACTGCTGAGCAAAAACCGTAAAAGATATCTGAAAAATTCTTTCAGTGAAAGCAACATCTATCCTTTGTCTCAGACTGGGGTAACCTTCATGTCTGTAGGTCTTTCACAACCCAAAACGAAGCACAAACAAAATGGTTGGCCCACCTGCTCCTCCCTTTGTTTGAACTGCAGGACCTCACTCTCACTCACCTTTTAGCTGCTAAAGCACCCCTCCGAACAAACGACTGCTGAGTAAAAACCGTAAAAGGTGTCTGAAAAATTCTTTTTATCTAAGCGACAGCTATATCTTGTCTTCAATTGGAGTAACTTTCATGGCTGTAGGTCATCTACAAACTGAATGGGAAGAGAAAGAAAAAGAAAAAACGTTTCATCACACCTAAGCTTCTAATTGAGCTAGCTGCAGCAGGTCACTGTCACTCAGCTTTCAGGTGCTTAAAATGTCCTCCGAACAAACGACTGCTGAGCAAAAACCGTATGAGTTATTCAAAAAATTTTTTCACCGTGAGCGTCAGACATCCTTCGACTCCAACTATGCCAACTTTGGTGTATGTGTGTCATTCAGAAAAATATTTATGACGAGTTTAAAACACATAGTCGGATTCGTTTTTCTCCCCTCTTCTGCTCCAAAACCAATGAAAAACGGCTCTGATTTTCATCGACTTTAGGTCGGTCTGGAGGGTTTTTAAGGAAAAGTATTAATCCTACCGTAATTCCGAAGATATTGTGTGGGTCCAGAGATTTCAGTCTACAAACTGACCAAAAATGGTGACTCTAGCTATAAATATGTGGCCGTGAGGGCGAGTTTAAAATGTTTTTTTGTGTTTAAAAAACGCCTGCCTCACACTCTAGCTTTTCAGTTGCTCCACTCTAGCAGGCTGGATTTTGCTAAAACTTTGTGGCGCTTGAGGTCTGATTATACAAAAACCGTAGCAGTTATCAACATACCGTCTTCAGTTTTAAATAGACGAAGGATTTATCTACAAACTGAGCTTCAAACTGTTTTTCTAGGTGAATGTATGCCGACACAGTGAAGTGCTGTTTTTTATGCTTTTTTTTTCCTCTCCCCATTCATTTCCTATGGGATTTTTTTGCGACGTTTTCGCTAATAATTCGCAAACCTTCGGACTAATGAGAAAGTTTTATACAAGCACACATCACCCCATTGGTCCCGACGCGTGTGCCAACTTTGGGCCCGATCCGCCAAACCGTGCGGGACTAGTTACGCGCCGAAGTTTTGGGTATACGGGAGAATTATAATAATAACTAGAAAATTTCTAAAGAAATTTTGAGGGGGGCCACCTACTGCCCGTCTGGGGAACCGGGCCAATACGGCCCTGGCAAGTGACGTCGGGGCTCCCCAGACCAACTGCTTACGCCTTTGAAGGCTGCTGAGGGAAGGAAAGAGGGCAAGTTCATGGGCAAAGAGAGCTGTGTGCCACTTGTGCTGAAATCTGGGAAATAGACGTGCACAGCGTATGATGCACAAGGGTAATATGGGTTGTCCATATTGAAACACAGTGGGTAAAGCCCAGTTGGCGGGCTTCGCCCGCCTGCTAGGAGCCATCTCAGTGAAGAAAAAAATCACCAATGGCGGGCTCTGCCCGCCTTCTAAGAGCCATTGCAGTGATGAAATCACCAATGGCGGGCTCCGCCCGCCTGCTAAGAGCCATTGCAGTGATGTAATCACCTTTGGCGGGCTCCGCCCGCCTGTTACCATTGGCGGGCTCCGCCCGCCTTCTAAGAGCCATTGCAGTGATGAAATCACCAATGGCAATGAGCAATATGCCAGAATGTATGAGTGTGTATAAGGAAGAGGCTTTTATTCTGTAGAGTCCTTGTAGTCTTATTTTGAAAGTCTATCATGAATGTGCATCAAAAGATGGGTCACGCCCAGCAGTGATATAGAATCCATTTCCAAATGTTAAATCACTGGTTTTCCATGTTATTAGGTGAATAGTTGCTGTATTACAGAGTAAATGGGAGACTTTTATTGTGAAATTTGCTCTGGGTGTGTTTTGAAAAGGTCACTAGAGTCTAATAAAAACAACCTGGAAGAGTTTGGGTCATAATGTTGAGCCATTTGCATCAATTAATGCATTAGTATAATCTAGAGGCTTTTATTTTGTAGGGTCCCTGGAGTCTTATTTTGAAAGTCCAACAGAGTTGTGTTTATAGAAAATGTTCAGACCCGTCAATGATAGTTGATTACTTTCCAATCGTTAAATCACTCTTTTTCCATGTTATTAGGGCAGTAGATGAAGCGGAAATGGGAGGCTTTTATTTTGAAATTTGCTATAGGGTGTGTTTTAAACAGTCTCCTAGAGTCTATTCTCTAAAACGGGGTTGAGTTTGGGTCATAATGTTGAGCCATATAGGGCAATAAATATATGTAAAAAAATATAGAGGCTTTTATTTTGTAGGGTCCCTGGAGTCTTATTTTGAAAGTCTATCAGTGCTGAGTGGCAAGGGAAGTGTCATGGACAGCAGTCATATAGTATCCATTTCCCAATGTTAAATCAGTCCTTTCACCCTCCATTAGATTAATATGTGCTGTTTAAAACAGCAGAGGTAAAATCTGTTTGAAGCTTGGTAACCTTGACAACGCTTAACGAGCCTCTCACTGACACAGACAACAGCTGCACTCACTATTGGTTTCTTCTTCCCAGGCTTTTTTGTATGGGAAGAACGGCACCGAACAAACGACTACTGATCAAAAACCGTATGAGTTATTCAAAAAACATTTTCACCATGAGCATCAGCAATCCTTCGACTCCAACTATACCAACTTTGGTGTATGTGTGTCATTCAGAAAAATATTTATGACGAGTTGAAAACACATAGTCTGATTCGTTTCTCTCCCATCTTCAGCTCAAAAAGAATAGAGAAAGGCTGAAACTCTCATCGACTTTAGGTTGGTCTGGAGGGTTTTTAAGGAAAAGTATTAATCCTACCGTAATTCCGAAGACATTGTGTGAGTCCAGAGGTTTCAGTCTACAAACTGACCAAAAATGGTGACTGTAGCTCCAAATATGTGGCCGTGAGGGCGAGAATAAGATGTTTGATCTGAAAAAAATGGCCGCCTCACACTAAGATTTCAGCAGCTGCACTCTAGCAGGCTGCTGCAGAAGCTAACTGTCAGCTAGCTTCCAGGTGCTTACCCTCCGAACAAACGACTGCTGAGCAAAAACCGTAAAAGATATCTGAAAAATTCTTTCAGTGAAAGCAACATCTATCCTTTGTCTCAGACTGGGGTAACCTTCATGTCTGTAGGTCTTTCACAACCCAAAACGAAGCACAAACAAAATGGTTGGCCCACCTGCTCCTCCCTTTCTTTTAACTGCAGGACCTCACTCTCACTCACCTTTTAGCTGCTAAAGCACCCCTCCGAACAAACAACTGCTGAGTAAAAACCGTAAAAGGTATCTGAAAAATTCTTTTTATCTAAGCGACAGCTATATCTTGTCTTCAATTGGAGTAACTTTCATGGCTGTAGATCATCTACAAACTGAATGGGAAGAGAAAGAAAAAGAAAAAACGTTTCATCACACCTAAGCTTCTAATTGAGCTAGCTGCAGCAGGTCACTGTCACTCAGCTTTCAGGTGCTTAAAATGTCCTCCGAACAAACGACTGCTGAGCAAAAACCGTATGAGTTATTCAAAAAATTTTTTCACCGTGAGCGTCAGTCATCCTTCGACTCCAACTATGCCAACTTTGGTGTATGTGTGTCATTCAGAAAAATATTTATGACGAGTTTAAAACACATAGTCTGATTCGTTTTTCTCCCCTCTTCTGCTCCAAAACCAATGAAAAACGGCTCTGATTTTCATCGACTTTAGGTCGGTCTGGAGGGTTTTTAAGGAAAAGTATTAATCCTACCGTAATTCCGAAGATATTGTGTGGGTCCAGAGATTTCAGTCTACAAACTGACCAAAAATGGTGACTCTAGCTATAAATATGTGGCCGTGAGGGCGAGTTTAAAATGTTTTTTTGTGTTTAAAAAACGCCTGCCTCACACTCTAGCTTTTCAGTTGCTCCACTCTAGCAGGCTGGATTTTGCTAAAACTTTGTGGCGCTTGAGGTCTGATTATACAAAAACCGTAGCAGTTATCAACATACCGTCTTCAGTTTTAAATAGACGAAGGATTTATCTACAAACTGAGCTTCAAACTGTTTTTCTAGGTGAATGTATGCCGACACAGTGAAGTGCTGTTTTTTATGCTTTTTTTTCCTCTCCCCATTCATTTCCTATGGGATTTTTTTGCGACATTTTCGCTAATAATTCGCAAACCTTCGGACTAATGAGAAAGTTTTATACAAGCACACATCACCCCATTGGTCCCGACGCGTGTGCCAACTTTGGGCCCGATCCGCCAAACCGTGCGGGACTAGTTACGCGCCGAAGTTTTGGGTATACGGGAGAATTATAATAATAACTAGAAAATTTCTAAAGAAATTTTGAGGGGGGCCACCTACTGCCCGTCTGGGGAACCGGGCCAATACGGCCCTGGCAAGTGACTTCGGGGCTCCCCAGACCAACTGCTTACGCCTTTGAGGGCTGCTGAGGGAAGGAAAGAGGGCAAGTTTATGGGCAAAGAGAGCTGTGTGCCACTTGTGCTGAAATCTGGGAAATAGACGTGCACAGCGTATGATGCACAAGGGTAATATGGGTTGTCCATATTGAAACACAGTGGGTAAAGCCCAGTTTGCGGGCTTCGCCCGCCTTCTGGGATCCATCTCAGTGAAGAAAAAAATCACCAATGGCGGGCTCTGCCCGCCTTCTAAGAGCCATTGCAGTGATGAAATCACCAATGGCGGGCTCCGCCCGCCTGCTAAGAGCCATTGCAGTGATGTAATCACCTTTGGCGGGCTCCGCCCGCCTGTTACCATTGGCGGGCTCCGCCCGCCTTCTAAGAGCCATTGCAGTGATGAAATCACCAATGGCAATGAGCAATATGCCAGAATGTATAAGTGTGTATAAGGAAGAGGCTTTTATTCTGTAGAGTCCTTGTAGTCTTATTTTGAAAGTCTATCATGAATGTGCATCAAAAGATGGGTCACGCCCAGCAGTGATATAGAATCCATTTCCAAATGTGAAATCACTGGTTTTCCATGTTATTAGGTGAATAGTTGCTGTATTACAGAGTAAATGGGAGACTTTTATTGTGAAATTTGCTCTGGGTGTGTTTTGAAAAGGTCACTAGAGTCTAATAAAAACAACCTGGAAGAGTTTGGGTCATAATGTTGAGCCATTTGCATCAATTAATGCATTAGTATAATCTAGAGGCTTTTATTTTGTAGGGTCCCTGGAGTCTTATTTTGAAAGTCCAACAGAGTTGTGTTTATAGAAAATGTTCAGACCCGTCAATGATAGTTGATTACTTTCCAATCGTTAAATCACTCTTTTTCCATGTTATTAGGGCAGTAGATGAAGCGGAAATGGGAGGCTTTTATTTTGAAATTTGCTATAGGGTGTGTTTTAAACAGTCTCCTAGAGTCTATTCTCTAAAACGGGGTTGAGTTTGGGTCATAATGTTGAGCCATATAGGGCAATAAATATATGTAAAAAATATAGAGGCTTTTATTTTGTAGGGTCCCTGGAGTCTTATTTTGAAAGTCTATCAGTGCTGAGTGGCAAGGGAAGTGTCATGGACAGCAGTCATATAGTATCCATTTCCCAATGTTAAATCAGTCCTTTCACCCTCCATTAGATTAATATGTGCTGTTTAAAACAGCAGAGGTAAAATCTGTTTGAAGCTTGGTAACCTTGACAACGCTTAACGAGCCTCTCACTGACACAGACAACAGCTGCACTCACTATTGGTTTCTTCTTCCCAGGCTTTTTTGTATGGGAAGAACGGCACCGAACAAACGACTACTGATCAAAAACCGTATGAGTTATTCAAAAAACATTTTCACCATGAGCATCAGCAATCCTTCGACTCCAACTATACCAACTTTGGTGTATGTATGTCATTCAGAAAAATATTTATGACGAGTTGAAAACACATAGTCTGATTCGTTTCTCTCCCATCTTCAGCTCAAAAAGAATAGAGAAAGGCTGAAACTCTCATCGACTTTAGGTTGGTCTGGAGGGTTTTTAAGGAAAAGTATTAATCCTACCGTAATTCCGAAGACATTGTGTGAGTCCAGAGGTTTCAGTCTACAAACTGACCAAAAATGGTGACTGTAGCTCCAAATATGTGGCCGTGAGGGCGAGAATAAGATGTTTGATCTGAAAAAAATGGCCGCCTCACACTAAGATTTCAGCAGCTGCACTCTAGCAGGCTGCTGCAGAAGCTAACTGTCAGCTAGCTTCCAGGTGCTTACCCTCCGAACAAACGACTGCTGAGCAAAAACCGTAAAAGATATCTGAAAAATTCTTTCAGTGAAAGCAACATCTATCCTTTGTCTCAGACTGGGGTAACCTTCATGTCTGTAGGTCTTTCACAACCCAAAACGAAGCACAAACAAAATGGTTGGCCCACCTGCTCCTCCCTTTCTTTTAACTGCAGGACCTCACTCTCACTCACCTTTTAGCTGCTAAAGCACCCCTCCGAACAAACGACTGCTGAGTAAAAACCGTAAAAGGTATCTGAAAAATTCTTTTTATCTAAGCGACAGCTATATCTTGTCTTCGATTGGAGTAACTTTCATGGCTGTAGGTCATCTACAACCTGAATGGGAAGAGAAAGAAAAAGAAAAAACGTTTCATCACACCTAAGCTTCTAATTGAGCTAGCTGCAGCAGGTCACTGTCACTCAGCTTTCAGGTGCTTAAAATGTCCTCCGAACAAACGACTGCTGAGCAAAAACCGTATGAGTTATTCAAAAAATTTTTTCACCGTGAGCGTCAGTCATCCTTCGACTCCAACTATGCCAACTTTGGTGTATGTGTGTCATTCAGAAAAATATTTATGACGAGTTTAAAACACATAGTCTGATTCGTTTTTCTCCCCTCTTCTGCTCCAAAACCAATGAAAAACAGCTCTGATTTTCATCGACTTTAGGTCGGTCTGGAGGGTTTTTAAGGAAAAGTATTAATCCTACCGTAATTCCGAAGATATTGTGTGGGTCCAGAGATTTCAGTCTACAAACTGACCAAAAATGGTGACTCTAGCTATAAATATGTGGCCGTGAGGGCGAGTTTAAAATGTTTTTTTGTGTTTAAAAAACGCCTGCCTCACACTCTAGCTTTTCAGTTGCTCCACTCTAGCAGGCTGGATTTTGCTAAAACTTTGTGGCGCTTGAGGTCTGATTATACAAAAACCGTAGCAGTTATCAACATACCGTCTTCAGTTTTAAATAGACGAAGGATTTATCTACAAACTGAGCTTCAAACTGTTTTTCTAGGTGAATGTATGCCGACACAGTGAAGTGCTGTTTTTTATGCTTTTTTTTTCCTCTCCCCATTCATTTCCTATGGGATTTTTTTGCGACGTTTTCGCTAATAATTCGCAAACCTTCGGACTAATGAGAAAGTTTTATACAAGCACACATCACCCCATTGGTCCCGACGCGTGTGCCAACTTTGGGCCCGATCCGCCAAACCGTGCGGGACTAGTTACGCGCCGAAGTTTTGGGTATACGGGAGAATTATAATAATAATAATAATACGCGGAATAAATATGTGCAATAGTAGTAGGTGGGCCATGCCTTCGGCATGTGGCCCCCCAACTAGAAAATTTCTAAAGAAATTTTGAGGGGGGCCACCTACTGCCCGTCTGGGGAACCGGGCCAATACGGCCCTGGCAAGTGACGTCGGGGCTCCCCAGACCAACTGCTTACGCCTTTGAGGGCTGCTGAGGGAAGGAAAGAGGGCAAGTTCATGGGCAAAGAGAGCTGTGTGCCACTTGTGCTGAAATCTGGGAAATAGACGTGCACAGAGTATGATGCACAAGGGTAATATGGGTTGTCCATATTGAAACACAGTGGGTAAAGCCCAGTTGGCGGGCTTCGCCCGCCTGCTAGGAGCCATCTCAGTGAAGAAAAAAATCACCAATGGCGGGCTCTGCCCGCCTTCTAAGAGCCATTGCAGTGATGAAATCACCAATGGCGGGCTCCGCCCGCCTGCTAAGAGCCATTGCAGTGATGTAATCACCTTTGGCGGGCTCCGCCCGCCTGTTACCATTGGCGGGCTCCGCCCGCCTTCTAAGAGCCATTGCAGTGATGAAATCACCAATGGCAATGAGCAATATGCCAGAATGTATGAGTGTGTATAAGGAAGAGGCTTTTATTCTGTAGAGTCCTTGTAGTCTTATTTTGAAAGTCTATCATGAATGTGCATCAAAAGATGGGTCACGCCCAGCAGTGATATAGAATCCATTTCCAAATGTTAAATCACTGGTTTTCCATGTTATTAGGTGAATAGTTGCTGTATTACAGAGTAAATGGGAGACTTTTATTGTGAAATTTGCTCTGGGGTGTGTTTTGAAAAGGTCACTAGAGTCTAATAAAAACAACCTGGAAGAGTTTGGGTCATAATGTTGAGCCATTTGCATCAATTAATGCATTACTATAATCTAGAGGCTTTTATTTTGTAGGGTCCCTGGAGTCTTATTTTGAAAGTCCAACAGAGTTGTGTTTATAGAAAATGTTCAGACCCGTCAATGATAGTTGATTACTTTCCAATCGTTAAATCACTCTTTTTCCATGTTATTAGGGCAGTAGATGAAGCGGAAATGGGAGGCTTTTATTTTGAAATTTGCTATAGGGTGTGTTTTAAACAGTCTCCTAGAGTCTATTCTCTAAAACGGGGTTGAGTTTGGGTCATAATGTTGAGCCATATAGAGCAATAAATATATGTAAAAAATATAGAGGCTTTTATTTTGTAGGGTCCCTGGAGTCTTATTTTGAAAGTCTATCAGTGCTGAGTGGCAAGGGAAGTGTCATGTACAGCAGTCATATAGTATCCATTTCCCAATGTTAAATCAGTCCTTTCACCCTCCATTAGATTAATATGTGCTGTTTAAAACAGCAGAGGTAAAATCTGTTTGAAGCTTGGTAACCTTGACAACGCTTAACGAGCCTCTCACTGACACAGACAACAGCTGCACTCACTATTGGTTTCTTCTTCCCAGGCTTTTTTGTATGGGAAGAACGGCACCGAACAAACGACTACTGATCAAAAACCGTATGAGTTATTCAAAAAACATTTTCACCATGAGCATCAGCAATCCTTCGACTCCAACTATACCAACTTTGGTGTATGTGTGTCATTCAGAAAAATATTTATGACGAGTTGAAAACACATAGTCTGATTCGTTTTTCTCCCATCTTCAGCTCAAAAAGAATGGAGAAAGGCTGAAACTCTCATCCACTTTAGGTTGGTCTGGAGGGTTTTTAAGGCAAAGTATTAATCCTACCGTAATTCCGAAGACATTGTGTGAGTCCAGAGGTTTCAGTCTACAAACTGACCAAAAATGGTGACTGTAGCTCCAAATATGTGGCCGTGAGGGCGAGAATAAGATGTTTGATCTTAAAAAATGGCCGCCTCACACTAAGATTTCAGCAGCTGCACTCTAGCAGGCTGCTGCAGAAGCTAACTGTCAGCTAGCTTCCAGGTGCTTACCCTCCGAACAAACGACTGCTGAGCAAAAACCGTAAAAGATATCTGAAAAATTCTTTCAGTGAAAGCAACATCTATCCTTTGTCTCAGACTGGGGTAACCTTCATGTCTGTAGGTCTTTCACAACCCAAAACGAAGCACAAACAAAATGGTTGGCCCACCTGCTCCTCCCTTTGTTTGAACTGCAGGACCTCACTCTCACTCACCTTTTAGCTGCTAAAGCACCCCTCCGAACAAACGACTGCTGAGTAAAAACCGTAAAAGGTATCTGAAAAATTCTTTTTATCTAAGCGACAGCTATATCTTGTCTTCAATTGGAGTAACTTTCATGGCTGTAGGTCATCTACAAACTGAATGGGAAGAGAAAGAAAAAGAAAAAACGTTTCATCACACCTAAGCTTCTAATTGAGCTAGCTGCAGCAGGTCACTGTCACTCAGCTTTCAGGTGCTTAAAATGTCCTCCGAACAAACGACTGCTGAGCAAAAACCGTATGAGTTATTCAAAAAATTTTTTCACCGTGAGCGTCAGTCATCCTTCGACTCCAACTATGCCAACTTTGGTGTATGTGTGTCATTCAGAAAAATATTTATGACGAGTTTAAAACACATAGTCGGATTCGTTTTTCTCCCCTCTTCTGCTCCAAAACCAATGAAAAACGGCTCTGATTTTCATCGACTTTAGGTCGGTCTGGAGGGTTTTTAAGGAAAAGTATTAATCCTACCGTAATTCCGAAGATATTGTGTGGGTCCAGAGATTTCAGTCTACAAACTGACCAAAAATGGTGACTCTAGCTATAAATATGTGGCCGTGAGGGCGAGTTTAAAATGTTTTTTTGTGTTTAAAAAACGCCTGCCTCACACTCTAGCTTTTCAGTTGCTCCACTCTAGCAGGCTGGATTTTGCTAAAACTTTGTGGCGCTTGAGGTCTGATTATACAAAAACCGTAGCAGTTATCAACATACCGTCTTCAGTTTTAAATAGACGAAGGATTTATCTACAAACTGAGCTTCAAACTGTTTTTCTAGGTGAATGTATGCCGACACAGTGAAGTGCTGTTTTTTATGCTTTTTTTTTCCTCTCCCCATTCATTTCCTATGGGATTTTTTTGCGACGTTTTCGCTAATAATTCGCAAACCTTCGGACTAATGAGAAAGTTTTATACAAGCACACATCACCCCATTGGTCCCGACGCGTGTGCCAACTTTGGGCCCGATCCGCCAAACCGTGCGGGACTAGTTACGCGCCGAAGTTTTGGGTATACGGGAGAATTATAATAATAATAATACGCGGAATAAATATGTGCAATAGTAGTAGGTGGGCCATGCCTTCGGCATGTGGCCCCCCAATAATAATACGCGGAATAAATATGTGCAATAGTAGTAGGTGGGCCATGCCTTCGGCATGTGGCCCCCCAATAATAATACGCGGAACTAGAAAATTTCTAAAGAAATTTTGAGGGGGGCCACCTACTGCCCGTCTGGGGAACCGGGCCAATACGGCCCTGGCAAGTGACGTCGGGGCTCCCCAGACCAACTGCTTACGCCTTTGAGGGCTGCTGAGGGAAGGAAAGAGGGCAAGTTCATGGGCAAAGAGAGCTGTGTGCCACTTGTGCTGAAATCTGGGAAATAGACGTGCACAGCGTATGATGCACAAGGGTAATATGGGTTGTCCATATTGAAACACAGTGGGTAAAGCCCAGTTGGCGGGCTTCGCCCGCCTGCTAGGAGCCATCTCAGTGAAGAAAAAAATCACCAATGGCGGGCTCTGCCCGCCTTCTAAGAGCCATTGCAGTGATGAAATCACCAATGGCGGGCTCCGCCCGCCTGCTAAGAGCCATTGCAGTGATGTAATCACCTTTGGCGGGCTCCGCCCGCCTGTTACCATTGGCGGGCTCCGCCCGCCTTCTAAGAGCCATTGCAGTGATGAAATCACCAATGGCAATGAGCAATATGCCAGAATGTATGAGTGTGTATAAGGAAGAGGCTTTTATTCTGTAGAGTCCTTGTAGTCTTATTTTGAAAGTCTATCATGAATGTGCATCAAAAGATGGGTCACGCCCAGCAGTGATATAGAATCCATTTCCAAATGTTAAATCACTGGTTTTCCATGTTATTAGGTGAATAGTTGCTGTATTACAGAGTAAATGGGAGACTTTTATTGTGAAATTTGCTCTGGGTGTGTTTTGAAAAGGTCACTAGAGTCTAATAAAAACAACCTGGAAGAGTTTGGGTCATAATGTTGAGCCATTTGCATCAATTAATGCATTAGTATAATCTAGAGGCTTTTATTTTGTAGGGTCCCTGGAGTCTTATTTTGAAAGTCCAACAGAGTTGTGTTTATAGAAAATGTTCAGACCCGTCAATGATAGTTGATTACTTTCCAATCGTTAAATCACTCTTTTTCCATGTTATTAGGGCAGTAGATGAAGCGGAAATGGGAGGCTTTTATTTTGAAATTTGCTACAGGGTGTGTTTTAAACAGTCTCCTAGAGTCTATTCTCTAAAACGGGGTTGAGTTTGGGTCATAATGTTGAGCCATATAGGGCAATAAATATATGTAAAAAATATAGAGGCTTTTATTTTGTAGGGTCCCTGGAGTCTTATTTTGAAAGTCTATCAGTGCTGAGTGGCAAGGGAAGTGTCATGGACAGCAGTCATATAGTATCCATTTCCCAATGTTAAATCAGTCCTTTCACCCTCCATTAGATTAATATGTGCTGTTTAAAACAGCAGAGGTAAAATCTGTTTGAAGCTTGGTAACCTTGACAACGCTTAACGAGCCTCTCACTGACACAGACAACAGCTGCACTCACTATTGGTTTCTTCTTCCCAGGCTTTTTTGTATGGGAAGAACGGCACCGAACAAACGACTACTGATCAAAAACCGTATGAGTTATTCAAAAAACATTTTCACCATGAGCATCAGCAATCCTTCAACTCCAACTATACCAACTTTGGTGTATGTGTGTCATTCAGAAAAATATTTATGACGAGTTGAAAACACATAGTCTGATTCGTTTCTCTCCCATCTTCAGCTCAAAAAGAATAGAGAAAGGCTGAAACTCTCATCGACTTTAGGTTGGTCTGGACGGTTTTTAAGGAAAAGTATTAATCCTACCGTAATTCCGAAGACATTGTGTGAGTCCAGAGGTTTCAGTCTACAAACTGACCAAAAATGGTGACTGTAGCTCCAAATATGTGGCCGTGAGGGCGAGAATAAGATGTTTGATCTTAAAAGAATGGCCGCCTCACACTAAGATTTCAGCAGCTGCACTCTAGCAGGCTGCTGCAGAAGCTAACTGTCAGCTAGCTTCCAGGTGCTTACCCTCCGAACAAACGACTGCTGAGCAAAAACCGTAAAAGATATCTGAAAAATTCTTTCAGTGAAAGCAACATCTATCCTTTGTCTCAGACTGGGGTAACCTTCATGTCTGTAGGTCTTTCACAACCCAAAACGAAGCACAAACAAAATGGTTGGCCCACCTGCTCCTCCCTTTGTTTGAACTGCAGGACCTCACTCTCACTCACCTTTTAGCTGCTAAAGCACCCCTCCGAACAAACGACTGCTGAGTAAAAACCGTAAAAGGTATCTGAAAAATTATTTTTATCTAAGCGACAGCTATATCTTGTCTTCAATTGGAGTAACTTTCATGGCTGTAGGTCATCTACAACCTGAATGGGAAGAGAAAGAAAAAGAAAAAACGTTTTGTCACACCTGATCTTCTAATTGAGCTAGCTGCAGCAGGACACTCTCCCCCAGCTTTCAGCTGCTTAAAATGTCCTCCGAACAAACGACTGCTGAGCAAAAACCGTATGAGTTATTCAAAATATTTTTTCACCGTGAGCGTCAGCCATCCTTCGACTCCAACTATGCCAACTTTGGTGTATGTGTGTCATTCAGAAAAATATTTATGACGAGTTTAAAACACATAGTCTGATTCGTTTTTCTCCCCTCTTCTGCTCCAAAACCAATGAAAAACGGCTCTGATTTTCATCGACTTTAGGTCAGTCTGGAGGGTTTTTAAGGAAAAGTATTAATCCTACCGTAATTCCGAAGATATTGTGTGGGTCCAGAGATTTCAGTCTACAAACTGACCAAAAATGGTGACTCTAGCTATAAATATGTGGCCGTGAGGGCGAGTTTAAAATGTTTTTTTGTGTTTAAAAAACGCCTGCCTCACACTCTAGCTTTTCAGTTGCTCCACTCTAGCAGGCTGGATTTTGCTAAAACTTTGTGGCGCTTGAGGTCTGATTATACAAAAACCGTAGCAGTTATCAACATACCGTCTTCAGTTTTAAATAGACGAAGGATTTATCTACAAACTGAGCTTCAAACTGTTTTTCTAGGTGAATGTATGCCGACACAGTGAAGTGCTGTTTTTTATGCTTTTTTTTTCCTCTCCCCATTCATTTCCTATGGGATTTTTTTGCGACGTTTTCGCTAATAATTCGCAAACCTTCGGACTAATGAGAAAGTTTTATACAAGCACACATCACCCCATTGGTCCCGACGCGTGTGCCAACTTTGGGCCCGATCCGCCAAACCGTGCGGGACTAGTTACGTGCCGAAGTTTTGGGTATACGGGAGAATTATAATAACTAGAAAATTTCTAAAGAAATTTTGAGGGGGGCCACCTACTGCCCGTCTGGGGAACCGGGCCAATACGGCCCTGGCAAGTGACGTCGGGGCTCCCCAGACCAACTGCTTACGCCTTTGAGGGCTGCTGAGGGAAGGAAAGAGGGCAAGTTCATGGGCAAAGAGAGCTGTGTGCCACTTGTGCTGAAATCTGGGAAATAGACGTACACAGCGTATGATGCACAAGGGTAATATGGGTTGTCCATATTGAAACACAGTGGGTAAAGCCCAGTTGGCGGGCTTCGCCCGCCTGCTGGGAGCCATCTCAGTGAAGAAAAAAATCACCAATGGCGGGCTCTGCCCGCCTTCTAAGAGCCATTGCAGTGATGAAATCACCAATGGCGGGCTCCGCCCGCCTGCTAAGAGCCATTGCAGTGATGTAATCACCTTTGGCGGGCTCCGCCCGCCTGTTACCATTGGCGGGCTCCGCCCGCCTTCTAAGAGCCATTGCAGTGATGAAATCACCATTGGCAATGAGCAATATGCCAGAATGTATGAGTGTGTATAAGGAAGAGGCTTTTATTCTGTAGAGTCCTTGTAGTCTTATTTTGAAAGTCTATCATGAATGTGCATCAAAAGATGGGTCACGCCCAGCAGTGATATAGAATCCATTTCCAAATGTTAAATCACTGGTTTTCCATGTTATTAGGTGAATAGTTGCTGTATTACAGAGTAAATGGGAGACTTTTATTGTGAAATTTGCTCTGGGTGTGTTTTGAAAAGGTCACTAGAGTGTAAAAAAAACAACCTGGAAGAGTTTGGGTCATAATGTTGAGCCATTTGCATCAATTAATGCATTAGTATAATCTAGAGGCTTTTATTTTGTAGGGTCCCTGGAGTCTTATTTTGAAAGTCCAACAGAGTTGTGTTTATAGAAAATGTTCAGACCCGTCAATGATAGTTGATTACTTTCCAATCGTTAAAACACTCTTTTTCCATGTTATTAGGGCAGTAGATGAAGCGGAAATGGGAGGCTTTTATTTTGAAATTTGCTATAGGGTGTGTTTTAAACAGTCTCCTAGAGTCTATTCTCTAAAACGGGGTTGAGTTTGGGTCATAATGTTGAGCCATATAGGGCAATAAATATATGTAAAAAATATAGAGGCTTTTATTTTGTAGGGTCCCTGGAGTCTTATTTTGAAAGTCTATCAGTGCTGAGTGGCAAGGGAAGTGTCATGGACAGCAGTCATATAGTATCCATTTCCCAATGTTAAATCAGTCCTTTCACCCTCCATTAGATTAATATGTGCTGTTTAAAACAGCAGAGGTAAAATCTGTTTGAAGCTTGGTAACCTTGACAACGCTTAACGAGCCTCTCACTGACACAGACAACAGCTGCACTCACTATTGGTTTCTTCTTCCCAGGCTTTTTTGTATGGGAAGAACGGCACCGAACAAACGACTACTGATCAAAAACCGTATGAGTTATTCAAAAAACATTTTCACCATGAGCATCAGCAATCCTTCGACTCCAACTATACCAACTTTGGTGTATGTGTGTCATTCAGAAAAATATTTATGACGAGTTGAAAACACATAGTCTGATTCGTTTCTCTCCCATCTTCAGCTCAAAAAGAATAGAGAAAGGCTGAAACTCTCATCGACTTTAGGTTGGTCTGGAGGGTTTTTAAGGAAAAGTATTAATCCTACCGTAATTCCGAAGACATTGTGTGAGTCCAGAGGTTTCAGTCTACAAACTGACCAAAAATGGTGACTGTAGCTCCAAATATGTGGCCGTGAGGGCGAGAATAAGATGTTTGATCTTAAAAAAATGGCCGCCTCACACTAAGATTTCAGCAGCTGCACTCTAGCAGGCTGCTGCAGAAGCTAACTGTCAGCTAGCTTCCAGGTGCTTACCCTCCGAACAAACGACTGCTGAGCAAAAACCGTAAAAGATATCTGAAAAATTCTTTCAGTGAAAGCAACATCTATCCTTTGTCTCAGACTGGGGTAACCTTCATGTCTGTAGGTCTTTCACAACCCAAAACGAAGCACAAACAAAATGGTTGGCCCACCTGCTCCTCCCTTTGTTTGAACTGCAGGACCTCACTCTCACTCACCTTTTAGCTGCTAAAGCACCCCTCCGAACAAACGACTGCTGAGTAAAAACCGTAAAAGGTATCTGAAAAATTCTTTTTATCTAAGCGACAGCTATATCTTGTCTTCAATTGGAGTAACTTTCATGGCTGTAGGTCATCTACAAACTGAATGGGAAGAGAAAGAAAAAGAAAAAAACGTTTCATCACACCTAAGCTTCTAATTGAGCTAGCTGCAGCAGGTCACTGTCACTCAGCTTTCAGGTGCTTAAAATGTCCTCCGAACAAACGACTGCTGAGCAAAAACCGTATGAGTTATTCAAAAAATTTTTTCACCGTGAGCGTCAGTCATCCTTCGACTCCAACTATGCCAACTTTGGTGTATGTGTGTCATTCAGAAAAATATTTATGACGAGTTTAAAACACATAGTCGGATTCGTTTTTCTCCCCTCTTCTGCTCCAAAACCAATGAAAAACGGCTCTGATTTTCATCGACTTTAGGTCGGTCTGGAGGGTTTTTAAGGAAAAGTATTAATCCTACCGTAATTCCGAAGATATTGTGTGGGTCCAGAGATTTCAGTCTACAAACTGACCAAAAATGGTGACTCTAGCTATAAATATGTGGCCGTGAGGGCGAGTTTAAAATGTTTTTTTGTGTTTAAAAAACGCCTGCCTCACACTCTAGCTTTTCAGTTGCTCCACTCTAGCAGGCTGGATTTTGCTAAAACTTTGTGGCGCTTGAGGTCTGATTATACAAAAACCGTAGCAGTTATCAACATACCGTCTTCAGTTTTAAATAGACGAAGGATTTATCTACAAACTGAGCTTCAAACTGTTTTTCTAGGTGAATGTATGGCGACACAGTGAAGTGCTGTTTTTTATGCTTTTTTTTTCCTCTCCCCATTCATTTCCTATGGGATTTTTTTGCGACGTTTTCGCTAATAATTCGCAAACCTTCGGACTAATGAGAAAGTTTTATACAAGCACACATCACCCCATTGGTCCCGACGCGTGTGCCAACTTTGGGCCCGATCCGCCAAACCGTGCGGGACTAGTTACGCGCCGAAGTTTTGGGTATACGGGAGAATTATAATAATAACTAGAAAATTTCTAAAGAAATTTTGAGGGGGGCCACCTACTGCCCGTCTGGGGAACAGGGCCAATACGGCCCTGGCAAGTGATGTCGGGGCTCCCCAGACCAACTGCTTACGCCTTTGAGGGCTGCTGAGGGAAGGAAAGAGGGCTAGGTCATGGGCAAAGAGAGCTGTGTGCCACTTGTGCTGAAATCTGGGAAATAGACGTGCACAGCGTATGATGCAAAAGGGTAATATGGGTTGTCCATATTGAACCGCAGTGGGTAAAGCTCAGTTGGTGGGCTCCGCCCGCCTGCTAGGAGCCCTTGCAGCGATGAAAAAAATCACCAATGGCGGGCTCTGCCCGCCTGCTAAGAGCCATTGCAGTGATGAAATCACCAATGGCAATGAGCAATATGCCAGAATGTATGAGTGTGTATAAGGAAGAGGCTTTTATTCTGTAGAGTCCCTGGAGTCTTATTTTGAAAGTCTATCATGGAAGTGCATCTAAAGATGGGTCATGCCCAGCAGTTATATAGAATCAATTTCCAAATGTTAAATCACTGGTTTTCCATGTTATTAGGTGAATAGTTGCTGTATTACAGAGTAAATGGGAGACTTTTATTGTGAAATTTGCTCTGGGTGTGTTTTGAAAAGGTCACTAGAGTCTAATAAAAACAACCTGGAAGAGTTTGGGTCATAATGTTGAGCCATTTGCATCAATTAATGCATTAGTATAATCTAGAGGCTTTTATTTTGTAGGGTCGCTGGAGTCTTATTTTGAAAGTCCAACAGAGTTGTGTTTATAGAAAATGTTCAGACCCGTCAATGATAGTTGATTACTTTCCAATCGTTAAATCACTGTTTTTCCATGTTATTAGGGCAGTAGATGAAGCGGAAATGGGAGGCTTTTATTTTGAAATTTGCTATAGGGTGTGTTTTAAACAGTCTCCTAGAGTCTATTCTCTAAAACGGGGTTGAGTTTGGGTCATAATATTGAGCCATATAGGGCAATAAATATATGTAAAAAATATAGAGGCTTTTATTTTGTAGGGTCCCTGGAGTCTTATTTTGAAAGTCTATCAGTGCTGAGTGGCAAGGGAAGTGTCCTGGACAGCAGTCATATAGTATCCATTTCCCAATGTTAAATCAGTCCTTTCACCCTCCATTAGATTAATATGTGCTGTTTAAAACAGCAGAGGTAAAATCTGTTTGAAGCTTGGTAACCTTGACAACGCTTAACGAGCCTCTCACTGACACAGACAACAGCTGCACTCACTATTGGTTTCTTCTTCCCAGGCTTTTTTGTATGGGAAGAACGGCAACGAAAACAAACGACTACTGATCAAAAACCGTATGAGTTATTCAAAAAACATTTTCACCATGAGCATCAGCAATCCTTCGACTCCAAGTATACCAACTTTGGTGTATGTGTGTCATTCAGAACAATATTTATGACGACTTGAAAACACATAGTCTGATTCGTTTCTCTTCCATCTTCAGCTCAAAAAGAATGGAGAAAGGCTGAAACTCATCGACTTTAGGTTGGTCTGGAGGGTTTTTAAGGAAAAGTATTAATCCTACCGTAATTCCGAAGACATTGTGTGAGTCCAGAGGTTTCAGTCTACAAACTGACCAAAAATGGTGACTGTAGCTCCAAATATGTGGCCGTGAGGGCGAGAATAAGATGTTTGATCTTAAAAAAATGGCCGCCTCACACTAAGATTTCAGCAGCTGCACTCTAGCAGGCTGCTGCAGAAGCTAACTGTCAGCTAGCTTCCAGGTGCTTACCCTCCGAACAAACGACTGCTGAGCAAAAACCGTAAAAGATATCTGAAAAATTCTTTCAGTGAAAGCAACATCTATCCTTTGTCTCAGACTGGGGTAACCTTCATGTCTGTAGGTCTTTCACAACCCAAAACGAAGCACAAACAAAATGGTTGGCCCACCTGCTCCTCCCTTTGTTTGAACTGCAGGACCTCACTCTCACTCACCTTTTAGCTGCTAAAGCACCCCTCCGAACAAACGACTGCTGAGTAAAAACCGTAAAAGGTGTCTGAAAAATTCTTTTTATCTAAGCGACAGCTATATCTTGTCTTCAATTGGAGTAACTTTCATGGCTGTAGGTCATCTACAAACTGAATGGGAAGAGAAAGAAAAAGAAAAAACGTTTCATCACACCTAAGCTTCTAATTGAGCTAGCTGCAGCAGGTCACTGTCACTCAGCTTTCAGGTGCTTAAAATGTCCTCCGAACAAACGACTGCTGAGCAAAAACCGTATGAGTTATTCAAAAATTTTTTTCACCGTGAGCGTCAGTCATCCTTCGACTCCAACTATGCCAACTTTGGTGTATGTGTGTCATTCAGAAAAATATTTATGACGAGTTTAAAACACATAGTCGGATTCGTTTTTCTCCCCTCTTCTGCTCCAAAACCAATGAAAAACGGCTCTGATTTTCATCGACTTTAGGTCGGTCTGGAGGGTTTTTAAGGAAAAGTATTAATCCTACCGTAATTCCGAAGATATTGTGTGGGTCCAGAGATTTCAGTCTACAAACTGACCAAAAATGGTGACTCTAGCTATAAATATGTGGCCGTGAGGGCGAGTTTAAAATGTTTTTTTGTGTTTAAAAAACGCCTGCCTCACACTCTAGCTTTTCAGTTGCTCCACTCTAGCAGGCTGGATTTTGCTAAAACTTTGTGGCGCTTGAGGTCTGATTATACAAAAACCGTAGCAGTTATCAACATACCGTCTTCAGTTTTAAATAGACGAAGGATTTATCTACAAACTGAGCTTCAAACTGTTTTTCTAGGTGAATGTATGGCGACACAGTGAAGTGCTGTTTTTTATGCTTTTTTTTTCCTCTCCCCATTCATTTCCTATGGGATTTTTTTGCGACGTTTTCGCTAATAATTCGCAAACCTTCGGACTAATGAGAAAGTTTTATACAAGCACACATCACCCCATTGGTCCCGACGCGTGTGCCAACTTTGGGCCCGATCCGCCAAACCGTGCGGGACTAGTTACGTGCCGAAGTTTTGGGTATACGGGAGAATTATAATAATAATAATACGCGGAATAAATATGTGCAATAGTAGTAGGTGGGCCATGCCTTCGGCATGTGGCCCCCCAATAATACGCGGAATAAATATGTGCAATAGTAGTAGGTGGGCCATGCCTTCGGCATGTGGCCCCCCAACTAGAAAATTTCTAAAGAAATTTTGAGGGGGGCCACCTACTGCCCGTCTTGGGAACCGGGCCAATACGGCCCTGGCAAGTGACGTCGGGGCTCCCCAGACCAACTGCTTACGCCTTTGAGGGCTGCTGAGGGAAGGAAAGAGGGCAAGTTCATGGGCAAAGAGAGCTGTGTGCCACTTGTGCTGACATCTGGGAAATAGACGTGCACAGCGTATGATGCACAAGGGTAATATGGGTTGTCCATATTGAAACACAGTGGGTAAAGCCCAGTTGGCGGGCTTCGCCCGCCTGCTAGGAGCCATCTCAGTGAAGAAAAAAATCACCAATGGCGGGCTCTGCCCGCCTTCTAAGAGCCATTGCAGTGATGAAATCACCAATGGCGGGCTGCGCCCGCCTGCTAAGAGCCATTGCAGTGATGTAATCACCTTTGGCGGGCTCCGCCCGCCTGTTACCATTGGCGGGCTCCGCCCGCCTTCTAAGAGCCATTGCAGTGATGAAATCACCAATGGCAATGAGCAATATGCCAGAATGTATGAGTGTGTATAAGGAAGAGGCTTTTATTCTGTAGAGTCCTTGTAGTCTTATTTTGAAAGTCTATCATGAATGTGCATCAAAAGATGGGTCACGCCCAGCAGTGATATAGAATCCATTTCCAAATGTTAAATCACTGGTTTTCCATGTTATTAGGTGAATAGTTGCTGTATTACAGAGTAAATGGGAGACTTTTATTGTGAAATTTGCTCTGGGGTGTGTTTTGAAAAGGTCACTAGAGTCTAATAAAAACAACCTGGAAGAGTTTGGGTCATAATGTTGAGCCATTTGCATCAATTAATGCATTAGTATAATCTAGAGGCTTTTATTTTGTAGGGTCGCTGGAGTCTTATTTTGAAAGTCCAACAGAGTTGTGTTTATAGAAAATGTTCAGACCCGTCAATGATAGTTGATTACTTTCCAATCGTTAAATCACTCTTTTTCCATGTTATTAGGGCAGTAGATGAAGCGGAAATGGGAGGCTTTTATTTTGAAATTTGCTATAGGGTGTGTTTTAAACAGTCTCCTAGAGTCTATTCTCTAAAACGGGGTTG
This sequence comes from Cyprinodon diabolis, assembly GCA_030533445.1. NCBI lineage: Eukaryota > Metazoa > Chordata > Actinopteri > Cyprinodontiformes > Cyprinodontidae > Cyprinodon > Cyprinodon diabolis. The sequence continues at coordinate 41,618,008 of CM060075.1, read as the reverse complement.
AGTTTGGGTCATAATGTTGAGCCATATAGGGCAATAAATATATGTAAAAAATATAGAGGCTTTTATTTTGTAGGGTCCCTGGAGTCTTATTTTGAAAGTCTATCAGTGCTGAGTGGCAAGGGAAGTGTCATGGACAGCAGTCATATAGTATCCATTTCCCAATGTTAAATCAGTCCTTTCACCCTCCATTAGATTAATATGTGCTGTTTAAAACAGCAGAGGTAAAATCTGTTTGAAGCTTGGTAACCTTGACAACGCTTAACGAGCCTCTCACTGACACAGACAACAGCTGCACTCACTATTGGTTTCTTCTTCCTAGGCTTTTTTGTATGGGAAGAACGGCACCGAACAAACGACTACTGATCAAAAACCGTATGAGTTATTCAAAAAACATTTTCACCATGAGCATCAGCAATCCTTCGACTCCAACTATACCAACTTTGGTGTATGTGTGTCATTCAGAAAAATATTTATGACGAGTTGAAAACACATAGTCTGATTCGTTTCTCTCCCATCTTCAGCTCAAAAAGAATAGAGAAAGGCTGAAACTCTCATCCACTTTAGGTTGGTCTGGAGGGTTTTTAAGGCAAAGTATTAATCCAACCGTAATTCCGAAGACATTGTGTGAGTCCAGAGGTTTCAGTCTACAAACTGACCAAAAATGGTGACTGTAGCTCCAAATATGTGGCCGTGAGGGCGAGAATAAGATGTTTGATCTGAAAAAAATGGCCGCCTCACACTAAGATTTCAGCAGCTGCACTCTAGCAGGCTGCTGCAGAAGCTAACTGTCAGCTAGCTTCCAGGTGCTTACCCTCCGAACAAACGACTGCTGAGCAAAAACCGTAAAAGATATCTGAAAAATTCTTTCAGTGAAAGCAACATCTATCCTTTGTCTCAGACTGGGGTAACCTTCATGTCTGTAGGTCTTTCACAACCCAAAACGAAGCACAAACAAAATGGTTGGCCCACCTGCTCCTCCCTTTCTTTTAACTGCAGGACCTCACTCTCACTCACCTTTTAGCTGCTAAATCACCCCTCCGAACAAACGATTGCTGAGTAAAAACCGTAAAAGGTATCTGAAAAATTCTTTTTATCTAAGCGACAGCTATATCTTGTCTTCGATTGGAGTAACTTTCATGGCTGTAGGTCATCTACAAACTGAATGGGAAGAGAAAGAAAAAGAAAAAACGTTTCATCACACCTAAGCTTCTAATTGAGCTAGCTGCAGCAGGTCACTGTCACTCAGCTTTCAGGTGCTTAAAATGTCCTCCGAACAAACGACTGCTGAGCAAAAACCGTATGAGTTATTCAAAAAATTTTTTCACCGTGAGCGTCAGTCATCCTTCGACTCCAACTATGCCAACTTTGGTGTATGTGTGTCATTCAGAAAAATATTTATGACGAGTTTAAAACACATAGTCTGATTCGTTTTTCTCCCCTCTTCTTCTCCAAAACCAATGAAAAACGGCTCTGATTTTCATCGACTTTAGGTCGGTCTGGAGGGTTTTTAAGGAAAAGTATTAATCCTACCGTAATTCCGAAGATATTGTGTGGGTCCAGAGATTTCAGTCTACAAACTGACCAAAAATGGTGACTCTAGCTATAAATATGTGGCCGTGAGGGCGAGTTTAAAATGTTTTTTTGTGTTTAAAAAACGCCTGCCTCACACTCTAGCTTTTCAGTTGCTCCACTCTAGCAGGCTGGATTTTGCTAAAACTTTGTGGCGCTTGAGGTCTGATTATACAAAAACCGTAGCAGTTATCAACATACCGTCTTCAGTTTTAAATAGACGAAGGATTTATCTACAAACTGAGCTTCAAACTGTTTTTCTAGGTGAATGTATGCCGACACAGTGAAGTGCTGTTTTTTATGCTTTTTTTTTCCTCTCCCTATTCATTTCCTATGGGATTTTTTTGCGACGTTTTCGCTAATAATTCGCAAACCTTCGGACTAATGAGAAAGTTTTATACAAGCACACATCACCCCATTGGTCCCGACGCGTGTGCCAACTTTGGGCCCGATCCGCCAAACCGTGCAGGACTAGTTACGCGCCAAAGTTTTGGGTATACGGGAGAATTATAATAATAACTAGAAAATTTCTAAAGAAATTTTGAGGGGGGCCACCTACTGCCCGTCTTGGGAACCGGGCCAATACGGCCCTGGCAAGTGACGTCGGGGCTCCCCAGACCAACTGCTTACGCCTTTGAGGGCTGCTGAGGGAAGGAAAGAGGGCAAGTTCATGGGCAAAGAGAGCTGTGTGCCACTTGTGCTGACATCTGGGAAATAGACGTGCACAGCGTATGATGCACAAGGGTAATATGGGTTGTCCATATTGAAACACAGTGGGTAAAGCCCAGTTGGCGGGCTTCGCCCGCCTGCTAGGAGCCATCTCAGTGAAGAAAAAAATCACCAATGGCGGGCTCTGCCCGCCTTCTAAGAGCCATTGCAGTGATGAAATCACCAATGGCGGGCTCCGCCCGCCTGCTAAGAGCCATTGCAGTGATGTAATCACCTTTGGCGGGCTCCGCCCGCCTGTTACCATTGGCGGGCTCCGCCCGCCTTCTAAGAGCCATTGCAGTGATGAAATCACCAATGGCAATGAGCAATATGCCAGAATGTATGAGTGTGTATAAGGAAGAGGCTTTTATTCTGTAGAGTCCTTGTAGTCTTATTTTGAAAGTCCATCATGAATGTGCATCAAAAGATGGGTCACGCCCAGCAGTGATATAGAATCCATTTCCAAATGTTAAATCACTGGTTTTCCATGTTATTAGGTGAATAGTTGCTGTATTACAGAGTAAATGGGAGACTTTTATTGTGAAATTTGCTCTGGGGTGTGTTTTGAAAAGGTCACTAGAGTCTAATAAAAACAACCTGGAAGAGTTTGGGTCATAATGTTGAGCCATTTGCATCAATTAATGCATTAGTATAATCTAGAGGCTTTTATTTTGTAGGGTCGCTGGAGTCTTATTTTGAAAGTCCAACAGAGTTGTGTTTATAGAAAATGTTCAGACCCGTCAATGATAGTTGATTACTTTCCAATCGTTAAATCACTCTTTTTCCATGTTATTAGGGCAGTAGATGAAGCGGAAATGGGAGGCTTTTATTTTGAAATTTGCTATAGGGTGTGTTTTAAACAGTCTCCTAGAGTCTATTCTCTAAAACGGGGTTGAGTTTGGGTCATAATGTTGAGCCATATAGGGCAATAAATATATGTAAAAAATATAGAGGCTTTTATTTTGTAGGGTCCCTGGAGTCTTATTTTGAAAGTCTATCAGTGCTGAGTGGCAAGGGAAGTGTCATGGACAGCAGTCATATAGTATCCATTTCCCAATGTTAAATCAGTCCTTTCACCCTCCATTAAATTAAATGTGCTGTTTAAAACAGCAGAGGTAAAATCTGTTTGAAGCTTGGTAACCTTGACAACGCTTAACGAGCCTCTCACTGACACAGACAACAGCTGCACTCACTATTGGTTTCTTCTTCCCAGGCTTTTTTGTATGGGAAGAACGGCACCGAACAAACGACTACTGATCAAAAACCGTATGAGTTATTCAAAAAACATTTTCACCATGAGCATCAGCAATCCTTCGACTCCAACTATACCAACTTTGGTGTATGTGTGTCATTCAGAAAAATATTTATGACGAGTTGAAAACACATAGTCTGATTCGTTTCTCTCCCATCTTCAGCTCAAAAAGAATAGAGAAAGGCTGAAACTCTCATCGACTTTAGGTTGGTCTGGAGGGTTTTTAAGGAAAAGTATTAATCCTACCGTAATTCCGAAGACATTGTGTGAGTCCAGAGGTTTCAGTCTACAAACTGACCAAAAATGGTGACTGTAGCTCCAAATATGTGGCCGTGAGGGCGAGAATAAGATGTTTGATCTGAAAAAAATGGCCGCCTCACACTAAGATTTCAGCAGCTGCACTCTAGCAGGCTGCTGCAGAAGCTAACTGTCAGCTAGCTTCCAGGTGCTTACCCTCCGAACAAACGACTGCTGAGCAAAAACCGTAAAAGATATCTGAAAAATTCTTTCAGTGAAAGCAACATCTATCCTTTGTCTCAGACTGGGGTAACCTTCATGTCTGTAGGTCTTTCACAACCCAAAACGAAGCACAAACAAAATGGTTGGCCCACCTGCTCCTCCCTTTCTTTTAACTGCAGGACCTCACTCTCACTCACCTTTTAGCTGCTAAAGCACCCCTCCGAACAAACGACTGCTGAGTAAAAACCGTAAAAGGTATCTGAAAAATTCTTTTTATCTAAGCGACAGCTATATCTTGTCTTCGATTGGAGTAACTTTCATGGCTGTAGGTCATCTACAAACTGAATGGGAAGAGAAAGAAAAGAAAAAACGTTTCATCACACCTAAGCTTCTAATTGAGCTAGCTGCAGCAGGTCACTGTCACTCAGCTTTCAGGTGCTTAAAATGTCCTCCGAACAAACGACTGCTGAGCAAAAACCGTATGAGTTATTCAAAAAATTTTTTCACCGTGAGCGTCAGTCATCCTTCGACTCCAACTATGCCAACTTTGGTGTATGTGTGTCATTCAGAAAAATATTTATGACGAGTTTAAAACCCATAGTCTGATTCGTTTTTCTCCCCTCTTCTGCTCCAAAACCAATGAAAAACGGCTCTGATTTTCATCGACTTTAGGTCGGTCTGGAGGGTTTTTAAGGAAAAGTATTAATCCTACCGTAATTCCGAAGATATTGTGTGGGTCCAGAGATTTCAGTCTACAAACTGACCAAAAATGGTGACTCTAGCTATAAATATGTGGCCGTGAGGGCGAGTTTAAAATGTTTTTTTGTGTTTAAAAAACGCCTGCCTCACACTCTAGCTTTTCAGTTGCTCCACTCTAGCAGGCTGGATTTTGCTAAAACTTTGTGGCGCTTGAGGTCTGATTATACAAAAACCGTAGCAGTTATCAACATACCGTCTTCAGTTTTAAATAGACGAAGGATTTATCTACAAACTGAGCTTCAAACTGTTTTTCTAGGTGAATGTATGCCGACACAGTGAAGTGCTGTTTTTTATGCTTTTTTTTTCCTCTCCCCATTCATTTCCTATGGGATTTTTTTGCGACGTTTTCGCTAATAATTCGCAAACCTTCGGACTAATGAGAAAGTTTTATACAAGCACACATCACCCCATTGGTCCCGACGCGTGTGCCAACTTTGGGCCCGATCCGCCAAACCGTGCGGGACTAGTTACGCGCCGAAGTTTTGGGTATACGGGAGAATTATAATAATAATAATAATACGCGGAATAAATATGTGCAATAGTAGTAGGTGGGCCATGCCTTCGGCATGTGGCCCCCCAACTAGAAAATTTCTAAAGAAATTTTGAGGGGGGCCACCTACTGCCCGTCTGGGGAACCGGGCCAATACGGCCCTGGCAAGTGACGTCGGGGCTCCCCAGACCAACTGCTTACGCCTTTGAGGGCTGCTGAGGGAAGGAAAGAGGGCAAGTTCATGGGCAAAGAGAGCTGTGTGCCACTTGTGCTGAAATCTGGGAAATAGACGTGCACAGCGTATGATGCACAAGGGTAATATGGGTTGTCCATATTGAAACACAGTGGGTAAAGCCCAGTTGGCGGGCTTCGCCCGCCTGCTAGGAGCCATCTCAGTGAAGAAAAAAATCACCAATGGCGGGCTCTGCCCGCCTTCTAAGAGCCATTGCAGTGATGAAATCACGCCCGCCTGCTAAGAGCCATTGCAGTGATGTAATCACCTTTGGCGGGCTCCGCCCGCCTGTTACCATTGGCGGGCTCCGCCCGCCTTCTAAGAGCCATTGCAGTGATGAAATCACCAATGGCAATGAGCAATATGCCAGAATGTATGAGTGTGTATAAGGAAGAGGCTTTTATTCTGTAGAGTCCTTGTAGTCTTATTTTGAAAGTCTATCATGAATGTGCATCAAAAGATGGGTCACGCCCAGCAGTGATATAGAATCCATTTCCAAATGTTAAATCACTGGTTTTCCATGTTATTAGGTGAATAGTTGCTGTATTACAGAGTAAATGGGAGACTTTTATTGTGAAATTTGCTCTGGGTGTGTTTTGAAAAGGTCACTAGAGTCTAATAAAAACAACCTGGAAGAGTTTGGGTCATAATGTTGAGCCATTTGCATCAATTAATGCATTAGTATAATTTAGAGGCTTTTATTTTGTAGGGTCGCTGGAGTCTTATTTTGAAAGTCCAACAGAGTTGTGTTTATAGAAAATGTTCAGACCCGTCAATGATAGTTGATTACTTTCCAATCGTTAAATCACTCTTTTTCCATGTTATTAGGGCAGTAGATGAAGCGGAAATGGGAGGCTTTTATTTTGAAATTTGCTATAGGGTGTGTTTTAAACAGTCTCCTAGAGTCTATTCTCTAAAACGGGGTTGAGTTTGGGTCATAATGTTGAGCCATATAGGGCAATAAATATATGTAAAAAATATAGAGGCTTTTATTTTGTAGGGTCCCTGGAGTCTTATTTTGAAAGTCTATCAGTGCTGAGTGGCAAGGGAAGTGTCATGGACAGCAGTCATATAGTATCCATTTCCCAATGTTAAATCAGTCCTTTCACCCTCCATTAGATTAATATGTGCTGTTTAAAACAGCAGAGGTAAAATCTGTTTGAAGCTTGGTAACCTTGACAACGCTTAACGAGCCTCTCACTGACACAGACAACAGCTGCACTCACTATTGGTTTCTTCTTCCCAGGCTTTTTTGTATGGGAAGAACGGCACCGAACAAACGACTACTGATCAAAAACCGTATGAGTTATTCAAAAAACATTTTCACCATGAGAATCAGCAATCCTTCGACTCCAACTATACCAACTTTGGTGTATGTGTGTCATTCAGAAAAATATTTATGACGAGTTGAAAACACATAGTCTGATTCGTTTCTCTCCCATCTTCAGCTCAAAAAGAATAGAGAAAGGCTGAAACTCTCATCGACTTTAGGTTGGTCTGGAGGGTTTTTAAGGAAAAGTATTAATCCTACCGTAATTCCGAAGACATTGTGTGAGTCCAGAGGTTTCAGTCTACAAACTGACCAAAAATGGTGACTGTAGCTCCAAATATGTGGCCGTGAGGGCGAGAATAAGATGTTTGATCTGAAAAAAATGGCCGCCTCACACTAAGATTTCAGCAGCTGCACTCTAGCAGGCTGCTGCAGAAGCTAACTGTCAGCTAGCTTCCAGGTGCTTACCCTCCGAAAAAACGACTGCTGAGCAAAAACCGTAAAAGATATCTGAAAAATTCTTTCAGTGAAAGCAACATCTATCCTTTGTCTCAGACTGGGGTAACCTTCATGTCTGTAGGTCTTTCACAACCCAAAACGAAGCACAAACAAAATGGTTGGCCCACCTGCTCCTCCCTTTCTTTTAACTGCAGGACCTCACTCTCACTCACCTTTTAGCTGCTAAAGCACCCCTCCGAACAAACGACTGCTGAGTAAAAACCGTAAAAGGTATCTGAAAAATTCTTTTTATCTAAGCGACAGCTATATCTTGTCTTCGATTGGAGTAACTTTCATGGCTGTAGGTCATCTACAAACTGAATGGGAAGAGAAAGAAAAAGAAAAAACGTTTCATCACACCTAAGCTTCTAATTGAGCTAGCTGCAGCAGGTCACTGTCACTCAGCTTTCAGGTGCTTAAAATGTCCTCCGAACAAACGACTGCTGAGCAAAAACCGTATGAGTTATTCAAAAAATTTTTTCACCGTGAGCGTCAGTCATCCTTCGACTCCAACTATGCCAACTTTGGTGTATGTGTGTCATTCAGAAAAATATTTATGACGAGTTTAAAACACATAGTCTGATTCGTTTTTCTCCCCTCTTCTGCTCCAAAACCAATGAAAAACGGCTCTGATTTTCATCGACTTTAGGTCGGTCTGGAGGGTTTTTAAGGAAAAGTATTAATCCTACCGTAATTCCGAAGATATTGTGTGGGTCCAGAGATTTCAGTCTACAAACTGACCAAAAATGGTGACTCTAGCTATAAATATGTGGCCGTGAGGGCGAGTTTAAAATGTTTTTTTGTGTTTAAAAAACGCCTGCCTCACACTCTAGCTTTTCAGTTGCTCCACTCTAGCAGGCTGGATTTTGCTAAAACTTTGTGGCGCTTGAGGTCTGATTATACAAAAACCGTAGCAGTTATCAACATACCGTCTTCAGTTTTAAATAGACGAAGGATTTATCTACAAACTGAGCTTCAAACTGTTTTTCTAGGTGAATGTATGCCGACACAGTGAAGTGCTGTTTTTTATGCTTTTTTTTTCCTCTCCCCATTCATTTCCTATGGGATTTTTTTGCGACGTTTTCGCTAATAATTCGCAAACCTTCGGACTAATGAGAAAGTTTTATACAAGCACACATCACCCCATTGGTCCCGACGCGTGTGCCAACTTTGGGCCCGATCCGCCAAACCGTGCGGGACTAGTTACGCGCCGAAGTTTTGGGTATACGGGAGAATTATAATAATAATAATAATACGCGGAATAAATATGTGCAATAGTAGTAGGTGGGCCATGCCTTCGGCATGTGGCCCCCCAACTAGAAAATTTCTAAAGAAATTTTGAGGGGGGCCACCTACTGCCCGTCTGGGGAACAGGGCCAATACGGCCCTGGCAAGTGATGTCGGGGCTCACCAGACCAACTGCTTACGCCTTTGAGGGCTGCTGAGGGAAGGAAAGAGGGCTAGGTCATGGGCAAAGAGAGCTGTGTGCCACTTGTGCTGAAATCTGGGAAATAGACGTGCACAGCGTATGATGCAAAAGGGTAATATGGGTTGTCCATATTGAACCGCAGTGGGTAAAGCTCAGTTGGGGGGCTCCGCCCGCCTGCTAGGAGCCCTTGCAGCGATGAAAAAAATCACCAATGGCGGGCTCTGCCCGCCTGCTAAGAGCCATTGCAGTGATGAAATCACCAATGGCGGGCTCCGCCCGCCTTCTAAGAGCCATTGCAGTGATGAAATCACCAATGGCGGGCTCCGCCCGCCTTCTAAGAGCCATTGCAGTGATGAAATTACAAATGGCAATGAGCAATATGCCAGAATGTATGAGTGTGTATAAGGAAGAGGCTTTTATTCTGTAGAGTCCCTGGAGTCTTATTTTGAAAGTCTATCATGGAAGTGCATCTAAAGATGGGTCATGCCCAGCAGTTATATAGAATCAATTTCCAAATGTTAAATCACTGGTTTTCCATGTTATTAGGTGAATAGTTGCTGTATTACAGAGTAAATGGGAGACTTTTATTGTGAAATTTGCTCTGGGTGTGTTTTGAAAAGGTCACTAGAGTCTAATAAAAACAACCTGGAAGAGTTTGGGTCATAATGTTGAGCCATTTGCATCAATTAATGCATTAGTATAATCTAGAGGCTTTTATTTTGTAGGGTCGCTGGAGTCTTATTTTGAAAGTCCAACAGAGTTGTGTTTATAGAAAATGTTCAGACCCGTCAATGATAGTTGATTACTTTCCAATCGTTAAATCACTCTTTTTCCATGTTATTAGGGCAGTAGATGAAGCGGAAATGGGAGGCTTTTATTTTGAAATTTGCTATAGGGTGTGTTTTAAACAGTCTCCTAGAGTCTATTCTCTAAAACGGGGTTGAGTTTGGGTCATAATGTTGAGCCATATAGGGCAATAAATATATGTAAAAAATATAGAGGCTTTTATTTTGTAGGGTCCCTGGAGTCTTATTTTGAAAGTCTATCAGTGCTGAGTGGCAAGGGAAGTGTCATGGACAGCAGTCATATAGTATCCATTTCCCAATGTTAAATCAGTCCTTTCACCCTCCATTAGATTAATATGTGCTGTTTAAAACAGCAGAGGTAAAATCTGTTTGAAGCTTGGTAACCTTGACAACGCTTAACGAGCCTCTCACTGACACAGACAACAGCTGCACTCACTATTCGTTTCTTCTTCCCAGGCTTTTTTGTATAGGAAGAACGGCACCGAACAAACGACTACTGATCAAAAACCGTATGAGTTATTCAAAAAACATTTTCACCATGAGCATCAGCAATCCTTCGACTCCAACTATACCAACTTTGGTGTATGTGTGTCATTCAGAACAATATTTATGACGACTTGAAAACACATAGTCTGATTCGTTTCTCTCCCATCTTCAGCTCAAAAAGAATGGAGAAAGGCTGAAACTCATCGACTTTAGGTTGGTCTGGAGGGTTTTTAAGGAAAAGTATTAATCCTACCGTAATTCCGAAGACATTGTGTGAGTCCAGAGGTTTCAGTCTACAAACTGACCAAAAATGGTGACTGTAGCTCCAAATATGTGGCCGTGAGGGCGAGAATAAGATGTTTGATCTTAAAAAAATGGCCGCCTCACACTAAATTTCAGCAGCTGCACTCTAGCAGGCTGCTGCAGAAGCTAACTGTCAGCTAGCTTCCAGGTGCTTACCCTCCGAACAAACGACTGCTGAGCAAAAACCGTAAAAGATATCTGAAAAATTCTTTCAGTGAAAGCAACATCTATCCTTTGTCTCAGACTGGGGTAACCTTCATGTCTGTAGGTCTTTCACAACCCAAAACGAAGCACAAACAAAATGGTTGGCCCACCTGCTCCTCCCTTTGTTTGAACTGCAGGACCTCACTCTCACTCACCTTTTAGCTGCTAAAGCACCCCTCCGAACAAACGACTGCTGAGTAAAAACCGTAAAAGGTATCTGAAAAATTCTTTTTATCTAAGCGACAGCTATATCTTGTCTTCAATTGGAGTAACTTTCATGGCTGTAGGTCATCTACAAACTGAACGGGAAGAGAAAGAAAAAGAAAAAACGTTTCATCACACCTAAGCTTCTAATTGAGCTAGCTGCAGCAGGTCACTGTCACTCAGCTTTCAGGTGCTTAAAATGTCCTCCGAACAAACGACTGCTGAGCAAAAACCGTATGAGTTATTCAAAAAATTTTTTCACCGTGAGCGTCAGTCATGCTTCGACTCCAACTATGCCAACTTTGGTGTATGTGTGTCATTCAGAAAAATATTTATGACGAGTTTAAAACACATAGTCTGATTCGTTTTTCTCCCCTCTTCTGCTCCAAAACCAATGAAAAACGGCTCTGATTTTCATCGACTTTAGGTCGGTCTGGAGGGTTTTTAAGGAAAAGTATTAATCCTACCGTAATTCCGAAGATATTGTGTGGGTCCAGAGATTTCAGTCTACAAACTGACCAAAAATGGTGACTCTAGCTATAAATATGTGGCCGTGAGGGCGAGTTTAAAATGTTTTTTTGTGTTTAAAAAACGCCTGCCTCACACTCTAGCTTTTCAGTTGCTCCACTCTAGCAGGCTGGATTTTGCTAAAACTTTGTGGCGCTTGAGGTCTGATTATACAAAAACCGTAGCAGTTATCAACATACCGTCTTCAGTTTTAAATAGACGAAGGATTTATCTACAAACTGAGCTTCAAACTGTTTTTCTAGGTGAATGTATGCCGACACAGTGAAGTGCTGTTTTTTATGCTTTTTTTTTCCTCTCCCCATTCATTTCCTATGGGATTTTTTTGCGACGTTTTCGCTAATAATTCGCAAACCTTCGGACTAATGAGAAAGTTTTATACAAGCACACATCACCCCATTGGTCCCGACGCGTGTGCCAACTTTGGGCCCGATCCGCCAAACCGTGCGGGACTAGTTATGCGCCGAAGTTTTGGGTATACGGGAGAATTATAATAATAACTAGAAAATTTCTAAAGAAATTTTGAGGGGGGCCACCTACTGCCCGTCTTGGGAACCGGGCCAATACGGCCCTGGCAAGTGACGTCGGGGCTCCCCAGACCAACTGCTTACGCCTTTGAGGGCTGCTGAGGGAAGGAAAGAGGGCAAGTTCATGGGCAAAGAGAGCTGTGTGCCACTTGTGCTGACATCTGGGAAATAGACGTGCACAGCGTATGATGCACAAGGGTAATATGGGTTGTCCATATTGAAACACAGTGGGTAAAGCCCAGTTGGCGGGCTTCGCCCGCCTGCTAGGAGCCATCTCAGTGAAGAAAAAAATCACCAATGGCGGGCTCTGCCCGCCTTCTAAGAGCCATTGCAGTGATGAAATCACCAATGGCGGGCTCCGCCCGCCTTCTAAGAGCCATTGCAGTGATGAAATTACAAATGGCAATGAGCAATATGCCAGAATGTATGAGTGTGTATAAGGAAGAGGCTTTTATTCTGTAGAGTCCCTGGAGTCTTATTTTGAAAGTCTATCATGGAAGTGCATCTAAAGATGGGTCATGCCCAGCAGTTATATAGAATCAATTTCCAAATGTTAAATCACTGGTTTTCCATGTTATTAGGTGAATAGTTGCTGTATTACAGAGTAAATGGGAGACTTTTATTGTGAAATTTGCTCTGGGTGTGTTTTGAAAAGGTCACTAGAGTCTAATAAAAACAACCTGGAAGAGTTTGGGTCATAATGTTGAGCCATTTGCATCAATTAATGCATTAGTATAATCTAGAGGCTTTTATTTTGTAGGGTCGCTGGAGTCTTATTTTGAAAGTCCAACAGAGTTGTGTTTATAGAAAATGTTCAGACCCGTCAATGATAGTTGATTACTTTCCAATCGTTAAATCACTCTTTTTCCATGTTATTAGGGCAGTAGATGAAGCGGAAATGGGAGGCTTTTATTTTGAAATTTGCTATAGGGTGTGTTTTAAACAGTCTCCTAGAGTCTATTCTCTAAAACGGGGTTGAGTTTGGGTCATAATATTGAGCCATATAGGGCAATAAATATATGTAAAAAATATAGAGGCTTTTATTTTGTAGGGTCCCTGGAGTCTTATTTTGAAAGTCTATCAGTGCTGAGTGGCAAGGGAAGTGTCATGGACAGCAGTCATATAGTATCCATTTCCCAATGTTAAATCAGTCCTTTCACCCTCCATTAGATTAATATGTGCTGTTTAAAACAGCAGAGGTAAAATCTGTTTGAAGCTTGGTAACCTTGACAACGCTTAACGAGCCTCTCACTGACACAGACAACAGCTGCACTCACTATTGGTTTCTTCTTCCCAGGCTTTTTTGTATGGGAAGAACGGCAACGAAAACAAACGACTACTGATCAAAAACCGTATGAGTTATTCAAAAAACATTTTCACCATGAGCATCAGCAATCCTTCGACTCCAAGTATCCCAACTTTGGTGTATGTGTGTCATTCAGAACAATATTTATGACGACTTGAAAACACATAGTCTGATTCGTTTCTCTCCCATCTTCAGCTCAAAAAGAATGGAGAAAGGCTGAAACTCATCGACTTTAGGTTGGTCTGGAGGGTTTTTAAGGAAAAGTATTAATCCTACCGTAATTCCGAAGACATTGTGTGAGTCCAGAGGTTTCAGTCTACAAACTGACCAAAAATGGTGACTGTAGCTCCAAATATGTGGCCGTGAGGGCGAGAATAAGATGTTTGATCTTAAAAAAATGGCCGCCTCACACTAAGATTTCAGCAGCTGCACTCTAGCAGGCTGCTGCAGAAGCTAACTGTCAGCTAGCTTCCAGGTGCTTACCCTCCGAACAAACGACTGCTGAGCAAAAACCGTAAAAGATATCTGAAAAATTCTTTCAGTGAAAGCAACATCTATCCTTTGTCTCAGACTGGGGTAACCTTCATGTCTGTAGGTCTTTCACAACCCAAAACGAAGCACAAACAAAATGGTTGGCCCACCTGCTCCTCCCTTTGTTTGAACTGCAGGACCTCACTCTCACTCACCTTTTAGCTGCTAAAGCACCCCTCCGAACAAACGACTGCTGAGTAAAAACCGTAAAAGGTGTCTGAAAAATTCTTTTTATCTAAGCGACAGCTATATCTTGTCTTCAATTGGAGTAACTTTCATGGCTGTAGGTCATCTACAAACTGAATGGGAAGAGAAAGAAAAAGAAAAAACGTTTCATCACACCTAAGCTTCTAATTGAGCTAGCTGCAGCAGGTCACTGTCACTCAGCTTTCAGGTGCTTAAAATGTCCTCCGAACAAACGACTGCTGAGCAAAAACCGTATGAGTTATTCAAAAAATTTTTTCACCGTGAGCGTCAGACATCCTTCGACTCCAACTATGCCAACTTTGGTGTATGTGTGTCATTCAGAAAAATATTTATGACGAGTTTAAAACACATAGTCGGATTCGTTTTTCTCCCCTCTTCTGCTCCAAAACCAATGAAAAACGGCTCTGATTTTCATCGACTTTAGGTCGGTCTGGAGGGTTTTTAAGGAAAAGTATTAATCCTACCGTAATTCCGAAGATATTGTGTGGGTCCAGAGATTTCAGTCTACAAACTGACCAAAAATGGTGACTCTAGCTATAAATATGTGGCCGTGAGGGCGAGTTTAAAATGTTTTTTTGTGTTTAAAAAACGCCTGCCTCACACTCTAGCTTTTCAGTTGCTCCACTCTAGCAGGCTGGATTTTGCTAAAACTTTGTGGCGCTTGAGGTCTGATTATACAAAAACCGTAGCAGTTATCAACATACCGTCTTCAGTTTTAAATAGACGAAGGATTTATCTACAAACTGAGCTTCAAACTGTTTTTCTAGGTGAATGTATGCCGACACAGTGAAGTGCTGTTTTTTATGCTTTTTTTTTCCTCTCCCCATTCATTTCCTATGGGATTTTTTTGCGACGTTTTCGCTAATAATTCGCAAACCTTCGGACTAATGAGAAAGTTTTATACAAGCACACATCACCCCATTGGTCCCGACGCGTGTGCCAACTTTGGGCCCGATCCGCCAAACCGTGCGGGACTAGTTACGCGCCGAAGTTTTGGGTATACGGGAGAATTATAATAATAACTAGAAAATTTCTAAAGAAATTTTGAGGGGGGCCACCTACTGCCCGTCTGGGGAACCGGGCCAATACGGCCCTGGCAAGTGACGTCGGGGCTCCCCAGACCAACTGCTTACGCCTTTGAGGGCTGCTGAGGGAAGGAAAGAGGGCAAGTTCATGGGCAAAGAGAGCTGTGTGCCACTTGTGCTGAAATCTGGGAAATAGACGTGCACAGCGTATGATGCACAAGGGTAATATGGGTTGTCCATATTGAAACACAGTGGGTAAAGCCCAGTTGGCGGGCTTCGCCCGCCTGCTAGGAGCCATCTCAGTGAAGAAAAAAATCACCAATGGCGGGCTCTGCCCGCCTTCTAAGAGCCATTGCAGTGATGTAATCACCTTTGGCGGGCTCCGCCCGCCTGTTACCATTGGCGGGCTCCGCCCGCCTTCTAAGAGCCATTGCAGTGATGAAATCACCAATGGCAATGAGCAATATGCCAGAATGTATGAGTGTGTATAAGGAAGAGGCTTTTATTCTGTAGAGTCCTTGTAGTCTTATTTTGAAAGTCTATCATGAATGTGCATCAAAAGATGGGTCACGCCCAGCAGTGATATAGAATCCATTTCCAAATGTTAAATCACTGGTTTTCCATGTTATTAGGTGAATAGTTGCTGTATTACAGAGTAAATGGGAGACTTTTATTGTGAAATTTGCTCTGGGGTGTGTTTTGAAAAGGTCACTAGAGTCTAATAAAAACAACCTGGAAGAGTTTGGGTCATAATGTTGAGCCATTTGCATCAATTAATGCATTAGTATAATCTAGAGGCTTTTATTTTGTAGGGTCCCTGGAGTCTTATTTTGAAAGTCCAACAGAGTTGTGTTTATAGAAAATGTTCAGACCCGTCAATGATAGTTGATTACTTTCCAATCGTTAAATCACTCTTTTTCCATGTTATTAGGGCAGTAGATGAAGCGGAAATGGGAGGCTTTTATTTTGAAATTTGCTATAGGGTGTGTTTTAAACAGTCTCCTAGAGTCTATTCTCTAAAACGGGGTTGAGTTTGGGTCATAATGTTGAGCCATATAGGGCAATAAATATATGTAAAAAATATAGAGGCTTTTATTTTGTAGGGTCCCTGGAGTCTTATTTTGAAAATCTATCAGTGCTGAGTGGCAAGGGAAGTGTCATGGACAGCAGTCATATAGTATCCATTTCCCAATGTTAAATCAGTCCTTTCACCCTCCATTAGATTAATATGTGCTGTTTAAAACAGCAGAGGTAAAATCTGTTTGAAGCTTGGTAACCTTGACAACGCTTAACGAGCCTCTCACTGACACAGACAACAGCTGCACTCACTATTGGTTTCTTCTTCCCAGGCTTTTTTGTATGGGAAGAACGGCACCGAACAAACGACTACTGATCAAAAACCGTATGAGTTATTCAAAAAACATTTTCACCATGAGCATCAGCAATCCTTCGACTCCAACTATACCAACTTTGGTGTATGTGTGTCATTCAGAAAAATATTTATGACGAGTTGAAAACACATAGTCTGATTCGTTTCTCTCCCATCTTCAGCTCAAAAAGAATAGAGAAAGGCTGAAACTCTCATCGACTTTAGGTTGGTCTGGAGGGTTTTTAAGGAAAAGTATTAATCCTACCGTAATTCCGAAGACATTGTGTGAGTCCAGAGGTTTCAGTCTACAAACTGACCAAAAATGGTGACTGTAGCTCCAAATATGTGGCCGTGAGGGCGAGAATAAGATGTTTGATCTGAAAAAAATGGCCGCCTCACACTAAGATTTCAGCAGCTGCACTCTAGCAGGCTGCTGCAGAAGCTAACTGTCAGCTAGCTTCCAGGTGCTTACCCTCCGAACAAACGACTGCTGAGCAAAAACCGTAAAAGATATCTGAAAAATTCTTTCAGTGAAAGCAACATCTATCCTTTGTCTCAGACTGGGGTAACCTTCATGTCTGTAGGTCTTTCACAACCCAAAACGAAGCACAAACAAAATGGTTGGCCCACCTGCTCCTCCCTTTCTTTTAACTGCAGGACCTCACTCTCACTCACCTTTTAGCTGCTAAAGCACCCCTCCGAACAAACGACTGCTGAGTAAAAACCGTAAAAGGTATCTGAAAAATTCTTTTTATCTAAGCGACAGCTATATCTTGTCTTCGATTGGAGTAACTTTCATGGCTGTAGGTCATCTACAAACTGAATGGGAAGAGAAAGAAAAAGAAAAAACGTTTCATCACGCTAGCTGCAGCAGGTCACTGTCACTCAGCTTTCAGGTGCTTAAAATGTCCTCCGAACAAACGACTGCTGAGCAAAAACCGTATGAGTTATTCAAAAAATTTTTTCACCGTGAGCGTCAGTCATCCTTCGACTCCAACTATGCCAACTTTGGTGTATGTGTGTCATTCAGAAAAATATTTATGACGAGTTTAAAACACATAGTCTGATTCGTTTTTCTCCCCTCTTCTGCTCCAAAACCAATGAAAAACGGCTCTGATTTTCATCGACTTTAGGTCGGTCTGGAGGGTTTTTAAGGAAAAGTATTAATCCTACCGTAATTCCGAAGATATTGTGTGGGTCCAGAGATTTCAGTCTACAAACTGACCAAAAATGGTGACTCTAGCTATAAATATGTGGCCGTGAGGGCGAGTTTAAAATGTTTTTTTGTGTTTAAAAAACGCCTGCCTCACACTCTAGCTTTTCAGTTGCTCCACTCTAGCAGGCTGGATTTTGCTAAAACTTTGTGGCGCTTGAGGTCTGATTATACAAAAACCGTAGCAGTTATCAACATACCGTCTACAGTTTTAAATAGACGAAGGATTTATCTACAAACTGAGCTTCAAACTGTTTTTCTAGGTGAATGTATGGCGACACAGTGAAGTGCTGTTTTTTATGCTTTTTTTTTCCTCTCCCCATTCATTTCCTATGGGATTTTTTTGCGACGTTTTCGCTAATAATTCGCAAACCTTCGGACTAATGAGAAAGTTTTATACAAGCACACATCACCCCATTGGTCCCGACACGTGTGCCAACTTTGGGCCCGATCCGCCAAACCGTGCGGGACTAGTTACGCGCCGAAGTTTTGGGTATACGGGAGAATTATAATAATAATACGCGGAATAAATATGTGCAATAGTAGTAGGTGGGCCATGCCTTCGGCATGTGGCCCCCCAATAATAATACGCGGAATAAATATGTGCAATAGTAGTAGGTGGGCCATGCCTTCGGCATGTGGCCCCCCAATAATACGCGGAATAAATATGTGCAATAGTAGTAGGTGGGCCATGCCTTCGGCATGTGGCCCCCCAATAATAATACGCGGAATAAATATGTGCAATAGTAGTAGGTGGGCCATGCCTTCGGCATGTGGCCCCCCAATAATAATAATACGCGGAATAAATATGTGCAATAGTAGTAGGTGGGCCATGCCTTCGGCATGTGGCCCCCCAATAAATATGTGCAATAGTAGTAGGTGGGCCATGCCTTCGGCATGTGGCCCCCCAATAATACGCGGAATAAATATGTGCAATAGTAGTAGGTGGGCCATGCCTTCGGCATGTGGCCCCCCAATAATAATACGCGGAATAAATATGTGCAATAGTAGTAGGTGGGCCATGCCTTCGGCATGTGGCCCCCCAATAATAATACGCGGAATAAATATGTGCAATAGTAGTAGGTGGGCCATGCCTTCGGCATGTGGCCCCCCAATAATAATACGCGGAATAAATATGTGCAATAGTAGTAGGTGGGCCATGCCTTCGGCATGTGGCCCCCCAATAATACGCGGAATAAATATGTGCAATAGTAGTAGGTGGGCCATGCCTTCGGCATGTGGCCCCCCAACTAGAAAATTTCTAAAGAAATTTTGAGGGGGGCCACCTACTGCCCGTCTGGGGAACCGGGCCAATACGGCCCTGGCAAGTGACGTCGGGGCTCCCCAGACCAACTGCTTACGCCTTTGAGGGCTGCTGAGGGAAGGAAAGAGGGCAAGTTCATGGGCAAAGAGAGCTGTGTGCCACTTGTGCTGAAATCTGGGAAATAGACGTGCACAGCGTATGATGCACAAGGGTAATATGGGTTGTCCATATTGAAACACAGTGGGTAAAGCCCAGTTGGCGGGCTTCGCCCGCCTGCTAGGAGCCATCTCAGTGAAGAAACAAATCACCAATGGCGGGCTCTGCCCGCCTTCTAAGAGCCATTGCAGTGATGAAATCACCAATGGCGGGCTCCGCCCGCCTGCTAAGAGCCATTGCAGTGATGTAATCACCAATGGCAATGAGCAATATGCCAGAATGTATGAGTGTGTATAAGGAAGAGGCTTTTATTCTGTAGAGTCCTTGTAGTCTTATTTTGAAAGTCTATCATGAATGTGCATCAAAAGATGGGTCACGCCCAGCAGTGATATAGAATCCATTTCCAAATGTTAAATCACTGGTTTTCCATGTTATTAGGTGAATAGTTGATGTATTACAGAGTAAATGGGAGACTTTTATTGTGAAATTTGCTCTGGGGTGTGTCTTGAAAAGGTCACTAGAGTCTAATAAAAACAACCTGGAAGAGTTTGGGTCATAATGTTGAGCCATTTGCATCAATTAATGCATTAGTATAATCTAGAGGCTTTTATTTTGTAGGGTCCCTGGAGTCTTATTTTGAAAGTCCAACAGAGTTGTGTTTATAGAAAATGTTCAGACCCGTCAATGATAGTTGATTACTTTCCAATCGTTAAATCACTCTTTTTCCATGTTATTAGGGCAGTAGATGAAGCGGAAATGGGAGGCTTTTATTTTGAAATTTGCTATAGGGTGTGTTTTAAACAGTCTCCTAGAGTCTATTCTCTAAAACGGGGTTGAGTTTGGGTCATAATGTTGAGCCATATAGGGCAATAAATATATGTAAAAAATATAGAGGCTTTTATTTTGTAGGGTCCCTGGAGTCTTATTTTGAAAGTCTATCAGTGATGAGTGGCAAGGGAAGTGTCATGGACAGCAGTCATATAGTATCCATTTCCCAATGTTAAATCAGTGCTTTCACCCTCCATTAGATTAATATGTGCTGTTTAAAACAGCAGAGATAAAATCTGTTTGAAGCTTGGTAACCTTGACAACGCTTAAGGAGCCTCTCACTGACACAGACAACAGCTGCACTCACTATTGGTTTCTTCTTCCCAGGCTTTTTTGTATGGGAAGAACGGCACCGAACAAACGACTGCTGAGCAAAAACCGTATGAGTTATTAAAAAAAAAAATTCACCATGAGCATCAGCAATCCTTCGACTCCAACTATACCAACTTTGGTGTATGTGTGTCATTCAGAACAATATTTATGACGACTTGAAAACACATAGTCTGATTCGTTTCTCTCCCATCTTCAGCTCAAAAAGAATGGAGAAAGGCTGAAACTCATCGACTTTAGGTTGGTCTGGAGGGTTTTTAAGGAAAAGTATTAATCCTACCGTGATTCCGAAGACATTGCGTGAGTCCAGAGGTTTCAGTCTACAAACTGACCAAAAATGGTGACTGTAGCTCCAAATATGTGGCCGTGAGGGCGAGAATAAGATGTTTGATCTTAAAAAAATGGCCGCCTCACACTAAGATTTCAGCAGCTGCACTCTAGCAGGCTGCTGCAGAAGCTAACTGTCAGCTAGCTTCCAGGTGCTTACCCTCCGAACAAACGACTGCTGAGCAAAAACCGTAAAAGATATCTGAAAAATTCTTTCAGTGAAAGCAACATCTATCCTTTGTCTCAGACTGGGGTAACCTTCATGTCTGTAGGTCTTTCACAACCCAAAACGAAGCACAAACAAAATGGTTGGCCCACCTGCTCCTCCCTTTGTTTGAACTGCAGGACATCACTCTCACTCACCTTTTAGCTGCTAAAGCACCCCTCCGAACAAACGACTGCTGAGTAAAAACCGTAAAAGGTATCTGAAAAATTCTTTTTATCTAAGCTACAGCTATATCTTGTCTTCAATTGGAGTAACTTTCATGGCTGTAGGTCATCTACAAACTGAATGGGAAGAGAAAGAAAAAGAAAAAACGTTTCATCACACCTAAGCTTCTAATTGAGCTAGCTGCAGCAGGTCACTGTCACTCAGCTTTCAGGTGCTTAAAATGTCCTCCGAACAAACGACTGCTGAGCAAAAACCGTATGAGTTATTCAAAAAATTTTTTCACCGTGAGCGTCAGTCATCCTTCGACTCCAACTATGCCAACTTTGGTGTATGTGTGTCATTCAGAAAAATATTTATGACGAGTTTAAAACACATAGTCTGATTCGTTTTTCTCCCCTCTTCTGCTCCAAAACCAATGAAAAACGGCTCTGATTTTCATCGACTTTAGGTCGGTCTGGAGGGTTTTTAAGGAAAAGTATTAATCCTACCGTAATTCCGAAGATATTGTGTGGGTCCAGAGATTTCAGTCTACAAACTGACCAAAAATGGTGACTCTAGCTATAAATATGTGGCCGTGAGGGCGAGTTTAAAATGTTTTTTTGTGTTTAAAAAACGCCTGCCTCACACTCTAGCTTTCCAGTTGCTCCACTCTAGCAGGCTGGATTTTGCTAAAACTTTGTGGCGCTTGAGGTCTGATTATACAAAAACCGTAGCAGTTATCAACATACCGTCTTCAGTTTTAAATAGAGGAAGGATTTATCTACAAACTGAGCTTCAAACTGTTTTTCTAGGTGAATGTATGCCGACACAGTGAAGTGCTGTTTTTTATGCTTTTTTTTACCTCTTCCCATTCATTTCCTATGGGATTTTTTTGCGACGTTTTCGCTAATAATTCGCAAACCTTCGGACTAATGAGAAAGTTTTATACAAGCACACATCACCCCATTGGTCCCAACGCGTGTGCCAACTTTGGGCCCGATCCGCCAAACCGTGCGGGACTAGTTACGTGCCGAAGTTTTGGGTATACGGGAGAATTATAATAACTAGAAAATTTCTAAAGAAATTTTGAGGGGGGCCACCTACTGCCCGTCTGGGGAACCGGGCCAATACGGCCCTGGCAAGTGACTTCGGGGCTCCCCAGACCAACTGCTTACGCCTTTGAGGGCTGCTGAGGGAAGGAAAGAGGGCAAGTTTATGGGCAAAGAGAGCTGTGTGCCACTTGTGCTGAAATCTGGGAAATAGACGTGCACAGCGTATGATGCACAAGGGTAATATGGGTTGTCCATATTGAAACACAGTGGGTAAAGCCCAGTTTGCGGGCTTCGCCCGCCTTCTGGGATCCATCTCAGTGAAGAAAAAAATCACCAATGGCGGGCTCTGCCCGCCTTCTAAGAGCCATTGCAGTGATGAAATCACCAATGGCGGGCTCCGCCCGCCTGCTAAGAGCCATTGCAGTGATGTAATCACCTTTGGCGGGCTCCGCCCGCCTGTTACCATTGGCGGGCTCCGCCCGCCTTCTAAGAGCCATTGCAGTGATGAAATCACCAATGGCAATGAGCAATATGCCAGAATGTATAAGTGTGTATAAGGAAGAGGCTTTTATTCTGTAGAGTCCTTGTAGTCTTATTTTGAAAGTCTATCATGAATGTGCATCAAAAGATGGGTCACGCCCAGCAGTGATATAGAATCCATTTCCAAATGTGAAATCACTGGTTTTCCATGTTATTAGGTGAATAGTTGCTGTATTACAGAGTAAATGGGAGACTTTTATTGTGAAATTTGCTCTGGGTGTGTTTTGAAAAGGTCACTAGAGTCTAATAAAAACAACCTGGAAGAGTTTGGGTCATAATGTTGAGCCATTTGCATCAATTAATGCATTAGTATAATCTAGAGGCTTTTATTTTGTAGGGTCCCTGGAGTCTTATTTTGAAAGTCCAACAGAGTTGTGTTTATAGAAAATGTTCAGACCCGTCAATGATAGTTGATTACTTTCCAATCGTTAAATCACTCTTTTTCCATGTTATTAGGGCAGTAGATGAAGCGGAAATGGGAGGCTTTTATTTTGAAATTTGCTATAGGGTGTGTTTTAAACAGTCTCCTAGAGTCTATTCTCTAAAACGGGGTTGAGTTTGGGTCATAATGTTGAGCCATATAGGGCAATAAATATATGTAAAAAATATAGAGGCTTTTATTTTGTAGGGTCCCTGGAGTCTTATTTTGAAAGTCTATCAGTGCTGAGTGGCAAGGGAAGTGTCATGGACAGCAGTCATATAGTATCCATTTCCCAATGTTAAATCAGTCCTTTCACCCTCCATTAGATTAATATGTGCTGTTTAAAACAGCAGAGGTAAAATCTGTTTGAAGCTTGGTAACCTTGACAACGCTTAACGAGCCTCTCACTGACACAGACAACAGCTGCACTCACTATTGGTTTCTTCTTCCCAGGCTTTTTTGTATGGGAAGAACGGCACCGAACAAACGACTACTGATCAAAAACCGTATGAGTTATTCAAAAAACATTTTCACCATGAGCATCAGCAATCCTTCGACTCCAACTATACCAACTTTGGTGTATGTATGTCATTCAGAAAAATATTTATGACGAGTTGAAAACACATAGTCTGATTCGTTTCTCTCCCATCTTCAGCTCAAAAAGAATAGAGAAAGGCTGAAACTCTCATCGACTTTAGGTTGGTCTGGAGGGTTTTTAAGGAAAAGTATTAATCCTACCGTAATTCCGAAGACATTGTGTGAGTCCAGAGGTTTCAGTCTACAAACTGACCAAAAATGGTGACTGTAGCTCCAAATATGTGGCCGTGAGGGCGAGAATAAGATGTTTGATCTGAAAAAAATGGCCGCCTCACACTAAGATTTCAGCAGCTGCACTCTAGCAGGCTGCTGCAGAAGCTAACTGTCAGCTAGCTTCCAGGTGCTTACCCTCCGAACAAACGACTGCTGAGCAAAAACCGTAAAAGATATCTGAAAAATTCTTTCAGTGAAAGCAACATCTATCCTTTGTCTCAGACTGGGGTAACCTTCATGTCTGTAGGTCTTTCACAACCCAAAACGAAGCACAAACAAAATGGTTGGCCCACCTGCTCCTCCCTTTCTTTTAACTGCAGGACCTCACTCTCACTCACCTTTTAGCTGCTAAAGCACCCCTCCGAACAAACGACTGCTGAGTAAAAACCGTAAAAGGTATCTGAAAAATTCTTTTTATCTAAGCGACAGCTATATCTTGTCTTCGATTGGAGTAACTTTCATGGCTGTAGGTCATCTACAACCTGAATGGGAAGAGAAAGAAAAAGAAAAAACGTTTCATCACACCTAAGCTTCTAATTGAGCTAGCTGCAGCAGGTCACTGTCACTCAGCTTTCAGGTGCTTAAAATGTCCTCCGAACAAACGACTGCTGAGCAAAAACCGTATGAGTTATTCAAAAAATTTTTTCACCGTGAGCGTCAGTCATCCTTCGACTCCAACTATGCCAACTTTGGTGTATGTGTGTCATTCAGAAAAATATTTATGACGAGTTTAAAACACATAGTCTGATTCGTTTTTCTCCCCTCTTCTGCTCCAAAACCAATGAAAAACAGCTCTGATTTTCATCGACTTTAGGTCGGTCTGGAGGGTTTTTAAGGAAAAGTATTAATCCTACCGTAATTCCGAAGATATTGTGTGGGTCCAGAGATTTCAGTCTACAAACTGACCAAAAATGGTGACTCTAGCTATAAATATGTGGCCGTGAGGGCGAGTTTAAAATGTTTTTTTGTGTTTAAAAAACGCCTGCCTCACACTCTAGCTTTTCAGTTGCTCCACTCTAGCAGGCTGGATTTTGCTAAAACTTTGTGGCGCTTGAGGTCTGATTATACAAAAACCGTAGCAGTTATCAACATACCGTCTTCAGTTTTAAATAGACGAAGGATTTATCTACAAACTGAGCTTCAAACTGTTTTTCTAGGTGAATGTATGCCGACACAGTGAAGTGCTGTTTTTTATGCTTTTTTTTTCCTCTCCCCATTCATTTCCTATGGGATTTTTTTGCGACGTTTTCGCTAATAATTCGCAAACCTTCGGACTAATGAGAAAGTTTTATACAAGCACACATCACCCCATTGGTCCCGACGCGTGTGCCAACTTTGGGCCCGATCCGCCAAACCGTGCGGGACTAGTTACGCGCCGAAGTTTTGGGTATACGGGAGAATTATAATAATAACTAGAAAATTTCTAAAGAAATTTTGAGGGGGGCCACCTACTGCCCGTCTGGGGAACAGGGCCAATACGGCCCTGGCAAGTGACGTCGGGGCTCCCCAGACCAACTGCTTACGCCTTTGAGGGCTGCTGAGGGAAGGAAAGAGGGCTAGGTCATGGGCAAAGAGAGCTGTGTGCCACTTGTGCTGAAATCTGGGAAATAGACGTGCACAGCGTATGATGCAAAAGGGTAATATGGGTTGTCCATATTGAACCGCAGTGGGTAAAGCTCAGTTGGTGGGCTCCGCCCGCCTGCTAGGAGCCCTTGCAGCGATGAAAAAAATCACCAATGGCGGGCTCTGCCCGCCTGCTAAGAGCCATTGCAGTGATGAAATCACCAATGGCGGGCTCCGCCCGCCTTCTAAGAGCCATTGCAGTGATGAAATCACCAATGGCGGGCTCCGCCCGCCTTCTAAGAGCCATTGCAGTGATGAAATTACAAATGGCAATGAGCAATATGCCAGAATGTATGAGTGTGTATAAGGAAGAGGCTTTTATTCTGTAGAGTCCCTGGAGTCTTATTTTGAAAGTCTATCATGGAAGTGCATCTAAAGATGGGTCATGCCCAGCAGTTATATAGAATCAATTTCCAAATGTTAAATCACTGGTTTTCCATGTTATTAGGTGAATAGTTGCTGTATTACAGAGTAAATGGGAGACTTTTATTGTGAAATTTGCTCTGGGTGTGTTTTGAAAAGGTCACTAGAGTCTAATAAAAACAACCTGGAAGAGTTTGGGTCATAATGTTGAGCCATTTGCATCAATTAATGCATTAGTATAATCTAGAGGCTTTTATTTTGTAGGGTCGCTGGAGTCTTATTTTGAAAGTCCAACAGAGTTGTGTTTATAGAAAATGTTCAGACCCGTCAATGATAGTTGATTACTTTCCAATCGTTAAATCACTCTTTTTCCATGTTATTAGGGCAGTAGATGAAGCGGAAATGGGAGGCTTTTATTTTGAAATTTGCTATAGGGTGTGTTTTAAACAGTCTCCTAGAGTCTATTCTCTAAAACGGGGTTGAGTTTGGGTCATAATATTGAGCCATATAGGGCAATAAATATATGTAAAAAATATAGAGGCTTTTATTTTGTAGGGTCCCTGGAGTCTTATTTTGAAAGTCTATCAGTGCTGAGTGGCAAGGGAAGTGTCATGGACAGCAGTCATATAGTATCCATTTCCCAATGTTAAATCAGTCCTTTCACCCTCCATTAGATTAATATGTGCTGTTTAAAACAGCAGAGGTAAAATCTGTTTGAAGCTTGGTAACCTTGACAACGCTTAACGAGCCTCTCACTGACACAGACAACAGCTGCACTCACTATTGGTTTCTTCTTCCCAGGCTTTTTTGTATGGGAAGAACGGCAACGAAAACAAACGACTACTGATCAAAAACCGTATGAGTTATTCAAAAAACATTTTCACCATGAGCATCAGCAATCCTTCGACTCCAAGTATACCAACTTTGGTGTATGTGTGTCATTCAGAACAATATTTATGACGACTTGAAAACACATAGTCTGATTCGTTTCTCTCCCATCTTCAGCTCAAAAAGAATGGAGAAAGGCTGAAACTCATCGACTTTAGGTTGGTCTGGAGGGTTTTTAAGGAAAAGTATTAATCCTACCGTAATTCCGAAGACATTGTGTGAGTCCAGAGGTTTCAGTCTACAAACTGACCAAAAATGGTGACTGTAGCTCCAAATATGTGGCCGTGAGGGCGAGAATAAGATGTTTGATCTTAAAAAAATGGCCGCCTCACACTAAGATTTCAGCAGCTGCACTCTAGCAGGCTGCTGCAGAAGCTAACTGTCAGCTAGCTTCCAGGTGCTTACCCTCCGAACAAACGACTGCTGAGCAAAAACCGTAAAAGATATCTGAAAAATTCTTTCAGTGAAAGCAACATCTATCCTTTGTCTCAGACTGGGGTAACCTTCATGTCTGTAGGTCTTTCACAACCCAAAACGAAGCACAAACAAAATGGTTGGCCCACCTGCTCCTCCCTTTGTTTGAACTGCAGGACCTCACTCTCACTCACCTTTTAGCTGCTAAAGCACCCCTCCGAACAAACGACTGCTGAGTAAAAACCGTAAAAGGTGTCTGAAAAATTCTTTTTATCTAAGCGACAGCTATATCTTGTCTTCAATTGGAGTAACTTTCATGGCTGTAGGTCATCTACAAACTGAATGGGAAGAGAAAGAAAAAGAAAAAACGTTTCATCACACCTAAGCTTCTAATTGAGCTAGCTGCAGCAGGTCACTGTCACTCAGCTTTCAGGTGCTTAAAATGTCCTCCGAACAAACGACTGCTGAGCAAAAACCGTATGAGTTATTCAAAAAATTTTTTCAGCGTGAGCGTCAGACATCCTTCGACTCCAACTATGCCAACTTTGGTGTATGTGTGTCATTCAGAAAAATATTTATGACGAGTTTAAAACACATAGTCGGATTCGTTTTTCTCCCCTCTTCTGCTCCAAAACCAATGAAAAACGGCTCTGATTTTCATCGACTTTAGGTCGGTCTGGAGGGTTTTTAAGGAAAAGTATTAATCCTACCGTAATTCCGAAGATATTGTGTGGGTCCAGAGATTTCAGTCTACAAACTGACCAAAAATGGTGACTCTAGCTATAAATATGTGGCCGTGAGGGCGAGTTTAAAATGTTTTTTTGTGTTTAAAAAACGCCTGCCTCACACTCTAGCTTTTCAGTTGCTCCACTCTAGCAGGCTGGATTTTGCTAAAACTTTGTGGCGCTTGAGGTCTGATTATACAAAAACCGTAGCAGTTATCAACATACCGTCTTCAGTTTTAAATAGACGAAGGATTTATCTACAAACTGAGCTTCAAACTGTTTTTCTAGGTGAATGTATGCCGACACAGTGAAGTGCTGTTTTTTATGCTTTTTTTTTCCTCTCCCCATTCATTTCCTATGGGATTTTTTTGCGACGTTTTCGCTAATAATTCGCAAACCTTCGGACTAATGAGAAAGTTTTATACAAGCACACATCACCCCATTGGTCCCGACGCGTGTGCCAACTTTGGGCCCGATCCGCCAAACCGTGCGGGACTAGTTACGCGCCGAAGTTTTGGGTATACGGGAGAATTATAATAATAACTAGAAAATTTCTAAAGAAATTTTGAGGGGGGCCACCTACTGCCCGTCTGGGGAACCGGGCCAATACGGCCCTGGCAAGTGACGTCGGGGCTCCCCAGACCAACTGCTTACGCCTTTGAGGGCTGCTGAGGGAAGGAAAGAGGGCAAGTTCATGGGTAAAGAGAGCTGTGTGCCACTTGTGCTGAAATCTGGGAAATAGACGTGCACAGCGTATGATGCACAAGGGTAATATGGGTTGTCCATATTGAAACACAGTGGGTAAAGCCCAGTTGGCGGGCTTCGCCCGCCTGCGAGGAGCCATCTCAGTGAAGAAAAAAATCACCAATGGCGGGCTCTGCCCGCCTTCTAAGAGCCATTGCAGTGATGAAATCACCAATGGCGGGCTCCGCCCGCCTGCTAAGAGCCATTGCAGTGATGTAATCACCTTTGGCGGGCTCCGCCCGCCTTCTAAGAGCCATTGCAGTGATGAAATCACCAATGGCAATGAGCAATATGCCAGAATGTATGAGTGTGTATAAGGAAGAGGCTTTTATTCTGTAGAGTCCTTGTAGTCTTATTTTGAAAGTCTATCATGAATGTGCATCAAAAGATGGGTCACGCCCAGCAGTGATATAGAATCCATTTCCAAATGTTAAATCACTGGTTTTCCATGTTATTAGGTGAATAGTTGCTGTATTACAGAGTAAATGGGAGACTTTTATTGTGAAATTTGCTCTGGGGTGTGTTTTGAAAAGGTCACTAGAGTCTAATAAAAACAACCTGGAAGAGTTTGGGTCATAATGTTGAGCCATTTGCATCAATTAATGCATTACTATAATCTAGAGGCTTTTATTTTGTAGGGTCCCTGGAGTCTTATTTTGAAAGTCCAACAGAGTTGTGTTTATAGAAAATGTTCAGACCCGTCAATGATAGTTGATTACTTTCCAATCGTTAAATCACTCTTTTTCCATGTTATTAGGGCAGTAGATGAAGCGGAAATGGGAGGCTTTTATTTTGAAATTTGCTATAGGGTGTGTTTTAAACAGTCTCCTAGAGTCTATTCTCTAAAACGGGGTTGAGTTTGGGTCATAATGTTGAGCCATATAGGGCAATAAATATATGTAAAAAATATAGAGGCTTTTATTTTGTAGGGTCCCTGGAGTCTTATTTTGAAAGTCTATCAGTGCTGAGTGGCAAGGGAAGTGTCATGGACAGCAGTCATATAGTATCCATTTCCCAATGTTAAATCAGTCCTTTCACCCTCCATTAGATTAATATGTGCTGTTTAAAACAGCAGAGGTAAAATCTGTTTGAAGCTTGGTAACCTTGACAACGCTTAACGAGCCTCTCACTGACACAGACAACAGCTGCACTCACTATTGGTTTCTTCTTCCCAGGCTTTTTTGTATGGGAAGAACGGCACCGAACAAACGACTACTGATCAAAAACCGTATGAGTTATTCAAAAAACATTTTCACCATGAGCATCAGCAATCCTTCGACTCCAACTATACCAACTTTGGTGTATGTGTGTCATTCAGAAAAATATTTATGACGAGTGAAAACACATAGTCTGATTCGTTTCTCTCCCATCTTCAGCTCAAAAAGAATAGAGAAAGGCTGAAACTCTCATCGACTTTAGGTTGGTCTGGAGGGTTTTTAAGGAAAAGTATTAATCCTACCGTAATTCCGAAGACATTGTGTGAGTCCAGAGGTTTCAGTCTACAAACTGACCAAAAATGGTGACTGTAGCTCCAAATATGTGGCCGTGAGGGCGAGAATAAGATGTTTGATCTGAAAAAAATGGCCGCCTCACACTAAGATTTCAGCAGCTGCACTCTAGCAGGCTGCTGCAGAAGCTAACTGTCAGCTAGCTTCCAGGTGCTTACCCTCCGAACAAACGACTGCTGAGCAAAAACCGTAAAAGATATCTGAAAAATTCTTTCAGTGAAAGCAACATCTATCCTTTGTCTCAGACTGGGGTAACCTTCATGTCTGTAGGTCTTTCACAACCCAAAACGAAGCACAAACAAAATGGTTGGCC
Source organism: Cyprinodon diabolis (assembly GCA_030533445.1). Classification (NCBI taxonomy): domain Eukaryota; kingdom Metazoa; phylum Chordata; class Actinopteri; order Cyprinodontiformes; family Cyprinodontidae; genus Cyprinodon; species Cyprinodon diabolis. The sequence goes on along the minus strand of CM060075.1, from coordinate 41,587,960 downwards.
CACCTGCTCCTCCCTTTCTTTTAACTGCAGGACCTCACTCTCACTCACCTTTTAGCTGCTAAAGCACCCCTCCGAACAAACGACTGCTGAGTAAAAACCGTAAAAGGTATCTGAAAAATTCTTTTTATCTAAGCGACAGCTATATCTTGTCTTCAATTGGAGTAACTTTCATGGCTGTAGATCATCTACAAACTGAATGGGAAGAGAAAGAAAAAGAAAAAACGTTTCATCACACCTAAGCTTCTAATTGAGCTAGCTGCAGCAGGTCACTGTCACTCAGCTTTCAGGTGCTTAAAATGTCCTCCGAACAAACGACTGCTGAGCAAAAACCGTATGAGTTATTCAAAAAATTTTTTCACCGTGAGCGTCAGTCATCCTTCGACTCCAACTATGCCAACTTTGGTGTATGTGTGTCATTCAGAAAAATATTTATGACGAGTTTAAAACACATAGTCTGATTCGTTTTTCTCCCCTCTTCTGCTCCAAAACCAATGAAAAACGGCTCTGATTTTCATCGACTTTAGGTCGGTCTGGAGGGTTTTTAAGGAAAAGTATTAATCCTACCGTAATTCCGAAGATATTGTGTGGGTCCAGAGATTTCAGTCTACAAACTGACCAAAAATGGTGACTCTAGCTATAAATATGTGGCCGTGAGGGCGAGTTTAAAATGTTTTTTTGTGTTTAAAAAACGCCTGCCTCACACTCTAGCTTTTCAGTTGCTCCACTCTAGCAGGCTGGATTTTGCTAAAACTTTGTGGCGCTTGAGGTCTGATTATACAAAAACCGTAGCAGTTATCAACATACCGTCTTCAGTTTTAAATAGACGAAGGATTTATCTACAAACTGAGCTTCAAACTGTTTTTCTAGGTGAATGTATGCCGACACAGTGAAGTGCTGTTTTTTATGCTTTTTTTTTCCTCTCCCCATTCATTTCCTATGGGATTTTTTTGCGACGTTTTCGCTAATAATTCGCAAACCTTCGGACTAATGAGAAAGTTTTATACAAGCACACATCACCCCATTGGTCCCGACGCGTGTGCCAACTTTGGGCCCGATCCGCCAAACCGTGCGGGACTAGTTACGCGCCGAAGTTTTGGGTATACGGGAGAATTATAATAATAATAATAATACGCGGAATAAATATGTGCAATAGTAGTAGGTGGGCCATGCCTTCGGCATGTGGCCCCCCAACTAGAAAATTTCTAAAGAAATTTTGAGGGGGGCCACCTACTGCCCGTCTGGGGAACCGGGCCAATACGGCCCTGGCAAGTGACGTCGGGGCTCCCCAGACCAACTGCTTACGCCTTTGAGGGCTGCTGAGGGAAGGAAAGAGGGCAAGTTCATGGGCAAAGAGAGCTGTGTGCCACTTGTGCTGAAATCTGGGAAATAGACGTGCACAGCGTATGATGCACAAGGGTAATATGGGTTGTCCATATTGAAACACAGTGGGTAAAGCCCAGTTGGCGGGCTTCGCCCGCCTGCTAGGAGCCATCTCAGTGAAGAAAAAAATCACCAATGGCGGGCTCTGCCCGCCTTCTAAGAGCCATTGCAGTGATGAAATCACCAATGGCGGGCTCCGCCCGCCTGCTAAGAGCCATTGCAGTGATGTAATCACCTTTGGCGGGCTCCGCCCGCCTGTTACCATTGGCGGGCTCCGCCCGCCTTCTAAGAGCCATTGCAGTGATGAAATCACCAATGGCAATGAGCAATATGCCAGAATGTATGAGTGTGTATAAGGAAGAGGCTTTTATTCTGTAGAGTCCTTGTAGTCTTATTTTGAAAGTCTATCATGAATGTGCATCAAAAGATGGGTCACGCCCAGCAGTGATATAGAATCCATTTCCAAATGTTAAATCACTGGTTTTCCATGTTATTAGGTGAATAGTTGCTGTATTACAGAGTAAATGGGAGACTTTTATTGTGAAATTTGCTCTGGGGTGTGTTTTGAAAAGGTCACTAGAGTCTAATAAAAACAACCTGGAAGAGTTTGGGTCATAATGTTGAGCCATTTGCATCAATTAATGCATTAGTATAATCTAGAGGCTTTTATTTTGTAGGGTCGCTGGAGTCTTATTTTGAAAGTCCAACAGAGTTGTGTTTATGGAAAATGTTCAGACCCGTCAATGATAGTTGATTACTTTCCAATTGTTAAATCACTCTTTTTCCATGTTATTAGGGCAGTAGATGAAGCGGAAATGGGAGGCTTTTATTTTGAAATTTGCTATAGGGTGTGTTTTAAACAGTCTCCTAGAGTCTATTCTCTAAAACGGGGTTGAGTTTGGGTCATAATGTTGAGCCATATAGGGCAATAAATATATGTAAAAAATATAGAGGCTTTTATTTTGTAGGGTCCCTGGAGTCTTATTTTGAAAGTCTATCAGTGCTGAGTGGCAAGGGAAGTGTCATGGACAGCAGTCATATAGTATCCATTTCCCAATGTTAAATCAGTCCTTTCACCCTCCATTAGATTAATATGTGCTGTTTAAAACAGCAGAGGTAAAATCTGTTTGAAGCTTGGTAACCTTGACAACGCTTAACGAGCCTCTCACTGACACAGACAACAGCTGCACTCACTATTGGTTTCTTCTTCCCAGGCTTTTTTGTATGGGAAGAACGGCACCGAACAAACGACTACTGATCAAAAACCGTATGAGTTATTCAAAAAACATTTTCACCATGAGCATCAGCAATCCTTCGACTCCAACTATACCAACTTTGGTGTATGTGTGTCATTCAGAAAAATATTTATGACGAGTTGAAAACACATAGTCTGATTCGTTTCTCTCCCATCTTCAGCTCAAAAAGAATAGAGAAAGGCTGAAACTCTCATCGACTTTAGGTTGGTCTGGAGGGTTTTTAAGGAAAAGTATTAATCCTACCGTAATTCTGAAGACATTGTGTGAATCCAGAGGTTTCAGTCTACAAACTGACCAAAAATGGTGACTGTAGCTCCAAATATGTGGCCGTGAGGGCGAGAATAAGATGTTTGATCTGAAAAAAATGGCCGCCTCACACTAAGATTTCAGCAGCTGCACTCTAGCAGGCTGCTGCAGAAGCTAACTGTCAGCTAGCTTCCAGGTGCTTACCCTCCGAACAAACGACTGCTGAGCAAAAACCGTAAAAGATATCTGAAAAATTCTTTCAGTGAAAGCAACATCTATCCTTTGTCTCAGACTGGGGTAACCTTCATGTCTGTAGGTCTTTCACAACCCAAAACGAAGCACAAACAAAATGGTTGGCCCACCTGCTCCTCCCTTTCTTTTAACTGCAGGACCTCACTCTCACTCACCTTTTAGCTGCTAAAGCACCCCTCCGAACAAACGACTGCTGAGTAAAAACCGTAAAAGGTATCTGAAAAATTCTTTTTATCTAAGCGACAGCTATATCTTGTCTTCGATTGGAGTAACTTTCATGGCTGTAGGTCATCTACAAACTGAATGGGAAGAGAAAGAAAAAGAAAAAACGTTTCATCACACCTAAGCTTCTAATTGAGCTAGCTGCAGCAGGTCACTGTCACTCAGCTTTCAGGTGCTTAAAATGTCCTCCGAACAAACGACTGCTGAGCAAAAACCGTATGAGTTATTCAAAAAAATTTTTCACCGTGAGCGTCAGTCATCCTTCGACTCCAACTATGCCAACTTTGGTGTATGTGTGTCATTCAGAAAAATATTTATGACGAGTTTAAAACACATAGTCTGATTCGTTTTTCTCCCCTCTTCTGCTCCAAAACCAATGAAAAACGGCTCTGATTTTCATCGACTTTAGGTCGGTCTGGAGGGTTTTTAAGGAAAAGTATTAATCCTACCGTAATTCCGAAGATATTGTGTGGGTCCAGAGATTTCAGTCTACAAACTGACCAAAAATGGTGACTCTAGCTATAAATATGTGGCCGTGAGGGCGAGTTTAAAATGTTTTTTTGTGTTTAAAAAACGCCTGCCTCACACTCTAGCTTTTCAGTTGCTCCACTCTAGCAGGCTGGATTTTGCTAAAACTTTGTGGTGCTTGAGGTCTGATTATACAAAAACCGTAGCAGTTATCAACATACCGTCTTCAGTTTTAAATAGACGAAGGATTTATCTACAAACTGAGCTTCAAACTGTTTTTCTAGGTGAATGTATGCCGACACAGTGAAGTGCTGTTTTTTATGCTTTTTTTTTCCTCTCCCCATTCATTTCCTATGGGATTTTTTTGCGACGTTTTCACTAATAATTCGCAAACCTTCGGACTAATGAGAAAGTTTTATACAAGCACACATCACCCCATTGGTCCCGACGCGTGTGCCAACTTTGGGCCCGATCCGCCAAACCGTGCGGGACTAGTTACGCGCCGAAGTTTTGGGTATACGGGAGAATTATAATAACTAGAAAATTTCTAAAGAAATTTTGAGGGGGGCCACCTACTGCCCGTCTGGGGAACCGGGCCAATACGGCCCTGGCAAGTGATGTCGGGGCTCCCCAGACCAACTGCTTATGCCTTTGAGGGCTGCTGAGGGAAGGAAAGAGGGCTAGGTCATGGGCAAAGAGAGCTGTGTGCCACCTGTGCTGAAATCTGGGTAATAGACGTGCACAGCGTATGATGCACAAGGGTAATATGGGTTGTCCATATTGAACCGCAGTGGGTAAAGCTCAGTTGGTGGGCTCCGCCCGCCTGCTAGGAGCCCTTGCAGCGATGAAAAAAATCCCCAACGGCGGGCATCGCCCGCCTGCTAAGAGCCATTGCAGTGATGAAATCACCAATGGCGGGTTCCGCCCGCCTGCTAGGAGCCATTGCAGTGATGAAAAAAATCACGATTGGCAGGCTCCGCCCGCCTCCTAACAGCCATTGCAGTGATGAAATTACCAATGGCGGGCTCTGCCCGCCTGCTAAGAGCCATTGCAGTGATGAAATCACCAATGGCGGGCTCCGCCCGCCTTCTAAGAGCCATTGCAGTGATGAAATTACAAATGGCAATGAGCAACATGCCAGAATGTATGAGTGTGTATAAGGAAGAGGCTTTTATTCTGTAGAGTCCCTGGAGTCTTATTTTGAAAGTCTATCATGGAAGTGCATCTAAAGATGGGTCATGCCCAGCAGTTATATAGAATCAATTTCCAAATGTTAAATCACTGGTTTTCCATGTTATTAGGTGAATAGTTGCTGTATTACAGAGTAAATGGGAGACTTTTATTGTGAAATTTGCTCTGGGTGTGTTTTGAAAAGGTCACTAGAGTCTAATAAAAACAACCTGGAAGAGTTTGGGTCATAATGTTGAGCCATTTGCATCAATTAATGCATTAGTATAATCTAGAGGCTTTTATTTTGTAGGGTCGCTGGAGTCTTATTTTGAAAGTCCAACAGAGTTGTGTTTATAGAAAATGTTCAGACCCGTCAATGATAGTTGATTACTTTCCAATTGTTAAATCACTCTTTTTCCATGTTATTAGGGCAGTAGATGAAGCGGAAATGGGAGGCTTTTATTTTGAAATTTGCTATAGGGTGTGTTTTAAACAGTCTCCTAGAGTCTATTCTCTAAAACGGGGTTGAGTTTGGGTCATAATATTGAGCCATATAGGGCAATAAATATATGTAAAAAATATAGAGGCTTTTATTTTGTAGGGTCCCTGGAGTCTTATTTTGAAAGTCTATCAGTGCTGAGTGGCAAGGGAAGTGTCATGGACAGCAGTCATATAGTATCCATTTCCCAATGTTAAATCAGTCCTTTCACCCTCCATTAGATTAATATGTGCTGTTTAAAACAGCAGAGGTAAAATCTGTTTGAAGCTTGGTAACCTTGACAACGCTTAACGAGCCTCTCACTGACACAGACAACAGCTGCACTCACTATTGGTTTCTTCTTCCCAGGCTTTTTTGTATGGGAAGAACGGCACCGAACAAACGACTACTGATCAAAAACCGCATGAGTTATTCAAAAAACATTTTCACCATGAGCATCAGCAATCCTTCGACTCCAACTATGCCAACTTTGGTGTATGTGTGTCATTCAGAAAAATATTTATGACGAGTTGAAAACACATAGTCTGATTCGTTTCTCTCCCATCTTCAGCTCAAAAAGAATAGAGAAAGGCTGAAACTCTCATCGACTTTAGGTTGGTCTGGAGGGTTTTTAAGGAAAAGTATTAATCCTACCGTAATTCCGAAGACATTGTGTGAGTCCAGAGGTTTCAGTCTACAAACTGACCAAAAATGGTGACTGTAGCTCCAAATATGTGGCCGTGAGGGCGAGAATAAGATGTTTGATCTTAAAAAAATGGCCGCCTCACACTAAGATTTCAGCAGCTGCACTCTAGCAGGCTGCTGCAGAAGCTAACTGTCAGCTAGCTTCCAGGTGCTTACCCTCCGAACAAACGACTGCTGAGCAAAAACCGTAAAAGGTATCTGAAAAATTCTTTCAGTGAAAGCAACATCTATCCTTTGTCTCAGACTGGGGTAACCTTCATGTCTGTAGGTCTTTCACAACCCAAAACGAAGCACAAACAAAATGGTTGGCCCACCTGCTCCTCCCTTTGTTTGAACTGCAGGACCTCACTCTCACTCACCTTTTAGCTGCTAAAGCACCCCTCCGAACAAACGACTGCTGAGTAAAAACCGTAAAAGGTATCTGAAAAATTCTTTTTATCTAAGCGACAGCTATATCTTGTCTTCAATTGGAGTAACTTTCATGGCTGTAGATCATCTACAAACTGAATGGGAAGAGAAAGAAAAAGAAAAAACGTTTCATCACACCTAAGCTTCTCATTGAGCTAGCTGCAGCAGGTCACTCTCACTCAGCTTTCAGGTGCTTAAAATGTCCTCCGAACAAACGACTGCTGAGCAAAAACCGTATGAGTTATTCAAAAAATTTTTTCACCGTGAGCGTCAGTCATCCTTCGACTCCAACTATGCCAACTTTGGTGTATGTGTGTCATTCAGAAAAATATTTATGACGAGTTTAAAACACATAGTCTGATTCGTTTTTCTCCCCTCTTCTGCTCCAAAACCAATGAAAAACGGCTCTGATTTTCATCGACTTTAGGTCGGTCTGGAGGGTTTTTAAGGAAAAGTATTAATCCTACCGTAATTCCGAAGATATTGTGTGGGTCCAGAGATTTCAGTCTACAAACTGACCAAAAATGGTGACTCTAGCTATACATATGTGGCCGTGAGGGCGAGTTTAAAATGTTTTTTTGTGTTTAAAAAACGCCTGCCTCACACTCTAGCTTTTCAGTTGCTCCACTCTAGCAGGCTGGATTTTGCTAAAACTTTGTGGCGCTTGAGGTCTGATTATACAAAAACCGTAGCAGTTATCAACATACCATCTTCAGTTTTAAATAGACGAAGGATTTATCTACAAACTGAGCTTCAAACTGTTTTTGTAGGTGAATGTATGCCGACACAGTGAAGTGCTGTTTTTTATGCTTTTTTTTACCTCTTCCCATTCATTTCCTATGGGATTTTTTTGCGACGTTTTCGCTAATAATTCGCAAACCTTCGGACTAATGAGAAAGTTTTATACAAGCACACATTACCCCATTGGTCCCAACGCGTGTGCCAACTTTGGGCCCGATCCGCCAAACCGTGCGGGACTAGTTACGTGCCGAAGTTTTGGGTATACGGGAGAATTATAATAATAATAATAATACGCGGAATAAATATGTGCAATAGTAGTAGGTGGGCCATGCCTTCGGCATGTGGCCCCCCAATAATAATAATACGCGGAATAAATATGTGCAATAGTAGTAGGTGGGCCATGCCTTCGGCATGTGGCCCCCCAATAATACGCGGAATAAATATGTGCAATAGTAGTAGGTGGGCCATGCCTTCGGCATGTGGCCCCCCAACTAGAAAATTTCTAAAGAAATTTTGAGGGGGGCCACCTACTGCCCGTCTGGGGAACCGGGCCAATACGGCCCTGGCAAGTGACGTCGGGGCTCCCCAGACCAACTGCTTACGCCTTTGAGGGCTGCTGAGGGAAGGAAAGAGGGCAAGTTCATGGGCAAAGAGAGCTGTGTGCCACTTGTGCTGAAATCTGGGAAATAGACGTGCACAGCGTATGATGCACAAGGGTAATATGGGTTGTCCATATGGAAACACAGTGGGTAAAGCCCAGTTGGCGGGCTTCGCCCGCCTGCTAGGAGCCATCTCAGTGAAGAAAAAAATCACCAATGGCGGGCTCTGCCCGCCTTCTAAGAGCCATTGCAGTGATGAAATCACCAATGGCGGGCTCCGCCCGCCTGCTAAGAGCCATTGCAGTGATGTAATCACCTTTGGCGGGCTCCGCCCGCCTGTTACCATTGGCGGGCTCCGCCCGCCTTCTAAGAGCCATTGCAGTGATGAAATCACCAATGGCAATGAGCAATATGCCAGAATGTATGAGTGTGTATAAGGAAGAGGCTTTTATTCTGTAGAGTCCCTGTAGTCTTATTTTGAAAGTCCATCATGGATGTGCATCAAAAGATGGGTCATGCCCAGCAGTGATATAGAATCCATTTCCAAATGTTAAATCACTGGTTTTCCATGTTATTAGTTGAATAGTTGCTGTATTACAGAGTAAATGGGAGACTTTTATTGTGAAATTTGCTCTGGGGTGTGTTTTGAAAAGGTCACTAGAGTCTAATAAAAACAACCTGGAAGAGTTTGGGTCATAATGTTGAGCCATTTGCATCAATTAATGCATTAGTATAATCTAGAGGCTTTTATTTTGTAGGGTCCCTGGAGTCTTATTTTGAAAGTCCAACAGAGTTGTGTTTATAGAAAATGTTCAGACCCATCAATGATAGTTGATTACTTTCCAATCGTTAAATCACTCTTTTTCCATGTTATTAGGGCAGTAGATGAAGCGGAAATGGGAGGCTTTTATTTTGAAATTTGCCATAGGGTGTGTTTTAAACAGTCTCCTAGAGTCTATTCTCTAAAATGGGGTTGAGTTTGGGTCATAATGTTGAGCCATATAGGGCAATAAATATATATAAAAAATATAGAGGCTTTTATTTTGAAGGGTCCCTGGAGTCTTATTTTGAAAGTCTATCAGTGCTGAGTGGCAAGGGAAGTGTCATGGACAGCAGTCATATAGTATTCATTTCCCAATGTTAAATCAGTGCTTTCACCCTCCATTAGATTAATATGTGCTGTTTAAAACAGCAGAGGTAAAATCTGTTTGAAGCTTGGTTACCCTGACAACGCTTAATGAGCCTCTCACTGACACAGACAACAGCTGCACTCACTATTGGTTTCTTCTTCTCAGGCTTTTTTGTATTGGAAAAACTGCTCCGAACAAACGACTGCTGAGCAAAAATATGAGTATGAGTTATTAAAAAAAAAATTTCACCATGAGCATCAGCAATCCTTCGACTCCAACTATACCAACTTTGGTGTATGTGTGTCATTCAGAACAATATTTATGACGACTTGAAAACACATAGTCTCATTCGTTTTTCTCCCATCTTCAGCTCAAAAAGAATGGAGAAACGCTGAAACTCATCGACTTTAGGTTGGTCTGGAGGGTTTTTAAGGAAAAGTATTAATCCTACCGTAATTCCGAAGACATTGTGTGAGTCCAGAGGTTTCAGTCTACAAACTGACCAAAAATGGTGACTGTAGGTCCAAATATGTGGCCGTGAGGGCGAGAATAAGATGTTTGATCTTAAAAAAATGGCCGCCTCACACTAAGATTTCAGCAGCTGCACTCTAGCAGGCTGCTGCAGAAGCTAACTGTCAGCTAGCTTCCAGGTGCTTACCCTCCGAACAAACGACTGCTGAGCAAAAACCGTAAAAGGTATCTGAAAAATTCTTTCAGTGAAAGCAACATCTATCCTTTGTCTCAGACTGGGGTAACCTTCATGTCTGTAGGTCTTTCACAACCCAAAACGAAGCAAAAACAAAATGGTTGGCCCACCTGCTCCTCCCTTTCTTTTAACTGCAGGACCTCACTCTCACTCACCTTTCAGCTGCTAAAGCACCCCTCCGAACAAACGACTGCTGAGTAAAAACCATAAAAGGTATCTGAAAAATTATTTTTATCTAAGCGACAGCTATATCTTGTCTTCAATTGGAGTAACTTTCATGGCTGTAGGTCATCTAAAACCTGAATGGGAAGAGAAAGAAAAAGAAAAAACGTTTTGTCACACCTGATCTTCTAATTGAGCTAGCTGCAGCAGGACACTCTCCCCCAGCTTTCAGCTGCTTAAAATGTCCTCCGAACAAACGACTGCTGAGCAAAAACCGTATGAGTTATTCAAAATATTTTTTCACCGTGAGCGTCAGCCATCCTTCGACTCCAACTATGCCAACTTTGGTGTATGTGTGTCATTCAGAAAAATATTTATGACGAGCTGAAAACACATAGTCTGATTCGTTTTTCTCCCCTCTTCTGCTCCAAAACCAATGAAAAACGGCTCTGATTTTCATCGACTTTAGGTCGGTCTGGAGGGTTTTTAAGGAAAAGTATTAATCCTACCGTAATTCCGAAGATATTGTGTGGGTCCAGAGATTTCAGTCTACAAACTGACCAAAAATGGTGACTCTAGCTATAAATATGTGGCCGTGAGGGCGAGTTTAAAATGTTTTTTTGTGTTTAAAAAACGCCTGCCTCACACTCTAGCTTTTCAGTTGCTCCACTCTAGCAGGCTGGATTTTGCTAAAACTTTGTGGCGCTTGAGGTCTGATTATACAAAAACCGTAGCAGTTATCAACATACCGTCTTCAGTTTTAAATAGACGAAGGATTTATCTACAAACTGAGCTTCAAACTGTTTTTCTAGGTGAATGTATGCCGACACAGTGAAGTGCTGTTTTTTATGCTTTTTTTTCCTCTCCCCATTCATTTCCTATGGGATTTTTTTGCGACATTTTCGCTAATAATTCGCAAACCTTCGGACTAATGAGAAAGTTTTATACAAGCACACATCACCCCATTGGTCCCAACGCGTGTGCCAACTTTGGGCCCGATCCGCCAAACCGTGCGGGACTAGTTACGTGCCGAAGTTTTGGGTATACGGGAGAATTATAATAACTAGAAAATTTCTAAAGAAATTTTGAGGGGGGCCACCTACTGCCCGTCTGGGGAACCGGGCCAATACGGCCCTGGCAAGTGACGTCGGGGCTCCCCAGACCAACTGCTTACGCCTTTGAGGGCTGCTGAGGGAAGGAAAGAGGGCAAGTTCATGGGCAAAGAGAGCTGTGTGCCACTTGTGCTGAAATCTGGGAAATAGACGTGCACAGCGTATGATGCACAAGGGTAATATGGGTTGTCCATATTGAAACACAGTGGGTAAAGCCCAGTTGGCGGGCTTCGCCCGCCTGCTAGGAGCCATCTCAGTGAAGAAAAAAATCACCAATGGCGGGCTCTGCCCGCCTTCTAAGAGCCATTGCAGTGATGAAATCACCAATGGCGGGCTCCGCCCGCCTGCTAAGAGCCATTGCAGTGATGTAATCACCTTTGGCGGGCTCCGCCCGCCTGTTACCATTGGCGGGCTCCGCCCGCCTTCTAAGAGCCATTGCAGTGATGAAATCACCAATGGCAATGAGCAATATGCCAGAATGTATGAGTGTGTATAAGGAAGAGGCTTTTATTCTGTAGAGTCCTTGTAGTCTTATTTTGAAAGTCTATCATGAATGTGCATCAAAAGATGGGTCACGCCCAGCAGTGATATAGAATCCATTTCCAAATGTTAAATCACTGGTTTTCCATGTTATTAGGTGAATAGTTGCTGTATTACAGAGTAAATGGGAGACTTTTATTGTGAAATTTGCTCTGGGGTGTGTTTTGAAAAGGTCACTAGAGTCTAATAAAAACAACCTGGAAGAGTTTGGGTCATAATGTTGAGCCATTTGCATCAATTAATGCATTAGTATAATCTAGAGGCTTTTATTTTGTAGGGTCGCTGGAGTCTTATTTTGAAAGTCCAACAGAGTTGTGTTTATGGAAAATGTTCAGACCCGTCAATGATAGTTGATTACTTTCCAATTGTTAAATCACTCTTTTTCCATGTTATTAGGGCAGTAGATGAAGCGGAAATGGGAGGCTTTTATTTTGAAATTTGCTATAGGGTGTGTTTTAAACAGTCTCCTAGAGTCTATTCTCTAAAACGGGGTTGAGTTTGGGTCATAATGTTGAGCCATATAGGGCAATAAATATATGTAAAAAATATAGAGGCTTTTATTTTGTAGGGTCCCTGGAGTCTTATTTTGAAAGTCTATCAGTGCTGAGTGGCAAGGGAAGTGTCATGGACAGCAGTCATATAGTATCCATTTCCCAATGTTAAATCAGTCCTTTCACCCTCCATTAGATTAATATGTGCTGTTTAAAACAGCAGAGGTAAAATCTGTTTGAAGCTTGGTAACCTTGACAACGCTTAACGAGCCTCTCACTGACACAGACAACAGCTGCACTCACTATTGGTTTCTTCTTCCCAGGCTTTTTTGTATGGGAAGAACGGCACCGAACAAACGACTACTGATCAAAAACCGTATGAGTTATTCAAAAAACATTTTCACCATGAGCATCAGCAATCCTTCGACTCCAACTATACCAACTTTGGTGTATGTGTGTCATTCAGAAAAATATTTATGACGAGTTGAAAACACATAGTCTGATTCGTTTCTCTCCCATCTTCAGCTCAAAAAGAATAGAGAAAGGCTGAAACTCTCATCGACTTTAGGTTGGTCTGGAGGGTTTTTAAGGAAAAGTATTAATCCTACCGTAATTCTGAAGACATTGTGTGAGTCCAGAGGTTTCAGTCTACAAACTGACCAAAAATGGTGACTGTAGCTCCAAATATGTGGCCGTGAGGGCGAGAATAAGATGTTTGATCTGAAAAAAATGGCCGCCTCACACTAAGATTTCAGCAGCTGCACTCTAGCAGGCTGCTGCAGAAGCTAACTGTCAGCTAGCTTCCAGGTGCTTACCCTCCGAACAAACGACTGCTGAGCAAAAACCGTAAAAGATATCTGAAAAATTCTTTCAGTGAAAGCAACATCTATCCTTTGTCTCAGACTGGGGTAACCTTCATGTCTGTAGGTCTTTCACAACCCAAAACGAAGCACAAACAAAATGGTTGGCCCACCTGCTCCTCCCTTTCTTTTAACTGCAGGACCTCACTCTCACTCACCTTTTAGCTGCTAAAGCACCCCTCCGAACAAACGACTGCTGAGTAAAAACCGTAAAAGGTATCTGAAAAATTCTTTTTATCTAAGCGACAGCTATATCTTGTCTTCGATTGGAGTAACTTTCATGGCTGTAGGTCATCTACAAACTGAATGGGAAGAGAAAGAAAAAGAAAAAACGTTTCATCACACCTAAGCTTCTAATTGAGCTAGCTGCAGCAGGTCACTGTCACTCAGCTTTCAGGTGCTTAAAATGTCCTCCGAACAAACGACTGCTGAGCAAAAACCGTATGAGTTATTCAAAAAAATTTTTCACCGTGAGCGTCAGTCATCCTTCGACTCCAACTATGCCAACTTTGGTGTATGTGTGTCATTCAGAAAAATATTTATGACGAGTTTAAAACACATAGTCTGATTCGTTTTTCTCCCCTCTTCTGCTCCAAAACCAATGAAAAACGGCTCTGATTTTCATCGACTTTAGGTCGGTCTGGAGGGTTTTTAAGGAAAAGTATTAATCCTACCGTAATTCCGAAGATATTGTGTGGGTCCAGAGATTTCAGTCTACAAACTGACCAAAAATGGTGACTCTAGCTATAAATATGTGGCCGTGAGGGCGAGTTTAAAATGTTTTTTTGTGTTTAAAAAACGCCTGCCTCACACTCTAGCTTTTCAGTTGCTCCACTCTAGCAGGCTGGATTTTGCTAAAACTTTGTGGTGCTTGAGGTCTGATTATACAAAAACCGTAGCAGTTATCAACATACCGTCTTCAGTTTTAAATAGACGAAGGATTTATCTACAAACTGAGCTTCAAACTGTTTTTCTAGGTGAATGTATGCCGACACAGTGAAGTGCTGTTTTTTATGCTTTTTTTTTCCTCTCCCCATTCATTTCCTATGGGATTTTTTTGCGACGTTTTCACTAATAATTCGCAAACCTTCGGACTAATGAGAAAGTTTTATACAAGCACACATCACCCCATTGGTCCCGACGCGTGTGCCAACTTTGGGCCCGATCCGCCAAACCGTGCGGGACTAGTTACGCGCCGAAGTTTTGGGTATACGGGAGAATTATAATAACTAGAAAATTTCTAAAGAAATTTTGAGGGGGGCCACCTACTGCCCGTCTGGGGAACCGGGCCAATACGGCCCTGGCAAGTGACGTCGGGGCTCCCCAGACCAACTGCTTACGCCTTTGAGGGCTGCTGAGGGAAGGAAAGAGGGCAAGTTCATGGGCAAAGAGAGCTGTGTGCCACTTGTGCTGAAATCTGGGAAATAGACGTGCACAGCGTATGATGCACAAGGGTAATATGGGTTGTCCATATTGAAACACAGTGGGTAAAGCCCAGTTGGCGGGCTTTGCCCGCCTGCTAGGAGCCATCTCAGTGAAGAAAAAAATCACCAATGGCGGGCTCTGCCCGCCTTCTAAGAGCCATTGCAGTGATGAAATCACCAATGGCGGGCTCCGCCCGCCTGCTAAGAGCCATTGCAGTGATGTAATCACCTTTGGCGGGCTCCGCCTGCCTGTTACCATTGGCGGGCTCCGCCCGCCTTCTAAGAGCCATTGCAGTGATGAAATCACCAATGGCAATGAGCAATATGCCAGAATGTATGAGTGTGTATAAGGAAGAGGCTTTTATTCTGTAGAGTCCTTGTAGTCTTATTTTGAAAGTCTATCATGAATGTGCATCAAAAGATGGGTCACGCCCAGCAGTGATATAGAATCCATTTCCAAATGTTAAATCACTGGTTTTCCATGTTATTAGGTGAATAGTTGCTGTATTACAGAGTAAATGGGAGACTTTTATTGTGAAATTTGCTCTGGGGTGTGTTTTGAAAAGGTCACTAGAGTCTAATAAAAACAACCTGGAAGAGTTTGGGTCATAATGTTGAGCCATTTGCATCAATTAATGCATTAGTATAATCTAGAGGCTTTTATTTTGTAGGGTCCCTGGAGTCTTATTTTGAAAGTCCAACAGAGTTGTGTTTATAGAAAATGTTCAGACCCGTCAATGATAGTTGATTACTTTCCAATCGTTAAATCACTCTTTTTCCATGTTATTAGGGCAGTAGATGAAGCGGAAATGGGAGGCTTTTATTTTGAAATTTGCTATAGGGTGTGTTTTAAACAGTCTCCTAGAGTCTATTCTCTAAAACGGGGTTGAGTTTGGGTCATAATGTTGAGCCATATAGGGCAATAAATATATGTAAAAAATATAGAGGCTTTTATTTTGTAGGGTCCCTGGAGTCTTATTTTGAAAGTCTATCAGTGCTGAGTGGCAAGGGAAGTGTCATGGACAGCAGTCATATAGTATCCATTTCCCAATGTTAAATCAGTCCTTTCACCCTCCATTAGATTAATATGTGCTGTTTAAAACAGCAGAGGTAAAATCTGTTTGAAGCTTGGTAACCTTGACAACGCTTGACGAGCCTCTCACTGACACAGACAACAGCTGCACTCACTATTGGTTTCTTCTTCCCAGGCTTTTTTGTATGGGAAGAACGGCAACGAAAACAAACGACTACTGATCAAAAACCGTATGAGTTATTCAAAAAACATTTTCACCATGAGCATCAGCAATCCTTCGACTCCAAGTATACCAACTTTGGTGTATGTGTGTCATTCAGAACAATATTTATGACGACTTGAAAACACATAGTCTGATTCGTTTCTCTCCCATCTTCAGCTCAAAAAGAATGGAGAAAGGCTGAAACTCATCGACTTTAGGTTGGTCTGGAGGGTTTTTAAGGAAAAGTATTAATCCTACCGTAATTCCGAAGACATTGTGTGAGTCCAGAGGTTTCAGTCTACAAACTGACCAAAAATGGTGACTGTAGCTCCAAATATGTGGCCGTGAGGGCGAGAATAAGATGTTTGATCTTAAAAAAATGGCCGCCTCACACTAAGATTTCAGCAGCTGCACTCTAGCAGGCTGCTGCAGAAGCTAACTGTCAGCTAGCTTCCAGGTGCTTACCCTCCGAACAAACGACTGCTGAGCAAAAACCGTAAAAGATATCTGAAAAATTCTTTCAGTGAAAGCAACATCTATCCTTTGTCTCAGACTGGGGTAACCTTCATGTCTGTAGGTCTTTCACAACCCAAAACGAAGCACAAACAAAATGGTTGGCCCACCTGCTCCTCCCTTTCTTTTAACTGCAGGACCTCACTCTCACTCACCTCTTAGCTGCTAAAGCACCCCTCCGAACAAACGACTGCTGAGTAAAAACCGTAAAAGGTGTCTGAAAAATTCTTTTTATCTAAGCGACAGCTATATCTTGTCTTCAATTGGAGTAACTTTCATGGCTGTAGGTCATCTACAAACTGAATGGGAAGAGAAAGAAAAAGAAAAAACGTTTCATCACACCTAAGCTTCTAATTGAGCTAGCTGCAGCAGGTCACTGTCACTCAGCTTTCAGGTGCTTAAAATGTCCTCCGAACAAACGACTGCTGAGCAAAAACCGTATGAGTTATTCAAAAAATTTTTTCACCGTGAGCGTCAGTCATCCTTCGACTCCAACTATGCCAACTTTGGTGTATGTGTGTCATTCAGAAAAATATTTATGACGAGTTTAAAACACATAGTCGGATTCGTTTTTCTCCCCTCTTCTGCTCCAAAACCAATGAAAAACGGCTCTGATTTTCATCGACTTTAGGTCGGTCTGGAGGGTTTTTAAGGAAAAGTATTAATCCTACCGTAATTCCGAAGATATTGTGTGGGTCCAGAGATTTCAGTCTACAAACTGACCAAAAATGGTGACTCTAGCTATAAATATGTGGCCGTGAGGGCGAGTTTAAAATGTTATTTTGTGTTTAAAAAACGCCTGCCTCACACTCTAGCTTTTCAGTTGCTCCACTCTAGCAGGCTGGATTTTGCTAAAACTTTGTGGCGCTTGAGGTCTGATTATACAAAAACCGTAGCAGTTATCAACATACCGTCTTCAGTTTTAAATAGAGGAAGGATTTATCTACAAACTGAGCTTCAAACTGTTTTTCTAGGTGAATGTATGCCGACACAGTGAAGTGCTGTTTTTTATGCTTTTTTTTACCTCTTCCCATTCATTTCCTATGGGATTTTTTTGCGACGTTTTCGCTAATAATTTGCAAACCTTCGGACTAATGAGAAAGTTTTATACAAGCACACATCACCCCATTGGTCCCAACGCGTGTGCCAACTTTGGGCCCGATCCGCCAAACCGTGCGGGACTAGTTACGTGCCGAAGTTTTGGGTATACGGGAGAATTATAATAATAACTAGAAAATTTCTAAAGAAATTTTGAGGGGGGCCACCTACTGCCCGTCTGGGGAACCGGGCCAATACGGCCCTGGCAAGTGATGTCGGGGCTCCCCAGACCAACTGCTTATGCCTTTGAGGGCTGCTGAGGGAAGGAAAGAGGGCTAGGTCATGGGCAAAGAGAGCTGTGTGCCACCTGTGCTGAAATCTGGGTAATAGACGTGCACAGCGTATGATGCACAAGGGTAATATGGGTTGTCCATATTGAACCGCAGTGGGTAAAGCTCAGTTGGTGGGCTCCGCCCGCCTGCTAGGAGCCCTTGCAGCGATGAAAAAAATCCCCAATGGCGGGCATTGCCCGCCTGCTAAGAGCCATTGCAGTGATGAAATCACCAATGGCGGGCTCCGCCCGCCTGCTAGGAGCCATTGCAGTGATGAAAAAAATCACCATTGGCGGGCTCCGCCCGCCTCCTAACAGCCATTGCAGTGATGAAATCACCAATGGCGGGCTCCGCCCGCCTTCTAAGAGCCATTGCAGTGATGAAATTACAAATGGCTATAAGCAATATGCCAGAATGTATGAGTGTGTATAAGGAAGAGGCTTTTATTTTGTAGAGTCCCTGTAGTCTTATTTTGAAAGTCTATCATGGAAGTGCATCTATAGATGGGTCATGCCCAGCAGTGATATAGAATCCATTTCCAAATGTTAAATCACTGGTTTTCCATGTTATTAGGTGAATAGTTCCTGTATTACAGAGTAAATGGGGGACTTTTATTGTGAAATTTGCTCTGGGGTGTGTTTTGAAAAGGTCACTAGAGTCTAATAAAAACAACCTGGAAGAGTTTGGGTCATAATGTTGAGCCATTTGCATCAATTAATGCATTAGTATAATCTAGAGGCTTTTATTTTGTAGGGTCCCTGGAGTCTTATTTTGAAAGTCCAACAGAGTTGTGTTTAGAGAAAATGTTCAGACCCATCAATGATAGTTGATGACTTTCCAATCGTTAAATCACTCTTTTTCCATTTTATTAGGGCAGTAGATGAAGCGGAAATGGGAGGCTTTTATTTTGAAATTTGCCATAGGGTGTGTTTTAAACAGTCTCCTAGAGTCTATTCTCTAAAATGGGGTTGAGTTTGGGTCATAATGTTGAGCCATATAGGGCAATAAATATATGTAAAAAATATAGAGGCTTTTATTTTGAAGGGTCCCTGGAGTCTTATTTTGAAAGTCTATCAGTGCTGAGTGGCAAGGGAAGTGTCATGGACGGCAGTCATATAGTATCCATTTCCCAATGTTAAATCAGTCCTTTCACCCTCCATTAGATTAATATGTGCTGTTTAAAACAGCAGAGGTAAAATCTGTTTGAAGCTTGGTAACCTTGACAACGCTTAACGAGCCTCTCACTGACACAGACAACAGCTGCACTCACTATTGGTTTCTTCTTCCCAGGCTTTTTTGTATGGGAAGAACGGCACCGAACAAACGACTACTGATCAAAAACCGTATGAGTTATTCAAAAAACATTTTCACCATGAGCATCAGCAATCCTTCGACTCCAACTATACCAACTTTGGTGTATGTGTGTCATTCAGAAAAATATTTATGACGAGTTGAAAACACATAGTCTGATTCGTTTTTCTCCCATCTTCAGCTCAAAAAGAATGGAGAAAGGCTGAAACTCTCATCCACTTTAGGTTGGTCTGGAGGGTTTTTAAGGCAAAGTATTAATCCTACCGTAATTCCGAAGACATTGTGTGAGTCCAGAGGTTTCAGTCTACAAACTGACCAAAAATGGTGACTGTAGCTCCAAATATGTGGCCGTGAGGGCGAGAATAAGATGTTTGATCTTAAAAAATGGCCGCCTCACACTAAGATTTCAGCAGCTGCACTCTAGCAGGCTGCTGCAGAAGCTAACTGTCAGCTAGCTTCCAGGTGCTTACCCTCCGAACAAACGACTGCTGAGCAAAAACCGTAAAAGATATCTGAAAAATTCTTTCAGTGAAAGCAACATCTATCCTTTGTCTCAGACTGGGGTAACCTTCATGTCTGTAGGTCTTTCACAACCCAAAACGAAGCACAAACAAAATGGTTGGCCCACCTGCTCCTCCCTTTGTTTGAACTGCAGGACCTCACTCTCACTCACCTTTTAGCTGCTAAAGCACCCCTCCGAACAAACGACTGCTGAGTAAAAACCGTAAAAGGTATCTGAAAAATTCTTTTTATCTAAGCGACAGCTATATCTTGTCTTCAATTGGAGTAACTTTCATGGCTGTAGGTCATCTACAAACTGAATGGGAAGAGAAAGAAAAAGAAAAAACGTTTCATCACACCTAAGCTTCTAATTGAGCTAGCTGCAGCAGGTCACTGTCACTCAGCTTTCAGGTGCTTAAAATGTCCTCCGAACAAACGACTGCTGAGCAAAAACCGTATGAGTTATTCAAAAAATTTTTTCACCGTGAGCGTCAGTCATCCTTCGACTCCAACTATGCCAACTTTGGTGTATGTGTGTCATTCAGAAAAATATTTATGACGAGTTTAAAACACATAGTCGGATTCGTTTTTCTCCCCTCTTCTGCTCCAAAACCAATGAAAAACGGCTCTGATTTTCATCGACTTTAGGTCGGTCTGGAGGGTTTTTAAGGAAAAGTATTAATCCTACCGTAATTCCGAAGATATTGTGTGGGTCCAGAGATTTCAGTCTACAAACTGACCAAAAATGGTGACTCTAGCTATAAATATGTGGCCGTGAGGGCGAGTTTAAAATGTTTTTTTGTGTTTAAAAAACGCCTGCCTCACACTCTAGCTTTTCAGTTGCTCCACTCTAGCAGGCTGGATTTTGCTAAAACTTTGTGGCGCTTGAGGTCTGATTATACAAAAACCGTAGCAGTTATCAACATACCGTCTTCAGTTTTAAATAGACGAAGGATTTATCTACAAACTGAGCTTCAAACTGTTTTTCTAGGTGAATGTATGCCGACACAGTGAAGTGCTGTTTTTTATGCTTTTTTTTTCCTCTCCCCATTCATTTCCTATGGGATTTTTTTGCGACGTTTTCGCTAATAATTCGCAAACCTTCGGACTAATGAGAAAGTTTTATACAAGCACACATCACCCCATTGGTCCCGACGCGTGTGCCAACTTTGGGCCCGATCCGCCAAACCGTGCGGGACTAGTTACGCGCCGAAGTTTTGGGTATACGGGAGAATTATAATAATAATAATAATACGCGGAATAAATATGTGCAATAGTAGTAGGTGGGCCATGCCTTCGGCATGTGGCCCCCCAATAATAATACGCGGAATAAATATGTGCAATAGTAGTAGGTGGGCCATGCCTTCGGCATGTGGCCCCCCAATAACTAGAAAATTTCTAAAGAAATTTTGAGGGGGGCCACCTACTGCCCGTCCGGGGAACCGGGCCAATACCGTCCTGGCAAGTGACGTCGGGGCTCCCCAGACCAACTGCTTACGCCTTTGAGGGCTGCTGAGGGAAGGAAAGAGGGCAAGTTCATGGGCAAAGAGAGCTGTGTGCCACTTGTGCTGAAATCTGGGAAATAGACGTGCACAGCGTATGATGCACAAGGGTAATATGGGTTGTCCATATTGAAACACAGTGGGTAAAGCCCAGTTGGCGGGCTTCGCCCGCCTGCTAGGAGCCATCTCAGTGAAGAAAAAAATCACCAATGGCGGGCTCTGCCCGCCTTCTAAGAGCCATTGCAGTGATGAAATCACCAATGGCGGGCTCCGCCCGCCTGCTAAGAGCCATTGCAGTGATGTAATCACCTTTGGCGGGCTCCGCCCGCCTGTTACCATTGGCGGGCTCCGCCCGCCTTCTAAGAGCCATTGCAGTGATGAAATCACCAATGGCAATGAGCAATATGCCAGAATGTATGAGTGTGTATAAGGAAGAGGCTTTTATTCTGTAGAGTCCTTGTAGTCTTATTTTGAAAGTCTATCATGAATGTGCATCAAAAGATGGGTCACGCCCAGCAGTGATATAGAATCCATTTCCAAATGTTAAATCACTGGTTTTCCATGTTATTAGGTGAATAGTTGCTGTATTACAGAGTAAATGGGAGACTTTTATTGTGAAATTTGCTCTGGGGTGTGTTTTGAAAAGGTCACTAGAGTCTAATAAAAACAACCTGGAAGAGTTTGGGTCATAATGTTGAGCCATTTGCATCAATTAATGCATTACTATAATCTAGAGGCTTTTATTTTGTAGGGTCCCTGGAGTCTTATTTTGAAAGTCCAACAGAGTTGTGTTTATAGAAAATGTTCAGACCCGTCAATGATAGTTGATTACTTTCCAATCGTTAAATCACTCTTTTTCCATGTTATTAGGGCAGTAGATGAAGCGGAAATGGGAGGCTTTTATTTTGAAATTTGCTATAGGGTGTGTTTTAAACAGTCTCCTAGAGTCTATTCTCTAAAACGGGGTTGAGTTTGGGTCATAATGTTGAGCCATATAGGGCAATAAATATATGTAAAAAATATAGAGGCTTTTATTTTGTAGGGTCCCTGGAGTCTTATTTTGAAAGTCTATCAGTGCTGAGTGGCAAGGGAAGTGTCATGTACAGCAGTCATATAGTATCCATTTCCCAATGTTAAATCAGTCCTTTCACCCTCCATTAGATTAATATGTGCTGTTTAAAACAGCAGAGGTAAAATCTGTTTGAAGCTTGGTAACCTTGACAACGCTTAACGAGCCTCTCACTGACACAGACAACAGCTGCACTCACTATTGGTTTCTTCTTCCCAGGCTTTTTTGTATGGGAAGAACGGCACCGAACAAACGACTACTGATCAAAAACCGTATGAGTTATTCAAAAAACATTTTCACCATGAGCATCAGCAATCCTTCGACTCCAACTATACCAACTTTGGTGTATGTGTGTCATTCAGAAAAATATTTATGACGAGTTGAAAACACATAGTCTGATTCGTTTCTCTCCCATCTTCAGCTCAAAAAGAATAGAGAAAGGCTGAAACTCTCATCGACTTTAGGTTGGTCTGGAGGGTTTTTAAGGAAAAGTATTAATCCTACCGTAATTCCGAAGACATTGTGTGAGTCAAGAGGTTTCAGTCTACAAACTGACCAAAAATGGTGACTGTAGCTCCAAATATGTGGCCGTGAGGGCGAGAATAAGATGTTTGATCTTAAAAAAATGGCCGCCTCACACTAAGATTTCAGCAGCTGCACTCTAGCAGGCTGCTGCAGAAGCTAACTGTCAGCTAGCTTCCAGGTGCTTACCCTCCGAACAAACGACTGCTGAGCAAAAACCGTAAAAGATATCTGAAAAATTCTTTCAGTGAAAGCAACATCTATCCTTTGTCTCAGACTGGGGTAACCTTCATGTCTGTAGGTCTTTCACAACCCAAAACGAAGCACAAACAAAATGGTTGGCCCACCTGCTCCTCCCTTTGTTTGAACTGCAGGACCTCACTCTCACTCACCTTTTAGCTGCTAAAGCACCCCTCCGAACAAACGACTGCTGAGTAAAAACCGTAAAAGGTATCTGAAAAATTCTTTTTATCTAAGCGACAGCTATATCTTGTCTTCAATTGGAGTAACTTTCATGGCTGTAGGTCATCTACAAACTGAATGGGAAGAGAAAGAAAAAGAAAAAACGTTTCATCACACCTAAGCTTCTAATTGAGCTAGCTGCAGCAGGTCACTGTCACTCAGCTTTCAGGTGCTTAAAATGTCCTCCGAACAAACGACTGCTGAGCAAAAACCGTATGAGTTATTCAAAAAATTTTTTCACCGTGAGCGTCAGTCATCCTTCGACTCCAACTATGCCAACTTTGGTGTATGTGTGTCATTCAGAAAAATATTTATGACGAGTTTAAAACACATAGTCTGAGTCGTTTTTCTCCCCTCTTCTGCTCCAAAACCAATGAAAAACGGCTCTGATTTTCATCGACTTTAGGTCGGTCTGGAGGGTTTTTAAGGAAAAGTATTAATCCTACCGTAATTCCGAAGATATTGTGTGGGTCCAGAGATTTCAGTCTACAAACTGACCAAAAATGGTGACTCTAGCTATAAATATGTGGCCGTGAGGGCGAGTTTAAAAAGTTTTTTTGTGTTTAAAAAACGCCTGCCTCACACTCTAGCTTTTCAGTTGCTCCACTCTAGCAGGCTGGATTTTGCTAAAACTTTGTGGCGCTTGAGGTCTGATTATACAAAAACCGTAGCAGTTATCAACATACCGTCTTCAGTTTTAAATAGACGAAGGATTTATCTACAAACTGAGCTTCAAACTGTTTTTCTAGGTGAATGTATGGCGACACAGTGAAGTGCTGTTTTTTATGCTTTTTTTTTCCTCTCCCCATTCATTTCCTATGGGATTTTTTTGCGACGTTTTCGCTAATAATTCGCAAACCTTCGGACTAATGAGAAAGTTTTATACAAGCACACATCACCCCATTGGTCCCGACGCGTGTGCCAACTTTGGGCCCGATCCGCCAAACCGTGCGGGACTAGTTACGCGCCGAAGTTTTGGGTATACGGGAGAATTATAATAACTAGAAAATTTCTAAAGAAATTTTGAGGGGGGCCACCTACTGCCCGTCTTGGGAACCGGGCCAATACGGCCCTGGCAAGTGACGTCGGGGCTCCCCAGACCAACTGCTTACGCCTTTGAGGGCTGCTGAGGGAAGGAAAGAGGGCAAGTTCATGGGCAAAGAGAGCTGTGTGCCACTTGTGCTGACATCTGGGAAATAGACGTGCACAGCGTATGATGCACAAGGGTAATATGGGTTGTCCATATTGAAACACAGTGGGTAAAGCCCAGTTGGCGGGCTTCGCCCGCCTGCTAGGAGCCATCTCAGTGAAGAAAAAAATCACCAATGGCGGGCTCTGCCCGCCTTCTAAGAGCCATTGCAGTGATGAAATCACCAATGGCGGGCTCCGCCCGCCTTCTAAGAGCCATTGCAGTGATGAAATTACAAATGGCAATGAGCAATATGCCAGAATGTATGAGTGTGTATAAGGAAGAGGCTTTTATTCTGTAGAGTCCCTGGAGTCTTATTTTGAAAGTCTATCATGGAAGTGCATCTAAAGATGGGTCATGCCCAGCAGTTATATAGAATCAATTTCCAAATGTTAAATCACTGGTTTTCCATGTTATTAGGTGAATAGTTGCTGTATTACAGAGTAAATGGGAGACTTTTATTGTGAAATTTGCTCTGGGTGTGTTTTGAAAAGGTCACTAGAGTCTAATAAAAACAACCTGGAAGAGTTTGGGTCATAATGTTGAGCCATTTGCATCAATTAATGCATTAGTATAATCTAGAGGCTTTTATTTTGTAGGGTCGCTGGAGTCTTATTTTGAAAGTCCAACAGAGTTGTGTTTATAGAAAATGTTCAGACCCGTCAATGATAGTTGATTACTTTCCAATCGTTAAATCACTCTTTTTCCATGTTATTAGGGCAGTAGATGAAGCGGAAATGGGAGGCTTTTATTTTGAAATTTGCTATAGGGTGTGTTTTAAACAGTCTCCTAGAGTCTATTCTCTAAAACGGGGTTGAGTTTGGGTCATAATATTGAGCCATATAGGGCAATAAATATATGTAAAAAATATAGAGGCTTTTATTTTGTAGGGTCCCTGGAGTCTTATTTTGAAAGTCTATCAGTGCTGAGTGGCAAGGGAAGTGTCATGGACAGCAGTCATATAGTATCCATTTCCCAATGTTAAATCAGTCCTTTCACCCTCCATTAGATTAATATGTGCTGTTTAAAACAGCAGAGGTAAAATCTGTTTGAAGCTTGGTAACCTTGACAACGCTTAACGAGCCTCTCACTGACACAGACAACAGCTGCACTCACTATTGGTTTCTTCTTCCCAGGCTTTTTTGTATGGGAAGAACGGCAACGAAAACAAACGACTACTGATCAAAAACCGTATGAGTTATTCAAAAAACATTTTCACCATGAGCATCAGCAATCCTTCGACTCCAAGTATACCAACTTTGGTGTATGTGTGTCATTCAGAACAATATTTATGACGACTTGAAAACACATAGTCTGATTCGTTTCTCTCCCATCTTCAGCTCAAAAAGAATGGAGAAAGGCTGAAACTCATCGACTTTAGGTTGGTCTGGAGGGTTTTTAAGGAAAAGTATTAATCCTACCGTAATTCCGAAGACATTGTGTGAGTCCAGAGGTTTCAGTCTACAAACTGACCAAAAATGGTGACTGTAGCTCCAAATATGTGGCCGTGAGGGCGAGAATAAGATGTTTGATCTTAAAAAAATGGCCGCCTCACACTAAGATTTCAGCAGCTGCACTCTAGCAGGCTGCTGCAGAAGCTAACTGTCAGCTAGCTTCCAGGTGCTTACCCTCCGAACAAACGACTGCTGAGCAAAAACCGTAAAAGATATCTGAAAAATTCTTTCAGTGAAAGCAACATCTATCCTTTGTCTCAGACTGGGGTAACCTTCATGTCTGTAGGTCTTTCACAACCCAAAACGAAGCACAAACAAAATGGTTGGCCCACCTGCTCCTCCCTTTGTTTGAACTGCAGGACCTCACTCTCACTCACCTTTTAGCTGCTAAAGCACCCCTCCGAACAAACGACTGCTGAGTAAAAACCATAAAAGTTGTCTGAAAAATTCTTTTTATCTAAGCGACAGCTATATCTTGTCTTCAATTGGAGTAACTTTCATGGCTGTAGGTCATCTACAAACTGAATGGGAAGAGAAAGAAAAAGAAAAAACGTTTCATCACACCTAAGCTTCTAATTGAGCTAGCTGCAGCAGGTCACTGTCACTCAGCTTTCAGGTGCTTAAAATGTCCTCCGAACAAACGACTGCTGAGCAAAAACCGTATGAGTTATTCAAAAAATTTTTTCACCGTGAGCGTCAGACATCCTTCGACTCCAACTATGCCAACTTTGGTGTATGTGTGTCATTCAGAAAAATATTTATGACGAGTTTAAAACACATAGTCGGATTCGTTTTTCTCCCCTCTTCTGCTCCAAAACCAATGAAAAACGGCTCTGATTTTCATCGACTTTAGGTCGGTCTGGAGGGTTTTTAAGGAAAAGTATTAATCCTACCGTAATTCCGAAGATATTGTGTGGGTCCAGAGATTTCAGTCTACAAACTGACCAAAAATGGTGACTCTAGCTATAAATATGTGGCCGTGAGGGCGAGTTTAAAATGTTTTTTTGTGTTTAAAAAACGCCTGCCTCACACTCTAGCTTTTCAGTTGCTCCACTCTAGCAGGCTGGATTTTGCTAAAACTTTGTGGCGCTTGAGGTCTGATTATACAAAAACCGTAGCAGTTATCAACATACCGTCTTCAGTTTTAAATAGACGAAGGATTTATCTACAAACTGAGCTTCAAACTGTTTTTCTAGGTGAATGTATGCCGACACAGTGAAGTGCTGTTTTTTATGCTTTTTTTTTCCTCTCCCCATTCATTTCCTATGGGATTTTTTTGCGACGTTTTCGCTAATAATTCGCAAACCTTCGGACTAATGAGAAAGTTTTATACAAGCACACATCACCCCATTGGTCCCGACGCGTGTGCCAACTTTGGGCCCGATCCGCCAAACCGTGCGGGACTAGTTACGCGCCGAAGTTTTGGGTATACGGGAGAATTATAATAATAACTAGAAAATTTCTAAAGAAATTTTGAGGGGGGCCACCTACTGCCCGTCTGGGGAACCGGGCCAATACGGCCCTGGCAAGTGACGTCGGGGCTCCCCAGACCAACTGCTTACGCCTTTGAGGGCTGCTGAGGGAAGGAAAGAGGGCAAGTTCATGGGCAAAGAGAGCTGTGTGCCACTTGTGCTGAAATCTGGGAAATAGACGTGCACAGCGTATGATGCACAAGGGTAATATGGGTTGTCCATATTGAAACACAGTGGGTAAAGCCCAGTTGGCGGGCTTCGCCCGCCTGCTAGGAGCCATCTCAGTGAAGAAAAAAATCACCAATGGCGGGCTCTGCCCGCCTTCTAAGAGCCATTGCAGTGATGAAATCACCAATGGCGGGCTCCGCCCGCCTGCTAAGAGCCATTGCAGTGATGTAATCACCTTTGGCGGGCTCCGCCCGCCTGTTACCATTGGCGGGCTCCGCCCGCCTTCTAAGAGCCATTGCAGTGATGAAATCACCAATGGCAATGAGCAATATGCCAGAATGTATGAGTGTGTATAAGGAAGAGGCTTTTATTCTGTAGAGTCCTTGTAGTCTTATTTTGAAAGTCTATCATGAATGTGCATCAAAAGATGGGTCACGCCCAGCAGTGATATAGAATCCATTTCCAAATGTTAAATCACTGGTTTTCCATGTTATTAGGTGAATAGTTGCTGTATTACAGAGTAAATGGGAGACTTTTATTGTGAAATTTGCTCTGGGTGTGTTTTGAAAAGGTCACTAGAGTCTAATAAAAACAACCTGGAAGAGTTTGGGTCATAATGTTGAGCCATTTGCATCAATTAATGCATTAGTATAATCTAGAGGCTTTTATTTTGTAGGGTCCCTGGAGTCTTATTTTGAAAGTCCAACAGAGTTGTGTTTATAGAAAATGTTCAGACCCGTCAATGATAGTTGATTACTTTCCAATCGTTAAATCACTCTTTTTCCATGTTATTAGGGCAGTAGATGAAGCGGAAATGGGAGGCTTTTATTTTGAAATTTGCTACAGGGTGTGTTTTAAACAGTCTCCTAGAGTCTATTCTCTAAAACGGGGTTGAGTTTGGGTCATAATGTTGAGCCATATAGGGCAATAAATATATGTAAAAAATATAGAGGCTTTTATTTTGTAGGGTCCCTGGAGTCTTATTTTGAAAGTCTATCAGTGCTGAGTGGCAAGGGAAGTGTCATGGACAGCAGTCATATAGTATCCATTTCCCAATGTTAAATCAGTCCTTTCACCCTCCATTAGATTAATATGTGCTGTTTAAAACAGCAGAGGTAAAATCTGTTTGAAGCTTGGTAACCTTGACAACGCTTAACGAGCCTCTCACTGACACAGACAACAGCTGCACTCACTATTGGTTTCTTCTTCCCAGGCTTTTTTGTATGGGAAGAACGGCACCGAACAAACGACTACTGATCAAAAACCGTATGAGTTATTCAAAAAACATTTTCACCATGAGCATCAGCAATCCTTCAACTCCAACTATACCAACTTTGGTGTATGTGTGTCATTCAGAAAAATATTTATGACGAGTTGAAAACACATAGTCTGATTCGTTTCTCTCCCATCTTCAGCTCAAAAAGAATAGAGAAAGGCTGAAACTCTCATCGACTTTAGGTTGGTCTGGACGGTTTTTAAGGAAAAGTATTAATCCTACCGTAATTCCGAAGACATTGTGTGAGTCCAGAGGTTTCAGTCTACAAACTGACCAAAAATGGTGACTGTAGCTCCAAATATGTGGCCGTGAGGGCGAGAATAAGATGTTTGATCTTAAAAGAATGGCCGCCTCACACTAAGATTTCAGCAGCTGCACTCTAGCAGGCTGCTGCAGAAGCTAACTGTCAGCTAGCTTCCAGGTGCTTACCCTCCGAACAAACGACTGCTGAGCAAAAACCGTAAAAGATATCTGAAAAATTCTTTCAGTGAAAGCAACATCTATCCTTTGTCTCAGACTGGGGTAACCTTCATGTCTGTAGGTCTTTCACAACCCAAAACGAAGCACAAACAAAATGGTTGGCCCACCTGCTCCTCCCTTTGTTTGAACTGCAGGACCTCACTCTCACTCACCTTTTAGCTGCTAAAGCACCCCTCCGAACAAACGACTGCTGAGTAAAAACCGTAAAAGGTATCTGAAAAATTATTTTTATCTAAGCGACAGCTATATCTTGTCTTCAATTGGAGTAACTTTCATGGCTGTAGGTCATCTACAACCTGAATGGGAAGAGAAAGAAAAAGAAAAAACGTTTTGTCACACCTGATCTTCTAATTGAGCTAGCTGCAGCAGGACACTCTCCCCCAGCTTTCAGCTGCTTAAAATGTCCTCCGAACAAACGACTGCTGAGCAAAAACCGTATGAGTTATTCAAAATATTTTTTCACCGTGAGCGTCAGCCATCCTTCGACTCCAACTATGCCAACTTTGGTGTATGTGTGTCATTCAGAAAAATATTTATGACGAGTTTAAAACACATAGTCTGATTCGTTTTTCTCCCCTCTTCTGCTCCAAAACCAATGAAAAACGGCTCTGATTTTCATCGACTTTAGGTCAGTCTGGAGGGTTTTTAAGGAAAAGTATTAATCCTACCGTAATTCCGAAGATATTGTGTGGGTCCAGAGATTTCAGTCTACAAACTGACCAAAAATGGTGACTCTAGCTATAAATATGTGGCCGTGAGGGCGAGTTTAAAATGTTTTTTTGTGTTTAAAAAACGCCTGCCTCACACTCTAGCTTTTCAGTTGCTCCACTCTAGCAGGCTGGATTTTGCTAAAACTTTGTGGCGCTTGAGGTCTGATTATACAAAAACCGTAGCAGTTATCAACATACCGTCTTCAGTTTTAAATAGACGAAGGATTTATCTACAAACTGAGCTTCAAACTGTTTTTCTAGGTGAATGTATGCCGACACAGTGAAGTGCTGTTTTTTATGCTTTTTTTTTCCTCTCCCCATTCATTTCCTATGGGATTTTTTTGCGACGTTTTCGCTAATAATTCGCAAACCTTCGGACTAATGAGAAAGTTTTATACAAGCACACATCACCCCATTGGTCCCGACGCGTGTGCCAACTTTGGGCCCGATCCGCCAAACCGTGCGGGACTAGTTACGTGCCGAAGTTTTGGGTATACGGGAGAATTATAATAATAATAATAATACGCGGAATAAATATGTGCAATAGTAGTAGGTGGGCCATGCCTTCGGCATGTGGCCCCCCAATAATAATACGCGGAATAAATATGTGCAATAGTAGTAGGTGGGCCATGCCTTCGGCATGTGGCCCCCCAATAATACGCGGAATAAATATGTGCAATAGTAGTAGGTGGGCCATGCCTTCGGCATGTGGCCCCCCAATAATAATACGCGGAATAAATATGTGCAATAGTAGTAGGTGGGCCATGCCTTCGGCATGTGGCCCCCCAACTAGAAAATTTCTAAAGAAATTTTGAGGGGGGCCACCTACTGCCCGTCTGGGGAACCGGGCCAATACGGCCCTGGCAAGTGACGTCGGGGCTCCCCAGACCAACTGCTTACGCCTTTGAGGGCTGCTGAGGGAAGGAAAGAGGGCAAGTTCATGGGTAAAGAGAGCTGTGTGCCACTTGTGCTGAAATCTGGGAAATAGACGTGCACAGCGTATGATGCACAAGGGTAATATGGGTTGTCCATATTGAAACACAGTGGGTAAAGCCCAGTTGGCGGGCTTCGCCCGCCTGCGAGGAGCCATCTCAGTGAAGAAAAAAATCACCAATGGCGGGCTCTGCCCGCCTTCTAAGAGCCATTGCAGTGATGAAATCACCAATGGCGGGCTCCGCCCGCCTGCTAAGAGCCATTGCAGTGATGTAATCACCTTTGGCGGGCTCCGCCCGCCTTCTAAGAGCCATTGCAGTGATGAAATCACCAATGGCAATGAGCAATATGCCAGAATGTATGAGTGTGTATAAGGAAGAGGCTTTTATTCTGTAGAGTCCTTGTAGTCTTATTTTGAAAGTCTATCATGAATGTGCATCAAAAGATGGGTCACGCCCAGCAGTGATATAGAATCCATTTCCAAATGTTAAATCACTGGTTTTCCATGTTATTAGGTGAATAGTTGCTGTATTACAGAGTAAATGGGAGACTTTTATTGTGAAATTTGCTCTGGGGTGTGTTTTGAAAAGGTCACTAGAGTCTAATAAAAACAACCTGGAAGAGTTTGGGTCATAATGTTGAGCCATTTGCATCAATTAATGCATTACTATAATCTAGAGGCTTTTATTTTGTAGGGTCCCTGGAGTCTTATTTTGAAAGTCCAACAGAGTTGTGTTTATAGAAAATGTTCAGACCCGTCAATGATAGTTGATTACTTTCCAATCGTTAAATCACTCTTTTTCCATGTTATTAGGGCAGTAGATGAAGCGGAAATGGGAGGCTTTTATTTTGAAATTTGCTATAGGGTGTGTTTTAAACAGTCTCCTAGAGTCTATTCTCTAAAACGGGGTTGAGTTTGGGTCATAATGTTGAGCCATATAGGGCAATAAATATATGTAAAAAATATAGAGGCTTTTATTTTGTAGGGTCCCTGGAGTCTTATTTTGAAAGTCTATCAGTGCTGAGTGGCAAGGGAAGTGTCATGGACAGCAGTCATATAGTATCCATTTCCCAATGTTAAATCAGTCCTTTCACCCTCCATTAGATTAATATGTGCTGTTTAAAACAGCAGAGGTAAAATCTGTTTGAAGCTTGGTAACCTTGACAACGCTTAACGAGCCTCTCACTGACACAGACAACAGCTGCACTCACTATTGGTTTCTTCTTCCCAGGCTTTTTTGTATGGGAAGAACGGCACCGAACAAACGACTACTGATCAAA
The DNA here is from genome assembly GCA_030533445.1 of Cyprinodon diabolis. Taxonomy (NCBI): domain Eukaryota; kingdom Metazoa; phylum Chordata; class Actinopteri; order Cyprinodontiformes; family Cyprinodontidae; genus Cyprinodon; species Cyprinodon diabolis. The sequence goes on along the minus strand of CM060075.1, from coordinate 41,556,162 downwards.
AACCGTATGAGTTATTCAAAAAACATTTTCACCATGAGCATCAGCAATCCTTCGACTCCAACTATACCAACTTTGGTGTATGTGTGTCATTCAGAAAAATATTTATGACGAGTGAAAACACATAGTCTGATTCGTTTCTCTCCCATCTTCAGCTCAAAAAGAATAGAGAAAGGCTGAAACTCTCATCGACTTTAGGTTGGTCTGGAGGGTTTTTAAGGAAAAGTATTAATCCTACCGTAATTCCGAAGACATTGTGTGAGTCCAGAGGTTTCAGTCTACAAACTGACCAAAAATGGTGACTGTAGCTCCAAATATGTGGCCGTGAGGGCGAGAATAAGATGTTTGATCTGAAAAAAATGGCCGCCTCACACTAAGATTTCAGCAGCTGCACTCTAGCAGGCTGCTGCAGAAGCTAACTGTCAGCTAGCTTCCAGGTGCTTACCCTCCGAACAAACGACTGCTGAGCAAAAACCGTAAAAGATATCTGAAAAATTCTTTCAGTGAAAGCAACATCTATCCTTTGTCTCAGACTGGGGTAACCTTCATGTCTGTAGGTCTTTCACAACCCAAAACGAAGCACAAACAAAATGGTTGGCCCACCTGCTCCTCCCTTTCTTTTAACTGCAGGACCTCACTCTCACTCACCTTTTAGCTGCTAAAGCACCCCTCCGAACAAACGACTGCTGAGTAAAAACCGTAAAAGGTATCTGAAAAATTCTTTTTATCTAAGCGACAGCTATATCTTGTCTTCAATTGGAGTAACTTTCATGGCTGTAGATCATCTACAAACTGAATGGGAAGAGAAAGAAAAAGAAAAAACGTTTCATCACACCTAAGCTTCTAATTGAGCTAGCTGCAGCAGGTCACTGTCACTCAGCTTTCAGGTGCTTAAAATGTCCTCCGAACAAACGACTGCTGAGCAAAAACCGTATGAGTTATTCAAAAAATTTTTTCACCGTGAGCGTCAGTCATCCTTCGACTCCAACTATGCCAACTTTGGTGTATGTGTGTCATTCAGAAAAATATTTATGACGAGTTTAAAACACATAGTCTGATTCGTTTTTCTCCCCTCTTCTGCTCCAAAACCAATGAAAAACGGCTCTGATTTTCATCGACTTTAGGTCGGTCTGGAGGGTTTTTAAGGAAAAGTATTAATCCTACCGTAATTCCGAAGATATTGTGTGGGTCCAGAGATTTCAGTCTACAAACTGACCAAAAATGGTGACTCTAGCTATAAATATGTGGCCGTGAGGGCGAGTTTAAAATGTTTTTTTGTGTTTAAAAAACGCCTGCCTCACACTCTAGCTTTTCAGTTGCTCCACTCTAGCAGGCTGGATTTTGCTAAAACTTTGTGGCGCTTGAGGTCTGATTATACAAAAACCGTAGCAGTTATCAACATACCGTCTTCAGTTTTAAATAGACGAAGGATTTATCTACAAACTGAGCTTCAAACTGTTTTTCTAGGTGAATGTATGCCGACACAGTGAAGTGCTGTTTTTTATGCTTTTTTTTTCCTCTCCCCATTCATTTCCTATGGGATTTTTTTGCGACGTTTTCGCTAATAATTCGCAAACCTTCGGACTAATGAGAAAGTTTTATACAAGCACACATCACCCCATTGGTCCCGACGCGTGTGCCAACTTTGGGCCCGATCCGCCAAACCGTGCGGGACTAGTTACGCGCCGAAGTTTTGGGTATACGGGAGAATTATAATAATAATAATAATACGCGGAATAAATATGTGCAATAGTAGTAGGTGGGCCATGCCTTCGGCATGTGGCCCCCCAATAATACGCGGAATAAATATGTGCAATAGTAGTAGGTGGGCCATGCCTTCGGCATGTGGCCCCCCAATAATAACTAGAAAATTTCTAAAGAAATTTTGAGGGGGGCCACCTACTGCCCGTATGGGGAACCGGGCCAATACGGCCCTGGCCAGTGACGTCGGGGCTCCCCAGACCAACTGCTTACGCCTTAGAGGGCTGCTGAGGGAAGGAAAGAGGGCTAGGTCATGGGCAAAGAGAGCTGTGTGCCACTTGTGCTGAAATCTGGGAAATAGACGTGCACAGCGTATGATGCACAAGGGTAATATGGGTTGTCCATATTGAACCGCAGTGGGTAAAGCCCAGTTGGCGGGCTTCGCCCGCCTGCTAGGAGCCATCTCAGTGAAGAAAAAAATCACCAATGGCGGGCTCTGCCCGCCTTCTAATAGCCATTGCAGTGATGAAATCACCAATGGCGGGCTCTGCCCGCCTGCTAAGAGCCATTGCAGTGATGTAATCACCTTTGGCGGGCTCCGCCCGCCTGTTACCATTGGCGGGCTCCGCCCGCCTTCTAAGAGCCATTGCAGTGATGAAATCACCAATGGCAATGAGCAATATGCCAGAATGTATGAGTGTGTATAAGGAAGAGGCTTTTATTCTGTAGAGTCCTTGTAGTCTTATTTTGAAAGTCTATCATGAATGTGCATCAAAAGATGGGTCACGCCCAGCAGTGATATAGAATCCATTTCCAAATGTTAAATCACTGGTTTTCCATGTTATTAGGTGAATACTTGCTGTATTACAGAGTAAATGGGAGACTTTTATTGTGAAATTTGCTCTGGGTGTGTTTTGAAAAGGTCACTAGAGTCTAATAAAAACAACCTGGAAGAGTTTGGGTCATAATGTTGAGCCATTTGCATCAATTAATGCATTAGTATAATCTAGAGGCTTTTATTTTGTAGGGTCGCTGGAGTCTTATTTTGAAAGTCCAACAGAGTTGTGTTTATAGAAAATGTTCAGACCCGTCAATGATAGTTGATTACTTTCCAATCGTTAAATCACTCTTTTTCCATGTTATTAGGGCAGTAGATGAAGCGGAAATGGGAGGCTTTTATTTTGAAATTTGCTATAGGGTGTGTTTTAAACAGTCTCCTAGAGTCTATTCTCTAAAACGGGGTTGAGTTTGGGTCATAATATTGAGCCATATAGGGCAATAAATATATGTAAAAAATATAGAGGCTTTTATTTTGTAGGGTCCCTGGAGTCTTATTTTGAAAGTCTATCAGTGCTGAGTGGCAAGGGAAGTGTCATGGACAGCAGTCATATAGTATCCATTTCCCAATGTTAAATCAGTCCTTTCACCCTCCATTAGATTAATATGTGCTGTTTAAAACAGCAGAGGTAAAATCTGTTTGAAGCTTGGTAACCTTGACAACGCTTAACGAGCCTCTCACTGACACAGACAACAGCTGCACTCACTATTGGTTTCTTCTTCCCAGGCTTTTTTGTATGGGAAGAACGGCAACGAAAACAAACGACTACTGATCAAAAACCGTATGAGTTATTCAAAAAACATTTTCACCATGAGCATCAGCAATCCTTCGACTCCAAGTATACCAACTTTGGTGTATGTGTGTCATTCAGAACAATATTTATGACGACTTGAAAACACATAGTCTGATTCGTTTCTCTCCCATCTTCAGCTCAAAAAGAATGGAGAAAGGCTGAAACTCATCGACTTTAGGTTGGTCTGGAGGGTTTTTAAGGAAAAGTATTAATCCTACCATAATTCCGAAGACATTGTGTGAGTCCAGAGGTTTCAGTCTACAAACTGACCAAAAATGGTGACTGTAGCTCCAAATATGTGGCCGTGAGGGCGAGAATAAGATGTTTGATCTTAAAAAAATGGCCGCCTCACACTAAGATTTCAGCAGCTGCACTCTAGCAGGCTGCTGCAGAAGCTAACTGTCAGCTAGCTTCCAGGTGCTTACCCTCCGAACAAACGACTGCTGAGCAAAAACCGTAAAAGATATCTGAAAAATTCTTTCAGTGAAAGCAACATCTATCCTTTGTCTCAGACTGGGGTAACCTTCATGTCTGTAGGTCTTTCACAACCCAAAACGAAGCACAAACAAAATGGTTGGCCCACCTGCTCCTCCCTTTGTTTGAACTGCAGGACCTCACTCTCACTCACCTTTTAGCTGCTAAAGCACCCCTCCGAACAAACGACTGCTGAGTAAAAACCGTAAAAGGTGTCTGAAAAATTCTTTTTATCTAAGCGACAGCTATATCTTGTCTTCAATTGGAGTAACTTTCATGGCTGTAGGTCATCTACAAACTGAATGGGAAGAGAAAGAAAAAGAAAAAACGTTTCATCACACCTAAGCTTCTAATTGAGCTAGCTGCAGCAGGTCACTGTCACTCAGCTTTCAGGTGCTTAAAATGTCCTCCGAACAAACGACTGCTGAGCAAAAACCGTATGAGTTATTCAAAAAATTTTTTCACCGTGAGCGTCAGTCATCCTTCGACTCCAACTATGCCAACTTTGGTGTATGTGTGTCATTCAGAAAAATATTTATGACGAGTTTAAAACACATAGTCGGATTCGTTTTTCTCCCCTCTTCTGCTCCAAAACCAATGAAAAACGGCTCTGATTTTCATCGACTTTAGGTCGGTCTGGAGGGTTTTTAAGGAAAAGTATTAATCCTACCGTAATTCCGAAGATATCGTGTGGGTCCAGAGATTTCAGTCTACAAACTGACCAAAAATGGTGACTCTAGCTATAAATATGTGGCCGTGAGGGCGAGTTTAAAATGTTTTTTTGTGTTTAAAAAACGCCTGCCTCACACTCTAGCTTTTCAGTTGCTCCACTCTAGCAGGCTGGATTTTGCTAAAACTTTGTGGCGCTTGAGGTCTGATTATACAAAAACCGTAGCAATTATCAACATACCGTCTTCAGTTTTAAATAGACGAAGGATTTATCTACAAACTGAGCTTCAAACTGTTTTTCTAGGTGAATGTATGCCGACACAGTGAAGTGCTGTTTTTTACGCTTTTTTTTTCCTCTCCCCATTCATTTCCTATGGGATTTTTTTGCGACGTTTTCGCTAATAATTCGCAAACCTTCGGACTAATGAGAAAGTTTTATACAAGCACACATCACCCCATTGGTCCCGACGCGTGTGCCAACTTTGGGCCCGATCCGCCAAACCGTGCGGGACTAGTTACGCGCCGAAGTTTTGGGTATACGGGAGAATTATAATAACTAGAAAATTTCTAAAGAAATTTTGAGGGGGGCCACCTACTGCCCGTCTGGGGAACCGGGCCAATACGGCCCTGGCAAGTGACGTCGGGGCTCCCCAGACCAACTGCTTACGCCTTTGAGGGCTGCTGAGGGAAGGAAAGAGGGCAAGTTCATGGGCAAAGAGAGCTGTGTGCCACTTGTGCTGAAATCTGGGAAATAGACGTGCACAGAGTATGATGCACAAGGGTAATATGGGTTGTCCATATTGAAACACAGTGGGTAAAGCCCAGTTGGCGGGCTTCGCCCGCCTGCTAGGAGCCATCTCAGTGAAGAAAAAAATCACCAATGGCGGGCTCTGCCCGCCTTCTAAGAGCCATTGCAGTGATGAAATCACCAATGGCGGGCTCCGCCCGCCTGCTAAGAGCCATTGCAGTGATGTAATCACCTTTGGCGGGCTCCGCCCGCCTGTTACCATTGGCGGGCTCCGCCCGCCTTCTAAGAGCCATTGCAGTGATGAAATCACCAATGGCAATGAGCAATATGCCAGAATGTATGAGTGTGTATAAGGAAGAGGCTTTTATTCTGTAGAGTCCTTGTAGTCTTATTTTGAAAGTCTATCATGAATGTGCATCAAAAGATGGGTCACGCCCAGCAGTGATATAGAATCCATTTCCAAATGTTAAATCACTGGTTTTCCATGTTATTAGGTGAATAGTTGCTGTATTACAGAGTAAATGGGAGACTTTTATTGTGAAATTTGCTCTGGGGTGTGTTTTGAAAAGGTCACTAGAGTCTAATAAAAACAACCTGGAAGAGTTTGGGTCATAATGTTGAGCCATTTGCATCAATTAATGCATTACTATAATCTAGAGGCTTTTATTTTGTAGGGTCCCTGGAGTCTTATTTTGAAAGTCCAACAGAGTTGTGTTTATAGAAAATGTTCAGACCCGTCAATGATAGTTGATTACTTTCCAATCGTTAAATCACTCTTTTTCCATGTTATTAGGGCAGTAGATGAAGCGGAAATGGGAGGCTTTTATTTTGAAATTTGCTATAGGGTGTGTTTTAAACAGTCTCCTAGAGTCTATTCTCTAAAACGGGGTTGAGTTTGGGTCATAATGTTGAGCCATATAGAGCAATAAATATATGTAAAAAATATAGAGGCTTTTATTTTGTAGGGTCCCTGGAGTCTTATTTTGAAAGTCTATCAGTGCTGAGTGGCAAGGGAAGTGTCATGTACAGCAGTCATATAGTATCCATTTCCCAATGTTAAATCAGTCCTTTCACCCTCCATTAGATTAATATGTGCTGTTTAAAACAGCAGAGGTAAAATCTGTTTGAAGCTTGGTAACCTTGACAACGCTTAACGAGCCTCTCACTGACACAGACAACAGCTGCACTCACTATTGGTTTCTTCTTCCCAGGCTTTTTTGTATGGGAAGAACGGCACCGAACAAACGACTACTGATCAAAAACCGTATGAGTTATTCAAAAAACATTTTCACCATGAGCATCAGCAATCCTTCGACTCCAACTATACCAACTTTGGTGTATGTGTGTCATTCAGAAAAATATTTATGACGAGTTGAAAACACATAGTCTGATTCGTTTTTCTCCCATCTTCAGCTCAAAAAGAATGGAGAAAGGCTGAAACTCTCATCCACTTTAGGTTGGTCTGGAGGGTTTTTAAGGCAAAGTATTAATCCTACCGTAATTCCGAAGACATTGTGTGAGTCCAGAGGTTTCAGTCTACAAACTGACCAAAAATGGTGACTGTAGCTCCAAATATGTGGCCGTGAGGGCGAGAATAAGATGTTTGATCTTAAAAAATGGCCGCCTCACACTAAGATTTCAGCAGCTGCACTCTAGCAGGCTGCTGCAGAAGCTAACTGTCAGCTAGCTTCCAGGTGCTTACCCTCCGAACAAACGACTGCTGAGCAAAAACCGTAAAAGATATCTGAAAAATTCTTTCAGTGAAAGCAACATCTATCCTTTGTCTCAGACTGGGGTAACCTTCATGTCTGTAGGTCTTTCACAACCCAAAACGAAGCACAAACAAAATGGTTGGCCCACCTGCTCCTCCCTTTGTTTGAACTGCAGGACCTCACTCTCACTCACCTTTTAGCTGCTAAAGCACCCCTCCGAACAAACGACTGCTGAGTAAAAACCGTAAAAGGTATCTGAAAAATTCTTTTTATCTAAGCGACAGCTATATCTTGTCTTCAATTGGAGTAACTTTCATGGCTGTAGGTCATCTACAAACTGAATGGGAAGAGAAAGAAAAAGAAAAAACGTTTCATCACACCTAAGCTTCTAATTGAGCTAGCTGCAGCAGGTCACTGTCACTCAGCTTTCAGGTGCTTAAAATGTCCTCCGAACAAACGACTGCTGAGCAAAAACCGTATGAGTTATTCAAAAAATTTTTTCACCGTGAGCGTCAGTCATCCTTCGACTCCAACTATGCCAACTTTGGTGTATGTGTGTCATTCAGAAAAATATTTATGACGAGTTTAAAACACATAGTCGGATTCGTTTTTCTCCCCTCTTCTGCTCCAAAACCAATGAAAAACGGCTCTGATTTTCATCGACTTTAGGTCGGTCTGGAGGGTTTTTAAGGAAAAGTATTAATCCTACCGTAATTCCGAAGATATTGTGTGGGTCCAGAGATTTCAGTCTACAAACTGACCAAAAATGGTGACTCTAGCTATAAATATGTGGCCGTGAGGGCGAGTTTAAAATGTTTTTTTGTGTTTAAAAAACGCCTGCCTCACACTCTAGCTTTTCAGTTGCTCCACTCTAGCAGGCTGGATTTTGCTAAAACTTTGTGGCGCTTGAGGTCTGATTATACAAAAACCGTAGCAGTTATCAACATACCGTCTTCAGTTTTAAATAGACGAAGGATTTATCTACAAACTGAGCTTCAAACTGTTTTTCTAGGTGAATGTATGCCGACACAGTGAAGTGCTGTTTTTTATGCTTTTTTTTTCCTCTCCCCATTCATTTCCTATGGGATTTTTTTGCGACGTTTTCGCTAATAATTCGCAAACCTTCGGACTAATGAGAAAGTTTTATACAAGCACACATCACCCCATTGGTCCCGACGCGTGTGCCAACTTTGGGCCCGATCCGCCAAACCGTGCGGGACTAGTTACGCGCCGAAGTTTTGGGTATACGGGAGAATTATAATAATAACTAGAAAATTTCTAAAGAAATTTTGAGGGGGGCCACCTACTGCCCGTATGGGGAACCGGGCCAATACGGCCCTGGCCAGTGACGTCGGGGCTCCCCAGACCAACTGCTTACGCCTTAGAGGGCTGCTGAGGGAAGGAAAGAGGGCTAGGTCATGGGCAAAGAGAGCTGTGTGCCACTTGTGCTGAAATCTGGGAAATAGACGTGCACAGCGTATGATGCACAAGGGTAATATGGGTTGTCCATATTGAACCGCAGTGGGTAAAGCCCAGTTGGCGGGCTTCGCCCGCCTGCTAGGAGCCATCTCAGTGAAGAAAAAAATCACCAATGGCGGGCTCTGCCCGCCTTCTAATAGCCATTGCAGTGATGAAATCACCAATGGCGGGCTCTGCCCGCCTGCTAAGAGCCATTGCAGTGATGTAATCACCTTTGGCGGGCTCCGCCCGCCTGTTACCATTGGCGGGCTCCGCCCGCCTTCTAAGAGCCATTGCAGTGATGAAATCACCAATGGCAATGAGCAATATGCCAGAATGTATGAGTGTGTATAAGGAAGAGGCTTTTATTCTGTAGAGTCCTTGTAGTCTTATTTTGAAAGTCTATCATGAATGTGCATCAAAAGATGGGTCACGCCCAGCAGTGATATAGAATCCATTTCCAAATGTTAAATCACTGGTTTTCCATGTTATTAGGTGAATACTTGCTGTATTACAGAGTAAATGGGAGACTTTTATTGTGAAATTTGCTCTGGGTGTGTTTTGAAAAGGTCACTAGAGTCTAATAAAAACAACCTGGAAGAGTTTGGGTCATAATGTTGAGCCATTTGCATCAATTAATGCATTAGTATAATCTAGAGGCTTTTATTTTGTAGGGTCGCTGGAGTCTTATTTTGAAAGTCCAACAGAGTTGTGTTTATAGAAAATGTTCAGACCCGTCAATGATAGTTGATTACTTTCCAATCGTTAAATCACTGTTTTTCCATGTTATTAGGGCAGTAGATGAAGCGGAAATGGGAGGCTTTTATTTTGAAATTTGCTATAGGGTGTGTTTTAAACAGTCTCCTAGAGTCTATTCTCTAAAACGGGGTTGAGTTTGGGTCATAATATTGAGCCATATAGGGCAATAAATATATGTAAAAAATATAGAGGCTTTTATTTTGTAGGGTCCCTGGAGTCTTATTTTGAAAGTCTATCAGTGCTGAGTGGCAAGGGAAGTGTCATGGACAGCAGTCATATAGTATCCATTTCCCAATGTTAAATCAGTCCTTTCACCCTCCATTAGATTAATATGTGCTGTTTAAAACAGCAGAGGTAAAATCTGTTTGAAGCTTGGTAACCTTGACAACGCTTAACGAGCCTCTCACTGACACAGACAACAGCTGCACTCACTATTGGTTTCTTCTTCCCAGGCTTTTTTGTATGGGAAGAACGGCAACGAAAACAAACGACTACTGATCAAAAACCGTATGAGTTATTCAAAAAACATTTTCACCATGAGCATCAGCAATCCTTCGACTCCAAGTATACCAACTTTGGTGTATGTGTGTCATTCAGAACAATATTTATGACGACTTGAAAACACATAGTCTGATTCGTTTCTCTCCCATCTTCAGCTCAAAAAGAATGGAGAAAGGCCGAAACTCATCGACTTTAGGTTGGTCTGGAGGGTTTTTAAGGAAAAGTATTAATCCTACCGTAATTCCGAAGACATTGTGTGAGTCCAGAGGTTTCAGTCTACAAACTGACCAAAAATGGTGACTGTAGCTCCAAATATGTGGCCGTGAGGGCGAGAATAAGATGTTTGATCTTAAAAAAATGGCCGCCTCACACTAAGATTTCAGCAGCTGCACTCTAGCAGGCTGCTGCAGAAGCTAACTGTCAGCTAGCTTCCAGGTGCTTACCCTCCGAACAAACGACTGCTGAGCAAAAACCGTAAAAGATATCTGAAAAATTCTTTCAGTGAAAGCAACATCTATCCTTTGTCTCAGACTGGGGTAACCTTCATGTCTGTAGGTCTTTCACAACCCAAAACGAAGCACAAACAAAATGGTTGGCCCACCTGCTCCTCCCTTTGTTTGAACTGCAGGACCTCACTCTCACTCACCTTTTAGCTGCTAAAGCACCCCTCCGAACAAACGACTGCTGAGTAAAAACCGTAAAAGGTGTCTGAAAAATTCTTTTTATCTAAGCGACAGCTATATCTTGTCTTCAATTGGAGTAACTTTCATGGCTGTAGGTCATCTACAAACTGAATGGGAAGAGAAAGAAAAAGAAAAAACGTTTCATCACACCTAAGCTTCTAATTGAGCTAGCTGCAGCAGGTCACTGTCACTCAGCTTTCAGGTGCTTAAAATGTCCTCCGAACAAACGACTGCTGAGCAAAAACCGTATGAGTTATTCAAAAAATTTTTTCACCGTGAGCGTCAGTCATCCTTCGACTCCAACTATGCCAACTTTGGTGTATGTGTGTCATTCAGAAAAATATTTATGACGAGTTTAAAACACATAGTCGGATTCGTTTTTCTCCCCTGTTCTGCTCCAAAACCAATGAAAAACGGCTCTGATTTTCATCGACTTTAGGTCGGTCTGGAGGGTTTTTAAGGAAAAGTATTAATCCTACCGTAATTCCGAAGATATCGTGTGGGTCCAGAGATTTCAGTCTACAAACTGACCAAAAATGGTGACTCTAGCTATAAATATGTGGCCGTGAGGGCGAGTTTAAAATGTTTTTTTGTGTTTAAAAAACGCCTGCCTCACACTCTAGCTTTTCAGTTGCTCCACTCTAGCAGGCTGGATTTTGCTAAAACTTTGTGGCGCTTGAGGTCTGATTATACAAAAACCGTAGCAGTTATCAACATACCGTCTTCAGTTTTAAATAGACGAAGGATTTATCTACAAACTGAGCTTCAAACTGTTTTTCTAGGTGAATGTATGGCGACACAGTGAAGTGCTGTTTTTTATGCTTTTTTTTCCCTCTCCCCATTCATTTCCTATGGGATTTTTTTGCGACGTTTTCGCTAATAATTCGCAAACCTTCGGACTAATGAGAAAGTTTTATACAAGCACACATCACCCCATTGGTCCCGACGCGTGTGCCAACTTTGGGCCCGATCCGCCAAACCGTGCGGGACTAGTTACGTGCCGAAGTTTTGGGTATACGGGAGAATTATAATAACTAGAAAATTTCTAAAGAAATTTTGAGGGGGGCCACCTACTGCCCGTCTGGGGAACAGGGCCAATACGGCCCTGGCAAGTGATGTCGGGGCTCCCCAGACCAACTGCTTACGCCTTTGAGGGCTGCTGAGGGAAGGAAAGAGGGCTAGGTCATGGGCAAAGAGAGCTGTGTGCCACTTGTGCTGAAATCTGGGAAATAGACGTGCACAGCGTATGATGCAAAAGGGTAATATGGGTTGTCCATATTGAACCGCAGTGGGTAAAGCTCAGTTGGTGGGCTCTGCCCGCCTGCTAGGAGCCCTTGCAGCGATGAAAAAAATCACCAATGGCGGGCTCTGCCCGCCTGCTAAGAGCCATTGCAGTGATGAAATCACCAATGGCGGGCTCCGCCCGCCTTCTAAGAGCCATTGCAGTGATGAAATCACCAATGGCGGGCTCCGCCCGCCTTCTAAGAGCCATTGCAGTGATGAAATTACAAATGGCAATGAGCAATATGCCAGAATGTATGAGTGTGTATAAGGAAGAGGCTTTTATTCTGTAGAGTCCCTGGAGTCTTATTTTGAAAGTCTATCATGGAAGTGCATCTAAAGATGGGTCATGCCCAGCAGTTATATAGAATCAATTTCCAAATGTTAAATCACTGGTTTTCCATGTTATTAGGTGAATAGTTGCTGTATTACAGAGTAAATGGGAGACTTTTATTGTGAAATTTGCTCTGGGTGTGTTTTGAAAAGGTCACTAGAGTCTAATAAAAACAACCTGGAAGAGTTTGGGTCATAATGTTGAGCCATTTGCATCAATTAATGCATTAGTATAATCTAGAGGCTTTTATTTTGTAGGGTCGCTGGAGTCTTATTTTGAAAGTCCAACAGAGTTGTGTTTATAGAAAATGTTCAGACCCGTCAATGATAGTTGATTACTTTCCAATCGTTAAATCACTCTTTTTCCATGTTATTAGGGCAGTAGATGAAGCGGAAATGGGAGGCTTTTATTTTGAAATTTGCTATAGGGTGTGTTTTAAACAGTCTCCTAGAGTCTATTCTCTAAAACGGGGTTGAGTTTGGGTCATAATATTGAGCCATATAGGGCAATAAATATATGTAAAAAATATAGAGGCTTTTATTTTGTAGGGTCCCTGGAGTCTTATTTTGAAAGTCTATCAGTGCTGAGTGGCAAGGGAAGTGTCATGGACAGCAGTCATATAGTATCCATTTCCCAATGTTAAATCAGTCCTTTCACCCTCCATTAGATTAATATGTGCTGTTTAAAACAGCAGAGGTAAAATCTGTTTGAAGCTTGGTAACCTTGACAACGCTTAACGAGCCTCTCACTGACACAGACAACAGCTGCACTCACTATTGGTTTCTTCTTCCCAGGCTTTTTTGTATGGGAAGAACGGCAACGAAAACAAACGACTACTGATCAAAAACCGTATGAGTTATTCAAAAAACATTTTCACCATGAGCATCAGCAATCCTTCGACTCCAAGTATACCAACTTTGGTGTATGTGTGTCATTCAGAACAATATTTATGACGACTTGAAAACACATAGTCTGATTCGTTTCTCTCCCATCTTCAGCTCAAAAAGAATGGAGAAAGGCTGAAACTCATCGACTTTAGGTTGGTCTGGAGGGTTTTTAAGGAAAAGTATTAATCCTACCGTAATTCCGAAGACATTGTGTGAGTCCAGAGGTTTCAGTCTACAAACTGACCAAAAATGGTGACTGTAGCTCCAAATATGTGGCCGTGAGGGCGAGAATAAGATGTTTGATCTTAAAAAAATGGCCGCCTCACACTAAGATTTCAGCAGCTGCACTCTAGCAGGCTGCTGCAGAAGCTAACTGTCAGCTAGCTTCCAGGTGCTTACCCTCCGAACAAACGACTGCTGAGCAAAAACCGTAAAAGATATCTGAAAAATTCTTTCAGTGAAAGCAACATCTATCCTTTGTCTCAGACTGGGGTAACCTTCATGTCTGTAGGTCTTTCACAACCCAAAACGAAGCACAAACAAAATGGTTGGCCCACCTGCTCCTCCCTTTGTTTGAACTGCAGGACCTCACTCTCACTCACCTTTTAGCTGCTAAAGCACCCCTCCGAACAAACGACTGCTGAGTAAAAACCGTAAAAGGTGTCTGAAAAATTCTTTTTATCTAAGCGACAGCTATATCTTGTCTTCAATTGGAGTAACTTTCATGGCTGTAGGTCATCTACAAACTGAATGGGAAGAGAAAGAAAAAGAAAAAACGTTTCATCACACCTAAGCTTCTAATTGAGCTAGCTGCAGCAGGTCACTGTCACTCAGCTTTCAGGTGCTTAAAATGTCCTCCGAACAAACGACTGCTGAGCAAAAACCGTATGAGTTATTCAAAAAATTTTTTCAGCGTGAGCGTCAGACATCCTTCGACTCCAACTATGCCAACTTTGGTGTATGTGTGTCATTCAGAAAAATATTTATGACGAGTTTAAAACACATAGTCGGATTCGTTTTTCTCCCCTCTTCTGCTCCAAAACCAATGAAAAACGGCTCTGATTTTCATCGACTTTAGGTCGGTCTGGAGGGTTTTTAAGGAAAAGTATTAATCCTACCGTAATTCCGAAGATATTGTGTGGGTCCAGAGATTTCAGTCTACAAACTGACCAAAAATGGTGACTCTAGCTATAAATATGTGGCCGTGAGGGCGAGTTTAAAATGTTTTTTTGTGTTTAAAAAACGCCTGCCTCACACTCTAGCTTTTCAGTTGCTCCACTCTAGCAGGCTGGATTTTGCTAAAACTTTGTGGCGCTTGAGGTCTGATTATACAAAAACCGTAGCAGTTATCAACATACCGTCTTCAGTTTTAAATAGACGAAGGATTTATCTACAAACTGAGCTTCAAACTGTTTTTCTAGGTGAATGTATGCCGACACAGTGAAGTGCTGTTTTTTATGCTTTTTTTTTCCTCTCCCCATTCATTTCCTATGGGATTTTTTTGCGACGTTTTCGCTAATAATTCGCAAACCTTCGGACTAATGAGAAAGTTTTATACAAGCACACATCACCCCATTGGTCCCGACGCGTGTGCCAACTTTGGGCCCGATCCGCCAAACCGTGCGGGACTAGTTACGCGCCGAAGTTTTGGGTATACGGGAGAATTATAATAATAATAATACGCGGAATAAATATGTGCAATAGTAGTAGGTGGGCCATGCCTTCGGCATGTGGCCCCCCAATAATACGCGGAATAAATATGTGCAATAGTAGTAGGTGGGCCATGCCTTCGGCATGTGGCCCCCCAACTAGAAAATTTCTAAAGAAATTTTGAGGGGGGCCACCTACTGCCCGTCTGGGGAACCGGGCCAATACGGCCCTGGCAAGTGACGTCGGGGCTCCCCAGACCAACTGCTTACGCCTTTGAGGGCTGCTGAGGGAAGGAAAGAGGGCAAGTTCATGGGCAAAGAGAGCTGTGTGCCACTTGTGCTGAAATCTGGGAAATAGACGTGCACAGCGTATGATGCACAAGGGTAATATGGGTTGTCCATATTGAAACACAGTGGGTAAAGCCCAGTTGGCGGGCTTTGCCCGCCTGCTGGGAGCCATCTCAGTGAAGAAAAAAATCACCAATGGCGGGCTCTGCCCGCCTTCTAAGAGCCATTGCAGTGATGAAATCACCAATGGCGGGCTCCGCCCGCCTGCTAAGAGCCATTGCAGTGATGTAATCACCTTTGGCGGGCTCCGCCCGCCTGTTACCATTGGCGGGCTCCGCCCGCCTTCTAAGAGCCATTGCAGTGATGAAATCACCAATGGCAATGAGCAATATGCCAGAATGTATGAGTGTGTATAAGGAAGAGGCTTTTATTCTGTAGAGTCCTTGTAGTCTTATTTTGAAAGTCTATCATGAATGTGCATCAAAAGATGGGTCACGCCCAGCAGTGATATAGAATCCATTTCCAAATGTTAAATCACTGGTTTTCCATGTTATTAGGTGAATAGTTGCTGTATTACAGAGTAAATGGGAGACTTTTATTGTGAAATTTGCTCTGGGGTGTGTTTTGAAAAGGTCACTAGAGTCTAATAAAAACAACCTGGAAGAGTTTGGGTCATAATGTTGAGCCATTTGCATCAATTAATGTATTAGTATAATCTAGAGGCTTTTATTTTGTAGGGTCCCTGGAGTCTTATTTTGAAAGTCCAACAGAGTTGTGTTTATAGAAAATGTTCAGACCCGTCAATGATAGTTGATTACTTTCCAATCGTTAAATCACTCTTTTTCCATGTTATTAGGGCAGTAGATGAAGCGGAAATGGGAGGCTTTTATTTTGAAATTTGCTATAGGGTGTGTTTTAAACAGTCTCCTAGAGTCTATTCTCTAAAACGGGGTTGAGTTTGGGTCATAATGTTGAGCCATATAGGGCAATAAATATATGTAAAAAATATAGAGGCTTTTATTTTGTAGGGTCCCTGGAGTCTTATTTTGAAAGTCTATCAGTGCTGAGTGGCAAGGGAAGTGTCATGGACAGCAGTCATATAGTATCCATTTCCCAATGTTAAATCAGTCCTTTCACCCTCCATTAGATTAATATGTGCTGTTTAAAACAGCAGAGGTAAAATCTGTTTGAAGCTTGGTAACCTTGACAACGCTTAACGAGCCTCTCACTGACACAGACAACAGCTGCACTCACTATTGGTTTCTTCTTCCCAGGCTTTTTTGTATGGGAAGAACGGCACCGAACAAACGACTACTGATCAAAAACCGTATGAGTTATTCAAAAAACATTTTCACCATGAGCATCAGCAATCCTTCGACTCCAACTATACCAACTTTGGTGTATGTGTGTCATTCAGAAAAATATTTATGA
The DNA here is from genome assembly GCA_030533445.1 of Cyprinodon diabolis. Classification (NCBI taxonomy): domain Eukaryota; kingdom Metazoa; phylum Chordata; class Actinopteri; order Cyprinodontiformes; family Cyprinodontidae; genus Cyprinodon; species Cyprinodon diabolis. The sequence continues at coordinate 41,539,959 of CM060075.1, read as the reverse complement.
CGAGTTGAAAACACATAGTCTGATTCGTTTCTCTCCCATCTTCAGCTCAAAAAGAATAGAGAAAGGCTGAAACTCTCATCGACTTTAGGTTGGTCTGGAGGGTTTTTAAGGAAAAGTATTAATCCTACCGTAATTCCGAAGACATTGTGTGAGTCCAGAGGTTTCAGTCTACAAACTGACCAAAAATGGTGACTGTAGCTCCAAATATGTGGCCGTGAGGGCGAGAATAAGATGTTTGATCTTAAAAAAATGGCCGCCTCACACTAAGATTTCAGCAGCTGCACTCTAGCAGGCTGCTGCAGAAGCTAACTGTCAGCTAGCTTCCAGGTGCTTACCCTCCGAACAAACGACTGCTGAGCAAAAACCGTAAAAGATATCTGAAAAATTCTTTCAGTGAAAGCAACATCTATCCTTTGTCTCAGACTGGGGTAACCTTCATGTCTGTAGGTCTTTCACAACCCAAAACGAAGCACAAACAAAATGGTTGGCCCACCTGCTCCTCCCTTTGTTTGAACTGCAGGACCTCACTCTCACTCACCTTTTAGCTGCTAAAGCACCCCTCCGAACAAACGACTGCTGAGTAAAAACCGTAAAAGGTATCTGAAAAATTCTTTTTATCTAAGCGACAGCTATATCTTGTCTTCAATTGGAGTAACTTTCATGGCTGTAGGTCATCTACAAACTGAATGGGAAGAGAAAGAAAAAGAAAAAACGTTTCATCACACCTAAGCTTCTAATTGAGCTAGCTGCAGCAGGTCACTGTCACTCAGCTTTCAGGTGCTTAAAATGTCCTCCGAACAAACGACTGCTGAGCAAAAACCGTATGAGTTATTCAAAAAAATTTTTCACCGTGAGCGTCAGTCATCCTTCGACTCCAACTATGCCAACTTTGGTGTATGTGTGTCATTCAGAAAAATATTTATGACGAGTTTAAAACACATAGTCTGATTCGTTTTTCTCCCCTCTTCTGCTCCAAAACCAATGAAAAACGGCTCTGATTTTCATCGACTTTAGGTCGGTCTGGAGGGTTTTTAAGGAAAAGTATTAATCCTACCGTAATTCCGAAGATATTGTGTGGGTCCAGAGATTTCAGTCTACAAACTGACCAAAAATGGTGACTCTAGCTATAAATATGTGGCCGTGAGGGCGAGTTTAAAATGTTTTTTTGTGTTTAAAAAACGCCTGCCTCACACTCTAGCTTTTCAGTTGCTCCACTCTAGCAGGCTGGATTTTGCTAAAACTTTGTGGCGCTTGAGGTCTGATTATACAAAAACCGTAGCAGTTATCAACATACCGTCTTCAGTTTTAAATAGACGAAGGATTTATCTACAAACTGAGCTTCAAACTGTTTTTCTAGGTGAATGTATGCCGACACAGTGAAGTGCTGTTTTTTATGCTTTTTTTTTCCTCTCCCCATTCATTTCCTATGGGATTTTTTTGCGACGTTTTCGCTAATAATTCGCAAACCTTCGGACTAATGAGAAAGTTTTATACAAGCACACATCACCCCATTGGTCCCGACGCGTGTGCCAACTTTGGGCCCGATCCGCCAAACCGTGCGGGACTAGTTACGCGCCGAAGTTTTGGGTATACGGGAGAATTATAATAATAACTAGAAAATTTCTAAAGAAATTTTGAGGGGGGCCACCTACTGCCCGTCTTGGGAACCGGGCCAATACGGCCCTGGCAAGTGACGTCGGGGCTCCCCAGACCAACTGCTTACGCCTTTGAGGGCTGCTGAGGGAAGGAAAGAGGGCAAGTTCATGGGCAAAGAGAGCTGTGTGCCACTTGTGCTGACATCTGGGAAATAGACGTGCACAGCGTATGATGCACAAGGGTAATATGGGTTGTCCATATTGAAACACAGTGGGTAAAGCCCAGTTGGCGGGCTTCGCCCGCCTGCTAGGAGCCATCTCAGTGAAGAAAAAAATCACCAATGGCGGGCTCTGCCCGCCTTCTAAGAGCCATTGCAGTGATGAAATCACCAATGGCGGGCTCCGCCCGCCTGCTAAGAGCCATTGCAGTGATGTAATCACCTTTGGCGGGCTCCGCCCGCCTGTTACCATTGGCGGGCTCCGCCCGCCTTCTAAGAGCCATTGCAGTGATGAAATCACCAATGGCAATGAGCAATATGCCAGAATGTATGAGTGTGTATAAGGAAGAGGCTTTTATTCTGTAGAGTCCTTGTAGTCTTATTTTGAAAGTCTATCATGAATGTGCATCAAAAGATGGGTCACGCCCAGCAGTGATATAGAATCCATTTCCAAATGTTAAATCACTGGTTTTCCATGTTATTAGGTGAATAGTTGCTGTATTACAGAGTAAATGGGAGACTTTTATTGTGAAATTTGCTCTGGGGTGTGTTTTGAAAAGGTCACTAGAGTCTAATAAAAACAACCTGGAAGAGTTTGGGTCATAATGTTGAGCCATTTGCATCAATTAATGCATTAGTATAATCTAGAGGCTTTTATTTTGTAGGGTCGCTGGAGTCTTATTTTGAAAGTCCAACAGAGTTGTGTTTATAGAAAATGTTCAGACCCGTCAATGATAGTTGATTAGTTTCCAATCGTTAAATCACTCTTTTTCCATGTTATTAGGGCAGTAGATGAAGCGGAAATGGGAGGCTTTTATTTTGAAATTTGCTATAGGGTGTGTTTTAAACAGTCTCCTAGAGTCTTTTCTCTAAAACGGGGTTGAGTTTGGGTCATAATGTTGAGCCATATAGGGCAATAAATATATGTAAAAAATATAGAGGCTTTTATTTTGTAGGGTCCCTGGAGTCTTATTTTGAAAGTCTATCAGTGCTGAGTGGCAAGGGAAGTGTCATGGACAGCAGTCATATAGTATCCATTTCCCAATGTTAAATCAGTCCTTTCACCCTCCATTAGATTAATATGTGCTGTTTAAAACAGCAGAGGTAAAATCTCTTTGAAGCTTGGTAACCTTGACAACGCTTAACGAGCCTCTCACTGACACAGACAACAGCTGCACTCACTATTGGTTTCTTCTTCCCAGGCTTTTTTGTATGGGAAGAACGGCACCGAACAAACGACTACTGATCAAAAACCGTATGAGTTATTCAAAAAACATTTTCACCATGAGCATCAGCAATCCTTCGACTCCAACTATACCAACTTTGGTGTATGTGTGTCATTCAGAAAAATATTTATGACGAGTTGAAAACACATAGTCTGATTCGTTTCTCTCCCATCTTCAGCTCAAAAAGAATAGAGAAAGGCTGAAACTCTCATCGACTTTAGGTTGGTCTGGAGGGTTTTTAAGGAAAAGTATTAATCCTACCGTAATTCCGAAGACATTGTGTGAGTCCAGAGGTTTCAGTCTACAAACTGACCAAAAATGGTGACTGTAGCTCCAAATATGTGGCCGTGAGGGCGAGAATAAGATGTTTGATCTGAAAAAAATGGCCGCCTCACACTAAGATTTCAGCAGCTGCACTCTAGCAGGCTGCTGCAGAAGCTAACTGTCAGCTAGCTTCCAGGTGCTTACCCTCCGAACAAACGACTGCTGAGCAAAAACCGTAAAAGATATCTGAAAAATTCTTTCAGTGAAAGCAACATCTATCCTTTGTCTCAGACTGGGGTAACCTTCATGTCTGTAGGTCTTTCACAACCCAAAACGAAGCACAAACAAAATGGTTGGCCCACCTGCTCCTCCCTTTCTTTTAACTGCAGGACCTCACTCTCACTCACCTTTTAGCTGCTAAAGCACCCCTCCGAACAAACGACTGCTGAGTAAAAACCGTAAAAGGTATCTGAAAAATTCTTTTTATCTAAGCGACAGCTATATCTTGTCTTCGATTGGAGTAACTTTCATGGCTGTAGGTCATCTACAAACTGAATGGGAAGAGAAAGAAAAAGAAAAAACGTTTCATCACACATAAGCTTCTAATTGAGCTAGCTGCAGCAGGTCACTGTCACTCAGCTTTCAGGTGCTTAAAATGTCCTCCGAACAAACGACTGCTGAGCAAAAACCGTATGAGTTATTCAAAAAATTTTTTCACCGTGAGCGTCAGTCATCCTTCGACTCCAACTATGCCAACTTTGGTGTATGTGTGTCATTCAGAAAAATATTTATGACGAGTTTAAAACACATAGTCTGATTCGTTTTTCTCCCCTCTTCTGCTCCAAAACCAATGAAAAACGGCTCTGATTTTCATCGACTTTAGGTCGGTCTGGAGGGTTTTTAAGGAAAAGTATTAATCCTACCGTAATTCCGAAGATATTGTGTGGGTCCAGAGATTTCAGTCTACAAACTGACCAAAAATGGTGACTCTAGCTATAAATATGTGGCCGTGAGGGCGAGTTTAAAATGTTTTTTTGTGTTTAAAAAACGCCTGCCTCACACTCTAGCTTTTCAGTTGCTCCACTCTAGCAGGCTGGATTTTGCTAAAACTTTGTGGCGCTTGAGGTCTGATTATACAAAAACCGTAGCAGTTATCAACATACCGTCTTCAGTTTTAAATAGACGAAGGATTTATCTACAAACTGAGCTTCAAACTGTTTTTCTAGGTGAATGTATGCCGACACAGTGAAGTGCTGTTTTTTATGCTTTTTTTTTCCTCTCCCCATTCATTTCCTATGGGATTTTTTTGCGACGTTTTCGCTAATAATTCGCAAACCTTCGGACTAATGAGAAAGTTTTATACAAGCACACATCACCCCATTGGTCCCGACGCGTGTGCCAACTTTGGGCCCGATCCGCCAAACCGTGCGGGACTAGTTACGCGCCGAAGTTTTGGGTATACGGGAGAATTATAATAACTAGAAAATTTCTAAAGAAATTTTGAGGGGGGCCACCTACTGCCCGTCTTGGGAACCGGGCCAATACGGCCCTGTCAAGTGACGTCGGGGCTCCCCAGACCAACTGCTTACGCCTTTGAGGGCTGCTGAGGGAAGGAAAGAGGGCAAGTTCATGGGCAAAGAGAGCTGTGTGCCACTTGTGCTGACATCTGGGAAATAGACGTGCACAGCGTATGATGCACAAGGGTAATATGGGTTGTCCATATTGAAACACAGTGGGTAAAGCCCAGTTGGCGGGCTTCGCCCGCCTGCTAGGAGCCATCTCAGTGAAGAAAAAAATCACCAATGGCGGGCTCTGCCCGCCTTCTAAGAGCCATTGCAGTGATGAAATCACCAATGGCGGGCTCCGCCCGCCTGCTAAGAGCCATTGCAGTGATGTAATCACCTTTGGCGGGCTCCGCCCGCCTGTTACCATTGGCGGGCTCCGCCCGACTTCTAAGAGCCATTGCAGTGATGAAATCACCAATGGCAATGAGCAATATGCCAGAATGTATGAGTGTGTATAAGGAAGAGGCTTTTATTCTGTAGAGTCCTTGTAGTCTTATTTTGAAAGTCTATCATGAATGTGCATCAAAAGATGGGTCACGCCCAGCAGTGATATAGAATCCATTTCCAAATGTTAAATCACTGGTTTTCCATGTTATTAGGTGAATAGTTGCTGTATTACAGAGTAAATGGGAGACTTTTATTGTGAAATTTGCTCTGGGGTGTGTTTTGAAAAGGTCACTAGAGTCTAATAAAAACAACCTGGAAGAGTTTGGGTCATAATGTTGAGCCATTTGCATCAATTAATGCATTAGTATAATCTAGAGGCTTTTATTTTGTAGGGTCGCTGGAGTCTTATTTTGAAAGTCCAACAGAGTTGTGTTTATAGAAAATGTTCAGACCCGTCAATGATAGTTGATTACTTTCCAATCGTTAAATCACTCTTTTTCCATGTTATTAGGGCAGTAGATGAAGCGGAAATGGGAGGCTTTTATTTTGAAATTTGCTATAGGGTGTGTTTTAAACAGTCTCCTAGAGTCTATTCTCTAAAACGGGGTTGAGTTTGGGTCATAATGTTGAGCCATATAGGGCAATAAATATATGTAAAAAATATAGAGGCTTTTATTTTGTAGGGTCCCTGGAGTCTTATTTTGAAAGTCTATCAGTGCTGAGTGGCAAGGGAAGTGTCATGGACAGCAGTCATATAGTATCCATTTCCCAATGTTAAATCAGTCCTTTCACCCTCCATTAGATTAATATGTGCTGTTTAAAACAGCAGAGGTAAAATCTGTTTGAAGCTTGGTAACCTTGACAACGCTTAACGAGCCTCTCACTGACACAGACAACAGCTGCACTCACTATTGGTTTCTTCTTCCCAGGCTTTTTTGTATGGGAAGAACGGCACCGAACAAACGACTACTGATCAAAAACCGTATGAGTTATTCAAAAAACATTTTCACCATGAGCATCAGCAATCCTTCGACTCCAACTATACCAACTTTGGTGTATGTGTGTCATTCAGAAAAATATTTATGACGAGTTGAAAACACATAGTCTGATTCGTTTCTCTCCCATCTTCAGCTCAAAAAGAATAGAGAAAGTCTGAAACTCTCATCGACTTTAGGTTGGTCTGGAGGGTTTTTAAGGAAAAGTATTAATCCTACCGTAATTCCGAAGACATTGTGTGAGTCCAGAGGTTTCAGTCTACAAACTGACCAAAAATGGTGACTGTAGCTCCAAATATGTGGCCGTGAGGGCGAGAATAAGATGTTTGATCTGAAAAAAATGGCCGCCTCACACTAAGATTTCAGCAGCTGCACTCTAGCAGGCTGCTGCAGAAGCTAACTGTCAGCTAGCTTCCAGGTGCTTACCCTCCGAACAAACGACTGCTGAGCAAAAACCGTAAAAGATATCTGAAAAATTCTTTCAGTGAAAGCAACATCTATCCTTTGTCTCAGACTGGGGTAACCTTCATGTCTGTAGGTCTTTCACAACCCAAAACGAAGCACAAACAAAATGGTTGGCCCACCTGCTCCTCCCTTTCTTTTAACTGCAGGACCTCACTCTCACTCACCTTTTAGCTGCTAAAGCACCCCTCCGAACAAACGACTGCTGAGTAAAAACCGTAAAAGGTATCTGAAAAATTCTTTTTATCTAAGCGACAGCTATATCTTGTCTTCGATTGGAGTAACTTTCATGGCTGTAGGTCATCTACAAACTGAATGGGAAGAGAAAGAAAAAGAAAAAACGTTTCATCACACCTAAGCTTCTAATTGAGCTAGCTGCAGCAGGTCACTGTCACTCAGCTTTCAGGTGCTTAAAATGTCCTCCGAACAAACGACTGCTGAGCAAAAACCGTATGAGTTATTCAAAAAAATTTTTCACCGTGAGCGTCAGTCATCCTTCGACTCCAACTATGCCAACTTTGGTGTATGTGTGTCATTCAGAAAAATATTTATGACGAGTTTAAAACACATAGTCTGATTCGTTTTTCTGCCCTCTTCTGCTCCAAAACCAATGAAAAACGGCTCTGATTTTCATCGACTTTAGGTCGGTCTGGAGGGTTTTTAAGGAAAAGTATTAATCCTACCGTAATTCCGAAGATATTGTGTGGGTCCAGAGATTTCAGTCTACAAACTGACCAAAAATGGTGACTCTAGCTATAAATATGTGGCCGTGAGGGCGAGTTTAAAATGTTTTTTTGTGTTTAAAAAACGCCTGCCTCACACTCTAGCTTTTCAGTTGCTCCACTCTAGCAGGCTGGATTTTGCTAAAACTTTGTGGCGCTTGAGGTCTGATTATACAAGAACCGTAGCAGTTATCAACATACCGTCTTCAGTTTTAAATAGACGAAGGATTTATCTACAAACTGAGCTTCAAACTGTTTTTCTAGGTGAATGTATGCCGACACAGTGAAGTGCTGTTTTTTATGCTTTTTTTTTCCTCTCCCCATTCATTTCCTATGGGATTTTTTTGCGACGTTTTCGCTAATAATTCGCAAACCTTCGGACTAATGAGAAAGTTTTATACAAGCACACATCACCCCATTGGTCCCGACGCGTGTGCCAACTTTGGGCCCGATCCGCCAAACCGTGCGGGACTAGTTACGCGCCGAAGTTTTGGGTATACGGGAGAATTATAATAATAATAATACGCGGAATAAATATGTGCAATAGTAGTAGGTGGGCCATGCCTTCGGCATGTGGCCCCCCAATAATACGCGGAATAAATATGTGCAATAGTAGTAGGTGGGCCATGCCTTCGGCATGTGGCCCCCCAATAATAATACGCGGAATAAATATGTGCAATAGTAGTAGGTGGGCCATGCCTTCGGCATGTGGCCCCCCAACTAGAAAATTTCTAAAGAAATTTTGAGGGGGGCCACCTACTGCCCGTCTGGGGAACAGGGCCAATACGGCCCTGGCAAGTTATGTCGGGGCTCCCCAGACCAACTGCTTACGCCTTTGAGGGCTGCTGAGGGAAGGAAAGAGGGCTAGGTCATGGGCAAAGAGAGCTGTGTGCCACTTGTGCTGAAATCTGGGAAATAGACGTGCACAGCGTATGATGCAAAAGGGTAATATGGGTTGTCCATATTGAAACACAGTGGGTAAAGCTCAGTTGGTGGGCTCCGCCCGCCTGCTAGGAGCCCTTGCAGCGATGAAAAAAATCACCAATGGCGGGCTCTGCCCGCCTGCTAAGAGCCATTGCAGTGATGAAATCACCAATGGCGGGCTCCGCCCGCCTTCTAAGAGCCATTGCAGTGATGAAATCACCAATGGCGGGCTCCGCCCGCCTTCTAAGAGCCATTGCAGTGATGAAATTACAAATGGCAATGAGCAATATGCCAGAATGTATGAGTGTGTATAAGGAAGAGGCTTTTATTCTGTAGAGTCCCTGGAGTCTTATTTTGAAAGTCTATCATGGAAGTGCATCTAAAGATGGGTCATGCCCAGCAGTTATATAGAATCAATTTCCAAATGTTAAATCACTGGTTTTCCATGTTATTAGGTGAATAGTTGCTGTATTACAGAGTAAATGGGAGACTTTTATTGTGAAATTTGCTCTGGGTGTGTTTTGAAAAGGTCACTAGAGTCTAATAAAAACAACCTGGAAGAGTTTGGGTCATAATGTTGAGCCATTTGCATCAATTAATGCATTAGTATAATCTAGAGGCTTTTATTTTGTAGGGTCGCTGGAGTCTTATTTTGAAAGTCCAACAGAGTTGTGTTTATAGAAAATGTTCAGACCCGTCAATGATAGTTGATTACTTTCCAATCGTTAAATCACTCTTTTTCCATGTTATTAGGGCAGTAGATGAAGCGGAAATGGGAGGCTTTTATTTTGAAATTTGCTATAGGGTGTGTTTTAAACAGTCTCCTAGAGTCTATTCTCTAAAACGGGGTTGAGTTTGGGTCATAATATTGAGCCATATAGGGCAATAAATATATGTAAAAAATATAGAGGCTTTTATTTTGTAGGGTCCCTGGAGTCTTATTTTGAAAGTCTATCAGTGCTGAGTGGCAAGGGAAGTGTCATGGACAGCAGTCATATAGTATCCATTTCCCAATGTTAAATCAGTCCTTTCACCCTCCATTAGATTAATATGTGCTGTTTAAAACAGCAGAGGTAAAATCTGTTTGAAGCTTGGTAACCTTGACAACGCTTAACGAGCCTCTCACTGACACAGACAACAGCTGCACTCACTATTGGTTTCTTCTTCCCAGGCTTTTTTGTATGGGAAGAACGGCAACGAAAACAAACGACTACTGATCAAAAACCGTATGAGTTATTCAAAAAACATTTTCACCATGAGCATCAGCAATCCTTCGACTCCAAGTATACCAACTTTGGTGTATGTGTGTCATTCAGAACAATATTTATGACGACTTGAAAACACATAGTCTGATTCGTTTCTCTCCCATCTTCAGCTCAAAAAGAATGGAGAAAGGCTGAAACTCATCGACTTTAGGTTGGTCTGGAGGGTTTTTAAGGAAAAGTATTAATCCTACCGTAATTCCGAAGACATTGTGTGAGTCCAGAGGTTTCAGTCTACAAACTGACCAAAAATGGTGACTGTAGCTCCAAATATGTGGCCGTGAGGGCGAGAATAAGATGTTTGATCTTAAAAAAATGGCCGCCTCACACTAAGATTTCAGCAGCTGCACTCTAGCAGGCTGCTGCAGAAGCTAACTGTCAGCTAGCTTCCAGGTGCTTACCCTCCGAACAAACGACTGCTGAGCAAAAACCGTAAAAGATATCTGAAAAATTCTTTCAGTGAAAGCAACATCTATCCTTTGTCTCAGACTGGGGTAACCTTCATGTCTGTAGGTCTTTCACAACCCAAAACGAAGCACAAACAAAATGGTTGGCCCACCTGCTCCTCCCTTTGTTTGAACTGCAGGACCTCACTCTCACTCACCTTTTAGCTGCTAAAGCACCCCTCCGAACAAACGACTGCTGAGTAAAAACCGTAAAAGGTGTCTGAAAAATTCTTTTTATCTAAGCGACAGCTATATCTTGTCTTCAATTGGAGTAACTTTCATGGCTGTAGGTCATCTACAAACTGAATGGGAAGAGAAAGAAAAAGAAAAAACGTTTCATCACACCTAAGCTTCTAATTGAGCTAGCTGCAGCAGGTCACTGTCACTCAGCTTTCAGGTGCTTAAAATGTCCTCCGAACAAACGACTGCTGAGCAAAAACCGTATGAGTTATTCAAAAAATTTTTTCACCGTGAGCGTCAGACATCCTTCGACTCCAACTATGCCAACTTTGGTGTATGTGTGTCATTCAGAAAAATATTTATGACGAGTTTAAAACACATAGTCGGATTCGTTTTTCTCCCCTCTTCTGCTCCAAAACCAATGAAAAACGGCTCTGATTTTCATCGACTTTAGGTCGGTCTGGAGGGTTTTTAAGGAAAAGTATTAATCCTACCGTAATTCCGAAGATATTGTGTGGGTCCAGAGATTTCAGTCTACAAACTGACCAAAAATGGTGACTCTAGCTATAAATATGTGGCCGTGAGGGCGAGTTTAAAATGTTTTTTTGTGTTTAAAAAACGCCTGCCTCACACTCTAGCTTTTCAGTTGCTCCACTCTAGCAGGCTGGATTTTGCTAAAACTTTGTGGCGCTTGAGGTCTGATTATACAAAAACCGTAGCAGTTATCAACATACCGTCTTCAGTTTTAAATAGACGAAGGATTTATCTACAAACTGAGCTTCAAACTGTTTTTCTAGGTGAATGTATGCCGACACAGTGAAGTGCTGTTTTTTATGCTTTTTTTTTCCTCTCCCCATTCATTTCCTATGGGATTTTTTTGCGACGTTTTCGCTAATAATTCGCAAACCTTCGGACTAATGAGAAAGTTTTATACAAGCACACATCACCCCATTGGTCCCGACGCGTGTGCCAACTTTGGGCCCGATCCGCCAAACCGTGCGGGACTAGTTACGCGCCGAAGTTTTGGGTATACGGGAGAATTATAATAACTAGAAAATTTCTAAAGAAATTTTGAGGGGGGCCACCTACTGCCCGTCTGGGGAACAGGGCCAATACGGCCCTGGCAAGTTATGTCGGGGCTCCCCAGACCAACTGCTTACGCCTTTGAGGGCTGCTGAGGGAAGGAAAGAGGGCTAGGTCATGGGCAAAGAGAGCTGTGTGCCACTTGTGCTGAAATCTGGGAAATAGACGTGCACAGCGTATGATGCAAAAGGGTAATATGGGTTGTCCATATTGAAACACAGTGGGTAAAGCTCAGTTGGTGGGCTCCGCCCGCCTGCTAGGAGCCCTTGCAGCGATGAAAAAAATCACCAATGGCGGGCTCTGCCCGCCTGCTAAGAGCCATTGCAGTGATGAAATCACCAATGGCGGGCTCCGCCCGCCTTCTAAGAGCCATTGCAGTGATGAAATCACCAATGGCGGGCTCCGCCCGCCTTCTAAGAGCCATTGCAGTGATGAAATTACAAATGGCAATGAGCAATATGCCAGAATGTATGAGTGTGTATAAGGAAGAGGCTTTTATTCTGTAGAGTCCCTGGAGTCTTATTTTGAAAGTCTATCATGGAAGTGCATCTAAAGATGGGTCATGCCCAGCAGTTATATAGAATCAATTTCCAAATGTTAAATCACTGGTTTTCCATGTTATTAGGTGAATAGTTGCTGTATTACAGAGTAAATGGGAGACTTTTATTGTGAAATTTGCTCTGGGTGTGTTTTGAAAAGGTCACTAGAGTCTAATAAAAACAACCTGGAAGAGTTTGGGTCATAATGTTGAGCCATTTGCATCAATTAATGCATTAGTATAATCTAGAGGCTTTTATTTTGTAGGGTCGCTGGAGTCTTATTTTGAAAGTCCAACAGAGTTGTGTTTATAGAAAATGTTCAGACCCGTCAATGATAGTTGATTACTTTCCAATCGTTAAATCACTCTTTTTCCATGTTATTAGGGCAGTAGATGAAGCGGAAATGGGAGGCTTTTATTTTGAAATTTGCTATAGGGTGTGTTTTAAACAGTCTCCTAGAGTCTATTCTCTAAAACGGGGTTGAGTTTGGGTCATAATATTGAGCCATATAGGGCAATAAATATATGTAAAAAATATAGAGGCTTTTATTTTGTAGGGTCCCTGGAGTCTTATTTTGAAAGTCTATCAGTGCTGAGTGGCAAGGGAAGTGTCATGGACAGCAGTCATATAGTATCCATTTCCCAATGTTAAATCAGTCCTTTCACCCTCCATTAGATTAATATGTGCTGTTTAAAACAGCAGAGGTAAAATCTGTTTGAAGCTTGGTAACCTTGACAACGCTTAACGAGCCTCTCACTGACACAGACAACAGCTGCACTCACTATTGGTTTCTTCTTCCCAGGCTTTTTTGTATGGGAAGAACGGCAACGAAAACAAACGACTACTGATCAAAAACCGTATGAGTTATTCAAAAAACATTTTCACCATGAGCATCAGCAATCCTTCGACTCCAAGTATACCAACTTTGGTGTATGTGTGTCATTCAGAACAATATTTATGACGACTTGAAAACACATAGTCTGATTCGTTTCTCTCCCATCTTCAGCTCAAAAAGAATGGAGAAAGGCTGAAACTCATCGACTTTAGGTTGGTCTGGAGGGTTTTTAAGGAAAAGTATTAATCCTACCGTAATTCCGAAGACATTGTGTGAGTCCAGAGGTTTCAGTCTACAAACTGACCAAAAATGGTGACTGTAGCTCCAAATATGTGGCCGTGAGGGCGAGAATAAGATGTTTGATCTTAAAAAAATGGCCGCCTCACACTAAGATTTCAGCAGCTGCACTCTAGCAGGCTGCTGCAGAAGCTAACTGTCAGCTAGCTTCCAGGTGCTTACCCTCCGAACAAACGACTGCTGAGCAAAAACCGTAAAAGATATCTGAAAAATTCTTTCAGTGAAAGCAACATCTATCCTTTGTCTCAGACTGGGGTAACCTTCATGTCTGTAGGTCTTTCACAACCCAAAACGAAGCACAAACAAAATGGTTGGCCCACCTGCTCCTCCCTTTGTTTGAACTGCAGGACCTCACTCTCACTCACCTTTTAGCTGCTAAAGCACCCCTCCGAACAAACGACTGCTGAGTAAAAACCGTAAAAGGTGTCTGAAAAATTCTTTTTATCTAAGCGACAGCTATATCTTGTCTTCAATTGGAGTAACTTTCATGGCTGTAGGTCATCTACAAACTGAATGGGAAGAGAAAGAAAAAGAAAAAACGTTTCATCACACCTAAGCTTCTAATTGAGCTAGCTGCAGCAGGTCACTGTCACTCAGCTTTCAGGTGCTTAAAATGTCCTCCGAACAAACGACTGCTGAGCAAAAACCGTATGAGTTATTCAAAAAATTTTTTCACCGTGAGCGTCAGACATCCTTCGACTCCAACTATGCCAACTTTGGTGTATGTGTGTCATTCAGAAAAATATTTATGACGAGTTTAAAACACATAGTCGGATTCGTTTTTCTCCCCTCTTCTGCTCCAAAACCAATGAAAAACGGCTCTGATTTTCATCGACTTTAGGTCGGTCTGGAGGGTTTTTAAGGAAAAGTATTAATCCTACCGTAATTCCGAAGATATTGTGTGGGTCCAGAGATTTCAGTCTACAAACTGACCAAAAATGGTGACTCTAGCTATAAATATGTGGCCGTGAGGGCGAGTTTAAAATGTTTTTTTGTGTTTAAAAAACGCCTGCCTCACACTCTAGCTTTTCAGTTGCTCCACTCTAGCAGGCTGGATTTTGCTAAAACTTTGTGGCGCTTGAGGTCTGATTATACAAAAACCGTAGCAGTTATCAACATACCGTCTTCAGTTTTAAATAGACGAAGGATTTATCTACAAACTGAGCTTCAAACTGTTTTTCTAGGTGAATGTATGCCGACACAGTGAAGTGCTGTTTTTTATGCTTTTTTTTTCCTCTCCCCATTCATTTCCTATGGGATTTTTTTGCGACGTTTTCGCTAATAATTCGCAAACCTTCGGACTAATGAGAAAGTTTTATACAAGCACACATCACCCCATTGGTCCCGACGCGTGTGCCAACTTTGGGCCCGATCCGCCAAACCGTGCGGGACTAGTTACGCGCCGAAGTTTTGGGTATACGGGAGAATTATAATAATAATAATAATACGCGGAATAAATATGTGCAATAGTAGTAGGTGGGCCATGCCTTCGGCATGTGGCCCCCCAATAATAATAATACGCGGAATAAATATGTGCAATAGTAGTAGGTGGGCCATGCCTTCGGCATGTGGCCCCCCAATAACTAGAAAATTTCTAAAGAAATTTTGAGGGGGGCCACCTACTGCCCGTCTGGGGAACAGGGCCAATACGGCCCTGGCAAGTGATGTCGGGGCTCCCCAGACCAACTGCTTACGCCTTTGAGGGCTGCTGAGGGAAGGAAAGAGGGCTAGGTCATGGGCAAAGAGAGCTGTGTGCCACTTGTGCTGAAATCTGGGAAATAGACGTGCACAGCGTATGATGCAAAAGGGTAATATGGGTTGTCCATATTGAACCGCAGTGGGTAAAGCTCAGTTGGTGGGCTCCGCCCGCCTGCTAGGAGCCCTTGCAGCGATGAAAAAAATCACCAATGGCGGGCTCTGCCCGCCTGCTAAGAGCCATTGCAGTGATGAAATCACCAATGGCAATGAGCAATATGCCAGAATGTATGAGTGTGTATAAGGAAGAGGCTTTTATTCTGTAGAGTCCCTGGAGTCTTATTTTGAAAGTCTATCATGGAAGTGCATCTAAAGATGGGTCATGCCCAGCAGTTATATAGAATCAATTTCCAAATGTTAAATCACTGGTTTTCCATGTTATTAGGTGAATAGTTGCTGTATTACAGAGTAAATGGGAGACTTTTATTGTGAAATTTGCTCTGGGTGTGTTTTGAAAAGGTCACTAGAGTCTAATAAAAACAACCTGGAAGAGTTTGGGTCATAATGTTGAGCCATTTGCATCAATTAATGCATTAGTATAATCTAGAGGCTTTTATTTTGTAGGGTCGCTGGAGTCTTATTTTGAAAGTCCAACAGAGTTGTGTTTATAGAAAATGTTCAGACCCGTCAATGATAGTTGATTACTTTCCAATCGTTAAATCACTGTTTTTCCATGTTATTAGGGCAGTAGATGAAGCGGAAATGGGAGGCTTTTATTTTGAAATTTGCTATAGGGTGTGTTTTAAACAGTCTCCTAGAGTCTATTCTCTAAAACGGGGTTGAGTTTGGGTCATAATATTGAGCCATATAGGGCAATAAATATATGTAAAAAATATAGAGGCTTTTATTTTGTAGGGTCCCTGGAGTCTTATTTTGAAAGTCTATCAGTGCTGAGTGGCAAGGGAAGTGTCCTGGACAGCAGTCATATAGTATCCATTTCCCAATGTTAAATCAGTCCTTTCACCCTCCATTAGATTAATATGTGCTGTTTAAAACAGCAGAGGTAAAATCTGTTTGAAGCTTGGTAACCTTGACAACGCTTAACGAGCCTCTCACTGACACAGACAACAGCTGCACTCACTATTGGTTTCTTCTTCCCAGGCTTTTTTGTATGGGAAGAACGGCAACGAAAACAAACGACTACTGATCAAAAACCGTATGAGTTATTCAAAAAACATTTTCACCATGAGCATCAGCAATCCTTCGACTCCAAGTATACCAACTTTGGTGTATGTGTGTCATTCAGAACAATATTTATGACGACTTGAAAACACATAGTCTGATTCGTTTCTCTTCCATCTTCAGCTCAAAAAGAATGGAGAAAGGCTGAAACTCATCGACTTTAGGTTGGTCTGGAGGGTTTTTAAGGAAAAGTATTAATCCTACCGTAATTCCGAAGACATTGTGTGAGTCCAGAGGTTTCAGTCTACAAACTGACCAAAAATGGTGACTGTAGCTCCAAATATGTGGCCGTGAGGGCGAGAATAAGATGTTTGATCTTAAAAAAATGGCCGCCTCACACTAAGATTTCAGCAGCTGCACTCTAGCAGGCTGCTGCAGAAGCTAACTGTCAGCTAGCTTCCAGGTGCTTACCCTCCGAACAAACGACTGCTGAGCAAAAACCGTAAAAGATATCTGAAAAATTCTTTCAGTGAAAGCAACATCTATCCTTTGTCTCAGACTGGGGTAACCTTCATGTCTGTAGGTCTTTCACAACCCAAAACGAAGCACAAACAAAATGGTTGGCCCACCTGCTCCTCCCTTTGTTTGAACTGCAGGACCTCACTCTCACTCACCTTTTAGCTGCTAAAGCACCCCTCCGAACAAACGACTGCTGAGTAAAAACCGTAAAAGGTGTCTGAAAAATTCTTTTTATCTAAGCGACAGCTATATCTTGTCTTCAATTGGAGTAACTTTCATGGCTGTAGGTCATCTACAAACTGAATGGGAAGAGAAAGAAAAAGAAAAAACGTTTCATCACACCTAAGCTTCTAATTGAGCTAGCTGCAGCAGGTCACTGTCACTCAGCTTTCAGGTGCTTAAAATGTCCTCCGAACAAACGACTGCTGAGCAAAAACCGTATGAGTTATTCAAAAATTTTTTTCACCGTGAGCGTCAGTCATCCTTCGACTCCAACTATGCCAACTTTGGTGTATGTGTGTCATTCAGAAAAATATTTATGACGAGTTTAAAACACATAGTCGGATTCGTTTTTCTCCCCTCTTCTGCTCCAAAACCAATGAAAAACGGCTCTGATTTTCATCGACTTTAGGTCGGTCTGGAGGGTTTTTAAGGAAAAGTATTAATCCTACCGTAATTCCGAAGATATTGTGTGGGTCCAGAGATTTCAGTCTACAAACTGACCAAAAATGGTGACTCTAGCTATAAATATGTGGCCGTGAGGGCGAGTTTAAAATGTTTTTTTGTGTTTAAAAAACGCCTGCCTCACACTCTAGCTTTTCAGTTGCTCCACTCTAGCAGGCTGGATTTTGCTAAAACTTTGTGGCGCTTGAGGTCTGATTATACAAAAACCGTAGCAGTTATCAACATACCGTCTTCAGTTTTAAATAGACGAAGGATTTATCTACAAACTGAGCTTCAAACTGTTTTTCTAGGTGAATGTATGGCGACACAGTGAAGTGCTGTTTTTTATGCTTTTTTTTTCCTCTCCCCATTCATTTCCTATGGGATTTTTTTGCGACGTTTTCGCTAATAATTCGCAAACCTTCGGACTAATGAGAAAGTTTTATACAAGCACACATCACCCCATTGGTCCCGACGCGTGTGCCAACTTTGGGCCCGATCCGCCAAACCGTGCGGGACTAGTTACGTGCCGAAGTTTTGGGTATACGGGAGAATTATAATAATAACTAGAAAATTTCTAAAGAAATTTTGAGGGGGGCCACCTACTGCCCGTCTGGGGAACCGGGCCAATACGGCCCTGGCAAGTGACGTCGGGGCTCCCCAGACCAACTGCTTACGCCTTTGAGGGCTGCTGAGGGAAGGAAAGAGGGCAAGTTCATGGGCAAAGAGAGCTGTGTGCCACTTGTGCTGAAATCTGGGAAATAGACGTGCACAGAGTATGATGCACAAGGGTAATATGGGTTGTCCATATTGAAACACAGTGGGTAAAGCCCAGTTGGCGGGCTTCGCCCGCCTGCTAGGAGCCATCTCAGTGAAGAAAAAAATCACCAATGGCGGGCTCTGCCCGCCTTCTAAGAGCCATTGCAGTGATGAAATCACCAATGGCGGGCTCCGCCCGCCTGCTAAGAGCCATTGCAGTGATGTAATCACCTTTGGCGGGCTCCGCCCGCCTGTTACCATTGGCGGGCTCCGCCCGCCTTCTAAGAGCCATTGCAGTGATGAAATCACCAATGGCAATGAGCAATATGCCAGAATGTATGAGTGTGTATAAGGAAGAGGCTTTTATTCTGTAGAGTCCTTGTAGTCTTATTTTGAAAGTCTATCATGAATGTGCATCAAAAGATGGGTCACGCCCAGCAGTGATATAGAATCCATTTCCAAATGTTAAATCACTGGTTTTCCATGTTATTAGGTGAATAGTTGCTGTATTACAGAGTAAATGGGAGACTTTTATTGTGAAATTTGCTCTGGGGTGTGTTTTGAAAAGGTCACTAGAGTCTAATAAAAACAACCTGGAAGAGTTTGGGTCATAATGTTGAGCCATTTGCATCAATTAATGCATTACTATAATCTAGAGGCTTTTATTTTGTAGGGTCCCTGGAGTCTTATTTTGAAAGTCCAACAGAGTTGTGTTTATAGAAAATGTTCAGACCCGTCAATGATAGTTGATTACTTTCCAATCGTTAAATCACTCTTTTTCCATGTTATTAGGGCAGTAGATGAAGCGGAAATGGGAGGCTTTTATTTTGAAATTTGCTATAGGGTGTGTTTTAAACAGTCTCCTAGAGTCTATTCTCTAAAACGGGGTTGAGTTTGGGTCATAATGTTGAGCCATATAGAGCAATAAATATATGTAAAAAATATAGAGGCTTTTATTTTGTAGGGTCCCTGGAGTCTTATTTTGAAAGTCTATCAGTGCTGAGTGGCAAGGGAAGTGTCATGTACAGCAGTCATATAGTATCCATTTCCCAATGTTAAATCAGTCCTTTCACCCTCCATTAGATTAATATGTGCTGTTTAAAACAGCAGAGGTAAAATCTGTTTGAAGCTTGGTAACCTTGACAACGCTTAACGAGCCTCTCACTGACACAGACAACAGCTGCACTCACTATTGGTTTCTTCTTCCCAGGCTTTTTTGTATGGGAAGAACGGCACCGAACAAACGACTACTGATCAAAAACCGTATGAGTTATTCAAAAAACATTTTCACCATGAGCATCAGCAATCCTTCGACTCCAACTATACCAACTTTGGTGTATGTGTGTCATTCAGAAAAATATTTATGACGAGTTGAAAACACATAGTCTGATTCGTTTTTCTCCCATCTTCAGCTCAAAAAGAATGGAGAAAGGCTGAAACTCTCATCCACTTTAGGTTGGTCTGGAGGGTTTTTAAGGCAAAGTATTAATCCTACCGTAATTCCGAAGACATTGTGTGAGTCCAGAGGTTTCAGTCTACAAACTGACCAAAAATGGTGACTGTAGCTCCAAATATGTGGCCGTGAGGGCGAGAATAAGATGTTTGATCTTAAAAAATGGCCGCCTCACACTAAGATTTCAGCAGCTGCACTCTAGCAGGCTGCTGCAGAAGCTAACTGTCAGCTAGCTTCCAGGTGCTTACCCTCCGAACAAACGACTGCTGAGCAAAAACCGTAAAAGATATCTGAAAAATTCTTTCAGTGAAAGCAACATCTATCCTTTGTCTCAGACTGGGGTAACCTTCATGTCTGTAGGTCTTTCACAACCCAAAACGAAGCACAAACAAAATGGTTGGCCCACCTGCTCCTCCCTTTGTTTGAACTGCAGGACCTCACTCTCACTCACCTTTTAGCTGCTAAAGCACCCCTCCGAACAAACGACTGCTGAGTAAAAACCGTAAAAGGTATCTGAAAAATTCTTTTTATCTAAGCGACAGCTATATCTTGTCTTCAATTGGAGTAACTTTCATGGCTGTAGGTCATCTACAAACTGAATGGGAAGAGAAAGAAAAAGAAAAAACGTTTCATCACACCTAAGCTTCTAATTGAGCTAGCTGCAGCAGGTCACTGTCACTCAGCTTTCAGGTGCTTAAAATGTCCTCCGAACAAACGACTGCTGAGCAAAAACCGTATGAGTTATTCAAAAAATTTTTTCACCGTGAGCGTCAGTCATCCTTCGACTCCAACTATGCCAACTTTGGTGTATGTGTGTCATTCAGAAAAATATTTATGACGAGTTTAAAACACATAGTCGGATTCGTTTTTCTCCCCTCTTCTGCTCCAAAACCAATGAAAAACGGCTCTGATTTTCATCGACTTTAGGTCGGTCTGGAGGGTTTTTAAGGAAAAGTATTAATCCTACCGTAATTCCGAAGATATTGTGTGGGTCCAGAGATTTCAGTCTACAAACTGACCAAAAATGGTGACTCTAGCTATAAATATGTGGCCGTGAGGGCGAGTTTAAAATGTTTTTTTGTGTTTAAAAAACGCCTGCCTCACACTCTAGCTTTTCAGTTGCTCCACTCTAGCAGGCTGGATTTTGCTAAAACTTTGTGGCGCTTGAGGTCTGATTATACAAAAACCGTAGCAGTTATCAACATACCGTCTTCAGTTTTAAATAGACGAAGGATTTATCTACAAACTGAGCTTCAAACTGTTTTTCTAGGTGAATGTATGCCGACACAGTGAAGTGCTGTTTTTTATGCTTTTTTTTTCCTCTCCCCATTCATTTCCTATGGGATTTTTTTGCGACGTTTTCGCTAATAATTCGCAAACCTTCGGACTAATGAGAAAGTTTTATACAAGCACACATCACCCCATTGGTCCCGACGCGTGTGCCAACTTTGGGCCCGATCCGCCAAACCGTGCGGGACTAGTTACGCGCCGAAGTTTTGGGTATACGGGAGAATTATAATAATAATAATATGCGGAATAAATATGTGCAATAGTAGTAGGTGGGCCATGCCTTCGGCATGTGGCCCCCCAATAATACGCGGAATAAATATGTGCAATAGTAGTAGGTGGGCCATGCCTTCGGCATGTGGCCCCCCAATAATACGCGGAATAAATATGTGCAATAGTAGTAGGTGGGCCATGCCTTCGGCATGTGGCCCCCCAATAATACGCGGAATAAATATGTGCAATAGTAGTAGGTGGGCCATGCCTTCGGCATGTGGCCCCCCAACTAGAAAATTTCTAAAGAAATTTTGAGGGGGGCCACCTACTGCCCGTCTGGGGAACCGGGCCAATACGGCCCTGGCAAGTGACGTCGGGGCTCCCCAGACCAACTGCTTACGCCTTTGAGGGCTGCTGAGGGAAGGAAAGAGGGCAAGTTCATGGGCAAAGAGAGCTGTGTGCCACTTGTGCTGAAATCTGGGAAATAGACGTGCACAGCGTATGATGCACAAGGGTAATATGGGTTGTCCATATTGAAACACAGTGGGTAAAGCCCAGTTGGCGGGCTTTGCCCGCCTGGTAGGAGCCATCTCAGTGAAGAAAAAAATCACCAATGGCGGGCTCTGCCCGCCTTCTAAGAGCCATTGCAGTGATGAAATCACCAATGGCGGGCTCAGCCCGCCTGCTAAGAGCCATTGCAGTGATGTAATCACCTTTGGCGGGCTCCGCCCGCCTGTTACCATTGGCGGGCTCCGCCCGCCTTCTAAGAGCCATTGCAGTGATGAAATCACCAATGGCAATGAGCAATATGCCAGAATGTATGAGTGTGTATAAGGAAGAGGCTTTTATTCTGTAGAGTCCTTGTAGTCTTATTTTGAAAGTCTATCATGAATGTGCATCAAAAGATGGGTCACGCCCAGCAGTGATATAGAATCCATTTCCAAATGTTAAATCACTGGTTTTCCATGTTATTAGGTGAATAGTTGCTGTATTACAGAGTAAATGGGAGACTTTTATTGTGAAATTTGCTCTGGGGTGTGTTTTGAAAAGGTCACTAGAGTCTAATAAAAACAACCTGGAAGAGTTTGGGTCATAATGTTGAGCCATTTGCATCAATTAAT
Organism: Cyprinodon diabolis; assembly: GCA_030533445.1. NCBI lineage: Eukaryota > Metazoa > Chordata > Actinopteri > Cyprinodontiformes > Cyprinodontidae > Cyprinodon > Cyprinodon diabolis. The sequence continues at coordinate 41,518,067 of CM060075.1, read as the reverse complement.
GCATTAGTATAATCTAGAGGCTTTTATTTTGTAGGGTCCCTGGAGTCTTATTTTGAAAGTCCAACAGAGTTGTGTTTATAGAAAATGTTCAGACCCGTCAATGATAGTTGATTACTTTCCAATCGTTAAATCACTCTTTTTCCATGTTATTAGGGCAGTAGATGAAGCGGAAATGGGAGGCTTTTATTTTGAAATTTGCTATAGGGTGTGTTTTAAACAGTCTCCTAGAGTCTATTCTCTAAAACGGGGTTGAGTTTGGGTCATAATGTTGAGCCATATAGGGCAATAAATATATGTAAAAAATATAGAGGCTTTTATTTTGTAGGGTCCCTGGAGTCTTATTTTGAAAGTCTATCAGTGCTGAGTGGCAAGGGAAGTGTCATGGACAGCAGTCATATAGTATCCATTTCCCAATGTTAAATCAGTCCTTTCACCCTCCATTAGATTAATATGTGCTGTTTAAAACAGCAGAGGTAAAATCTGTTTGAAGCTTGGTAACCTTGACAACGCTTAACGAGCCTCTCACTGACACAGACAACAGCTGCACTCACTATTGGTTTCTTCTTCCCAGGCTTTTTTGTATGGGAAGAACGGCACCGAACAAACGACTACTGATCAAAAACCGTATGAGTTATTCAAAAAACATTTTCACCATGAGCATCAGCAATCCTTCGACTCCAACTATACCAACTTTGGTGTATGTGTGTCATTCAGAAAAATATTTATGACGAGTTGAAAACACATAGTCTGATTCGTTTCTCTCCCATCTTCAGCTCAAAAAGAATAGAGAAAGGCTGAAACTCTCATCGACTTTAGGTTGGTCTGGAGGGTTTTTAAGGAAAAGTATTAATCCTACCGTAATTCCGAAGACATTGTGTGAGTCCAGAGGTTTCAGTCTACAAACTGACCAAAAATGGTGACTGTAGCTCCAAATATGTGGCCGTGAGGGCGAGAATAAGATGTTTGATCTTAAAAAAATGGCCGCCTCACACTAAGATTTCAGCAGCTGCACTCTAGCAGGCTGCTGCAGAAGCTAACTGTCAGCTAGCTTCCAGGTGCTTACCCTCCGAACAAACGACTGCTGAGCAAAAACCGTAAAAGATATCTGAAAAATTCTTTCAGTGAAAGCAACATCTATCCTTTGTCTCAGACTGGGGTAACCTTCATGTCTGTAGGTCTTTCACAACCCAAAACGAAGCACAAACAAAATGGTTGGCCCACCTGCTCCTCCCTTTGTTTGAACTGCAGGACCTCACTCTCACTCACCTTTTAGCTGCTAAAGCACCCCTCCGCACAAACGACTGCTGAGTAAAAACCGTAAAAGGTATCTGAAAAATTCTTTTTATCTAAGCGACAGCTATATCTTGTCTTCAATTGGAGTAACTTTCATGGCTGTAGGTCATCTACAAACTGAATGGGAAGAGAAAGAAAAAGAAAAAACGTTTCATCACACCTAAGCTTCTAATTGAGCTAGCTGCAGCAGGTCACTGTCACTCAGCTTTCAGGTGCTTAAAATGTCCTCCGAACAAACGACTGCTGAGCAAAAACCGTATGAGTTATTCAAAAAATTTTTTCACCGTGAGCGTCAGTCATCCTTCGACGCCAACTATGCCAACTTTGGTGTATGTGTGTCATTCAGAAAAATATTTATGACGAGTTTAAAACACATAGTCTGATTCGTTTTTCTCCCCTCTTCTGCTCCAAAACCAATGAAAAACGGCTCTGATTTTCATCGACTTTAGGTCGGTCTGGAGGGTTTTTAAGGAAAAGTATTAATCCTACCGTAATTCCGAAGATATTGTGTGGGTCCAGAGATTTCAGTCTACAAACTGACCAAAAATGGTGACTCTAGCTATAAATATGTGGCCGTGAGGGCGAGTTTAAAATGTTTTTTTGTGTTTAAAAAACGCCTGCCTCACACTCTAGCTTTTCAGTTGCTCCACTCTAGCAGGCTGGATTTTGCTAAAACTTTGTGGCGCTTGAGGTCTGATTATACAAAAACCGTAGCAGTTATCAACATACCGTCTTCAGTTTTAAATAGACGAAGGATTTATCTACAAACTGAGCTTCAAACTGTTTTTCTAGGTGAATGTATGGCGACACAGTGAAGTGCTGTTTTTTATGCTTTTTTTTTCCTCTCCCCATTCATTTCCTATGGGATTTTTTTGCGACGTTTTCGCTAATAATTCGCAAACCTTCGGACTAATGAGAAAGTTTTATACAAGCACACATCACCCCATTGGTCCCGACGCGTGTGCCAACTTTGGGCCCGATCCGCCAAACCGTGCGGGACTAGTTACGCGCCGAAGTTTTGGGTATACGGGAGAATTATAATAACTAGAAAATTTCTGAAGAAATTTTGAGGGGGGCCACCTACTGCCCGTCTGGGGAACCGGGCCAATACGGCCCTGGCAAGTGGCGTCGGGGCTCCCCAGACCAACTGCTTACGCCTTTGAGGGCTGCTGAGGGAAGGAAAGAGGGCAAGTTCATGGGCAAAGAGAGCTGTGTGCCACTTGTGCTGAAATCTGGGAAATAGACGTGCACAGCGTATGATGCACAAGGGTAATATGGGTTGTCCATATTGAAACACAGTGGGTAAAGCCCAGTTGGCGGGCTTCGCCCGCCTGCTAGGAGCCATCTCAGTGAAGAAAAAAATCACCAATGGCGGGCTCTGCCCGCCTTCTAAGAGCCATTGCAGTGATGAAATCACCAATGACGGGCTCCGCCCGCCTGCTAAGAGCCATTGCAGTGATGTAATCACCTTTGGCGGGCTCCGCCCGCCTGTTACCATTGGCGGGCTCCGCCCGCCTTCTAAGAGCCATTGCAGTGATGAAATCACCAATGGCAATGAGCAATATGCCAGAATGTATGAGTGTGTATAAGGAAGAGGCTTTTATTCTGTAGAGTCCTTGTAGTCTTATTTTGAAAGTCTATCATGAATGTGCATCAAAAGATGGGTCACGCCCAGCAGTGATATAGAATCCATTTCCAAATGTTAAATCACTGGTTTTCCATGTTATTAGGTGAATAGTTGCTGTATTACAGAGTAAATGGGAGACTTTTATTGTGAAATTTGCTCTGGGGTGTGTTTTGAAAAGGTCACTAGAGTCTAATAAAAACAACCTGGAAGAGTTTGGGTCATAATGTTGAGCCATTTGCATCAATTAATGCATTAGTATAATCTAGAGGCTTTTATTTTGTAGGGTCCCTGGAGTCTTATTTTGAAAGTCCAACAGAGTTGTGTTTATAGAAAATGTTCAGACCCGTCAATGATAGTTGATTACTTTCCAATCGTTAAATCACTCTTTTTCCATGTTATTAGGGCAGTAGATGAAGCGGAAATGGGAGGCTTTTATTTTGAAATTTGCTATAGGGTGTGTTTTAAACAGTCTCCTAGAGTCTATTCTCTAAAACGGGGTTGAGTTTGGGTCATAATGTTGAGCCATATAGGGCAATAAATATATGTAAAAAATATAGAGGCTTTTATTTTGTAGGGTCCCTGGAGTCTTATTTTGAAAGTCTATCAGTGCTGAGTGGCAAGGGAAGTGTCATGTACAGCGGTCATATAGTATCCATTTCCCAATGTTAAATCAGTCCTTTCACCCTCCATTAGATTAATATGTGCTGTTTAAAACAGCAGAGGTAAAATCTGTTTGAAGCTTGGTAACCTTGACAACGCTTAACGAGCCTCTCACTGACACAGACAACAGCTGCACTCACTATTGGTTTCTTCTTCCCAGGCTTTTTTGTATGGGAAGAACGGCACCGAACAAACGACAACTGATCAAAAACCGTATGAGTTATTCAAAAAACATTTTCACCATGAGCATCAGCAATCCTTCGACTCCAACTATACCAACTTTGGTGTATGTGTGTCATTCAGAAAAATATTTATGACGAGTTGAAAACACATATTCTGATTCGTTTCTCTCCCATCTTCAGCTCAAAAAGAATAGAGAAAGGCTGAAACTCTCATCGACTTTAGGTTGGTCTGGAGGGTTTTTAAGGAAAAGTATTAATCCTACCGTAATTCCGAAGACATTGTGTGAGTCCAGAGGTTTCAGTCTACAAACTGACCAAAAATGGTGACTGTAGCTCCAAATATGTGGCCGTGAGGGCGAGAATAAGATGTTTGATCTTAAAAAAATGGCCGCCTCACACTAAGATTTCAGCAGCTGCACTCTAGCAGGCTGCTGCAGAAGCTAACTGTCAGCTAGCTTCCAGGTGCTTACCCTCCGAACAAACGACTGCTGAGCAAAAACCGTAAAAGATATCTGAAAAATTCTTTCAGTGAAAGCAACATCTATCCTTTGTCTCAGACTGGGGTAACCTTCATGTCTGTAGGTCTTTCACAACCCAAAACGAAGCACAAACAAAATGGTTGGCCCACCTGCTCCTCCCTTTGTTTGAACTGCAGGACCTCACTCTCACTCACCTTTTAGCTGCTAAAGCACCCCTCCGAACAAACGACTGCTGAGTAAAAACCGTAAAAGGTATCTGAAAAATTCTTTTTATCTAAGCGACAGCTATATCTTGTCTTCAATTGGAGTAACTTTCATGGCTGTAGGTCATCTACAAACTGAATGGGAAGAGAAAGAAAAAGAAAAAACGTTTCATCACACCTAAGCTTCTAATTGAGCTAGCTGCAGCAGGTCACTGTCACTCAGCTTTCAGGTGCTTAAAATGTCCTCCGAACAAACGACTGCTGAGCAAAAACCGTATGAGTTATTCAAAAAAATTTTTCACCGTGAGCGTCAGTCATCCTTCGACTCCAACTATGCCAACTTTGGTGTATGTGTGTCATTCAGAAAAATATTTATGACGAGTTTAAAACACATAGTCTGATTCGTTTTTCTCCCCTCTTCTGCTCCAAAACCAATGAAAAACGGCTCTGATTTTCATCGACTTTAGGTCGGTCTGGAGGGTTTTTAAGGAAAAGTATTAATCCTACCGTAATTCCGAAGATATTGTGTGGGTCCAGAGATTTCAGTCTACAAACTGACCAAAAATGGTGACTCTAGCTATAAATATGTGGCCGTGAGGGCGAGTTTAAAATGTTTTTTTGTGTTTAAAAAACGCCTGCCTCACACTCTAGCTTTTCAGTTGCTCCACTCTAGCAGGCTGGATTTTGCTAAAACTTTGTGGCGCTTGAGGTCTGATTATACAAAAACCATAGCAGTTATCAACATACCGTCTTCAGTTTTAAATAGACGAAGGATTTATCTACAAACTGAGCTTTAAACTGTTTTTCTAGGTGAATGTATGCCGACACAGTGAAGCGCTGTTTTTTATGCTTTTTTTTCCCTCTCCCCATTCATTTCCTATGGGATTTTTTTGTGACGTTTTCGCTAATAATTCGCAAACCTTCGGACTAATGAGAAAGTTTTATACAAGCACGCATCGCACCATTGGTCCCGACGCGTGTGCCAACTTTGGGCCCGATCCGCCAAACCGTGCGGGACTAGTTACGCGCCGAAGTTTTGGGTATACGGGAGAATTATAATAATAATACGCGGAATAAATATGTGCAATAGTAGTAGGTGGGCCATGCCTTCGGCATGTGGCCCCCCAACTAGAAAATTTCTAAAGAAATTTTGAGGGGGGCCACCTACTGCCCGTCTGGGGAACCGGGCCAATACGGCCCTGGCAAGTGACGTCGGGGCTCCCCAGACCAACTGCTTACGCCTTTGAGGGCTGCTGAGGGAAGGAAAGAGGGCAAGTTCATGGGCAAAGAGAGCTGTGTGCCACTTGTGCTGAAATCTGGGAAATAGACGTGCACAGCGTATGATGCACAAGGGTAATATGGGTTGTCCATATTGAAACACAGTGGGTAAAGCCCAGTTGGCGGGCTTCGCCCGCCTGCTAGGAGCCATCTCAGTGAAGAAAAAAATCACCAATGGCGGGCTCTGCCCGCCTTCTAAGAGCCATTGCAGTGATGAAATCACCAATGGCGGGCTCCGCCCGCCTGCTAAGAGCCATTGCAGTGATGTAATCACCTTTGGCGGGCTCCGCCCGCCTGTTACCATTGGCGGGCTCCGCCCGCCTTCTAAGAGCCATTGCAGTGATGAAATCACCAATGGCAATGAGCAATATGCCAGAATGTATGAGTGTGTATAAGGAAGAGGCTTTTATTCTGTAGAGTCCTTGTAGTCTTATTTTGAAAGTCTATCATGAATGTGCATCAAAAGATGGGTCACGCCCAGCAGTGATATAGAATCCATTTCCAAATGTTAAATCACTGGTTTTCCATGTTATTAGGTGAATAGTTGCTGTATTACAGAGTAAATGGGAGACTTTTATTGTGAAATTTGCTCTGGGTGTGTTTTGAAAAGGTCACTAGAGTCTAATAAAAACAACCTGGAAGAGTTTGGGTCATAATGTTGAGCCATTTGCATCAATTAATGCATTAGTATAATCTAGAGGCTTTTATTTTGTAGGGTCCCTGGAGTCTTATTTTGAAAGTCCAACAGAGTTGTGTTTATAGAAAATGTTCAGACCCGTCAATGATAGTTGATTACTTTCCAATCGTTAAATCACTCTTTTTCCATGTTATTAGGGCAGTAGATGAAGCGGAAATGGGAGGCTTTTATTTTGAAATTTGCTACAGGGTGTGTTTTAAACAGTCTCCTAGAGTCTATTCTCTAAAACGGGGTTGAGTTTGGGTCATAATGTTGAGCCATATAGGGCAATAAATATATGTAAAAAATATAGAGGCTTTTATTTTGTAGGGTCCCTGGAGTCTTATTTTGAAAGTCTATCAGTGCTGAGTGGCAAGGGAAGTGTCATGGACAGCAGTCATATAGTATCCATTTCCCAATGTTAAATCAGTCCTTTCACCCTCCATTAGATTAATATGTGCTGTTTAAAACAGCAGAGGTAAAATCTGTTTGAAGCTTGGTAACCTTGACAACGCTTAACGAGCCTCTCACTGACACAGACAACAGCTGCACTCACTATTGGTTTCTTCTTCCCAGGCTTTTTTGTATGGGAAGAACGGCACCGAACAAACGACTACTGATCAAAAACCGTATGAGTTATTCAAAAAACATTTTCACCATGAGCATCAGCAATCCTTCGACTCCAACTATACCAACTTTGGTGTATGTGTGTCATTCAGAAAAATATTTATGACGAGTTGAAAACACATAGTCTGATTCGTTTCTCTCCCATCTTCAGCTCAAAAAGAATAGAGAAAGGCTGAAACTCTCATCGACTTTAGGTTGGTCTGGACGGTTTTTAAGGAAAAGTATTAATCCTACCGTAATTCCGAAGACATTGTGTGAGTCCAGAGGTTTCAGTCTACAAACTGACCAAAAATGGTGACTGTAGCTCCAAATATGTGGCCGTGAGGGCGAGAATAAGATGTTTGATCTTAAAAGAATGGCCGCCTCACACTAAGATTTCAGCAGCTGCACTCTAGCAGGCTGCTGCAGAAGCTAACTGTCAGCTAGCTTCCAGGTGCTTACCCTCCGAACAAACGACTGCTGAGCAAAAACCGTAAAAGATATCTGAAAAATTCTTTCAGTGAAAGCAACATCTATCCTTTGTCTCAGACTGGGGTAACCTTCATGTCTGTAGGTCTTTCACAACCCAAAACGAAGCACAAACAAAATGGTTGGCCCACCTGCTCCTCCCTTTGTTTGAACTGCAGGACCTCACTCTCACTCACCTTTTAGCTGCTAAAGCACCCCTCCGAACAAACGACTGCTGAGTAAAAACCGTAAAAGGTATCTGAAAAATTATTTTTATCTAAGCGACAGCTATATCTTGTCTTCAATTGGAGTAACTTTCATGGCTGTAGGTCATCTACAACCTGAATGGGAAGAGAAAGAAAAAGAAAAAACGTTTTGTCACACCTGATCTTCTAATTGAGCTAGCTGCAGCAGGACACTCTCCCCCAGCTTTCAGCTGCTTAAAATGTCCTCCGAACAAACGACTGCTGAGCAAAAACCGTATGAGTTATTCAAAATATTTTTTCACCGTGAGCGTCAGCCATCCTTCGACTCCAACTATGCCAACTTTGGTGTATGTGTGTCATTCAGAAAAATATTTATGACGAGTTTAAAACACATAGTCTGATTCGTTTTTCTCCCCTCTTCTGCTCCAAAACCAATGAAAAACGGCTCTGATTTTCATCGACTTTAGGTCGGTCTGGAGGGTTTTTAAGGAAAAGTATTAATCCTACCGTAATTCCGAAGATATTGTGTGGGTCCAGAGATTTCAGTCTACAAACTGACCAAAAATGGTGACTCTAGCTATAAATATGTGGCCGTGAGGGCGAGTTTAAAATGTTTTTTTGTGTTTAAAAAACGGCTGCCTCACACTCTAGCTTTTCAGTTGCTCCACTCTAGCAGGCTGGATTTTGCTAAAACTTTGTGGCGCTTGAGGTCTGATTATACAAAAACCGTAGCAGTTATCAACATACCGTCTTCAGTTTTAAATAGACGAAGGATTTATCTACAAACTGAGCTTCAAACTGTTTTTCTAGGTGAATGTATGCCGACACAGTGAAGTGCTGTTTTTTATGCTTTTTTTTTCCTCTCCCCATTCATTTCCTATGGGATTTTTTTGCGACGTTTTCGCTAATAATTCGCAAACCTTCGGACTAATGAGAAAGTTTTATACAAGCACACATCACCCCATTGGTCCCGACGCGTGTGCCAACTTTGGGCCCGATCCGCCAAACCGTGCGGGACTAGTTACGTGCCGAAGTTTTGGGTATACGGGAGAATTATAATAATAACTAGAAAATTTCTAAAGAAATTTTGAGGGGGGCCACCTACTGCCCGTCTGGGGAACCGGGCCAATACGGCCCTGGCAAGTGACGTCGGGGCTCCCCAGACCAACTGCTTACGCCTTAGAGGGCTGCTGAGGGAAGGAAAGAGGGCAAGTTCATGGGCAAAGAGAGCTGTGTGCCACTTGTGCTGAAATCTGGGAAATAGACGTGCACAGCGTATGATGCACAAGGGTAATATGGGTTGTCCATATTGAAACACAGTGGGTAAAGCCCAGTTGGCGGGCTTTGCCCGCCTGCTAGGAGCCATCTCAGTGAAGAAAAAAATCACCAATGGCGGGCTCTGCCCGCCTTCTAAGAGCCATTGCAGTGATGAAATCACCAATGGCGGGCTCCGCCCGCCTGCTAAGAGCCATTGCAGTGATGTAATCACCTTTGGCGGGCTCTGCCCGCCTGTTACCATTGGCGGGCTCCGCCCGCCTTCTAAGAGCCATTGCAGTGATGAAATCACCAATGGCAATGAGCAATATGCCAGAATGTATGAGTGTGTATAAGGAAGAGGCTTTTATTCTGTAGAGTCCTTGTAGTCTTATTTTGAAAGTCTATCATGAATGTGCATCAAAAGATGGGTCACGCCCAGCAGTGATATAGAATCCATTTCCAAATGTTAAATCACTGGTTTTCCATGTTATTAGGTGAATAGTTGCTGTATTACAGAGTAAATGGGAGACTTTTATTGTGAAATTTGCTCTGGGTGTGTTTTGAAAAGGTCACTAGAGTCTAATAAAAACAACCTGGAAGAGTTTGGGTCATAATGTTGAGCCATTTGCATCAATTAATGCATTAGTATAATCTAGAGGCTTTTATTTTGTAGGGTCCCTGGAGTCTTATTTTGAAAGTCCAACAGAGTTGTGTTTATAGAAAATGTTCAGACCCGTCAATGATAGTTGATTACTTTCCAATCGTTAAATCACTCTTTTTCCATGTTATTAGGGCAGTAGATGAAGCGGAAATGGGAGGCTTTTATTTTGAAATTTGCTATAGGGTGTGTTTTAAACAGTCTCCTAGAGTCTATTCTCTAAAACGGGGTTGAGTTTGGGTCATAATGTTGAGCCATATAGGGCAATAAATATATGTAAAAAATATAGAGGCTTTTATTTTGTAGGGTCCCTGGAGTCTTATTTTGAAAGTCTATCAGTGCTGAGTGGCAAGGGAAGTGTCATGGACAGCAGTCATATAGTATCCATTTCCCAATGTTAAATCAGTCCTTTCACCCTCCATTAGATTAATATGTGCTGTTTAAAACAGCAGAGGTAAAATCTGTTTGAAGCTTGGTAACCTTGACAACGCTTAACGAGCCTCTCACTGACACAGACAACAGCTGCACTCACTATTGGTTTCTTCTTCCCAGGCTTTTTTGTATATGAAGAACGGCACCGAACAAACGACTACTGATCAAAAACCGTATGAGTTATTCAAAAAACATTTTCACCATGAGCATCAGCAATCCTTCGACTCCAACTATACCAACTTTGGTGTATGTGTGTCATTCAGAAAAATATTTATGACGAGTTGAAAACACATAGTCTGATTCGTTTCTCTCCCATCTTCAGCTCAAAAAGAATAGAGAAAGGCTGAATCTCTCATCGACTTTAGGTTGGTCTGGAGGGTTTTTAAGGAAAAGTATTAATCCTACTGTAATTCCGAAGACATTGTGTGAGTCCAGAGGTTTCAGTCTACAAACTGACCAAAAATGGTGACTGTAGCTCCAAATATGTGGCCGTGAGGGCGAGAATAAGATGTTTGATCTTAAAAAAATGGCCGCCTCACACTAAGATTTCAGCAGCTGCACTCTAGCAGGCTGCTGCAGAAGCTAACTGTCAGCTAGCTTCCAGGTGCTTACCCTCCGAACAAACGACTGCTGAGCAAAAACCGTAAAAGGTATCTGAAAAATTCTTTCAGTGAAAGTAACATCTATCCTTTGTCTCAGACTGGGGTAACCTTCATGTCTGTAGGTCTTTCACAACCCAAAACGAAGCACAAACAAAATGGTTGGCCCACCTGCTCCTCCCTTTGTTTGAACTGCAGGACCTCACTCTCACTGACCTTTTAGCTGCTAAAGCACCCCTCCGAACAAACGACTGCTGAGTAAAAACCGTAAAAGGTATCTGAAAAATTCTTTTTATCTAAGCGACAGCTATATCTTGTCTTCAATTGGAGTAACTTTCATGGCTGTAGGTCATCTACAAACTGAATGGGTAGAGAAAGAAAAAGAAAAAACGTTTCATCACACCTAAGCTTCTAATTGAGCTAGCTGCAGCAGGTCACTGTCACTCAGCTTTCAGGTGCTTAAACTGTCCTCCGAACAAACGACTGCTGAGCAAAAACCGTATGAGTTATTCAAAAAACTTTTCACCGTGAGCGTCAGTCATCCTTCGACTCCAACTATGCCAACTTTGGTGTATGTGTGTCATTCAGAAAAATATTTATGACGAGTTTAAAACACATAGTCTGATTCGTTTTTCTCCCCTCTTCTGCTCCAAAACCAATGAAAAACGGCTCTGATTTTCATCGACTTTAGGTCGGTCTGGAGGGTTTTTAAGGAAAAGTATTAATCCTACCGTAATTCCGAAGATATTGTGTGGGTCCAGAGATTTCAGTCTACAAACTGACCAAAAATGGTGACTCTAGCTATAAATATGTGGCCGTGAGGGCGAGTTTAAAATGTTTTTTTGTGTTTAAAAAACGCCTGCCTCACACTCTAGCTTTTCAGTTGCTCCACTCTAGCAGGCTGGATTTTGCTAAAACTTTGTGGCGCTTGAGGTCTGATTATACAAAAACCGTAGCAGTTATGAACATACCGTCTTCAGTTTTAAATAGACGAAGGATTTATCTACAAACGGAGCTTCAAACTGTTTTTCTAGGTGAATGTATGCCGACACAGAGAAGTGCTGTTTTTTATGCTTTTTTTTTCCTCTCCCCATTCATTTCCTATGGGATTTTTTTGCGACGTTTTCGCTAATAATTCGCAAACCTTCGGACTAATGAGAAAGTTTTATACAAGCACACATCACCCCATTGGTCCCGACGCGTGTGCCAACTTTGGGCCCGATCCGCCAAACCGTGCGGGACTAGTTACGCGCCGAAGTTTTGGGTATACGGGAGAATTATAATAATAATAATAATACGCGGAATAAATATGTGCAATAGTAGTAGGTGGGCCATGCCTTCGGCATGTGGCCCCCCAACTAGAAAATTTCTAAAGAAATTTTGAGGGGGGCCACCTACTGCTCGTCTTGGGAACCGGGCCAATACGGCCCTGGCAAGTGACGTCGGGGCTCCCCAGACCAACTGCTTACGCCTTTGAGGGCTGCTGAGGGAAGGAAAGAGGGCAAGTTCATGGGCAAAGAGAGCTGTGTGCCACTTGTGCTGAAATCTGGGAAATAGACGTGCACAGCGTATGATGCACAAGGGTAATATGGGTTGTCCATATTGAAACACAGTGGGTAAAGCCCAGTTGGCGGGCTTCGCCCGCCTGCTAGGAGCCATCTCAGTGAAGAAAAAAATCACCAATGGCGGGCTCTGCCCGCCTTCTAAGAGCCATTGCAGTGATGAAATCACCAATGGCGGGCTCCGCCCGCCTGCTAAGAGCCATTGCAGTGATGTAATCACCTTTGGCGGGCTCCGCCCGCCTGTTACCATTGGCGGGCTCCGCCCACCTTCTAAGAGCCATTGCAGTGATGAAATCACCAATGGCGGGCTCCGCCCGCCTTCTAAGAGCCATTGCAGTGATGAAATTACAAATGGCAATGAGCAATATGCCAGAATGTATGAGTGTGTATAAGGAAGAGGCTTTTATTCTGTAGAGTCCCTGGAGTCTTATTTTGAAAGTCTATCATGGAAGTGCATCTAAAGATGGGTCATGCCCAGCAGTTATATAGAATCAATTTCCAAATGTTAAATCACTGGTTTTCCATGTTATTAGGTGAATAGTTGCTGTATTACAGAGTAAATGGGAGACTTTTATTGTGAAATTTGCTCTGGGTGTGTTTTGAAAAGGTCACTAGAGTCTAATAAAAACAACCTGGAAGAGTTTGGGTCATAATGTTGAGCCATTTGCATCAATTAATGCATTAGTATAATCTAGAGGCTTTTATTTTGTAGGGTCGCTGGAGTCTTATTTTGAAAGTCCAACAGAGTTGTGTTTATAGAAAATGTTCAGACCCGTCAATGATAGTTGATTACTTTCCAATCGTTAAATCACTCTTTTTCCATGTTATTAGGGCAGTAGATGAAGCGGAAATGGGAGGCTTTTATTTTGAAATTTGCTATAGGGTGTGTTTTAAACAGTCTCCTAGAGTCTATTCTCTAAAACGGGATTGAGTTTGGGTCATAATGTTGAGCCATATAGGGCAATAAATATACGTAAAAAATATAGAGGCTTTTATTTTGTAGGGTCCCTGGAGTCTTATTTTGAAAGTCTATCAGTGCTGAGTGGCAAGGGAAGTGTCATGGACAGCAGTCATATAGTATCCATTTCCCAATGTTAAATCAGTCCTTTCACCCTCCATTAGATTAATATGTGCTGTTTAAAACAGCAGAGGTAAAATCTGTTTGAAGCTTGGTAACCTTGACAACGCTTAACGAGCCTCTCACTGACACAGACAACAGCTGCACTCACTATTGGTTTCTTCTTCCCAGGCTTTTTTGTATGGGAAGAACGGCACCGAACAAACGACTACTGATCAAAAACCGTATGAGTTATTCAAAAAACATTTTCACCATGAGCATCAGCAATCCTTCGACTCCAACTATACCAACTTTGGTGTATGTGTGTCATTCAGAAAAATATTTATGACGAGTTGAAAACACATAGTCTGATTCGTTTCTCTCCCATCTTCAGCTCAAAAAGAATAGAGAAAGGCTGAAACTCTCATCGACTTTAGGTTGGTCTGGAGGGTTTTTAAGGAAAAGTATTAATCCTACCGTGATTCCGAAGACATTGTGTGAGTCCAGAGGTTTCAGTCTACAAACTGACCAAAAATGGTGACTGTAGCTCCAAATATGTGGCCGTGAGGGCGAGAATAAGATGTTTGATCTGAAAAAAATGGCCGCCTCACACTAAGATTTCAGCAGCTGCACTCTAGCAGGCTGCTGCAGAAGCTAACTGTCAGCTAGCTTCCAGGTGCTTACCCTCCGAACAAACGACTGCTGAGCAAAAACCGTAAAAGATATCTGAAAAATTCTTTCAGTGAAAGCAACATCTATCCTTTGTCTCAGACTGGGGTAACCTTCATGTCTGTAGGTCTTTCACAACCCAAAACGAAGCACAAACAAAATGGTTGGCCCACCTGCTCCTCCCTTTGTTTGAACTGCAGGACCTCACTCTCACTCACCTTTTAGCTGCTAAAGCACCCCTCCGAACAAACGACTGCTGAGTAAAAACCGTAAAAGGTATCTGAAAAATTCTTTTTATCTAAGCGACAGCTATATCTTGTCTTCAATTGGAGTAACTTTCATGGCTGTAGGTCATCTACAAACTGAATGGGAAGAGAAAGAAAAAGAAAAAACGTTTCATCACACCTAAGCTTCTAATTGAGCTAGCTGCAGCAGGTCACTGTCACTCAGCTTTCAGGTGCTTAAAATGTCCTCCGAACAAACGACTGCTGAGCAAAAACCGTATGAGTTATTCAAAAAATTTTTTCACCGTGAGCGTCAGTCATCCTTCGACTCCAACTATGCCAACTTTGGTGTATGTGTGTCATTCAGAAAAATATTTATGACGAGTTTAAAACACATAGTCTGATTCGTTTTTCTCCCCTCTTCTGCTCCAAAACCAATGAAAAACGGCTCTGATTTTCATCGACTTTAGGTCGGTCTGGAGGGTTTTTAAGGAAAAGTATTAATCCTACCGTAATTCCGAAGATATTGTGTGGGTCCAGAGATTTCAGTCTACAAACTGACCAAAAATGGTGACTCTAGCTATAAATATGTGGCCGTGAGGGCGAGTTTAAAATGTTTTTTTGTGTTTAAAAAACGCCTGCCTCACACTCTAGCTTTTCAGTTGCTCCACTCTAGCAGGCTGGATTTTGCTAAAACTTTGTGGCGCTTGAGGTCTGATTATACAAAAACCGTAGCAGTTATCAACATACCGTCTTCAGTTTTAAATAGACGAAGGATTTATCTACAAACTGAGCTTCAAACTGTTTTTCTAGGTGAATGTATGCCGACACAGTGAAGTGCTGTTTTTTATGCTTTTTTTTTCCTCTCCCCATTCATTTCCTATGGGATTTTTTTGCGACGTTTTCGCTAATAATTCGCAAACCTTCGGACTAATGAGAAAGTTTTATACAAGCACACATCACCCCATTGGTCCCGACGCGTGTGCCAACTTTGGGCCCGATCCGCCAAACCGTGCGGGACTAGTTACGCGCCGAAGTTTTGGGTATACGGGAGAATTATAATAATAACTAGAAAATTTCTAAAGAAATTTTGAGGGGGGCCACCTACTGCCCGTCTGGGGAACCGGGCCAATACGGCCCTGGCAAGTGACGTCGGGGCTCCCCAGACCAACTGCTTACGCCTTTGAGGGCTGCTGAGGGAAGGAAAGAGGGCAAGTTCATGGGCAAAGAGAGCTGTGTGCCACTTGTGCTGAAATCTGGGAAATAGACGTGCACAGCGTATGATGCACAAGGGTAATATGGGTTGTCCATATTGAAACACAGTGGGTAAAGCCCAGTTGGCGGGCTTCGCCCGCCTGCTAGGAGCCATCTCAGTGAAGAAAAAAATCACCAATGGCGGGCTCTGCCCGCCTTCTAAGAGCCATTGCAGTGATGAAATCACCAATGGCGGGCTCCGCCCGCCTGCTAAGAGCCATTGCAGTGATGTAATCACCTTTGGCGGGCTCCGCCCGCCTGTTACCATTGGCGGGCTCCGCCCGCCTTCTAAGAGCCATTGCAGTGATGAAATCACCAATGGCAATGAGCAATATGCCAGAATGTATGAGTGTGTATAAGGAAGAGGCTTTTATTCTGTAGAGTCCTTGTAGTCTTATTTTGAAAGTCTATCATGAATGTGCATCAAAAGATGGGTCACGCCCAGCAGTGATATAGAATCCATTTCCAAATGTTAAATCACTGGTTTTCCATGTTATTAGGTGAATAGTTGCTGTATTACAGAGTAAATGGGAGACTTTTATTGTGAAATTTGCTCTGGGGTGTGTTTTGAAAAGGTCACTAGAGTCTAATAAAAACAACCTGGAAGAGTTTGGGTCATAATGTTGAGCCATTTGCATCAATTAATGCATTAGTATAATCTAGAGGCTTTTATTTTGTAGGGTCGCTGGAGTCTTATTTTGAAAGTCCAACAGAGTTGTGTTTATGGAAAATGTTCAGACCCGTCAATGATAGTTGATTACTTTCCAATTGTTAAATCACTCTTTTTCCATGTTATTAGGGCAGTAGATGAAGCGGAAATGGGAGGCTTTTATTTTGAAATTTGCTATAGGGTGTGTTTTAAACAGTCTCCTAGAGTCTATTCTCTAAAACGGGGTTGAGTTTGGGTCATAATGTTGAGCCATATAGGGCAATAAATATATGTAAAAAATATAGAGGCTTTTATTTTGTAGGGTCCCTGGAGTCTTATTTTGAAAGTCTATCAGTGCTGAGTGGCAAGGGAAGTGTCATGGACAGCAGTCATATAGTATCCATTTCCCAATGTTAAATCAGTCCTTTCACCCTCCATTAGATTAATATGTGCTGTTTAAAACAGCAGAGGTAAAATCTGTTTGAAGCTTGGTAACCTTGACAACGCTTAACGAGCCTCTCACTGACACAGACAACAGCTGCACTCACTATTGGTTTCTTCTTCCCAGGCTTTTTTGTATGGGAAGAACGGCACCGAACAAACGACTACTGATCAAAAACCGTATGAGTTATTCAAAAAACATTTTCACCATGAGCATCAGCAATCCTTCGACTCCAACTATACCAACTTTGGTGTATGTGTGTCATTCAGAAAAATATTTATGACGAGTTGAAAACACATAGTCTGATTCGTTTCTCTCCCATCTTCAGCTCAAAAAGAATAGAGAAAGGCTGAAACTCTCATCGACTTTAGGTTGGTCTGGAGGGTTTTTAAGGAAAAGTATTAATCCTACCGTAATTCTGAAGACATTGTGTGAATCCAGAGGTTTCAGTCTACAAACTGACCAAAAATGGTGACTGTAGCTCCAAATATGTGGCCGTGAGGGCGAGAATAAGATGTTTGATCTGAAAAAAATGGCCGCCTCACACTAAGATTTCAGCAGCTGCACTCTAGCAGGCTGCTGCAGAAGCTAACTGTCAGCTAGCTTCCAGGTGCTTACCCTCCGAACAAACGACTGCTGAGCAAAAACCGTAAAAGATATCTGAAAAATTCTTTCAGTGAAAGCAACATCTATCCTTTGTCTCAGACTGGGGTAACCTTCATGTCTGTAGGTCTTTCACAACCCAAAACGAAGCACAAACAAAATGGTTGGCCCACCTGCTCCTCCCTTTCTTTTAACTGCAGGACCTCACTCTCACTCACCTTTTAGCTGCTAAAGCACCCCTCCGAACAAACGACTGCTGAGTAAAAACCGTAAAAGGTATCTGAAAAATTCTTTTTATCTAAGCGACAGCTATATCTTGTCTTCGATTGGAGTAACTTTCATGGCTGTAGGTCATCTACAAACTGAATGGGAAGAGAAAGAAAAAGAAAAAACGTTTCATCACACCTAAGCTTCTAATTGAGCTAGCTGCAGCAGGTCACTGTCACTCAGCTTTCAGGTGCTTAAAATGTCCTCCGAACAAACGACTGCTGAGCAAAAACCGTATGAGTTATTCAAAAAAATTTTTCACCGTGAGCGTCAGTCATCCTTCGACTCCAACTATGCCAACTTTGGTGTATGTGTGTCATTCAGAAAAATATTTATGACGAGTTTAAAACACATAGTCTGATTCGTTTTTCTCCCCTCTTCTGCTCCAAAACCAATGAAAAACGGCTCTGATTTTCATCGACTTTAGGTCGGTCTGGAGGGTTTTTAAGGAAAAGTATTAATCCTACCGTAATTCCGAAGATATTGTGTGGGTCCAGAGATTTCAGTCTACAAACTGACCAAAAATGGTGACTCTAGCTATAAATATGTGGCCGTGAGGGCGAGTTTAAAATGTTTTTTTGTGTTTAAAAAACGCCTGCCTCACACTCTAGCTTTTCAGTTGCTCCACTCTAGCAGGCTGGATTTTGCTAAAACTTTGTGGTGCTTGAGGTCTGATTATACAAAAACCGTAGCAGTTATCAACATACCGTCTTCAGTTTTAAATAGACGAAGGATTTATCTACAAACTGAGCTTCAAACTGTTTTTCTAGGTGAATGTATGCCGACACAGTGAAGTGCTGTTTTTTATGCTTTTTTTTTCCTCTCCCCATTCATTTCCTATGGGATTTTTTTGCGACGTTTTCACTAATAATTCGCAAACCTTCGGACTAATGAGAAAGTTTTATACAAGCACACATCACCCCATTGGTCCCGACGCGTGTGCCAACTTTGGGCCCGATCCGCCAAACCGTGCGGGACTAGTTACGCGCCGAAGTTTTGGGTATACGGGAGAATTATAATAATAACTAGAAAATTTCTAAAGAAATTTTGAGGGGGGCCACCTACTGCCCGTCTGGGGAACCGGGCCAATACGGCCCTGGCAAGTGACGTCGGGGCTCCCCAGACCAACTGCTTACGCCTTTGAGGGCTGCTGAGGGAAGGAAAGAGGGCAAGTTCATGGGCAAAGAGAGCTGTGTGCCACTTGTGCTGACATCTGGGAAATAGACGTGCACAGCGTATGATGCACAAGGGTAATATGGGTTGTCCATATTGAAACACAGTGGGTAAAGCCCAGTTGGCGGGCTTCGCCCGCCTGCTAGGAGCCATCTCAGTGAAGAAAAAAATCACCAATGGCGGGCTCTGCCCGCCTTCTAAGAGCCATTGCAGTGATGAAATCACCAATGGCGGGCTCCGCCCGCCTGCTAAGAGCCATTGCAGTGATGTAATCACCTTTGGCGGGCTCCGCCCGCCTGTTACCATTGGCGGGCTCCGCCCTCCTTCTAAGAGCCATTGCAGTGATGAAATCACCAATGGCAATGAGCAATATGCCAGAATGTATGAGTGTGTATAAGGAAGAGGCTTTTATTCTGTAGAGTCCTTGTAGTCTTATTTTGAAAGTCTATCATGAATGTGCATCAAAAGATGGGTCACGCCCAGCAGTGATATAGAATCCATTTCCAAATGTTAAATCACTGGTTTTCCATGTTATTAGGTGAATAGTTGCTTTATTACAGAGTAAATGGGAGACTTTTATTGTGAAATTTGCTCTGGGGTGTGTTTTGAAAAGGTCACTAGA
Source organism: Cyprinodon diabolis (assembly GCA_030533445.1). Lineage (NCBI taxonomy): Eukaryota > Metazoa > Chordata > Actinopteri > Cyprinodontiformes > Cyprinodontidae > Cyprinodon > Cyprinodon diabolis. The sequence continues at coordinate 41,498,921 of CM060075.1, read as the reverse complement.
GTCTAATAAAAACAACCTGGAAGAGTTTGGGTCATAATGTTGAGCCATTTGCATCAATTAATGCATTAGTATAATCTAGAGGCTTTTATTTTGTAGGGTCGCTGGAGTCTTATTTTGAAAGTCCAACAGAGTTGTGTTTATAGAAAATGTTCAGACCCGTCAATGATAGTTGATTACTTTCCAATCGTTAAATCACTCTTTTTCCATGTTATTAGGGCAGTAGATGAAGCGGAAATGGGAAGCTTTTATTTTGAAATTTGCTATAGGGTGTGTTTTAAACAGTCTCCTAGAGTCTATTCTCTAAAACGGGGTTGAGTTTGGGTCATAATGTTGAGCCATATAGGGCAATAAATATATGTAAAAAATATAGAGGCTTTTATTTTGTAGGGTCCCTGGAGTCTTATTTTGAAAGTCTATCAGTGCTGAGTGGCAAGGGAAGTGTCATGGACAGCAGTCATATAGTATCCATTTCCCAATGTTAAATCAGTCCTTTCACCCTCCATTAGATTAATATGTGCTGTTTAAAACAGCAGAGGTAAAATCTGTTTGAAGCTTGGTAACCTTGACAACGCTTAACGAGCCTCTCACTGACACAGACAACAGCTGCACTCACTATTGGTTTCTTCTTCCCAGGCTTTTTTGTATGGGAAGAACGGCACCGAACAAACGACTACTGATCAAAAACCGTATGAGTTATTCAAAAAACATTTTCACCATGAGCATCAGCAATCCTTCGACTCCAACTATACCAACTTTGGTGTATGTGTGTCATTCAGAAAAATATTTATGACGAGTTGAAAACACATAGTCTGATTCGTTTCTCTCCCATCTTCAGCTCAAAAAGAATAGAGAAAGGCTGAAACTCTCATCGACTTTAGGTTGGTCTGGAGGGTTTTTAAGGAAAAGTATTAATCCTACCGTAATTCCGAAGACATTGTGTGAGTCCAGAGGTTTCAGTCTACAAACTGACCAAAAATGGTGACTGTAGCTCCAAATATGTGGCCGTGAGGGCGAGAATAAGATGTTTGATCTGAAAAAAATGGCCGCCTCACACTAAGATTTCAGCAGCTGCACTCTAGCAGGCTGCTGCAGAAGCTAACTGTCAGCTAGCTTCCAGGTGCTTACCCTCCGAACAAACGACTGCTGAGCAAAAACCGTAAAAGATATCTGAAAAATTCTTTCAGTGAAAGCAACATCTATCCTTTGTCTCAGACTGGGGTAACCTTCATGTCTGTAGGTCTTTCACAACCCAAAACGAAGCACAAACAAAATGGTTGGCCCACCTGCTCCTCCCTTTCTTTTAACTGCAGGACCTCACTCTCACTCACCTTTTAGCTGCTAAAGCACCCCTCCGAACAAACGACTGCTGAGTAAAAACCGTAAAAGGTATCTGAAAAATTCTTTTTATCTAAGCGACAGCTATATCTTGTCTTCGATTGGAGTAACTTTCATGGCTGTAGGTCATCTACAAACTGAATGGGAAGAGAAAGAAAAAGAAAAAACGTTTCATCACACCTAAGCTTCTAATTGAGCTAGCTGCAGCAGGTCACTGTCACTCAGCTTTCAGGTGCTTAAAATGTCCTCCGAACAAACGACTGCTGAGCAAAAACCGTATGAGTTATTCAAAAAATTTTTTCACCGTGAGCGTCAGTCATCCTTCGACTCCAACTATGCCAACTTTGGTGTATGTGTGTCATTCAGAAAAATATTTATGACGAGTTTAAAACACATAGTCTGATTCGTTTTTCTCCCCTCTTCTGCTCCAAAACCAATGAAAAACGGCTCTGATTTTCATCGACTTTAGGTCGGTCTGGAGGGTTTTTAAGGAAAAGTATTAATCCTACCGTAATTCCGAAGATATTGTGTGGGTCCAGAGATTTCAGTCTACAAACTGACCAAAAATGGTGACTCTAGCTATAAATATGTGGCCGTGAGGGCGAGTTTAAAATGTTTTTTTGTGTTTAAAAAACGCCTGCCTCACACTCTAGCTTTTCAGTTGCTCCACTCTAGCAGGCTGGATTTTGCTAAAACTTTGTGGCGCTTGAGGTCTGATTATACAAAAACCGTAGCAGTTATCAACATACCGTCTTCAGTTTTAAATAGACGAAGGATTTATCTACAAACTGAGCTTCAAACTGTTTTTCTAGGTGAATGTATGCCGACACAGTGAAGTGCTGTTTTTTATGCTTTTTTTTTCCTCTCCCCATTCATTTCCTATGGGATTTTTTTGCGACGTTTTCGCTAATAATTCGCAAACCTTCGGACTAATGAGAAAGTTTTATACAAGCACACATCACCCCATTGGTCCCGACGCGTGTGCCAACTTTGGGCCCGATCCGCCAAACCGTGCGGGACTAGTTAGGTGCCGAAGTTTTGGGTATACGGGAGAATTATAATAATAATAATAATACGCGGAATAAATATGTGCAATAGTAGTAGGTGGGCCATGCCTTCGGCATGTGGCCCCCCAATAATAATACGCGGAATAAATATGTGCAATAGTAGTAGGTGGGCCATGCCTTCGGCATGTGGCCCCCCAATAATACGCGGAATAAATATGTGCAATAGTAGTAGGTGGGCCATGCCTTCGGCATGTGGCCCCCCAATAACTAGAAAATTTCTAAAGAAATTTTGAGGGGGGCCACCTACTGCCCGTCTGGGGAACCGGGCCAATACGGCCCTGGCAAGTGACGTCGGGACTCCCCAGACCAACTGCTTACGCCTTTGAGGGCTGCTGAGGGAAGGAAAGAGGGCAAGTTCATGGGCAAAGAGAGCTGTGTGCCACTTGTGCTGAAATCTGGGAAATAGACGTGCACAGCGTATGATGCACAAGGGTAATATGGGTTGTCCATATTGAAACACAGTGGGTAAAGCCCAGTTGGCGGGCTTCGCCCGCCTGCTAGGAGCCATCTCAGTGAAGAAAAAAATCACCAATGGCGGGCTCTGCCCGCCTTCTAAGAGCCATTGCAGTGATGAAATCACCAATGGCGGGCCCTGCCCGCCTGCTAAGAGCCATTGCAGTGATGTAATCACCTTTGGCGGGCTCCGCCCGCCTGTTACCATTGGCGGGCTCCGCCCACCTTCTAAGAGCCATTGCAGTGATGAAATCACCAATGGCGGGCTCCGCCCGCCTTCTAAGAGCCATTGCAGTGATGAAATTACAAATGGCAATGAGCAATATGCCAGAATGTATGAGTGTGTATAAGGAAGAGGCTTTTATTCTGTAGAGTCCCTGGAGTCTTATTTTGAAAGTCTATCATGGAAGTGCATCTAAAGATGGGTCATGCCCAGCAGTTATATAGAATCAATTTCCAAATGTTAAATCACTGGTTTTCCATGTTATTAGGTGAATAGTTGCTGTATTACAGAGTAAATGGGAGACTTTTATTGTGAAATTTGCTCTGGGTGTGTTTTGAAAAGGTCACTAGAGTCTAATAAAAACAACCTGGAAGAGTTTGGGTCATAATGTTGAGCCATTTGCATCAATTAATGCATTAGTATAATCTAGAGGCTTTTATTTTGTAGGGTCGCTGGAGTCTTATTTTGAAAGTCCAACAGAGTTGTGTTTATAGAAAATGTTCAGACCCGTCAATGATAGTTGATTACTTTCCAATCGTTAAATCACTCTTTTTCCATGTTATTAGGGCAGTAGATGAAGCGGAAATGGGAGGCTTTTATTTTGAAATTTGCTATAGGGTGTGTTTTAAACAGTCTCCTAGAGTCTATTCTCTAAAACGGGGTTGAGTTTGGGTCATAATGTTGAGCCATATAGGGCAATAAATATATGTAAAAAATATAGAGGCTTTTATTTTGTAGGGTCCCTGGAGTCTTATTTTGAAAGTCTATCAGTGCTGAGTGGCAAGGGAAGTGTCATGGACAGCAGTCATATAGTATCCATTTCCCAATGTTAAATCAGTCCTTTCACCCTCCATTAGATTAATATGTGCTGTTTAAAACAGCAGAGGTAAAATCTGTTTGAAGCTTGGTAACCTTGACAACGCTTAACGAGCCTCTCACTGACACAGACAACAGCTGCACTCACTATTGGTTTCTTCTTCCCAGGCTTTTTTGTATAGGAAGAACGGCACCGAACAAACGACTACTGATCAAAAACCGTATGAGTTATTCAAAAAACATTTTCACCATGAGCATCAGCAATCCTTCGACTCCAACTATACCAACTTTGGTGTATGTGTGTCATTCAGAACAATATTTATGACGACTTGAAAACACATAGTCTGATTCGTTTCTCTCCCATCTTCAGCTCAAAAAGAATGGAGAAAGGCTGAAACTCATCGACTTTAGGTTGGTCTGGAGGGTTTTTAAGGAAAAGTATTAATCCTACCGTAATTCCGAAGACATTGTGTGAGTCCAGAGGTTTCAGTCTACAAACTGACCAAAAATGGTGACTGTAGCTCCAAATATGTGGCCGTGAGGGCGAGAATAAGATGTTTGATCTTAAAAAAATGGCCGCCTCACACTAAATTTCAGCAGCTGCACTCTAGCAGGCTGCTGCAGAAGCTAACTGTCAGCTAGCTTCCAGGTGCTTACCCTCCGAACAAACGACTGCTGAGCAAAAACCGTAAAAGATATCTGAAAAATTCTTTCAGTGAAAGCAACATCTATCCTTTGTCTCAGACTGGGGTAACCTTCATGTCTGTAGGTCTTTCACAACCCAAAACGAAGCACAAACAAAATGGTTGGCCCACCTGCTCCTCCCTTTGTTTGAACTGCAGGACCTCACTCTCACTCACCTTTTAGCTGCTAAAGCACCCCTCCGAACAAACGACTGCTGAGTAAAAACCGTAAAAGGTATCTGAAAAATTCTTTTTATCTAAGCGACAGCTATATCTTGTCTTCAATTGGAGTAACTTTCATGGCTGTAGGTCATCTACAAACTGAATGGGAAGAGAAAGAAAAAGAAAAAACGTTTCATCACACCTAAGCTTCTAATTGAGCTAGCTGCAGCAGGTCACTGTCACTCAGCTTTCAGGTGCTTAAAATGTCCTCCGAACAAACGACTGCTGAGCAAAAACCGTATGAGTTATTCAAAAAATTTTTTCACCGTGAGCGTCAGTCATGCTTCGACTCCAACTATGCCAACTTTGGTGTATGTGTGTCATTCAGAAAAATATTTATGACGAGTTTAAAACACATAGTCTGATTCGTTTTTCTCCCCTCTTCTGCTCCAAAACCAATGAAAAACGGCTCTGATTTTCATCGACTTTAGGTCGGTCTGGAGGGTTTTTAAGGAAAAGTATTAATCCTACCGTAATTCCGAAGATATTGTGTGGGTCCAGAGATTTCAGTCTACAAACTGACCAAAAATGGTGACTCTAGCTATAAATATGTGGCCGTGAGGGCGAGTTTAAAATGTTTTTTTGTGTTTAAAAAACGCCTGCCTCACACTCTAGCTTTTCAGTTGCTCCACTCTAGCAGGCTGGATTTTGCTAAAACTTTGTGGCGCTTGAGGTCTGATTATACAAAAACCGTAGCAGTTATCAACATACCGTCTTCAGTTTTAAATAGACGAAGGATTTATCTACAAACTGAGCTTCAAACTGTTTTTCTAGGTGAATGTATGCCGACACAGTGAAGTGCTGTTTTTTATGCTTTTTTTTTCCTCTCCCCATTCATTTCCTATGGGATTTTTTTGCGACGTTTTCGCTAATAATTCGCAAACCTTCGGACTAATGAGAAAGTTTTATACAAGCACACATCACCCCATTGGTCCCGACGCGTGTGCCAACTTTGGGCCCGATCCGCCAAACCGTGCGGGACTAGTTACGCGCCGAAGTTTTGGGTATACGGGAGAATTATAATAACTAGAAAATTTCTAAAGAAATTTTGAGGGGGGCCACCTACTGCCCGTCTGGGGAACCGGGCCAATACGGCCCTGGCAAGTGACGTCGGGGCTCCCCAGACCAACTGCTTACGCCTTTGAGGGCTGCTGAGGGAAGGAAAGAGGGCAAGTTCATGGGCAAAGAAAGCTGTGTGCCACTTGTGCTGAAATCTGGGAAATAGACGTGCACAGCGTATGATGCACAAGGGTAATATGGGTTGTCCATATTGAAACACAGTGGGTAAAGCCCAGTTGGCGGGCTTCGCCCGCCTGCTAGGAGCCATCTCAGTGAAGAAAAAAATCACCAATGGCGGGCTCTGCCCGCCTTCTAAGAGCCATTGCAGTGATGAAATCACCAATGGCGGGCTCCGCCCGCCTGCTAAGAGCCATTGCAGTGATGTAATCACTTTTGGCGGGCTCCGCCCGCCTGTTACCATTGGCGGGCTCCGCCCGCCTTCTAAGAGCCATTGCAGTGATGAAATCACCAATGGCAATGAGCAATATGCCAGAATGTATGAGTGTGTATAAGGAAGAGGCTTTTATTCTGTAGAGTCCTTGTAGTCTTATTTTGAAAGTCTATCATGAATGTGCATCAAAAGATGGGTCACGCCCAGCAGTGATATAGAATCCATTTCCAAATGTTAAATCACTGGTTTTCCATGTTATTAGGTGAATAGTTGCTGTATTACAGAGTAAATGGGAGACTTTTATTGTGAAATTTGCTCTGGGTGTGTTTTGAAAAGGTCACTAGAGTCTAATAAAAACAACCTGGAAGAGTTTGGGTCATAATGTTGAGCCATTTGCATCAATTAATGCATTAGTATAATCTAGAGGCTTTTATTTTGTAGGGTCCCTGGAGTCTTATTTTGAAAGTCCAACAGAGTTGTGTTTATAGAAAATGTTCAGACCCGTCAATGATAGTTGATTACTTTCCAATCGTTAAATCACTCTTTTTCCATGTTATTAGGGCAGTAGATGAAGCGGAAATGGGAGGCTTTTATTTTGAAATTTGCTACAGGGTGTGTTTTAAACAGTCTCCTAGAGTCTATTCTCTAAAACGGGGTTGAGTTTGGGTCATAATGTTGAGCCATATAGGGCAATAAATATATGTAAAAAATATAGAGGCTTTTATTTTGTAGGGTCCCTGGAGTCTTATTTTGAAAGTCTATCAGTGCTGAGTGGCAAGGGAAGTGTCATGGACAGCAGTCATATAGTATCCATTTCCCAATGTTAAATCAGTCCTTTCACCCTCCATTAGATTAATATGTGCTGTTTAAAACAGCAGAGGTAAAATCTGTTTGAAGCTTGGTAACCTTGACAACGCTTAACGAGCCTCTCACTGACACAGACAACAGCTGCACTCACTATTGGTTTCTTCTTCCCAGGCTTTTTTGTATGGGAAGAACGGCACCGAACAAACGACTACTGATCAAAAACCGTATGAGTTATTCAAAAAACATTTTCACCATGAGCATCAGCAATCCTTCGACTCCAACTATACCAACTTTGGTGTATGTGTGTCATTCAGAAAAATATTTATGACGAGTTGAAAACACATAGTCTGATTCGTTTCTCTCCCATCTTCAGCTCAAAAAGAATAGAGAAAGGCTGAAACTCTCATCGACTTTAGGTTGGTCTGGACGGTTTTTAAGGAAAAGTATTAATCCTACCGTAATTCCGAAGACATTGTGTGAGTCCAGAGGTTTCAGTCTACAAACTGACCAAAAATGGTGACTGTAGCTCCAAATATGTGGCCGTGAGGGCGAGAATAAGATGTTTGATCTTAAAAGAATGGCCGCCTCACACTAAGATTTCAGCAGCTGCACTCTAGCAGGCTGCTGCAGAAGCTAACTGTCAGCTAGCTTCCAGGTGCTTACCCTCCGAACAAACGACTGCTGAGCAAAAACCGTAAAAGATATCTGAAAAATTCTTTCAGTGAAAGCAACATCTATCCTTTGTCTCAGACTGGGGTAACCTTCATGTCTGTAGGTCTTTCACAACCCAAAACGAAGCACAAACAAAATGGTTGGCCCACCTGCTCCTCCCTTTGTTTGAACTGCAGGACCTCACTCTCACTCACCTTTTAGCTGCTAAAGCACCCCTCCGAACAAACGACTGCTGAGTAAAAACCGTAAAAGGTATCTGAAAAATTATTTTTATCTAAGCGACAGCTATATCTTGTCTTCAATTGGAGTAACTTTCATGGCTGTAGGTCATCTACAACCTGAATGGGAAGAGAAAGAAAAAGAAAAAACGTTTTGTCACACCTGATCTTCTAATTGAGCTAGCTGCAGCAGGACACTCTCCCCCAGCTTTCAGCTGCTTAAAATGTCCTCCGAACAAACGACTGCTGAGCAAAAACCGTATGAGTTATTCAAAATATTTTTTCACCGTGAGCGTCAGCCATCCTTCGACTCCAACTATGCCAACTTTGGTGTATGTGTGTCATTCAGAAAAATATTTATGACGAGTTTAAAACACATAGTCTGATTCGTTTTTCTCCCCTCTTCTGCTCCAAAACCAATGAAAAACGGCTCTGATTTTCATCGACTTTAGGTCGGTCTGGAGGGTTTTTAAGGAAAAGTATTAATCCTACCGTAATTCCGAAGATATTGTGTGGGTCCAGAGATTTCAGTCTACAAACTGACCAAAAATGGTGACTCTAGCTATAAATATGTGGCCGTGAGGGCGAGTTTAAAATGTTTTTTTGTGTTTAAAAAACGCCTGCCTCACACTCTAGCTTTTCAGTTGCTCCACTCTAGCAGGCTGGATTTTGCTAAAACTTTGTGGCGCTTGAGGTCTGATTATACAAAAACCGTAGCAGTTATCAACATACCGTCTTCAGTTTTAAATAGACGAAGGATTTATCTACAAACTGAGCTTCAAACTGTTTTTCTAGGTGAATGTATGCCGACACAGTGAAGTGCTGTTTTTTATGCTTTTTTTTTCCTCTCCCCATTCATTTCCTATGGGATTTTTTTGCGACGTTTTCGCTAATAATTCGCAAACCTTCGGACTAATGAGAAAGTTTTATACAAGCACACATCACCCCATTGGTCCCGACGCGTGTGCCAACTTTGGGCCCGATCCGCCAAACCGTGCGGGACTAGTTACGTGCCGAAGTTTTGGGTATACGGGAGAATTATAATAATAATAATAATACGCGGAATAAATATGTGCAATAGTAGTAGGTGGGCCATGCCTTCGGCATGTGGCCCCCCAATAACTAGAAAATTTCTAAAGAAATTTTGAGGGGGGCCACCTACTGCCCGTCTGGGGAACCGGGCCAATACGGCCCTGGCAAGTGACGTCGGGGCTCCCCAGACCAACTGCTTACGCCTTTGAGGGCTGCTGAGGGAAGGAAAGAGGGCAAGTTCATGGGCAAAGAGAGCTGTGTGCCACTTGTGCTGAAATCTGGGAAATAGACGTGCACAGAGTATGATGCACAAGGGTAATATGGGTTGTCCATATTGAAACACAGTGGGTAAAGCCCAGTTGGCGGGCTTCGCCCGCCTGCTAGGAGCCATCTCAGTGAAGAAAAAAATCACCAATGGCGGGCTCTGCCCGCCTTCTAAGAGCCATTGCAGTGATGAAATCACCTGCTAAGAGCCATTGCAGTGATGTAATCACCTTTGGCGGGCTCCGCCCGCCTGTTACCATTGGCGGGCTCCGCCCGCCTTCTAAGAGCCATTGCAGTGATGAAATCACCAATGGCAATGAGCAATATGCCAGAATGTATGAGTGTGTATAAGGAAGAGGCTTTTATTCTGTAGAGTCCTTGTAGTCTTATTTTGAAAGTCTATCATGAATGTGCATCAAAAGATGGGTCACGCCCAGCAGTGATATAGAATCCATTTCCAAATGTTAAATCACTGGTTTTCCATGTTATTAGGTGAATAGTTGCTGTATTACAGAGTAAATGGGAGACTTTTATTGTGAAATTTGCTCTGGGGTGTGTTTTGAAAAGGTCACTAGAGTCTAATAAAAACAACCTGGAAGAGTTTGGGTCATAATGTTGAGCCATTTGCATCAATTAATGCATTACTATAATCTAGAGGCTTTTATTTTGTAGGGTCCCTGGAGTCTTATTTTGAAAGTCCAACAGAGTTGTGTTTATAGAAAATGTTCAGACCCGTCAATGATAGTTGATTACTTTCCAATCGTTAAATCACTCTTTTTCCATGTTATTAGGGCAGTAGATGAAGCGGAAATGGGAGGCTTTTATTTTGAAATTTGCTATAGGGTGTGTTTTAAACAGTCTCCTAGAGTCTATTCTCTAAAACGGGGTTGAGTTTGGGTCATAATGTTGAGCCATATAGAGCAATAAATATATGTAAAAAATATAGAGGCTTTTATTTTGTAGGGTCCCTGGAGTCTTATTTTGAAAGTCTATCAGTGCTGAGTGGCAAGGGAAGTGTCATGTACAGCAGTCATATAGTATCCATTTCCCAATGTTAAATCAGTCCTTTCACCCTCCATTAGATTAATATGTGCTGTTTAAAACAGCAGAGGTAAAATCTGTTTGAAGCTTGGTAACCTTGACAACGCTTAACGAGCCTCTCACTGACACAGACAACAGCTGCACTCACTATTGGTTTCTTCTTCCCAGGCTTTTTTGTATGGGAAGAACGGCACCGAACAAACGACTACTGATCAAAAACCGTATGAGTTATTCAAAAAACATTTTCACCATGAGCATCAGCAATCCTTCGACTCCAACTATACCAACTTTGGTGTATGTGTGTCATTCAGAAAAATATTTATGACGAGTTGAAAACACATAGTCTGATTCGTTTTTCTCCCATCTTCAGCTCAAAAAGAATGGAGAAAGGCTGAAACTCTCATCCACTTTAGGTTGGTCTGGAGGGTTTTTAAGGCAAAGTATTAATCCTACCGTAATTCCGAAGACATTGTGTGAGTCCAGAGGTTTCAGTCTACAAACTGACCAAAAATGGTGACTGTAGCTCCAAATATGTGGCCGTGAGGGCGAGAATAAGATGTTTGATCTTAAAAAATGGCCGCCTCACACTAAGATTTCAGCAGCTGCACTCTAGCAGGCTGCTGCAGAAGCTAACTGTCAGCTAGCTTCCAGGTGCTTACCCTCCGAACAAACGACTGCTGAGCAAAAACCGTAAAAGATATCTGAAAAATTCTTTCAGTGAAAGCAACATCTATCCTTTGTCTCAGACTGGGGTAACCTTCATGTCTGTAGGTCTTTCACAACCCAAAACGAAGCACAAACAAAATGGTTGGCCCACCTGCTCCTCCCTTTGTTTGAACTGCAGGACCTCACTCTCACTCACCTTTTAGCTGCTAAAGCACCCCTCCGAACAAACGACTGCTGAGTAAAAACCGTAAAAGGTATCTGAAAAATTCTTTTTATCTAAGCGACAGCTATATCTTGTCTTCAATTGGAGTAACTTTCATGGCTGTAGGTCATCTACAAACTGAATGGGAAGAGAAAGAAAAAGAAAAAACGTTTCATCACACCTAAGCTTCTAATTGAGCTAGCTGCAGCAGGTCACTGTCACTCAGCTTTCAGGTGCTTAAAATGTCCTCCGAACAAACGACTGCTGAGCAAAAACCGTATGAGTTATTCAAAAAATTTTTTCACCGTGAGCGTCAGTCATCCTTCGACTCCAACTATGCCAACTTTGGTGTATGTGTGTCATTCAGAAAAATATTTATGACGAGTTTAAAACACATAGTCGGATTCGTTTTTCTCCCCTCTTCTGCTCCAAAACCAATGAAAAACGGCTCTGATTTTCATCGACTTTAGGTCGGTCTGGAGGGTTTTTAAGGAAAAGTATTAATCCTACCGTAATTCCGAAGATATTGTGTGGGTCCAGAGATTTCAGTCTACAAACTGACCAAAAATGGTGACTCTAGCTATAAATATGTGGCCGTGAGGGCGAGTTTAAAATGTTTTTTTGTGTTTAAAAAACGCCTGCCTCACACTCTAGCTTTTCAGTTGCTCCACTCTAGCAGGCTGGATTTTGCTAAAACTTTGTGGCGCTTGAGGTCTGATTATACAAAAACCGTAGCAGTTATCAACATACCGTCTTCAGTTTTAAATAGACGAAGGATTTATCTACAAACTGAGCTTCAAACTGTTTTTCTAGGTGAATGTATGCCGACACAGTGAAGTGCTGTTTTTTATGCTTTTTTTTTCCTCTCCCCATTCATTTCCTATGGGATTTTTTTGCGACGTTTTCGCTAATAATTCGCAAACCTTCGGACTAATGAGAAAGTTTTATACAAGCACACATCACCCCATTGGTCCCGACGCGTGTGCCAACTTTGGGCCCGATCCGCCAAACCGTGCGGGACTAGTTACGCGCCGAAGTTTTGGGTATACGGGAGAATTATAATAACTAGAAAATTTCTAAAGAAATTTTGAGGGGGGCCACCTACTGCCCGTCTGGGGAACCGGGCCAATACGGCCCTGGCAAGTGACGTCGGGGCTCCCCAGACCAACTGCTTACGCCTTTGAGGGCTGCTGAGGGAAGGAAAGAGGGCAAGTTCATGGGCAAAGAGAGCTGTGTGCCACTTGTGCTGAAATCTGGGAAATAGACGTGCACAGAGTATGATGCACAAGGGTAATATGGGTTGTCCATATTGAAACACAGTGGGTAAAGCCCAGTTGGCGGGCTTCGCCCGCCTGCTAGGAGCCATCTCAGTGAAGAAAAAAATCACCAATGGCGGGCTCTGCCCGCCTTCTAAGAGCCATTGCAGTGATGAAATCACCAATGGCGGGCTCCGCCCGCCTGCTAAGAGCCATTGCAGTGATGTAATCACCTTTGGCGGGCTCCGCCCGCCTGTTACCATTGGCGGGCTCCGCCCGCCTTCTAAGAGCCATTGCAGTGATGAAATCACCAATGGCAATGAGCAATATGCCAGAATGTATGAGTGTGTATAAGGAAGAGGCTTTTATTCTGTAGAGTCCTTGTAGTCTTATTTTGAAAGTCTATCATGAATGTGCATCAAAAGATGGGTCACGCCCAGCAGTGATATAGAATCCATTTCCAAATGTTAAATCACTGGTTTTCCATGTTATTAGGTGAATAGTTGCTGTATTACAGAGTAAATGGGAGACTTTTATTGTGAAATTTGCTCTGGGGTGTGTTTTGAAAAGGTCACTAGAGTCTAATAAAAACAACCTGGAAGAGTTTGGGTCATAATGTTGAGCCATTTGCATCAATTAATGCATTACTATAATCTAGAGGCTTTTATTTTGTAGGGTCCCTGGAGTCTTATTTTGAAAGTCCAACAGAGTTGTGTTTATAGAAAATGTTCAGACCCGTCAATGATAGTTGATTACTTTCCAATTGTTAAATCACTCTTTTTCCATGTTATTAGGGCAGTAGATGAAGCGGAAATGGGAGGCTTTTATTTTGAAATTTGCTATAGGGTGTGTTTTAAACAGTCTCCTAGAGTCTATTCTCTAAAACGGGGTTGAGTTTGGGTCATAATGTTGAGCCATATAGAGCAATAAATATATGTAAAAAATATAGAGGCTTTTATTTTGTAGGGTCCCTGGAGTCTTATTTTGAAAGTCTATCAGTGCTGAGTGGCAAGGGAAGTGTCATGTACAGCAGTCATATAGTATCCATTTCCCAATGTTAAATCAGTCCTTTCACCCTCCATTAGATTAATATGTGCTGTTTAAAACAGCAGAGGTAAAATCTGTTTGAAGCTTGGTAACCTTGACAACGCTTAACGAGCCTCTCACTGACACAGACAACAGCTGCACTCACTATTGGTTTCTTCTTCCCAGGCTTTTTTGTATGGGAAGAACGGCACCGAACAAACGACTACTGATCAAAAACCGTATGAGTTATTCAAAAAACATTTTCACCATGAGCATCAGCAATCCTTCGACTCCAACTATACCAACTTTGGTGTATGTGTGTCATTCAGAAAAATATTTATGACGAGTTGAAAACACATAGTCTGATTCGTTTTTCTCCCATCTTCAGCTCAAAAAGAATGGAGAAAGGCTGAAACTCTCATCCACTTTAGGTTGGTCTGGAGGGTTTTTAAGGCAAAGTATTAATCCTACCGTAATTCCGAAGACATTGTGTGAGTCCAGAGGTTTCAGTCTACAAACTGACCAAAAATGGTGACTGTAGCTCCAAATATGTGGCCGTGAGGGCGAGAATAAGATGTTTGATCTTAAAAAATGGCCGCCTCACACTAAGATTTCAGCAGCTGCACTCTAGCAGGCTGCTGCAGAAGCTAACTGTCAGCTAGCTTCCAGGTGCTTACCCTCCGAACAAACGACTGCTGAGCAAAAACCGTAAAAGATATCTGAAAAATTCTTTCAGTGAAAGCAACATCTATCCTTTGTCTCAGACTGGGGTAACCTTCATGTCTGTAGGTCTTTCACAACCCAAAACGAAGCACAAACAAAATGGTTGGCCCACCTGCTCCTCCCTTTGTTTGAACTGCAGGACCTCACTCTCACTCACCTTTTAGCTGCTAAAGCACCCCTCCGAACAAACGACTGCTGAGTAAAAACCGTAAAAGGTATCTGAAAAATTCTTTTTATCTAAGCGACAGCTATATCTTGTCTTCAATTGGAGTAACTTTCATGGCTGTAGGTCATCTACAAACTGAATGGGAAGAGAAAGAAAAAGAAAAAACGTTTCATCACACCTAAGCTTCTAATTGAGCTAGCTGCAGCAGGTCACTGTCACTCAGCTTTCAGGTGCTTAAAATGTCCTCCGAACAAACGACTGCTGAGCAAAAACCGTATGAGTTATTCAAAAAATTTTTTCACCGTGAGCGTCAGTCATCCTTCGACTCCAACTATGCCAACTTTGGTGTATGTGTGTCATTCAGAAAAATATTTATGACGAGTTTAAAACACATAGTCGGATTCGTTTTTCTCCCCTCTTCTGCTCCAAAACCAATGAAAAACGGCTCTGATTTTCATCGACTTTAGGTCGGTCTGGAGGGTTTTTAAGGAAAAGTATTAATCCTACCGTAATTCCGAAGATATTGTGTGGGTCCAGAGATTTCAGTCTACAAACTGACCAAAAATGGTGACTCTAGCTATAAATATGTGGCCGTGAGGGCGAGTTTAAAATGTTTTTTTGTGTTTAAAAAACGCCTGCCTCACACTCTAGCTTTTCAGTTGCTCCACTCTAGCAGGCTGGATTTTGCTAAAACTTTGTGGCGCTTGAGGTCTGATTATACAAAAACCGTAGCAGTTATCAACATACCGTCTTCAGTTTTAAATAGACGAAGGATTTATCTACAAACTGAGCTTCAAACTGTTTTTCTAGGTGAATGTATGCCGACACAGTGAAGTGCTGTTTTTTATGCTTTTTTTTTCCTCTCCCCATTCATTTCCTATGGGATTTTTTTGCGACGTTTTCGCTAATAATTCGCAAACCTTCGGACTAATGAGAAAGTTTTATACAAGCACACATCACCCCATTGGTCCCGACGCGTGTGCCAACTTTGGGCCCGATCCGCCAAACCGTGCGGGACTAGTTACGCGCCGAAGTTTTGGGTATACGGGAGAATTATAATAATAATAATACGCGGAATAAATATGTGCAATAGTAGTAGGTGGGCCATGCCTTCGGCATGTGGCCCCCCAATAACTAGAAAATTTCTAAAGAAATTTTGAGGGGGGCCACCTACTGCCCGTCTGGGGAACAGGGCCAATACGGCCCTGGCAAGTGATGTCGGGGCTCCCCAGACCAACTGCTTACGCCTTTGAGGGCTGCTGAGGGAAGGAAAGAGGGCTAGGTCATGGGCAAAGAGAGCTGTGTGCCACTTGTGCTGAAATCTGGGAAATAGACGTGCACAGCGTATGATGCAAAAGGGTAATATGGGTTGTCCATATTGAACCGCAGTGGGTAAAGCTCAGTTGGTGGGCTCCGCCCGCCTGCTAGGAGCCCTTGCAGCGATGAAAAAAATCACCAATGGCGGGCTCTGCCCGCCTGCTAAGAGCCATTGCAGTGATGAAATCACCAATGGCAATGAGCAATATGCCAGAATGTATGAGTGTGTATAAGGAAGAGGCTTTTATTCTGTAGAGTCCCTGGAGTCTTATTTTGAAAGTCTATCATGGAAGTGCATCTAAAGATGGGTCATGCCCAGCAGTTATATAGAATCAATTTCCAAATGTTAAATCACTGGTTTTCCATGTTATTAGGTGAATAGTTGCTGTATTACAGAGTAAATGGGAGACTTTTATTGTGAAATTTGCTCTGGGTGTGTTTTGAAAAGGTCACTAGAGTCTAATAAAAACAACCTGGAAGAGTTTGGGTCATAATGTTGAGCCATTTGCATCAATTAATGCATTAGTATAATCTAGAGGCTTTTATTTTGTAGGGTCGCTGGAGTCTTATTTTGAAAGTCCAACAGAGTTGTGTTTATAGAAAATGTTCAGACCCGTCAATGATAGTTGATTACTTTCCAATCGTTAAATCACTGTTTTTCCATGTTATTAGGGCAGTAGATGAAGCGGAAATGGGAGGCTTTTATTTTGAAATTTGCTATAGGGTGTGTTTTAAACAGTCTCCTAGAGTCTATTCTCTAAAACGGGGTTGAGTTTGGGTCATAATATTGAGCCATATAGGGCAATAAATATATGTAAAAAATATAGAGGCTTTTATTTTGTAGGGTCCCTGGAGTCTTATTTTGAAAGTCTATCAGTGCTGAGTGGCAAGGGAAGTGTCATGGACAGCAGTCATATAGTATCCATTTCCCAATGTTAAATCAGTCCTTTCACCCTCCATTAGATTAATATGTGCTGTTTAAAACAGCAGAGGTAAAATCTGTTTGAAGCTTGGTAACCTTGACAACGCTTAACGAGCCTCTCACTGACACAGACAACAGCTGCACTCACTATTGGTTTCTTCTTCCCAGGCTTTTTTGTATGGGAAGAACGGCAACGAAAACAAACGACTACTGATCAAAAACCGTATGAGTTATTCAAAAAACATTTTCACCATGAGCATCAGCAATCCTTCGACTCCAAGTATACCAACTTTGGTGTATGTGTGTCATTCAGAACAATATTTATGACGACTTGAAAACACATAGTCTGATTCGTTTCTCTCCCATCTTCAGCTCAAAAAGAATGGAGAAAGGCTGAAACTCATCGACTTTAGGTTGGTCTGGAGGGTTTTTAAGGAAAAGTATTAATCCTACCGTGATTCCGAAGACATTGTGTGAGTCCAGAGGTTTCAGTCTACAAACTGGCCAAAAATGGTGACTGTAGCTCCAAATATGTGGCCGTGAGGGCGAGAATAAGATGTTTGATCTTAAAAAAATGGCCGCCTCACACTAAGATTTCAGCAGCTGCACTCTAGCAGGCTGCTGCAGAAGCTAACTGTCAGCTAGCTTCCAGGTGCTTACCCTCCGAACAAACGACTGCTGAGCAAAAACCGTAAAAGATATCTGAAAAATTCTTTCAGTGAAAGCAACATCTATCCTTTGTCTCAGACTGGGGTAACCTTCATGTCTGTAGGTCTTTCACAACCCAAAACGAAGCACAAACAAAATGGTTGGCCCACCTGCTCCTCCCTTTCTTTTAACTGCAGGACCTCACTCTCACTCACCTCTTAGCTGCTAAAGCACCCCTCCGAACAAACGACTGCTGAGTAAAAACCGTAAAAGGTGTCTGAAAAATTCTTTTTATCTAAGCGACAGCTATATCTTGTCTTCAATTGGAGTAACTTTCATGGCTGTAGGTCATCTACAAACTGAATGGGAAGAGAAAGAAAAAGAAAAAACGTTTCATCACACCTAAGCTTCTAATTGAGCTAGCTGCAGCAGGTCACTGTCACTCAGCTTTCAGGTGCTTAAAATGTCCTCCGAACAAACGACTGCTGAGCAAAAACCGTATGAGTTATTCAAAAAATTTTTTCACCGTGAGCGTCAGTCATCCTTCGACTCCAACTATGCCAACTTTGGTGTATGTGTGTCATTCAGAAAAATATTTATGACGAGTTTAAAACACATAGTCGGATTCGTTTTTCTCCCCTCTTCTGCTCCAAAACCAATGAAAAACGGCTCTGATTTTCATCGACTTTAGGTCGGTCTGGAGGGTTTTTAAGGAAAAGTATTAATCCTACCGTAATTCCGAAGATATTGTGTGGGTCCAGAGATTTCAGTCTACAAACTGACCAAAAATGGTGACTCTAGCTATAAATATGTGGCCGTGAGGGCGAGTTTAAAATGTTATTTTGTGTTTAAAAAACGCCTGCCTCACACTCTAGCTTTTCAGTTGCTCCACTCTAGCAGGCTGGATTTTGCTAAAACTTTGTGGCGCTTGAGGTCTGATTATACAAAAACCGTAGCAGTTATCAACATACCGTCTTCAGTTTTAAATAGAGGAAGGATTTATCTACAAACTGAGCTTCAAACTGTTTTTCTAGGTGAATGTATGCCGACACAGTGAAGTGCTGTTTTTTATGCTTTTTTTTACCTCTTCCCATTCATTTCCTATGGGATTTTTTTGCGACGTTTTCGCTAATAATTCGCAAACCTTCGGACTAATGAGAAAGTTTTATACAAGCACACATCACCCCATTGGTCCCAACGCGTGTGCCAACTTTGGGCCCGATCCGCCAAACCGTGCGGGACTAGTTACGTGCCGAAGTTTTGGGTATACGGGAGAATTATAATAACTAGAAAATTTCTAAAGAAATTTTGAGGGGGGCCACCTACTGCCCGTCTGGGGAACCGGGCCAATACGGCCCTGGCAAGTGACGTCGGGGCTCCCCAGACCAACTGCTTACGCCTTTGAGGGCTGCTGAGGGAAGGAAAGAGGGCAAGTTCATGGGCAAAGAGAGCTGTGTGCCACTTGTGCTGAAATCTGGGAAATAGACGTGCACAGAGTATGATGCACAAGGGTAATATGGGTTGTCCATATTGAAACACAGTGGGTAAAGCCCAGTTGGCGGGCTTCGCCCGCCTGCTAGGAGCCATCTCAGTGAAGAAAAAAATCACCAATGGCGGGCTCTGCCCGCCTTCTAAGAGCCATTGCAGTGATGAAATCACCAATGGCGGGCTCCGCCCGCCTGCTAAGAGCCATTGCAGTGATGTAATCACCTTTGGCGGGCTCCGCCCGCCTGTTACCATTGGCGGGCTCCGCCCGCCTTCTAAGAGCCATTGCAGTGATGAAATCACCAATGGCAATGAGCAATATGCCAGAATGTATGAGTGTGTATAAGGAAGAGGCTTTTATTCTGTAGAGTCCTTGTAGTCTTATTTTGAAAGTCTATCATGAATGTGCATCAAAAGATGGGTCACGCCCAGCAGTGATATAGAATCCATTTCCAAATGTTAAATCACTGGTTTTCCATGTTATTAGGTGAATAGTTGCTGTATTACAGAGTAAATGGGAGACTTTTATTGTGAAATTTGCTCTGGGGTGTGTTTTGAAAAGGTCACTAGAGTCTAATAAAAACAACCTGGAAGAGTTTGGGTCATAATGTTGAGCCATTTGCATCAATTAATGCATTACTATAATCTAGAGGCTTTTATTTTGTAGGGTCCCTGGAGTCTTATTTTGAAAGTCCAACAGAGTTGTGTTTATAGAAAATGTTCAGACCCGTCAATGATAGTTGATTACTTTCCAATCGTTAAATCACTCTTTTTCCATGTTATTAGGGCAGTAGATGAAGCGGAAATGGGAGGCTTTTATTTTGAAATTTGCTATAGGGTGTGTTTTAAACAGTCTCCTAGAGTCTATTCTCTAAAACGGGGTTGAGTTTGGGTCATAATGTTGAGCCATATAGAGCAATAAATATATGTAAAAAATATAGAGGCTTTTATTTTGTAGGGTCCCTGGAGTCTTATTTTGAAAGTCTATCAGTGCTGAGTGGCAAGGGAAGTGTCATGTACAGCAGTCATATAGTATCCATTTCCCAATGTTAAATCAGTCCTTTCACCCTCCATTAGATTAATATGTGCTGTTTAAAACAGCAGAGGTAAAATCTGTTTGAAGCTTGGTAACCTTGACAACGCTTAACGAGCCTCTCACTGACACAGACAACAGCTGCACTCACTATTGGTTTCTTCTTCCCAGGCTTTTTTGTATGGGAAGAACGGCACCGAACAAACGACTACTGATCAAAAACCGTATGAGTTATTCAAAAAACATTTTCACCATGAGCATCAGCAATCCTTCGACTCCAACTATACCAACTTTGGTGTATGTGTGTCATTCAGAAAAATATTTATGACGAGTTGAAAACACATAGTCTGATTCGTTTTTCTCCCATCTTCAGCTCAAAAAGAATGGAGAAAGGCTGAAACTCTCATCCACTTTAGGTTGGTCTGGAGGGTTTTTAAGGCAAAGTATTAATCCTACCGTAATTCCGAAGACATTGTGTGAGTCCAGAGGTTTCAGTCTACAAACTGACCAAAAATGGTGACTGTAGCTCCAAATATGTGGCCGTGAGGGCGAGAATAAGATGTTTGATCTTAAAAAATGGCCGCCTCACACTAAGATTTCAGCAGCTGCACTCTAGCAGGCTGCTGCAGAAGCTAACTGTCAGCTAGCTTCCAGGTGCTTACCCTCCGAACAAACGACTGCTGAGCAAAAACCGTAAAAGATATCTGAAAAATTCTTTCAGTGAAAGCAACATCTATCCTTTGTCTCAGACTGGGGTAACCTTCATGTCTGTAGGTCTTTCACAACCCAAAACGAAGCACAAACAAAATGGTTGGCCCACCTGCTCCTCCCTTTGTTTGAACTGCAGGACCTCACTCTCACTCACCTTTTAGCTGCTAAAGCACCCCTCCGAACAAACGACTGCTGAGTAAAAACCGTAAAAGGTATCTGAAAAATTCTTTTTATCTAAGCGACAGCTATATCTTGTCTTCAATTGGAGTAACTTTCATGGCTGTAGGTCATCTACAAACTGAATGGGAAGAGAAAGAAAAAGAAAAAACGTTTCATCACACCTAAGCTTCTAATTGAGCTAGCTGCAGCAGGTCACTGTCACTCAGCTTTCAGGTGCTTAAAATGTCCTCCGAACAAACGACTGCTGAGCAAAAACCGTATGAGTTATTCAAAAAATTTTTTCACCGTGAGCGTCAGTCATCCTTCGACTCCAACTATGCCAACTTTGGTGTATGTGTGTCATTCAGAAAAATATTTATGACGAGTTTAAAACACATAGTCGGATTCGTTTTTCTCCCCTCTTCTGCTCCAAAACCAATGAAAAACGGCTCTGATTTTCATCGACTTTAGGTCGGTCTGGAGGGTTTTTAAGGAAAAGTATTAATCCTACCGTAATTCCGAAGATATTGTGTGGGTCCAGAGATTTCAGTCTACAAACTGACCAAAAATGGTGACTCTAGCTATAAATATGTGGCCGTGAGGGCGAGTTTAAAATGTTTTTTTGTGTTTAAAAAACGCCTGCCTCACACTCTAGCTTTTCAGTTGCTCCACTCTAGCAGGCTGGATTTTGCTAAAACTTTGTGGCGCTTGAGGTCTGATTATACAAAAACCGTAGCAGTTATCAACATACCGTCTTCAGTTTTAAATAGACGAAGGATTTATCTACAAACTGAGCTTCAAACTGTTTTTCTAGGTGAATGTATGCCGACACAGTGAAGTGCTGTTTTTTATGCTTTTTTTTTCCTCTCCCCATTCATTTCCTATGGGATTTTTTTGCGACGTTTTCGCTAATAATTCGCAAACCTTCGGACTAATGAGAAAGTTTTATACAAGCACACATCACCCCATTGGTCCCGACGCGTGTGCCAACTTTGGGCCCGATCCGCCAAACCGTGCGGGACTAGTTACGCGCCGAAGTTTTGGGTATACGGGAGAATTATAATAATAATAATACGCGGAATAAATATGTGCAATAGTAGTAGGTGGGCCATGCCTTCGGCATGTGGCCCCCCAATAATAATAATACGCGGAATAAATATGTGCAATAGTAGTAGGTGGGCCATGCCTTCGGCATGTGGCCCCCCAATAATACGCGGAATAAATATGTGCAATAGTAGTAGGTGGGCCATGCCTTCGGCATGTGGCCCCCCAATAATACGCGGAATAAATATGTGCAATAGTAGTAGGTGGGCCATGCCTTCGGCATGTGGCCCCCCAATAATACGCGGAATAAATATGTGCAATAGTAGTAGGTGGGCCATGCCTTCGGCATGTGGCCCCCCAATAATACGCGGAATAAATATGTGCAATAGTAGTAGGTGGGCCATGCCTTCGGCATGTGGCCCCCCAATAATAATAATACGCGGAATAAATATGTGCAATAGTAGTAGGTGGGCCATGCCTTCGGCATGTGGCCCCCCAATAATACGCGGAATAAATATGTGCAATAGTAGTAGGTGGGCCATGCCTTCGGCATGTGGCCCCCCAATAATAATACGCGGAATAAATATGTGCAATAGTAGTAGGTGGGCCATGCCTTCGGCATGTGGCCCCCCAATAATACGCGGAATAAATATGTGCAATAGTAGTAGGTGGGCCATGCCTTCGGCATGTGGCCCCCCAATAATGGAAGCAGCAGAAAACTCTATTGTGCCATGGTGGACAAGTGAGTGTAAGGAAGCAATTAAATTAAGAAATAAAGCCTTAAAGGTATTAAAGCGTAATCCAATATATATGAATTTAATTGATTATAAAAGGAAGCAAGCAGTAGTAAGGAGGATTATAAAGAAAGCTAAGAGAGATTATTGGAGAAATTTTTGCAGTACAATAGGGAGAGATACAAAAATTGAGAAGATGTGGAAAGTAATTAAAAAATGAATGGAATTAAAAAAGAGTTTGATTATCCTGTATTAAAAGTAGAGAATGTAGATATAATTAGAGATGAGGATAAAGCTGAGGCATTGGCAAGATTATTTAGTCAGATACATAGTACAAATAACATCAGCGAAGAGGGAAGAAAAGGAAGAGAATATAGTGTTCTTAAGTATAAAAATTTAATGGAGAGAGAGGAAGATACAGATAATGTTTTGAATGTTGCTTAAAAAGATCAAAAATACAGCGCCAGGTAAACATAAAATTTGGTCAAAAGTTATAATATTGAAATTATTTAATAAAAGCTGGGAGGAGGGAAAATTACTAGAGTTATGGAAGGAATCTATTATTGTATCGATAGCTAAACCAGGGAAAGATAATTCAAAACCAGAAAGTTACAGGCCAATAGCATTAATGTCAAACTTATGTAAAATAATGGAAAAAATGATTAATAATAGATTAGTGCATTATTTAAATAAAAAGGGGTATATTTCTAATTATCAAAGTGGTTTCCGTAAAGGGAGGAGCACTAATGACGCAACATTATGTCTTGAGCATGAAGTTAGAAGAGCCAAGTAAACAAAGAAAGTGTAGTGGCTGTGTTTTTCGATATAGAAAAAGCATATGATATGATGTGGGTAGAGGGTTTACTAATTAAATTATACAAATTGGGGATTAAAGGAAAAATATATGAATGGATTAAAGACTTTTTAACAAACAGGAAATTACAGGTAAGAATTGGTGAGGTAGTTTCAGGTAAATATGTAGTGGAAGATGTTACACCACAGGGGAGTATAAGTCCATTATTGTTTTCTGTGATGATAAATGACATATTTAAAAATATTGGAAAGGATATGGGTTGTTTACTCTTTGCAGATGATGGAGCTGTATGGAAAAGAGGGAAGAATGTTGAGTTTATAGTAAAAACATTACAAAAGGTAATTATTGATATCGAGTTGTGGGCATTGTAGTGGGGAATTAAATTCTCAGTGGATAAAACAAAGGTAATTATATTTTCTCAAAAGCGAACAAACAAGGTAATAGAATTAAAGTTATATAATCAAAAAATTTAACAGGTAAAGAGTTTAAAATTTTTAGGGTTGTGGTTTGACGAAAAATTAAAATGGAATATTCACATTCAAAAGATTGTTGATAAATGTAAGAGAAAATTGAATATATTAAGGTGTTTGGCAGGTAGTGATTGGGGGGCAGACAGACAATCGCTACAGATTTATACAGGGATGATTAGATCTGACCTTGATTTTGGTTGTTTAGTTTACAGTTCAGTAGCTAAAACTCATTTGAATAAATTAGACAGTATTCAACATCAAGCATTAAGGTTATGTACTGGAGCCTTTAAAACAACACCAACAGCTGCATTAGAAGTAGAAACAGGAGAAATGCCACTAGATCTAAGGAGAGCTAAACTAGGAATTAATTATTGGTTAAATTTGATGGGTAATAAATGTGAACATCCAACTCGGGGAAATATTAAAATCATGTTGGGATAAGGAAAAGAAAGAGTTGAGGAGTTATGGATGGAAAATTGAAAAGGATGTTAAATAATTTAAAATGGATTCTCTAGAAATTAGTCAAACAGATACAATATCAGTTATACCACCCTGGATTCTACCAGAAACTACAGTGGATTTATCAATTATGGTTAAGAAACAAGACAAATCAAATGTTGTAGATAGATATTCAGTGCAATCACATTTAAATAGTTACTATAGTCATCTCCAAATTTATACAGATGCATCAAAAATCGCCGGAAAAATAGGAATAGCGTGTACAATTCCAGAATTCAATGTGAATATAGGGAAGCGAATTACGGATGGGTTATCAATTTATACAGGTGAAATGTTAGCAATATTATTGGCTTTACAATGCATAGAGGATGTAAAACCACTGCAAACAATAATTTGCTCAGACTCAAGCTCAGCTTTGATAAGCATAAAATATAATAATACGGAAAGTAGGATGGACATCTTGTTAGAAATATATCACAATCTACTTAGAATACAAAATATGGGGTTAGTTGTTACATTTGTGTGGGTTCCAGCACATATAGGGGTAGTAGGAAACGAGAAGGCTGATAAAATGGCAAAGAAGGCAATACATAATCCTATTAGTTTTGCAGTTAGGATGAGTAAATCTGAAGGGAAAAGAAAAGCCAAAGAAGAGCTGATATAAATATGGCAGGGAAGGTGGGATGAAGGGTTAACAGGAAGATGGTTTTATAAAATTCAGAAGTTTGTAGGAAGGAAAAGAAAGGGAAGAAGAAGCAGGAAGGAGGAAAGAATAATAACAAGGTTAAGGTTCGATCATACAGGGCTTAATTATTCCCTTTTTAAAATACAGAAGCATAAAACTGGGAAATGTGATTATTGTGAGAAGTTTGAAACAATAGAGCATGTTATTTAGAGTGTTATAAATATGAAGAAGAGAGAAGATGCATGTTGAGAGAGTGTCGAGGTATTAAAGAAAGTTTTAATTTAACAGAATTTTTGAGGAGAGATTTGGAAAGTAGACATATTCAAATAATTATTAGGTTTCTTAAAAAAACAAGGTTATGTCATATAATCTGAGTAGAGCAAGATGGTTGTGAATGTGTAAAGAATAACAAGGAGTAGTATATAAAGCTATATGCAAGTTAGGTGATATAAGTAGGTGTGTATGTGCGAATGTATGTTTAATCAGAAGTTATTGTAGGGATTAGGTATGAAGTGAAAGTATATAGATCATCACGAACCACACTCCATACCAGTAAGTGGCGGTAATGCTACTAAAAGTTTGTTGCCAACCGCCACTAAAAACCAAGAAGAGGAAGAAGAACTCGGACCTCCTCTGTTGCTGCTACTGCTTTGGCTAGCTACTCATGTTGGCGTTTTCTTAAATCGCCGAAGAATACTGGGAAATCGACTTTAATTGAAACAGCCGAAGCATTGCATTAAGTGTGCTGTGACAACCACTCGACGGTGAGTTGTTGATCCTTAGTTATTGGTCTTTTTTTTTTTTTTAAGTTGAAACTCGGCGGCGACACGCCCCCTTGTAACTTATGTATCAGCATTTTAAAACGGTTTTGTGGTCTTAAAAAAAACATTTTCTTTTGTTAATTATGTGGCCGAATGAAAGATATGCCGTTAAAGCGTTAGATAAGCCCTTTGATTTTGTCCTTTAGGGATACTTTTAGTTATTTTTCTTATTATTAAATTAATTTTGTGAACGGCCAATGGAACTCTGCACTTGTCCAAAATCCAGAAATTAATTCAGTTTGTTGAAATGGAATTCAAGTAAATTAATTTTAATTGACATCAGTGTCAATAAAAATTTGATAGACTTTAAAAAGTGCACTTTACTTTGATAACTTGTCTGACTTTAATTTGATAACTTCTCTGACTTTATTTTTGATATCTTGACTGACTTTGATATTTTCACTTGAGCTGTAACATTAATGTTGCTAACTTGAAACTTAATTGAATGATTCCTGACAAAAAATATTTGGAATATAATTATGTATGTATTTGAATGTTTAGTTGTTGGATAGCAGTTTAACTCTGGTAAAGTGCTAATTTTTGTTTTATGTATGACCTCGTTTAGGTCGTTTTTTTTTTTCCCCCCACTGTCTCTACGTCAGGATGGCGAGCTACCACCGGATCACCGCAGCTTTGCGGTAGGATGCAATTATTTATTTTTTTCTTTTCCCTTCCCTTGGATCATGGACTAAACCAGATGGACTCTTGTTTGATGAATCATTAATCACCTTAACAAAAAAGAAACACGGACTTGAATAAGAGGAAAAAAAACCTCTTTTGCCTCATCAGGGTTTATTTATTTGTTTGTTATTGTTGTTTTCTTTGTCTATATTTATAAAAAAAAATATTATTCAATACCTACTTAAACATATGAAAAAGTATGCATTAAAATACAACAACTTAACTTTATTTTCTGTCAGATGGTGTTTATTCACACACAGGCTCCTCAGTCGAATCTTTCTGATTGCCATACCAACAAACTTGGCCATAGTCAGTCGCCTAGCCTTAACTAGCGTTACAATATACAGGCAAAGATAGAGAATAATAAAATGTATTTTAGATGTTAGAGGAAAAATTAAACTGAATGATTGGTGAGTATAATGGGATGTCTTTCAGTTAATAAGCCACATCTGATGTGATAAAGGTGTCTTCTCTATTGATTTGAGTGAATCATTTATTTTAAAATGTAAAAAACAAAACTCATACTGATGTGGGTTGTTTTAGAAGTACTATTTCCATTTTTTGCCAAAGGAACCAAAAGCACTTAAATAAGAAAAATTGAAGCAGAATCCTCTGTGGAGTTGTTTTTAATGACAAAACAAAGGAACTTACCAGAAACTGATCTGGAGGCAATAGCAAGGCAGAGTTGAAAGCAGATACAGAGGACAAAAACAGCCTTCATGGTGACAAGAGGAACTGATAATGATGGCAAAAACAGAGCAGTTAAAATCCTAGCGTACTTAAAACTAATAAGAAGAAAGCAAACCAAAATACAACTTTTGACACGCAAAACAGGCTATGTTCTGCTTTATGTAAAACACATAACCACACCTCTAAAAGACAGAAGACAACAGGAAACAAAATGTCGACCACGTGAAGCTTTACCTTTCTATAAGGTTAGACATAAAACACTAGATATAATAAATAAAATGAAATATTGACAAACAAGAACAAATATTTTAGTGGCATACCTTTTGCGCTCAGGATGAATTCAGCTCACCTCTACTAACCTGAGAGTTTAAATAGGAATAGGGTGAAAGTCCAGCAATAAATTACATAATTTTACAACAGTGAGATGAGAATGCCTTTTTTGTTTTGCTTTTTGTTCAGTTCAAACACTTTTAAAAATATATCTGTCTCATATAAAATCTGTTGTAAGTTTTCCTACTCCTCCACCTGTCCAGAATTTCTGGGCATATGAAACTATAAACAGCTGGAGAGATTTGGGTCATTTATGCTAACTTAATCCTGTTGTTGTAGCCAGGTTTCTGTAGGACAACATAGATCAATTTAATTATCACAGATCCAATTAGTTAAGCTTTTGAAGGGAGAGATCTTATGTTTACTAAACAACATTTAATAGTTTCAACCTTTCTCTGAATTTGAGAACTTTAGTCTTGGTTAGATTATCATGATTTCCTCTTTTAAGACCCTTCGCTAATTTCATTGATTTTGGTCAAGGGCAAGGCACTATCTGGATGACGTAATGGGTGGGTAACAGTAGCATACGTGCAGAGAACTGTGTTAAATAAAAAACTGCTTTCATATCTGCACCCTGGGCTGTCAGGGTTTTGGAGGACTAAACAATTTGGCCAGATTATAGAAAAAAGAGATGGTCTCTCCGAAGTGGGATGGGTGCCGTCTTTACATTTCAGATCAAGTTATCCCCAAAAAGTTTGCTTATTATCAATGTAGCCCACTTCATTTTCAGGACATCCCCTAGAAAACAAGCAGTTGAATTACTGCATAGTTTAATCTGTGATATGAGTTGAATATGACTATTTATTCCAGTGGGGGAGTTTAGTGTTTTTGATGTCAACCAAGAAGACATGGGTGAAAAATAATAGTGTGATATACTTAAAATATTGGTTTTACTCAACACATTCTACAGCTGACACACAATAGAATACATATTTTGGACCTTGACAACAGTGAGGGTTTATTTCTAAAGTTTATGTAACTGTTGTTGCCCTGTGTCAAGTATTCACCCCTGTTAAATAAACGGAGATTGATGGATATTACTCAGTCTGCACTTTATTTTCATATCTTTGCAAAGAGAGAACCGTTCATCATACAGCCCTTAGTGCTTGGTATTTCAGCCCTGTTCTGCCTGGGCAGAACATAATCACTTTCCTTACAATAATGGAAAGTATTCAGAGTCAAAACACATTACAGACACTCTGGTTAAACAGTAACGTGTTATGAATAATCTTTGACAAAGAATCTTGCTTGTTTTGGGAAGAAGCTCTGAGATCCAAAGAGGTACCGACATCCAAGTAAGAATCAGGAGGCAGATCCAGGTTCAGTCCACAGGCAGAAGCCAGCAGAACAAATACAAAACAGGAGCGGGCAGTCTCAAAGGTCTAAAGGCAGAACAAGTCACGATCATGCAATAAGAACACAAACGGATACGATATAGAACTGTCACCGAAGGAAAATATGGCACCAATGACCAGAAGCAAGCATATTTTATAGAGACTAGAGCAGGTGACACCGATGGTACCCGTATAAAACCTACATCTATGGTTAGAAAAAAACAATATATTATTTTACTGATGCCAGCCTGGGTATATATGAACAAAATAATGCTATCATGCAGTTACAGCATTAAAGAAACGTATTTATATTTTCTTACTTATAAACCTAAAATTAACGGCTGTGTGTACACTTTGTGATCACAGGTCGGGGTGCACTTTGTTATTTAGGGTCCATGCTGTCCTGGTCGGGTTTTAAATGGGATAATTGTGTGTAATTCTTCAGGTCTCAGTTCTAAATTCTACAGGGGCGGGCAGATGCAATTTTGAAAACACAGATATGTGCAGGACTCTGGTATGGGGTGTAATTAGCATCAATTACGATTTAATAATATAGAACTATAGATTTATTCAAAAGACTTTACCTTTTCACAACATCTGAAATTAATGTAATGATTTCAGTGAGATATATTTATAAAAAAAATGATTCCAAATACTTTGCCTTTTTAAAATTTTCTAATTTGTTCATTCAGATTTAATGATGCAGACATAAACATATATTAAAGAAACCTGATATTTTCAAAATGCAAGATTTGCACATGAATACTAATCTTCAAATGTATTACATAATTATTTAAAGAAAAAAAAAGTCATAACGTGCAGAAATAATAATTTTTGCTTGGGAAGATTGAATACTGCATACAGACAGATACTGAAAGAGACAGCAGGTGCAAATCGTGGCAGCGGCACCTGCCAACTGCCGCTACACCGGAGGAGGTGCCAGACAGCCTGCCACTGATATCCATGCCCTACTAAATATATTTATAAAACACTTTCAACACCCAACAGAACTAGGGTGCTATACACAATCATAAAATACAAATTATCAATGATAAAAACAACAAATAAAGTGGTGAATAAAAGTAGTAAAAAGATAAAAAAAAGAAACACACTCAGAAGAAGTCAACATCTCAAATTGTGTTAAAAGCCAAGGAAAAGAAATAAGTCTTAAGAGATTTAAAATCAGAAAGTTAACATGCTAGCCTAATGGCCAAGGGAAGGTAATTCCACAGCTTAGTGGATGCGACATAAAAAGCATGGTCTTCTCTGAGCTTGCGTTTTGTCTTTGACACCCTCAGTAACAACTGGTCAGCTGATCTAAGGGAGGGGGAGGGTGTGTAGGAATGAAGCAGCTCAGACATTTAGGGCAATGGAAAATCATTAAAAGCTTTAAAAGCAAATAAAAGGATTTTAAAATCAAATCTCACATGTACTGACAGCAAATGTAATAAGGCTAAAATAGGAGAGATGTGATCAACTATGTTTGTACCTATTCAATGACTTGCATGAGCATTCTGCCCCCTCTGAAGCTGGGAAATGCAGGAATTACTGATACCCTTGTGGTGCATTACAGTAATCCAATCGAGTGGTTATAGAGGCATTGACCAGTGTTTCAAAATGCTGACGTGAAAGGATAGGTCTAACCTTTGCTGGCTGCCTCAAGTAAAAGAGGCTGGATTTTACAACAGCAACCTGGGATTTAGACGTCAGACAGGCATCTGTTTTTCCCCCTAAATTTGTAATAATCGTTTTCATGTCCTGTCATGGTACCGGAGCAGGTGCTGCTGATTTCCTTGACCTGAACAGGTCAAGGAAATACAAACAAGACAGGTAAATGATGTTTGGTAACAGTTTATTCAGAGTGTGTTTGGAGAACGGGACTGAGTCTGAGCGGAGCAGACAGGCAGCAGACAGACAGGCGAGCAGATTGTGTTAGGCTCTACCAATTTGTGATCCAGGGGAGGAAGGCAAACAGTTTATGCTGGGCTTCTCCATGTTTGTGATCCAGAGAGAGAAAGGCAGGCAGTCCAGGCCAGATGGATCCAGGGATCCAGAAGCCACTGCTTCTGGATCCCTGGCTGCAGTGGGTTTCTGCCCTTTTCCTTGCGGGGCTCTGGAGGCAGGCCTTCTGCAGGTGTTATGTTTTGCCCTAATTGGTGCTCATCTGCTTTGAAAGCTGCCATACAAGCAGCAGATGGGAGGCTTCTCCCTATTTCCTCCTCAGAACCCCATTTGGTTTGGTCTGTATCTTATGGTTGAGTTTTGTTAGGTTTGTTTGCATTTGCTTATTTCTGTTTAGTCATAGGTTTTGCATTAATCCATTTTTGATTTCCCATTTTGTTTATCTCTTTTTCAGGTTTTGTTTCTTTAGTAAAATTCAATTTTCAGTCAATAAGGAATCCTTGTGTGGTCTCCTTTAATGTTACCCTCACCAAGCAAGCCTGGTGAACGTAACACCCTCTCCCTAGGTACGTAACGCTGGCATTTAGCATTCCGGGCCTGGACCTGGGATGAGCGGATAATGGCCCTTCTTGCCCTCCTCTAGGCACACTGACATCTGAGGGCAGACAGGCTGACATAACCCTCTCCTCGAGGTTGAATACTGGTGATTGGAACCTGTACACCATGTAGAAGGACAAGAGGCCGGTAGAACTGGAAGGAGAGAATTGATGGCAGGGAAGGTTCTACAAACTGAGGACCTCTGTCAGACACAATGTCAGCCGGAAGCCCGTGCAGAGGGAAGACCTCCTTAGCCAGGATGGTACCCATTTCCGTAGCTGTAGGGAGCTCAAATAGAGGGACCAAGTGGATCATTTTAGAGAATCGATCCAAAATAGTAAGAATGACAGAATCACCCTTGGAGACTGGCAGACCAGTAAGAAAGTCCAAGGAAATGCTGAACCATGGCAGAGAAGGCACAGGGAGAGGGCGAAGCACACTGTATGGGGGTCACATGTAGACCTTGGCCTGATTTTATTGTGGGCAGGCTACAACAAACTCCCTTACGAACTTAGCAAAGGTGGGCTACCAAAACTGAGACTAGATGATTCTGACAGACCAGGATGACGATACAGACAGGAGCAAAAGCAGATGTTAAGGACTTTATTAATCATAGAGTCTGCGACGTAAAGCCTGTGCCTTTGGAATCTGTACTCCATCAAGAGACCGCCTGACCTTCCCTTCCAGCTCGAGCCTCATTGGTGGTACACCCCATGGTGTCAGGAAGGATGTACTCCCCTGGGGGGCCAGGCCCCACAAAGCAGGCACCAGGAATAAGCCAGTACCCGCCAAGGCATCCACCCCCAAAGACTGAGCATCACCGATGCACCAGCGAGCCATAACATCAGCCAGCGGAGAGGGGCGGTACTTGGGGAATGGGTTCTGCACAAGGGCGTAAGTTTGATTTGAACTTTGGTAGGGACACTATTGGTCGGGTGTCATTGGTGCTATGCAATATGCATGCCCTTTTTTTATGCTCGATGTGAGCATCCGTACTGATAAGAGGGATTCATTGTTAAAAGAGAAAAGCATCATTTTGCTACATTAATAAAAAATGTATAAGCACTACACTCATTATATGCTGTTTATCAATGTTTGAAGTATCACCGGTTCTGATGAATGTGGAATTAGGACTGTTTTCCACTTTGAAAATGGTTTCATTTGAACGACTAAGAGAGAAGGTAAATACAGTATTTTCTTTTGAAAATATAGAATTGTGCAGAGTTAAACCCCACTCTTATATTTTTACCTACCGGTACTATGCTCTCTCTGTATCAAGCAAAATAATACATTCATTAAAATATTAACTTCACTATAAAGGTTTAAAATCTGGGCTGTAGTTACTCTGTGTAGCGCATTTTATGTATTTTTATCTGGGGCTGAAAAAATGAATCGTATTAATTGATTATTTCAATAATCGTCAACTAATTTAGTAAGTGATTCATCATTAACTGGAGAATAGAGACTCTAAAACATAATATAAATGTAAAATGTGCCTTTCCCCGACAGACTAACCCACTTAGATCAGTAATTATACCAAAATTGTAAAAATACTATATATATATATATATATATATATATATATATATATATATATATATATATATATATATATATATAGCTGCCCTGCATCATTATTACTGGATATCTGTGTTTCCTATAATCATATAATGTATAAGTGCATTCTTAATAGTAAAGGATTGAATGTAACACAACCTTTTATCATCGTCCTATATTGCTTACTGTCTACCTGTTTAAATAGCTCCTTATGTCTATTTTCTTTTTTAGTGGCATCATCTACAAACACAACACTGAGAATGAGCCTAATGGTATTAAAATATAAAATCACTTTTAACAATTATAAAAGACAATATAACACTATCTTATCTGTAATTTGATAATATCCAAAAATAAACAGCCAGATTCAAGCATTTTTACCAGACATTGTTTGTACTAATTTACTTATAGACTGTGTGGAAATCTATGTAAGATAAAGTCAATGTTAATATTCTTCCTCTGTTTGTTCTTGTCTTTATCCTATTTCTAGAAGTATAAATTACTATTATTATGTGGAACCCTAATTATGCTTTTTAAAAGAAAAATAGCAAATGTTTAGACACCATTTCTTGTTGTTATACTCCATAAGAGAAATAACACCTGCTAATAATTATACCTGAACTTCCTCAAAGAGTCATCAAAAAATGAAAACAGTAATAGCAACTAAATATCTGTAAAAAGGAAACCGTCATATTTTCTTTTTTAGTTGGCTGTGGCTAAGAATCAGAAATGTTGATGGCTTACAGCCTTTATTTGCCCATTTTTCCAGCAGTCTTCAGAACTCCTGGCTGACTCAGAATATTTCGTTTTATAAAAGAAAAAAAAGGTTTTTGTTTTTTAGTGTACATGATATTCATTTTTTTTAATTGGGACTTGTTTTGTAGCCTAATATTAATTGTACTAACCGCGGCATTCTAGTGTGAATAAATTTTCAATTTTGTGCTCCAAGCACACGCGGACCAGAAAACAGCCAATCAAAGAGTGAGAAGGTGGAACCTAAGGCGGAACAACCAATGAGAGTGGAGTTAAACAGCGCAGCACAGTTCCAAGCGCTGATACGTGAAAGGGACAGTAGAGACTAAGCAGAGGAGCTGCGAGAGGAAAAGAAGCCACTGCTGCAACAACTACTGCTGTAAATTATAAACATGTTGCTCACATCCAATTTTTGGTAGGGACAATTAGGTCGGTTCAAAATTTTGGTAGGGACATGTCCCTATGGTCCCTATGCAAATCTACACCCATGGCTCTGCACTTAGGGAAAACTAGAGATGTTCTTCGGAGAGGGAGCAGTTCAGACCCGAACCTGAGATGTTAAAAAAAAAAAAAAATGCAATCTCAATCATGCCATCCTACCCTAGTGCCCCCACTCACAACTCACGGCCTCTGTGGACAAAAAAGAAAAAAAAAGAAGAGACCCAAGGACCCGGCAGTGCCAGTGGCCGGTCCTGGGATTGCTGGATGACCCAATAGGTGAACCTGAAATACGGATGGGGGAGGGGAGCAGTCTTATCGCCACACTAACCCTCGCCCTGCACCCGAACCAGACGACTCCCAGTCCAAGCCCCCGATGGGAAGGGGGGCAACATGTCCCACACAGGCCACCCAACCAAAACCTCCATCCCTCCCTAAATAATTCACTGGGCCACTTCCACCCCCTCAATACCCTAGCCAGCCCTCCCCCCACTCCTTTTTGGGTAGAGCAGAAATGTCTGCCCCGAAACTGGCCACCTAGGCCCGACAACAGCCCCCTGCCAAGACCCCGGGCCAGGTGGCTCGCTCTTCCTCCAGCCCCCAGATTCTGGGCGGCAACCGGAGAACATGGGTGTAAGAAAAAACCCCTTTTTCCCTGCACCCACTCTAATGTTGTGTTGTTGCGTGTTGTTCTCAGTTGTAATTAAAACTGGGAGTGCCAAAAGGGGGTGTCCCGCACAGTCCAACCCCCTTCCCAAAGAGAGCCGATGCTGGAGGGGGGGTGCTTTTCTCTTCTGAGTTACTCCAGATTCCTTTGAACGGTCCAAACCAGGAAAAGGAGCTTAGATCCCTCTAACCAGTGTCTCCCCTCCTCCAAGGCCAGCTTAATTGCTAAGAGTTCCCAACTGCCCACATTATAATTGTGCTCAGAGCCAGGGTTCATACAGGTGTGTCGCAAATTTTTTCATTGATCATAGAAGGTGAGCACTTGTTTTTCTCCCTTTTAGTTTCAACCTATGAGTTGTTGGCCCAGTTTTTCTTTCTGCTTCTCTAGTTGATTCTTTTACTTAATTTACTGTGTCAAGTAACTCTTTAAGTTCCTCTGACTTCCTCTCATCTTTGATGGGAAAAAAAATACATACAAAAACTTGAAAAAGGTTCCAAAATGTGATGAAACATTGTTGTGGGGAAAAAGTATTCAGCAATTCACCCTAGTTAAATAAACGGAGATCGATGGATTTCACTCAGTCGGCACATTTATTCATATCTTTGCAAAGAGAGAACAGTTCTTCATACAGCCCTTAGTGCTTTGTATTTCAGCCCTGTTCTGCCTGGGCAGAACATAATCACTTTCCTTACAATAATGGAAAGTAGTCAGAGTCATGTTCTGCATGACCAGCGTTCATTCCCCCTTACTTACAATAGAAAAGTAGTCAGAGTCAAAACAAATTACAGACACTTTGGTTAAACAGTAACATGTTATGAATAAACCTTGAGAAATAATCTGCTTTGTTATGGGAAGAAACTATGTCTGGACTACAAACACCATCCTGCAGAGAATTGTGTGGCCTTGACAGTGAAACAGACTCAGTGAAAACTTTTATTGTGAGTAAACAGGATAAATTAATATATAATAGAAGAGAAATGTAAATTTTCCGACAACAGTGCACTCTTTCGATTATAAAAGGATATAATCATTGTGAAATCGATATTTAAAAAAAGGAAAATGTATATGTTATATTAGAGATCTGATTGTTCCTTATGTTCCTAACAGAGCACTTCACTCTCTATCTGCAGGTTTACTGTGGTTCCTAGAATTTCTAAAAAATAGAATGGGAGGCAGATCTTTTACTTATCAGACTCCTCCTGTGGAACCAACTACCAGTTTTAGTCCGTAAGGCAGACACCCTGTCTACTTTTAAGGGTAGGCTTAAATTTCCTTTTTTATAGAACTTATAGTTAGAGTGGCTCAGGTTATCCTGAGCTATCTCTATAGTTATGCTTCTAGAGGCTTAGACTTTTGGAAGACATAGGAAGCCCTATTTCATCATTCTGCTTCATTCTATCCCTATTCTTCCACTCTGTAGAATCTGTTAGTTTAATCTCTAACGTTCTACTCTCTCTGCTTTTTCTCATAGTAGCTTTGTCTCTGTCATGATTGGTTACAGAGTAAACCCAATATGCAGAACACACACGGAGGCTGATAAAAAGTTTAACAAGGTTTATTGTTACCACAAGCACATGAATATTGCACAGGAACTGGTTCGGGCCTGGGGGCAGATTCACTGGAGTCTGCAGGGATGACAGTTCAGTTAGCGCATGGACTGAGTTATTAGTCTTTGAGTTTGCTGATGAATACCTTGAAGGAGTCCGGGTTTCTGTTTGAGAGAGGAAACTGTTGGGTCCAGAGACTGTTTGTTCAGCAGAGTCCAATAACTGCTTCAGCATCTTACTTCTGACCTTGAGGGCAGACCTTGATTTGGGTTTCCAGCTCTTAGCCAAGAGCTGCAAGGGAATCCAGAGAAGAGTCTTCAGGTTTGGCTCACGAGGGCAGGCTAGGCAGGTTAAGCTCATCCAGAGCTTCACGAAGAGACAGGATTCCTGTGAGGCAAAAAC
This sequence comes from Cyprinodon diabolis, assembly GCA_030533445.1. Classification (NCBI taxonomy): domain Eukaryota; kingdom Metazoa; phylum Chordata; class Actinopteri; order Cyprinodontiformes; family Cyprinodontidae; genus Cyprinodon; species Cyprinodon diabolis. The sequence goes on along the minus strand of CM060075.1, from coordinate 41,462,399 downwards.
AAGGAAGAGTTAGAATCTTATCTCAACAGGAGATAGCAAAGATTATCAGGTTTACTAGGCTCAGGTGCTAACCAAACTAGATCAACACTGCGGCGTTGAGGCAAGGTCTGAATGCAGGTTATATAGTGGATCCTCTGATGATGAGATGGGCCACAGGTGTGTTGGAGGCTCAGCTCAGGAGGACCCACGGTGCTCTCTGCTGGAGGAAGGTGGTACAGCTCCAGATCCCAACAGTCTCGTCTGTTCCTGTTTGGCTGTGACGCCATCCTGGAGAGAAATATCAGCCGTGCTGCCATCAACACCTTTGTTTATAGATGTTGGAGATCAGCTGTTTTCCAGTGTAGTCCTGTTTCTCTGACTCTGACTGGCTGGATGTGCTCTCTTCATCCTCTGACATGGTAGCTGGATCAGAGCTCATCTGTCTGGCTGTGTGTTTCCTGGACGGGGCTGCCTTTTACCACTGCCTTTTGTGTTTCTGCTTCTGTCTCCTTGAACCCCAGTCGGCCTTGGCAGATGGCCGTTCACACTGAACCTGGTTCTGCTGGAGGTTTCTTCCTGTTAAAAGGGAGTTTTTCCTCTCCACTGTCACTACAAGCATGCTTAGTGTGCGGGATTGCATTCAAGTCAGTGAGTCGATGCAATCAACTGGTTTTCCTTAGATAGAAAACTTTGAATCAATTTGACTGTATGATCTGGTGAACTGTAAAGTGACTTGAGATGAAGTGTTGTGAATTGGTGCTATATACATAAACTGAATTGAATTGAATTGAATTGAATTGATTTAAAGAAAGCTAAAAACTAAAAAGCTAAAATTGTGAATATATGTAAAGAAAGCTAAAATCTAAGACACTAAAATTAAATCTAATAATAAAAAAAAAAATATCAAAAATGCACAACTGCATTCAGGTCACTGGACAATGTTAAATGATTGTAATAGATAAAAAAAAAATCATGGAAAACATTATGATAGCTAAAAATATGTTGCCAATAAATGGAGGCCTGAGATCACATCCTAGTTGGCAAAAACATTTAACTGTTTTTCCCCATGATGATACTTTTATGGTAAAAGATCTATTTGCTGGGAATTAACATTTTTAATTCTTATCATTATTAGTTACCCTTTGTGTTTCCCTGGAAAGAGAAAGGTTCAAATCAGTCAAAACAATACACTCCTTCATGTCTACAAAATGTAAGTCAAATTATTAACCTGAGCTTCATCAAAAGTAAAAAAAAAAAAAAAAGATTAATCTGTATGTAAAATGTTAAAATCATATCACAAAGATGTTTCACACAGACAACAAGTTCAGCTCTTCAGAATCAGGGTCAGTCAAAGCACACATTGAAAAGGTGGAGGATTTAATCTCAGCGCTCCTTTTCCCCAATGGTAGCTGAGATGACCCGATCATCAGAGTTCATTCTCTAATCCAGAAATCTCTGTCAATACTTACCATCAGCCATCAGGTGGTCATCTAACACTTGCACTTTCTTTTGTATTAAGAAACTAATATCAAACTTTCAGATACTAAAAAGGTTAATCTTTCATTAAAATATAACAAATCACAAGACATTTCCCTTCTCATTCATGATGTATAATTAAATAATCAAATAATCAAAAAGCCAAAGCTGATGTTGGACATCTTCAGGTGGGTGTCTTCATCTTTCTGCTGATGTTGGTCCCTTATAAAGGCGACATTTTGAATGTTGTCTGTCGAACAGCTGGCCTTCAACACATCAGGTGGACTACTGATGTGTTAATTAACCAATCAGAGGGGATTATTCTGCCCCTTTGTTCTGATTTGCTTTGTTAAAGCTTTTCCTAGTTCCTTCTTAATAAGGTCAGATGAGCTCTGATCACTTACTTTTGAGGACTTTGAGTCACATCGCCTCGTTCTGAAGGATGGAGGGATGGCTGAGATGGTCCTCTATGAGGGTCTCCAGGCACCTTGATATGTCTGTAAAGCCGTCTCTATGGGAAAAAAGGTCTTGTAGGTCATTTTAATATTTCCCCTCTTAGTCCTAGTCTGGCCAGAGGTCAGTGGTCTGGTCCGTTCTGTGGTCCAGGAAAGGGTCGACCCCTCATGAGCTCATGTGGAAGAAAACTGTGAGTCAAAGTTACCAACAGTGAGTCAAAGTTGCCAACCAGGGGTGCAAGAAGCTGAACCATCAAAAAACATCAACAATGGTGTTTTTTTCCAAACGCACATCAGACAGTCAGGCTTAGATGTTCAAACTTCATCCAGCAGTCTAGCAGTCGTTTCTGTCCTCCCTTTGCCTGCTCCATCACACTGCCACACATGTAGGTTCTTGGGCAGGGGGTCGTTAGTGGAGGGTCCCACCTTCTGATGACGTCCCCTACCCCAATTTTATTTAGCATTTTAGACACTTCCATCTAAAACCTTTTCACAACACACATCTATGTATGGCATTGTGTGGGGGAGTGGGGTCAAGGGCACCGAGGGGCTTATTTCGTGGGCCTCACCACAGTCTGCTCCCGCCACTCCCTCTCGCATTTAGACATTGAGGGTTCTGGGTTGTTGATTGGGGGGGGGGGGTGCGGTGGCACCGCCTGTCGCCTGTCTTCCGGACACCCGCTTTTGGTACTCCTAGTTTTAATTACACCTGAGAGCAAGACACAACAACACCACATTCAAGCCGGCGTAGGGAGGATCGGGGTCTTCTCACACCCATGTTCTCCGCCTTCCACCAAGAGTCCGGGGCCTGGAGGAAGATTGAGCATTTTAATTCCATTTCAATCCTCATTTGGATGAGGGAAACTAAGGGTTAAATGTTCAAAACGGTTGTAAGTATTAACTGCCTGGGTTGAGTATGCCATTATTTCTGCCCCCTCTAGCATCACTGAGCTCTCTCTGTTTTATGTTGTGTTTGCTTTTCAGCCATCGGTTTTCACCATTCAGGAAAAAGATTCTAAGGTTCCTTTGACCCGTTTATCTGCTCTTAGGTGCTAGCGGGCCTGGAGAAGGGCTAGAAAGGCCATATCTAACTTGTTGGTTAGCCAAGCCAAAGCTGCTAACTCGTGGAAGGTTCTGGCACCCGTATACTGGGAAGGCCAAAAATAGTAAATAGCTGGCACCTCACTTTTCCTATCACGGAGGTGGTGAACCAGGTGGCTGTTGGCCTCCAGCTCCTTCGTGCTACTAGGATACATCCTACGACTCATGTGTCCAATGTCAAGACTGTTGTAACTCTCATTAATGCTTATCTCATCTACCTGCTCCTGCCTCTCTTTAAGCTGCTTGCCCCCAGTCATCAGTGCCAGATTATTCAAGCAATAGGTGAGAGAGGTGTCTAGCATACCCTGTGTGTTGTTCCAATAACCTTATATTAACTAGTTTCTGCCCTTGGACCTCTAAGCATCCCTTCTCCCGGTCTGATCTGTTTGCCTGACCACTCTTCGGACACCTGCTGGACTCTGTCTGCTTACGACCCTGGATCTATCTCCTGACCTCGACTTGGATTTCCCCTCAGTACTTCTTCGGATCTCTGATCTTGTGGCCTGGACTTCTGGTTACCTCATTTAAAGTTGTCTCACTAGTAATTTGACACTTTTTTCTCCACTTTTATAATATCAAGTCTAAATAAGGCATATTCAGCTTTTTTTATTATATAGTTCATGCAACCAATATTTAAGATTACAAAGTGTTTGATATAAATGATATCAGTAATTTGGTGCTATTTTTATCTCTAAAAAACAAATTTCTTTTTTCAGTGTTTTTTCTTTTCCATTATTTTCTTTCTTAATTTTTGATGCATATGCAATGAATTTCCACCATACGTATGTTAAGGATGCTTCACACACAAAAGCTATATCATCTGTGTCAGGAATCCAGTTTGTGTGGTCTGTTTTTGTGTTTCCTTTCCTCCTCCACCAGGTGGTGCCCCGTCCTCATTGGGTCTCCCTGCACACCTGCAGCTCATTGCCTCATTACCTGTGGAGTGTTCTTAAGCTGCTGACTGCCACTACCTCGACGCCAGAGTGTTTGCCAATACAGGGTACTCTAGCCATGCTTAGTTTAGCAGAGTCTAACCTAAGTCTTTGTTTTGCCAATACTGGGCACTCTAGTCATGCTTAATTTAGCAGAGTCTAACCTGAGTTTTTTGTTTGCCAGTTTGGATTCTCTAGTCAAGCTGAGTTTTTCTGAGTCAAACTGAGTTTTTGTCAACCTGAGTCTTAACTTTGTTTTTGTCCTTGCCTCTCGGCAGGAAGTCAACCTGCAAACTAGATTTGTTCGGTCCTTCTCTCTCTGGAAGGTTCAACTGAGCTTCTAACTGAGCTGGGGTTCCATACAGGAAGCAAAATGGAGTGATAGCCTTCCTTATTCACAATCCATTTTACCTTGTACAGATTTCTCACCTCACCAGCATCAAAGCAACCCCAGACCATCACATTACCTCCACCATGCTTAACAGATGGTGTCAGGCATTCTTCCAGCATCTTTTCATTTGTTCTGCATCTCACAAACGTTCTTCTTTGTGATCCATACACCTCAAACTTGGATTCATCAGTCCACAGCACCTTTTTCCAGTCTTCCTCTGTCCAATATCTGTGTTCTTTTGCCCATCTTAATCTTTTTCTTTTAGTGGCCAGTCTCAGATATGGCTTTTTCTTTGCCACTCTGCCCTGAAGCCCAGAATCCTGCAGCCGCCTCTTAACCCCTAGAACCCTACGGACCCACCGGTGGGTCCAGCTGCTACGTGACCTCGTAATTTTAACAAACCCCCAGTATTGATGTAAAAAACACATTTGGCACAGTTTGGTGACATTTATGGATAAATGTGCCAAAATGGCCTCTCCGCCTAAGAAATTTCTCACTAATACCATTCTAAAATAAATATGATTCATCTGATTGAGTCCAAATTTGGTATATTTTTACACAACATTTAGATTTAAAAGTCTGTACTACTTTTTTGTGCTATAAATAATATTTTGGTAGTGTTTTGCAATGTTTATTTCAAAGAAAATTTTGGCGAGGTTCAAAAAATGCAAAATATTTTGTATTTTGTCCCTAATATTTCAGGCAGGGTCAAAGCTACAATGGTGCTGACAACAGAAAACCATTCAATGACATCTTACCTTTACAGACGTACCAAAAGTTTCTTCTTAAATCTAATAGCTGTGAGGCTATAAGTTATTTACTTTTGTGTGTTTTTGTCAGGCAGAAATTTATTTATACCCCCTTAGGGTGTAAGAGGTTAACTGTAGATGTTGACACTGGTGTTTTGCGGGTACTATTTAATGAAGATGCCAGTTGGGGACCTGTGAGGCGTCTGTTTCTCAAACTAAAAAATCTATTGTACTTATCTTCTTGCCCAGTTGTGCAACACTAACCTGAAAACAGCCAGATGCATGTCTCGCTCCGCCTAGCTCCTCTCACATACATCTGGGACACCGCTCATTGAAAGTGATTTCCCCAACCGAATTTATGGTCTGGCCAATCAGGACGCAGGGCGGGTGTGTCCTGCGTGTGACGTAGTGGAGAAGCGAGTTCTGTAAGTCGTTCGTCTATACTTTTTTGGTTGGCTTCTTTTTTAAAACTAAGTCTGCTGTGCACAATGTTGCCTTTTACCAAATGTGACAATACAACAAATGTGACACTCCAGAATCTCAATCTGCTCAAAGGAAGGTCAATTTTGTAGCTTCTGTAACGAGCTAAACTGTTTTCAGATGTGTGAACATTATAGCACAATGGTTTTCTAATCATCAATTAGCCTTCTGAGCCAATAAGTAAACACATTGTACCATTAGAACACTGGAGTGATAGTTGCTGGAAATGGGCCTCTATAATCCTATGTAGATATTGCACCAAAAAAACAGACATTTGCAGCTAGAGTAGTCATTTACCAAATTAGCAATGTATAGAGTGTATTTCTTTAAAGTTAAGACTAGTTTAAATTTATCTTCATTCAAAAGTACAGTGCTTTTCCTTAAAAAATTTCAATGTGACCCCAAACTTTTGAACGGTAGTGTATATATATTATATACAACAATACACACACAAAGTTTGGTCACACCTTCTCATTTAAAGAGTTTTCTTTATTTTCATGACTAAAATTGTAGATTCCCACTGAAGCCATCAAAACTGTTAATTAACACATGTGGAATTATATACTTAAAGAAAATGTGAAACAACAGAAAAATGTCTTATATTCTAGGTTCTTCAAAGCAGCACCTTTTGCTTTGATTACTGCTTCGCACACACTTGGCATTCTCTTGATGAGCTTCAAGAGGTAGTCACCTGAAATGGTCTTCCAACAGTCTTGAAGGAGTTCTCTGTATGACTGCAGCAGGAGCATGGTTCCCTGCTGTTTCCAGGTTATGTTATCCTGTTGGCCTATTTGAACCAGGACCTTCAGCGTGCACTGGGTCGGTTTGCAGCTGAGTGTGAAGTGGCTGTGATGAGCATCAGTATGTCTAAATCCAAGGCCATGGTTCTCCACCAGAAAAAGGTGGACTCCACTCTTTGAATCGGTGGAGAGTCTTTGTCTCAAGTGGAGGAGTTCAAGTATCAAGGGTCTTGTTCACGAGTTAGGGACAGATGGAGCGTGAGATCGATAGACAGATCAGTGCTGCTTTTGCTCAGGGCTTATGCGGACGCAGCCAATCTGCATACGTTCAGGCGGGGAGCGATTAGCAGGCAGCTCAATGGGGAAACTGTTAGGCTGAAGTGTGGTAGGAGCTGTTTTACTACTCCTTTCCTTAGCGCAGGCTCGAATCCGATTATCCAAATGGATTGTGAGGTTACTTAATTCCTCGAGAGAATCGGGTACATTTAAGGTGTTCGTCCTTGATCGAATCACTTAGGGCATAAGGGCTACTTTATCCCAGCCTGAGGCAGCTGCCATAATATGGAAATCGAATGGCAAAGTCAGAAACTGATCTTTGTCCTTGTTTTAATCCCAAAAGCTCTCAAGAGGTTAGAGATTTGTCTCTTTCTTGGTTGAACGTTAACTTGAACTCTGTGATAAACTAATCATAAGTGCTGCCATAATTAGAGGATGAGGAAAACCTTACCTCAGCCCAGTCCAAAGCTCCGTCAGTAAGATGCGAGATAATATATGAGATCCTTGTACAATCCTGGAGAAACTTACTCGGAGCGTAGTTGAATTGAACGATGCATTGCATGAGAAATCCACGGAACTTCTTGGGATCTCCATCAAACCTGGGAGGATTAGCCAATTGACACTCAGAATGAGGGGGTGAACAAACGACCTGGTTAGCTTGCTGCAGGGCTAGCTCGCTGGCTGGGCCCGAAGCCTGGAGAGAAAAGCGTACAGCCTCAGTTAGATCTGTAACTCGGAGGTTTAATTCGGTCTGTTGGTTTACCAGCTCAACCAGGGTGTTATCATGTCTGTAAAAGGCGGCTTGCTGCCAGTGAATGGCTCTCTGAATGGCTTCTGCGGGGTCAGCGGTTTGGCCAGAGTGTTCTGTCATGATTTTATCAAAGCTCCCACCCACTGCAGAGAAACCAATTCAGAGAGACCAGGGGAAAAGGTTTTACAGGTTTTATTGAAGAGAGAGTGCGGAGAGAAGTGTTGCTCTGAACACTGCTCAACCGGAACTGAAAAGTAAGGGAAAGACACAGCGATTAGTGCAGGCTCAGTGGGAAATTTGATTCGTGAACTTGGAGAAGAGGATTTGGTTGCTGACTCATTTCCAGAGAAGTTGTATGAGGTTGTTTGTAGGTGAACGGAGAAGCTGACTGCCAATTAGAATTTCCCTGGTACTGAAACGGGTCGTAGTGGAGATGAATCCCTTGCTCAGTGTGAAACTCAAACGACCTCTTGGGGAAAAGTGGATCCAAAGCTCCTGATTTTATCCCCAGCTCAGTTAATCCTTCCAGGGAGAGAAGGTCCGAAAAATCCAGCTTGCAGGAAGACTTCCTGCCAAGAGGCAAAGACAAAAACAAAGTTAAGACTCCGGTTGGAAAGAACTCAGTTTGACTCAGCAAAACTCAGCTTGGCTAGAGTACCCAAAACTGGCAAACACTCTGGCGTCGAGGTGGTGGCAGTCAACAGCTGAAGAACACTGGTGGAGGAATAGAGACAAACACAGAAACACAAACACACAGACAGGAGTCCTGACACTGCAGGAATAATAAGCTGGCCAAAGGATGAGATACAGACAACGGATGTTAAGACACGAAAGCTCCTAACCATACACCAGGGTACCACCCCAAATCCAGCACCCTGAGACTGTACTCCAGCCATAAGGAAGGTTGCTGAGGAATAGTAAGTGTAGGCTCCATCAAGTACATCAAGGACAAGGCTCCAACAGATGACATGCTCAGTGAAGGAGGCTCCGCACCTCATGATTTGTGTGCGTATGTGGCATCTGCAATGTTTTCGTTAAATATTAAAATAAGATGGACTTTAAACTAGCAGACATGTTTGGATTTTTGCCATTTTAATTTTTTTTTTAATTTTAAAAACTAAATAAATGGAAATGGGGTTTTTACAGGTTAATGACTTGAATTTGTAAGGTGATATGCAGCTAACTCTCATTATGAACTTAAGCATAAGAAGTCAAAAAGGCTTATGATTTTACTATGCATTGTTTAAAATGTTTTATCAATTCCTTATTACCACATTGGCTAATCAATTTAGTCTTTAATTTACATATTGCGTATTTAGTTAGAAATATAAGAATTTAATAGGCTTACATTAAACTGGGAGGTCATCGAAATATAAATGTAATTGTTGGGAGACCAACTACTTGGTGCCAGCTCAGTCATCTCGCCTTAATGAAGATGTGCTGTGTCAATAGAGTACACCATTATTTTTACAATGTAGAAAATGTAGATTATCTTTTACAACATAATAAAACATGTTTCTTAAAAAAAATTAAATGGACTCAAAACATAAATATTTGATATGAAGTTAACAAGCAGGAGTGGAAACTAGCTTTAATAGGGATGTGTGTCTCTTAAAGTGTTGCTCTCATTCTATGACAAGGATTAAAAAGTAGGAATAAGGAGAACCCTCTGTGGTGTTTACATTTAATTGTCAAACAAAGGAGCTAACCAGTATTTGATCTGAAGGAATATAAAAGGAAGCAGAGACAAAAGGCAAGAGCAGCCTTTATGGTGAGAGACGATCTGACACAAGAGAGAATAAGAAGTTATTATATATATATATATATATTAGTGCTGTCAAAATTATCGTGTTATTATCTCGTTAACGCGAGGCCATTTTAACGGCGATAATTTTTTTAACGTGAAATTAACGCTATGTGGTTTTATGGTACAATTTTCCAAGTACATCCCGCTGCAGCCTGCGAGAAGGTGGGGCTATTTTCCCCCAGTCTATGCATTTCTCATAGGCTTCCAGAGCGGAGCCCCTCAAGGGAAAAAGACGCTCATACACTGGGGTAGCGCTAGTGCCTTTTCTTTAAGCCCCACCACCAACAAACATGTTAGGTGTCTGGTGCCTAGTAGCAACCTGAAATACGCTGAGAAAACAGATTACTGAGGTGAAATGGAATCTGCTACGGCACTCTTGCTGTCTGTGTACGCTACAGGTCAGTGTCGTGTGTGTGTGTGTGTGTGTGTGTGTGTTCTCATTTTTGTTAAGAGGCTGAAAAGTAACTTTCTAGAGCATAGACTACCTCCATCTAGTGATGTCGGTCTATTGATTTTGATGTATTGATTGAAAATTGTTCATTATTATCTTGGTTAATTAACATCTAATGTTAACTCTACTACATTTTATAGCAGTAGGGTAAAATGCTTGTCTTTGTTCAAAAGACTGTATTACATCAGCCTGTTTTCAGGGCCTTTTTTTTGGCTACATATTTGTTATTTTTGCTACATGCCTCCCCATCTTCTTGCCATAGGTTTCTATGGCATAAATCAGTGTCTGTGACTTGTTTTTATTTAAAAAAAAGAACATTTGCACAAACCTAGCCTGTATGTATTTTTTGTATGTCATCGAGAGTATTTAAATTATTTTCAATCAGAAAAAAAATGTGCGATTAAAATGCGATTAATCGCGAGTTAACTCAGGCATTGATGCGATTAATCGCGATTAAAAAAATTTAATCGATTGACAGCACTAATATATATATATAATATTATATTACACAGAGAGCGATTCTAAATGAGAAGTAGCAAACAGTAATACAACTTTTGAAACGGAATACAAGTCATATTTTGGTTTGTTAAAAACTTTACCACACCTCTAATATATATATACTGTTACGTGTAGCAAAGACTAGACCACATATACCTTTTGATTACTATAAACATAAATGAACTAAATGTAAATAAATAAAACTAAACATTGCAAATCCATCGATCCATCCATTTTTCGTCACGCTTATCCCAAGCGGGGTCAGGAGGGGTGCTGGTGCCTATCTCCAGCTGTCTACGGGCAAGAGGGTACAGCCTGGACAGGTCGACAGTCCATCGTGGGCCACATTGCAAATCTATACAAAAATAAATAGATTGGAAGCATACCCTCAGTAACACCTTATCATTTCAACGAACTGGTGCAATAATCAAATGAGCCCAAGTCTCCCAATAAACTAGATCATCTTACTTGAAATTATGTTATTTATGAGACGTCACATGAAAATGTTACAATGTTGTCATGTTGTTTCTGTTTATTCAAGCACCTTCCAGCATTCAAATGTTTTAATAAAAAAAAACAGGAACCTCTGAGTTTACTCTAGATCGGCAACCCAAACTGCTCAAAGAGCCATATTGGGCCAAAAAAACAAAAAACAAATCTGTCTGGGGCCCAAAAAATGTATAGGTATTATATAAGCCTCATATGGCAAGACAGGCTCTAAGTGTCCCACTGTAAGAGAAGAATGAAATGGTCTTAACAATATAATAAGCACTCATGAATAAATTTTTATCCTTGAGCAATTGTCACATAATTGCATGAGGTTAGGTAGGAGTAGTGAATGCTCACACCGTGTGGAATTCACCGCACCTGTTGTTTGCCTGACACCGCGCCTTGCTTAAACGTTGGTTGCAGGCCAAGTCCACTGATCTCTATGGCTATGGCCAGGCTCAGACTTGGAACGATTTTTGGTCCTGGCATTTTTCCATCTACAGCCGGCCTACTTATAAACCCCCCGAAAGATAAATAAGAGAAGCACAGTCAAACGTGTGCGTCTGAAATGTGAAACAATACAAATACAATACACAATGCAGTTTTACCAGCTTTGGTTATTAACATGGCTGCAACTGCTGCTGCAGTGCCACTCACCACATCAGCAGGGTTGCCAGATGTCACTGACTTGACCTTTTCTGGCCCCAAATTTTTTTTTCCATAAACCACCTGGATATACAAAATCTCCCCCAATTTAAACCAAAGTCTATTGATCTCTTGGGCCATCAATCTAAAGAAAAAAAGGTTTTACCCATAGACCGCTATACCCTAAACTGCCAGATTGAGAAACATACCTACCTGGCAACAATGCACGTAAGACCGGAAACGTTAGACTTTAGAAGCAAAGCCCCATCATGCACTGCAACATATTTTTGCAAAATATTCGAATATAAATTTGCCAAATATAAGAGGAACATAGTAGTTTGGTTTAAAGTAAGCATTTTAGTTTTATTATAATTTGGTTTGGAGCAAGGATTTTACAGTTTGAACAAATAGAAAATTACACCATATGCCAACTGTCACAAGGATTTACAGGACAAGGAAGGACTAAATATACTGCATGCATCATTTAGGTTAACACTGTATTGCTTCTCAAGCTACTTCAGTTACTTACTGCCAGAGATAGGTGCTTTGGCTGGAGAGTAAGTGTTGGGGCCGGTATGATTTAAGGAGGGCCAGCCCTTGCACCCTGACATTAGGATTTCCCACCGGGCAAATGCACTTTATCACAGATTGCCAGTCCGAGCCGGGCTATGACGCAAATTTTCATTAAAGAAATGTTTACATTTATTGTTTAAATGTAATTATTATACAACTCATAGCATTGACAAATATAGTGAATGTTTGTTTGACCTCCTGCACACCATATAAAATAAAAATAATAATAATTTCATACATTTTTGAAAAGAGCTCGGATTGTCAACCCCTGCTCTAGATAAACTGAAATATTGAGGGCTCTCCTTTACTATAAAAAAAAAGCCAAAAATGGCCTATGCATAAGATATTTCAGATTTAACAAAGCAACATACCTAAAACAAATACATCTTATTGATAAATGACAGCTGTGCACAAACTTCTGTACACCAAGCTCCACCTCATGTTTTGCCTCTACACAACCACAATTAACTGTCATGGTGTCTTTAAGAGATCTGGCCCACATACAGAAAACCACTCAGAGAAACCAGAGTAAAAGTTTAACAGGTTTATTGAGGAGTACAGTTGGGTTGGATTCAGGGAACCTCAGAGAGCTGGTGAACCGGAACTGGAACTGGAAGTGAGAAAGGAAGTTCACAGAGGTTAGTCCAGGGTCCGTGGGAAATTTGAACAACGTCTTACAAAAACAGAGACAAACGGGACTCAGGTTTGCGGAGAAAGGTTTCTTCCCAGAATCCAGTCGGTGTGGGTTTTTCCAGTGTTTTTCCAATGGAGCGGACTGCCACTTAGACTTCCAGGAGAACTTGAACAGGACGTATGGAGATTAATTCCCTGCTCAGTGTGAAACTCAAACAATCCTTCCGGGGGGAGAAGGCCAAACATCCAGTATGCAGGATGACTTCCTGCCGAAAGGCAAAAGACAAAGCAACGTTAGACTCTGAGAAACAAAGACTCAGTGAGACTCAGCTAAACTCAGCTTGGCTAGAGTACCCAAAACTGGCAAACACTCTGGCGTCGAGGTAGTGACAGTCCGCCGCTCAAATACTCCTCAGTGATGAGCCAACCAGCCGCAGGTGTGCAGGAGAACCAACGAGGACAGGGTACCACCTGGTGGTGGGGGGAGAGAAGAACAAGCCACACAAACTGGATTCCTAACATGAACCATAAATAATGATGATTATTAAACTTTATTGATCTTACACTGGATACATTTAACTCTGCCTTTAACCCATCACCTTTAGGAGCAGTAGGCTGCTATTGTGGGGTGCCCAGGGAGTAGTGTAGGGTAAAGGGTCTTGCTCAGGGACCAAGAGTGCAGGCTGTGGGGACTGAACCGGGTACTTGCAACCTTCTAAGATCACAAGTGCACTGTTCTAACCACTACGCCAAATGGTAAATTTTTCTAAGAATATTTCAGGAAGGGATTGCTGTTGAGTCAGCAATGCGGTTAACTAGCTCCTAATTGTTTTATGAGCTGTACAGCTCAAGGAAATCACCTGCTAAATACATGACCAGGTTCAAAGACCAGTTATTGTTTTTATCATAGTGCCCAGAAGAATATCCCGTTAATATTTAAACCAAAGTCAGCATACATAAATTTAACAAAATATAAATGAGTATAAACAAATGTACTACTTTTGTGCATTATGAAAATGCAACTGATATCGAACCCCCACATTAGGTTGATACTAATAAGTCTTAAAAAACTGACAGAGAAATTCTAGTAATGATTTTCATCTACAAACATTTTTTTGTGTATGTACATCCCTCACACAGTGTGTCCCTTCTGATTTACAGATGATATCTGTTGTGAATTGCTACAATATAAATAAACTTAATCCATAAGAGGCTGTTCAAGCTGTAAGAGGGGGCTCATTCCTCAGTTATTTTCCCTACAGCGGTAACTGGAGCCCAGTACTATAATCTGAAAATGATTCCCTAGCTTGTTAACATTAAATTTGCTGTAAAGACTTAAAGTGTTGATGATGCTCTATTGATTTCGTGTATGTTTGCATTAAAACATGGTTCTGAGTTATTCAAAATCCAACAGGGTTACTTTTAACACAATTACCTACATATAGTAGTACACTACATGATTGTAGGGAGTATCTGTAGTTTAATGACAGATGAATTTTTACCCAATTGATAACAAAACTGTAAGAACATGTCTATGGTGAACATAGTAACTGAAAGAACATGGTATAAAGGAGGATAGAGGTGAGGGCTGTGGCTACAGTAGCTGGCTTTGTTAGCTAAAAGGTTAGCCTCTTTTCTGAACCTTTAAATTATATATGGGCACCTAAGGGGGAAAAAGCCATTAATATGATGTTAAAAGCCCATATGAAATCCACTGATTCATATTAAACAGTTTTCAACTTTCGGTCAATCAACCTTCTCAGAGCACAAGTTCACTGCTCTAACCACTAGGGCAAATGGTCATGTTGTTGTACATATTAATCAGCCAGCTGATCACTATAATTTATTTCAGGTTAACCCATGCCCCCTTCAGTGAAGAGAGCAAGAACATTGCAGTTTACCTAGGCAGAAAAGATGTTTTCTCAAAGTCTCAGTCCTCCAGGTTATGGAAAGCATAATACAGACTTAAATTGTTGGCAACCAGAGCTCAATTTTTCTAAAAAATATTTCAGGATGGGATTGCTGAGGAGTCAGCAATGTGGTTAACTAGCTCCTAATTGTTTTATGAGCTGTATAGCTCAAGGAAATCACCTGCTAAATACATGACCAGGTTCAAATACCAGTTATTGTTTTTATCATAGTGCCCAGAGGAATATCCTGTTAATATTTAAACCAAAGTCAGCATACAAAAATTTAACAAAATGTAAATGAGTATAAACAAATGTACTACTTTTGTGCATTATGAAAATGCAACTGATATCGAACCCCCAAATTATGTTTATACTAATAAGTGTTAAAAGACTTACAGAGACATTCTAGTAATGATTCTCATCTACACATTTTTTGGGGGGGAATGTACATCCCTCACACAGTGTGTCCCTTTTGATCTACAGATGATATTTGTTGTGAATTGGTACAATATAAATAAAAGAGTGTTTGCCAGTTTTGGGTACTATAGCCAAGCTGAGTTTTGCAGAGTCAAACTGAGTTTTTGTCAACCTGAGTTTTGTTTTTGTCTTTGCCTATCGGGAGGAAGTCATCCTGCAAACTGGATGTTTTGGAACTTCTCCCCCTGGAAGGATTGTCTGAGCTTCAAACTGAGCTGGGGATTCAAACTGGAGGTTTGGATCTACTTTGCCCCAAAGGATTGTTTGAGCTTCACACTGAGCAGGGGATTCATCTCCACAAGATCCGTTCCAAGTACATTTGATTTATGTTGCTTACTTCCTGCACCACTGACCCTTGCTTAAAGCTAACTTGGCTCCTGCGGCAGCTAACTTGCCTAGGACGTGTCGGATTTCTTCAAGATGTTCTTTGAAGGTCCTGCTCCTCATTAGGATGTCGTCAACATAAATGAGGTTCCCTCGTTCTGTGGCATCGGACATTGCTTTATGAAGGAAGATGTTGAACTTGGCTGGGGAGTTGGAGTATCCGAAAGGACACCTGTTCCAAGTATACTGGCAGTTCCCAAAGGAGAATGCCAATTTATACTGGTCAGCCAAGTCCACCTTCATTGTCCAAAAGCCATTAGCCACGTCAAGGTTGAGAAGTGGTACCTGCTTGTTTAAAGCACTGTAACCAATGGTGAGGCGCCATTTTCCCTTCGGTTTTAACACCGGCCAGATGGGGGAGTTGTAGGTGGAATTGCATTCCCGAATTGTGTTTTTCTCTAGCAGCTTATTGAGAATCTCTTGGATTGAGTCATAAGCAGCTAGAGGAATCTTATACTGGCACACAAAGGTTGGCTGAGCATTTGGTTTCGTGGGAATTCGGATCGTATGCAAATCTGTAACCCCACAATCATTGGAGTCCCTAGATAAGATGGACTGGAACTCGTAGAGGAGGCCCCATAGCACTGCCTTTTCGGCCTCAGTGGACAGTGCGTCGGCCTTCTCTAGTTGTTGTTTTACTTTGTTGTCAAACCCTGGGTACGGTTCGTGTTTCTGGTTCTGCCCTTCAGGTTCTGTTTGGCTGTCTTCTGTGGAGCGGGCTTCTAGCACGTACACTACTAAGTTCCCTTCAGCTTCAGAAGTGCTGCCAAATAGGGATCTGACAGGTAACACCTCATCCCTTCTGATGGTTATCATCTTTGAGGGGAAAGTAGATACACTGTCTGAGAAGTGTGTAGTGATCAGGGATGAAGGCAATTCCCAATGACGGGAATGCTCAGCTCCAAGTCGTGAAATTAGCTTTTGATTAGCATCCCGAGGGGTTCAGCGGCTTTTAGCCGGATCGGTTGGGTTTTTGACTAAAAGATAGGTTGAATGATTGTTCGAATCAAGCAAGGGGTTTCCCCGGACCACCAGTTTCAGTTCGTGAAAGTGAGGCAGAGGTTGGAAATGGACCCGGGGGTTCTCCATTTCTTGACCTTTAAGGACAGCTAGCCTGACCGGGACACCGGTGGTATATGCTGGTATCAGCATGTCTGTTTCGCATGCAACCTGGCAGACTTGGGGAATGGTTTGCCCTGACCTCATGACCTCGGGTTTTTCACGGAAGGAACAGGGTGGTGTTCGGGCCCAGGCCCACAAGCCCTGGTTGCATGTGTCAAGTTGTACCCCTAATCGCACCAATAGGTCAGCGCCGATCAGAACCGGGGTGAGTGGATGTTGCCGCATTCGCAATCCCCGTTCTGGGGTTGGAGCTGGGCTGTCTGAATCCTCATCTGAGAGTTCTGTCCAGGTACTCTCGCAGTAAGGGGGAAAACTCTGCTCTGGCCTCCTGGGAGGCCGGTGAGGCTGCTCATGGTACACTGGTTGGCCTGTTGCTCCATAGCTCAGGGCGGAAACGCTCATGAGTGTCCCATGGTTGGCCGCACGGCAACCTTTTTGGTAAGGGTGTGTCATAGCAGATTGTGCTTCATGTTTGGTCGGACCTGCTTGTCGTCCTATAACTGGGACATGGCATGCCGCTTAGGTCTGGCATCCTCTGTTCTTCCAGGACGTTAGAGGTCACCATCCTATCCTCTTCTGCCTTCCTTGCCCTTTCTTCAGCTTCTAAACGCAGTTCTTCGGCCTTCAGACGCAGTTCTGTGTCTAATTGTGACTTCCTCTGGCAAGTTGACCAAACACATTTGCAATAAGCATTTTTTTTCCCTGGCATCCTAGTTGACTCCATGAGTCTCTAAATCTCTCTATCACAAGCCTGTAGATCAAGACTATTATGGTCTCTGTGTTCGTCTTCTGATAACAAAATCACTGAGCTTATTAGGTCCTGGGCTTCCATTTTGATGGAGGCTTCAGAAGCTCCCTCTACTATCTGATCCTGATCCCTATTCATTGTATTCGTTAGGGGGAAACAAAACAGGAAACGTAGCACACCTGCTACAAGTCGCTAACTCTGTTAGCACTACACACACTAAACAAACACACTCCGTTTACTGTAGGTCTGTTACCTATACAGCCGGTGTATAAACCTGCTTATAAAACGATACGCAGGTTGCTTTCAACGTGCGACTTCCTCTTTGATTTGACAGGTTGCTAATGGCGTCTTAATCTGTGGGTTTCTAATGGTTTGAATCACTCACCTTTCAGTTAATAAGATTGGCCGGGTTTGATAGTGTGCATATATATATAGATGTGTGCGCGTGTATGTATATAGGTGTGTATGTGTAGAACACTTGTCAACAAACAACTCTTGCACACAAAAGGGATGCTGCAGTGTTGGAAAACCTGACAGAAGTGGCAAAAAGCTGGCAGCAGCTGCACAATTAAAACTGAGGTAATTAAAAAAAATATATTTTATATATATATATATATATATATATATATATATATATATATATATATATATATATATATATATATATATATTTTATATATATATATATATATATATATATATATATATATATATATATATATATATATATATATATATATATATATACCCGTAGTTTTAAGTTTACCGCTAGCCAATTGTTAAAACACTGTTTTTCCAGAGCACAGAAAGCAACAGTGAAACAGCATAAAAGAGAAAGAAAGAAAAAAAAAAGTCACTCCTTCTTTACACCATTCAGCTGCAATTTCAGAAACCGCCACCAGGGAAAGACAAGGTGCCTTCGCCTGGGAATTTTAAATATGGTTGCAATGCACGCCTACGCCACCAGATGGCGCCAAAGAGAGCAATACACAATTTCATCTCAAAACACTGGAATCAGCTGAGTAGTTGTAATAACACAAGTTACCACTAGGGGGTGTTGTCGGAAAATTTTTATCTTTCTTCTATTATATATTAACATTCATATTTACTCACTATAAAAGTTTTCACTCAGTCTGTTTCTCTCTCAAGGCCACACATTTCTCTCCAGGCTGGTGTTTGTAGACCAGACATTGCTTCTTCCCATAACAAATCAGGTTCTTTGTCAAGGTTTATTCATAACATGTTACTGTTAACCAAAGTGTGTGTAATTTGTTATGACTGTGACTGCTTTCCATTGTTGTAAGGGGGGACGGACCCTGCCCAGATCAGAACAGAGCAGAATGTTGTACCATAAGGGCTTCATGATGACTGTTTTCTCTTTGCAAAGATATTAATAAATGTGCCCACTGAGTGAAATCCATCGATCTCCCTTTATTTAACTAGTAGAATAGTTGAATACTTATTTCCCACAACAGGGGAAACAAAAATCTCTGTCAATGTGGCCTACACTGACCCAGTTGCTGTGACTTTAAGAACCTATGTGAGGCACCAATCCACAATCTGATCACATGGCTTCAGAATAGCAGCAACCAACAAACAACGCAGCTGAAGTCCCAAATCACCAATTCTCTATTGGATTATAGGTCTGAGATTTAATTAACACTGCATGAAAAGTGAGATTTTCGTCCCCATAAACTACCGCAGATCTCCCTCATTTTCGGCAGTTAACGACAATTTGCAACCCGCGCTTGTCGCCGTTTGTCAGTGCCACAAATTGTCGGAACCGGACAATGACGTATGTGGAGAGCGATCAGCTGTACTAATGGACCTAATTAGCATATAAATGCAGCAAAACCGCGCGGCTGGCCAGGTCTGGCTTGACTAACCTACTCAGTATTGGCTTAAACCACTATTTTCAAACAAGTAAAATCGCTAATGATTGGCAGCAAAACCACACGTGGCCACGCCAGGCTTGAATGTTCTTACTGAGTATTGGATGGAACCACTTCTTTTTAAACAAGTAAAATTGCTCGTGATTGGTTGGCATATATATATATATATATATATATATATATATATATATATATATATATATGTATATATAAAAAAAAAAAAATCCATCCATCGTTATGGATGGGGTCGAGTCGCGCAGGTGGATTAGTAAACCTAGCAAAATGGCGGGAGCTGATCGGGCCAGTTTATGCTGCTGTGAATGTTGCCTACGAACAAAGTATCGCGCACCTGCTGGATCAGATACACTACAACAGCGTTAGTAGTGAAGAGGTAAATTCACTGAACGGCTAGATGGGTATGAGTACTAAGAAAATGATAGGTCAGAGTGTTTTTCAGTGGCGCATTGTGGGCTGTTTAATGGTCTTAGAGAAATGTTAAATGTAAGAACAGACATACCTATTAAGCCGTCTGTCCAAAAACCTCTAGAGATGGATTTAGTAGGGTTATTTTAAATCTGTTGAATGATTGATTTGGTATTCAGTAGTATTAGTCAACATAGATATAAATGATGCAAGAGATAAACAGTAAATAAACAAAATGCATTCCCATAAAACATATATATATTTTTTTAAATAAATACATTTAACAGATTAAAATTGCATTCCCAGAAAATATATATATATATATATATATATATATATATATATATATATTTTTAATAAATACATTTAACAGATTAAAATTGTTTCTTAGATCTGTCTATGTATTCCAGTCTGAAATGCAGATATTTTTGAGGAATACAGTGTTCTAAGTTAATTTTAAAAAATTAAGGACTAAGGAGGTGGCTGTACCATAGAAAATGCATATCAGGCTGTATAATTTATCCAGTAGAGCAGAATGTAGTCCAGTTTAATATTTAATGTGCATTTTATCACCTTTGCTTATAATTTTATACCCATATGTTAGATATGAATAGGTTTCTATAAGGAACCGAATGGGACAAAGAATTTTCTGTATTGTTCTTTTCAATAGCAATGTGGACTTTTCCTGGAAAGCAGTGGTAATTTGCTTGTGAGATGGTGTTGTTGAAAGTTCCAAGCCTGTTTGACTTAAAGACAGGATGCGGGGGTTTAAAACAGCTAATGAAATGACAAAGAAAATCTTTAGAAAAAAAAAAATGAAAAGAAACCCTGAGCTGGAGGAAGAAAAATTAATTGATGCACTGGACAGCTTTTTTTTTTATTTCATTTTATAAATGATCTGTGCCCAAGTTGGCATCTGAGTTTTTTTTTTTTTTAAAGCTAAAGGACCAACAACAGCAATAACCCCCACCCACCAGAAGCTGGTTGTTTCTTTATGTGTAAAACACAAGTAATGCTATACATTTGGACAAAGAAAATATGATTACATGTAAATGTATGTCGATAGTGTTCAGGTCCCCAAAATGTTCATGATTAAAGACTTTGTGATAGTGTAACTTATGGAGGTTGTTACCAAAGTGACCAAAACATTTTTGCATTTTACCCCTTTCTAATTTCACACCATTTGTTTTCTAGAAAAAAAATGGAGCAGTCTGAGAGGACAAAGAGAAGAAAAATAGCTGCAAAAGTTGCTGAACATTTTTGGCTTGCTTCCCAGCAGAATGAGGCACAGCATGATCTAGACTTTGATTATTTTGTGAATGAACCGCTTCAGGATATACATCATGATAGCGAAGATACTGAAGTCAGTTCACAGAATGAACAATCTACAGACATTTTTTATGCTTTGGATTCTGAAATATTTCCAGAAGACTTTGAAACTGAGGGGTGTCATTTTAATGAGTTTGATCTGGATGATAGTACAGATTCAGATGCTTTTTCAGACACACCAGATGATACAAAAGAACTTGCTGAGTGGGCTGCAGAACACAATGTCTCACATAATGCTTTGTCTGCCCTTCTTAAAATTCTTAGGCAAAAAGGTCTTAATGTACCATCAGATGCTCGAACATTGATGTCAACTACACGGAAATGTAATGTGATAAATGTGGCTGGGGGATCATACTACCATTTTGGAGTGAAGAATTCAATTGTTGCAGCACTGGAAAATTTAGATTTTGATCTAAAAGAACTAACGGATACTATAACACTTAGAATAAATGTGGATGGTCTACCTTTATTCCGCAGCAACAATGTAAGTCTGTGGCCTATTCTTGGTAGAATCAAGGAGATTCCAAATTCTGATGTTTTTGTGATTGGCCTTTACTCTGGTATGACTAAACCCTCTAATGTTCATGAATACTTGAAGGAGTTTATACAAGATCTACATGCAATTATGCAAGTGGGGGTTCAGTATAATGGTGTTCATTTCACTGTTGCTGCTCCAGATGCATTCATTTGTGATGCTCCAGCTCGTGCTTTTCTTAAATCTGTTAAGGGACACACTGGCTATTATGCATGTGAGCGTTGCACTCAAAAAGGTGTATATATGAATCGAAGACTATGTTTTCCTGAAGTTTCTGCTGAGCCAAGGACTGATGAGGCCTTTCGTGCTATGGCCTACAAAGAACACCAGGTTGGCGTGTCACCTTTGAATGAGATAGGCGTGAAGTTAGTATCCGGTTTTGTGCTGGACTACATGCACCTTGTGTGTCTGGGGGTAATGCGCAAGCTCATTTATCTTTGGCTAAAGGGTCCAAGAAAATGCAGACAGTCTATGCAAATTCTTACAATGATATCAGCATTTATGATTTCTGTCAGGCAATACTTGCCTAAATGTTTTGCACGGAAACCAAGGTCTCTCCTTGAAATTAGCATGTGGAAAGCAACTGAACTGAGGCAATTTCTACTTTACACAGGTCCAGTTGTTCTATTTAATAAAATACCAAGCCAAATGTATAGACACTTTATGCTTTTATCTGTATCTATAAGAATAATTCTAACTCCGAATCTGTGTATTAATAACTGTGATTATGTAGAGGATATTTTGAAGCTGTTTGTGAATGACTTTGGTTTAATTTATGGTCTTGAATTTGTTGGCTATAATGTACATTCTTTAATACACCTTTCACAAGATGCACGAAAGTTTGGCCCCTTGGACAGCATTTCCTGCTTCCCATTTGAATCCTTCCTGGGAAAACTGAAAAAAATTGTGCGGAAACCTCAGAAACCAGTGGAACAAATTGTCAAACGCATCTATGAAAGACAAAGACTTTCAAAAAAAAGAAAAAATATTTCTGTTTCCTCTCCTCTTAAACAGCCTCATAACTCTGGACCAATAACAAGTGATCTTGGAACTTGTAAGCAGTTCAGGAAATACACTGATGGACAGATATTGGTGGGTTGTTCCAAGGGTGATAACTGTTTCAATATAGGAGGAAGAATTGTTATTGTGACAAACATTTTACAGGATGGTCAAGCTGTCAAAGCACTCTGTCAGGTCTTTGAAAACTGTAATGCTTTTTTCACCTACCCATTGGACTCAACATGCCTTGGCATTTACTTTGTTGCAAATTTGTCTAAAAACATGCATGTTGTATCAGTTGATGAGTTGAAACAAAAAATGGTGCTGTTGCCACTGAAGTCTGGATTTGTAGTTTTGCCACTGCTGTTCTAGATGTTTATTTTTCTTTCCCTCCAGCATGCTGCCATTTGCTGTTGTTGATTTTCTGGATGGTGGGGGTGTATCCATTGTTCCTTGCAAGTGGTTTACAGGACCAGCAGAAGACTCTTGTTTCTGGCCACCAGGAAGAGTCAATATCAACAAGGTGGTAAGGGATGAAATCTCTCCAAATACAGACTGGCCACAGTACAGAGTTCGCATCTTGGGAAAAGCTGGTGAGAAGCCTCATTATCTTCAAATATTTTATCATTAAAGGTAGAAGAAGAAATGTTGCTGTAATTATCGACAACATTCTGTTTTGTATTGTATGTTATTCTTTTACAGAGAGCTATGAAAGTGCCAGAGTGAAACTGCGGAGGTCTGAGACAACATCTGATCTGCAGACTGAGTCAGATTCTGGAGGGAGATTGGGAAAAGGAAAGCGAAAGAGGAGGTAATTATTTCCTTTTTAAAAGCACCTAAAAGAAACAGGGCCGGATTTATCAAGATCCAATTTTGCGTGCAGTAATTTGCGCTCGCAAACTGGAGTTTTGCGCAAGGGGCTGAACCATGGTTTGCGGGTGATTTAACAAGAGTGATTGTTTAACTGGTGGCAGGTGCAAAACTGTTGGAGACGCCCTATTTAAATGATGGTTTTGCGCGTTTTGTGGTTTGCGGCAAAGTAGTTTGTAGTTTCTACAAACTAGTGCATTAAGAAATTTAAATCTTACAGTGACCCCCCCAAAAAAAAAAAAATATATATATATATATATAAAGAAAAAACTTTGGCAACCTTTATTCCCTAAGGTGGTATGTGGCTGAATCACTGCAGTAAAAACAAAAAACGAAAGAAAAAAAAACAGGTGTTTTGTATTGGCCTGTAGAAAAATGCACATACCAAATAGCTCACAATAAGTGACTGTGGATGAGATTACTGCGCTACGCATCCCCGCAGCATTGGCATGTTGCTCCACAGGCGCAAGGGGGAGAACCCCGACCCCGTCGGACAGCACTTCTGAAAAACGAGATTGGGAGATCCCAGCTCTCGCTGCAACCGTACGCTGGAATGACCCAGATGCAAAAAAGTGCAATGTTGCAAGGAGTTTTGTGATATCTGGTGTTGCGTGGGTCCTCCTTGTGGCTGGCTCCAAATCCATTCGGAGTTCCCCCAACAGCTCCAAAATGGCAATGCTGGATAAACTATATGTTTTGATGATCGTTTCCTCGTTCATTCCAAAAATATTCACACGGAGTTAAAAAATGCGTTCTCTGCGTCTCCTTGCTTCATTTCCATGTCTCCTTCTTGCGACAATAACCGCTGCCATGTGTGCGCAATTACGAATACAGACCATTTGCACCTTCTTTTGAAACGTGTTAAAAATAGAGTCAGATACCGTTAGCAAAATTGCTTTCAGGTTTGATAAATCACTTAGGGAGTGCTAAATTAATATATTTACATCTTCTCCTCCCACAAGACGCACTTTAGCGTGTAAACGCCCCATATTGCATATTCATTGCAGAAAAAATACTAAATGGATAAGAGGCGCTATTTAGCACGTTTTAAAGACCAAATCCTTTTAGCACGCTGTTGATAGATTAATTTGTACATTTTTTAGCGTGCGCAGTGAAATAGCTCATGTTTTTATACACGCAAACCTTTGATAGATCCGGCCCTATGTGTATTATCAATATTATAAAAAAAAACAAAACACTAACATCAGATTTAAGTTTTTCGCTGTTGTAGCTCTAGTAAAAAAATTTAAATATAATTTCTACAAACCAGATGTAGCCCAATGTAGTGTTGCTTTGCCAGTTTTGTTTCAAACTAGCTATCTCATCCACGGTGTCTGTCACAGCTACTTTATCTTTATACCTATAAGCAGTGCCTAAATGCATTTAAAATCTCATGGTTTTAAATAATTTTCTCATTTATTTAAAGGCCAGTGGTTCTGTCCAGCTCAGATGAGTGGGACGATCCCGCAGAACAACAAGAAACCTCAACACTGTCATCAGCAGAGGAGAGATCTTCAAGGATAACTCCCCACCCGAATGTCACCCATCCATTTGTTCAGCCACTAACACCCACAATGCCTTCCCCTGTGGTTACACAACCAAATCCACAACGACTTGTACAGGACACAAATGCCAACATGTTTGTACGTGTTCTAACCCTTTTGGAGGACATCAAAGACACTCAGAGGGTTCATAGTCGAATGCTACAGTCTCTGCTGAAACAACGCGATGGACCAGTTGCTGCTGTGTTACCCGAGGGTGCTCGGTTTCCCCTCCAGACAGTCCAAGAAGTGGAAGCACTGGAGCAAAAGTTATTAGATCCTGTCTTCCTGAAAGAAGTGGTAAATATGAATTATTCTGTGCCTACATTTTTTTAATTTTATGTGCCTAAATTCTTTTTAATTTTACGTCCACCTGTGTATAATCAAGGAGAGTTGCTTTTTATTCAAACATTTTCAGTGGAATGAAGGAGTGGATAGAGATGAACAAAAGTTGATTTTTTTTTTTTTATTATTTCTGTAAATGCTACCTAGTCATTAATGCAATGCCAAAACCAATCCTTTTTTTTTTTGGTTCATTATCATTTAACTCATTGCATCAGACTTTTAGACTTGACACTCAACATTCTAATTGAGATCATTTCAATATTGTCATGACTGTGTAGATGAAGTTTTGTAATTTTAGCTGACTGACAGTACGATTAGTAAAATTTGTTTAATCTTTTTTCCTAAGGTTGCTGTTGTGGCAGAGATTGGAGGAAGTACAGTTGATGAAGCTACCAGAAGAATGATGGCTTTCATAATGGATAATCCCCTTTCTAGGGAATATAACTTTATTGGGCGCCATGGAAAGCGGGAATTTAGAGGCCTTAAGCTTTTTGAAGTGCTATATGGTAAGCTTATGAATTATATTTTACAAAATCTTGATGTTTAAAAGATAGATTCTCACTCAAACTGTTGTTGTAATTCCAAACAATTTCATCATTAGCTAAGGTTTACATGCACAAAAATGCTTAATTTTTTAAGTATTTCTCGATTAAAAGAAGTACCGGTACTCAAATTACACTGTTTACATTAGATGAGCAGAAGTTAACAATCTTTGAATGACATGCTTTTATTTACACCAGGCTTTGTTGAGAATAAAAACTTTCTAATATGTACAGAGTAGGGCTGCATAACATATAATAAAATAATGCATTTTATTTAAAAGCGTCTTATCAAAACACACAAGGTCACTGTACACCGACATTGAAAACATAATAAACATTAAAACAACAATATAAAATAGAAATGCATCACAATATTAGTGTGTAGAATATTCATATTGCAAAGGACTGCTTGGAGCAGCTCTGTTATATTATAGTAATATATAATTATCTTATTTTAAAAATGCTCATTCCATTAACAGATAATCTTATTTACCAAATTAAGGCAAAATACTCATTATTTCAAGAATATTAAATTAATGTTCTACTTATTTTTAATAAGTTATTTACTTATGTTTAGTTTACTTTTTGTAGTGTAGAATATAGTCTCCTGTTCTTTGTTCTTTTCAGGCAGTTTGAAAAGAAATGCTCTCACCAGCCAGATCACAAGAAAAGAGGCAGAAAAGGCAGCATCCAAGTGGCTTATTGGTGCAAGGGATAGAGGAGGAAACCGAATGGCAAGGGCTAAGTCACATAATGCATGACAGGTATAACTTGATGACTAGGTTGAAAGCAGTGGTTCTGCAATTTTTTTGCTCTTCTAACAAAAAAATTGTTACATTTTTTAAACTACTAATGAACAAATGATCACAGAACAAAAGGTATTGTGCCTGGCCAGATTCTGTGCATTTTTTCATGTGATACCGGTGGTGGGGAGGGGGGGCTTAACATTATAATTACCATGGAAAAGGGGGACCTGCAGAAAAAATTTAAAAACCACTGGTTTAGATAGACGGTACAAATTGGATATGAAATTAATACTTTATTATTCAGTTGAAGTCAATTGTTATGGTTGTTATGGTAGGTCTTTTGGTTGTGTGTGTTTCCTCTTCTGATTCAACAAAAGTTCTGGAGGATAATGGCTGTTGGTAGGAACCAAGCTGGTAGTGAAAACTTTGTATGGATCACTGCGAAAGATCACAACTGCTGCATCATTGCATATATAGAGGTCTTTAAAACTTGTATGCCTACGGGTGTACTTCTTACTTTACAGTGCAGGTTGAATTATTTTAAACAGTAAAGAAATGTAACATGGTCCTCACTGTGCTGATTTCCACAGAAATTGATCTTTCATTTGATACAGATATGTTGATTCTGCAAGGACCAATATACAGGTAAAAGCCAGTAAATTAGAATATTTTGAAAAACTTGATTTATTTCAGTAATTGCATTCAAAAGGTGTAACTTATACATTATATTTATTCACTGCACACAGACTGATGCATTCAAATGTTTATTTCATTTAATTTTGATGATTTGAAGTGGCAACAAATGAAAATCCAAAATTCCGTGTGTCACAAAATTAGAATATTACTTAAGGCTAATACAAAAAAGGGATTTTTAGAAATTTTGGCCAACTGAAAAGTATGAAAATTAAAAATATGAGCATGTACAATACTCAATACTTGGTTGGAGCTCCTTTTGCCCCAATTACTGCATTAATGCGGCGTGGCATGGAGTCGATGAGTTTCTGGCACTGCTCAGGTGTTATGAGAGCCCAGGTTGCTCTGATAGTGGCCTTCAACTCTTTTGCGTTTTTGGGTCTGGCATTCTGCATCTTCCTTTTCACAATACCCCACAGATTTTCTATGGGGCTAAGGTCAGGGGAGTTGGCTGGCCAATTTAGAACAGAAATACCATGGTACCCTGGATCTCAGGAAACAGAGTGGACCGACACCAGCAGATGACATGGCACCCCAAACCATCACTGATGGTGGGAACTTTCCACTAGACTTCAGGCAACCTGGATCCTGTGCCTCCTGTCTTCCTCCAGACTCTGGGACCTCGATTTCCAAAGGAAATGCAAACTTTGCTTTGGTCAGAAAACATGACTTTGGACCACTCAGCAGCAGTCCAGCTCTTTTTTTCCTTAGCCCAGGTGAGACACTCTTCACGCTGTTTCTTGGTCAACAGTGGCTTGACACGAGGTATGCGGCAGTTGAAACCCATGTCTTTCAAGCGTCTCTTGGTGGTGGATCTTGAAGCACTGACTCCAGCAGCTGTCCACTCCTTGTGAATCTCCCCCACATCTTTGAATGGGTTTTTTTCACAATCTTGACTAGGGCGCGGTGATCCCTATGGCTTATACACTTTTTCTGACCACAGTTTTTCCTTCCCTTTGCCGCTCTATTAATGTGTTTGGACACAGAGCTCTGAGAACAGCCAGCCTCTTCAGCAATAACCTTTTGTGTCTTTCCTCCTTGTGCAATGTGTCGATGGTCGCCTTTTGGACAGCTGTCAAATCTGAAGTCTTCCCCATGTTTGTGTAGGCTTCAGAACTGGACTGAGACCATTTAAAGCCCTTTGCAGGTGTTTGAGTTAATCAGCTGATTAGTTTGTGGCATCAGGTGTCTTCAAAATGTAACCTTTACACAATATTCTAATTTTGTGACACACGGAATTTTGGATTTTCATTTGTTGCCACTTCAAATCATCAAAATTAAATGAAATAAACATTTGAATGCATCAGTCTGTGTGCAATGAATAAATATAATGTACAAGTTACACCTTTTGAATGTAATTACTGAAATAAATCAAGTTTTTCAAGATATTCTAATTTACTGGCTTTTACCTGTAGTTGTTTTGAGCTGCATTATTGTTTTCCCCTTTCAATTCAGATGGTGTTAGGTACAATATTTTCTCTTTCATTATTATGTTGGAGGGCTTCATCGATTGATCCTGTTGTAGAAATGTCCATTGCCATGGATACTTTAAGTCTTGAAAGAATTCAGTTTAGGATGTCAGGGATACTCTGATTACAGTGGTACTCGAGAGCATTGATAACCTCCAAATAAAGAAGAGGAAAAAAAAATCTGTCTGTAAAATAAGTTGAAATTGACCAAAGTAATAATAAATAAAAATTCTATGAAAATCATGACACTGAATTTGAATTGTGATTCAAAAGAAACATTAAAAATCTAACAATTGAACAAGCATGATAGGGCTCTGAAACAAACATTTTGTTGAGCAACCCTTTAAGACAATCACTGCTCTCAGGTTTTTTTCTGTAAGGTATAAAAGGACTTTTATACCTGTTAAGAGGCGTTTCGGTGTACATTTCACAGGAAAGGTGATCTAATGTTTCTGACACAGTTTTACTTTGATTTTTTTTTTTTACCATAATTTTCAACCGCAATTTAAAAGCAACATTTTATTTCACTACATTATGATCTTGTAAAGTTGTATTTATTATTACTTTTTTCAATTTTGTGTTATAATTGCTACTTTGAATTGGAGGGTGTTTGTAATCTTGAGCACGACTGTAGGTTTTATGCTGCCGATCCCTGATACTGATCACATCGATTCACTGTTAAGATTTTGATTTGGTTATAAATGGTGCTGCCAAAATCAAAGCAGATGAGTTTTAAAATGTTGACAGATCCTTCTTATGCTATTCTGCCACGGATGGTGACAGTTTTTAAAATGTAACAAACAAGTTTTTAAAAAGTTACCAACTGCAGCTTTAAGTAAACATTTAATGTGAAAGTGGAGTATACTGGAGCTTGAAATACTATATTCCAGTAGCAAGAGCAGTTAATTTTCAGAGGCTGATTGTCTAGCCCAGTAATAAATCTGATGCTATTTGTTAAAAAAAAAAAACAAAGTGCACTAATTTTTTGTTTGTTTTTCCAGGACCGACAGATCGGAAGATGAGTGATGAGTGATTTGCTGTTTCTATCAAAAAAGCTCATACTGACTTATTTTGAATACGTTTGCATCTCTGTAACCTTTTTGTCAACATGTTCTCTGAACAAAATATGTTGTTTCATAAAACTGTTTTAAAATTGTATATTAGGCATTCTTAATAAAAAAAAAACAAACAGGCTTTGTTGTACAAGTTATTTAAATCAGAATAATTTTATCAAATTAGGACTTTTACTCTAGGCTTTGTTAAATATTGAAGAATGGATAGCCTTTCTAAAAAGGCATAAGAATTTGTGTTTGTGGTCCACTCTTAAGGAAATGGAGGATATTTTGTACCAATATGGTGTAAAAAAAAAAAAAAAACTATCTATCCACCTTTTGGATTAAGTAGGTTTTCACATGAGATCCATCCAAATCCCATCATAGGCACCTTTGGGGAATGGAGGTCAATTTTAAAAAGGATAAAAATAGCCGGGTCCCATGTGGGGAATCCAAGTGGGCCCCAAATATCAGCCTTGCTTCCACCCATCTGGACCCCACCTGTGTTTGTCAGGATATAAGCTGGGGCCCATTCATTGCCCATCACAAACCCATCTGGGCAAACACACTTGGGGCCACCATGGAAACTGAGGACAAAAACAGCTGGGTCCCAGGTGGGTAGCCCGAGCCGGCCCCACATATTAAACCCAGTTTTACCCATTTAGCTCCCACATGTGATTGCTGGCTAGGCACAATGTAGGGCCCATCCAAGGCCCATCATAAACCCAACTGGGCAAACACACTTGGGGCCACCATGGAAACTGAGGACAAAATTAGTTGGGTGCCAGTTGGGGTTCCCAAATGGGCCCCTAATATTAGCCCTGCTATGCCCCATTTGGGCCCCAAATGTGTGTGTTTGCTGGGCCGTGAACTGTCCGTTTGCCTCCTCAGGGTTGGAGGTAACTGGCAGCATTCTCTCCGAGGCAGGTCCGATGTGCAGACGCCTACGGTGCGTGGCTCTGTACTTCGGCATTGCCTCTAACCGGGACTGCAGCTTAAAGCTACAGTGTGTAATTTTCAGCGACATCTAACGTCCAGACTGCAGACCGCAGCAACATGAACATCTCCCCCCACCGCTTCTCCCCACCAACAGTACGGCGAGCGTTACGGGACAAAATGTCTTCCACGACGTCCGCATCACCTACCTTCTCAAGTGATGAGGTTTGTTTACATAGATAATTTTACAGATAGTATTTCATTAGTCTGTGTAGGGTATAGATTTCATGTAGACTTAAGATAATAAATATACCCGTTATTTTTTCTACATTGTTGTGACATTTTGGTGAGCTGCTTTGCATGGTGATATAAACAGACGAGGTAATTGTAGTCATTAGTTTAACAGCGAGATTGTGTTCGCTAGAAGAATATATATTCCCCGTTTATAGAGTCCAAGTCTTGTTTGTGGCGGGCATGCAGCCAGAGCCAGGCGAGGGAGAGGTGCCAGCGGGGTGACTAGAGCAGAGGAGGAAAGGCTTGAAGATCTCCAAAGGAGCCGGAGAGAAGTAACCGAGGTATATATCCAGAAAATTATTTTACAGAAAATTACTGAATCATTACCTGTGAAACGTCAGGGACGTTGCTGTATATGTATACTGGAGAGTAACAGCATCATCTCGCAGCATGTTATTGTAATTGGCGATCTCGCAATCGCTAGCTTGTTGGCTCTGCGCTGCCGTAGCGCAAAGATGTCTGCCTCCATGGCTGCGAGACCCGCTCCTATGTATTTATAAATAACGAATTCTAAGGCAACGCAAATTTTAAGGTTAAGAGGCTGAGATCGTAGATGATGATAAATAACATAGTTATGTATAATATATTACATTTCTGACTGTATATCCCTGTAATTATTACACACTGTGGCTTTAACGCAGAGTTCAGAGAGATCCGGCCTACGAAATGACAGCGGCCGTACAATCCATCCAGAGACCCCACCAACGACGCCATCTTCTCCGTCAAACATGAGGTCTACGGTGGCGGACTTCCAGAGTTCCACTTCCTCATCAGCTAGCACACTCTGCCTCGATTCCAGCAGCTGTAAAAAAAAAAACAATGAATCAGCACTATGGGATGGGATGCACTGCGTATGGACACAACACATCTATCAATGCACCTGAAAAATAGTCACCAAAGTCTTATCCTCTTTCTTCTAGCTCGACTCCGAGCTTGGCAGCCCAAGAAGAGTTGAAGTCGAGTTGAACGCGAGACGTCGTCCAGCCATTGACCACGTACCAGCAAAATCCAAACACAAGAACTGGAGATAAAGTTCTTCTGAGTATAGTAACACAAACATGTCTGCTTATATGCTGGTCTCGCAAGTACTGCTGTATCGTGCCCATAAGCTCACACGTGATTGGAGATGCAGTCGAAGGCTCATCAGGCTCCTCCAATCACATACGAGGTCATTGTTATACGGAAGGACTCGCGAGAACAGCTCGCGTCTATCATGTTTTTTTTTTTTTGGTCTTTTTTTTTTTTTTTGCTTTATTAGCAATTCCGTGTAACAATACAGAGTAATTCAAACATCAAACACAGATACACAGCAGTTGGTGACATTATAACTTTACAAAAAATGAGACATAGAATGTAAAAAATAAATAAAAATAAATGTGTATAATTTTATACCATTTTTCTTCATAAATTTAAGTGACTGAAAATACAATCAAAGTTCTTTGAGAAAAAACATTGAAGTTTGGCTTGGTCCTCATGTATTTGTTTTTGTGAATGTAAAATTTCCCCATCATAAGTAACACATTAAAGGCTAGGTCCTGCAGCTTATCTGTCATTTCTATTCCAAACAAAACATTCTCTTTGTCCAGATGAGAAAGAGAATCAAATTTAGATGAACACCAGAAGCAGAAATCTTCCCAGAAAACGTTCATGTACATACAATCGTACAAGAGGTGACCAACAGTCTCAATTTCACATTCACAGAAGGTGCAATCATTTTCTTCAAAACCAAAACGGAGCCTCAGAAATTCCTTGGAAAGATAAATGTCAGTGATTATTTTGAAATGGACTTCTTTAACCTTTGGAGCAACAGGAAACTGTAGATATTTATTCTGCAGTTTTCCCACTTTCTCTTTTGGAAAATTCTTGGAGATTAGGTTTCTGTGGGATGTATCGGGATGAAATTCCTTGACAAACAAACTACGTATGACATTGTTGGTCAGCTTTTTATCAAAAACAGACAGACCGTTGAGTTTTAAAGTTTTGAAGTTTTACCTGGACATGGTTTAGGAGTAGGTTGTATGACTTTATGATCAGAGGCTGAAGAAGGGCTTTGATTAATAAATTATATTGTTTTCTGTTATTTATTTTGAATTTAGAGCAAAGAGTTTCAAAAGGTAAAAAATTCCCTTTGTCATCAAGAATGTGCATTATCGACCATATACCACTTTCTAGCCAGCTCTTGTAAAATAAAGACTTGTTCCTGAATAGGACATATCGGAAGTTCCATAGTGGGGTTTTATGAGGACTAAAATTATGCTTAAATATTAGTTTGCAATAAAGTAAGACGCGTTGATGAAAAGAAGAAAATTTAACCGGAAGTTTCTTAGGATCAAAGTCACATTTAAGGAGGAAGTTAATTCCTCCTAATTCTATAAATAATTTGGAGGGGATATGAAACCAAAAACTATTTTCATTTTTCAGAAAAGATTTGAGCCAATTCATTTTAATCATTCCGTCTAAACATTCAAAGTCTATTGCTTTAAGACCTCCATCATTATACTCTTTAACCATTGCTCCTTTCCTAATGTAGTCTGTCTTGTTTTTCCAGATAAAGTTGAAGTTAATTTGATTTATAGCTTTGATTGCATGTTTAGGAAGGGATATGGAATAAGCTGGATAGATAAATCTTGAGAGACATTCCATTTTTGTAAGGAAAGTTTGACTAAAAATTGATATGTCACGTTGAGAGCACAAATTTAAGTTAAGTTTACATTTATCTAAAATATTCCAACAGTTTAGTTTTTCCAGTGATTTATTGTCTTTGGTGATGTGAACACCAAGATATTTCATGGCAGATTTAACAGGGATGTTATGAATGGCAGTCTGGGAAGAGTCGTGTATCGTCACGTCTATCATGTAAACATGGCTTCATCCCCATCCGGACAGACATTTTTATGGAAAGCCAATAGAAGTTTGGGGCTTGCAGGGAACAGACACGTCATACCCAGCATCATTTCTGCCAGTTGAGCGCATTGCTAGAAGATGTGTGGTTAATACATCCTCTGTGCATTTAAGTAAGACCAAAGAAAAGGTCACTGTAGTCATGCCACTATGCACAGTAGTTGAGCTCTAGGAGACTGTGATCTCTGCAGACCCCTCATTCTGATTCTAATGTTGTTTGCATGGAATGCACATTTTACCTTGCTGATTCTGATTCACATTTTACCAACTGATTGTGATTAAAACTAATTTTTGAAATAAATTATTTCAGTGCAATTAATCAACATAAAATTAATACATTTAGCTTAAAAATGGTAAATGATTAAAATGCATTAAACAACAGCAGCAGAAGTCGTTTTAGCAAAACGGCATCAGCAGGGCGGAATATGTTTATGTGGGGAAGGCATGTAAATGTATGAGAGACCTCCTTTTTCATGTGATGAAGGGGGGGGGGGTTATACTGGCCCTCAAACAAGAACACATACGGTTGAATGTGATAACTCTACAACTACTTTAAAGCAGAAACAAACAAAAACAGGATAGGAAAGAGTAGTACAAAGAAATATCACTTGCAGCTTTCACAGCATACTTCCCAGATAGCAGGTGACACAGCGCCAGATCCGTTTTCAGACCGGCAGATCCGCATAACAGTCACGTCTGTTTTATTGCCGCCCCCAAATCAGAGAGCTCAAATCACAGTCAGTTTACAGATAGTTTGGAGCTGGGGATACGGACTGAGACGCAACCAGACAAAGGCGACGGACACAGTACTGCGGCTGGTGATTTTGAAATTAAAATCATATCCAAAGTTGATTGCTGATTAAGGTAAGCCAAAGTTGGTCAAAAATGTATGTAAGAAAATATAAATATATTTTCTTTAGTTTTGTAATATTTAAGCGCCATTGACAGCTTTGAGGATCGAAAGTTAAGCTAATCTTTAATTATTCAAAATCCATCGGGAGTTTGTGTGCTTGGTCTGTAATTAAAAAAAAATAGCCATAGTAAAAAGCGTTTCAACTTTAGACTCACAAAATTAACAGATTTTATCACTTAAACGTCTAGCATTGATGGGGTTTTGGCTAGGTGACTGTAAAGCCTATTTTAAAGCCATTACGACAAACCCGTTTTTAAGTCAGTTAGTGACTACAACTCTATCAGCATATAGATCAAAAAGCGTTAAGAGATTAAATGTATAATAAACAGCGTCGATACAACGCATATTTACCAAACTAGTACAACTTCATCTCCCATCATGCACCGGACAAAATGGCGCGAACGGCTGACTGTGTCGGCTAAAAAAAACGACTCTTTTCTAATGCATAGTCTGCAGCTTTATTATTGTTAGTAGTGGTAGTAGAAGTAGTAGTTGTAAAATATATTATAATGTTTATCTTTTGTCTCAATGAGTTGCACATTAATTAATAAATGATGTGTATTTTGTTTTTATAGGAGCTGTAAAGAAGAATCCCTCATCTACTAGTGCAGCAGATACGGAAATTGACAGCATTTTCTATCCGCTGGTACCAACTAGTGACCTTGGAGGTGGTAGCAAAGAACGGCAAAAATCTAAATCCTAATCTAAACGTTCTTGATCCTGTGTGAGTTATGATGTTTAGAGATGAGTTTGTTGTCTGAACACAGCTTTCAAAATAAACAATCAGTTTAATGATTATTATAATACATTTATACATGTCATATTGTCAGTCATTTAAATAAAAATGGTTGAATAAAATAAACAATAATTTATTTTAAAAAAATGCTGTTATGATCCTTTTTTTAAAGATGCTTTTAAAAAGGTTAACTGTTTTTATTCTTTTATTTTCCTTCTAAAAATCACTAGATTTTAAAAAAGCTAAATTTTTAAAGGTATTTCTTCTGTTATTAATATTAAACATTTAGAGGGTTTAATAAAATGAGGCCCACAGTTTAAAGTAGCCAAAGATTCCTTATCTGGTACAATTCTGGTGCAGTATCAAAAGATTAGAGGCACATCTGGCCCAAATCCAGAGCAGATCAGGGAAAATAGGCAAATCATCTGGTATGGATCCTGCCCGTAGCTGACCCTCATCAGTATAACGGGTCTGTATCCGTATTGGCCCATTGTGCTAAAAGACACCGGCCCAGATCCGTTGTGCAGATTTGGTCCAGATGTCATGATGAATCTGGGCTGGATACGGGCCAAATACATTTTGTTATCTGGGTTATTTCAACCAATGAACCAGAGCTCTGATAACCAACACAGATTAAAATCAGCAATAATTCAGATCCCCGAAACTACTCTCTCGCAGAGCGCAGCACCTTATTAATGCATCAAAAGAAAAGGGGGAGTGTTATTTCTTTGAGTTGTCTTCGGTACGTAAAGGAGAGAGGGGGGGTCAAGGGGGCACACGGTCCGGCTACAGCCGCGCGGGTCTTGTCCACCACGTGACCAGCTCTCGGGAAATTTTCTGTCAGTTTGATGCTACAGCAGAGGGCTTGATTTGCTTTTAGGTTGAGGAAGATTTTACTTACGGAACTATCAGCAGAAGGCGTCCCTTTTGCTGATAGGCGGTGATGTCCATAGCAAGGTCCTCAAAAGGGGGGGGGGACTCCACTCAGCAGTCAGCTCCAGAGGTTTCTTTTTCCCCAGTTAGCGCAGCCGCTATGCACCATGGGACACTGCGACCCGTGACTTTTGACGCAGGAAAAACGAAAGCTAGTTCCAGTTAGCTTTCTTCTGGCATTTCAATAAAAAAAAGCCTCTCCTTGCAGGTATTGAAAACCCATGGGAAAGAGAAAGATTTAGTTCACGCTCTGGGTTTTAAACCATGAGTGACGTGGGGGCATTTCCTGTTGAAGTATCAGCCTCCTCCATCAGCTGACCGCCTCTTACAGTGGGCAGTTACAGAACTTTCCAGATAATCTTTTGTTCTCTTTGTTAAAAAGGAAAGGGGGATGGTTTTAAATAGTTCATCCAATTGATGTGGGCTCCATTGTGGCAATATATCCCAGCACCTTTTAATGGCAGTACTCCCCTTTATACTTACCCATTTATCCAACTGCAACATGGGTAATATTTATATGCATCTACCTATTGATTCATATTACAGTAGTTTAATTGTGCTGAAATTGAACCGAACTAAACAAAAAAGTCAGTTTTAAATCTAATCTATGTGATCAGTGGCGGCTGATGGAATTACCTCAAGGGGGGCCTATAACTCAAAACATTCTGTTTCAATTGAACTTTGTTCATTTAGATATCGCAGATTAACAATATATACTAAAACATACATAAGCATCACATTAGTGTATTCAAATTACTGCCAATAACAAAAGTAACAGTGCTCTACTTTATTCACATATATTTGGCCCTTTAACCTTTGACAGAAGCAAATTTCCCTGCAACTCTGTGGTTGAAGTCTGGAATGTTTTTGAAAATATACTTTTCTATAGAGAGCATGGCAAATGCATTTTCTTCAGTGTTAAGAAACACCTCTCAGATTCAGCTGTGATCATAGTTGTGATGAGGATCTTCTGCAGAGCCACAGTCTCTAAGAAGGTCTCCAGAGGATCGTTCCCCAAGAAGAACTGATACAGGTTCACAGCACCACTGCAGCTCTTTAACTCATCTTTGTTATGGATTAGAATCTGTTAGATTTGCAGCTTGTACTTGTTCAGCAGTGGGTAGGCCTCCATTGTGGTGTTTAAAGCCGCTTCAGGGAAGTGGCTGTATTACTGCTGGAATTTGCCTGTGGCAGTATAGCACTGATTATATGCTTTGTGAAGGCAAATCTGTGTTTGGTGTATTCAAAGAGGAATTCACCACTTAAATGTAAATGGAGTTAACAGGTAACTTAAAGGGGAACGCCGCATCTTTTTTTTTACATTGGGCCCTTGATTTTTCGTTATTACATCATTTTCTACTCATCCATATTAGTTTTGTGTCATTTTGAGCTGTTCTGAAGATATCCCGTTCAGTTATATCCAGGTGACGTCTTCCTATAGGCAATCGACTTAAAGGCACAAACTACACGGTTCATAATTTATTCTTTATGGTACTCCAGCATTCATAACATGTGTCGGCAAATCACTGTCCCCCAGACATCCGCAGTTATATTTTCTATATTTATATGTTTTAAAACAAAGCTGCGCGTGTATAACGTCATCTGTGCATGCGGACTGGAGTCTTAACAGGAAGCCCGGGCCACAGACGGCTACACTCTACCCCTTCAATTCATTTGGCTAGCTAATCTGAATTGTTTAATTCCGTTTCAAGAGTAAGCTCATCTGTGGTAGTAGCACTAGAAATCTTCCAGAGTGAGTAAAACTAGCAGCAGTTCAGCGGACAGGATGAATGAATGGTAGCTGGCGGGTGCAGATGATGTCATACATGCGTCGCCTTGTTTTTAAAACGTATAAATATAAAAAGTATAACCACGGATGTCTGGGGGACAGTGATTCGCCTACATGTTATGAATGGTGGTGTACCATAAGGAATAAATTATGAACAGTTCAGTTTGTGCCTTCAAGTTGACTGCCCATAAGAAGATTTTACCTTAATATAACCAAACGGAATATCTTCAGAACAGCTCCAGATGATACAAAACTCATATGGGCGAGTAGAACCTGATGTAATAACGTAAAATCAAGGGCCCAATGTAAAAAAAACCTGCCGTTCCCCTTTAAGTTCTGGGCCACACCAGAACCACTCCTCTAATTTTCTATTCCTCTAATTATTACCCTCATAACCCTTCCTCTCTGTCTGTGTGTCACGATTCAGCAATGATTCAATTCCGATTAATCTACAGCAGTGGTCTCCAACCCTGGTCCTCAAGATCTACTGCCCTACAAATTTTACATGCATCCCTGCTTCAACACAGCTGAATCAAATGATTTATTACCTTTTCAAGCCATTCATTTGATTCAGCTGTGTTGAAGCAGGGATGCACCTAAAATCTGTAGGGCAGTAGATCTTGAGGACCAGGGTTGGAGACCACTGATCTACAGGCTGTGGCATTCAAGACTTATACTTCAGATTCTTCCACGCCAAAGCTTCCATGGATCCCGAAATGGCTCTGTAGCTCAAACCCTCAGATTCAGACAACAACCTTTTCAACACTCCATCCATCCTCGAAGACTGCATCCTGTAATCAGACAAGCCTGAACCCATAAGCACATTGGCTCTGTCATTTTCATACCACAAGCACAGCACTTCCGTCGACCAACTCAATATCCACCCGAGATTCAAGGCTTACCTTCAGAGTCGATGACAAATATTAAGGGGGAGATGCCATCAACCCATTTTCTTAATGAGCATACAACAGCTTAAAAAGGTGACTGTGATTCGATTAGCGAAAGCTGCGGGAAATGGATGTCACCAACCTGTCAGCACACTACGAGTTAGAAATGTGGTTATGTCTCTTTTAAGCACTTCCTTATTAGATTGCCGGAAGGGCCGCCGGAACCACCGGTGGAAACACAGCTGGAACCACCGCCGGGGCTGTCGCCAGCACCGTCGCCAGAGCTGCCACAACATCACAAAGAATCAGATGCGGCCGCATACTGAATATAAACATTTCTCTGGATCACATGTCTGAAGCTCATACAGCTTAAGATAAGTCTGCAACATGTCAAAAATTCCTTCTGCCACTCTCGTAACTGCTCAAATCCATAACCCTGGTTCCACACTGTCTCAGGAGTTTGACCCAGTATTCCCAAGTGGGAGATGAGGTAACATCATTGAACATGAAGTTACCACTGAATCTATAAGTTGAGCACACTAGTTCTGTCAAAAATAGCAACTCGTTGTCATTCTGATAAACCCTGTTGAAGTGGGT
The DNA here is from genome assembly GCA_030533445.1 of Cyprinodon diabolis. Taxonomy (NCBI): domain Eukaryota; kingdom Metazoa; phylum Chordata; class Actinopteri; order Cyprinodontiformes; family Cyprinodontidae; genus Cyprinodon; species Cyprinodon diabolis. The sequence goes on along the minus strand of CM060075.1, from coordinate 41,422,910 downwards.
ATGTATTCAGTGTCCGCATCATTACAATATATATTTAAATTATTCCCTTGAACCCATTGTATTCGATGTGGATGATGATTTCATTTTAACACCATTTTAATAGGATGTAATTAAACCTCATATTCAATTTTATTTAATTATATCATTGTATAATAAAAAATTGTTTCAACAATTTTTTCTATTTATTTTTGTATTACATCTTCGTCAAATCCTGTTGGTTTGATAGATTGGACTGCTCAGTGTGCAGTGGGTAGCACTGCTGCCTTGCAGCAAGAAGGTAGTGGGTTCAATTCCTGGCCCGGGGTCTTTCTGCATGGATTTTGCATGTTTTTCCTGCGTATGCGTGGGTTTTCTCCGGGTATTCCGGCTTCCTAGCACAGTCCAAAAACATGAATGTTAGGTTAAATGGCTTCTCTAAATTCTCCTTAGGTGTGAATGTGAATGGTTGTCCTGTTTGTCTCTGTGTTCCCCTGCGATGGACTGGTGAGCTGTCCAGGGTGTACCCCTCCTCTCGCCCATAGAGAGCTGGAGATGGGCACCATCACCCCTTGCGACCCCGCTTGGGTTAAAATGTGTCAGAAAATCGCTGGATGGATGCTTTAATTGATTCTAAATGCAGACACCCTGCTCATCACCATAATCCGAACATTATCTGTCGAGTTATTTTGGGGTTTGTCTGCCTGAACTCGACCAGGCTTGGCACAGAGGACGCAGGAAACAACTCAGATCAACTCAGTCATTTCTTTTATTTGACTATTGTCATTTTCTGTTGAATCATAAGCAGGTTGATAACCTCAACAAAGAAAAGAAAAACAAACAGAAATTAGTTCCACCATGAACCATAGTCACACTTGCAAACATGTATAGTACTCTATATTAGACTTAGTATAATATAAATTAAATTAAACATTCTTTCTCTCATTTATTTTCTCTCTTTTTCTCATACATACCAGTAGCGTCTCTGTGCTCCACTGACTCAACCACACCCAAGGGCAAACAAACAAAAGGCCCCTCAGGTGCTCATCAAGGTTAATCAAGCTAGAGCTTCTTGCTCTCTACTCTCTCTCTGAACACCATGTGAACACTTAGGCTCTCTACTGCCCTCTGACACACTCCATGCACAAAGTAGACATCATCACATCCCAGAGTGAAAAATATTAAAAGAAAAACATGAAAAATAAACAGCATACAGCGCATAACCCAACACCTCCCACTTGAGCTCCTGGTTAAATAACCCAAGGAGGTCACCCTATTGTCTCTTAATGTTGCTCCTCAATAGGAAGCAGAACCACCAGGCATCTGACATCCCTGTGAACGATGGTGGAGGGGATTCTGGATGAGATTGTTTCTGTGTTTTTCTTTGCTTGTGCAGTGTCCCTCCTTTACTCATGGGAACAGGGTAGCTTGGAAAAGTCCTCACATTTACATCCCTCACGACTCCTCTTTGGTGAGGATTTACACTGACAACTCTGCCAAGCTTGTATCGGCCTCTTAAAGCGTTTTGATCCGTCAGCCACACAACATCTCCCACCGTGACATTGCGCTGCTTTGTGTGCCATTTGCTTCTGATGAACAGGTTGGGACCAGCCAGCTCACACCACTTTCTCCAGAACCTGCTGACTTCTTGCTGGATACTTTGGAGTCTTTTATACGAGTAGCCTTCAAACTGAAAATCTCCTGGATCTCCCTTTGGGCTGGCCCGACCAAGTTAGAGGGAGTTTGGGCTGACATACTCCACATGGTCTTCACGACTTTGAACTCTGGCAGCTATGGGTCGTTCATTTACCAAATTTGCTGCCATGAGGAGAAATTTTTGGAACTCTCCCCATGTAAAGACTCCATCACCACCAAGGTTATTTAAGGCTCTTTTGACTAACCGGACTGCTGCTTCTGCTGCTCCGTTCCTGTGGGGGGAGTCCGCTGGGTGGATCTTCCACGACCATTCTGTTCCATTCCCTGCAACTTTAACCTCAAGCTCAGCATTGTTCAGTTTATTTAGGAAACTTTGGAGCTCCTTCAGTGCAGGTTTGGCCCCCACAAAATTTGTCCCAGCATCAGACCACAGCTTCCTTGGGTGCCCTCTGAGGGATGTGAATCTCTGATAAGCCAAGAGAAACCCTTCTGATGACTGGTCACTGACAACATCGGTGTGAATAGCTCTTGAAGCCATGCAGCAGAATACGATCCCCCAGACTTTCAGTTAAGTCCTCTTCTTTATCTCGTCTCTGACCTCATATGGTCCAAACAAATCAAATGGATTTGAGGAGCTCACTCTTTCTGGTGGTAGTTCACTCATAACTTGCTGACATTGCTTGGCTTTGAGCTTCCTACAGATGACACAACTGTCAACCACTTTCTTTGCAAGTCTTCAACCTTTAATTACCCAGGCCTTCTTCCTCATCCTGAGAAGTGTTCCTGCCACACCTTCATGATTTGCATTGTGGGCCTCTCTTGCTATCAACACAGATATCCACGCCTCATAAGGTACTATTGGCACTGCAGAATATCTGTACTCTACCTCCACAGGCTAACAATCCGGATACTTCATCTTTGTATACTACCAGTCTGTTAAGAGCTGTAACTGGAAAGGTCCCACCTTCTTGAGCTTCAAGGAAGAGATGTCTAAGTGCATCTTCCCGCTCTCTCACTGTTAGCATAGGTAATTCACATTTCAGTTCTCTGCCTTCCACTTTAATTTCCAGCCACTTCTTAGCAGCTGGCTGGACCCAGGCAACAACATTTACTAACTTGTGCAAGTGACTGAATCTTCTAACCTCCACCAGACTCTTCAGCTGAGAGTCAGCAGGTGTCTTTTCTAGGCCTATTGTGGGATTTGTTTTGGTTTTGTTCATGTTGGGATCTTTAAAGCTTCCTAAGTGGTTGACAGGTTTTGCTCACTTTTTGCTTGACTTCTGGTCACTGCTGCTATGAAAGCTTTTCTCTGGAGCTTGTTTACACTTTCCCTGGCATGAGCAGCAACTTCTCCAGCTGACTTCTTAGGCCACTCCTCCACTGGCCACTTCAAAAACTCTGGCCCGTTTTGCCAAACAGATCCTTCCTTCCGATCTCTTGCTGTGCTTCCTCTAGTCATTATGTCGGCAATGTTCAGTTCCCCAGGAATCCACCACCAGTCTTCAATAGGTCCAACTCTTTGGATCTCACCCACACTGTTTGCAAAAAAAGGTCTGGTACCCATAGCTGTCCTTTTGAATGGCGCCCAAGACTGTTTGGCTGTCCACTAGATGTAACCACTTCTCCACGTTCAGTCTCCCATGTCTCTCAAAATACTTCCTGAGCCTAGCTGCAAAAACGGCTCCACAGATCTCAGTCTTTGCCGCTTCTCCCTTTTGATCCAGCGGGGTCAGCTTGGCCTTTGCTTCCACAAAGCAGACGTCAGCTCCTCTATCTGTATCCCACCTCAGGTACATCACTGCTCCATAGGTTTTATTACTCCCATCTGAGAAGGTTATTCCCCACGGTTTCCCTCTCCGGTCAGCTAGTGTGATACTTCTGTGGAATTTAATATGCCCAAGCTCTACATATTCTTCAAATATCTTAATGGCTTCTTCTCTTAGATCTTCTGAAAGCGGTTTATCCCAGGTCTCTCGAGTCATCTTTCCACCTCCAGCCTCTTGGAAGGCCTTCCTTACAAGGATTGCTCCCTTCTGTTTGACTGGTGTGACTAGCCCAATTGGGTCATAAAGCCCAGCTACCTGACTTAGCAGCTCTCTCCTGCTCAGTGGATCAGGTGTTTCCAGTCTCACATTCTCCTTGTTAAGATGCTCACCCAGTCTAACCTTTCTTTTCCTCTTGGAAAAGTTGATTGATGTCATCATGTAAAGCATGTCCTCTTCCGCCTGATACCCAACACCCAGGGCCTTGTTGTCTTCAACCTTCATCTGGTTTGGAAGGATGATTGTTGCTGCACTTTGTGCTTCTGCCTGCTGCTCTTGTGGGATTCCCCCTGCAGCAACCTGCCTCCCACTTTGGCCTGACCACACCCAAGGCTTGAGAAAGAAGCCTCCTGCCTTCAAGATGTCCTCCACTCCTTGTGTAATTTTGATCAGTTCTTCCAGACTGTTGTGGGATGTGTTGTGTGAAAAAAGTTTTCAACTGTTTGGTCCAGTTAAATAAAGGAGATCGATGGATTTACTCAGTCGGCACTTTATTTACTTTGCAAAGTAAAGGAGTACAAGACATTCATATTCACAGCATGATGGTCTGCCAAGTTCTAACCTTAGACAAGTTGTTCCCTTGCTTTTAAGGCAGAGTTAAATAAATAATAGACACTTTGGTTAAACAGTTACCCTGGAAAAGTATGTGGTTTTGTTATGAGAAAAAGGTATGTCTTGTCTATAACCATCTTCCACTCAGACATTTTGTGGCCTTGCAAGTGAAACAAACTAGCTGAGAAAAAAACATTTTTAGAGAATACATAGCATACTTCAATATATAAAGAAGGAAAGAACAAAAATAAAATGTTCCCACCACAGATGTTAGGATGTCATCCACATAGCTATCCTCTTCCAGAATCCTGCATTCCTCCTCCAGGTGAGCAAAGGTGGATAGTCTTGCCGTCTCACGCATAGCGAGCTGTGCTATGCACCCAGCCGGTCTGTCCCCTATGTTGACCCGTGTGATGGCATATTCTTTTATATCTTCCTCTGGCTTGTCCCTCCAGAGAAATCGGTGTAGATGCATTTCACGTTCCTCCAGCCACACTGAATTATACATCTTTTCGATGTCACCAAGGGCTGCATACACACCTCTTCTGAACCTTAGCAGGACAGCTCTAATTGGGTTTAGAAAGTCTGGCCCCTTTAAAAGAAGGTCATTCATGCTCACGCCTTTGAATTTTTGGCTACTATAACACACCAATCGCACTGGGGTCGTTACTGAGTGAGGGTTAGGTGCCACCAAGTGGCTTACATACCACACCGGCCCCTTCCAGTTTCCTCTCATCTCCTCAGTGAGTTCCATGGCAGCATGACGTTCAACCATCTCATGTACTTGCACTGTGTATGCAGCTTTTCATTCAGGTTTTCTTTCCAATTGCCTTTCTGTTCTTAAAAATGTGGCTTCCACTGCACTCCTGTTGTTGGGGAGAGAGGCAGGGTCTTCAACCCATGGATACCTTGCATCCCAGTGTGGTGAGTTCAAGTGAGTATCCTCCTTCTTTATGTACGTGAGACCTCTTTTAATGATCTCAAGTTCTTTTTCCTCTGCCAGGGTCATTTCTTTCCCTCCCGGTTGGCAATTTCCACATCTGCATCCCCCACATCTCGTTTCACAGGCTGCCCCAATACTCTCCCATCTCCACCATTTAAGAAACTCACTGTTAGTGGCTCTTGTAAAATTAACATTAGCCTGATGCTCCTTTTTTAGGAGGGAATCCTCTGCTTCGGATGTGTCTCTGAGAATCTCCTCATATTTGACAGCAGCTGTTCTCATGGACCGAGCGAAGTGGGTTCTTGACCCATGGGCTGCCACTTCTACATCTTCAAAGAGATCAGGATGTGCTCCTCCCACTGTCTTCCCGAGTGGACTCTCCCACAAGACGAGGTCCCCAACCACTCTCTTCCTTCGAGGAGCAAGCCTTCCCTCTCTGTGGCTGATAAGAAGCTCAACATATTTTGGTCTTCTTAGCTCCTCCAGCTCAACCTCTGGGAAGAATTCTTTTAACCTCTCAGGTTCTATTACTTTGTGCACCTTGGCGATATCATCCAGCCCGTAGCAGACCATTTCATGTGCTCTTTCCTTGCCTTTGGATGTCTTGATCCTGACTCTGAGAAGGTACCTCTTTGTGTTCACTCTCATAGTCATCCCACCAACACCATACAAAACCAAGGTTACATCCTCACTTCGTAACCTCAGCCTGTCAGCAGCCTTATGGGTAATGTAGTTTGTGTCAGATGCAAGATCCACCAGCGTTCCCACCTTCTGTCCTGCATTAGCGGTGACCTCAATCGGCATCAAAATAACAGGAAGCTCACAGAGTACATTTCTCATCAAAAGCTCTGAATGTTTTTTGTTTGTATTAGCTGACCAGGCAATACTGTTGGTGAATGCATTTCTGCATCTCTCTGCCATCTCAGGGGTAAGTTCAGACAGAAAACTTCCCTGTTCTTCAGTCAGCTTGCTTTTCCCCACACTGCTTTTCCTGCTGGTTTCAATGCTAAATTTCCTGTTGCTCCCAATTGGACAGAAGAGATAATGGTGATCAGAGGTTCCATCTTTGTTACAGTCTTTATTTCTGCACAGGTAGGTGTCTTTGCAGGAATTACTGACATCTTGGTAGAAGCATAACTTTTCTCAGGTTTCCTTCCTGGGCAGTAGTCTGGTCTCTCTCTCTTCTCCACAGTTTTGAGCTGCTCAAGTCTCTCCAGGACGCCTTCCTGCTTTTTTAGGAACTTCAGGAGCAGATCAAAGTGGTTCTCTGGGGTGACATTATTGCTTGACTCTAGCATGAAGATCAACCAGTCTCTTTTCACAAAATCAGGTAATTTACTCTCTATTGTCCTGATGACCGACGGGTTCCTCATCGCACCGGAGCTCCCCAGCTCTGTCAGATGTGCTAGGGCTTGTTCCACAGTCTGAATTACTTCGATGGCTTTCTTTGGTTGATTTCCCTTCACAGGAGCTTCACATGACTTTTCTCTAATTCTTCTAGGATTTCTAGGACAATTGTTGCCTTATTGCCGAACCTGTTCTCCATGACTCTGAAGATCTCATCAGCAGTAGTGTAGGTTGACAGTCTGAGATCCTTCATTATTTTGTCTTCAACGCTGCTGAGGAGTTGAATTTTCTTGACCTCTGCTGACCCAGATGGCTCTCCTTGTTTCTGAAGATTCTCCCAATCCTTTCTCCATCTGTGATAATCTCTGTTGTTTTCACTGAAGGTAGGAAGAGCTGCCAGTTTAATACTCACCGTAGGTGCTGCTTGTATTGGACCTCCAGACACCACATTTGCAGGTTGCGTAGCACTTGCTTCCACTGCAACTCTCTGTGCAGTGGCAAATTCAGCTTTCCTCAGTTCAAGCCTACTGCTGGTTCCTTTGAGATCTCTGATCCTGCCATCAAGATCTCTTTTCTCCAACCCAGGGATCCATCACTCCCAATTTGACATGGCCTTGATGACCTCCTTCATCCTCTTCTCCAGGAGACTTAGATGCACCTCGTACCCCTCCAGGTGAGTACTCTGAACAGGTAGGTTTCCTGCTACATCAGCACTTTCCTCTGCCACCAGGATTGCAGCTGTGATTTCATCTTGACCATACTTTGACCACAGGTTCTTCTGGATGATTCCACACATCTCATTAAACCTTGTTTCAGCCTCACCAACAGTCTTTTCTATATCACTTTCCAGCTGCTCTTCAAGGCCCGCCACTTCTTCTTTTGTTGCCTCAGCCAGCAATCCAATCCTGTATTCATCTTTCGCTTCAAATATATTTCTTAGACAGACTGAAAGCTTATTGAATTCCTCCCATAGCTCTTCTTCTACCATGCCATCTGCTCTTTTACTTATAAAGTTGGCTTGCCTGGTGAAGTGGCTTTTTGCAGTGGTCCTCTCTCTTTTGAGCTGTTTGAGTGTCTTCTCCAGAACATCTTCTGCCATTTTAGACCTTGTTGAAACTCACAGCTTGCACCCTTGCGTCTACAGCTTTACACTGGACCCGTTTATCTCCTTGTCCAGGCTGCCCGACTGGTTATCAACTGTCGAGTTATTTTGGGGTTTGTCTGCCTGAACTCGACCAGGCTTGGCACAGAGGACGCAGGAAACAACTCAGATCAACTCAGTCATTTCTTTTATTTGACTATTGTCATTTTCTGTTGAATCATAAGCAGGTTGATAACCTCAACAAATAAAAGAAAAACAAACAGAAATTAGTTCCACCATGAACCATAGTCACACATGCAAACATGTATAGTACTCTATATTAGACTTAGTATAATATAAATTAAATTAAACATTCTTTCTCTCATTTATTTTCTCTCTTTTTCTCATCTAATTTCTTAAATTAAATTAAACATTCTGATCAGTATCATCAATCTCATTTCATGATTTACTAGAACGTTAGTGGGGATATTAAGTAAAATACATACCAGTAGCGTCTCTGTGCTCCACTGACTCAACCACACCCAGAGCAAACAAGCAAAAGGCCCCTCAGGTGCTCATCAAGGTTAATCAACCTAGAGCTTCTTGCTCTCTACTCTCTCTCTGAACACCATGTGAACAGTTAGGCTCTCTACTGCCCTCTGACACACTCCATGCACAAAGTAGACATCATCACATCCCAGAGTGAAAATAATAAAAGAAAAACATGAAAAATAAACAGCATACAGCACATAACCCAACATTATCCCTGGTGTTCTGCCTCGAGTGAACATTGAACAGAAGTGCTCAGCGAACAAGCTGAGCAAAAGACCATAACAATGCACCATTAATAATTGTATCTCTGAGTGCTCCGCCATGACTGCTCAGGGTCTTCCGCTCTGGGTAAACGACATCGGTACCACACACTGGAGCCACCTCGACAGACTGCCATCTTCCTATTTCTTTAGCTAGAAACAGCGCTTCAGAGCAGGAACCCCAGCTACCTGGTGAATTAATAGTAACAATGGCTTTTAATTGCAATACTCTTAAACAACGCTGATTGTATTTCATCACCGAATGCTTTTTAACTTCTATGTCTCTATGTGTTTTTTTTTTGTTTTTTTTTTCACAGTGTGGTTGAAAAAAACTTAGACCTCTCTCAATCTGTTTATCCTGCAAGGCCACACAATTATTTAGACATAGCTTCTTCCCAAAACAAGCCAGATTTTTTCTCAAGATTTATTCGTAACACTGTTACTGTTAACCATAGTGTCTGTTATTTGTTTTCACTCTGACTACTTTCCATTGTTGCAAGTGAGGGGAACACACTCTGCCCATGTCATGATCCTGGCACTGATGGCTGGCCTGATTGCTCATTCCACCCACCAGTTTAACTGTGCCCCGTTTCTCAATACTGCTTATCTGATTCACATGTTTTCAGCTCCTATATATGCTGTGTGTTTTCCAGATACCAGTGCCAGAATATTCAAGCTTTTTGGTGTCAGCAACTCTAGCGTTCTGTTTGTTGTTCTGATTATCTGAATTTGACCTGTTTCTGTCCTGTGGATCGCGAGATTTTGCCATGCCCTTGTCGGCTCTTTAATCAGCTCTGTTCTGGACTGATTCCTAGATTCAACTGGTTCACCAGAAACAGGTCAGTGACTATTTACTCTTAATTGTTATCAGCCCTTATTAGTCACTGACCTGAGTTTCTGTTCCCAGATAGGATATGGTTAATCCACTCCCGCTGACGAGCAGGCGTACACTGAGAGTGTTCAATAAAGACTTGTTTTAAACTATCCAGATCTGTCTGTTTTTGAATATTGGGTCCAAGGTTTTAAATCCATCACAGGCCAGGCAGAACAGACCTCAATACAGACCAGAAAGGCTGTATGATGACTGTTGTCTCTTTGCAAATATATGAAAAGAAAGTGCAGACTGAGGGAAATCTATCAATCTACGTTTATTTAACTATGGTGAATAGTTGGATACCTTTTCCTTACCACTATTTTGCGTTGTCGGCAGGATTCTCCTATGACTGACTTTTAACCAAGGACAGCAATTGTCAGAAGGGTCAGGTACCATCTGAAGGAAGAAGTCTCTCAGCCTCAATACCCCGTTTAGAAGTTTAAGGGAGTGAGGACATCTGGCATCGAGGTCAGCGGGGGGATCCAAACAAACCATTTATTTTTTGAGACCGTGAGATGAATCTTTTGTCGGCACAGTTTAAAGTAAATTTCAAAAACAAAATAAAAAAAAACAACAAACTGTTAACAGATTTAAAGATTATTACAAATCAAATACTGGAAAATAAGCTCAAACAAAGTCCTCTACTTCTCAATAAAAGAAATATACCTACACAGTGTTCGTATACATTCATGACAAAAGCACGGCAAGGTTTTAAGCACGGCAAGGTTCCAGGGAACTGTCAACTGCCCAAGGAGAAAGTTCCTATTTTGTGCTAAGAAAATTTCATTTTCTGTTTTCCTTAAGTAGGTTCTTTTAGTGTTGCAATAAAAAAAAGTTGAAGATCTAAACTAATATGATGAATTAATAACTCATAGCTAAAAACTATAAAATTATTAAAGAAAGTAAGTAGGGCATAAAATTAGGTCAAATTAAAAGTTTTAAAACTTGTAAAAAGGAGGAATCAACCTAAAATTACATTACAGAAAAAACAAAGTTAAATTACAGAAAATAACAAACAAAATTAAATTGACAAAAGTATGTTGAGAAAAAGGCAAAAGTATGTTGATGAGAAAAGCAAAGATATTGTGATGAGAAAAGTATGTGGTGAGAGGAAAATGTGACTTAAAGTGGCTGAAGGATTAAGTGGGGCGACTGAAAAAGGCTTCTTCTTTTATATGGTAAAGCTGAACAATTTTTTTTTTATTCATTTGAAACATTTGAAAACTCTTCCTTAAACTAACCATTGTTTTCTTTTTACTCCCTCCTCTTTAACATGTACTCCCTGACTGGAGCCGCTCCATACGGAATTCAGACCTGTAGGAGTTGCCCCCCCTTGTGTGAGCCCGCCAGAGGCACACACACACAAAGTGCAATGGAAATGAAGAGTTAAAATATGAGGAAAACAGACATAAAGGATCTTCATCTGCTGTGGACCCCTGACCCTAATGACTCATGTGAGCTGCGACTTGGACAGAGACACTGGGAATTTATCTATTTATTTATTTATTTATTTATTTTTTTTTTTTTTTTGGGGGGGGGGGGGGTTAAGAAGTAGAGGCACCAAAAAGTAATGGTTTTCTTCTCTCCGTCTCTAAATAAATTTTTATTAATTAATGAAATATTTGTTTTTGTTCGAGAACTGGCTAACCTGTTTGGACTGAGGTGGGGGAGCTCCAGGGCTGAAACCACCTGGAGGCAGCAGTCAGTTAAGGGTAAAGTGATCTACTATATATCTTATTTTTATTTTTATTTTCGATAGACTTCCAAATAAGCAACGAAAAGCTTGACAGCTCTATCATTTAGATTCATTTCTGTATCTTGCAACGAAGAAAACACTTGCTGACAGACTGACTTTCTTGGCATGACTTTTATGTATGGGGAAATGTCTAAAGAGGGTGGTAATGTATGACCTGGTGGGCTTTCACTAAAAGATTATTGTTTTAGAGTCAGTATAATAATGTTTTATCAAATTAGAACCAACCCTAAATATCTAAACCGGAAATTATCTTTCTAAAAGAAAGAAACTGAGCAGCAACTATCTTTTCCTATGTCAGCTTCAGGACTGGAAAAACAGAGGGTTTATTATCAGGCCCTGGGGATTGTGTAACAACAGCACAGATCTCCTTTGTTCATTTCCTGCTGTCACCATGTTCCATAATGTTATGGAAGGACCTGGAGATGAAAACTTTTCAAAATTTTAGAGAGAGAAAATGGTCCAAACATGGTATAACACAGTAGTAGTAAAATGTGCCCAGGTTTAAGTCAAGAACCAAATGCTCTATTTCCACAACATTCATTTGAAGATTAGCTTTGTCTCTTCATAATTTTGTGGTATGCTGCTTTGTCCCTGTGCCCTGAATGTCTGAGGCCCTGACTAAGACAGAGAAAAGAAGATTGTTGCTCTGACTGTTCATGCTTTGTTAGAAAATGCATGCAAAATAGCACCTAAATGAAGAAAAATAATGAATATAATCCAATAGAATAAAATCTAAAGTTATGGATCATTTTGATCTGAATTAGATTTTTCTAAATGAAAAGAGAATTTGATTTTCCTTTCCTCCAAAAATATTAATACATGTATATCACTTAAATTTATGAACAATGAAATCAGAAAACCCAAAAGACCCCCCCACAGGCTTTTAGTGGGGGCGACGGCAGCAGAATATGCAATAAGATGTTCCTATTCTTAGGTCAGAGGTGACAAGGTCTTCAGAGAGATCCCCTATCATCCAAGGTTGCGTTGCAGCAGAATAGTAACTTGTTTAATGACTAGAGTTAAAATACCTGCGGATAGACTAAAAAGCGGCCATTTTACCGTTGACCCAGTTACAGGAGGTTCAGTAAAGATGGGCAGGCTAAGGGATCTATAAATCTGCCTACAACATACAAGTTGAAGGCTTAGATGAAGAAAATATTTTTGCTAACTCCGAAATTTACCAATTTTATAAACTCATTTCAGATTCTATGGCTACCTCAGCTGCCTCACCTTCCAAAGATAAACCAATCATAGTTAGAGGAGTGCTAATGACTTTATTTTTAATAAAATCAATCTTATTTTTAAAGAATCCCATAAAATCATTACTGCTCTTAGCAGAGCTTTGTCTCTGGGTGAGTTTGGCATCTGTATTAAAAAGATATCTAGAATCATTCTTATTCTCATCTATCAATAAGGAGAAAAATGCTGCTGTTGCTTTACAAAGGATCCTCTTATACAGCAGTACACTATTTTTCGAGACTAGGTAGGTTTTCCGTAGGCATGTAGTGTGCCATTTTCTCTCAATATTCTAGCATTTTGCTTCACAGTGCACATCCTCCTTTAAACCGGGGGGCCAGCTTTCTATTTTCAAAATTCTTCGTTTTCAAAGGGGCTTCATTGTCTAAGGCAGTACGCAAAGAACTAGCAACCCCAACACCAAATTTATCAACATGTTACAGGGAATGAACTAAACTTTTGCCCTCTGCAGCACTGCTCATTGACAGAGGGGAGAGAAAGTGAAACAGATTCTTTAAAACTTAAAACTACACTATCTAATAATGATCTGCTAAAGTAAAACCTTCTTTTAAAATAAATAAATTGAACATTATTGATCTCACATTGTAGAAATTTATTTCTGCATTTAACCCATCCCCTTGGGGAGCAGGGGGCTGCCATTGTGCTGCGCCTGAGAAGCAGTGTGGGGTTAAGGGTCTTGCTCAGGGACCCAGAGTGGCAGTCGGGGGAGGGCGATTGAACTCCCAATCTCAGGATTCAAAGCCCTATGCCCTAACCACCTGGCCGCCACTCCGCCAAGGGAGGATTTCAGGGAGGAGAACTCCCTGAAATCCTGAAGGCTATTAAAACGTGTTCAGAGAGGACAGGGTTGTGAGGAAATACTGTCATTTCTTCACATTGTATGCCTTATGTCAGCACGAGGTCCAAAGTATCAAGATGAGAATGTGTGGGACTATTCACATTTAGAACAAAGCCAACAGTGTCTAAGATAGCATTAAAGGATGCTCTTAACCTATCACCTTCAATGTCAACATACAGGTGCTGGTCATAAAATTAGAATATCATGAAAAAGATTGATTTCAGTAATTCCATTTAAAAAGTGAAACTTGTATATTATATTCATACATTACATACAAACTCATATATTTCAGATGTTTATTTTGTTTAATTTTGATGATTACAAATGACAACAAATGAAAATCTCAAATTCATCATATCAGAAAATTAGAATATTACTGAAGACCAATAAAAACAAAGGATTTATAGAAATGTTGGCCAACTGAAAAGTATGAACATGAAAAGTATGAGCATGTACAGCACTCAGTATTTAGTTGGGCCTCCTTTGGCCTGTATTACTGCAGCAATGCGGCGTGGCATGGAGTCGATCAGTCTGTGGCACTGCTCAGGTGTTATGATAGCCCAGGTTGCTCTAATAGTGGCTTTTAGCTCTTCTGAATTGTTGGGTCTGGTGTATTGCATCTTCTTCTTCACAATACCCCATAGATTTTCTATGGGGTTAAGGTCAGGAGAGTTTGCTGGCCAATTAAGAACAGGGATACCATGGTCCTTCAACCAGGTACTGGTAGCTTTGGCACTGTGTGCAGGTGCCAAGTCCTGTTGGAAAATGAAATCTGCATCTCCAAAAAGTTGGTCAGCTGCAGGAAGCATGAAGTGCTCTAAAACTTCCTGGTATGTGGCTGCGTTGACCCTGGACCTCAGAAAACACAATGGACCAACACCAGCAGATGACATGGCACCCCAAACCATCACTGACTGTGGAAACTTTACACTGGACTTCAAGCAACGTGGATGAAGTGCCTCTCTTCTTTTCCTCCAGACTCTGGGACCTTGATTTCCAAAGGAAATGCAAAATTTACTTTTATCAGAGAACATGACTTTGGACCACTCACCAGCAGTCCAGTCCTGTTTCTCTTTAGCCCAGGCAAGACGCTTCTGACGCTGTCTGTGGTTCAAGAGTGGCTTGACACAAGGAATGCGACAGCAGAAACCCATGTCTTTCATACGTCTGTGTGTGGTGGTTCTTGAAGCACTCACTCCAGCTGCAGTCCACTCTTTGTGAATCTCCCCCACATTTTTGAATGGGTTTTGTTTCACAATCCTCTCCAGGGTGCGGTTATCTCTCTTGCTTGTACACTTTTTTCGACCACATCTTTTCCTTCCCTTCGCCTCTCTATTAATGTGCTTGGACACTGAGCTCTGTGAACAGCCAGCCTCTTTAGCGATGACCTTTTGTGTCTTGCCCTCCTTGTGCAAGGTGTCGATGGTCGTCTTTTGGACAACTGTCAAGTCAGCAGTCTTCCCCATGATTGTGTAGCCTATAGAACTAGACTGAAAGACCATTTAAAGGCTTTTGCAGGTGGTTTGAGTTAATTAGCTGATTAGAGTGTGGCACCAGGGGCCATCAATTTTGAACCTTTTCACAATATTCTAATTTTCTGATATGATGAATTTGAGATTTTCATTTGTTGTCATTTGTAATCATCAAAATTAAACAAAATAAACATCTGAAATATATGAGTTTGTATGTAATGTATGAATATAATATACAAGTTTCACTTTTTAAATGGAATTACTGAAATCAATCTACTTTTTCATGATATTCTAATTTTATGACCAGCACCTGTATATGTTAAAATCTCCCACCATGTATTCAGTATTCAACACCAAATCAGTTAGGAACTCTGAAAACTCATCTAATAATTCAGAGTAAGGACCTGGAGGATGATACAAAGTTACAAAAAGAAGAGGTTTTGCAATATGGATGATGGAAACTAAGGGCTAAATGTTCAAAAGATGACAGAGCGTGCTCGGGGGTCTCTGGATGGCACAAGGGGGACTGGCCAGCAAAAGACCTCTGGCTCGGGGAAACATAGGTCCAAATGACATGACTGTGTAAACAGATTGAGGTCCCCACACAGTCATAAAAGCAAGTCCACCTTCCCTGTACCAGAGAAGGTGAGGGATGGGCCAGTTAGTGTCATTACAGAGTCTGTGGGAATTTCTCTCTTTTTACCACTTCAAAAACTTAAAATATAACTATATATATATAAACATTTCTTTTCTACATAATAATTACCCTAAAATCAAAAGTAGTTAGACTTAGACAGATTTATTTGTCATTCTGTGTAAAACAAAAATTAATTTCATTTAGAACAGCTCTCTGGACAATAAATTTTTTTAAAGTGTAGCCTTGAAAATTGGTAAAAAAAAATATATAAAAACAGTAACAGTAAACGTATGAAATGATAAACTGTAATAAATATAATAAAATCCAACACAATAACCCATTTTACAAAACATTCAGCAGTCTAATGGCAGTGGGGAAGAAACTCTTATGGAATCTGCTGGACCTGCATCCAACACTGCATGAACAGTGGGATTTTCGTCAATATGCGGCACTGTAGATTGTCGTGGAACTTCAGGTTAGCGGCAGTTTACGGCAATTTGCAGGCTTCGCCGAAAACTCCCGTAAATTGTCAGAAATTGACGTGGACTTTCTTAGGCAGTGTTCCCCCCATGCCTCCCCCCCATGGAATTGTAGGGGAGGCTTTAACATGTAAATGAACATGCTGTGAGCTATACAAATGCAAATCAGGGTTGCAGGGGGAGTTTTACTCCAAGTGACATTTTTCTAAAAGGTAAGAAAATCTCTGATACAAAGAGATCAGGCTCAGTATAGCCTCTTACATTTTAGCTTGAATTGATTTGTTTAATTAAAGTATAGAGACCAAAACAGATATTTAGCTGACAGAGCAATACATTTAGAGCAGTAATTATAAAAAAAAAAATTGCATTTAAGATAAAAAATAAAATGTCTGTCAATATGCTCAATTCACAATTACTTAAGTGGAAAAGTTTCAAGAAATGAGTCTGAGATGTTTCACTTTATAACATGGCGCATTATCCTGTTGGAAGTAGCCATCAGAAGTGTTGGGATCTGGAGCTGTAACACCTGTCTCCAGCAGAGTGTGCCGTGGATCCTCTGAGGTGAGCCTCCAACACACCTGAGGCGCATCTCGTCATCAGTGGATCCTCCTGTATATAACCTGCCTTCAGACCTTGCCTCAACGCCGCAGTGTTGATCCAGTTTGGTTAGCACCTGAGCCTAGCATCTCCTGTGAATCTTTGTTGTCTCCGATTAGATTGGAATCTAACACCTCCTTGTCTCTGCTTTCAAGAATCCTGTTTTTCCCTTGTAAGCTCTGGATGAGCTTAACCTGCCGAGCCTGCCCTCTGAGCCAAACCTGAAGACTCTTCTCTGGATTCCCATGCAGCTCTTGGCTAAGAGCTGGAAACCAAAACCCAAGGTCTGCCTTCAAGTCAGAAGTAAGACGCTGAAGCGGTTATTGAACTCTGCTGAACTAAACAGTCTCTGGACCCAACAGTTCCTCTCTCAAAGCATAACCCGGATTAATCAAGGTATCCTTCTGAAACTCTCAAACTCAAGATCTTCAGTCCTTAAGCTAACTGAACTGTCATCCTCACAGACTCCAGTGAACCTGCCCCCCAGGCCTGAACCAGTTCCTGTGTTTATTCCATGTGCTTGCAACCAATAAAACTTTGTTAAACTTTTCATCTGTCTCGGTGGTGTTCTGCATACTGGGCTTTTCTGAAACCCATCATGACAGAACACTGCGGCCAAACACTAAGCCTAGCAGACCACCTCCGTCGGAGGCTTGAGGAGCTAGACGCTCAGATCCAAGGAAACGTTCAAACCCTCCGTGAGTTACATACCATGGTTGATTATCAACATCTAATGCCTCAAACCCATGTTAGCTACTTTGGCAGTGCTAACACTGCGTCGCCTACACGTCTAGTTCCGGTTTCGCTTCCGCCTCCAAGTTCATCAGCCGTGACGTCATCAACTGAGTTCCGCCCTAGTCTTCCTGAAAAGTTTTCAGGTAACATGAGAGACTGTAAAGGATTTTTGTTTCAATGTCGTCTAATTTTTCAGAACTCTCCTGGCAGTTTCCCAACTGATCAAAAGAAAATAACATTTATTCTGTCCCAACTAACCGGACGAGCCCTAGAGTGGGCAGAGGCAAGGTTTGCCTCCGAAGACAGCCTCAGTTGTAAATTCTCTGATTTTGTTTCAGAATTTATCCAAGTTTTTAACCAAGAATCTGACCAAACAATTGACTCTCGAGCTCTTTTGAATCTTAGACAGGGAGATTCCTCTGTAGCGGATTTTTCCATCAACTTCCGGGTCAAAGCCGCAGCTTCCGGATGGAATCAATGTGCTCTCAAAAGTGCATATTTCAAGGCTCTAAATGATAATATTAAAGATAAGCTTGCAACCCTCGACGAACCAGCAACTTTATAGGAATTAATCTGCCTAACCATTAGGCTGGATAACAGAATCCGAGCTAGAAACTGTGCAAAACCAAGGAATCAAGGGTTTTTTGAGTCTGCCCCTGCATCTAATAATGCTACTGTTTTTTCTGGTCCCACAGAAACCGTTTCCAAGCCAAGGTCTAAGACCCAGTCATTCTCTTTGCCAGTTCAGGCCTCTCATTCAGTGGAGACAGAAGCCGCAGGTTGGACATACGAGGCTAACCCCTGATGAAAGGCTAAGACGTTTCAGAGGCAAGTCTGAGGAGTCTGACGGGCCATTTGAACTCTGAGAAATCTCCTCACCTGATGCTCCCAGCCACCTTGTTTTTCTCAGATCAGAATCTTACGTTATCTGCCTTCATCGATTCTGGCTGTGAACGGAATTTGATAGACTCCAACCTAGTTCAGCAGTTACAAATTGAAATCATTCCTCTAACCCAACCTCTTTGTGTCTCCGCAATCGATGGGAAGAGACTCCATCAGGTTACCCACCAAACGCAACCCCTATAGCTGTTAATCTCAGGAAATCATCGTGAAATCTTAACATTTTTCGTTCTTCCCTCTGCATGTTCTCCTTTGGTGCTTGGGTTTGAGTGGCTGGAACGACATAATCCCCATATAAACTGGACTGATCGCCATATAGAATCTTGGTCGACCTCATGTCACGAAACGTGCCTCCGTTCTGCAGCTCCTGCTGTGAGGTCTCCTAGAGGCGGGGGGAGATGGACTCTCCTGACCTTACTTCTGTCCCTTCCGAGTATCATGATCTGGCTCCTGTCTTCAGTAAGGTCAGTGCTACGTCCCTTCCACCTCACAGACCATATGACTGTGCGATCGAACTATTACCAGGAGCTCCCTTACCCAGCAGTAGACTCTACAATATTTCCAGGCCAGAACGTGAAACTATGGAGAAATATATTAATGAGTCCTTAGCTGCTGGAATAATCCGTCCCTCTTCTTCTCCGTTGGGAGCTGGTTTCTTTTTTGTTGGCAAAAAGGATGGTACTCTAAGACCTTGTATCGACTATAGGGGCCTTAACCAAATAACTGTTAAAAATAAGTACCCTCTTCCGTTACTACCATCAGCCTTCGAACCAGTACAAGGGGCAACTGTCTTCACTAAGCTCGATTTAAGGAACGCTTATCACCTTCTCAGGATAAGAGATGGTGACGAATGGAAGACAGCCTTTAAGACTCCCTTGGGCCAGTTCGAGTATTTAGTCATGCCCTTTGGTCTCACTAATGCCCCTGCATGTTTCCAAGCCCTAGTCAATGATGTTCTCAGAGACTTTTTAAACATCTTCGTGTTTGTCTACATTGATGACATCCTGATCTATTCTAAAGATCTTTCTGAGCATAAGAAACATGTCCGCCTGGTCCTGCAAAGATTATTGGAAAACAAACTTTTTGTTAAAGCCGAAAAATGCGAGTTTCATCAACCTTCAGTCTCCTTTTTAGGGTTTGTGCTCGAGGGCGGGCAGGTTAAGCCATCTGAAGAAAAGAAAAAGGCAGTTTTGGAGTGGCCGGTACCTGAAAACCGTAAACAGCTGCAGAGATTCCTGGGTTTTGCCAATTTTTACCGCCGATTTATCAGGAACTACAGTCAGACAGCTCTTCCTCTAACAACTCTAACTTCAGTCAAAAAGACCTTCCAGTGGACCCCCGAGGCACAAAATGCGTTTGATAAACTTAAGACTTTGTTTTCCAGAGCTCCAGTGTTAATCCAGCCCGATCCAACCAAGCAATTCATCCTCGAAGTGGACGCCTCTGACTCTGGTGTTGAAACTGTGTTATCCCAAAAACTCGATTCTGATCAAAGAGTTCACCCATGTGAATTTTTCTCTCATAGACTTTCCCCTGCTGAACAGAACTACGACGTTGGAGATCGAGAACTCTTGGCCATCAAACTGGCATTGGAAGAGTGCAGACACTGGCTTGAGGGGGCTGAACACCCGGTTCTAGTATGGACTGATCACAAGAACCTAGCCTACATCCAGTCTGCCAAACAAGCCAACCCCCGTCAGTCAAGGTGGTCTCTTTTCTTCTCTCGTTTCAACCTCATCATCTCTTACAGGCCCGGATCCAAAAACATAAAACCCGATTCTCTCTCTCGTCTATATTCCGCTGATCAATCCGAGACGCTTGAACCTGTACTCCCCACTTCCTGCACTGTTTGAGTTGTTACCTGGGAAATCACCGATCTCATAAACTCTGCTCTGGCTTCTGAACCTGACCCAGGTAACGGTCCTTCTAACAGAACCTATGTCCCTTCATCTTTCAGATCTCGCCTGATACAATGGTTGCATACAGCCAAGTTTTCCACTCATCCGGGGGTAAGCAGAACCATCGCCCTAATTTCTAGACGTTTTTGGTGGCCTACCCTGCACAGAGATGTCAAAGAGTATGTTTTGGCTTGCTCTACCTGCGCCAGAAATAAAGCCTCACATCAACCACCCTCAGGTCTGTTGCATCCTCTTCCGGTACCAACTCGTCCCTGGTCTCACATCGCCATCGACTTCGTCACTGGTCTCCCAATCTCCCAAGGTATGTCTACAATTTTCACCATCGTCGACCGATTTTCGAAGTCTTGCCATTTGATCCCTCTCAGGAAACTTCCCACGGCCTTCCAAACCGCCCAGCTCCTTGTGAAAAACGTTTTTCGACTCCATGGAATTCCCCAGGAAATCCTTTCGGACCGCGGACCTCAGTTTATCTCCCAAGTCTGGAAGGCCTTTTGCTCAGCTCTCAACTGTAAGTCATCACTCACTTCTGGTTATCATCCACAGTCCAACGGTCAAACCGAAAGAATGAACCAGCAGCTCGAGTCAACTCTCCGTTGTCTGACTTCCAACAACCCCACCGACTGGAGCCAATACCTCACATGGATTGAATATGCCCACAACTCTCTCAAGTCTGCTTCCACCGGCCAGTCACCTTTTCAGGTTAGTCTCGGATATCAATCTCCTCTTTTTCCAGCAGACGAGAGAGAGATTTCGGTTCAGTCCGTCAACCATCACATCCGTCGCTGTCAGCGAGTCTGGAGAGACACCATCGCTTCACTCAACCGTTCTTCTGAGACCACCAAACGCTTCGCAGACTCTAGGAGACGTCCTGCCCCAGAATACGACGTTGGTCAGGAGGTATGGCTCTCCACTCGGGACATTCCCCTCAAGGGGATGTCTCGCAAATTGTCTCCGAGATTCATTGGCCCGTACAAAGTCGCCCAGGTTATTAACCCTTCTGCTGTACGCCTGCACCTTCTCTCGAGTCTGCGCATCCATCCCACGTTCCACGTCTCCCAGGTCAAACCAGTTGTCTCTAGCCCTTTGTGCCCTCCATCCGACTCCCCTCCACCCGCCCTGGAAGTCGATGGACATCCTGCCTTCACCGTCCGCCGGATCGTGGACTCCCGTCGGCGAGGTCGCGGCTGGCAGTACCTTGTCGATTGGGAGGGCTACGGTCCGGAGGATCGCCAATGGGTTCCTGGCTCCTACATCCTCGATCCATCACTGATTGAGGAGTATGAGCGCTCCCTCCCGTCAACGTCTTCTGGACCGCCAAGAGGCGGTCATTGAGAGGGGGGTACTGTTGGGATCTGGAGCTGTACCACCTGTCTCCAGCAGAGTGTGCCGTGGATCCTCTGAGCTGAGCCTCCAACACACCTGAGGCGCATCTCGTCATCAGTGGATCCTCCTGTCAATAACCTGCCTTCAGACCTTGCCTCAACGCCGCAGTGTTGATCCAGTTTGGTTAGCACCTGAGCCTAGCATCTCCTGTGAATCTTTGTTGTCTCCGATTAGATTGGAATCTAACACCTCCTTGTCTCTGCTTTCAGGAATCCTGTTTTTCCCTTGTAAGCTCTGGATGAGCTTAACCTGCCGAGCCTGCCCTCTGAGCTAAACCTGAAGACTCTTCTCTGGATTCCCATGCAGCTCTTGGCTAAGAGCTGGAAACCAAAACCCAAGGTCTGCCTTCAAGTCAGAAGTAAGACGCTGAAGCGGTTATTGAACTCTGCTGAACTAAACAGTCTCTGGACCCAACAGTTCCTCTCTCAAAGCATAACCCGGATTAATCAAGGTATCCTTCTGAAACTCTCAAACTCAAGATCTTCAGTCCTTAAGCTAACTGAACTGTCATCCTCACAGGCTCCAGTGAACCTGCCCCCCAGGCCTGAACCAGTTCCTGTGTTTATTCCATGTGCTTGCAACCAATAAAACTTTGTTAAACTTTTCATCTGTCTCCGTGGTGTTCTGCATACTGGGCTTTTCTGAAACCCATCATGACAGAACACTGCGGCCAAACACTAAGCCTAGCAGACCACCTCCGTCGGAGGCTTGAGGAGCTAGACGCTCAGATCCAAGGAAACGTTCAAACCCTCCGTGAGTTACATACCATGGTTGATTATCAACATCTAATGCCTCAAACCCATGTTAGCTACTTTGGCAGTGCTAACACTGCGTCGCTTACACGTCTAGTTCCGGTTTCACTTCCGCCTCCAAGTTCATCAGCCGTGACGTCATCACCTGAGTTCCGCCCTAGTCTTCCTGAAAAGTTTTCGGGTAACATGAGAGACTGTAAAGGATTTCTGTTTCAATGTCATTTTTCAGAACTCTCCTGGCAGTTTCCCAACTGATCAAAAGAAAATAACATTTATTCTGTCCCAACTAACCGGACGAGCCCTAGAGTGGGCGGAGGCAAGTTAAACGTTGTTAAACTTTTCATCTGTCTCCGTGGTGTTCTGCATACTGGGCTTTTCTGAAACCCATCATGACAAGAAGATTGGTACACTGTGGTCATAAGGTTCGGCCAGGTCAAGATCCCCAATTGCAATCGCACCAAACAGGAAAAAGAACATCGACAAATTCCGGTTCGTCAAATTAGCAGCAACAGATCGGTGACTAGAAATTATAGCACAATTCTTATATATAAAAAAAAAAACTAACACCGTTTATTTAAATGATTGGATCCAAACTATTGGTTATTCACCAACGAGGAAGCATATTTCTCATCTCCATCAAAATATTTATTTTATACCGAGGGACTTAAACTAATCAAATCCATTCAAAAGAAACTTCTTATTACAGGAATGAAAAGAGATGCTGAGTTTGGGAGTAGAGAACAAGTTCATTCAAAAAAAGCAGTTTTGAATTATCCTTATCCCCATTACAAAAATCTACAAAAATATATATATATATTTGGGCAGAAACTGAACATATGCTGGATGATGGTGGGATTTTTTTAATATGTCATATTAAATTAAGCGCTCACAGGGTTCATACAGGAATGAGTGACTCTAATTTAATGCTATTTTAATGCTATTAGAAATGATTTTAATGCCATCAACAAGAACCATGTACACAAGTTATTAGTGTACATGAAATATGAAGGAGCTGTAAGCATAGTTCCATGACTCCTGTATGTATGTAAACACACACACACACACACACACACACTTATATATACGTATATATATATCTTCTAGCTTTTTCTCCGCCTGGAGCGATATAATATATCTGACGAAATTGTTTTTATAAGCATTTTTTATTAAAGAATTATAAATACTTCGATAAACATATTTAAATAATTTTAGTGCCAATTAAGGCCTTGATTTAAAAAAAATGAATGAATTCTTAATTATTTTTATTGATCCGCGGAAACCCTGGTTCATCTTGCGCATGCTCTCTACGATCTCCAAGAAACTCAGAACGGAGCTCTGGAGCCACAGCGGAGGATGTATGCTTTGCTTTGTGCAGGCGGTCTGGAGCGGAGTATGTGGGATTTCGGGGTAAAACTCCTCTTGGGCGCGATGGAGACTCTGCATCGAACAAGACGAACTCAAAGAAGAGATGCTAGCGGTAAATATATGTTCGATTACTGCCTGCTAAGCTAAAAGCAGCCTAGCCTAAGCTACGGCTAATAGCAGCCTAGCCTAAAGCTACGGCTAATAGCAGCCTAGCCTAAAGCTACGGCTAATAACAGCCTAGCCTAAAGCTACGGCTAATAACAGCCTAGCCTAAAGCTACGGCTAATAGTAGCCTTGCAAGAACAAGCTTAATTAAAGTGTATTTTTTGTGATTCACCGGAAGCAGTACGCCGTCTTCACAACTCGGAGACTAGTTGCAGGCGCTATGAACCGGAGTAAGGGTAAGATTTAAAGAATATGCTTTCATTCTGCGGTAAAGGAAATGGATACGGATAGATACCGATCATAGCTGTACATTTTGTTTTCACAGACTACTGTCGCCTCACAATGAGGCGGTGACCTCCTATTTGCTCGGAGCCATATCAGCAAATCCAGATTTGCACGATGTTGATAAAGACGACATTGTGTGTAAGTGAGTTGTTTTAATGTTTTCTCCTTCCTTGTTACTGTGGCTTGCGTTTGATTTTTTATTCATACCACTCTCATTTAATTGTTTTCCAGCTGCCTGTAAGACGTATTTTGAGACGGTACGCAGGAGCTTCAGATATACGCAGCCAGCAACCACGTTGCGTGCGAAGGCTGCCAAGCAATCTGCTCGGAGTCGGGCTAGAAGAAAGAGGGTAAGACTTTATTTGGTGACTATTTTTCAGGTGCATTGATAGATGTGTTGTGTCCATACGCAGTGCGCTGATTCATTGTTTTTTTTCAGCTGCTGAAAGCGAGGCAGAGTGTGCTAGCAGATGAGGAAGTGGAACTCTGGAAGTCCGCCACCGTCGGCCTCATGTCCGACGAAGAAGATGGCGTCGTTGGCGGTGTCTCTGGATGGATTGTACGGTCGCCGCCATTTCGTAGGTCGGATCTCACTGAACTCTGTGTTAAGCTGCGGTCCCGGTTAGAAGCAATGCCGAAGTACAGGGCCACGCACAGTAGGCGTCTGCACATCGGACCTGCCTCGGAGGGAATGCTGCCAGTTACCTCCAACCCCGAGGAAGCAAACGGACCATTCACGGAGTTGTAATTTTTAGATACGCATGTGTTTGGATACGCGTTGTATATAGTTGTGTGTGTTTTAATAAAGCTCTTTCTTTGCATAAACAGCTTCCTGGCAAATGTTAATTTCCTGTATAAATTCATTCATGTCCTTGATGGTAGCCTAATAATTGTGTAGTAGTGTAGGATAACATAAATACACAGCATATGAATGAATAAATATATGAATGAATAAATATATATATATATATATATGTAAATATATATATATGCCAACCAATCACGAGCGAATTTACTTGTTTAAAAAGAAGTGGTTCCGTCCAATACTCAGTAAGAAAATTAAAGCCTGGCGTGGCCACGTGTGGTTTTGCTGCCAATCACGAGCGATTTTACTTGTTTGAGAATAGTGGTTTCAGCCAATACTGAGTAGGTTATTCAAGCCAGACCTGGCCAGCCGCGCGGGTTTGCTGCATTCATATGCTAATTAGGGCCATTAGTAGTCCGTTTCCGACAATTTGTGGCACGACAAACGCGGACAAGCGCGGGGTGCAAATTGTCGGAAACTGACGAAAATCAGGGAGATCTGCGGGAGTTTACGGGGAAGAAAATCTCACTTTTCATGCAGTGCAATGCTTCGAAGTCTCTTCCCAGAGAGCAGCAGGGGGAACAGTCCATGGTGGGGGTTTGAGGGGTCAATTATGATGTCACGGGCTCGGGACACACAGCGCTGGGATGAAATGTCTTTAATGGAGGGAAGAGGAGCCCCAACGATCTTCTCTGTTGTTCTCACCACTTTCCTCACTTTCTTCCGGTCTGAGACGCTGCAGCCTCCACACCACGCAGTGAGACTAGTGGTCAGAACACACTCTATGGTGCTTCAGTAGAAGTTGGTGAGGATGGGTGGTGGCAAATGGGCTCTCCTCTCCTCTTTTGTGCCCTTTTAACCAGTGAGGTGGTGTTTACATTCCAGGTAAGGGTGTCTGATGTACACCCCAATTAATTTGATGTTGTTTACCACCTCTACAGCTGAGCTGTTGATGACCAGGGGAGCATGGTGAGGCCGTTTCTTCCTGAAGTCCAAAATTATCTCTTTCGTCTTCTCCACGTTCAGGATCAGGCTGTTATCTTTGCACCAGTCCACCAGCTGCTCCACCTCCTCTCTCTAGTCCAGGTCGTTGTCGTCTTTGATGAGGCCCACCACCATGGTGTCGTCTGAAAACTTCACGATGTGATTGGTGGTGAACCTGGGGACGCAGTCATGTGTCATCAGGGTGAACAGCAGGGGGCTCAGGGCGCAGCCCTGAGGGGAGCCTATGCCTAGAATGATGACATCAGAGGTGTTCTGTCCGACCCAGACTGACTGATATCAATTGGTGAGGAAGTCTAGCGGCCAATTGCGGAGGGTTGTAGTGAATCCCAGCTGTTTCGTTTGCCCATCAGATGCTGTGGGATGATGGTGTTGAAAGCTGAACTGAAGTCCAGGAGCAGCATCCGCACGTGAGTATTCTTCTCCTCCAGGTGTGCCAGGCTCAGCTGGAGAGCAGCAGAGATAGAGTCCTCATTGGAGTGGTTGCGTCGATAGGCAAACTGTAACGGGTCAAATGTTGGCACACTGGAGATGATGTGTTCTTTAACCAGCCTTTTGAAGAACTTCATCATGATTAGAGTCAGTGCGACAAGCCGGTAATCATTGAGTGAGTTGACCTGAGGCGTCTTTGGGACTGGAATAATGGTGGCAGACTTGAAGCATGCTGGCACTATGGATTGATCCAGCGAGCTGTTAAAAATGTTTGTGACGACACCAGCCAGCTGATCTGCACACTCCTTATAAACCCGCCCAGGTATGTTATCAAGCCCTGTGGCCTTCCTTGGGTTGACTCTCCTCACAGTTTTCCTCCCTTTAGCTACGTCCAGGTTTAGTGCCTCTTGCCCCTAGTGTGGAACAACTTTCACTGCTGGATTGCTGTTTAGTGTCTCAAACCTTCCAAAGAAGTTGTTCATTTCATTTAGGAAGTCAATGTTTGCTGCATCTACCAGGGGGGTGGGTATGTTCTAGTCTGTGATCATCCAAATGCCTTTCCACATCCTCCTGGTGTTGCTGTCTGTGTGGAAAAGATCTCAGTTGGTTCTCAGTTGATTTCAGTTGGCACTATCTGTTCTCAGTGCCTCTTTATCGCCAGACTAGAAAGCTGACTTCCATGCCTTTGGTGATTTCCGAACCTCTCAATTTATCCAGGGTGGTTGGTTGGCCCGGGTGGTGATGTTCTTTTTGATGCTGACGTCCTCAATGCATTTGTTAATGTAAAGAGACACAGTCATGGTTAGGGCTGGGTATTGTTCAAAAATTTTCAGTGCCGGTACCAATACCGTTACCTTCAATTCGATACCGGTTCCTGAACGATACTTTTTTCGATACCAGTTTTATAATATCAATTCGAAGAAAAAGAAAATTACACAACATAATGAAGTACAAATCTTGAATTTTATTTTAAGCTCTGATTTTTCCATTTACATTTTTCCTCTTACATAAAATGTGTTTTTCAGTGAAGAAGAACAGTTGCAAACAAGTCAGTGTCTAATATTCACTGTTACATTGTCAGGACATTTTTAGTGACAGTTTTTCTTTAGAAAAATTAACATGTCTGCTTTCTCAGGAGACAAACAAGCCCGTTGAATCCTACTGACAGCGCACCGCTGGTATGTGGGGGTCTGAGTGGCTCTGGCAGAAATAATATTGGAAGGCAGGATGGTAATCTGGATGAACTGACTGCACTGATTAAGTCTTCAGGTGGATTTTCTCCACTTAAAAACATAATAAAAATACTTTATTCCCACTGATTACAGCAAATATAGCTGCAAGGAAAATAAACGATAGAGTAGCTCTGCCCAACGCACGTCAGAAAGCCAGAGCAGCGAAGCTGCTTCAGCCACGCGTCAGAAGCTGGTACAAGCAGCCAAAAGGAAGCAGCAGATGTGATTTTGCTGCTCTTGCTGCGTCCGGTGTGAAAGCACCTATGTATTTTTCCTGGATGACGCAATCACGTTAAGTGTTACAGCCAATCACCGAAACTTGGCACCGAAAGACGAGGCATGTTTCGATACTCTGTAGAACCGAAGCATTTCGGTCGGTACCATAAAAGAACCGATGTTCGGTACCCAGCCCTAGTCATAGTATACTCATCAATATTTAACAAGTTGTCATATGTTGCTGCTGCCTTGAAGGTGTTCCAGTCGGTTTAGCCCTGATCATGCTGGGCTTATATGCAGGGATAAGCTTGACTGAGAGATGATCTGGTGACCCAAGGTGGGGGCGGGGGGCAGCTCTGAATGCATCTTTGATGTTAGAGGAAACCAGGTCTAAAGTGTTTTCACCCCGAGTTGCAGGGTCCACACGTTGGTAGAAATGTTGGAGAACAGTCTTCATGTTAGCCTGGTTAAAATCCCCAGCAATGATGAAAACACCCTCTGTGTATGCAGATTGGAGCTAAGAGATAGCCTGGTATAGTGTCTTCATGGCCTCTGTAGTGTTAGCACTGGGGGGCACGTAAACAGCAGTAATGCTAACCACACTGAACTCTCTGGGCAGATAGAACGGCCTGCAGTAAAGAGTCAGAAATTCGATGTCTGGAAAGCAGAAGCTGGCGACTGATGTAGCATTCTTGCACCAGCTGTCCTATGAGCGCGGTATAGCGTTAGCCCCTCCAGGCTAATAGCATTGTATTGCCTGATGCAGCCAGGAATCCGTCAGAATGATGGCGCAGCAGTTACATACCTCCTTTCTTGAAGACAGCTCCAGTCAGAGATTATTCATTTTGGTTTCCAACGATCGGATGTTGGAGAGGAGGATTGATGGAAGCGGAGGTCTGCGGGAATTTTAGTTAGCCCCCCTTTGCAGCCTCGCTTTCTCCGTCTCGCACATCTCTCCTGCCTACCGTAATGTTCCGCTGTTGTTTTATATGAAAGGGAAGAAAGTTAGAAAGGGAGAAATCAGGATGGGTGGATAGAGAGATAGATGGATGTTGCAGTACCTATAACAACCCAAACACACAGGATTTCAGAATTAGACATCCCCAGTTATTAATTTCATACACTCACCAGATCTGAACTCCCTGTTAGAAAACTTCACACCCATGAGTAGAGGTAATGCAGCCTGAAGATATTTACACCGCATCAGATAGCTTTCCCCACATGTTTGACTGGGGGGACGGTCTGTCCGTTCGTCCGTCCGTGGGTGAGTAGAACATGATGTAATAATGTAAAATCAAGGGCAAAATGTAAAAAAAAACGAAATTCCCCTTTAAGGACAGTTTGAAAAAAAAAAATTATTTGTGTGTGACAGTATATGAGAGTTTGTAACACAAGTTTTATTTGTGAACAATAAGATTAATCTAAGTGCAACATGTTTATTTGTGAGTGATAAGATTTGTTTGTGTGAAACATGCTTTATGCATTTGCAACATGCTTTATGTTTGTGCGCAACATGCATTTTTGCACACAACGTTTTGGCAGAAAAATCACTCCATATTAAAAATTTTGTGACCGTAGCTTTAGCAGGCGTTGACGATCATAGATGCAGGTTTGATGTCTAGTCTGTATCGTATTAAGCGGCGTATTTTGTGAAATTATCGAAATTGTCGAGAAGAGCTGTTCTTGGCTGCTGCTTTTGAGCACTGCCATGGCATGTTTGTACTGGTTCCTGGACAGTTGAAGTACACCACTGAGGAGCCTCCAGCTGAGTGTATTAAAATCACTGTCACTATTAAAATTTTCTGTGTTTTTCAGTTGTCGGTGCCGGTGCCTTCAATTCAATTCAATTCAGTTTATTTATATAGCGCCAAATTCACAACACATGTCATCTCAAGGCACTTTACAGTTCAACCAGATCATACAGTCAAATTGATACAAAGTTTTCTATCTAAGGAAAACCAGTTGATTGCATTGACTCATTGACTCAAATACAATCCCTCACACTAAGCATGCTTGTAGCGACAGTGGAGAGGAAAAACTCCCTTTTAACAGGAAGAAACCTCCAGCAGAACCAGGCTCAGTGTGAGCGGCCATCTGCCGAGGCCGACTGGGGTTCAAGGAGACAGAAACAGAGACACAAAAGGCAGCTGTAAAAGGCGGCCCTGTCCAGGAAACACACAGCCAGGCAGACGAGCTCCGAGCCAGCTCCCATGCCAGAGGATGAAGAGAGCACATCCACCCATTCACAGGACCACACTGGAAAACAGGCCGATCTCCAACATCTATAAACAAGGGTGTTGATGGAAGCAGCACAGCTGATGTTTCTTTCCAGGATGACGTCACAGCCAAACAGGAACAGACGAGGCAAAGCTACTCTGAGGAAAAGCAGAGAGAGCAGAACGTTAGAGATTGAACTAACAAATTCTGCAGAGTGGGAGAATAGAGAGAGAATGAAGCAGAATGATGAAATGGGGGTCCCTATGTCCTCCAGAAGTCTAATGCTACGTTCAGACTGGACGCAGCAAAAGCAGCAAAATCGCGTCTGCTGCTTCCTTTTTGCTGCTTGTACCAGTTAGTTCTGACGCGCGGCTGAAGCAGCTTTGCTGCTCTGCCTGCGCGGTGCAAAAGTGGCTCTGATGCGCGTTGGGCGGAGCTACTCTATCCTTTCTCTGCCTTGCAGCTATATTTGCTGTGATCAGTGGGAATAAAGTAGTTTTAATATGTTTTTAAGTGAGAACATACACCTGAAAACGTAATCAGTGCAGTCAGTTCATCCAGATTACAATCCTGCCTCCCAATGTTATTTCTGTCGGAGCCGCTCAGACCCCCACATACCGGCGGTGCGCCGACAGAAGAAATCCCTTCAGCAGCCTCTGGCCGGGTCGCCTCCTCGCGGTTCACCGCGGCGGCTGGTAGGTGTTTTTTATCTAAATAATCCGATCTGCAGGCACCAGAATAATAAAAGCGAACATATTCTGCCGGCAGATGTATGCATTTTAAGTTAATTATGCGTTAATAAACTGTTTAAGAGGGGTGATCAGAGCGGTCTGTGTCATCAGCGCTGTGTCTCTCTCCCAGCCAGCTCCCAGATCAGCTTCTCTGATTGGTTGACGCGGCGCGTCGAGCAGCATAAATTAAATTTTTCCATCTCGAGCAGCAACACGTTTGCGGCGCATCACGCGCGTCAGATGCTTAGACGCGCTGCTTCAGCTGCTCAGACGCGCTGCGCCTGCTGCTCAAAACGCGCCGCGGGACCTTTAACTGCGCCTTGACGTGCGTCAACCATTGACTTTGCATGTAAACTCGCTGCTTCTGTCACGTCAGCTGCGTCCGGTGTGAACGCAGCATAAGCCTATAGCAGCATAACTATAGAGATAGCTCAGGATAACCTGAGCCACCCTAACTATAAGCTTTATCAAAAAGGAAAGTTTTAAGCCTAGCCTTCACTACGATGCCAGTTCCTGGGCGGTGTTTTTTCCGATGCCGGCTCTGTGGTATCGGTTCGGGGGGGAGGGGAGCTGCACGGCATGGTGAGGTGCAGATCTTGGGTCTTGTTTTGGGCTCCGGTTTTTCCGGTTTATCTCAATTTTAATTATTAATTTATTAATTAATCAATTTATTTACTTATTTATTTTTATTTATTTATTTATTTATTTTTTCTCGGTGGGGGGGAGCGGTTGCGGGCGGGTCGATGTCTGGTGTCCACTGTCGCATTGTGGGGGCTTTTTTCTGCTTGTCAAGTTTTTTTTTTTTTTTTTTTTTTTTGGGGGGGATTGGCATGTCTGTTTTCTCGGGGGAGAAAACAGGCATGCCAATCTTCGTCCGGTGGGAGAGCGGCGTGGTTCGCTCCGCTCTGGCATTGTGCGTTTTGGGGGGGTCCCGCGGCGCTCGCGGCCGGTTTGCGGCGGATGCGCATGGGCCCCGGCTGCGGGTGGGGCCGCCTGTGTGTTTTTCCTGGGTGGTGCAGTCGCGGTGGTGGTTGCGGCCGGTCGCCGGGGCTTGGTGCCGGGGGGTGGGGCGTGTTTCGGTGCTCTGTGGGGCTGGGGCGTTTCAGTCGGTGCCATGGGGGGGGCGGTGTTCGGTGCCCGGCTCTACTTCAGGTTGGCGCGCTGACGGCGGAGCCCACGGACTCGTCCCCGCGGCTCCCTGGGGCGCCGGCATGGCGGTGGCTGGGGGGCTTCTTCGGGGCTGTCTCTCCTCCTCCCTTGGTGGGGGTCTGATTTCCGTGGCTGGCCCCTCCTTGGTGCCTTCGCTCTTGGGGTCCCTTTGGGCGCCTGGGGCTTTGGGGCTCCCGGCGCTGGACCCAGTACTCTGGGGGGTGTGCCTCTCCAGCTCTCCACAACCACTATTGAGCATCTTTTCTATGGATAAACTTTACATGCACAAGTTCACCCTCACAAACAGGCTTGGCTCCAGGTACTTAGAGATTCACTTCCAAACAGAAACCTCACATTCATATCTTCAGGTAACACAGAGTACATGTCAGACTTAATATTACTTTAGCGATAGTTTCAAGGTGTTGCTTTATTGTATATCTCGTTCCATGTCTTTCGGTTGTGCTGTTCTTTTTTCATCTTGTTACAGGTGATGAAGCAGACTGAAAATGTTTTGTCATTGTCTCCTTTCTATCTCCTCTTTCTTTCATCTTTTCTCTTTTTTTTTCTCTTTTTTCCTTTTTCTTCTTCTGTTTTTCTGTTCTATTTACATTGCAGTGTCCATATAAACTGTAAAACTCCCTGCATAATTATAACAAAGCAATTTATATGCATGAAACAAGTGGAAAGTTGTGAAACACTTGTGAAAGTAAAATCTGTTGGGCTCTTTTTGGCATCAAGACAATTATTCTTATTGCCACATTGCCAGACAGGACACTGGGAAAAAAAAAAAAATGTAAATTATATTTACATTCAGATTGAATTACTACCATTAAAATATATCTATAAATCTTGATCAGTCTCATGAACAAAAAAACATATATATCTACAGTATGTAGACATGAAAAAAATTGGTTTTGAAAATATATTGCCATTAGGTTTCGTTATAACTTTAAATAAAAGACTGATTATATCTATGCTGGCCCTGAGATCTTATTTTTCATTAAAGTATGACATGTGAGGACAATAAAACATGTATTTGTGATGCCTTGCTGCTGCAGACACTTAGTGCTGTTATTATTTTTAGAGAATGATATTTAGAGTTAAGGAAAAATGCCATTAAAGATAAAAATACAATAGACAATATAAAAAAGTTTATTAATGTAGAGTGTATTAATGTAAAGTTTGGTATAGAGTGTAGTGTGGAGTGTTTTAATGTATTGTTTAATTTATATTTACTAAACTTAAGGCAGCTCTTTTATTTCCTGTCTTTTTTTGCTGGATGAGCTGATCAATCTAGGTTTGGCTCACCTCATTAACCATGGCCAGGCACACCTGGATTAACCAGTTCATCCATTGATGAGATTCTAATTTTTTTTAACCAACCCATCTCCTAACTACTACTTAAACATTGAAGTAGCTACTGGTTAATATTCACTGAGTGCTGCCTTGTGTCTCTCCTCCAACCACGTAGCTACTCTCTAAGTGAACTACGACCGCAAATTAGATATCTCAAAACAACAGATCCGATGATGTTAGACTGAGATACGAGATAAGGAAGCAGCTGGAGAGAGGAAAAAAACACTGACTCAAAACGCTCTGAACATTGATAGCTGCACCCAACCTCTACTGGCTCCCTGCCCCCGTCCGCCGGGGGTGGAGCCCCGGAGCTCACGGCTCGGTTCGAGGGCCCGGTGTGTTTCAACTACGTGCTGTGCTATAGTCGAACAAAATCCCAGACGATTTTGAAAGCCAATGTACTGACAAACAAGGAGCGGCGCCTAGGCACCCAGAGTATCACTGTTGCAGCAACCCCAGTGAGCAGGCAGGAATCTGATCCAGGTGAGGGAAACAGTTCAGACAGGAACAGTTCTAGAATCCAGAAGTCTGCAGCCCAGTGAGGGGTTCCGGTCCACACAGTAACACACAGATCCAGGGTTCCAGGAATCCACAGAGCGGGAATGCAGGTTCAGAGTTCCATTAGTCAACAGCGGCCTCAGACAGAAATGCACAACAGCAAACAAGCAAGCTCAGTGGTTGAGGTAGAGAGACAAGACATGGTACCAGGATAACTGCAGAACTTTAAACCTTTCTCAACCTAGGGGCCAGGACTATGGGACTAGCTCCATAGTCCTGCCATACAAGGGGCATAAGTTACAGGCAAGTTAACTGATCACTGACATACGTTAGGTGTAACTTACTTATAGGTTGTGGTGTCCAGCTTATCCAAAACCTATGAGTAACTTCTCCTACAGGGGCGCAGGTTTAACTGATGTAATGACAAAGAAATTATGCTTGTGCATCATTTAATGGGCATTACACTGCCATGCGTTATGGATAAGTTAGGCTGTCATTGCACATAAGTTCTGGACTCATTATTAATATGCTATGTATATGCCCAAAATTGGAAAAAAATACAAAAAACAAAAAATGCATGCCAAATCGGCAAGGTGAGACAGGGCCCTTAGGCAGGTGAAGGAAGTGAACAATTAGGGTCAGCTATCAGGGTAGATTACAACACCCTGGTGAGAGGCACTCTGAGCAGAAGGGGTGTGGTAACTTCTGTAAGGCTCGGTGGATGATCAAAGTCTACATAGGTAGTTTCTTATTAATAGATGGATGATCTAGCATCTTACTTTATAATCTTCATCATATCCTCAATAGCATTTAAGTAATTCAGCATGACAATGTGTTAAGTTAATAACTTGATAATTTGAAAGACAGCCATGAAAAGTAAAAATCGTGTCCATATCATCAAAGTCAAGACAGATGAAAGAACAGAAACAAAATACAAAGGCCATAATGATCACAAAACCGGAACAGTAATATCTGCTGTAACTAACTGTAACAACATATTTTCACTCTCTGAAATCTTTTACCACTTGTCTGTCAGGGTCATAGGGCTGCTGCCTATCTCCAGTAGTTTATGGACAAAAGGCTGGTCACACTATGGACACATTGCCAGTCTATCTCCGTACAACAAAGAAAGGTACAATCATGCGCATACATGCATGTTGAGAACATGCAAACTCCATGTAGAAAGACAAAGCAGGAATCAAATCGAGGACCTTCTTGCTGCAATTCTGCAGTGCCACAAACTGCACCATTATAGAGCCCACTAACTGAAATGTTAATACAAATTAACATTACATTTTTTACTCAACCAAAGTATAACAGATTTAATATTTAATGGTTATTTTATATTTGAAATAAATGCTGCCTCCCACAACAGCAAGTGTTGAACAAATTTTTATTTACTGAGCCAATACCATTCAATTAACACATTAAACATATGAAATGTCAACATTTGCAGCAATTGCAACACAAGTACAGATAAAACAAGTAAATAATTAACCAAAGCCACTTTGATTTGAACTTTAGTCTCCGTTTCGTGTAACAAACTGTGTCTTGTATCTACAGCAGTTTTTGTTATCTATGGGTTCCTGCTATACAGGATACAATGAATATATTACCCCATAATATAACAGCCACAGAAACAATGTTAAGGACTTAAATCTACTTATTTTATACTTTTACTTTGTGGCTAACTTAGGAACACTCTCCCACTAATATCATGGAAGTCTGTAGGTCAGTAATATTCAATTTTTTATCAAAAAGATCACTGACAGAATGTTACTGTTATATGAAGAATCATGCAAATATGGGGCTATATTAATAGTATGTCAGTTATTAAAAGAATAGCTTACCTTGCTAACTGAAAAAATAAATCCTTTATTTGATTTTTATAGCACTCTGCCTTAATCCTTTATATCTCTTTGTGTTGTGCAAGTTGCTGCTGCTCTTAGATAACTAGCTATTGCTTTAAACATTTAATTTTAACATTTATTAACTTACTGTCCTGTCCCCATCCTTTGGTTCTATAATTAATTTTAAGATGTACACAATCGTCTCTTTACAAGTTTGTTTGACAAAGATCACGTTTTATTAATGATCTTTAATCCTTTTTTTCATATATCATTTATAAGCCCACATTTTTGAGGGGAGAGAATCAAACTAAAAACCACAGAAAAGGAAATATAGTCAAACGTATGAAGATCAAACAGCAAGATAATTGTTTGTATTAATGCTTAAAATGCCTGTATACTTTATAAACTGAAATAGAAAGCATATTGGGAAATGGACAGCCAAATAAATCACAAAACAGCATTTGATGTCAATCAATAATGTTTTTTTTTTTAGCTTTTCAGAAATAAGTGGAGGAGTAATAAGGGGATTGGTGGCCCAGTAATTAGAGTAGAGCAACCAATGCAAGTATGTGGTTCAAACCCTGAAACCCACCCATCTGAGTTTCTGAAGACGACTCTTGGCCATCTGGTTGTTCTCCAGGCAGCTGCTGGCTGCCCAGCGTTAAATGCAAGAATAAAATTCTAATGCAATTTAAATTCATAGTGTCCAATTAAATTGTACATCTTTATACTCTCATTTATTTCCTGAAAAAAAAAATGTTTGTAAAACCTATAAATTTCACTTACAGTATGTGCAAAGCTTTCATACTTTGTTTTTATTTAGACTAAACACTATTTATATTTAAGAAAACATCTTGAGTCATGATTAATGTTTTTGTTATCACTATTTTATCATTTTAAAAACATTTAACTAATTTGATCTTGATCAAGGTTTGGACCATATACTTGTTTTGTTTTTTTCCCCATCAGAATTAGTTTTATTCCATCATAAGTAATACCATCAATGCCCTATAAAACAAAGCTGATTCCAAATAAAAAAAAAATGATATTAGTCTTAATTAAGCTCTGTGGTTATCTACCTGTAATATATACTGCTGTACTACTGATTGAAACTTTTTTTTTTATATCTCAATTTCTGTTTCCTATTTTGTTTGCTGAATTTCAATAGGTTCAAGAACCTTTTCTATGTTCAGCAGCTGTCTTTCACAAGCTTTCTTTTCCTCATCAAGTTTCCACTGGGACTTTAACAGACTTTCTTTTTTCTCCAATAACTCATCCTTGCCCTCAGAAGTATCTCCTCCAGTTATTTTTCTCTCCACCACCTGAAGTTGCTCTTTGTTTTTCTCCTTGTTAGACTCAACCTCTCTGAGTTGTTTGTCCAGCTTTTCTTTCTGGTTCTCCAATTCCTTTTTTACATTATTTAGTGTGGCAAGTAACTCTTCAAGTTTGGGATCTTCTGACTTCCTCTGCAGCTTAGAGTTCTCATCTCCTGTGGAAAACAAAAAAGATAGACTTTGAAAGACTAGAAAATGTGATGAAAAATGCAAACAAAGAAAAAAAAAAACATCTGTCTGTAATTCTTTGTAAAGGCTGCTTTTGGATAAAACTGAATTTTAATAAAAATAAACTTAAGAGGGATATAGACCAATGATGATAATTTAATAAAACTGTATCACATAACCACTTGTTAATGATTGAATCTTTTCCATGACACATTTCCCTTTAATGTATTATTTTTATTTTCAGTCATAAAATTTTAAGCCTACATTTCTTTCAATTGTTTTAAAAACTTCAAAAGTTTTTATCCAATTGTATTTCTTGGTGTGTTTCTTGTTTGTTGGCAGAACCTGTTCAGTTACTGTTATTTACTGTAGTATATTCAAGAAACATAATTGATAGTAAAATGTAAAAAATTCCAACAATAATAAAAGCAACAGTTAAAAAACACTTTGATTAAATAATCAAATTTTGGACCCCAGTTTTACCTTCATATAAACAAAAAATAATAATAAACAAACAACAAATAATGATAAAGAATGGCAAATATACAAATGTATGTATATTTTTTTATACTAATTATTTTATATTCATTAAATTTAGTAATTTCAGATTATGAGATTATGGACATCAACAAAGTGTTTTCAGTATGAGACATCTCCAGATGTTTAAGACAGATTGATAGAGAAGATCCTTCCTACTATCAACACCTACAACAACTTGATGAAAAAAAAACACTATTAATTACTGCAACATTTAATTTCCTTTTGTAATTAATAGAGTACTTTTCAATTGAAATTACTTTAATTGTAAAGAAACATTAAGCCACAACTGGTCCAGTGAGGATACCGGGGCACCATATTAGTTTCTCTGCCTTAACAGAGAAAACAATTTTCTTTTTAATACAGGAAAACATGAAATGACACTTAAAAAAACCTTATACAGTTATTGACTTGCTTCCATTTGTTATCCTCAATTAGTTTCAGCAATTGAAATTTCAGTCTTAATACTTAATTTTGTTGGATATACCTGTTTGCTCTTTCAGTTCTTTCTTCACATCTTCCGACTGTTTCCATTTGTTTAGTAGTTGTTCTTTAATCATGGAGGGGAAACAAATGCAGATTAAATCACCCCATAAAACAAACTAGTCTTAATTGCAAAATTGAAGTTTTTGCTTCATGAAGCTACACTTTATGCTTTGAAAATATATCTTAAAAGTTGTATCTGATTGTACCAATTTTTTTTGTTAGCAGAACCCACTCTGTTACTGTAATTTACATTAGTATACCCAACAAACACAATGGATAATAAAATATACTCAATGTTAAAAATAGTTGGTAGACTTTTTAAACTTATATTAAACAATAAAATAAATCCTTTCTCTAAAATTTCCATTTTATTTATCATTATCCCTTATGACTTACTTATGTTCTCAATTTCAGTTTTAATTTCAAAAAAATTTTCTGTAATTTCCCTATTGTCACATAAGGGTGATGTTGCAGGATCTGAGGTTTGTATCCTGGGCTTTGTCTTCTTAAAACCTATAATGTAAAAAGAAAACCATAATAGCATAGATGATCATTTTATTCTACTCGGTAACTATATTGTTGAAAAAAATGACTTACATGTTTTCCATAAAAAGTAAACAGCCAAACCAACAGCTGAAATTACTGCAAAAGCTGCTATATCCCCACTGGCTGCAATAGCTGCAATCCTAAAGAAACCCAATATCCCAGTGATGCACACTGTAAAAAAAACAACAAAAAACTGTCAAAATACCGGCAGCTGTGGTTGCCAGGAAATTACCATTAAAAAAAAAGGGAATCTGTATAAGACAAAACTGTCCTTTGTTTTGGTAACCTTAAATGTTACAGTTGCAAAGTTTTTTTTCACTCTAAATTATTTTAGAAAAATAAATACCATAAACCCTTGAACTGTCATGTACTGTTAAAAAAATAGCCATTTCCATTGTTTTTTTTTTACATTTTTTGGCTGTAAAACAACTGACACATTACAGCTCTTTTTACAATTTCTTGTTTATTTTAAAACAGGGGCTAAACATTATTACGTTAAAAAACTTTAAGAACAACTGAAATGTGGTAAAACCGGTAAAACATTTTATTTCAATCTGAAAAACTCGCACAGAGAGAAAAGATAATTAGAAGAATTTTATTGATAGAAGAATATTTATTGAGTATAGTCTTTGGCACTCAGGCCTCGGCAGGAACATTCATGCTGAATTATGCTTTAACATGCATAAGTAGATGAATGAGAATAGGGATGTTCCCCCTGGCCTGAAACTGGTGGTGGTTTAGTTCGAGCTGGTTAACGAGTTGATCTGCTTGAGCTGTATTGGGGGACCAGAGACTACAGGAGCTGACACCGGGGCTTCACTCAGAGACTCAGGATGTAGAGGTCTTGCTTGGTGATGCAGGTACCATGAACTGTTCATGATGAGCAAGCATGAAGCGACAGTGGAGAGGAAAAACTCCTCTTTGGGAAGAAACCTCTGGCAGAACCGGGCTCAACATGGTGGTCTTCTGCCGGACCAGTTGCAATGAGACGAGGGATGATGACGACTGGGATTAATACACTCTGATGAGGTTGGGGTAGAAGTCATGTCATGGAAGACGACTCAACTACGATGGCG
Organism: Cyprinodon diabolis; assembly: GCA_030533445.1. Lineage (NCBI taxonomy): Eukaryota > Metazoa > Chordata > Actinopteri > Cyprinodontiformes > Cyprinodontidae > Cyprinodon > Cyprinodon diabolis. The sequence continues at coordinate 41,383,452 of CM060075.1, read as the reverse complement.
GAGGAGGGGATGGAGGTGGGTGAATTGTCGTCTGAATAAAATCTGACATTGCGTTTGCTGGATAGCGGGCTGAGACGGGGATTAGAAGGTGCTTATGAAGTGAAAGCAGGATGCTGATTGGGCTTCGTGGTGGAGTAGTTTGAAGCTGATTGGCTCGCGTCAGAGACGGATCAGCTTCTGATGGAGGAGGTAGGCCAGAGTTTCTTCAATTGAACTTCAGCTAGAGCTTCATTTCGAAAGTTAAATTTCATAGTGAATTCCTGACAACCACAGCTACCGGTATTTTATCGCTAAAAATGCAGTAAAATACATGAGCAAGCTTTTTGGTGTAAATTTTACATCGACAACTTAAAGATGCACAAATTTACTCAAAGGTACTGATTATCATTGAAAATCAATAACAATTGTACAGGTGCTGGTCATAAAATTAGAATATCATGAAAAAGTAGATTGATTTCAGTAATTCCATTTAAAAAGTGAAACTTGTATATTATATTCATACATTACATACAAACTCATATATTTCAGATGTTTATTTTGTTTAATTTTGATGATTACAAATGACAACAAATGAAAATCTCAAATTCATCATATCAGAAAATTAGAATATTACTGAAGACCAATAAAAACAAAGGATTTATAGAAATGTTGGCCAACTGAAAAGTATGAACATGAAAAGTATGAGCATGTACAGCACTCAGTATTTAGTTGGGCCTCCTTTGGCCTGTATTACTGCAGCAATGCGGCGTGGCATGGAGTCGATCAGTCTGTGGCACTGCTCAGGTGTTATGATAGCCCAGGTTGCTCTAATAGTGGCTTTTAGCTCTTCTGAATTGTTGGGTCTGGTGTATTGCATCTTCTTCTTCACAATACCCCATAGATTTTCTATGGGGTTAAGGTCAGGAGAGTTTGCTGGCCAATTAAGAACAGGGATACCATGGTCCTTCAACCAGGTACTGGTAGCTTTGGCACTGTGTGCAGGTGCCAAGTCCTGTTGGAAAATGAAATCTGCATCTCCAAAAAGTTGGTCAGCTGCAGGAAGCATGAAGTGCTCTAAAACTTCCTGGTATGTGGCTGCGTTGACCCTGGACCTCAGAAAACACAATGGACCAACACCAGCAGATGACATGGCACCCCAAACCATCACTGACTGTGGAAACTTTACACTGGACTTCAAGCAACGTGGATGAAGTGCCTCTCTTCTTTTCCTCCAGACTCTGGGACCTTGATTTCCAAAGGAAATGCAAAATTTACTTTCATCAGAGAACATGACTTTGGACCACTCACCAGCAGTCCAGTCCTGTTTCTCTTTAGCCCAGGCAAGACGCTTCTGACGCTGTCTGTGGTTCAAGAGTGGCTTGACACAAGGAATGCGACAGCAGAAACCCATGTCTTTCATACGTCTGTGTGTGGTGGTTCTTGAAGCACTCACTCCAGCTGCAGTCCACTCTTTGTGAATCTCCCCCACATTTTTGAATGGGTTTTGTTTCACAATCCTCTCCAGGGTGCGGTTATCTCTCTTGCTTGTACACTTTTTTCGACCACATCTTTTCCTTCCCTTCGCCTCTCTAGTAATGTGCTTGGACACTGAGCTCTGTGAACAGCCAGCCTCTTTAGCGATGACCTTTTGTGTCTTGCCCTCCCTGTGCAAGGTGTCGATGGTCGTCTTTTGGACAACTGTCAAGTCAGCAGTCTTCCCCATGATTGTGTAGCCTATAGAACTAGACTGAAAGACCATTTAAAGGCTTTTGCAGGTGGTTTGAGTTAATTAGCTGATTAGAGTGTGGCACCAGGGGCCATCAATTTTGAACCTTTTCACAATATTCTAATTTTCTGATATGATGAATTTGAGATTTTCATTTGTTGTCATTTGTAATCATCAAAATTAAACAAAATAAACATCTGAAATATATGAGTTTGTATGTAATGTATGAATATAATATACAAGTTTCACTTTTTAAATGGAATTACTGAAATCAATCTACGTACTTTTTCATGATATTCTAATTTTATGACCAGCACCTGTAAATAACATCTGGGAAAGAAGACAGTACAGATCATATCTTCTGCAGGATCACCAATCACTATAAACCTAGACAGTATAGCTTATAATTGGTTGAATGGTTGAACAAAACAACTCAGTCATTTGTTTGGTCAACTTATAGTCACTTGCCCCTCACTGAACAGGAGTAATAAGTAAAGGAGTCCGGATTTAGTTGAAGATATCCCTCAGACAGATGAGGTTCTAAATGTGCATGGTATCACAGAGAGATGCTGTAGAAATTGAATTGTATCCATTGAGTTTTCACTTAGGGCTGCGAGGATCCACACTGCAGAAGAAAGAAAACAGACAGTTACCAACATTTGATCAATGATTGGCCTGCCAATAAAGAACAAAGACAAAACATTATGTTAAACTATGCTTTCATAAAGTATTTCTTGAAAGTTTTAGGTTTTAAATCTAGTCATAAGGTGGAAGGACCGATCCAAAATTACTCAAAATACAAATATTTGAAGTTTCTCAAACAGAGTATCAAGTCTAATTTTTAATGGAGCTTCAAATTCATGCCTTCAAAAAAAAGTTTCTAAAAGATGTAGTTCCTCATATAAAATCTAGATTTTATATCATTACTGGCCAGAAACATGTGCCATCAGAAACTGAATTTGACTTGTTAAAACAGAATCTTAAATGAAATTCTATGGTATGAAAAGTTATGTAACAAAAATGTATTTAGGTTTTGAAATTTAATTTAATTGCTTTGAATACTTTTAATAATGTTTTAATAATGTTATTTCTGTTTTATTTCTGTGTAATGTATCTGGGTTCTTTACAAAGCATTTAAATCAACTGAGTTGTAGAATCCTCTCCCTATAAATGTTGGGATCTGGAGGTTGTGTCCATCTTCTCCACCAGAGGGTGCACGAGATCTCCTGGGGGCATGAGCTGACTGCAACACCTGTCTTCAATCTGCTCATCAGGAGGTCCTACTTAAGGACGAGGAGACTAACTCTTCTCTGCCAGAGTGTTTGCCAGTAATGGTTAGCAGAACCTGAGCCAGCCTACCTGATCTAGACAGATTTTTGTGAACCTGTCTGACCCTGTTTTCTCCCTGTCTCTCAGAACCTGTCTTGCCTGGAAACCTGAAACTCAGAAGAGAGAAATCTCAACCTGGAACCTGGCTGCCTGCACTCACTCTTAGTCTCTGCCTCAGCCCTCTGCCTGCCGACAAGCCTCCGGACTCACAAGGTTCCCCCCCTGCTGATCAGAATCCCTTTGGAGCAGGTATTTATCTCCGTCTTCATCAAACTGCATATTCCCTGGATCAAGACTAATTACTCAGTCCTCCTTAGTGATGTTTCCTTCTGTGACCAGACCGCAGGACCAGAACCCGTGCATTATTCACTTTGTACATTTGTAAATAAATTTTTGAAACTTTTCTCTGTCTCAAGAGAGTGTTTCTGCGCATGTGGGTTAGACGCCTTACACCCATCATGACACAACACTCTGGCCAACAAACTAGCCCCGCGGAAGCACTTAAGAGGACTTTGGATCAACAGCAGGTCCTCATTCAGAGTCATGACTCCGCCGTCCGTGAGCTCAACGAACGCCAAGCTGAAGCTAACCGCACCCTGCACGAAATAACCAATTTTGTCCAAAGATCCAGCTCTCAGGCCGAAAAATCCGCCCTTCTCTCCGCGAAAGATTTTCTGGAGAACCAAGTAAGTGCAGAGGATTTTTGTTCCAGTGTGCAATAATTTTCAACCATTCACCTCAGAGTTTCCTGCAAGATGGAAGGAGGATTTCATTTATTCTGTCTCATCTGTCCGGTAAAGCCTTGGAGTGGGCGGAGGCTAAGTTTTCTTCAAACACAGAGTTCAATTGTTCATATGAGGAAGTCATAAAGGAGTTCAAACAAGCGTTTAATCAGGAGACTGATGAGACCTCTGATTCCCGTGGATTACTAGAATTAAAACAAGTCAACAGAACGGTCGCAGACTTTTCTATTGACTTCCGGTTTTAAAGCGGCCGCTTCTGGTTGGGGGGCGACGGCGCTTAAAAGCGCATATTTTCACTCCCTAGACGAGTCAATTAAAGATGAGTTGGCAACTTTAGATGAACCCAAGACTTTGGAGGATCTGATTAAGTTAACCATCCGCCTAGATAATAGACTGCGAGCCAGATCTCTAGCCAGATCCAAGAGCCGATATTTTCCAGTCTCCACACTTCCTGAAAGTCCTGTTGAAAGAGCTAACCAAGTTTCTTCTCCCACTGTATCTTCAGAAGCAGAACCTATGCAGATCGGTCATACCGGACTCATTTCTGAGGAGAAAGTAAGGAGATTCCGTCAGAACCTCTGCTTGTACTGTGGTGAATCTGGACATTTTGCCGCGACCTGTCCTTCTAAGGTAAAAGCCGGGGTCTGCCAGAGGAAATGAGGAGTCTGGCGGACCATCTTCAAACAGAGAAATCTCCTCGCCTACTGTTACCAGCAACCCTGTTTTTAAAGGATCAGTCTTTAACCTTGTCGGCTATGATCGATTGTGGCTGCGAACGCAACCTTATTGACCTTAGTTTGGTCAAACAGCTTAACCTAGACACTATTCCTTTGACTAAACCCCTGAGAGTCTCCGCCTTAGACGGTAAACAACTTCCGCAAATCACACATTAAACCAAGCCGTTAGAGCTCCTTATCTCTGGAAATCATAGAGAGACTATTTCATTTTTTGTTTTTCCTTCCGCTAGTTCACCTTTGGTTATGGGGTTTGATTGGCTACAACTCCACAACCCTCATATAAACTGGTCTAAGAGACATGTGGAATCCTGGTCTATCCCCTGTCATAGTTCCTGTCTTCGTTCCGCCGCATCCCCGTCTCCGCCGCCGGCTAAACTCCAGGAGGTTGACCCGCCAGATATCTCAGCCGTTCCTTTTGATTACCATGATTTGGCCCCGGTATTCAGTAAGACTAGAGCTCTTTCACTTCCTCCACACCGTCCATATGACTGCGCCATCGATCTACTCCCTGGGGCCCCTCTCCCTAACAGTCGGCTATATAATATCTCCAAACCTGAGCGAGAGGCTATGGAGAAATATATAAATGAGTCTCTAGCCGCCGGAATTATTCGACCGTCTTCTTCTCCACTCGGTGCTGGGTTTTTCTTTGTCGGAAAGAAGGATGGATCCCTGCGACCCTGCATCTATTACCGTGGTCTAAATCAAATAACTGTTAAGAACAAGTATCCGTTGCCTCTGTTAGCCTCTGCTTTTGAACCGGTTCAGGGTGCCACAGTTTTCCCCAAGTTAGACCTGAGAAACGCCTATCACCTTCTTCGAATCCGTGAGGGAGATGAATGGAAGACAGCCTTCAAAACACCTCTGGGGCATTTTGAGTATCTAGTAATGCCTTTTGGTCTGACTAATGCTCCTGCTTGTTTCCAGGCTCTGGTGAATGACGTTTTGAGGGATTTTCTTAATGTTTTCGTATTTGTCTACTTAGACGACATCCTGATTTATTCCAAGACCATCTCAGAGCATCAAAGACACGTCCGCTTGGTTCTGCAAAGACTTCTAGAAAATAAATTGTTTGTGAAGGCTGAAAAATGTGAGTTTCATCGCCCATCTGTCACATTCCTAGGATTTGTTCTCGAGGGAGGACGGGTGAAACCGGAGGATAAAATCAAAGCGGTTCTGGACTGGCCCACTCCTGAGAATAGGAGACAACTGCAAAGGTTTCTAGGTTTCGCTAATTTTTACTGAAGATTTATCAGGAATTACAGCCAATCTGCTCAACCTCTAACTGCCTTAACTTCTGTCAAAAGAACCTTTCACTGGTCGTCCGAGGCTGAATCAGCTTTTAAAAGACTTAAGACTCTGTTTGCCAGGGCACCTGTCCTCATACAACCGGACCCATCCAAACAGTTCATTTTGGAGGTGGACGCATCCGACTCACGGGCGGGGGCTGTTCTGTCCCAAGTTTCTGATTCTGATCAAAGAACTCATCCGTGTGCCTTTTTCTCCCGCAGACTCACCCCTGCTGAACGCAATCACGACGTTGGTGACAGAACTTCTCGCCATAAAACTGGCTTTGGAAGAGTGGTGGCACTGACTGGAGGACGCAGAGCATCCCATTCTGGTATGGACAGATCATAAAAATCTCTCATACATTCAATCTGCCAAGAGATCAAATCCCCGTCAGTCCCGTTGGTCCCTGTTTTTCTCTCATTTCAACCTGATCATCTCCTACCGGCCTGGCTCAAAAAACACTAAACGAGACGCTTTGTCCCGCCTCTATGCTCCTGATGAACCTGAAACTCCTGCTAGCATCTTACCTTAAGGAGTTCTTAAGGAGTTCGTGTTAGTCTGGCCGGTCTGTGCACGTAATAAGCCGTCTCATCAGCCTCCCTCTGGTCTCCTTCATCCCCTGCCTGTTCCCAAACGCCCTTGGTCTCACATAGCTATTGATTCTGTCACAGGGTTACCGGCATCCAAGGGGATGACTACGATATTCACTATATCCCTCTAAGAAAACTTCCCACCGCTTTTCAAACAGCTCTCCTTCTAACCAAACATGTTTTCAGATTACACGGCATCCCGCAGGAGATTCTGTTTGACAGAGGACCACAATTCACAGCCCAGGTTTGGAAACATTTTTGTTCTGCTCTCGAAACCAAGATTTCATTAACTTTTGGTTATCACCCTCAGTCAAATGGCCAGACTGAATGTCTGAATCAAGAACTGGAGTCCACCCTCAGATGCTTCACTTCTACCAACCCGGCTGACTGGAGTCAGTACCTGCATTGGGTGGAGTATGCTCACAACGCTCATATCTCTTCTGCTACCGGACTCTCCCCTTTTGAAATCTCCCTAGGGTACCAACCTCTGCTGTTTCCTGCCGACGAGAAGGAGATCTCTGTCCCATCTGTCCACCACCACATCCGCCAATGTCTCAAGGTTTGGAGAAACACCGTGGCGACCCTGAACCGTTCATCTGAACAGAACCGCCGATTCGCAGACCGGAAAAGGCGCCCAGCGCCCACTTACTCTCCTGGACAACAGCTTTGGCTTTCAACCCGTGACATACCACTAAAATCCATGTCCAGAAAATTGTCTCCCCATTACATTGGCCCGTACAAGATCGACACCATCATCAATCCATCTGCTGTTCGACTGCATCTCCCTCCTTCACTCCGGATCCATCCCACTTTCCATGTGTCCCAGATCAAACCCGTCCTGAGCAGTCCACTTTGCCCTCCTTCCGACTCCCCTCCTCCACCCCGTGACATTGATGGAAATCCTGCATACACCGTTCGCCAGATCGTAGGCTTTCTTATTGTCAATCGAGGGAGTGCACAGATTTGTCTGCCTGGTCTTACAGTCTCGAGTCACTGCTCTATCCACCAGTAGCTGGTGCTTGGCTCCTCTGGTGTTACTGCCTATTCCCTTCTGGGCAGAGTGCATGTATTGAGCCATGCCCCTACTCATCTTAGCCACTATGATGCCTGACAGGAGCTTCCATGTTGTACAGAGGCAAGTTATTGGCCGGTAGTTGGAAAGAATTGTTCCCTTTTGGGGATCCTTCATGATCAGAATTGTCCGTCCATGGGTTAACCATTCTGGGTTGGTCCCATCCATCAGCAGTTGGTTCATTTGTGCTGCCAGGCGTGCATGAAGTGTGGTTAGTTTTTTCAGCCAGTAGGTGTGTATCATGTCAGGGCCTGGTGCTGTCCAGCTCGTAGTACCTGCCACTCGTTCTTGGATGTCTGCCGTTGTAACGGTTACTGGTTCTTGTTCTGGGAGATTGCTGTGATCTGTTCTTAGATCCACTAGCCACTGAGCATTGGTATTGTGGGATGCCTCCCTGTCCCATATGTTCCTCCAGTACTGTTCAGTCTCAGCCCTGGGTGGATCTGATCTTGTATTATTACCCTGCCACTGTGAGTACACTTTGGATGGGTTGGTGGAGAACATCTTGTTTATTCTCCTGGCTTCTGCTTCTCCATTGTATCTCTTTAGGTGGGTGGCCAGGGCAGTGAGTCTTTGTTTGACGGTTTCTGGAGCCTCAGGAATTAACAGCTTGTTGTACTTAGGTAACCTCTTCCCTACACCTTTCTGTAGGTCTGAGAGCTGGCCAACCTCTCTTCGTGTTACCTTGATCTTGGCCTCCAGGCTCCTCCTCTATGGGGGGTAATGCTCTTTGTGGCCTGTGGTGTTTATCTTATAGCCAAGCATCTCTAGGATCACTGTAGATGTGGCGTAGATCAGCTCATTGGTCTCAGTTATGTGTTTAGTAGGGATAATATGTAGTGCTGCATTTACATCTTCTAGAAGACTTTCAGAGGGTACTCTATCACTTAGCCTTGGCAGTCTTGGTCGTTAAGTAATTTCCCTCTGGGATTATTAAAGTATTTCTGATTCTGATTCTGTTGTACTAGGGGGTCCAGTTTGGTTATGAGCTGCAGTTGTAGGTCAGCCGCCCTTACGTTTAGTGGGCTTGTTGTTATTATTGGGGCTTGGGACCCAATCTCTGAGTGTTGGGATGATGATGAAATTTCCCTGTTGACCTGTTGTCCTGACTCCCCTTGACTCTAGTTTTGATAGGAGCTGCCGTTTGCGGATGTTAGAACACTGGGTAAGGAGTTGTTTCTTTGTCAGTGTCGGTGATGGATTTTGGATCATCCATCTATCCCATAATCTCTGCATGTAACCTCACTCATTGGGGTTGCTTGTATAGTAGCATTTCATCAGGTCCAAGTTTTCTGCTCTAGTCCATGTATGTCTTGTTCCAGTAGCCCATTTCTCATCAAGTTGCCCTGGTTCCCTAGCAACTGACGCGGACCTTGTTAAGCCGCGCAACGGGTTAACATTATATATATGATTTATTTATTAATTTTTTTATGCATGAAACTACGACAAAAATCAGGAAATAAACACAGCATTATTGGCTGTAAGGAGAGCGGAGACAGAGGACCCTTTGAGTTTACTGAAGAAAACCTGCTACCGACCAGGTTAACTCTGGGGAGAATGTTATTACGATGACAGAAACAGTGCTTGAGGTCAGAGTTTCCCTGTTTTCAGGTTTAGAAAACTTACAGTTTCGGGTAAACCTACAATGTGAAATGGAAACCAGACTTAAAACTTCCCTTCTCGATAAAAGTTTAAGTAGAGTGGCTTAGGTTCTCCTGAGAGAGCTCTCTAGATATGCTGTTGGCAGAAGTAGCTCAGCCAGCACCTTTTGTGTTTTCTGTCCTTCAAACCTCCAGTCTGTAGCGTCAGATGGCTGCTCACACCAATCTGGTTCTGCTGGAGATTTCTTCCTGTTAAATGGGAGTTTTTTCTCCTTACTGTTGCTACATGCGTGCTCAGTGGGAATGATTGCAAGTTGGTGACTCAATGCAATCTACTGGGATCCCTTAGTTGTAAACCTAACTGATTATAGTGAAACTGTATTAGGCTTCATGTTCTCAAATAAATAAAATTATTTTTCAATAAATGGATTTTACAATGTAATCTGAATCTCTGAATTTAATAGTGTAAAATGTCCTGAGACAATATGTCTTGTGAATTTGCACTATATAATTAAAGTGAATTGAACTGAATTTAATTAGTCAAACTTAATTTTCAATACAGGAAAATGAGATTTCATCCAAATGTATTCAGTTTTAGCTTGGAAAATTAGTTATTCAAACCAATGCATTCAATTACATAAAATTACATTATTCATATATGGAACTGCTCATTTGGAAAAAATACCCTGATTGAGCTGGATTAATGGTTGCATTTTCTGCGAAGCAATTTTGAACAAACCTTTGTTACCTCTTATTGAATCTCTATTTGTGAACTAGACTGAAACATAATTCATACATTTTAGTGATTCTAGTAGATTTTTGCTATTGTATCAGTTCAATCTCGGTATTGGGCTGGAACATCGGTATCGTATAAGAAGCACAAAAAATGGAACGGGACATCCTTAGTTCATAATAGTGTGCACCATTGGAAACTTCATCTAATAGTTTGGCTAATTGATCATGCAAGTATCTGATTTAGATGCCAAGCCCTTTACCATGTGATACTTAGAATCTTTCTCTTAAGGCCGAGGTTTATTCAGACTACTTAAGTTTAGGAAAGTGTTAAACCTTTCAACTTTGAAAGATATTGAACTGTTAGGGTCAAAGACTTAAACACAAATACACCTACCAAAAATATGCTATACCAAAAATATAGCACTACAAGATTGAACCACAGTGGCTTCTCATCCTCTTCCTTTGAATGCTGTTCACAACAGCACAGCTCTAGGGCAAAAAGTAAAAGAATGTTTTTGTTTTCTTTTAAAGTTGAAATCTCCCAACTTGAAATCTCACTATCTCCTTGGAGTATATAAACTTTTGAATAGATTTCTTGACGTTCTTTAAACTTAGGGTTGGAAAATGTCAGGAATAAGACAAACTTTCTGTTCAAAAGAAAAAACAAAATAAAATTCAGCCAGCTGACTGATGTGTAAAATAAAAGACGGATTGACCTTAAAGGTACTTGTGCACCCTTTAACTGGACAAGTAACCACATGTCCTTCCACAAAATGGCTCCTCAGATGAACTATTAGCTCTTTAGCATCTTGACTCTGGTGCTGACATGTAGTCATTGCGCATTTTAAAGAGGTAATTGCGCTAATAACCTTGATATTGGTAGGAACAGCATGTCTTCGATAAAAAAAATGTGCCTTAAGTGCTCCATACCTCCTAAATGTTTGCTTGTAGTCAGTTTCAGTGCACTTAGAAACAACATGGTTCATTACGATAAAGCTTACAGTGAAGCACATAGCTCCTTGATGATTGCACCACTTTTATAAAGAAATTACAACTCAACATGTAATCCACTTAGCTAACTTCACACACACTCCAGAATAATTTACTAACAAATTAAAGGCTCGGTCAAACCTGTACTTGTGGGTTTTCAATGCAACTGATAAAACTCAGGGCTGCCAACTTTTCACCAAACCTTGGGGTGAGATTTTTGGAATAGTTTGGACAGGAAACCCTGTCAGGGTTAATGACGATAGGTGCAGCTATAGGTTGGAGGTTTTCAGAGTATTTAACTGAAACAAAGTGGCAAAATGTGGAATTTTTATAAAACAGTAAATATTACTGAGTAACAATAAGTGGTCTGTAGTTATGTGGAACATTTTTCTCACAATATACATTATTTTCTACTTTCTGGTGATTTTTAGAGAATTGAAGTAAAGCAGAATGGGCCCTACTAAAATACTTGCATATTAAATATACTTTAAACTAAGAATTTCACAACTCTAAGCTATTACTGGATTAATGGCACTGATACAGGAACCAGTGCAATGGAAATCTATGCAAACTGCACTGTGTATGAATATTTGGTAACAGGCTAAAAATTAAAAGTCTTCATTCATTATGTTATTAGTTTTTCTTACAATTGACAAAACAGCTAAACAACTCAGGTATTTCTAGGAGGCTGTAGATTTTATAAAAACTCACCATGACAGGACACAGCACTTCTCTTGATGTTTCAGTTTGAAAGATGTCTGATGGAAATTAAGTTTTTAAACATATTCAATGGACCAAAATAAAGATGAATGAATAAGATAAGTAATAATAAAAGAACAACATCCCTGTGGTTTCTCCTCTGTGATTCCTGGATAACTGAGTTGTATTGCACAACCTTTCTGGATAAGGCCGATCTTTTGAAAAAATAAAATGCAATGGTTCTTTTTCTTTTTTGTGGAGCCTTTGAGAGGCAAACCTGACAGCTTTAAGAATTAAAATATGTGTGTTGGTTTAATTACTCCTAAATTCCAACAGGAGATTATTAAACTAGGCTGAGTTGAGTTGTAATGTCTGTCATTGTTTAGTGTGAGAAACTGGGAATATGGAGTGAGAGTGTGTGAAGACACTGAGATGGGTGAGTCTCACTCCCAATGGGGGAGAGTTGACAGCCCTGAAAACTAGCCAACAAACCTAGCAAACTCCAAGAAACAATTAAATTAGAATGGCATCTAAAATACTAAAACTGGATGGATGTACTCACCTCAGGTATTTGTTTTAGGCAGTCCAGGTGAGGAAAACATCAGAGAACTGACATTTTTTTGCTGTGCAACGGCGGTGGCACAACGTCAGAAGCTGCAGTAGTTAGGGTGGTGAAGAAATTATGGCTGCTGTCTCTTCATTTTGGCAAACGATCGATCTGCGCACAGCTTAGTAGCGTAAGCGTAAGATCGTTAATTGGATAATAGCTTTGAAGAGAGGAGGGAATTTTCTTTTTTTGTGCGCTCTTCAGTTCAAACTGTCACAGTAAAAGACATGTAATGTGTAATAATGTGATTTCAAATAGTAAAACAGTTGTTCAGCTATGAATCAGAAACCATCACACTAACTCTAAATTTAAGGTGGACACACCACATGTAGTCTGATTATGAGACATAAAAAAGCAGGGGAAAAACTTGTTAAGTTAAAATGTGTGGAAATAGAATTGTTTTTATTGGAATTTTTGCAGATTCAGGGCTGTCCCAAGCCAGAAGCAAACTTAGCGTCTGCGTAAGATTAAAGGGCAACTAAAGGGCCCCTGAGAGCAATTTTTTTTTTAAATGCATACATAATGCTTTTTATCTAATTATAGTAAATACATCAAAGATTTATGACAAAAACATGCAAATGTTGTACATTATCTTTGATCATGTAGAAATTATAATTTATCGTGAAAAAAAATTGGTCTCTCGTAGATGGGCCAAATCTGCATATGAGTTTGAGTTTGCAATGCATATATAAACCTCTATAGTACAAATAAGAGGAGAGTGTAAAAAACAATGTCAAACATTTTAAATGCAACTTTTGCATATATTTATCTACATTTACAGTTTTATGAAATAATTTCCAACTTTAAATTTACTTCTTTCTTCAATGATTATCTCTGGTTTTTCATTTGTCTTAAAAATTTAACAGAAAATTAAGAAACATTAAAAAGAAAGGGTGCAATTTGTTTATTTTGATATCTTGTCATTAGCGTAGGTTAAATATTTTCTATAAGAAAGGTTAATAATTAATTTTTTGTCTTTTACTGTTGATGTTTCAGCTTTTTTTTTACAATATTTCACAATTGGCATTTTTACAGTGGACTATATTTTTAACCATTTTGCTTCTGTAAAAATTAAAGTTCATGCTTGCTTCACAATCAAGACGTATTTACTGTAAATGCTATTGTTAAAATTACAGTTTTAGGACATTTTTATCTGTACAGCAATTTCTTTGAAAATGTATGCATATTTATTCATTTTCATAGTAAATCTGTGAGTTTTATGTTTTTTTTAGTCATTGGTTTTATCCAGTCACCTGATTAACAGTTATTTTTTTTTTTTTTATAAAATAAAGGAACACTTTTGGTTTCTTGGTCTTTTACTGTTGCTACTTGATGGTGTTTTGCTGTATATTTTAATGACTTTTTTACAGTGTAGCTGTATCTTTCAGGTGTATTATTATCTGGAGAGAAGCTAAACTGAAAGGCTTGCAAATATATAAAAATGGGTATAATTTTAAAGTAAATGATACCCCAAAACTGGTGCAGTGACAGAGCAAACACCTTTTTTTGCAACGAAGAAAACATTGAATGACACCAAAATAATCTTTTAGATTAAATGATTCCTTTTCATTTCTTCTCCTCAGTTGTTAGAATTACCTATTAGTTTGGCCAGTTCTTCCAGCTTTTTCATCATGTTTCTTAGTTGTTCTTTGATCCCCTCTTGGTTTGAAATCTCATCCGCTATTTGAAACAATATGAAGATAAAGTTATTAGATAAACAGACCAAAACAAAATTCAAAATATAAAAAAAATATCACATTAAATCATTTGTATCTTCCCTCAGAACCAATTTTCTTGACTGTTACTCAGTTACAAATATAACCAAACAACAGATAGACATGTAAAGATCTCTTTTCTCATCCAAATTCCACTGAAAATCTCACAGCTGTTAATTTATTTAACAATTACGTTTTGAATTAAAATGCTCCCCTTTCACTTTCATTATCTCCATTGACTTATTTTATGAATTCCAGCAACCATTTGACTTGCTAGATTTACCATTTTGTTTTTTCAGTTCTTCCAGTATTTTCGTTATGTTGTGAAATTGTTGATTGATCCCCTCTTGGTTTGAAATCTCATCCGCTATTTAAAACAATATGAAGATGAAGTTATTAGAGAAACAGACCAAAACAAAATGCAAAATATAAAAAAAATATCACATTAAATCATTTGTATCTTCCCTCAGAACCAATTTTCTTGACTGTTACTCAGTTACAAATATAACCAAACAACAGTTAGACATGTAAAGATCTCTTTTCTCATCCAAATTCAACTGAAAATCTCACAGCTGTTAATTTATTTAACAATTATGTTTTGAATAAAAATGCTGCCCTTTCACTTTCATTATGTCCATTGACTTATTTTCTGAATTCCAGCAACCATTTGACTTGCTAGATTTACAGTACCATTTTGTTTTTTCAGTTCTTCCAGTATTTTTGTTATGATGGGAGATTGTTGATTGATCCCCTCTTGGTTTGAAATCTCACCTGTATTTGGAAACAATATTCAGATTAAAATATAAGACAAACACACTGAAAGTTTTTGCAAAACATTTAAAAACAAATCAGCTTAAGTCATTTGTAACTTCTCTCAAAAGTTATTTACTTTAAAATTAGGTTTCACTTAATTACAAATATAACTGAACAGCAACCAGTTAAAGCCTTCTTTCTTTCCACATCCAAACTCCACAGTCATTTTTTTTTCAGGTCTTTGGACCACGGGCTGATTGGATTCTAAACCTGTTAAGTAAAATTGTTAACATGATAAAAACTAACAAATATGTTATTGTACTTTTAAAAAGCTGCATTTCATGTTTTTTGAAAAGTAGATTTTAAAAAGAGTTTAATGTAATAGTACCATTATTTCAAAAGCAAAACATACTCAGTTACTGGAATGTTTGTTTATTCAGGCAAATAAAATGAATAGTAAAATGTATTTTAGATGTTTAAGACAAGTTAAACTGAAACTTCGGTAAACATAATGGGATTTCTTTCAGTTAATAATAAGCCACAACTGGTGTGATAAAGGTGTCTCCTCTATTGATTTGAGTGAATCATTTATTTTAAAATGTAAAAAAAATAAAACCCTCATACTTATGTGGGTTACTTTACAAGTACTATTTCCATTCTTTGCCAAAGGACCCAAAAGTTCTTAAATATGAAAAATGGAAGCAGAATCCTCCGTGGAGTTGTTTTAATGACAAATCAAAGGCACTTACCAGAAACTGATCTGAAGCCTATAGCAAGGCAGAGTTGAAACCAGATAAAAAAGACGAAAACAGCCTTCATGGTGACAGGAGGAACTGATACTGATGGTGAAAACAGAGTAGTTAAAATTCTTGTGCACTAAAAACAATACAGATAAGGAAGAAAGCGAACCAAAATACAAGTTTTGAAACAGAAAACAGGCTATATTCTGCTCTATGTAAAACACATAACCACACCTCAGACAGGCAGAAGACCACAGGAAACAAAATGTTGATCACGGGAAGCTTTTCCTTTCTATAGGGTTAGACATAAAATACTAGATATAATGAATAAAATAAAATATTGACAAACAAGAACATACATTTTAGAGGCATACCTGTTCTGCTCAGGATGAATTCAAGTCACCTTACCTAACCTGGAAGTTTAAATAGGAATTAGGGTTAAAGTCCAGCAATAAATTACATAATTTTATAACACTGAGAGGAGGATGCATTTTTTCTTTTGGTTTTTGCTCTGTTGACACACTTTTTAAAATATTTACATCTCATATAAAATCTGAAGAGTTGGATCAGTGCTTCAAGTAAAAAAATGTGAGTGCCAGAACTCCCCTTAATGCTACCCAGTTATGCAAAGAATAAGAGGAGGAGAGATTATAGGCATCAAACGATTACAGGCTTTTAGGAATGGAGAGAAAATGGACAGTAGATCTGTTCTTCTGGATTTCAAAGATAGAGTTCTGCCTGATAAAGTGGTGATTGGTTACATTAGCTTTAATGTAAGAGCATATATACCACCTCCTCTAAGATGTTATAAATGTCAAAGATATGGACATACTGCAAATGTTTGCAAAGGGAAACAGAGGTGTGGTAGATGTGGAGGTGAACATCCTTATGGTGAATGTGGAAATAATCCTCTTAAATGTTGTAACTGTGGAGGAAGTCATAGTGCAGCATATGGAGGGTGCATGGTAAGGAAAGAAGCAAATCCAAAAAGTTGAAACTGATAAGAGGATTACTTATGCTGAAGCAGTGAAAGAAGTTAAAAAGAATAAAAATGATCCAAAAATAAATTATGAAAGGAAAAGAATGGCAGACAATAATCAGTGTAATGTTACATTAGAAAACTTGATTCCTTTTCTTGCATATATAATAAATTGTTCAGAGCAAGCAAAAACTAAAACTGAAAAAATAAAAATTATAGTTAAGGCAGCTACAACGTTCTTTAGTGTAAAAAACTTGTCTTGGGAGAAAATTCATGATGAGCTCAGGCATGGGGAAGGATCTTTTGAAAATGAGGCTTCAAAAATCATCACATAATTCTAATATTACAATGGAACGCTCACAGTTTATTAGCAAATGGTCAGGAATTTAAAGGCTTCATTAAAAATTTAGATAAAAAAACAGATATAATATGCATTCAGGAAACATGGCTCAAGCCATCGTTACAGTTTAATATTCATGGTTACTCAATATTGCGTATAGATAGATCACGTGGGAATGGAGGAGGGTGTGCCGTATTTATAAAGGAAAAAATTAAATTCATTAGGCTCCAAGTAATGTCAGATGTAGAATTTATTGCAGTAGGAATTTGGACAAATTAAGGGAATCTTAAAATAGTGAATTATTACAATCCTTGTAAAAAATTAGAAAAGATAAAACTTGAAACTATATTTGAACACTGCAGACGGAAAATAGTTTGGGATTTCCATGGACATAGCACTTCATGGGGAGATCAAGATGATTATAATGGAGAAATTTTAGAAGAGATAATTGAAGAAAAAGAACTGGTAATTTTAAATTTCTCAGTCTATTGCTGATAATTGCAGTTGGAGAGTATTTTAATAAAACACAATGGGGAGTGATCATCCAGTTTTTACAAGGATAGGAATAGATATAGAAGAAGATCAGGTAGAAATTGAGGGGAGGTGGACATTTGGAAAAGCAAACTGGGATAGTTTTAAAGTGAGTGAGGTTAATATGAAAAATGTACATATAAGTAAACCAATAAATGAATTATATTTAAAAATTACTAACTGTATTATTAATTCAGCCAAAATAATGATTCCTAGAAGTAGTGTGTAACCAAACCTTAAAATAGTTTTGTCAGGATCCGGGACTTTGCCCACCAGAGGGCGCCGTGGATCCAAGCCTGGGGAGCTTGGACTCAGCTTGATCAGCTGTTTGATATCTGCTGATTAAGGAAGCTCCCTATATAAGCTGTGTGTGAATTTTTCTCTGTGCTGGATCGTGTGTCTTACCTGTGCCACCATGCCTGTCTGAATCTGCAACCTGTCAGTCTGTCAACTGGTTCCAATTAAATACTGGACTTTTAATCCTCCCTCTGTGTCTGTGAGTCTGCATATGGGCTAGTAAAACCATCGCATCATGACAGAACGATCCAGCCAACAGACTATCCCCGCAGACTCCTTCTACGCGCTCCTGGAGAGCCCGCTCTGTGCCGTCTAGGAGACCCCTGAGCCCGCTCTGTGCCGCCTGGGAGACCCCTGAGCCCGCTCTGTGCCGTCTGAGAGACCCCGGAACCTGCTCTGCGCCTTCCAGGGACTCCGGAGGTGGAGCCACAATCGGTGGATCCCTCTGTTCCTGAGGTGGAGCCACAGTCGGTGGCTTCCTCTGTTCCGGAGGTGGAGCCACAGTCGGTGGCTTCCTCTGTTCCTGAGATGGAGCCACAATCTGTGGATCCCTCTGTTCCTGAGGTGGAGCCGCAGTTGGCGGCTTCCTCTGCTCTGGATGTGGAGCCGTAGTGGGCGGACCTGTTGCTGAGCAGCGGGAGCGGAGACGGCGTCCTTCCCGGGGCTTCTTGCTGAAGCGGAGACTGAGTTTCTCCCGGTGCTTCCTGCTGAAGCGGAGGTGACGCCCTCCTCCAAGGCCCCTGCAGCTTTTGAGACTCTGCTCTGCTGCCGGTTTCATGGCCGGCCACCTGAGACTCTTCCTGGCATCCCTGTTTCGCCCTTCGCCCTCCATGGGCGAGTTGTTTCTTTTTTTTTCTTTGGGGTGTCTGGAATCCGCCCTTGAGGGGGGGGGGGGTACTGTCAGGATCCGGGATTTTGCCCACCAGAGGGCGCCGTGGATCCAAGCCTGGGGAGCTTGGACTCAGCTTGATCAGCTGTTTGATCTCTGCTGATTAAGGAAGCTCCCTATATAAGCTGTGTGTGAATTTCTCTCTGTGCTGGATCGTGTGTCTTACCTGTGCCACCATGCCTGTCTGAATCTGCAACCTGTCAGTCTGTCAACTGGTTCCAATTAAATACTGGACTTTTAATCCTCCCTCTGTGTCTGTGAGTCTGCATATGGGCTAGTAAAACCATCGCATCATGACAAGTTTAAGGTTTTCTTTAATATAGTTTTCTTTTAAGATTCTTATCCTTTGCCGCGGATGAAAGATTGCGTTGATTCCCTCGGTACAGCAGTGTTTGCGAGCAAACTAGATCTCTTAAAAGGGTACTGGCAAGTGCCACTTACTGAGAGTGCTTCCAAAGTCTCAGCCTTTGTAGCTCCTGAGGACTTTTTACAGTACAATGTAATGCCTTTTGGAATGTGTAACGCTCCAGCTACTTTCCAGAGGTTTGTTAACACGGTATTAGCTGGTGTTAAAAATTGCAATGCTTACCTAGATGATCTTATTGTCTACTCAGGAACTTGGGAGAGTCACATGTCTTCTCTCTCTGAAGTGTTTTCTCACCTCGTTCAAGCTAACCTTACCATAAACCTTGCTAAATGTGAGTTTGGGATGGCCACTTTGACCTATCTAGGCCGTCAAGTCAGTGAAGGTCAAGTTCATCCGGTTGAGGCAAAAGTAGAAGCTATTGCTTAAAGTCCAATCCCAACCACTCGTAAAGCACTACCCTCGTTTCTCGGTTTGGTAGGTTACTACAGAGCTTTCTGTAGGAACTTCTCCTCTGTGGTCGAACCGTTAACCAGGTTGCTTAGCCCTAAAATCGACTTTGTGTGGACCCCAGAATGTCAAATCGCATTCGATAGCGCCAAGTCTCTCCTCTGCCACGCTCCTGTCCTGGCTGCCCCAGACTTTTCCAAGCCCTTCAAGCTGGAGGTGGATACCAGTGCCATGGGAGCTGGTGCCATGCTTTTGCAGGAAGATGTAGAGGGTATAGACCATCCGGTAAGCTACTTCTCAAAGAAGTATTATCGCCATCAGCTTAACTATTCAACCATTAAAAAAGAAACCCTTGCTCTGTTGTTGGCCTTGCAGCATTTTAAGGTCTATGATGGTTCCAGTTCTTTGCCAATGGTAATTTATAAAGACCACAACCCACTTGTGTTCTTAGCCCGCATGTATAATCATAATCAGAGGCTAATGAGGTGGGTGCTAATCACACAAGAGTACAATCTTATGGCAGATGAATTATCTAGACTGCATTCATAAAAAACAAAAAAAAAATTTGGGTGGTTAAGTCTAGTCCAGTAAGTTCACAAACTGGACAGTTTGTGTTTATGGGTGGGAGTGTTACGGCTTTCGCCGTCATATTTGTGTTTTCCTTTTTTTTACTTTATTTTCCCTCTTTCTCACCTCTACTAAGTAGGCTGCATGGCCCTGTGGAAAGACCCGCCTACTCCCTGATTTCTGGGGATCTGACTTCACTCCCTCAGTGTGTTCCCTCAGTTCCACCTTCAACCAATGGCTCATTACCACCTGCAATCACCTTCTGCTCATAAGGAGACCTCAACTGTTGATTGTGGCAGCTTGTCACAGCCAGTTGACTTGTGTGCCTCGTGTGAACCAAACATTGTTGGTTAGCAGCTGCTTGTGTGTTTAGTGGAGTAGCTCACTTAAGTTTTTGGTTACCCATTTGGGGTTTGTGTTTAGAAGCTTGTGTCAAGTATTTAGTTGTGTTTGGCTTATGTGCATCTTTACTAGCTTCAGGCTAGAAAGAGGGTGTAGGTAGGGCCAGAGCCTTTACTGATTGCATCACAGAATATTTTCTTTGTTAGTTACATTAGGTGTAGTGGGTGCTGTGCTCTCTGTGTATTTTAGTAAGCACAATCCTCCTTTTGAGGATCTCTTTTATTTAACTTTGTTATTTTCACAGCACCCTCACCCACCCTCTTTCTGTTTGTTTGTTTATTGCTTGCACCTCTTGTTATCAAATAAATCATTTTATAAGAACTTATTGGTTTCTGCCTATATGTTTATGCCCCCACTCACCTAGACCAACAGGGGGTTGTAAGTACACACATTCTTGACCAGACATGCTGTGCAATGTACACAGCATGTCTGGGTTACAGACTGAGTGAGAGTATGAGTTGTCATTGTGTAAATTTAAGCATAAATATGGACAAACTGAAGGTTGTCTTGAAGTTGTAATTCATAGAAGACCCTACTCAGGACAAGAGAGGAGCATGTACTGTATAACTATACAACTGAACATGTTTATTTTCTGTTGTATTTTAACAGATCCAGCGTGACAGCTGCGGCAGGTGGTTCCATGCCCTGTGCAAAAAGCAAAGAAAGACAGCTGGAACTGCCGACTGTGCAACTGAAATGCAAACGTTTTACTTAGTTCAACATTGTGAAAAACAAACATTTTATAGTTATATGTTGCAGTAAAACTATACTTTGTTTAAGCACTGAAGCTGTGCCTAAAAAGTCTAATGTAGTAGAAGAATTTGACAAATTTTGAGTTACTGGGTCACATGACATGGAAGCTATTAAAGAAATATCAATTATTTGTATAACAGAAAATATTTAAAAATGAACAAAGGCCTAAATTGGAATAAAAATGAGTGCCTGATCAGGCTACATACATTTATGTCTCACTGTACAGTATGATAAAATTTCTATCTACATTTGTTTATTGTAATTTTAGGGGGGAATTAATTATATGCTTATTTATTTTTGGAGCATTCAGGTCTCTGTTCTAAATTCTGCCGGTGTGGGCAGATCCAATTTTGAAAAATCAGATCGGTGCATGACTTTGGTATGGGATGAAATTAGTATCAAATACAACTTAGTAATGTAGAAGTGAAGATTTACTCAGAAGCTTTACCTTTTCACAATGTCTGAAATCAATGTACTGATTTAATCTAAAAAAAAAAAAAAATAAAAATACTTGCCTTTTCAAAATTTCTATTTTTTTTCCTTTGATTGATTGATGCAGAAATAAACATATATTACAACCTGATTTTTTCAAAATGCAAGATTCTTATATAACAGTATCTGCACATGAATGTTAATCTGCAAATTGTATTCCTTATAACTTAAAGAAAAAAAGTCATATAATGTGCACAAATAATTATTTTTACTTGCGAGCATTCGTGCCACTACACAGGAGGAGATGCCTGACAGCCTGCCACTGATATCCATACTGTACCAAATTTATTTATAAAGCACTTTCAATATCCAACAGAACCAAAGTGCCATACACAATCATAAAATCCAAATAATCAATCATATAAACAATAAAGGGGTGCATAAAAGTACTAGTAAGATAAAAAGCCATAATAAAAAAATAAAAGCAACACAGTAAGAAGTCAAAATCTCAGATTGTGTTAAAAGCCAAGAAAAGAAATGGGTCTTAAGAGATTTAAAACCAGAAAATGAAGAGGCTTGCCTAATGGCCAAGGGAAGGTCAATCCACTTTTTAGGGGCTGCAACATAAAAATTATGGTCTCCTCTGAGGTTGCGTTTTGTCTTTGAAACCCTCAGTAACAACTGGTCAGCTGATCTAAGCGAGCAAGAGGGTGTGTAGGAGTGAAGCAGTTCAGACATGTAGGGTGGGGCCAGACTATTAAGAGCTTTAAAAGCAAATAAAGGGATTTTAAAATCAATCATAAACTGTACTGGCAGCCAATGTAATGAGGCCAAAATAGGGGAAATCTGATCAAATTTGCTTGTACCTCTTAGAAGACTTGCAGCAGAATTCTGACCCCATGAGGCTGGGAAATGCAGGAATCACTGATACCCTTGTAGTGGATTAAAATAATCCAGGCGAGTGGTTACAAAGGCATGGACCACTGTTTCAAAAATGCAGACGTAAAAGGATAGGTCTAATCTTTGCTGGTTGCCTCAAGTGAAAGAAGCTAAATTTTACAACAGCTAATTTGAGATTTAGACGTCAGACCGGCATCTGTTTTAACCCCTTAATTTGTAATTATAATTTCCATGTCCTGCCATAGCAGCGGAGCAGGTACCAGACAGCATAACACTGATTTCCTTGTCCTGCCATGCTACAGGAGCTTTTTTTTAAAACTAAATAAGCTCTCACACTGTATCATAAGACTGCACTGATCCTTTGCCATCCTTTCAGTATGTCATATATACAGGTGCTGGTCATAAAATTAGAATATCATGAAAAAGTAGATTGATTTCAGTAATTCCATTTAAAAAGTGAAACTTGTATATTATATTCATACATTACATACAAACTCATATCTTTCAGATGTTTATTTTGTTTAATTTTGATGATTACAAATGACAACAAATGAAAATCTCAAATTCATCATATCAGAAAATTAGAATATTACTGAAGACCAATAAAAACAAAGGATTTATAGAAATGTTGGCCAACTGAAAAGTATGAACATGAAAAGTATGAGCATGTACAGCACTCAGTATTTAGTTGGGCCTCCTTTGGCCTGTATTACTGCAGCAATGCGGCGTGGCATGGAGTCGATCAGTCTGTGGCACTGCTCAGGTGTTATGATAGCCCAGGTTGCTCTAATAGTGGCTTTTAGCTCTTCTGAATTGTTGGGTCTGGTGTATTGCATCTTCTTCTTCACAATACCCCATAGATTTTCTATGGGGTTAAGGTCAGGAGAGTTTACTGGCCAATTAAGAACAGGGATACCATGGTCCTTCAACCAGGTACTGGTAGCTTTGGCACTGTGTGCAGGTGCCAAGTCCTGTTGGAAAATGAAATCTGCATCTCCAAAAAGTTGGTCAGCTGCAGGAAGCATGAAGTGCTCTAAAACTTCCTGGTATGTGGCTGCGTTGACCCTGGACCTCAGAAAACACAATGGACCAACACCAGCAGATGACATGGCACCCCAAACCATCACTGACTGTGGAAACTTTACACTGGACTTCAAGCAATGTGGATGAAGTGCCTCTCTTCTTTTCCTCCAGACTCTGGGACCTTGATTTCCAAAGGAAATGCAAAATTTACTTTCATCAGAGAACATGACTTTGGACCACTCACCAGCAGTCCAATCCTGTTTCTCTTTAGCCCAGGCAAGACGCTTCTGACGCTGTCTGTGGTTCAAGAGTGGCTTGACACAAGGAATGCGACAGCAGAAACCCATGTCTTTCATACGTCTGTGTGTGGTGGTTCTTGAAGCACTCACTCCAGCTGCAGTTCACTCTTTGTGAATCTCCCCCACATTTTTGAATGGGTTTTGTTTCACAATCCTCTCCAGGGTGCGGTTATCTCTCTTGCTTGTACACTTTTTTCGACCACATCTTTTCCTTCCCTTCGCCTCTCTATTAATGTGCTTGGACACTGAGCTCTGTGAACAGCCAGCCTCTTTAGCGATGACCTTTTGTGTCTTGCCCTCCTTGTGCAAGGTGTCGATGGTCGTCTTTTGGACAACTGTCAAGTCAGCAGTCTTCCCCATGATTGTGTAGCCTATAGAACTAGACTGAAAGACCATTTAAAGGCTTTTGCAGGTGGTTTGAGTTAATTAGCTGATTAGAGTGTGGCACCAGGGGCCATCAATTTTGAACCTTTTCACAATATTCTAATTTTCTGATATGATGAATTTGAGATTTTCATTTGTTGTCATTTGTAATCATCAAAATTAAACAAAATAAACATCTGAAATATATGAGTTTGTATGTAATGTATGAATATAATATACAAGTTTCACTTTTTAAATGGAATTACTGAAATCAATCTACTTTTTCATGATATTCTAATTTTATGACCAGCACCTGTATATCGTGCTATTAGGACATATTGCCACAGTGGGGGTGGAGGTCTGACAGATCCCACATGTAGACACAAAGCTTAAGGTTGTTACTTGAAGGTTTTAATTAACCAAAAGTTCAACAAAAGCAAAAATCTAAAAATCCACTATAATCCAAAAATACTGAAAACCAGGAATACTCACAAGGGGGCAAAGAAATGACAACAAACCAGCAAAGAGTGACTGAGCAAGAGGACAAAAAAATGGGAGAGAGAAACAAAGACCAGGCTAATTAGCAGATTGGGTGCAGGTGTGAACAGAGGCAAGAAGGGAGCATGGGAAAAGGAGACTGACACAAAAGGCAAACGGCAAATATCTAATACAATACAATCAAAAATACCTAGAACACAAGAAGGAAGAGACCAATGAAAACTCAGAGATAAAACTTGAACAAAACCAAAACCATGACACCTATACAGTGGGGAGAACAAGTATTTGATACACTGTGGATTTTTCAGGTTTTCCCACTTGCAAAGCTTGTAGAATACTGTAATTTTTATCATAGGTACTCTTCAACTGTGAGCGATGGAATCTAAAACAAAACCCAAGAAAAATACAATTTATGATTTTTAAATAATTAATTTCCATTTTATTGTGTGAAATAAGTATTTGATCATCTATCAACCAGTAAGAATTTTGGCTCTCACAGGCATGTTAGTTCTTCTTTAAGAAGCCCTCCTGTTCTCCACTCATTACCTGTATTAACTGCACCTGTTTGAACTGTTACCTGTATAAAAGACACCTGTCCACACACTCAATCAATCACACTCCAGCATCTCCACAATGCCCAAGACCAGAGAGCTGTGTAAGGACATCAGGGATAAAATTGTAGACCTGCACAAGGCTGGGATGGGCTACAGGACAATAGGCAAGCAGCTTGGTGAGAAGGCAACAACAGTTGGTGCAATTATTAGAAAATGGAAGAAATACAAAATAACGGAAAATCTCCCTCGGTCTTGGGCGCCATGCAAGATCTCACCTTGTGGAGCATCATTGATCTTGAGGAAGGTGAGGAATGAGGCCAGAACTACACGGCAGGACCTGGTCAATGACCTGAATAGAGCTGCGACCACAGTCTCAAAGGAAACAATGAGTAACACTCTACGACGTCAAGGATTAAAATCCTGCAGTGCACGCAAGGTGCCCTTCCTCAAGCCAACGCATGTCAAAGCCCGTCTGATGTTTGCAAATGACCATCTGAATGATCCAGAGGAGGAATGGGAGAAGGTCATGTGGTCTGATGAGACAAAAATAGAACTTTTTGGTTTAAACTCCACTTGTCATGTTTGGAGGAAGAAGAATGGTGAGTACAACTCCAAGAACACCATCCCAACCGTTAAGCATGGCGGTGGAAACATTATTCTTTGGGGATGCTTTTCTGCAAAGGGGAAAGGACGACTGCACCATATTGTGGGAAAGATAGATGGGGCCATGTATCGGGAGATTTTGGCCAACAACCTCCTTCCCTCAGTAAGAGCACTTAAGATGGGTCGTGGCTGGATCTTCCAGCATGATAACTGTTGTGTATTAATCTGCACTAATCATAAGAATAAAATAAAGCTAATGTTTTATAAGTTTAAAGTTGTTTTCACAAATACTGTTATAAGAGCCATTCAAGGCCAAGAGGAGAAAAACAGAGCAATGAGTGTGTGTAACTGTTGCACCTGGCTCTAGAGGAGTGGAATCTGCAGGAAAACGCAGGGTTGAGGCCCTTAGTGATAGGAAAGCACCCTCATAAAAAATGAAATATTTGACATGTCAAGGTTGCCCAGCTCAGCAAAATTTGGCCATACAACTTGGATAAATAGAGTTGTTATTTTCAAGGCACACTGTGCAGTACTGGTCCCAGAAAGGGTGATGCTTTGACTGGGACACAAGGGGGAACAATAGGCCAGACTGACATGGCTAGAAGAATCTCACGTTTGGTTTGGTGTGCACAATATATATATATATATAAACTTTTGTCACTTGTGTGAGTTCACATTTAAGGTGTTTTAGATTAGTCATCACCTGCACAATCACTTAGTTGATCCATTTAGGATCAAAGGGGGGAAATGTTGTGTATTAATCTGATTGAACTGTCATAAGTTTCTGATTTAAGTGCACCAGATGTCCTCATGGCCTGAGAGACTGCTCTCACAAGAAGGTGATGTGGCTACGAATGTCATCGTGATTTGCAGATAAATGATAATGTGACCTTTACCAAAGACTGTCGTTTAAATATATAAAAAAATATGTTCTGAAGGTGGTTTTCCATTGATAAGAAATGTATAAAAGGGAGCTGTTTTCATCATTTGTTAGCTGATGCTCACCGGTGACCAGCTCAGTGTGAATGTCCTGTTTTTGGCAATAAAGACCCTGGACCTGGACTCAGCTGCCTCTGCCTGAATTTTTGGATCTTTGTTTGAGACTTTTTCTGCTTTTTAAGAACTTTGAATTTTACAAAACTTAGCTTCAATTTTAAGTCGTCAAGAAGACAATAATAGACAACAAATTGGCGAGCCAGCCAGGAGAAAAGCAAAAAGGGGACGTCGGACGATCTGCAGGCACCAGCTGGAAGGCGTGGAACCCCAAGGGCCCATAAATTCACCATTGAAGGTGAGTCAATTCGTTATTATTTTCTAAATTAGTGGGGAACCAGCCTCCGGCGACTGCTTGTGGGTGTCAGGCGTCACAAAGCTCTTCTAAAAGAACCTAGTTTTCCAAATTTAATAAAGTGATTTCCAAATTTGATAAGAATTTATATAAGAATATGCCAAAGGCAGACTAAGCTGAGGAAGGGTCCAGGTACGTATGAATGTATATGTATGAATGTATGTTTTAGGTGTTATTAATGTTTGTGTTAAACTGTTCTGTGTTTGAATTATCTTGTAAATAAGTTAAGCTTAACACATGTTGTTCTGAGCGGATGATTGGTAAAGGGACAGATTGGTCAAAGCGTTTTGACATAGTCTGTGGAAGCCATAAATCCGGAACCAATAGTGTGCGCGTGTTACGTGAGGGTATCGGTGACTAAGGTAGTCAGCGTGCTCCACGAGACGGCTTAAGTAGTATTAAGGTATTGGAATAAAGGTATTGAGAGGCTAAGCAATAGCCAGGCTAAGGGATAGCCAGAATATTACCGATTAAGCGATAATCGGAGAATAGTACCGCTCCACCATCCGGAGGACGTCTATGCATTTCCAGTTATCTGGGTGCAGCCGGGGCAGCAGGGAAAAACATATATGCCACTGTAGGAAACAGTGAGGAAAAGGAAGAAGTGCACTGTAAATATATATAATCATTTGTCTTGTGTGTCTTTGTTAGTGTGTCGAGTGAAAGAGTTGAGTAACTGAGGGGAAGTAAGGGGTGGGTGATATTAATAAATAAAGATTATAATATTGATAAAGCTTAAAGATATAATAATAAATCAATAGAAGTAATTAGTACAGAATATAGTTAAAAAGAATAACCTGAAAATTAATAAGGATTGGAAAACAAAATTGATAACTGAAGGAAAAACAAAAAAAAAAACAAAAAAAAAAACACAAGAGTTATGAGAATGAAATAAATTAACAAAATTCCTAAATAAGATTGGAAAAAATTGTAAGCTTTATAAGATGAAGATATTATAAGTATATATTATTACAAACTATAGTCTACATAAAGTAAAATATATAAGGTATAAAATTAGTGAAAGTGCAAAATAAAATTACAAATTTGTTTTATTAAAGATTTTATCTCAAAATTGAAGAGATCTAAATTTAGGAAGTAAATTAACTAGAAAGAAACTAAAAGACAAATAAACACGATCTGTATTGAAGAGAGCAGAACCAGTTAAGATAAAAATTAACTGAGGATTACAAAGACTGGTGAATAAGCACGGACCTGACGGTTGAGTGACTGCTAGTAGCCATGGGAACCAATATGAGCAAACAACAGTCTGACGGGCTGACGCCAGCCAAATTGGTAATAATGACACAACCATCCAATAAACGCAAAATTCAAAAATGCATGATCAAATGGCATAAGATGACATCTGGAAAAAATCGTTGGCCTAAAGAAGGCAGCTTTGATCCTTCATGCTGTGAGGAAGTTGAAGAAAGATTGAGAAATAACGATAAAAAACGGGACCGAATGCTTTTGCATAAAAAACAGGCATGCTGAACAGAGAGACATCCTGCAATATTTCAAAGTAGAACACCAAAAAAGCCCAACAGCCCCTGAGTACATTGATCATAAGCCACCACCTTATCACCCTAGCGCAGCAGGTCAGTACCCAGTTGTGATAAAGTCAGGTAGCAAGGGAAAGATTACAGGACAACTTAAATTAGTTTTAGAAGAAGAAGAGGAAGAAACAGAAAAAGAAATGAGTAGCACACGGCAGGGAGAGTATGATTACAGCGGTGACTATGACGGATGGGATAAAACCCCAGAAGTAAGGAGGAAATCTACCCTTAGCCGTTCCCTACCCCCAGTACGTCGCAGACATTTACCATACCCAAGAGGCCCCACTTGCCGCTCAGAGCCTAGGACCAAGTCAACACACAAAGGCCACACAGATCCCAAGATAGAGTTATTTTTGGAAGAAACTGAATCACTGGCAAAAGAGATAAACCAGGACTTGGTGCAACTAACGGAAACATTTGTACGACTCAAGGAGCAAGAGTTGGAAGAGAAAGCACAAAATAGACGATTAAAAAATTTAAAAGAGGCAATAGAAAAACAAAAAGAGAAGAAAAGACGAGATGAAGAATTAGAAAAATTGAAGAGAATGGAAGCGGAGCAGCTTATAATAGAGGCCAAAACTGATTACCCAGACCTGCCAAGCCCACTGACTTTGTCTCTGATCGAAGAGGCAGGAAGGAGAGGGGGGAAAGACATGGAATATGAGGAAGAGGGAGGTGATGTGTCCGAATGGGAGGACATTGAAGGCTCAGACATACTGCCAACTACAAACCCATTCCATGAGGGGTTCAAGGAGGAAAGCAGGCCAGCAGCAAAAGAAAGGAAGCCACTCACAGCTGAGTGTGACGTGGGGCTACAAATAGTAAAAAGCGGCCCTAGCCCAATGGTGACCAGGTCCAAAACGCGACAGCAGAAGACAGGACAAGATCAAGGAGGGACCTATATGGCTCCCTTGCTGTCCAAAGGACCTCATGAAGACAGATACGTGCCATGGTCATTTATGGACATGATAACACTGGCTGGAAGGCTGACCCCATTGGCAGATGGTGCTGACAGATGGATAGAAAAGCTGGAAGAAATCACTGGAGGCATCAATCTGGCAGCTGGAGACATCAAGGCGCTGCTAATTAAAACAGCAGGACACTCAGCAGCCAGAGAAGTGTTTGACGAAGCCCAGCTTCCAAGGGTCATGACCTCACACCAGTATGACAAGATACCATTCAACCAAATAAGACCCAAGGTGTGGGCAGCCTTAAGGAACAAATACCCCACCTGCAGTGATCCAACTAAGCTGAGACAAGAATGCCTAAAGGATGATGAAAGCCCCGCCCAGTTTCTGCACAGGTTCCAACAGAAATGGAAAACAGAGACTGGAAGTGATGGGAATGAACTGAAAACATCTGGCCCCCTGTTCAGAACCTACATCAGGGAGGCCATGCCCAAAGAAGTGCAAGCCAAACTGGACGGAGTTGTGGGGCTCATGAAGATGGACTGGCCTCTGTTCTCTTAACATGTTATTCACTATGTAAACATGCATCAGGCCGAGAAACGGGCCTTTGAGGACCAAAGCAAGATGCTGGCCACCAAGTTAACCCAACTGCAGATTGGGGAATTGTCCAAAGCAAAGAAAGAGAAAGAGAAGCCCAAGCATCAAGCTGCACTGACTGTGGTGGCCAAACCCCCAACCGAGGGAGCATCAACAGGGGAGGCAGTGGTACAAGCACCAGTAGTGTCTCCTGTTATTCCTCCACCCACACAGCAGATGCAGTATCCAGCAGCGCCACTCGTGGGAGGAGCCCTGCCACAGCAGACCCAACCCCAACCAGTCCCTCCTATTCATGTGCATCTAAACCAAGGATGAGGTCCCCAACAAGCAACGTTCGGAAGGGGACGAGGGGGGCCACCCATGCGGGGAAGATGGAGAGGCCCACAAGGAGCCCCAAGAAGGCCCCCTCAAGGCCAATACGGGCAGATGCCACAAGCAGGTCCAGACATGGGACAACAGCGAGTGAGAATGCAATGCTGGGGATGTGGACAAATTGGACACATGCAAAGAGACTGCCCCACTAACCCATGGATGGGACACCAGCCCCCTACTGCTTGACCAGCCATCTATGGAATGGGACAAGACACGTACTGGCTATAGGGGTGCCCAGAGAAACCTGATGGAGAGGCCATTCTACCTGTATTAACCCAACGTCCACAAACAGAACCCACCATTGATGTCACAATATATGACAGCCATCATCGCTTCATGATTGATACAGGAGCGGCCTACTCCTGTATAGGAAAAAGTGGAATTGGCCTGCCTCTCTCAGCATCAAAGATTCGAACAGTAGGTTTCTCTGGGAAGACCCAAATAATACCCATGACTAAGCCAGTTCCCATGATCATAGGTGAAAAGACTGTGTACGCACCACTACTTTACTCAGAAGATACGCCCATAAATCTGCTGGGTAGAGATGTGCTGTGCCAGCTCAATGCAAAAATTAAATGTACCCCTAATGGAATTTCTTTTGAAGCAACAGACAAGAATGAAGCCTACATGATGCCACTGGGCCTGCAAACAACCCCCCAGATAACAAGTCATGAGCCAGGAGACCAAGTATTTTGGCTGAAACTCACATCACCAACCTCTTTCCTCCAACTGGAGTGGGAAACATGGAGACCCCTGATAATGAATCACTACGAGAAACCTAAAGAACCTTTTCTTCCTCTCCATTGTACCATGTTTTATGACAAAGGCAAAACACATGAAGACTACGAGAAAAGCTGGGATGAAGACATAAACAACAAAACAACTGTCATCCAGTATGCTGACATAGTGGTTGGACCACAAGGAGCTGCAGCTGTTGTCACATTTCCTGATAAAGATGTAGCAGAATGGTTCCAGGTAACCAACTCAGCACCACATGTCACATTACTGATTGCAGACGAGTATGAGTCACATGATCTAGGACCCATGGTTCAAGAAGCCAAGCAAGTCACCGAATGGATTGCTACAGCATGGGACTGCATTAGGATGTCAAAAGATGGACTGTTTTTCAAGATCTCATATTCACAAGCTGATGAAGTAATTGCAGAACACATTAAAGTTCCTGGGAAAAGACAAATGGCAGTGGCGGCAGAACATGAATCCCTATTAGAACAAGTCCCAGAGCAGGTATGGTCTAAAAGTAAGACAGATGTAGGATTAGTGAAATCAGCAGACCCTATTAAATTCACCATTAAACCAAATGCTAAATTGCCCTTCCAAAGACAGTACCCACTTAAACGAGAGGCAGTAGAAGGAATACAGCCTATCATTACAGGATTAGAAACAGCAGGAGTTCTTAAACCAACAATAAGCCCCTGTAACACCCCAATTTTTCCCATTAGAAAGCCCAACAGTAATGACTATAGATTAGTCCATGATCTAAGATGTATTAATGCTATTGTAGCAGAAGAGATAGCAGTAGTGCCCGACCCACACACACTGCTGAGTAATATACCGCCAGGTACCAAATGGTTTACTGTGATTGATCTGTGTTCAGCATTTTTCAGTGTACCGGTCCATCCAGATTCCCAGTATTTGTTTGCATTTACGTACAAAGGCCAACAATATACATATTCGCGATTACCACAGGGTTTCGTACACTCACCATCAATTTTCAATCGTGTACTGGCAAATGACTTAAATCACCTTGACATACCATCTACAATGTTGATGTATGTTGATGATATTCTGATTTGTTCTGTTTCTAAAGAGCAGTGTGAGAGTGACTCCATTACAGTGTTGACTGCTTTGGCAGAAGGAGGACACAAAGTAAGTAAACAAAAATTGCAATTCTGCCAGCAAACAGTGGAGTATCTCGGCCTGCAACTTAGTGGGGACAAGAGGTGTATTGCACCTTCCCAACTGGAAGCCATAACCCAAATGCCCAAACCTCAGACTGTTGGTCACATGTTGTCTTTCCTTGGCATGGCAGGTTACAGCAGACCGTGGGTGTGTGATTATGCCATCAAAACGGCTCCACTGAGAGCAATGATTAAAGCCGCAGGTCAAGGACACCAGTCGGCTCAATTACAATGGACAGATGAGGCAGAGGGTGCGTTCCAGCTGCTGAAACAAGATCTCCAAACTGCTCCTGCTCTGGCCAATCCAGATTATGGCAAACCATTCCATCTCTATGTGGCTGAGCGACAAGGGTATGCATGTGCAGTATTGATGCAAGACACCCCAACAGGTAAACAGCCAATTTCTTATTACAGCACAAAATTAGATGGTGTCGAAGAAGGTCTGCCTCCCTGCTACCAGGGTTTGGCAGCAGCAGCCTTCGCCTACAAAAAGGCCTCAGTTATTACTATGGGCCACTCTGTTATTCTGTACACATCACATCAATTACATGCACTGCTCACCAGTCCACGCTTTGTGATAACCCAAGCTCGTCGAACAGGTTATGAAGTTCTGCTTTCAGGAACTGATTTAACAATACAACGTTGTACCACCATTAACCCAGCCACAAGAATGGTATAGCCCACTGAAGGTGAGCCCCATGATTGTCTCCAGGAGACTGACACCTTCATGAAGGTAAGGGAGGACTTATACAATCATCCAATCCCATCTGATCTGACTGTTCGTAGACGGATCATGCATCAGAGGTGAAACAGGGAATAGAGCTGGATATGGAATAGTCCAACTTAACCCCGATGGGACCTTTACCAGGGTACAATCAATGAGCCTAGATCAACCTTGCTCTGCCCAATTGGCAGAGATAAAAGCATTAACAGCTGCATGTAAATTGGCTACTGGTAAAAGAGTGACAATCTATACTGACAGTGCTTATGGGTACGGGGTATGCCATATAAACGCTAGCATCTGGAAACAACGAGGGTTTGTTAGAACAGATGGCACCCCAGTGACACATGGGCAAGCAGTAGTAGAGTTAATAAAAGCTATGCAACTTCCATCTGCGTTAGCTATTGTAAAATGTGCAGCTCATCAGACAGCAAAAACACCTATTGCCATGGGAAATAACTTAGCAGATGAGGCAGCTAAAGAAGCCACAGGTTCAGCAGTGCAGGGACCAATGGTCCACGTAGCTGAGTGCGAACCCATTACTAATTTGGCCTCCTTAATAGAAGCCCAAAATAACGTATCTGAAGCAGAGAAACGCCTATGGGTACAAAGGGGGGCGGCTCGGTTAACACACCCCCACGTTGGATTGTAGCGTAGTTCTCGAGGACATTTTGTACTACCTTTGTCCTTATTACCGCAAGCCATTAAAATAATGCATGGACCTGATCATTGTTCACGAGCCCAAGTTGTTCAAAAGTTACAGGCAGTTTGGTGGTCACCTTATATGACACCTATGGTAGACAGAGAACTTGCCTTATGTCCACATTGCCCTAAGTACAATGTGCGTAAAATGTTTACTCAACCCTTAGCACATATCCCTATGCCAGACGGTCCGTTCCGCCATCTGATGATGGATTACGTAGACATGATAACTCGGGTTCAGGGAAAGAGGTACATGTTGGTGGTTGTTTGTAGGTTTAGCAGATGGGTAGAAGTATGTCCCACTGCTCATAATGACCACAAAGCAGCAACACGGTTTTTGTGTAAAGAAGTTTTTCCCAGATCTGGCATGCCTGACACAATATCATCTGATAATGGACCACATTTTGTTTCACAGGTGATCCAGCAAATGTTTAAACTGTTGTGCATAAAACAAAAGTTTGGTTGTGTGTATCATCCCCAGTCACAGGGATCCGTGGAACGAGCTAACGGGATCCTGAAATCGAAGATTGCTAAGATAATAGCTGACAGCAACAACCGTTTGACTTGGGTGGACGCCTTGCCTGTTGCATTAATGGCAATGCGTTCTCAAACTAACCGCATAACCCATCTTACTCCTCATGAAATGCTTACAGGTCGACCAATGCCTCTCCCACAGGTTCGAGGACCCCAGCTGCCGGAGATTTCCCTAGCACAGCTTGAGCGTGAAATGGGGGACTACCTCAGGTCCTTAACCCGCATTCACAGGCTTATATTTCAACAGGTGACAGCAGCTCACAGCCGAGACGAGACACACATTCCAGTGGACGTCGGGGACGTTCAAGTTGGTGACAGTGTGTTCATACGAGTCTTTAGACGTCAGTGGAACGAGCCTCGTAGGGAAGGCCCTTTTAAAGTTGTGCTTACCACTCCCACTGTCCTGAAAGTCGAAGGTAAGCCCTTCTGGTTTCACAAAAACCACTGCACCAGGCATCGGCCTCCAGACCCACCTGGACTCGATCCAGGACCGACGGGCTCTGCGCATGCTGACAGGGCAGCAACAAGTCTCCCTCCGCAGCACCCCTCCACTAGCTCACAAACTTTAGATGTTGCACCGGTGTCGGGCACTGATGCATCCCCACTCCCCTCAACGTCAGGCGTCCAAAGACGTTCGGCCCGCTTGGCAGCTCGCCAATCGCCAAGGTCAGGGGACTCTGAGGATGACAGTGTTCATTCTTATGCTTCCCATCCACCTTCTGATTCTGGTGGCAATGATAATGATCCTTCTGCCGCTGAGACTTCTTCTGGGTCTCACCCAGATCCATCCGTCGCTTAGGCACTGGACGAACTTCTTTCTTCTGACCTACCAGATGTTGGTGGAGTCCTGTCCCCTTCATATCCCTCACCTGCACCTTCCCCTTTCTTCCCCTCCCTTTCCCCTTCCTCCTCCGAAGCAAGTGGGCCGCCGATCCACTCGGTCCCGCCCACCCCATCGCCGTCTGGGCATCTCCCGTATGCGCCTTCTTCAGACTTTGATTAACTTTCTTGTTGTGTTAACCCTTTGTGGGCTAACAAGGGGGGATCTTATGAAAATTAATACTAACAGTTCACACACACAGTTAATGCGTCACACACAAACATGTGCACTAGCAATGGTAACACTAGCTACTAACCAAGGGGTAATCAATAATAATGATGGAGAAAATTTATCACTAATGCATGTGCAAATCAAAGGATATGATTATGTAATGTCTGAAGAAATTTTAGGTAACTCAATGGGGAAACATTGGCTTGGAGTTCCACAAAGCATGGACTGCCGTGAGGATGGGATGGTGATCATTGAGGTAAGATGCAAAATGAACATATGCCAAAACACATTAACAGAGCAGGTAATGACGGTAGGGAAAGCGCATAGAATGGTAAAATTGGTAAACAAAAGGCAGAAAAGAGATCTAGACAAATTAAAGACTGCACACTGGGAAACCAATATGTTCCAACAATGGATTCAGTACTCTGTCCAGGCAATGTTCAAAGCCAAAAAGCGCCCTAAAGATGATTGTATAGCCTGCTATAATGCTAAAAAATTACCAGCCCTTCAGATTATTCCTGGAAGTAAAATAGGCGACTGCCCAGATGTAACGGAGTGCTTTGCTCATTGTGCCATGCAGATGGCCGGAGGTCTTGCATCATTATCAAAAGACCACACAATATGCCCCAGAGCGCTGAACTCCTCAAAAAATGATGTAATGAGCACTTTCTCCCTTCCACCAGTAGTACAAAAACCGGCTGAACTGATTTTTCCGTTTTGTATAGCCCGAGGGAAAGAACTGGAAACCGTGACTAATAGATCCTCTAGACAGATGTGGACAACGGATAGACTGGAATGTAACATCTAACGAAATAACCAATCGCGTTAAGAGAAGTACCCCCGCTAAACACGAGTGGAAAACATCAGATGAGGTATATATCACATGGGATCAGATCCCATATGGAGCACCTGAAGAACAGGTTGCCATAGGGAGTGATTGGATAAAAAGCGGAAGAGGGGCTGGTTCAGTACCAATCTACGGATCAATTGTTAATGCACAGTATATAGCTCGCAATAGCAGGTGGGTAAATCTCTTATGGTATAATCAACAAAGATTTATAAACTTTACAATAAAGGGCCTGGATTTGGTAAAGGAACAATTGCATGCAACTTCACTAATTGTTCTACAACATAGGTTCGTGCTAGAATCCCGCATGGCTGGAGACCAAGGAATATGTGATTATATAGGGGAAGATTGTTGTACTTTAATCCCCATGCACACAGATGTAAATGGTAGCCTCACAGGAGTCCTACAGGAAATGAAACGAATGAGGGATGAACATGTGCTGCAGTCTAATTGGAACACTCAGCTGAAGGGATTCTGGGATTGGTTTCACAAGCTTGGAAGGGGAAAATATCTTGAGGCAGCAGGAATGATTCTAGGGGCAGTAATATTGATTATATTGATAGTTATGTGTTGCATCATACCCCTTGTTCGGGGACTGGTCTCAAGACTTGTTGTAAGTGTAACTGGTCAGTTCCCAGTTGTAGAGATACAATTGGACCAAGCGATATAAAACATAACCATGATCACCTTCCACCCTCACCAGGTACGTGCATTTC
Source organism: Cyprinodon diabolis (assembly GCA_030533445.1). Taxonomy (NCBI): domain Eukaryota; kingdom Metazoa; phylum Chordata; class Actinopteri; order Cyprinodontiformes; family Cyprinodontidae; genus Cyprinodon; species Cyprinodon diabolis. Next base: position 41,346,637 of record CM060075.1, on the reverse strand, counting down.
TTTAATAACAACAGTGTATATATGTAAATATTTTGTATTACAAGGACTTATATACTTACTCAAGTAGACATAGCAACTTGCATGCTGAATAATCCATAGATATAAGAGATATTATGCCTTCAGATGATGCCTAAATTTGCCATACTATGTCCCCACAGGTAGATTATTGAACATGGCAGAGGCTAGTTATGATGAATATGAAGAAAACCAAATGAATTTACGAGCTGCACTGGCGTCGTTAGGCCCGTCACTAGGGGTAGGATGCCCATATCTTCCTCCCAGGCACCTACTAGATCCTGCAGAGGGGCCAAGCAGTGCACCTTCGGTTTGGAGCAAACCTATGATGACACCCAGAAGGCAGCCTGATGATCAACCACCATCACCTACTGGGAAGCCACTGTCCATCTCGTCATCACCGGGGAACCTCAGTATCGATTTCGGCCCAACCAGCACCCCTGCCAGTCCTGAGAATCCCAAGGATCGACGACCGCCGTCACCCCGCCAATGTAATTATCCGCCACCACCCTTTACAGGCGTACTGGCTATGTTCATGATCGTAGCAGATGACATAAAGCTTGATCTTGCCGAAGCTCATCATGTTGCAAAGTTCTTGGCTCATCCGCTGGAGTCGTACGACACCAACAATGACCTCAAGCCTGAAATCACCTCTATGACCACAGCAGTTTATGCCCAATTCATGAAGGGTCTGGTGCACCCCGAGCCACGTCGGTCCTTTGAACGGATGCACCGCACCATGTACAAACGCAAAGTAAAGGCTGGGAATCGGCAGTTGACCCGAGACAATCTGGAACTGAGGCAGCAACTTCGGGATGCACAGCAGACCATTATCAACCTACAAGAGCAGGTGATGCAGCTGACCGCTGATCTGCAGCGTATGGCTCCGTATACCCAGGGGGGCCCGAACGGAGGGCAGAATTATGGACAGAATTATGGAGGCCATTATTATTATTAATATCAACTTCAACACCATACTGGATATAAGGACAATGCTGATTATTGATGATTATGCATACCTATGTTAAAAATATTGGTAGAATTGTATACTTTATGTGACAGTACAAGTACTGTGCAGGAGAGTGCCACATGGTTACTCCTATGTTGGTTGTAATGATGGTCCTTTGACCACTAGAAGATGTGTTTGCCTGGCATAGACCGGGCCTGATGAAGCTTTTTGTTTGTGTGTGTGTATTTATGGGTGTGAAAGACCACCTATGTAGGGGATAAATGCAGTGACCTCGTAACACAAGATGCTGCTTGGGCATTGGTATTTGCCTCTGCTGAGAAAACAGAATTAGAAAATCTTGCTAAAAAAAAAAAGTAAGCAACGAGGACGGGTCCTCTTAAGGGAGCCAAGAGGGGGATCCCTCTTTGTTTTTGTATATTCCGTTTTCTGCATTCTATCAGTTTAACATTTACACATTCTTCACCATGTTTTATATTACTCACTTCAACTATATGGTGTGTGTTTAATCTCACGTTTGGTTTGGTGTGCACAATATATATATATATATAAACTTTTGTCACTTGTGTGAGTTCACATTTAAGGTGTTTTAGATTAGTCATCACCTGCACAATCACTTAGTTGATCCATTTAGGATCAAAGGGGGGAAATGTTGTGTATTAATCTGATTGAACTGTCATAAGTTTCTGATTTAAGTGCACCAGATGTCCTCATGGCCTGAGAGACTGCTCTCACAAGAATGTGATGTGGCTACGAATGTCATCGTGATTTGCAGATAAATGATAATGTGACCTTTACCAAAGACTGTCGTTTAAATATATAAAAATATGTTCCGAAGGGGGTTTTCCATTGATAAGAAATGTATAAAAGGGAGCTGTTTTCACCAGTTGTTAGCTGATGCTCACCGGTGACCAGCTCCATGTGAATGTGCTGTTTTTGGCAATAAAGACCCTGGACCTGGACTCAGCTGCCTCTGCCTGAATTTTTGGATCTTTGTTTGAGACTTTTTCTGCTTTTTAAGAACTTTGAATTTTACAAAACTTAGCTTCAATTTTAAGTCGTCAAGAAGACAATAATAGACAACAACTGCGCCTTAGAATTATTACCAGGAGCTCCCCAGCCCAGCAGTAGACTTTATAACATCTCTAAGCCTGAACGTGAGACCATGGAGAAATATATCAATGAGTCTCTAGCCGCTGGGATAATCCGTCCATCTTCTTAAAGCATGGTTAAAAAGGGTAAAAAGGATGGTTCCCTACGACCCTGTATAGATTACAGAGGCCTAAATCAGATAACCGTCAAAAATAAGTACCCCCTACCTTTACTGGCATCAGCATTTGAACCTGTTCAGGGTGCAACAGTTTTCACCAAGCTCGATTTGAGAAATGCTTATCACCTTCTTAGGATAAGAGAAGGAGACGAATGGAAGACAGCCTTTAAGACCCCTTTAGGCCAATTTGAGTATTTGGTCATGCCTTTTGGTCCCACAAACGCTCCTGCCTGTTTTCAGGCTCTAGTCAATGACGTCTTCAGAGATTTTTTTAATGTATTCGTTTTTGTGTACATTGATGATATTTTGATCTACTCCAAGAACCTATCACAGCATAAGAAACATGTCCGTCTTGTTCTTCAGAGACTTTTGGAAAACAAGCTCTTTGTGAAGGCAGAAAAATGTGAATTTCACCAACCATCTGTCACTTTTTTAGGGTTTGTGCTCGAGGGTGGGCAGGTTAAGCCATCCGAAGACAAGATAAAGGCAGTTCTGGACTGGCCGACACCTGAAAACCGCAAACAGCTTCAGAGATTCCTTGGTTTTGCAAACTTTTACAGATGCTTCATAAGAAATTACAGTCAAACAGCTCTACCTCTCACAACTCTGACTTCTGTAAAGAAGACTTTTCCATGGACACCTGAAGCCCAGAACGCTTTTGAGAAATTAAAGAACCTGTTTTCTAGAGCTCCCATCCTTATCCAGCCAGATCCCTCTAAGCAGTTTATCTTAGAAGTGGATGCTTCAGACTCCGGTGTTGAAGATGTTTTGTCTCAACAATCTGACTCAGACCAAAAGATTCACCCCTGTGCCTTCTTTTTACGTAGACTCTAACCTGCGGAGCAAAACTATGATGTTGGAGACCGAGAACTTCTAGCCATCAAACTCGCCTTGGAGGAGTGGAGACACTGGCTCGAGGGGGCTGAGCATCCAGTTTTGGTCTGGACAGACCACAAGAACCTGGCCTATCTCCAATCCGCCAAACAATCTAATCCACGCCATTCTAGATGGTCATTATTCTTCTCCCGATTCAATCTCATAATCTCTTACAGACCTGGTTCCAAGAACGTCAAGCCCGATTCTCTCTCTCGTCTGTACTCCGCTGATCAACCTGAGACACCCGAGCCTGTTCTTTCTGCCTCCTGTACTGTTGGAGTGGTTTCCTGGGAGATCACTGATCTCATCAACTCTGCCCTAGTCTCTGAACCTGACCCAGGTAACGGCCCTCCAAATAAAACTTATGTTCCATCTTCCGTCAGATCCCGTCTGATCCAGTGGATGCATGTAGCTAAATTTTCCGCCCATCCTGGAGTGAGCAGAACAATTGCCCTGATTACAAGATGATTCTGGTGGCCATCCTTACACAAAGACGTTAAGGAGTACGTTTTGGCATGTCCCATCTGCGCCAGAAACAAAACCTCTCACCAACCACCTTCTGGTCTGCTGCATCCTCTACCTGTTCCAACCCGTCCCTGGTCTCATATTGCTGTAGATTTTGTCACTGTTCTCCCGATTTCCAGAGGTATGTCCACCATTTTAACCATCGTCGACCGTTTTTCCAAGGCTTGTCACCTAATTCCCCTCAGGAAACTTCCCACGGCTTTCCAGACGGCCCAGCTTCTCGAGAAGCATGTTTTCCAACTCCATGGCATCCAACAAGAAATTCTCTCCAACCGCGGTCCACAGTTCATCTCACAGGTCTGGAAAGCCTTCTGTTCTGCGTTAAACTGTAAGTCCTCTCTCACCTCTGGTTATCACCCACAGTCTAACGGGCAGACGGAGAGAATGAATCAGCAACTAGAGCCCACTCTCCGCTGCCTGACCTCAAACAACCCTACTGACTGGAGTCAGTTTCTGACCTGGATCGAATATGCCCACAACTCATTAAAGTCTGCTTCTACTGGTTTATCCCCGTTCCAGGTTTCTATTGGTCACAGCCTCCATTTTTCCCTGCAGACGAGAGAGAGATCTCAGTCCGATCAGTCCATCACCACATCCGCCGTTGTCAGAGAGTCTGGAAGGACACCATTGCCACCCTCAAACGCTCATCAGCCTCCACTAAACGCTTTGCTGACTCCAAGAGACGCCCGGCTCCTGACTACTCCATAGGCCAAGAGGTATGGCTGTCAACACAGGACATTCCCCTCAAGGGGATGTCTAGGAAGCTGTCACCCCGGTTCATTGGCCCTTATAAGATTGCCCAGATCATCAAACCCTCTGCTGTCCGTCTGCACCTGCCTCCGAGTCTTCGATTCCATCCTACGTTCCATGTCTCCCAGATTAAACCTGTTATCTCTAGCTCCCTGTGCCCACCATTCGACTCCCCTCCACCCACCCTGGACATCGATGGTCATCCAGCCTTCACCGTTCGCCGGATCGTGGACTCCCGTCGGCGAGGTCGCGGTTGGCAGTACCTCGTCGATTGGGAGGGCTACGGTCCGGAGGACCGCACATGGGTTCCTGGTTCTTATATCCTCGATCCATCCCTGATCGAGGAATATGAGTGAATAGTCCCACACATTCTCATCTTCATACTTCGGATCTTGTGCTGACATACGGCATAGAATGTGAAGAAATAACAGTATTTCCTCACAACCCTGTCCTCTCTGACCACTTTCTAATAACCTTCAGGATTACTTTAACAGAGTTCTCCTCCCCCAAAAGAAGGTTACATTTTAGTAGATCTTTATCAGATATTGCAGTTATAAATTTTAAAGAATCTGCTTCACTTTCTCTCTCCTCTGTGTCGATGAGCAGTGCTGCGGAATGCAAAAGCTTAGCTTATTCCCCTTCACAGGTTGATGATTTTGTTGATGGGGTTGCTAGTTCTTTGCGTACTGCCTTAGACAACGCAGCTCCTTTGAAAATGAAAACCTTTAAAAATAGAAAGCTTGCTCCTTGGTTTAATGCAGAGCTGCGTACCTTGAAACTAAATGCTAGGAAACTGGAGAGAAAATATCGCTCCACAGGCCTGCGGGAGTCCTTCCTAGTCTGGAAAAATGGTTTACTGCTGTATAAGAGGACCCTTTGTAAAGCAAGAGCAGCATACTTCTCCTCATTAATAGAGGAGAATAAGAATAATCCTAGATTTCTTTTTAATACAGTTGCCAAACTCACCCAGAGCCATAGCTCTGTTGAACAGTCCATCCCACCTGCTCTTAGCAGCAATGATTTTATGGGATTCTTTATAAATAAGATTGATCTTATTAAAAATAAGATCATAAGCACTCCTCTATCCGCGATTGTACCTGAGGTAGTCATGGAATCTGAACCGGGTTTAGACTGCTTTGATCCAGTTGAACTTTCTGAATTAGCAAAATTATTGTCTTCATCTAAGCCTTCAACTTGTATGTTAGATCCAGTTCCAACCAGGTTATTTAAGGAGGTATTCCCTTTGATCTCCTCCTCCATTTTAGATGTGATTAATCTATCTCTGTTACAGGGATATGTACCTAAAGCTTTTAAGGTTGCTGTAATTAAACCTCTGCTTAAGAAACCGTCTCTTGACCAAGATGACTTGGTGAATTATAGACCTATATCCAATCTTCCTTTCTTATCCAAAATTCTTGAGAAAGTAGTTGCCAAAAAATTTTGCGATCACTTACACCATAATGAGCTTTTTGAAGAGTTTCAGTCTGGCTTTAGAGCTCATCATAGCACTGAGACAGCTCTGGTGAAAGTCACTAATGATATTCTCATGGCCTCAGATAATGGACTTGTATCTGTGCTCGTCCTGTTGGATCTTAGTGCTGCATTTGATACAGTTGACCATAATATTCTTTTAGAAAGACTTGAATATTTTGTTGGAATTAAAGGAACAGCACTAGACTGGTTTAAATCTTATCTATCTGATCGAATTCAGTTTGTTCATGTTAATGATAGATCTTCAACATGCTCAAAGGTTACCTGTGGAGTACCACAGGGATCAGTGCTAGGACCAATTCTCTTTACTTTATACATGCTCCCAATTGGTAGAGTTATTAGACAGCATGGGATTAATTTTCACTGTTATGCTGATGATACCCAGCTATATCTGTCTATAAATCCAGATGAAGTTAACCCATTACATAAATTACAGGCATGTCTTGAAGACATAAAAACCTGGATGACTCTTAACTTTCTGCTTCTGAATGCAGACAAAACAGAGGTTATAGTCTTTGGACCAGAGTCTCTGAAAAAGAAGCTGATTAGCCAGTCACTTCATTTGGATGGGATTAAACTGATTTCAGATAATAAAGTAAAAAATCTTGGTGTTATTTTCATCAGGACCTGTCATTTAAATCCCATATCAAAGAGGTTTCTAGAATTTCCTTCTTTCATAGGGACCCCCATTTCATCATTCTGCTTCATTCTCTCTCTGTTCTCCTATTCTGCAGAATCTGTTAGTTCAATCTCTAACGTTCTGCTCTCCCTGCTTTTCCTCAGAGTAGCTTTGCCTCGTCTGTTCCTGTTTGGCTGTGACGTCATCCTGGAAAGAAATATCAGCTGTGCTGCTTCCATCAACACCCTTGTTTATAGATGTTGGAGATCGGCCTGTTTTCCAGTGTGGTCCTGTGACTGGGTGGATGTGCTCTCTTCGTCCTCTGGCATGGGAGCTGGCTCGGAGCTCTTCTGCCTGGCTGTGTTTTTCCTGGACGGGGCCGCCTTTTACAGCTGCTTTTTGTGTCTCTGCTTCCGTCTCCTTGAACCCCAGTCGGCCTCGGCAGATGGCCGCTCACACTGATCCTGGTTCTGCTGGAGGTTTCTTCCTGTTAAAAGGGATTTTTTTCCTCTCCACTGTTGCTACAAGCATGCTTAGTGTGAGGGATTGTATTTGAGTCAATGAGTCGATGCAATCAACTGGTTTTCCTTAGATATAAAACTTTGTATCAATTTGACTGTATGATCTGGTTGAACTGTAAAGTGCCTTGAGATGACATGTGTTGTGAATTTGGCGCTATATAAATAAACTGAATTGAATTGAATCTTCTGGACCGCCAAGAGGCGGTCGTTGAGAGGGGAGTACTGTTGGGATCTGGATCTGTACCACCTTTCTCCAGCAGAGTGCACTGTGGGTCTTCTGGAGCTGGAGCCTTCCAGCAGACCTGAGACGCATCTACTCATCAGGAGATCTCCCCTTTATAACCAGCTGCCAGACCTTGCTTCGACGCTGCAGTGTTGACCTTAGTTTGGTTAGCAACCTGAGCCTTAGAAGCTGAAAGAATCTTTGTTGTCTCTAGAGAGAGATCAGATTCTAACTCTCCTCTGTTTTTGCCTCACAGGAAACCTGTCTTTTGCCTGAAGCTCTGGATGAGCTTAATCTGCCAATCTGCCCTGGTGAGCCTAACCTGAAGATTCCTATGTGGATTCCCCTGCTGCTCTTAGTGAAGAGCTGGAAACTCTGATCAAGGTCTGCCATTCAAAGTCAGAAGCTAGACGCTGCAGCTGCTCGTGTACTCTGCTGAACAAACAGTCTCTGAACCCAACGGTTCCCTCTCTCTCAAAGAGAAGCCCGGATTCAGTCAAGGTAGAATTCTGAATTATCAAGGACTCATAACTCATCTGCCTGCCTAACTAATCAAACTATCATCTCTGCAGACTTCAGTGACCCAGCCCGGACCAGTTCCAGACCCTGTGCATTATCTTGTGTTGTTGATTCATTCAATAAACTCTGTTAAACTTTTACCCAGCCTCCGTTGTGTTCTGCATGTGGGCTAAGAACCTTAAACCCATCATGACAGTGAATCAGGAAATTGTCTATATACCAAACTGAAGATTGTTGTTATCTACTTGAAAAAACACTTTAGATTTTAAAATTTTCTTTTTTATTTACAGATTCAATATATAACATGAATGCATAAACACCTCATTTTATTTCAGAGTTAAATTCAGTTTAAATGGTAAATGGCATGTACTTATATAGCGCCTTTATTCAAGTTAGGGGACGTGACCAAAGCGCTTTACACTACATTCATTCACCCATTCACGCACACACTGATGGTGGCAAGCTACATTGTAGCCACAGCTGCCCTGGGGCTCACTGACAGAAGCGGGGCTGCCGTACACTGGCGCCACCGGACCCTCTGACCACCATCAGTAGACAATGCAGGTGAAGTGTCTTGCCCAAGGACACAACGACACTAAAAGTCGGAGTCGGGGCTTGAACCATCAATCCTTCGATTTCAGGGCAAACTCCTACATCCAACGCCACTGTCACCCCACAGTTTAAGGTAACGTTAAGTAAAGGTTAGCTGAATGAAATCATCAGAAGCAAGCAGGTGTTCTTCAAACAGCAAACGTGAATTGTCTATGCCATGCTGCAATGTTGGATTCAGAAAAAGATGTTGAAATGTCTGAAAGGTCGGACACAGGAGAGAGCGTATTGGGAGATGGAGACGGAGACCAACAATACCCCCCTCATCCTTGGCCCCATCTCAAAGAATTTTTAGAAATAGTTGAAAAATTGAGCTTTCAGTTCATATAGTGGCATCTGGCTGTTTTTTTTTAAAGGTTACTTTACACTTGTATACTTTAAGTAGTTCTTGGAGCACATATTTTTCACTTTTACTTGAGTAAGGAGGTCAAGTTGATACTTCAACTTTTACCAGAGTGTTTTTAAACTGCGGTATCTATACTTCTACTTAAGTAACAAATGTGCGTACTTTTGACACCACTGCTAGTGGCTCATTTTTTTTTCGACAGTAAGCTGAAAGGAAATTAGGTAGGAGAGAGGGGGATAGACATGCAGCAAAGGACCACGGGTCAGATTCGAAACCGGGTCGCTGCGTCCAGGCAAAACACCTTTTAATCACATTCTTGACTAAATTAATTTAAGGCATCTTTGTATTTCTACTCCACGGTTCTCTATTTTATGTTTTCAGCTTATTGCCTTCCTTTCCGGTCAAAACATTACAGCAACTACATCTCAGTATATGAGAGGACATATGAGAAGTAAGTTAAACACAATAGGGCTCCTGATATTAGTAAATTAACTCAAATATCACTTTATGGCCTGATATTGAAAACAGAAGTTTAGTATACTGATAAAATCATCACAATAGTTAGGTCTTTCTTTATAAGCTTTGTTCCTATTTCTGTCTCTGAAGTTTCCAAACCATCATGTAAATAATTTAAACTGTTTCACCCTTTCTACATTTTAAACTTTTTCATCAAAAAATTCCACTTATATGAAAATAAATAGATTCTGCTGAGTTGAAACTAGTCACCAAGTTTATTTACTGGTGCTAACATGGTGTAAAAAACCAGGCCGGTTTCTGTCTCAGCAATGAAATCACATCTTTGTCACCATTTCTTTAAGCTGTTTTTCTATTTCCGCTACATGATTCTCTCTTTCCTGTTTTATCTCCTTCAGCTTTTTAACCTCCTGACTTGTTCTCTCCATCAGTTTTTCTGTTTTCAGTTCCATATGTAAATGGCTTTGTCTTCTCTTATTCAGTCTCTCATTGCTCTCTGTTATGATCTCTTTAAGTTTTAAGTAACTTTGTGTTTTCTTTTCCATCATGTTCTCTCTCTGGTTTGTTACTTCATCATCAATAGCCTTAAGCTTCCTGTCATTCTCCTCAACTATTTTCACTGCCTCCCATCTCTGATAAATCAGTTGTTCTTTCTGCTCCTTCAGTTCCTCTGACATCTTTATTAATGCTTCAATCTGCTGATCGATGATTCTCTGATCCTGCTTTCTCTTTCTTAACTCCTCTTCAAGGTCTGACTTTTTCTTAGCCATGTACTCTTTTTCTTCTCTCGTGAGCTGCTGTTTCTCTTTATTCACTTCATCTTATAGCTTTTTCTTTGCTGCAGAAACAAGAAATCAAATCAAAATAAGGTTTTGCTTAAGTTTAGCCTCTGATTTGCAACAAATACTTCAAAAACCTTTTTTTTGTTTAAAAAACATTAAAAAAATATTTTAATAAAGGTATAAGTATTGAGTCTCATTGAATCATAAAAAAATAAACTTACAGGTTTTATTTCGTCGACATTTCCAGATGAAAGCAACAACTCCAAGTAAAAAGGTAAGTCCCAAAATCACACTAAAGCTGACAGAGACATTGCAATTTGATCGAGGAACAAATAAACCGTCTGAAATACAGATGTGAAGAGTTTTATGTAACAAATAATATTTTACTTTTTTAATGATAATAGTATGTTAAATAATCTACCTTGAATATAAATGCTTGTCTCTGTGGTCTGGTTGATGTCTTTCTGTTGGACTCTGCAGGTGATGTTGTTGTGTCTCTTCTCTACAGTCATTCTGCTGCTGATGCTGTAGAGACCATCAGGACCTTTTACTTTCTCTACAGGTCCAGCAGATATGATGTTTCCTTCCTCATCCAGCCAGAATATTTCAGGTTCTGGATACCAGCCTGCAGAGCAGTGGTGCTAAACCGATACCAGGTAAAGAGACGGAACCTGATGATCAGAGAATAGAGATGTCAGATTTTATTACCACTGCATCCAAAACATTATGAAATGTTTGATACAGAAACAATTCTACTGAATCATTTACTGATAAGTGATTTAGCTAAAAAATGTTCATATATATACCTGCTGTAGGAGTCAAGTTTACCCCCCCCCCCCCCAGGAGACAGACACTTTGATAACCTACCTACCTTTCTGAATGATTTGGATGCAGCTAGGAAATTAATCAAACTTTAATAAAATATCTGTTGATGATTAATAAATTGTCTCTTTACCATTTATAAATTATAGTTATAATGATTATTGTATTGTGTAACCTTGTTTTTTTTATTTACAAATTGACGTACAGCAAATTCTTCTGCTTCTTCCATTTCATTTTATAATGAATAAGTAAAAGGCAAAAATATTTTGTTGTAAAAGGAAACCTGAATTGCTGTGATTTGTAAGTTATTAAAGATTATGAGTTTAAGTTTTTGTTACGGCCAATAAAAACTTTAAGTACTCAGTAATAATTAAGACCAATACATCGCTTTGGAGATTTAGATGAGATTTAATTCTGGCAAAGAATCAGAAATAAACATGATCTGCAGTGTGACCATTTGATTCATGTCTAATGTCTTTGCAGCAGTGTTTGGTCCCAGACACATGAATAAAATGGTTGAATTACCTCATTAGACGCCATTGCTTCATGTTTTTTTTAGGCATAGATATCTAAAAGGTGCAGGACACCACAGGTATATGACTGGATTAAAGACCCACAAATTAGGGAATCATGGTTGAAAACCAGTCCAGACTAGATTCTAGTTTATAAATCCACATGTGATAAAAAGAGTAATTATTCCTCACAAACTTGTATATTTGGTCTCTATGCCTGGTTGTGTTTAATGGAGTCCCATTGAATATTTTAAGTCACAATGTTCCCTGTGTGAGCAGGTATTCTGTTCAAATCTTTTCATAGGCAGAAATTGTGCAGGTGCCCATTCAGACAAGCAGGAGGCAGAAATAATATGGAATAAACTAAACCACATTTTAAAGTAAATTTAGTAAAAAAAAGTTTTCTGGTGTCAGTCTATCGACAGGCAACAAGAACCAACCAGGAACAGAGAGTCATACAGAACAATACTGTGTCCAACCAAAAGTAACACATTCACTTAGTAGTTTAGGTTTTAGGTTGTGGGAAGAAAATAAAGCACCTGGAAAGAAGTTACTGTATAATTTATCACAGTCATTTCATTTCATTACTTCACTATGTGCAATGACATGGTCATGTTCAATAATTGTAATTTAGTACTGAGCAGCACTGTAAACCTTAAATACTGTTGATTTTATATAATGTAATCATTATCTTATTTTATTCTATCCTTATCTTATTTAATTCTTTTACCTTATTTTACACTACTTATATGGTAAGGGTGTACTTTTACTAATTTTGCTTGTTTTATTCTGTCTTATTATACTATATTTTATTTTTCACTATTGTACTCACAATCTTATTTTTTTTTCTCTTCTGTAAATGGTTGCATTGCAAGAAAAGAATTTCACGCAAGGGATTAATAAAGTGGTTCTGTTTGTGATTCTGGTACCAAAGCTCTCCAGAAAGAGCCCATACTGGAATTTTAACCCACACCTATCTTGCTGCAAGACAACAATGAAAAAAAAAATGCAAATCTTTACAATTCATCTTTTTTATTTTTGAGAATAAGTGTATTTTTAGCTTCCAGGAAGATCAGGAATACACTGAAATTGTGTCTCTCATTTGAAGTCCAGCACCCAGCAGTGTTTACCACATCCCTACGCAAAACATTGGGATCTGATCAGACTGTATTTTGTTTACTTACCAACAAGAAGATCAACAAAATATTCTTCAATCTTCTTTGCATCGTAGCACCTAAATCTTCCATTGTCAGAATGTTTTACACCCTTTAGTCTCAGTGAAGCATCTCCATCTTTCAGTCTGTCAGTGAACAGTGATGTTCTTTCTTTATATGCAATGTTTTGGTCATCTTTATATTCACTACCTTCAAACCACAGATGCACAAATCTGGGATTCAGGTCAAGTCTCCCCCACTCCACTATCAGCTCATCAGCCTTCAGAGGAACCTCCAGGTGACATGGCAACACAACATCATCACCAACCATGGCTGTAACCAGCTGAGGCTGACTGGTCTCTGTGGACTGACCTGAAAAACAAAATAGACAGCTTTGTATCTCCAAATTAAATGTAATTTTTGTATATGAATTTGGTCTCAGTCAGATATTTTTGTCATCAAGGTTTTTTTCTTCCTTGTCGTAAATTAATTCAGTTCTTCATTTGCAGAAAATGGCAGCATGCATGAATGCACCGCCTCATAGCCCTCCCACAAAACAGTGTGTTTTAGTGTTTTTGTTGGGAATTTTATTTATTATTTTTTTCACTAAACCTGCCCTGCGACCACCTATAGCTAACGATCCTGAATTCTAAGGAAGAAAAATCTGAGACCAGAGCTCCTGCTGTCCTTCTACCTCTACTCTGTGGCTTTGTTTCTGAGCTGCAGCATCTCGATGTGGTCATCTAGCTGCACTGCAGCAGATGGGAAGCAGCTCCAAAGAATCATTAACACTGCCCAGAGACTGAACTCCTGCCTAAGAAGATCCCACAGCATAATCAGGGACTCCTCGTACCCCGGTCACCATAGTTTACAACGACTCCTGTTTGGGAGGCGTTTCAGGGAAATAAAGACAAAGACAAACAGACTGAAAAACCCCTTTGTTATGAAAGTTGTTGTTGCCCCGAATGCCTCATATAGACTGTAACTACCAACAATAACATGAACAGTCATGCGATTTCTACAATACACAATAAGTGCAAAATTCTCACATGCAATACCGCAAATTTCATGTACATATATTTTTCTTCTGTAATGACACAGTCCTTTTATAACTTTTTTATAATATTTATTTACTTTTTTTGCACTATTTGCCTGCTTTGTTTTGTTTTACATTGTTTTTAGCTGTTAAAAGTTCCATTGTACCCTTGAAGAACATGACAAATAAAGACTTCTGATACTCTACTGATTCTCATTTTGCAGCTAACAGTAAATGATTAAGCATTTCTCTTAGCAGTGAGAGATTTTCAGTTAGAAATTACCTTAACAGGTGCATATCAGCAGAAGAAAGCCAAACTGAAGTTCAGCAACTGGAATGTGTTTGAACAAAGGTTTTAAAGATATCTTTTGAGGCAGGTGGACCATCTTGATGATAGAAAAGCTGGCAAAAGAGGAAAAAGGCATTCAAGTTTTTGAAACATTTATAAAGGGCTCTCAGTTATTTCGATTGCAAACCTTTCTGATTATGAAGCACCTTAATGCATTATAAGTTAACTGTGTTAAGGACTAGTAATATTAGCACTAATGATCACCAACTCTATCAACCGATAAGTTCAGCAACTGACTTTCCATAAATGGTTACATCAGATTTGTTTAAAATTATTGCAGATTTCCATTATGTGTTTTGAAATACATAAATAGATATAACCTATAACTGTGGAAAATAAAAAGAAAGAGTTACATCAGAGAAAATAAACCTACCCATTCAGCTGTGTCATGTCTTCTTTGTTCTTTATAAACTAAAACGGGCAAAGTCTCAGATGAAAGGATTGTAAAGATTGAGGTGTGGTTCACAGCCACCTCACTAGTCTAACCAGGAAGTGAACCTACTGTACTGAAATGTCAGTGAACTCCATATTAAAGTGGCTGCTAAGAGACTGAGAGAAAATCAAAGAGCTTTACACTACATACATTCAAAAACTGATGTTATGTAAGAACATCAGTGCTTGAAATGATAAATGACCACCAACTGCAGACAAGGCAGCTGAAGTTTATTGCCCAAGGACACAAAGATTGAAACAGACAGGATGGGACTTAAAACCAAAAGCACCAGTTTTAGTACAAAGTCCAGCACATCCTGAGCCACTGTGACCCTTAATGCACTGTGTTCATAAAGCACAGCAAAGAAGCCAGCCTTCATCTATGGAGGACTGAAGGGTTTCTAATTGTGACTTATAATTTGGGGCATGTAAGTCTGTCAGTGCTGTAAACAGCTACCGGACAGGGTTAGTTTGTGTCACAGTAGGACTCTGGCAGTTATTTCTAGAAATATAAAGTCAACCTTCAGCTTTATCAACCCCAGAAATAATCCAGACAGGAAGATGACTTCCTGACCAAGATTTAACCTAAATGTAAGTGTATAGGAACTGCTCTGCCTCGGACCGGAAGGCTTTGCAGAGGGTGGTGAAAACCGGCCAGAGCATTGCTAGGGCACCACTCCCTGCTATCAATGACATATACAGGAAGCGGTGTCTGAAAAAGGCAGAGAAAATCACCAAAGACTCCACTCACCCTGCACACACTCTTCTCCCTCCTGTCCTCTGGGAGGCGTTACAGAAGCCTACAGACTAGAATCACCAGGCACAGAACAGCTTCTTCCCCACAGATGTTATGCTTCTAAACGCCTCCTGACACCAACTACAAGAACTGTACAACCCACCCACCGCCACCCTCACCACCAAAAATACACACACAGCACACAACAATAACATATGGACTGTCCTCACACACACTTCCATGTATTCAACACCAATTACACGCACTTCTCAAGATAGCTGTATATAATCCAGTGGCAGCTGACCAATACAGGCCTCTAGGGCACCATGCCACCCACCATATATTTTGAAATATATGAATATATTTTTTAGACGTGCCAGATAAATATTCAATCTTTAGTGATGAGTATAGCTGTGTAGGTTCGTTGTTGGAATTCTGACTTATTTCCTCCCTGTGTTCAAAAATCTTTGGCCATTGACTCTCATTAAAAGTTGCACATGCACAGTAGCTCCTCTGCAATGCAAAGGGATAGGAGAGCTGCACCCCGAGCTGACACGAACTGTGGTCCCAGTCGACGTTTGACAGGTCGAGTCCTGGAAGTGAAGTCCCTTAAACACTGACAACTTTTAAAATTTGTTGATAGTTGCAATAATGTGAAAATACTAGGTTACATTTTAAACCTAAGGAGTCTGCCAAACACATTTTAGATACAAGTCTGAAAACAGATGGAAGTAAATTTATCTTACCACAAAACAAAACCACATCGCTTCAGCAAATACTCTCATGCATGTTTATTTTGTCAAAAGTGCAAGTCAGGTTCAAAAAAGCACACACATATACATAATTGTTGCAGTCACCGGATGAGATGCAACTTCTGCATCTGTTTCACCTCACTTAAAAATGTTTGTTATTTTAAAAATGAAAGCAGACAAAGAGAAGCAAAGTAAGTCACTGTGGACTTCCAAAAAGAGCCAGTGCAGAAAAAACACAAAACTGAGATGCTATATGATAAACCTAAAATTAAAAACATTCTGAATGATGATTTTATCTCATCAGAGGAGGAAGGAACCACTAACGGCAACAACCCATGTTTGTCAGAGGAGGAAGAAGTCTGATTATTGAAGTAGTGAGATTAAATGGAGAGAAGTAAAGCTGATAAACATATTTAAAATATTTTGGCCTAAATATAGTAAAATAAATGTCTGCTTTTTTCCAACACAGTAATGTTTTTTTAATGGTTTGTTGGGCCATAGACAATAATAATAATTTTTGCACATTCATTTGTCCAATTTGTCTACTATGTTTACTGAGGAAGCAGTTTTGCTATTAAGTGAGGCTGTGAGGCCTCTCCTCTCCAATTACTGTAACCTTCTCTCCCCCCAAGACAGTGTCTCATACCCTCCCACAGAGGTGCACCTTTGCCCCCCACAGTGTTTTTTGAGGACAGAAACACTGTAGCGCAAAGGACTTCTGTTTGTGTCCTTGGCGGGACCATCTATGGAGCCTTTTGAGAGTTACCTTTTGTATCTCTGCTTCAATCTGTATGTCTGCTTCTGTCTTCTTAATCCCCAGTCGGCCTTGTCAGATGGCCACTCACTCTGAGCCTGGTTCTGTTGAAGGTTTCTTCCTGTTAAAAGGGAATTTTCCTCTCCACTGTCTCTACAAGCATGCTTAGTGTGAGAGATTGCCTTCGATTCAATGAGTCCATGCAATCACCTGGATTTCCTTAAATAGAAAACTGAACTACTATGACTGTGTGATCTGGTTCCATTGTCTCTGTAAAGTGCCTTGAGATGACATTTGTTGTGAATGTTGGTATGCCGATGGCATGTTTTGGCGCCAATACCGATACCTAGCTGTGCAGTACTGGCTGATGCCGATTCCATGTCAATACCATCTGTTTGCAATTGATGTGCGTGTGTATAAATGAAGAACTGTATACTACTTGGTTGTAAAATAATTGCCATCATGGCTTTGTCAAGCTGCTGCCAACCTTTGTGAAGCAGGAAAAAGACTTATACAAAGAGATTCCAGCATAACTTTTTATTGCCTACCTGGAATAGGTGAAAATAGTTGAATAAACTTTTGGTTCTCAAAATGGTATTGGTGCCCTATTTGTTGGTACTCACCGATACCTGTACCACCATATTAGTGCTGAATCTGAGCCCCACACAATACTGGTAGAGGTGCAACACTAGTTCTGTATTGGTGCTATATAAATAAACTGAATTGAATTGGACTGCTTTGAGAGGCAACTGTCACAGTGGCTAGGCGACAGAGGTGACCTCCTTATTTTCATGGCCCTGGAAGGACCCAGTCCAGGTAGACCAGGTTCTTGGAGGCTGCAGCCGCAGAAATCAAACACACACTACGTCAGATGTCCTTATCTGCTCAGACTAAAGTCTGATAGTGGTCACAATAGAATAGCAGTTTCAATTACCATACAGTTAAATAACAAATAAAACAATCAGATTTTAGTAAAAAAAAAAAAAGTTATTTAAGCATCAAGAACTGGGGTTTGACTGTAGCTTTAGCACTCTATTTTGCACATCTAAATCAAATGGAATATTAATGCCTCATTGGTAACTGACTAAGGTGTATTGAGGCAGATACACATCTAAAAGATGACGGACACCGGAGCTCAAGGGCTGGAATTGAATCCTGCTTGTTTAGAAAATTAAAAAACTAGCTAATCTAGATTATAGTTTAGAAATCCAAATTTGGAAAACACATTATTACTCCTAAAAAACTTTCATATTTAGTCTATTTACCTGTATTTAGCTGCTTACCAGTGTTAAAATTTGTACCAATGAATGATTTAGGTAAATACCTACAACCTTGATGTGTTGACGTCATAGAGGTAACAGGAGTTAATTGGTATGAAATATTTCTGTATTGAAAATAATTTTAATCTGAAAAACTCACATGGAAAGAAAAAGAGAATTAGAAAAAATTTATTAATACAATTATTTTAAGACTTTGGCACTCCGATCTCGGCAGGAAACATTAGCACTGAATTTTACTTTAATATGCATAAGAAGGTGTATGAGAACAGGGATGTTTCGCCCAAGCCTGAAACAGGTGCTGGAGTGGAGATAGATGGAGTTGGTTCAGTCAATAGACTGCTAGTTGGCGAGATGATCTACCTGAGCTGTATCGGTGAGATCAGGTAGACTGTGAGCTGATAGTAGTGCTTCACTCGGGACCCGGAAGATAGATGTCCACCTTGGATAAACAGGTTTGCATGAACCTGTTACTCATGAGCAAGTATGAAGCGACAGTCAAGAAGAAAAACTCCCCTTTGAGGAAGAAGCCTCTGGCAGAACCAAGCTCAACATGGTAGGCTCGGTGAAAAAAGACAGAAACAGGTCAGCTAACAGGTTGGCAGGTAAAAAGGTTAAGAACGCTGGAAGGTACTCAGTGGATAATCTGAGATGACCTGGCACTGGGAACAGATCCAAATGAGGTATATATGGAGGTGGAACCACTTAGTGTTAATAGCAGGCAGGGTGCAGTGAGCAGGTGTGCCGAGTTGGGGATTAAGCCAGCACCAGTGCCGAGATTGTCAAATTTTGATAATTTCATGTGTTGATGAGTAAAGACAAAGCTAACAGGATGGATTGCATGCTACACTATGCTACAGTAATATGTTTTGAGCTGTTGTTGAAGCTTGGACAAGCTTTATTTCACTAAGGATTTAAACACTGATATAACATTAGTGTTCATGTGTTCTTCTTATGCTCATTACAATTCGATTACCAAGTATGACCAAGAGTCATTTAATGGAATCTTGATGTCTATTTGCTTCTAGCTATTTCAAAGAGGGTCAACAATCATTTTCCCCATAAAGCAAATAATTTAATAAAACATAATTTGGCCAAATAATGTTTTATTCACCTCATGGATTTGCATTGTGAATGGGTCTGAAAACATTTCAATTTCTCTAAATTAGTGAAAAGCTAATTTGATCATATCCCAAATTCTCCCAGGTAAACTTTGGTTTTCGAATACAAAATCCATCTTAAACTGTAATATGGTTTTCAACAAATTTTCCCCTTCCTCTTTGTACATAGTAGTTTAATTCAGTTGAGTTTCACTATTTTTAGTCAATAGTGTTTAACTGAAATAAGTTTTAAGGAGCTGAAAGATTTTTGTTAATAAACTGTCATATTTTGAACAGAAGTTGTGGTGAATTTATTCTATGTATGTATGTGCAGAATTATCTGTTTGACCATGATTTGAGCTCAAATCACTCTTTGTAAGGGGTTTGAAGCGAAGTGCCTTTAATGATGCGATTGCAAGGACGTTGAGGGCTCGATGCCCCTGGCACAATGAGCTGAGGGAGCCGTAATGCATCTGCTGCAATGGGTTGAGGGCGCTGTGATGTGCCCGCCATGATAGGAAGAGGGCACCAAAAAGCACCCGGCACAATGGGTTAAAAGTGTGATGTGTCCTCGGAAATGGACAGAGGGCGCCATAATGCGCACGCCGGGATAGGTAAAGGGCACCATAAATGGCTGCCGCGAGCTCAAGACTCAAACCCTTTCACAAAGAGGTGGCCATTTGAACATTATTCCTGTTTGCATGCGTTAAACATTAGATGAAAGTAAAAATCGTTAATTTGTCCAAAATCTGTAAGTGACTCCACAAGGTTTAAAAATGACCAATGATTTAGTTTAAAGATGATAAATGTTGAGTGTCTGCTGGGAGATTAATACATTCTACCTCGATTACACTGACGTAGGGGATACATCCATATGCCTCTGTAAATTGAAGGCTGCCACGCTTAACTTATATAGAGTGACAAGACATCCACTTGGACGTTAAACCTATATATGCAAGAGAGTAGACTTGGATTTTATGTTACATGATAAGCAATAGCCTAAGCAAAAGCCTAAATGGATTTTTTTTTTTTTACATCATTATCACACACATTTACCCAGCTGATTGTTTTTCACTAGATCTGTTTTAGACTGGTGAAATTAAATTAGTTAACAAATTTAGTGAGACACTCATGCAAGTCCATTTAAGGAATTCAGGGTTCCAGTAACTTAAAATATGTTCATCTTATTTTAATTTATCTGATAACCGGGAAAAGTAATTAACCAGTGTTTGCATGATTGACTGGCTGAGGAAAGTTCTCATGCAGTTAGACCAAAGCTTTATTATGCAATTGTATTTGAAATATTAGGTTCAGATGACTTAATTAAAGTCAGTGACAATAGGAGACAACTTATTTTTGCTTTATAACTAAAATAACTTCAGTTTCGGTCAATTTCAGACTCACCTTAAAATTGGAATGGGTGTGAAAAAGCATAAATTGTAATCAAAACAAAAATGGACTGAGAGAAACGTAGGAATGAAATGAAACATTGATTCATCCATGAAAAGCAGCGCAAAATCTGCTGATTTAATCTGCATGACATAGCTTTATCAGTGGAAAGGTGCACAAAACCGGCTGGGGACCTTGAAAAGCAAAGATCAGAGATTAAACATTAATTAATTAAAAGCCGTGGGCTGGAGATGTACGTGCATGAGTTGAAGCAAGGAACAAGGAAAACACCCCAGTCTTGAAAATAATATGTCTTACCTGAAGAGTATCAGTGTCAGAGAGTTGAGGATGAAATCTGTGCTGAGCCAGTGAAGGAGGATCTGAAAGCTCACTTTGAAATGAATCAGGGTGATCTAAGTTAAAATCGGACATACCGTAATCAGTGCTTGTTCTTGGCTGGGTAGCAGGCTGAGTCGTGGATTTGAAGACCTTTTAAAATGAACTCTGGATGCTAATAGGGCTTCGTGGAGGTGCAGTCCAAAGCTGATTGATTTGTGTCAGAGGCAGGTGAGCCTCTGATTATGAGGGCTAGGCTTCATTTTTCTGCTGGCTCCTGCAAGTATTTTGTATTTTGGCAAGTTTGTAAATTCACAAATCTCACAACATATAATTTTGCTTGAAAGGTAATGATTTTAATGTTGTGGGAAGAAGGTCAAACACATGAAGAGAACCTTTCACATGCATATGCACATGCAGAATATACAAACCCTGTGCAGAAAGACCTTTTGCGGTGATATTAACCCATAACAAACTTGCTGCAAGGCAACAGTAAAAAAACAAAACAATTTAAGTGATTCATCTTAGATTATAGAATACATTCACTTTTGACTGATCTCAAGGGACCGACCTAGAAAATAAAACTGACGACTTTATTTGTTCAAACAAATTTTTGTGTTTTTTTTTGATTCAGTCAAATAACATTAGTATCAAGGGCTGTTCTCTCCTTGTAATAAATTAATTCAGTTATTAATTTCAAAGATAAAATTAATCGTTAATATTTTCTCTGTACAGCCAGAGTTGTCAGCTGATTTCTGTTTGAAAGTTATTTAAACAGGTTCATCTCAGTAGAACGAAGAAGAACATAAGTTCAGCCATAAGAACATATTTTATCAAAGGTTTCAAAGATAACCTTGGATTATACGGATCATTATTGTTGATGAAAAGCTGAGAAAAAAAAGGATTTGAAACATTTATAAAATGCTCAGAAATTCAAGTCACTAATTTTTTAGATCAAAAAACATTTAAATCACCAGGACAAAAGGTTTTCACATTAAAAAAATGATGATTTTATATTCTTTATGATACATTTCAGAAAATTTTATTTTAAACCAATGAGTACAACTGATCACAAACTTTATCAAAGATTACTTCAGTAAATGGCTTTCCATGGGCAGCAAATATCAGATTTATTTATCATTGCGTGAGTTTTTCGTTGTTTTATTTTTGAAAAAAATTACATAAATACAAACTGTAACAATGGCAAATACAAAAATGAACGATTTGCATCTGAGAAAATAAATTTACCTGCTAGGCCATATACAGTAATGTCTCTTTTGTTCCTTGTGAAGTAAAGGACAAAATCTCAGATAAAACTTGTAGTTTACATATAGCACTCTTATTCAGATCAAAACCTGAAAATATTCTTCCACCCAGACAGCAACTCAAGATCTGCGTATATAGCAGCGTAGGATTGAGCAGATTGTTTGGTGTTTGGTGGATTCAAAGGTGAATCTAAATGTAGTCAACAGGTTATCTTAAGTTCCGGAGCAGGGCCACACCTAAACAACTCCACTTCGATGGTTCTCTATTTAAACCCTGCTTAACCCTTGCTCACAGTCTGTTACGAGTAGTCAATGAGTTAGTTTCAATTCTTCTACAGTCTGAGAAAAAGTGCTCTATAGGTACAGGCCATTTATCAATTAAGCTATCTAATAGCTCCTTCCTCAAAAGATCTAACATCCACTAAATTCGACTTTTTCTAGCTTCTTCTCTTTACAGAAACAATATATGTTCTCTTTATTCAGACTGCAGACCTGAATTAGATGAGTATCTCTCAATCATCCTCGATATTGCTCTTCATTTTGGAGGTACCAATACCAAATTCTTTTCGCAAAACCAAGCAGCAAGTCACCTTCACGACTTTAACCAGGGGACATTCCGGGGTTCACCTGATTCAGAATTATACGGTCGCATATTTGCCACCCATTTTCTCTCCTACAATCTCTACAGAACTCCATTCAACCCAGCAGCTAATTGTTCATCCATCATCACCCTCCAATCTCGTCCATCCAGTACCTCTTCAACTTCTGATCATCGTATGCATGCATTGCTTGTTATACGTGCTATGCTTGTTATGCCTGCTTGTAATGAAGTTAGCTGGTATACTGCAACAAAACTTTTTTCAGATGTTATAACTACAGTCACGGTGCTTGTGTAGGTAGGAAACATATATTCCCAGTTTTGATGTTTAAGCTGCCTCGAATGCCATGAAATTACAAGCATCAGGATTCTTAAATATACAAGTATGGTTGTGTTTCAGATTTTCCATAGACATGTTAATATGGATGTTTCCAAACCATGGTCCTTTCATTTTTTGTTCACCTCGCGCATGTCCCTGACGCACCTTTGCCTAATCTGCTAAACCTCTTGGCTCCGACACAAAGGTGTGGGCTGACTGACTTAAGGGCAGATAATACTTTTGCAACCGCACACATCAAATGTTGCTTGGGTCAGGTCGCAAACCAGTTTTGCTGGTATGCTTCTGCACCGTCAGTCTGGAATTTCTAGGGACGCACAGCAGTTTCCCACTAAAGCACAAGGGGGAGCCTATTCAAGAACTCGCAAGAACTTCGGCGGATGGTCACGGTAACTTTGGCGCCACTGTGTTTATTTTCCAAAACAACAATGGCACATTTGCAAGATAACATGGTCACAGAGATGGATCTAGAGTTGCTAGACATCGAGGAGGAACAGGTTTTGTTAATGGAGTTGGCAAAAGAGACTGATCAACCTTTCTTCATAGTTGTCCATTGTAGTTGTTCCTCGGTTTTTTAAAAAATGAGTGCCCCGGCACCGAATCGAGAAGGACGACCACACAGCCGGAAAGGCATACCAAGGACCAATCCCAGCTGCTTTTGCTTTTTGTTTGTGACTGTCCGAAACATAGTCAGGATTTTTTTGAGACAGAATTGACGGTTGAAGAGGCTATGCATCAGGAGCATAAATTGGCCATTAGACATTGAAATTGTTGAAAGACAAGCTGAAATGCTAATAAGTACGAAGAGTATGTGGGAAGTTGTTCAGACTTTATGTCATTTATGGACAGGATGAAAAAAAAACAACTGCTATGCATTCGCCCATTGCATATCACAACCAGAAATTTATTTGCATCCATAAGCTTAAGCACCAATTAATTTGCCTACTGAATATGTATGCATGCATGCAATGGGTAATCAGAGTCAGGAGATTTTTTATTATCAAGTACTATTTTACAAATACAATAATTTTTTGTGTGTGTGTGGTTAAGGCATAATGGGCATTATCCACATATAAACTATTACGAAAAATATTTGGATATAAAAACATATCAATAAAGATAAGCCCAGCTGCCATTCATTGCTGATGATAATCAATCTATTGTTCAGTCATGAGATAGTTTAAATATGCAAGTATAAGAACAGACAAACAGTCCAAGTTGAGCTGAATGCATAGAGTTGTGGATGCTGATTAGATGAGGCATCCAGGTTCCCAGTTGAGTGTGCGTTTAGCCATGGTGGTATCATTATGAGAGCCCATCGGTTACAACTCTGGCCAAAGGTTTTAACCAATTTCATTTTTTACAATTCTAATGGAACTTTTTAAAAGGCTCCCAATAAGATATGCTGATACTCTCTTAGGCAGACATTGTTTTCTCTCTCTCTCTGCGTCTCTCTCTCTCTCTCTCACACACACACACACACGCACACCCCCGCATCCACACACACCCCCCACTAATACTTAACTCACATCCTTCTTTCTCTCTCTCTCCCTCTCTCTTTTCTTTCCCACTCACTCTTGTTGAATGCAGTGCTTCCCAACTGTTCATATGTTATTTTTTCATATGTGATTGTTATCAACAAATAATTTAATGTTCTGAAAAGCACTTTCAGTGGAGCTTTATAACACACAGTATTGACTTCTTTTCACCTTTTTATAAACATTTATTTTTTCTATATTATTGAATTATATTATTAACACTGGCTTCATGTTCTGTCTCAGGAAGAGTAACAAGACTTCACTATCTGTTAATGATAGGCTCTGTGTATGCACCTTGGTGCTCTATCTCTCTGGTTCTTTTCCCTGAAAAGATATCACTCGGACAAACTCTTTAAATAGCACTTCAAAGCTTATATGTATTAAATAGCGAGAAGACATGAAAACAGATTTTGATAGAAATTGTAATCTTACTCAGATCAAAAAAATTGCTTAGAATGTACAGAAGGCAGCTGTACAGGAAGCGGCCCTGATTAGCTACTTTAACACAATTGTTTTATGTCCTACACCTTGCTAACATGAAACAAGTTTGTTAAAGTAACAAAATATGATTAAGTAAATGCCAAAATACGGTTTCATTTTTTAAAATGCAAATCCAGCTAAAAGCTTATACTGGTCATCGATAAAAGCTAAGAGGTTGATAAAATAGGTTTACTTAGTGTTGCTGTTCTTCAAGATTCGTATTTATATCTATTCTGTTTTCCTTAATTTTTTTAAATTTTACTTTATGCACACAGATTTTCCAATTATATCTCCTAACAAGCTTCAGTTCTTTGAGTATGAGTCTGTCTCTATTCGGTGTTCCGAGGACAATGACATTAATCCATGGAGAGTAATGAGAAATCTCAGCAAAAAGAGTTTAACAAATGCCCCCGAAGCCTGCAGCGTCCCTTCTCCATCCTGCACAATTGGTTATACATTTGAAATACACAGTGGAGAATACTGGTGTGAAAATGAAGAGGGGAAACAAAGTCCTGCTCTACACATTTCCATTACAGGTACAATTATAGATGATCTCTGTTTCTTACAAAATAAATTATTGTATTCTAAAATTATAATTTGACATTTATTGATGCAATTCACATATATTAGAGAAAATATGGTCAAATGTATTAATATCAATTTTTCTCAGCTGGTCCTGTAATCCTCACCTTTGCTGCTCGGCCAGTGAACGAAGGATCGGATGTGACTCTTCATTGTATTAACAAGAACATCAACCAGTCAAAAATAACAGAATTTTTTAAAGATGGCCTCCACCACATTACCAACTATGAAAATTTCCTGACCATTGAGAAGGTCTCCAAGTCTGATGAAGGTCTCTACAAGTGCAGCATTTTTGGAGCTGGAGAATTTGCAGAAAGCTGGCTGGCTATTGTCAAACCAGAAAAAGGTGAAAAGATAGTTATGCTTTTTTTATTTTTCTTGTAAGTTCAACTTATATTTTTTTTATTAATTTCTTACATACTTAGGCACTAAGGTTGGCAGCAAACCACAGAAAATCATGGATGAAATTCCTGGATACCTTAGCTTGTGTGTTTCAGAAAGCGAGACAGCTTTTACCCTGAGTAAAATCATGACAACAAATTACTCTGGGAAACAGCCCTGCTCAGTGGCCTGGTTGTTTGGAGGAAGCTAGAGGACTTCTGACTTTTTAGATGAGATCTGTATAAGGATGCTGTCTGTTATGATTTGAGTGGAAGTCTTTTAAGAATTAAAAAGAATACAAAATTTAGAGCATTATTAATTTCTTTCTATGGAAATTATCTGCCCTTAAAATTTGCTTTGATAAACATATAATCTTAACAGTTTATGTCAGCACTCAAGATTCAAGTGGAATCATTTTAATCTTATTATTATTTGTACATTATGAAGTACTGGCAGAGTGGAACTGTCAGCTTAACACGTCTAATTTTGTTGTAAATTACATAATGTTGTTACCTATTGTGCATGTATTTTTAATCCATACACTAAAAAAGACCTTAACCCAGAATGTAAAAATTTAGCACAAAAAAAACAAAAAATGTCTCTTTATGACACCTGATGAGGTGTAAATATCATCAGGCTGCATTACCTCTACTCATGGGTGTAAAGTTTTTTAACAGGGTGTTCAGATCTGGTTAGTGTATGAAATTAATAACTGGGGATGTCTAGTTCTGAAATCCTGTGTATTTAGGTTGTTATAGATACTACAACATCTATCTATCTACCCATGTGTTCCATACGCCTATGCTGTGCAGAGCTGCAGGGGAAACTGTATCTGATGGGGAAACGCAGCTTCCCCATCAGATACAGTTTCAGACATAACACCGGTATTTCTATCTGAAAAAAGCTGTTTTGCTGCTGGAGTCCTCCTCACTCTCCATCTCTCTGTGTGTGCTGAACGTTAACACCCGCCAGCGGAAGCACCCATCTACCCAACTGACAGACGTAATCTCACTATACATCAGCCAATCTCATCCTTCCCTCTCTGATGACAAGGCGGGCACGAGTCCTACCATGAAAAAAAGGTTAATTGAGCGACCTGAGTAACATGCAGTAATGGGGTGTCGGCAGTGGTAACTGTGTTATAGTTACAGTCAAAGTAATTAGATAACTTGTTACTAAAAAAAGGTAACACGTTAGTAATGCCATTACTTTCAACGCCGTTACTCCCATCACAGCCGATCGGAAGATTCAGAGATCTGGGGATCCAGAGGCAGAACAGAGAGGATAATCAGGCAGGCAGAATCCGATAGGGGTCTCATTAATGAGGTTCTGAAAAACTGCTGGGGGTTTGTTAGGCCAAATGGCATGACAGATATTCATAGTGGCCAGAGGGCGTGTTAAAGGTAGTCTTCCACCCGTCTCCCTCTCTAATACGGACCAGATGGTAGGCGTTACGTAGGTGCAATTTGGTGAAGATCTTAGCCCTCTGGATCTGTTCGAAGGCCGAGTTCATTAGAGGAAGTGGATAACGGTTCTTAACAGACACCTCGCTCAGCCCCCTATAGTCAATTTAAGGTCTGAGGGACCCATCCTTCTTTCCAACAAAAAAAAAAAAACCTGCACCAGCAGTAGACGATGAAGGGTGGATTATTCCTGCCTTAAGTGACTCGTTTATGTACTTCTGCATGGCCTGGGACTCTGGTATGGACAGAGAGTTAGAAAAGTTCCAGAGGCCTCATTCACATCAGACCCAAAAACACCAGACCAGTCTTGCTTTTGAAGCTCATTTCTGAATCCATTAATCCAGTTCTGACTCTGAATTATGTTGTTTGATTTAGATTCTCACCATACCTCTACACCTTACTTCACCTACACCTTAATTATCAGACCGGCATTACATCTTTTGTCTTAGGCATACTCTGGGGGGATTAATGACAACTCCACGTAAGATTAAAAATATTTTTGAAAAAAAAAAAAAAAAAATTCAACTTCAAGCGTGAGCCACAAGAGCAAGGAGAATAGTGCTGCAGTTCTGTGTTTTTCTAAGAGTTGGCAGTATCATTACAAACTTTGTAATGCTTCTTTATGCACTTACATAATATGTTCCATGTCTCGCTTTCAATGATTTCCATCGACTCTTCGGATCAAATGACTTTTGATTATTTTTTTATTTCTTTGCTTTATTCTTTACTTCTGTAACAGCGCAACCACCAGTGTTATTTTTGACAGCCCTCTTAGACATAGTCTTAGTTTTAGTCTTCAGAACGAAAACTATTACTAGTTTTAGTCACATTTTAGTCATTACTATATCTGTGTCCTCATCATGCTGGTTGATCTGTTTCTCTCCTCGATCCTCCTTCTCTCTCTCCTTCTCCTCCTCCTTCTCCTCCTCTCTCTTCTCCTCATCCTCCTTCTCCTCCTCATTGGTTATCTGTTGTTCCCCTGTCATCTCTTTCTCTGCTTCTGCTGTAATTCTCTTCTTAAAATAAGAACAGATGTCTGTGGACTTTCTCTTCATGTCTGAAAATTGACAAGCCATCAAAATCACCAACTCATCCAGTTAGCTACATAACTATGTCAAAAACACACTAAAAGCTGCTTTAACAGTATAATGTTACAGTTCACATATCCCCCTTTTGTTTCACAAACAAATTATTTGACTTATACTTATACCGGTAGCCCATGTCCGCCACCACGGAACCCCCCAAGAGCACCGAATGCGGCCGCCGTAGGACGCCCCGAGGTGTCCCAAGCAAAAGACCCCGGGGCCAGACCCGCCAGGCACCCCAATTCGAGCGCCCCCCCGAGCCCTCCAGGACCCAAGAACCCCCCGAACCAGCCCCTACACCCCGCAGGACGTGCCCTACAGCCACCCACTACACTAAGTGATGGAGCTGATCAAGGGAGCCCAGAGAGATCGGTCTGATGGAGATGCAGATACTGTCTCAAGATTAATATGATCCCACAACAGATCTCTATACTGATTGATGCTGAGTTTATCCTTACTTTAACAATTCATGAGGATAGTTTTCTCTGTGATACATAATGCAGTGAAGGCCATGCAAACTGATTTTTTTTCCAGAGACCTTCCCTCAAAGCAAACTGAAGGGGAAAGTGAGATTTTACAACCCAGGCACAGTGATAGGTCCTTATATAGCTGTACCCAGAACCTCTGAACCGGCGTACATAACCATAACGCGTGAATATAATTATCAAGTTGATTGCCTGTGCACTGTGGACAGTTATTAGATTGTGCAAAACCCATATTGAATAATCTTTGACCTGTATGGGGCACTCTGTGGAGGATTTTGTATTGTATTAATTGTAAATTGGGGTTTCTAGTCATGTTAAAAGGTCTTAGACATATCTGAGCCCAGATGTTTTGTTCAAAGCTGGCTGATAAATCCTCCTCTCATTTAGTAATAGGAAGAGATATTGTATCATCCAGTTTAGTCAGTGTCCTTTATAGTTTAGACAGTAGTTTGGGGGGGTTTAACTCTAGGAACTTTGATATATTAGTTGGAATTTTTAAACCTCCATCAATATGCTTAAATTTGTTTCTAATTATAGCTTTAATTTGCTCATTTTCTAAGAATTTATTTTTGTTAATGCCATATTGCAAATTTAATCTAGCAAATGTGATAAACTCTGTTCCTTCAAATAAATGATCCAGATAGTTAACACCTTTACTCTTCCAGTACGGAAAGTTTATCATATTATTTTTTGTAGAATGTCAGGGTTGTTCCAGATGGGTGTACAACTGCATGGGATAAGTGATAATTTCGTTATTTTAAGAAACTCCCACCATACTGTCAGGGAAGAGCTGATGCTAATATTTTTAAAACATGAGTGCCGCTTGATATTAGAGCTAATAAACAGCAAATCTGAAATTATGATATTACTGCATATTTCCTGTTCTGTGTCTATCCAGGGCTCAAGGGATTATGTTTTATCCATTTAGAGATTTATTGCAATCTATTTGTTAAGTAGTAGTTTTGGAAGTTAGGTAAATCTGTCTTTAGTTTTCTGTAGTGTCTTTAATTGCATCTTTTTTTAATGGCACCATGAGTGGGTGGGGTGGGGGTGAATAAATCTGTTACTGATCTGCATTTGCAGTGTCCTCCTCTTTCAGTGCCTTGCTTTTTTTTGTCTCTCTCTCTCTCTGCACCGCCTTACCTCTTCCTTTTACTGCGTTTGTAAACCGAGTCCATTGCTTCTTATTCTCACTTGCACCGCACCGATGTGTGCACAGCTGCACACAGCTGCACACAGCAGAAGCCTGCACCAGACACACGTCACTCACTCCTTCCTCCACATGTTGATGTCTTTTTCCCTTCTCAAATTTTACTGGCAAATGTGGCCTATTCTGTCCATCTCTCTGGCAGGCATGCCGCTGCCGCCCCGGCAGACTTAAAACATTTTTTTTTTTTTTTTAAAGAAAGAGAGATACAGACAAGCAGGGCAATCCCAGGCCGGCACTTCGGGAATACTCTCGATTCTCCCCATTGCCAGTCCGGGTATGCTAATCAGCGACAAAGAGAAGAGAGAAAGTAAAACAGATTCTACAGAATTAATAACTGCACTATCTGATAACGATCTGCTAAAGTGAAACCTTCTTTAGAGGGAGGAGAACTCTGCTAAAGTAATCCTGAAGGTTATTAAAAAGTGGTCAGAACAACTTGTTGAAAAAAGCAAAAAGTGTCTGAGATGCTGTTAAAGGCTTTACTTAAGCTATCACCTTCAATGTCAGCGTGGATGTTAAAATCCCCCACTATGATGAACCTGTCAGTATTCAACACCAAATCAGTTAGGAACTCTGAAACCTCAAAAAGATGACACAGAGCATGCTCAGGGGTCTCTGGATGATACAGGGGGGACTGGCCCTCTAAAGGGCTCTGGCTCAGGGGGCATTGGTCTCAGAGACTGTGTAAAGAGATTAAAGTCTGTCTAAAAGCAAGTCCACCATCTCTGTCCCAGTGAAGAAGGTGAGCTATACTGTGTTAAGGGATGGGCCAGTTAGCATCATTACAGAGTCTGTGGGATTTTCTCGTTTTACTACTTCAAAATCTTGAAATGAAACATTTTATATATATATATATATATATATATATATATGTTTATATATAATTTTTTCTACATAAGGGTCACTGTAAAATCAGGATGAGGGAAACCATTGAGGAGCCTCCAGCAGAGTGTATTAAAATCACTTTCAATATTAAAATATTATATTTAGATTTTTATATTCAGATTGAATACTAACATTAAAAGATACACTATATTGCCAAAAGTATTTGCTCACCTGCCTTGACTCACATATGAGCTTAAGTGACATCCCGTTCCTAATCCATAGGGTTCAATATGACGTCGGTCCACCCTTTGCAGCTAGAACAGCTTCAACTCTTCTGGGAAGGCTGTCCACAAGGTTTAGGAGTGTGTTTATGGGAATTTTTGACCATTCTTCCAGAAGCGCATTTGTGAGGTCGCACACTGATGTTGGACGAGAAGGCCTGGCTCTCAGTCTCCGCTCTAATTCATCCCAAAGGTGTTCTATCGGGTTGAGGTCAGGACTCTGTGCAGGCCAGTCAAGTTCATCCACACCAGACTCTGTCATCCATGTCTTTATGGACCTTGCTTTGTGCACTGGTGCACAGTCATGTTGGAAGAGGAAGGGGCCAGCTCCAAACTGTTCCCACAAAGTTGGGAGCATGGAATTGTCCAAAATGTCTTGGTATGCTGAAGCATTCAGAGTTCCTTTCACTGGAACTAAGGGGCCAAGCCCAGCTCCTGAAAAACAACCCCACACCATAATCCCCCCTCCACCAAACTTTACACTTGGCACAATGCAGTCAGACAAGTACCGTTCTCCTGGCAACCGCCAAACCCAGACCCGTCCATCAGATTGCCAGATGGAGAAGCGCGATTCGTCACTCCAGAGAACGCGTCTCCACTGCTCTAGAGTCCAGTGGCGGCGTGCTTTACACCACCGCATCCGACGCTTTGCATTGCACTTGGTTATGTATGGCTTGGATGCAGCTGCTCGACCATGGAAACCCATTCCATGAAGCTCTCTGCGCACTGTTCTTGAGCTAATCTGAAGGCCACATGAAGTTTGGAGGTCTGTAGTGATTGACTCTGCAGAAAGTTGGCGACCTCTTCGCACTATGCGCTTCAGCATCCGCTGACCCCGCTCCGTCAGTTTACGTGGCCTACCACTTCGTGGCTGAGTTGCTGTCGTTCCCAAACACTTCCATTTTCTTATAATACAGCTGACAGTTGACTGTGGAATATTTAGGAGCGAGGAAATTTCACGACTGGATTTGTTGCACAGGTGGCATCCTATCACAGTTCCACGCTGGAATTCACTGAGCTCCTGAGAGCGACCCATTCTTTCACAAATGTTTGTAAAAACAGTCTGCATGCCTAGGTGCTTGAATTTATACACCTGTGGCCATGGAAGTGATTGGAACACCTGATTCCAATAATTTGGATGGGTGAGCAAATACTTTTGGCAATATAGTGTATAAGGTGGAATCCCCTTATAGTGATCACGTTGGTCCAGAGCTAATTTGAACACTATAAGCGGTTGATTACTATATCCGAATTTACCGTTATTTTAGTTAATATTTATGCAGAATATCTTCTAAATTCCATTTGTGTCGTTTTTCAATGAGAAAAATAAAATGAAACGGATAGCTTCCGCATTTACTGTCTGAAGTTTGAAACAAACGGTTTCATAGAATAACAAATAGAAGATAACTGCATAGGCTACAGAAAATTAAAGCTAGCCTACTTCTCTTTTGTGTTACTGATCTGCTGTGCCGCATTAAGACATCACTTCACATATTTACCCATGGTTCCCTGGAAAAGTGTTGTCCAACACAGAGTTAACTTCTTTTTCAAAATGATGTTAAAGGTCAAAGTTTTTGAAACCAACACAGAGGAGACCAGTCTTTAAAATGCTACTGCATTCCTCATCTCAGCACTGGAAGTGACAACATTTTCCTCTTCTTCATCCTCATCCTCCTCCCCCTCCTCTTAGGTACAGCACTGGTACCCGCACCAGAGCTCTCTTGTACCTCTGGGATCATGTCCTTATCCATCACAAGCTCTGACACCGTAGTGCTGTCATCACTTTCGATCCACCTATTAATTATTTTTGCAAATGTTTATATTCATAAACTGGCCATTTTATGAATATAAACATTTGAGCTGCACTTCTGAGCAGCGTGGTTGTTTGTGTGTGGGGTGGAGAAAGAGCAAGTGGGCGGGGCTAGGCTTAGCCTGTGTGCTGAGCCAGTTACAAAACGGGGAGGAGGGAGCAACAAAGTGATGTAATTATACAGACGAAAGAGTGATGAATCTGCTGCAATTAATGCGTGCGGGAGAGAGTAAAAAGTAACAATCTTGTTAAACGAGTATTTTTCAATATCAATACCAGCATTGGTATAGATAGCATAAATCCTACGATATATCCGCCCAACTCTAGATGACAGGCCACTTGTGAGGAAGTAAACCCGTACTCAGTCTATACTGATCTGGATACTTTGCTGTAAGATCAACAATTAAATATCCATAAGGCTGGCCGATAGCACCTTCAAAACTCTCCAGGAAAAAATCCCTCTTGGATAGGAAAGTTTGGTGGTCTAAAATATTTCTTTAAAGTTTATCTCTGGGACTTGTAAAGATGATCATGTAGTCAGCATTCAAGCTAAAGGTTCGGCTAAACTTTCCTTGCTAAAATACATTTTGTGTAATTAGTATAACACTTATGTTGGCATGATGGCGAAACTGTGTGAATATCTTTGCAACCTGTTAATTTTCTCGAGACTGACAAATGAGATTGTGGAAGATTTTTGTCCTCCGGAGGGGGGAAACATTTATTTACAATTGAAATTCCTACAGATGTCTTAAACACTTCATAAGTTCAGCGCTACATCGTCAGAAATCTCAGTGTACCCCCGAATATGGCCCTCTATTTGAGCCCTATTTATAACTTTCTTAACCATGTGTGTGTGAATGTATGTGTGTCCGAAGTGTGTCTGTTTGGCTCTGATTATCCTAATGCTGCGTTCACACCGGGCGCAGCAGGCGCGACAGAAGCTGCAAGTTTACATGCAAAGTTAATAATTGACGCGCGTCAAGGCGCAGCAAAAGGTCCTGCAGCGCGTTTTGAGCAGCAGGCGCAGCACGACTGAGTAGCTGAAGCAGCGCGTCGGGAGCGTTTAAGCATCTGACGCACGTGGCGCGCCGTAAACGCGCTGCTGCTCGAGATGGAAAAATTGAACTTTTGGTGCTCGACGCGCCATATCAACCAATCAGAGAAGCTGATCTGGGAGCTGCAGGGAGAGAGACACAGCGCTGATGATACAGATCGCTATGATCACTCCTCTGAAACAGTTTATTGACGCATAAATTAACTTAAATGCAGAAATCTGCCGGCAGAATATGTTGGCTTTGATTATTCTGGTGCCTGCAGATCGGATTATTTAGATGAAAAACACCTACCAGCCGCCACGGTGAACCGCGAGGAGGCGACCCGGCCATAGGCTGCTGATGAAGGGATTCCTACTGTCGGCACACCGCTGGTATGTGGGGGTCTGAGCGGCTCCGACAGAAATAACATTAGAAGGCAGGATTGTAATCTGGATGGACTGCACAGATGAAGTTTTCAGGTGGATTTTCTCACTTAAAAACATATTCAAACTACTGTATTCCCACTGATCACAGTAGATACAGCTGCAAGGCAGAGAAAGGATAGTGAAGCTCCGCCCAACGCACGTCAGACACACTTTTGCACCGCGCAGCCAGAGCAGCAAAGCTGCTTCAGCCGCGCGTCAGAGCTAACTGGTACAAGCAGCAACAATGAAGCAGCAGACGCGATTTTGCTGCTTTTGCTGCGTCCGGTGTGAATTTCACTCCCAGGTTTAATGAGGTGAGCCTACTTAAACACAGAATAGAATCTGACCAGTGTTCTGTCACCGGAGTTGCTTCTCTGTTGCTTTTGTTTCAGTTGGCATTGTGCTTAGCAAGATACCATTCTAACCCTGTGCACCATATTTCCAGTTTGAACTGTTTTTACCATGAAGGCTTTTCACATCTTTTGTGCCTGCTTTCTCCTGTTTCTCTCTTTGTCCACCAATTCAGCTGTGGGTGAGTTTTTTTTTGTTCTATATTTAAATGTAGAAACTGTAGAGGATTTTAACTTCTTTCTTCCTATTGTTGGGTTCTCCAACCAACCTCCCTTCAAACAATTTCACACAAAAAAGAACAAATGTCAGTATGAACTAGTTTCCCCTTTTATAAATTATTGTAGGTGCACTTTACAGTATCTGATTATGATTTTGAGTCTGTTTTTATGCTTTTAAAATTTCAGTTATAATGCATTAACTACGTTTTTTAACTAAAGGAATTGCTCTAATCAATAGAGCAAACACTAGAACTTACTAAAACTGTGTTCAGTAGAACACTTCAGCTTTAAGTTTAACTTCGTTTTTTTTTTCTAAAAACATTTGATGTAAATTATTTAAAGGATGTGATAACTGTGTCTTACCTGGTGGAATTTTTATGAAGAAAAAAAAAATCTTGACTTATCTTTATCAGGGTAAAAAACAGTCTAGCTTACTATTTAATCTGGCCAAATTGTTGATTTCTTATTTTTTTTTTCAATGATAACATAATGAGCAAGCTTACTTCATAAAGTATGTGATTTTGAGGCTATTTGTCATGAGTGGACAGATGGACCCAGTATTCAAGGAGAGACAGTCAGTCGGAAAGTTCAAAACGTTTATTAACAAAACAAAAACTAAAGTGGAGCTGTGGCTCGTGGACACTGCAGGAGGGGGGCGGGGCACCGCTCAATCTCAGACATTCTGCAGGAGAAACACAGGTAAGTGACCATGATCATCTGACAGAAGATGATTATCTGTGTTGGCCACTTACCTGGTTTAACAGTCCAGTCCAAGAATGTCCCCAAGTGCTGCAGTCCCAGAGGACATGCTGGAAGCTGATCCTGATCAGGGATCTAGAACAGACAGAAACAGGATCCAGATCAGGCAGGAACAGAACAGGTGGCAGGATCCAGACTTCCAGGCATCCACAAGCTCCCAGGTGGGTTCAGAGTCTGACTGGGACCAGAAGCATGACCAGGTGGTCACGCACAGGAGCAGACAGGACCAGGTGCCGACAGGCAGGCTCAGTGGCAGAGGGTAGCCGAGACAGGACGTGGAACCAGAACTTAATACAGGACCTTTAAACTGGTCTCCACCCTGGAGCCAGGCTTACTGAGATACAAACTGAACCTCCCCACATATAGAGCCAAAAACCCAGAAGACTCAGTGGGGGAAGAACAGTGGACGATCAGGAGACGAGACAAACACAAAACCCTCTTTCCACTGGCCGCCAGGATCCAAAACATGAACCAAGGAATCAGTTCAGCCTGAATGCTCAGGCTGAACTGAATATAAACCAAAGGAAACAGGTGAGAGGAATAAATTATTATTGAGGCAGGGAGGGAAAACGACAGGTGAGAGAAATAACCAATTAAAGGAGAGCAAACAGGCCAGATCATGACATTATTTGGATCTCACATTTAGAGTGTTTTTCTGTGATAAATACATATTCTTCAAATTGGTCTTAACAAATTGTGAAAAACTATTTAACATTGGGAAGTATCTGGAAAAAGTGAAAAAATAAAAACTAGAACAGCAAAAACCGAAATCTCACAACTTAATGGAAAATATTGATTAAATACATTTCAATAAGGAAGATCAATACCTTTTAGATTTGGATGAATAGACAACAGCAATCAATATTACAGAGTACACTAAATTTGCATCTTATTATTCTACTAAAAGTAAAGCAATATGTTTTTACAATAATTAGTTAAAATAAGTCAATCAATGTTCTCTATGTCAAAGAGATGGATTTTTTTTCCTAGTGAGGGCAGAGAATCTCCTAAATATACCAATTGTTGGTTACTATTTACTTAAGAATATGATAGTTTTTTTTTCTTTTTTTTACATTTACCAACTTTTTTGTTCAGTTTATCTTCACATAATGAAACACCCGAAAAAGGTGTTTGAATATCCATTAATACTGCTTGAATCTACAGATATAAGTAACTGTCACTGAGTATGTTTTGTAAAAAAAAAAGGGAAAGAAATGATTTAATATAGAGAAATATTTCTCTGTAAAAATAGAGTGGGAATTTTAGCTTCTCAAAAGAAAAAAATAAATATTAAACTTCCTTTTATGTCATTTTTTGACTTGACAGATTCCGAGTCGACAGAGCATGTGATCCAAAACACTGAAATAAGAAGGGAAAGCAAGGAACTTATTGAACAATTTCCTGAAGCAATTGATAAAGTTTATCATGTACTGGAAAAAGTCCTAAATGGTAAGAAAACGTGGTTTTAAAGATTGTTTATTTCAAGGAAGTGGTAACTGTCTTACATTGTAATCTGCCCCAAAGAAATGTTGACTTCACTTTAAAGATGAAATGATGTCTAAATTAGAATTCTAAATCTATATGGTTGAATTATTGATTTGTAATTTTTGCAGATTAGGGTCATATAAGCAATAAAATAACTTTAGAAATTAGGTTAATCCCTTAAGCCTAGAGAGTTTTAGGAGCAAATGCCATCTGAAATTACATATGTGAATTAAAGCAAGTACAGCTCCCAAACTAATTTGGAAATACAATTATTTGCATTTGTATGACAGAGAGACATTGATAAATATTTTACAAGTGAAACCACTATTGTAAATGTGACCTTATCTGATTTATAGATGATTAAACAAAGAAAAAAAAAAATAGCCTCCAAATTTGAACACTGCAAACACCATGAGAATCCCTTTAAAACTCTGGATGAATCCTCAGACTTTATAGATCAACATCTTCACTATTACGAAAGCAAATTTAGATTGCAAAAGTTGAAACATGTCTGTTCCACAAAGGTTTTAGTGGACAGTGTGCTAGGTAGAAATGTGATTTTTACAATGTGTTGCCAAAAGTGGCCAAATTGTGTCAAATGCAACTCTGCCTGCTTCTCATCCAGTTTCTCCAAAGTCTTGAGGTTAATGTCTTCAACATGAGCCTGGAACTGTAGCTCCTTATCTTATAGGAGGGTTTCCATTTCCACTCTGTGTTTGTCCTTGATTTCCCCTAAAGCAACATTATGCTGCTGGATTAGAGCATCCTTCTCATTTTCTAGCAAATCCTGTTTTTGCTTTCAATCCAGCGATTTGCTCTTCATGGTTATTCTTCAGCTCTTCCAACTGGAAGGAAAGTTGGTGAGACAAACTGGATTCATCTTGGGAGATATTGCTCACAGAGCTTTCCATCTCCAAAATCTTTGTCCTGGCAGCCTCCAGCTCCAGCTTTATCTCCTTCACTTTATTATCAGCTTGCATTCTAATAGCGGTCTTCTGTGACTCTGCACCCTCCAGAGCCAGAGAGGCCTGCTGTTGTTGTTTCTTAGATAACTGCTCAAACTCCACTTTATATTGCTCCACTGCTTTGCTGATTCTTTACTTTATTTCCTCTTCTTTAACAGCTAATGCTTCACTGTGGGCTTTTCCCAAATTAGCTACAGTTTCCTCTGAAGATTTCTTTAGTATTGAAACAACTTCCTATTTAACTCTTGTGAGCGCCTGCTGAAGATTCTTCCTTACCTCCTCACTTGTCCTTTCTACTTCTTTTACTCTCTCCTCCAGCTGGACTTTTTTCTTTTTTCTGGCTTCCTCTGCCTTCTGAGCCTCACCCTGAGCCCATTCTAGCTCTTAAAAAGCTGATTTCTCAGCCTTTTCCTTCTGCTCTTGTAATTCCTCCTTCTGGGTTACAGCCTGCTGGAGTCTGGAGCATAACTGTGCAACCTCCTCTTCTTTCCTTTCCAGAGTCTTGTGCGTATCTGCCCAGGCAAATATACTGATTTACATCATTGTAGACCCAAGACAAACCCTTTGCTCCTAAGATTTAGCAATTGTTTCATTGAAATTCACCATTGAACACACAACACTATCACTGAACAGAAAATTAAATGAATTATGTATTTTTGTCATTTTTGTGTATTTACCAACCTTTCAGTGTAACTTCTCTCTAAATCGTTCAAGCGAATCAGACCAAGAGATTTTGATGATAAGACTACAAATAGTTGTCATTATTTTTGTGTTATTCAATAGTGTTCAACCTGCTCTCGCTTACCTTTTGTACAAAAGTAAGTGAAGCATGTTTCATATTTGTTACACATATTTCTCTGTTCAACATAAAAAATAAGATATCTAATGTTAATCTGTTTATTGTGTTTCAGTTGCATGACAGGATTGTTGTCAAACATAAAAGAAAAACAAGAGGATGAGGATAAACAGAGCTTACTCCAAAAAACAAGTGAGAAATAATATTGTTTGAATTTTGATGTTGAAGATAAGACAAACGATAAGATCAAAAGTACCATTACATTTTCATGGGAACTTAAATATGGAAAAAACATTGTCAAATGTCTTTATGAGGGTAAATTATGTCAAAATCAGGCAGCAAGAGAAAAAAAAAAGAAATAATTTTTCCCCCCCCCTCTTCCTCACCAAGCGGGTCATGTTGAAAGGTAGAGGGTAAAGTGAAAAAAATAAGTTTTAGGAATTTTTAAGAATACAGCTGATAATATTGTCAGTGGAAGTGACTATTAACCTCTCAAAAATCTAGAAACTAGAGGCCGTTAGCTTTCAAATAATGTATTGCAAATGTAATTTGGGCTTACAGTACCTAAGTTATTTGTTCCGTAAAAGTTTAAAAAAACAATTCACTGGACTTGGTTTCCAAGGTTTGAAGACGTTTGGCTTCCCCTCCAGGAAGCTTTCTCAATTCAAATGTCTGGATACGCAGTGAGTTTGAGTCTTTGTATAGACAAGGCCTTGTGTTGCTTGGAAACATGCAAATGGAAACAGACGAGTGGGTCGTTTTGTTTGATTATGGTCTATGTTCTGAAGGTTGGTCGTTAAAGGGGGGATTGTCGTTAAAGAGGGGGATTGTCTCCTGTTATACCTAAAACCTGTCTATGATTGTTAAGAGTCGGTCGTTAAAGGAGGTGTTGTTCACCTGGCTGAAGATAGAAGGTACTTTGTTCCATTGTGATGGGGTGAGGCGGTTGTGGTGATATCTGGAAGGGATCATCTCTATAACTGAATTGTAAGTTTTTGGAAGCTGGAATCTGAGTCCACCACCTCTTTTTAAAGTTTTTTTTTCTCTCTTAACATAGGTGGCTTCCTTCACGCCCCTCTCCCGACCGACCCCTAGCAATCATAGACAGGTTTCAGGTATAACAGGAGACAATCGTTACTAACGCTGTTACCTTTTTTTAGTAACAAGATAATCTAACTAATTACTTTGACTGTAACTATAACGCAGTTACCATTGCCGACACCCCGTTACTGCACGTTACTCAGGTTGCGCAATGGACATGATAGGACTCGTGCGCTCCTTGTCATGAGAGAGGGGAGGATGAAATTGGCTGATGTATAGTGAGATTACGTCTGTCAGTTCGGTAGGTGGGTGTTTCATCTGGTGGGTGTTAACGTACAGCACACACAGAAAGATGGAGAGTGAGGAGGACTCAGGCAGCAAAACTGCGTTTTCGACATGGAAATAACGGTGTTACGTCAAGCTGCGTTTCCCCATCAAATACGGTTTCCCTTGCATCTCCGCACAGTGCAGGCAGCACAATTCACAGCGCGGCCAACAGGAAACGCGCATGCTCGCTAAAGGCAGGTAACAGCCACCCTGTGCTCGTGCCACAGGGGAACTACTGAGAGCGTGAACGATCAAATGTTATCCTTTATGGAGAAAGGAAGAAATTGTGATGGATGGATGGATGGATGGATGGATGGATGGATGGATGGATGGATGGATGGATACTCCTTTTCAACCTACTGTATTTTTAATTTTTAACATTATTTGATCCGTATTTTATGTCACACACAGAGTATACATCTATATAGATCTGTATAGATAGATGGATAGATGATAGATGGATGTTGCAGTATCTATAACAACCCAGACAGACAGGATTTCCGACATCCCCAGTTAATAATTTCATACATTCACCAGATCTGAAGACCCTGTTAAAAAACTTCACATCCATGAGTAGAGGTAATGCAGCCTGATGATATTTACACCACATCAGATACCGTTCCCCCAATGTTAAGAAGAGGAGAACGCTATCTGACAGGGTTTATAGGACCGTCAGATAGCGTTCCCCCCGATGTCATTCTCCGTTGAGTTGCAATAAATGCAAAACTCTCTGCAAGTACTTGTCTTTGTCGTCCACTCTATTCAGCTGACTTTTGAAACACACGGCAAGAAGGTGGGGGCCGGGTTTGTGAGGTTTACGGGGGCGAGAAATGCAAAAGTAATGCAATAGTTACTTTTACTAGTAACTAGTTACTTCTATTGTGGAGTAACTCACTTAGTAACTCTGTTACTTTTTGGGAGAAGTTACTAGTAACTATAACTATTTACTTTTTCGAAGTAATGTGCCCAACACTGGATGGAAATAACAATTACAAAACAAAGAGAAATAAGAGGAAAGAAGTAAAACGGTATACCTGACAATCGAAAGAAATGTAGGCTGAAATTTTTAATAACTGAAAATGAAAATAATGTATTAAAGGGAAATGTGTCATGGAAAAGATTAAATAAATAAAAGGGATTATCTGATAGTTTTATTAAATTAACATCATTGGTCTGTATCTCTGTATCTCTCAAGTTGCTTAAATATATGTGTTATTGAAAACAGTTTAATCCAGAGGGAACCGTTACAAAGAATTACATACAGATTATTAAAGTTTATTGGTTATTTTATTTTTATTTTTTTACTTTTGCATTTTTCATCACATTTTCTAGTCTTTATAAATCTATCTTTTTTGCCCAACCACAGATGAGAACTCTGAGCTGGAGAGGGAGTCAGAAGATGCCAAACTTAAAGTAATACTTGACACACTAAATGAAGTAAAAAAGGAACAGGAGAACCAGAAAGTAAAACTGGACCAACGGAAGAAGTCAGAAGATGCCAACGTTAAAGTGCTACTTGACACAATAAATGAAATAAAAAATGAACTGGAGAACCAGAAAGAAAAATTGGGCCAACAGCTCAGACAGATTGAGTCTAACAGGGAGAAAAACAAAGAAGAACTTCAGGGGCTTGAGAGAAAAATAACTGAAGGAGATACTTCTGATGGCAAGGATGAGTTATTTAAGAGAAAAGAAAGTCTGTTAAAGTCCCAGTGGAAACTTGATGAGGAAAAGAAAGCTTGTGAAAAACATCTACTGAACATGGAAAAGGCTCTTGAACCTATTGAAATTCAGCTAGCAAAAATACAAAAGAGAAATTAAGATATTTGAAAAAAAAAAGTTTAAATCAGTAGTACAGCAGTATAGATTTCAGGTAGATAATCAAATAGCTTAATTAAGACTAATGTGGGTTAAGTTTATTATTTTTTTTAATCAGCTCTTTACATAGAGCATTGCTGCTATAACGTCTGATGAAAAAAAAACTGATTCTGATAATGGGAAAAAATCAAAAAAAAATTTCCTTGATCTAGATCAAATTAGTTAAATGTTATTAAAATTAGAAAATAATGACAACAGAAATATTTATCCTGACTCAAAATGTTGTCTAAAGCAGAAATAGTGTTTATTGTAAAAAAAAAAAAAAAAAAAAAGGCTATTTTTTAGGAAATTAATGCAAGTATAAAATGTACAACTTCATTGGACTCTATACATTTGAAATGCATTAAAATTTGATTCCTGCATTTAACACTGGGTAGCAAGCAGCTGCCTGGAAAACAACCAGATGGTCAAAAGCTGTGTTCAGGAATCCAGATAGGCAAATTGTGGCATTTGAATCACATACTTGGAATGATTGCTCTGCTCTAACCACTGGGCTACCAATCCCCTTATTACTCAACCACTTATTTCTGAAAAACTAAAATAAAAAATTATTCATTATTTGACATCAAATGAATATTAGGCTGTGTTGTGATTTATTTGACTGTCCATTTCCCATTATGCTTTCTCTTTCAGTTTATAAAGTCAACAGGCATTTTAAGCATTAATTCAAATTATCCTGCTGTTTGTTCTTCAAACTTTTGACTATATTCACTTTTCTATGGTCTTTAGTTTGATTCTCCACCCCCCATAAATGTGAGATTATATCAAATAACTGATAAAAAGATTATTGATAATTAATAAGATGTGATCCTTGTCAAAAAAAAAACCTGGTAAACACTGAAATTGTGTACATCTTAAAATTAATCACAAAACCAGAGGATGGGGAAAATGACATTGAATTAATAAATGTTCATATTAAATATTTAAAGCATAGGGACATGATTGTTGCTTTTCATGGCTCAAGTCTTTCAAACTAGCAAGTAATCATATAACTTCACACATTGTCATACTATACATGATGACATGACTTAAATGCTATTGAGGATATGATGATTTGAGGATATGAAGTAAGATGTTAGACCAGCAATCCATTAATAAGAACCTGCATAAGGGCCTGCCTCATTCACCTGCCTAAAGGCCCTATCACACCTTGCTGATTTAGACAGCGTATGTCTGACGTCCCAGAATATCCTAAAAAGCTGGCATACACTGAATTTTCTATGTATTTTTATTTTTTATTTTGGGCATATAAATAGAGTATTCATAACAAGTCCAGGAACTTATTTCCAACTACAGCCTAAGAAATGATGCATCATTTTATGGGCAATATGCATTACATAAGGGGAGCAGCGATGATTGCCTGCCCAAAAAAAGAATAAATAAAAAGAAAAAGAAAGAAAGAAGGTTTGCAGTCTCAGCAGATTCAGTGTCATGTCTGCTAGGAAGTTTGTTGATCGTGGGTGTGAATGCAGGGAGGATCTTTCACACTCACCTTCACGCTCACCCTATGATAGGGATGCAGTTGGGAGGAGAAGTTACTCATAGGTTTTTGAGC
The DNA here is from genome assembly GCA_030533445.1 of Cyprinodon diabolis. Lineage (NCBI taxonomy): Eukaryota > Metazoa > Chordata > Actinopteri > Cyprinodontiformes > Cyprinodontidae > Cyprinodon > Cyprinodon diabolis. The sequence continues at coordinate 41,302,827 of CM060075.1, read as the reverse complement.
TGGATGCCCTGACTTACGAGCAACTTTCACTTAATGTATGTCAACGATCAGTTATCTTACCTGTAATTTATGCCCCTCATATGACATATGCTGGCATATGTTGAGAAATTTTCAGCATAAAAAATTCTCACCATAGGTTGACGTGTACCAGCCTGTTTCAGCGTGTCTCAGCGTGCTTAAACATACTTCAGCATGCTCATAATTTATACGAAACAGAAGTTTTAACTTATCCAATGTATGCCAGCTTTTTTTTTTCCAGATTTGCCTTACGTCAGGCATACACTGGTCTAAATCATCAAAGTGTGTTTTGCTTTATATTGGACTCAGCCCTGCTATAGGGGCCAGATCGTTGTTTGTATTATGTCTTTATATAAGTTTGAACTTGTTTATTCCAGAGTTCATGTTCCAGTCCTTGAAGGCCAGTGGTTGAGAGGGTTTTAGTGTTTGTCCTGTCGTCTCCTGATCAAGTCCTAGCTCTTTCCTGCTGGGTGCACTCTGTTACTGTTTTGACTTGGCTGGGGGGACTTGTCCGCAGTTCTCGGTCCTAGGTGGAGTACAGCTTAAAGCTCTGCAGTTAGGTCCCTCTGAAAGCTGCTGCACCTCGTAACTTCCCTACTGGTTCTTTTCCTGGGAGCAAGTTATTTACTACTCTTAACTCAAACTGGGTAAAACCATATAAAAAAGGACTATAAAACAGGAGTAAAAAAGTAACAAAGTTTATTCCAGTTCAGGTCCTTACAGGACAGAGAAATATGCATCCTATTTAGAGGACCTCCGTACACACAGTGACATCCACAATGTGAAGGAAGGCCTTCTACTTTGTCTAATCTGGCTAACAGAATACCAATGCACATGATTTATAAAGAATAAACCAAACAACTCCCCCTGATAAGTTACCATTTTTACAGGTAACTTAAAACACAGAAAGCGACACATCTTTGAAGGACCAGGTGACTCAAAGGGCATCTATAATTGATGATGTATCATTAATCAGCAATCAAAAGTAATCACAATCAAAAACTTCATAGACCAAATGTTCTCACTCAAGACCACAGTTTCAGCATTTAACTACAATTTGGGTTTCATCTAATTAAAGGAAAGCTATTTTAGTTTCCTATGCGCACATTATTTTAATTTACCTCAGACTAGGTAACCGAAGTCTATAAATCTAATAAGGCCAAATTCATCTACTGTCACTCCCACCTGGAGGCCTCCTAAATGTGACCGCTCATCAAGGATAAACCATCCATACCAATTTACTAATCATTCAGTCACAATATGGGACGTCACAGGACAGGTCGGGTCGTTTTCCACCGGAAAACCGTACCTTCTCTAAAAAGTAGTAAAAATCGGGGTGACCCCAGGGAAAACCCACTCTCAGCAAATCTGAGCAAGAAAAACCCCGTTTTGGATCTGATAGTTATCATTACCAACTAATTAAAAAACCTTTAAGCCAATCAGGTTCTGAGTCCTTCTACATCAAAGAAAAAGTGGCATAAAACTTGATCTTGGTGGGTCTGGACCAAAATGTTTCCATGTTTTTCATCAAAATCAAAATAAATCTAAACATATAAATCACACTTAGGTAAAATCAAGAATTAGCCTGGTCCGACTTAAAAACAAATGATGAACGTCACTGATGATGAATTCTTTCAGTGTCTCTATCACTCACCAATTTAATTAATCAATCAAAAGCTGGTATGGTGTCCTCCACAGCCGCTTTGGTCTCCATGCAGTTCAATGGCGGATAGATGCTGAATCCACGTGGTGGGTCTCATGGAGTGTTCCCATCACAGCAATCCATTCCTCCGGGATCCTTCGACACAAAGTGAGTGCAATCAGTGTTCTTATCAGGATAAGCAGTGTCTTTAATGAATAATTCTTTATTTACTCAAAATCTAAGTGCAGTCAAAACCAGATATTCTTATCCACAATTACTTTAACTTTATCCCTTAAATCATCAATAAATTCACTACATTTAAATCAATTATCTGTAGACTGTATGTTTTTTCAGCAGATTTTTTCAGTGTTTATCCAAAAAAAAAAAACCCAAAACATTTACCATTAAACATGACCTACCTTTCAATGCCCAGCAGTTGAAAGTGATTTATAACAGTATGTATTCAGCCTGAACATCCAATGGATATTTCAGCTCATTATTTTGTTCATATAAGCTCAAAACTACTGCAACTAATATAGTCTCATTCAAGGAACCTGTAGATATTTAGAAAACATTTAACCCTGTTTTATACATGTTAATATTCAATTCACGGACAACCTAAAGAAAATGTTAAAACTATTTCTACATCATAGCATATTAAGTTTTAGCTTCGTCTAAACTTATAACTGCATGTTTAGTTTACTCTTATTCCCTCCCCATTGAAAATGATTAAGGTTCTTTAATCTCTACGGAAAAAAACAGCTTGTCGCAGATTCCCTCTCTTTAAAACTCCCCTATCAGACTTTGTAGCCCTGAAACTGTATGAGAAAAACATCATTCCCATGTGGACCCTTGTGTGTTCTTCAAGTCATTAAGCATGTGTGGGCGTGTTATTACGTGACTGTATGTGTGTGTGTCTATGTAAGAGGATTTATATGAGGGAAACCGGTCAGGAGTCATCCCGCTACTGGTCTTGGAAGAGAAGGTATTTCTTGGAGCAGTGATTCTCTCCAACATGCAAGAGTTAGATGTTAGGACAAGCCTATCAGGTTACCCTCTGTTATCACAGCAGCTTTGAACCATAAGAGTCTTGGGGTCCATGTGTCCCCACACCCCCTGAAGGATAAGTCTTTACCTGTGTCATCAGCACTATCACACAGAGGCAGAAGGAAACAGAGCGTCAAAGGTGGCATTCCTCCCTTAGAGAGGAAATATCATATTGAATTGTTCATTTGCTCAGAGCACAGGATTGTACTCTGACTTGCCTCTTTGTTCCCAAAGCTTGGCAATTCACAGTTTCTTAAAGTGCTGAATTCGGCTGCACCAACTCTATGCAAATTCTCCAGCTATAGTCCCTTTAAAATATCCTCCAAAAAAGGTGCTCTGTGATGGTCTGAGCAGTCAAAGGAAATTCAGGCACAGGTTTAGATCCAAAAATCCTCTTTTTATTGAACCCAAACAAAGAACTTGGGTCAATAAAAAAAATAATTACAAAGTTGGGCCCATAAAAGAGTAGTACTCTTGTGGATGCAGAGGCAAGAATTTCTCACCTGAAAAGGTAGAAGCAGAAATTACCATAACAGTTTTTGGGTGCTGTCCTGTTGAATAAACATCCAGTGCTTAGAATACCATAGGATTTTGTACTGGACTAAATTCTTTAAAATGGGAAAAGGTCAAAATAAATTTAGGGGTTATTTAGAATCTGCGATTAGTAGTTTGTAGAGGCGCAGGATCCAACCAAAAATAAATACTTGAATATATATTTTGAAAAAATATGGGTTTGAGGGACGCCTCTATTCCAAGATAAAATAATAAGAACTAAATGATGAAATAACTAAAATGACCCAGTGAGGTAAAAGAATTAAAAAGGATGGGTTCAGGGAAGATTATAGAGAAGATCATAAAGGGGATGAAAAGTTTGTGTCAGATTGATCCAAGTAATTTAAAATACTTGTAGAAGTGGAAGTAAAAGTATGAAATAGATGGTGTGTGGAAGTAGATCAATGGAGAAATGTTATGTGCCGGCTAAAACAAGCACTAGTGCAAAAAATTGATAACTACAAAATTAATGAATAAATAAATATATAAATAAATAAATGAGCTCCAAATGGCGAGGTGTTGATATAATACATGTGCAAAGTAGATATGTTATTATTAAAAATTAAATAAATAGATCTAATGTTGCGTTTGTCCGGTTTTAATGTTATGTGTTTCTGTCTTTTAAGTTATGTTTGTGGGTCTTTTAAGCTGTTTGTGTGTCCAAAAGCTAATGAAACACAGTTTAGAGGAAGACAGCTTAAATCTGCACAGGCGCGGGGGGGATGTCACTGGAGCGGTGACTGCAGCAGTGATCCGGTTGACAGCCTTCCTAATGCATCTGCAGGGTCTCCAAAACTATAAGTTCTGAACCAAAAAAAAATGTATAATTGATAAACCACCAGAAAATTATTTTAGTCATGCAAGCTACATACAAGGAATAAAAAAAATAGAGGGATTAAATAAGTGGATTGTGCAAGCTAAAACATAGAAACAGCTATAAAGTGTAGTTTGGACCATGATTGGGGTCAAGTGAGGGGCTGGTGGTCACAGGATAAAAACAATTGGTCACTGATGAAGAGGGATTCACGGTGGAAGCTGATTTTGTGTTAAGCTCAGACTGTCCAGTTAATCTATTAGGCAGAGATTTGTTAAGGAAATTGCAATTAGTCATGGTGCCTACAGACAAAAGCATGTCAGTGAGAAGATGTATAGATTTTATGCTGCAAGGGGAAGTTACAGCAGAGCTCAGATGCAGCTGACACACATGTGATACATTCAGGCTCATTCCCAAAAACATGAATAATTCTAGCAATTAATGGACAGGCAGTTAGACTTATATGCGATTCAGGAGCCTGTAATACTTGTGTTAAAGATAATGTAAATGCTAAAACCATCTAAAAGGCTAATTTTTGTAAAATCAGCAAATAATCAAACGTCCTAGGAATGTATGTCAAGGGCAATAGAAATAGAAGACCTTCATACAGGAAAAAGGTTGCAAGGTTGCATGTTTTTGTAGTAATATCACCAACTCACCCCATTAATCTGTTAAAGTGAGACTTGATGGAAAATAAGGCATTGCAATTTTCCCCATGCTGGGGGGAATGAAGGCTGTATGAATAATACATGTAATGGTGTTGCAACCAAATCCTTCTGTATTTTATGCAACATGCTTAGCATTTCTGCTCCATGTCTTTTTTTCCAACTATGGAAAAAGCCTTATAAAATTCTGTTCAATGTAAAACCCCAGGGTCAAGATTTAGCCTGTGTTAAAATAACTCAGCATTCTTTCCTATCACAATTTGATGAAAATGATTTCAAAGATATTCCAAATGCTTTGTGGTCTACAAGAAGAATTGATGTAAGACTGTTGACAACTATAGATTTAGTTGAAATAGATCCTAATACAGGCCAAGGATAAAACAATATCTGCTAAAATGTGAAGCAAAGGAAAGTATGAAACTAGTTATAAAAATCTTTAGCGGGTGCAGAAAAAAGTCTGTTGTTTGGGCCATGTTATTTCAGAAGAAGGTAAAAAGCTACAAGACTGTCTTTTTAGAATTGTGCAATTACTGCAGGGTTTATGCACATTATGAAAAAAACTAAGCTTTTCTTAAGTTTTTTTATGACACACTAAAAGCTATGTCAGAGAAGCAGACAGCAATTCCCTCTGTGTTGTTACAGAGTCCTGGTGATAAGCTTAAACCCATAGTGTCTTACTCTAAGGGTTAAAGGGACCTATGGAAACAGTAGTTGCCCCACATTCTTATTTTTTTTCCTTATTATGTTGTGTAGTTAGATGCGTGTGTATATATATATATATATATATATATATATATATATATATATATATATATATATATATATATATATATATATAAAACTGTAACTGAAGCGTGTAACAAAAGTAATTTCCCTCTGAGATAATTAAAGTATTTCTGATTCTGATTGAAAGCAGCAGCTATTTTGAGCCATGAAGTTTATCATGTCTCCTGAGGGGGGATATTGAATATAGTATTTTAATCCAACTGCAGAATTAAATAATTACATAAAAAATTTTTGTAGAGCATGTCTCACATGTTGCGAAGAAAATGTAATCTGCCCAGAGCTCCTTTTGTTTTCACTACAGAAAGGCCTGAAGCCTGGAGACCGAGTGCTGAATTAAAATCATCCAGGGGAAAATTGGGCAGCTCTTAGGTGTGAAGGGCCCTACATTGTGCAACTAGGAACTCCAACCGCTGTGAAGATCAAAGAGAGAAACACTTGGATTCCCCAGAGTCATTGTAAGCTGATTAAAGACTTTCCCCAACAGGAAGCCTAGCTACCTACACAGGGACCCCACGACTAAGGTAGGGATCTGCGGTGAAGCCCAGCTACAAAGGGGTTAAGCAATTTAGAGCTTTTCGTCTCAACGCTGGTGAAGAAGCCAACCTAACCCAATCCTTTAGAGTCCTGGTTAGTGGGTGATTCCTTGGAGGGACTGGTGAAGATGGGAAAACTAAAGTGGCTCTGCTGTCTGATGATGACCATTGGACTGGTGCTTTTATGGACTCAAACTGACTGCCAGAAAAAAAGGAAAAACCAGAATGGTTTTTGATGGATCCACAGCAAGTCATCCCTGTGGTGCCAATATGAGGTGGCAACATTCCAAGCACGTTGCTGAAGGTTTGAATAAAACGGACTGTTTGTACTCATACAGACCGCTCTGGATGAGTTGAAGGTTTGCCTACTCAAGGAACAGATTTTTGAAGCTTTTTACATTCTTGATAAATCTTACATTTTTGCCTGTTTCACATTTTAATCCTTTTCATATTTTTGATTTTTGCATATTGATCTTTGATTACTGAATTCCCTATCTGCAATGCATTTATGATGTGTGTAGTAAAATCTTTTTAGAAGTGCTACATGCTAATATTTATATGCACAAGAGGAGGGAAATGTCAGGTTTATTCAATGATGATTATAAAATTAATGTGTGCTTATGAAACATTTGTGCAAGGGGATGCTCCACTCCTGTCTCATGATGCAGTCAGGAGACCATCCTGCCTTGTCATTCTGATGGAGCATTCTGTCTTCATGAACTGATCAATTGTTTTGTCAGAACAATACTCTGTTTGTAACCATGCGTCATGTTCTGTTAATAAACGCTCTGCAGAGGAGGGCCAGTGGGAGACAGTATGTTTGAGTCTGGGGTTCAACTGTCTCTCCTTCCTGCAGGAATAGTATCGAAAAGTCTGTATTTCAGTTCTTCTTAAGAAAATGAACCTGACATTGTTCCTGTGACTCAAGAAAGAAAGTGTCCAATGTCTTTCCAAACAAGAATCCATTGTTCATTTTGAAAACATTTCCATCAGAAATGTAGTAGAAGTAGAAGTGTAGTGAGAGCTATTCAAACAAAATTAACATGCGTGCCACATCTTTTTTTCCTTTTTTCTAAAGGCTAAGATGTTAGTATACAAACAGAAAAAGAGAAACATTCAGACACAAACAACTACAAATATGTAAGACAACAAACCCCCCCGTGGTGTCGATTTCTCCAAAAAGTTGTAGGTTTATCATGTCATTCATTTAGGGCCTCTGTCAGCATGACTGCTCTTAATGGGTGCACAATTCCGCCCCAACAAAAGTCCATGAGCTTGAAACCACCATATCCATCTGTACCTCATAGTTTATAGGTTATACAAACTCAGAGCTCACCAGAATGGCCTTCAGCCAGGAACAAAACATACAGCTCACAATCTCTAAACACTGGTGTAAGAACGCCATGCTGCGTTCTTACACCATATCTCTGATGTCCTAATCAATGATTCTGATCCAGTCCAGTTACTAACCAAGTCAGTCCAGTCAGTCAGAACCTATTCAAATCCTCTTATCAAAAGATTTCAACCATCTAAACCCTTCTCTCTCTCTAGTTTCTCTCAGCCAAGTTGTTAATTTCATTTGTCAAAACTTCGGCACCCCCTGGGAAAATAAGGGTTAATGCACAGCTTAAACAAAACACAGTGAAGGATGCGACTTTTGCCAGCCTGTCCCAGAAGACAAATTTTAACATTTAAGGATTGTAACAAACACAGCCTGAAAAAAACAAAAAACAAAACAAAAACATATTTAAGCAAGACAATCTCCTGATCCTCCTTAAATGGGCCACTGAATTATCATGCCTGCTCACTGCCAGCCTCACAGTCACTTATTTACAAGCAGGGTAAAAGTAAATGACCCCTCACATTTGTTACCAGGAAACAGCAATGAAACAGTTCATGAATTAGTCAATAGTTAATCACTTCATTCACAGAAATTAGTAAAGTTAGTAGAATTTAACAAGTCATGCAAAGGAAGTAAGTCCCAGATGAACAGTGAAAAGAAAAGTGTTAGTAATGATTAGAAATGCAAATTAATCAGTTTGTGCTTAGGCAGTTTCCAAACGGCATTATACACAGATAAATATAAAAATGGATAAAAACAGGAGGCTGAAAAACCCAGCGTCAGTTCACATCAGAATTGTTTTTTTTTGTAACTCTCCAGCCTTTGTTTAATAAAAGATTGACCCAGCTAATCTGCTGAGCTCCTGAGGGTATCTTGGACATATGCTTTGTCCAGTTCCAGCTCGAAGTGTGATCTATCCTGTTCCTAATCAATCTCTAATGCAATCCTTATGAGAGAGAAAAAAATAAAACTACTTTTAAATTAAAATCATGTAATGCCCCTGTCTGGGACTTTAGTTTCCCAAAAAGTAAAAACACCCATTCTGCTTCTCTCTGGATTTTTATTTTTTATTCTTTTTCTCTAATCTATCAATCTACATTCTGTCAGCTGCAATCCACACCCAAAAATGACCTCACACCTTACAACAACCTGCTCCGGTCTTGTCAGAGCCTCTCATAGGTGGAGCCTATGAGCAACATATTTGATAAGATTACCCTTCTGTTATGTTCCCAGAGCTCCTTCTGAATCCTATAAAAATGCAAATCATATTAATGTCACATCAAAAATTATTTTAGATCATTTCAAAATGCACCATACACATTCTACCTCACATGCATTCAACATTTAGGACAAACAGACAGACATTTGTCAGGAATCCAGTTTTTGTGGGTTGTTTTTGTGTTTCCTTTTCTCCTCCACCAGGTGGTGCCCCATCCTCATTGGGCCTCCCTGCACACCTGCAGCTCGTTGGACCATGAGGACCTAAGAGACCCTGAGGACTCTTAAGCTGCTGACTGCTACTAGCTCGAGGCCAGAGTGTTTGCCAGTTTTAGGTACTGTCCGCCCTTAAACGTGCAAGTTTTTTACTGGAACAACCCACACTGACTGGATTCAGAGAAAGACACCTTTTCTGGAAAAGTAAGTCCTGTTGCATTTATTTCCTTTTGCAAATTGAAGCTCAAATTTCCCACTGAGCCTGAACTAACCATAGGATCTTCCCCTTCACTTTTCAGTCAGTTCGTCAGTGTTCAGAGCAGCACTGGACCCATCTCTACCACTTCTCAATAAACCTGTTAAATCTTCCCATGGTCTCTCTGTTTGGCTTTCTGCATGTGGGTCAGATCTTTTGACTTCTCAATCACAAACTTCACCACTGCCAACTGATTCCCTGGCGTTTTCCATGGACCTCCTGGTCCCCATCCATCATCATTAATTTCTCTATCAAACTCACCCTCCATTTTATCTACAGCTGTCTGCCTTTCTTCTTTTTATCCGCTGAACTCACCCTTCCTAATTGATTTATTTGGTGTAACCCACTCTCTTTTGAACAATTGAATGATTAAAGATCCATTTAATCCACCTTAGAGTATTCTTACAATATCGATCGTCTTCTTTTTCGTTCCTCTTTATTAGAGGAAACAGGCAAAACTCTTATATTCTCTATATCGGCTGACAAACTGCGTATGTCTGTTTTCAGAAATGAATTTTTCTTGTATGCATGCAGAAACCGTTGGGCTCTCCAACCAACTTACTCACTTCAAAAATCACAACACAGCCAAAGTGTTTTAACATTAAAAACACTGGAGAAATATGTATTATAAGGAATCTCCTCACCTCGGGCAGAAACACCAATTTATTAATATTGAAGTTATGTCCCCCTGATATTTATAGAAAGTTATTTACTACTCTTAACTCAAACTGGGTAAAACCATGTAAAAAAAAAGGACTATAAAAACAGGAGTAAAAAAGTAAGTTTATTCCAGATCAGGTCGTTACAGGACAGAGAAATTGCTTGGAGTTTGCACAGCTGTGAGCTCAAAAAACGTCAGCGAGTGTCCGGCAAAGTTGAGCAAAGATTGAGCCCCGAACAAAGTCGTCTTCTCCTTCTTATACCTCATGAGTCTATGTGTTGCATCAGGTGGATGCTTAGCTGTCCGTATCAGAAACTGACACGAGATCCATGTCTTGAACTTCATGCATCTTGCCTCTTTACCCCAGGATTACACATAGCTCTCCTTTATCACTCCTTTATCAGCTCCAAGATGTGCCCATATCCTGTGTATTTCTAAAGACACGAAAGCTGTCCAGATTTGATGACCTGTGTACACAAAGTGACATCCACAATGTGAAGGAAGGCCTTCTACTCCGTCTAATCTGGCTAAAAGAATAACAATGCACATGCTGTATAAAGAAAAAACCTAACATTTCAAACATTTTATTTGAGGCAGAAAATGTTCTCACCGCACCAGTTACTTTAAAATTTTACATTTATTTGTATATTTGCCAGCCTTATTTGTCTATATTAAGGTAATCTTATTTTGTTGCCTAATTATTCTTTTTTAAATGAGTGCATCCATGATGATTTACTGGACATAGATGCGTTTCAGAACCATGACATCATGAAGTAGTTTACCTTACCACCGCCATATGAACACTGGTTGCTAAGCTTAGCTCTGTGGCTCTTCCCCTCTGACCAGAATGGATCACTTTCATTTAAATCCCTGTGAACTTAAAGAATACAAATGGAAAATTGTTGGTGAATGTGATCTATACGATATCCCTGCAGACTTATTTCAACATCTTTCTTCAACTGACAGGCTTCCAGGTTTTTCCTTTCACAATTATACAAATATCTTGTATGAGGACAAACTGTCCTCATACACCAGAGAAAGTCTGAAAGCTTTGAAAAGACACAACGGTATTTTACACCTGGCTGGGTTATTAAAAAACAAGAATATATTCATATGCAAAGCAAAGGAAACTTGCGTTTTGCTGATCTTTATTTTTACATAAACAGTTAAACACGACTTTAATGTCTGTTGCATAATTTTGAGATCTTAGTATCAAATGCACTTATTTCACAAGATAGATTCAGTGGATTCTAATCACTTATTTTTTTGTTAAAATAAGTTCACAAGACAATTAGGTAGCTCTCCTGACTGGTTTTGAAACTCACTTGAAATGAAATGTACACTGCACAGACATCCACTTGCACTCAACATCCAGTTAGCCCTTCTGATCTCTGACAGCAATCTTTAACGATGGAAAAGGGGTAAAAATAAATATTAGGGTCAGCTTTTTTATTGTTACACCCAAAGGCACAACATATGGACAGCATCATTGATGTACAAGGGAAATTCAAAATAAATTACAAAACTAATTGGTCTTAGCATTTATTAAACTTCTCAAACATAGTTTGTTGTTTTATGCAAAGACCAAATAAAAAAAAACTATAAGAGAACAGCTTTTAGAAGTGAAGAAAGTAGAAAAGCAATATGGCAAATTTATAGAAGTGTAGGCTGAAAATGAGAAAATACACAATTTTAAGGTAATAATTTAAAGGGAACTTTGTAATAAAATAGATTAAAGCATTAAAACAGAATAGCAAATAGTGTTATGAAATGAAATCTGTAACTGTTATTTATGTATCTGTCTTAAGTTTCTCAATTTTTTGTTTCTCTTGACCGTCTAGGGATGCACAGCAGTTTCCCCCCAAGCGCAAGGGGAGCCTATTCGAGAACTCGCGAGAAATTTGGCGGATCGCATTGAATCGAGAAGGACGACCACACAGACAGCTGGAAAGGCATACCAAGGACCAATCATGCTTTTTGTCTGCGCACTTTGACTTGTGGTCTTTGCGAGTTTGCCACCATCTGACATGTAGTAAGGATTTTTTTGAGGTGCGTGACCACGGACAGAGACAGTTTAAATTGGCCTTCAGAATGAGCGAGACATTGACTTACTGATCCATACAACCCGGATCTACAGCACAGACATCGGACTAGAGAAGTAGTCAAATGGTGACTAAGACAGGGTAGGTACACCACACAGAGGGTTTCACACTCCCAGAAAGAACGCTAGCAGACATTAAAGAAAAACGCCATTTTTTTTTTTACATTTGGCCCTTGATTTGATGTTATTACATCATGTTCTACTCACCCATATGAGTTTTGTGTCATTTGGAGCCGTTCTGAAGATATTCTCTTCGGTTATAACCTAGTAACGTCTTCCTATGGGCAAACGACTTGAAGGCACAAACTAAACTGTACATATTTTATCATTTATGGTACGCCAGCATTCATAACATGTAGGCGAATAACTGTCCGCCAGACATCCCCAGTTATATTGTATGACGTCATCCGCACGCACTGGCTACTGTTCATTCTTCTGTCCGCTGAACTGCTGCTAGTTTTACTCACATGCCTGGAAGATGTCTAGTTTTACTACAACAGATGATCTCGGTCTCAAAATGGAATTGAACGATTCAGATTAGCTAGCCGAATGAATAGAAGGGGTAGAGCGTAGCTGCCTGTGGCCCCGGCTGCCTGTCACAACTCCAGTCCGGCGCACGGATGACGTCATACACGCGCCGGTTTGTTTTTTAAAGATATAAATATAAATCATATTAGATTAGATTAGATTCAACTTTATTGTCATTACAAAATGCAGTTTAGGTCTAACCATTTGCATGTTTCCAAGCAATACAAGGCTTTGTCTATATAAGACTCAAACTCACTGCGGATCCAGACATTTGAATTGAGAAAGCTTCCTGGAGGGGAAGCCAAACGTCTTCAAACCTTGGAAACCAAGTCCAGTGAATTGTTTTTTTAAACCAGTGGATATTTTTTGAATTTTTACGGAATGACTATGACCTGGATGACTGAGAACCTTCATCAACATACGTCTAACCAGAAGTGCAATAGCAGCAAGTGCAGGATAAATAATCGTTCCATAAATACAGGACATGGGTTTCTAGTGGGTAAGTATAGAGATGAATATCATTATAAACAGAATCTTACTAAAAGATGAATTTGATACTGTTACGTCCACACAAGACACAACATATTTAAGGACACAAGACAAAAGAAGATGAGGGTTCAATCAGTTTTTATTTTCAACTTCTCCACTTTTCTGATCTTTCCTAAAAGGGAAAAAGAAAAAAGATGGTCAGTTGGCCCTCAAATCCCGTGTCCCATAAAAAAAAGAATCGAAAAAAAAGAGAAAAGAGAAAAAAAAACCTTCCGAAAAGTATTAACAGAAAGATGGACCTGGTGAGCCGGCCAAAAAGAACAAAACGGCACAGCCGAGGGCCAACCCTATACAGGGCCGTCGACGCCTCCGCTGAAGCCGGACTAAGCAAAAAGACAAAAAAAAAGGGAAAAAACCTATATTAAAGAAGAGATCGAAAACAGGACCACCGGTCCCACCAGGCCAAAATCGGCAAACCACAAAAAATAACAAAAATTACCGCATGGCAGCCCCGAGTCTCAGTTTCAGCCTGCTACCACGGGTCGAACTCAGGAGCGAGAAGAAAAGCGGCGTCTTAGCGGGGCGGAGTGGGGCGGCCTCCTACATTCTGAACGCCGGCCGATATATAGGCGGGCCACAATGCCGCAAATTAACGTAATTAAATGTGCTTATGTCGCAACAAGAATAAGAAATAAACAAAATAAATAATAATGTGCCCGAAGCACATAACACCCCCACCCAAAGACTCTGAATGGGGATTAAAGGGAAAAAAACCTTAACCCATTCAGAGGAAAAAAAAAAAAAACAGGACTAGAGTTGTGAGAGTGCGTCGGACACTACATTGTCTTTACCACGTACATGTTGGATCGAGATGTTAAATGATTGGAGTCGCAGAGACCAGTTCATCAAATGGCGGTTTTTATTGTGCATGCGATTTAGAAAAACTAATGGATTATGGTTCGTAAAAACAACGACAGATCCGCTAGAACCTCCTACATACACCTCAAAATGTTCTAAAGCCAAAACCAACGCCAATGCCTCCTTTTCAATGGTGGAATACCATCTCTGATACCTATCAAGTTTCTTTGAAAAATAAGAAACCGGATGTTCCACCCCATCAGTACCATCCTGAAGAAGCACCCCTCCGACGCCAGAATCGCAAGTGTCCACAGCCACCTTAAATGGTACGTCAAAACGAGGGACAGACAACACAGGAGCCTCAACTAGATAACATTTAGTCTGCTTAAAAGCAGCTGGACACTGATCAGACCAAATAAAAGCCACCTTAGGACTAAGCAGGTCCGTTAACGGGGCATCAACGGAGGAAAAGTTCTTACAAAACCCCCTGTAGTAACCAACCATTGCCAGATAGCGGCGTAGACCAGTACGAGTGGTGGGTACTGGAACAGACAAAATGGCCTCTACTTTAACCTCAACGGGGCGCATAGGTTACTGTCGCTTGGCTGAATTGGCATTTAGAAAGATTAACTGTCAAATTAGCCTCACTCAGACATGCAAAAACAGTTTTTAAGTGCTCAACATGCTCAGCCCATGTATTAGAACAGACCACCAAATCATCCAAATAAGCCTCTCAGAATGATAAACCTGACAAAACCACATTCATTAGCCGTTGAAACGTCGCTGGGGCGTTACGCATCCCAAAAGCCATCACCGTGTACTGGAGGAAATCGTCGGGTGTGACAAAAGCGGAAATCACCTGGGCTCGCGCTGTCAAGGGTACCTGCCAGTATCCCTTTAGCAAATCCAGCTTAGTCACAAACTGCGCAGCCCCCACATGGTCCACACAATCCTACATACGAGGGAGTGGATAACAATCCGGCTTAGTCACCCCATTTACCTTCCTGAAATCCGTACAAAAACGGTCCTCTCCATTGGCTTTAATAGTCAGGAGACACGGCGAACTCCACGGACTACTGCTGGCAACAGCAAGGCTATGTTTCACCATGTACTCCACCTGTGTCTTCAAACGGCGTCGCTTGTCTGGGTTCACTCTGTAAGGATGCTGTTTAATAGGCTTCGAATCACCAACATCAATATCATGGCTGAGCACACGAGTCTGAGAGGGAATGTCTGCAAACAGCGACCTATAAGTGACTGAATCAAACGAATGACATCAGTGTGCTTGGAAAAATCAAGGTGAGACAACAAGAGAGGCAAGTTTTCCAACACCTCCGAATTTGAAAACCTTCCTTCAGTTACAGCCGGGGAAAAAACGTCACCCTCAGGTGCAGCACTGGACAGCTCCTCCCGTGGGTCTGCACCTGCCCCGGCGCATGCGTCAGCTCGTCCACTGGAAACACAACTGACAGATTTATTCAAAGTGGGCACATGCTCGATATATGGCTTCAGCATGTTAACATGACATAGGCGTGATGTCCACCTCCGATCAGGAGTCGAGACCAAGTAATCTCGATCTCCGACCTTTCTCGTGATCGTATAAGGCCCACTTTAGCGCGCTTGCAAGCTGGAACCAGGAACTGGAAGTAACGCTAACACTCTCTCCCCAGGTTGAAAAACTCTCAAAGTCGCATTTCTGTCAAACAAAGACTTAATTTTAGCCTGCGCTGTCTTAAGATTTTCTTTAGCTATCTCACCAGCACGACTAAACTTCAATCTGAAATTACTGACGTAATTCAATAAATTTTTGTCAGATTTCTCACACAACCACTTATCTTTCAACAGTTTTAACGGACCACGAACAGTATGAGCAAAAACAAAGTCCGACGTACTAAACCCCAGAGACTCCTGAACCACCTCCCGTATAGCAAACAATTGTAAATGTACACCTTCATCCCAGTCTTTTTCAAACTCCAAACAGAAGGTGCGAAGCATTGTTTTTAGAGTTTGATGGAAACGCTCGAGTGCGCCCTGTCTTTCTAGGTGATAAGCGCTGGAATGACAGTGCTTTATGTCAAGTTGACGCAAAACCTGCGCAAAAACTTTAGACATAAAGTTAGACCATTGGTCAGTCTGCACAACCCGTGGTAAACCAAACAATGAAAAAAACTTTGTTAATGCTTTCAGCACCACAGGCGTAGATATTTTACGCACCGGAAAAACCTCTGGAAAATGAGTAGAGGTGCACATCACCGTTACCAAGAACTTGTTCCCCGCCTTTGTCCGAGGTAATGGACACACACAGTCAACTAACACACGTTCAAATGGTTCAGCCACGGCTGGAATGGGATACAAAGGAGCAGGAGGAATCGTCTGATTTGGCTTTCCAGACATTTGGCAGAAATGACACGAATTACAATAGCGCACGACATCACCCTTTAAACCAGGCCAAAAGAAATGACGCAAAATGCGATCATAAGTTTTTCTGATGCCAAGGTGCCCAGCTAATGGATTATCATGTGCCAACCGCAAAATTTCCAAACGATATGGAGTTGGAACAACAATCTGTTTCACCACACTCCACTCCTCGATAGGAGAAACATTTAAAGGCGTCCATTTACACATCAGAAGGCCATCATTCAAAAAAATAGCCAGTAGAAATAGAGTCAAACTCGTCAGTTAATGCACCGTTAAACAATGACGCTAAACTTTTATCAGTTTTTTGGATTTGGATCAACTGCTGTCTAGACAATGACAGTGAATTAATATCCAACGTGCAATCCTCCACAGGTTCCTTTAATGGGAGATGTTCGGTCTCAGCTTTGAACAAAAAACTTCCACCAAAGTCAAACTCATCTTTATTTTCCTCCTGTTGACGTTTAAGTGCTTCACGTGTAACTGCTTACGACGTGAACACATCTGGGAATGAACGAGCCAGCTCATCTGGACAGGCAGACAACACCGGGACAGGTATAACGTCTGGAGTAACCAACACTCGACCCCCAGCCAAGTCGTTGCCCATGATCATGGAGACGCCCGCTATGGGAAAACTAGGACGCACCCCAACCACAGCGTCACCAGACCACAGCTCAGACTGGACCCTGACCTTGTGTGGAGGAACACCAATGTCTTGCATGCCAAAACCACGAACTGGCACATCAGAACCAATTGCAATGTCACTATTTAACGGCAAAATCCCCTCTAAAATAAAAGACTGAGAGGCAGCAGTGTCCCGCAATATTTTAATAGGAATCTTCTCAGTTAGAGACATGGAAACAAACCCATCCATTACGAAAGGCTTAAAATCAGCATAATCGCAAGGCTTTGTTTTTGAAAGTGACTGAGTAACGCGATTTACAGTTTCAATTAGAGCGACCGGCTTCATGTTTTTGCTCTGTAATACCGGGCAATTGGCCACAATATGTCCTCTCTTTTTACAATAAAAACACGTTACATTAGCTTTCACATCCAAGACATGATCCAATTTGCTTTCAACGCCACCGAGCACAGCAGATACATCCGATTCACCAAATGAAACATTTTTCACACACTCCTTCCCATTATTTCCAGATTTGTTAATTTTATTAAAGGCGTGCAAGCGCTCAAAATTCCCTTTGTGCGTTAACATGTACTCATCAACGAGCACCGCAGCTGCTGACACATTTGAAACTTGTTTCTCATTCAAATAGGTAGTAACTTTCTCAGGTAAATTATTTTTAAAATCTTCCAACAAAATAAGCTGCTTAAGTTGTGCAAAGTCGGTTGCTTTCTTAGCAGCGCACCAGCGATCGAAAAGAATTTCTTTATCCCTCACAAAATTCACATAAGTCTGATTGTAATGTTTTTTCAATCTGCTAAATTTCTGACGGTAAGCTTCAGGCACTTATTCATATGCCCGCAAAATAGCATCTTTAACTTTCTCGAAATGAAGACTATCAGCCACAGAAAGAGACGCAATGCCTGCTGCGCTTTACCACACAATGCATATTGCAACAACAAAGACCACACCTCTTTAGGCCATTTATGTGCGAGAGCCACCCTTTCAAATAAAGAGAAATATTTATCCACGTCACGCTCATTAAATAGAGGAGCTAAGCGAACATTTCTACTTACATCAAAATCAGTAGACTGACGTTTTGAAGACTCAGCACCAAGCTCAAGTTCTTTCAAACGAAGTTCCGCTTCCAACTCTAGTCTGTGTTGTTCCAAAAACAGCTCCTTCTCCTTCAAAGCCAGCTGTCTTAATTCGACCTCAAGTTCCTTTAGGCGAATCAGGTCAGCTGCAAGCGAGGTTTTCTTTGGTGATTCCTCAGGACTCTTTGGTGAGACTGCAGCAGGAAAAATCTCTAAATGAACCAGTGCTTCCAACAATTCAGCCTCAATCGTTCCCCTTTTAGCACGTTTACTTACGTTAACTTCAAAACGTCCGGCTATCAACAGCAACTGATCCTTCGTGCACTTGCTAAAGACATCTAATGTGGGCTTCTCAACAAACTCATCCAAGTCAAACTCCATGCTCGAACCCTGGAATCACGCCACACAAACGCACACACACAAAGCCACAAAAACACCAGAGACAAATCGTCTAATCAATCACCGTAACGCGCACCAGCTGTGCAAACTGCACACAAAAAAACAGGATACAGCGCAAACTAGAACTACCCTCGAAACCACAAAACGAAAATGTTTTAAACAAGCCCCCATAAATATGTTACGTCCACACAAGACACAACATATTTAAGGACACGAGACAAAAGAAGATGAGGGTTCAATCAGTTTTTATTTTCAATTTCTCCCCTTTTCTGATCTTTCCTAAAAGGGAAAAAGAAAAAAGACGGTCAGTTGGCCCTCAAATCCCGTGTCCCATAAAAAAAAGAATCGATGTGCTTTACTTCTGTTTTAGTAGGGATATGTCCTGCCCGATGTTGTAAGGTTCTGATGACTGAGAGTTTGTGTTCCAGTGGGTGGTGTGAGTCAAAAAAGAAGAAAAATTAAATGCAAAAACATCACAATCGGACCTCTGAGGGTAATGGCAGCCAGGCCTAATCCTAGCCCCTCTGCAGCAGCTCTCTCTCAGCATAGCCGTGTGTGAAGGACAGCTGGTTATGATGGCAATTTTTTGTTTTATTTGGCAAAATGTTGATTTCTGTTTAGCTGACTGTGTTAATTATTATGCTCTACGAAATGAAAAAAGTCAGAATTTATTATTATTTAGAGACTATTAACCATGACACCCACAGACCAAACTCGGACCTCTTTAACTGTTGGTTTAGCCCTGGGGCTTGTATGCAGGGATTAGCATAACATAGGGGTGATCTGATGAAACGAGGTGGGAGCAGGGAGCTGCTTTCAATACATCTTTGATGTCAAAGTAAACCAGATCTAAAGTGTTTTCAACCCGAGTTGCAAAGTTCACATGTTGGTAAAAATGAGGGAGCACAGTCTTCAAATGAGCCTGGTTGAAAACTCCCTCTGTGTGTGCAGATTGAAGCTGAAAGCTTGTTTTGTGTTAGACCTGGAGGGCACATAAGCAGCAGTAATGCTGACCACACTGAACTCTCTGGGCAGACAAAAAGGTCTGCAGTTAACAGTCACAATATCGATGTCTGGAGAGTACAACATGGCGACCATTTCTAGACACAGCACACCACCCCTAGTCTTACCATAGAGATTTTTGTTTCCATCAATGCTGTATAGTATTTGCCCATCCAGGCTAATTGCATTGTCCAGTATTGCTGGATGCAGCCAACATTCAGCCAGAATGATGGCGCAGCAGTTACATATCTCCTTCTTTTAAAAGGGTTCGAGTCAGAGATTATCCATATTGTTATCGAACAAGCGGACGCTGGAGAGCAGGAGTGATGTTAGTGGTGGTCTGTGGGGATTCCTCCTTAGCTTCACCGTTAGCCCACCTTTGCAGCCTTGATCCCTCCATCTCGTACATCGTTTCCTTCAGCCTGACCTGGTAAGTGAGAAGGCTGTTGCTTTGTTTACATCCATCTGCAGCACTCCGCAGCTTTTTAAACGGTTAGAGGGGAATGCCGTTTTTGTTATGAATGCCAGCATTCATAACATGTAGGCAAATCACTGTCCCCCAGACATCCGTGTTATATTTTTTATATGTATATCTTTTAAAAACAAAGTGGCGTGTGTATGATGTCACCCGCGCGTGCCTGCTACCTTCCTTCATCATGCCCGCTGAACTGCAGCTAGTTTTACTCACATGCCCGGAAGATGTCTAGTGCTATTACCACATATTTTTAAAACACATAAATATGAAAAATATAACCGTGGATGTCTGATGACAGTGATAGCCTACATGTTATGAATGCTGGCGTACCATAAAGAATAAATTATAAACAATTTAGTTTGTGCCTTCAAGTCGACTGCAAAAAGGAAGACATTAATTGGGTATAACCTCACGGAATATCTTCAGAACGGCTCCAAATGACACTTTTACTGCCGTGTTTTAGTTTACATGTGTTGCGGAAAATGCCTCCACTGTATGTGATGATTGCTAAGTAAGTGGCGTGTGTGTGTGTGCTGATTGTGGCAGCCGTCCCCCTGTCCGAAAGGGGGCGCTGCAGGCAGGAGGGGAAACGGGGAAGGCGGCTGGAATGTGAGAGAGTGAGTGTAGCTGACGACCGGAGCAGCAGCTAGGAAAAAGTCTGTGCAGTTTTTATGTTAGTTGGCGATATTAAAAGTTAACTTCCAGCCACTTTCGTGCCAACGTGTGGTTCATGTGCAAGGCGTAGAAGGCGTTAACCCCGGAGTAAGTCTTTCACTTCGGCCCTGGAGAAAGGAACTCCCCTGTGTCTCCCGACCACGGTCAGAAGACTGAGCAGGAACGGTTAACACTGGCGACCACGAAGGGTCTTCCCCGCCTTGCTGGACGAGTGGTGAGCTTTGAGTTAGAGAGATAGTAGCGGCTAGCAATAAAGCTAAGGGACTGAGTTGGCCCGTTGCCGAGCAACCGTAAGATGGACGCCGCCACCGGTCGCTCCCGTGAAAACTATGGGCCCGAAACGGGTTATTCCAACCCGTTTATGATATTGGATATGTCTTCCGAGGGTGCAGAGTGTAGAAAGGCTACTGAAGATGTGGCGGTGGGGAAATGTGGACATTATAATCCTTTTCGGTGCGACGAACACTGTTTCGGCTCGTACGCCAAAGGAGGAGATATGTATGCACCGCTCTACGGCCCCACTCAACCACAGGTTAGCTCTACAAACACACTTGTTGCTACGGAATGTCAAGGTTATGCCCATGGGGAGAATGCAGACGACGGGGCGCGTTACTACCCAGCCCCCACGTTTCAAATGAAAGATAATTATGCTGATACCAACCCGTTCGTTTCTGCTCATGTTCGAAGCTTTGCACACAGCACGCCTGCCCCACTTAACCCTGCGGCAGTTTCCGCCATGCAAAGCACCCCTAAACTGGATGGAACTATAAACGACAGGCAAACCCCCGCACGGCCCCAGCCCTGTTTAAAAGTTAATAAAACCCATTTCATGTCGCCGCAGCCATTATCCGACAGTGAGGAGGATGAAGATCCTAGGGAGAGGGTCCCCATATTACATCTGGGTCAATACAACGGCACCACACCATGGAAAGAATTTTTGGACCGGTTTGAGAGCTGCGCCGAAGCGAATTACTGGTCCGAAAAAACAATGACAGTGCAGCTGAAATTCTGTCTGGTTGGCGCAGCAGGGGCCATAGTCCACAGAAATCCTCGCTCTTCCAGGTGGGACTACCGCCGCCTGGTGGACGAATTGGAAACTGCATATGGCCCATCCTCTGACCACGCCGCTGCGGTGGCAGTAGAATTAAGGCAGCGGGTACGAAAACATGGAGAGGCCCTGCATGCATTTAGAGATGATATTTATGGGAAAGTGGCGGTGGCTTATGGTGACAGGGCAGAAGTTGTAGAGGACTCTATCGCTGTCAACGTTTTCACAAACGGTCTGGTGATGCAGAAATAGTCCAGAAACTATTAGAGCAACGACCAGTCACACTCGCTCGTGCATACGAAATAGCACATGCTCATGAAACCACAAAAAGGGCAGCAGCTTATGTCACCAGTGCCATGCAGCCAGGAGCCCGCAGCATGGTTGAACGACGACCCAGAACTGCTGTGGTCAGAGCTAATGACGAACCTGAAAGAGTTGTCAAAACTACTCCTGTAATCAGTTCTACACCGAATCGGTTAGCCGCACACACGCCCTCGGCCTTTAATAACCGCAAGAATCCTTCAAAGGGGAAAGTCCGCTGCCATAACTTTCAAGGTTGGGGTCATATCCAGAGGCAGTGCCCCTCCCCCCACAAGATCACCAAGGATTTGGCATTGAGCAGCTCCCCCTGTGACACTCAAGGACCCGCTGTGTTCCACCTGAAAGGCCAAAGCCAAGAAATGAGTATCCACATGCAAATCTATGAAATGGAGGTGTGCGCTGTGTTGAACAGTGGGGCACGGAGGAATGTGCTGCCGTTTCGCTACTATAATTCCATCCACCCTGACATGAGACCTCAGTTGTATCCATCCACTGTTGAGTGCCAGTACTGGGTGAGGCCCAGATCCCTGTCTGCATCAACAACCGTCAGGTGGATGTGGATTTTCTTGTAGCAGAGATAGCAGGGTTAGAAGTGCTGCTGGGTCATCCCTTCCTCGCACAAGCTGAAGCCCGCCTAGATTTCGGCAGACACCGCATCATCCTGTTTGGTGAGGAAGTGCCCTACTACCAATCTGAATCTAACCTGAAGTCGCATGCAGTGAAAATATCAAGAACTGTGGTGGTGGAACCAGGAGAGGAGTATGTTGTGAGGGGCAGCGTGCACCTAAGTGGGGCACCCCGCAGCGACATGATACTTAGCCCTACTAAAGGTTTTGTTGAGAAGCACAAAGTACTCTTCGCTAGAGTCTTAGTTCACCCCCAGACGTCCAAAACGGTCCCGCTCCGCCTCTTTAATCCTGGCAATAAGGCTGTGACCATTAAAGAAGGATCCCTGGCTGGTCTCATTCAGCCCGCTGAAGCCCTACAGCCTCACTGTGCCCCACCGGCTACAGACTCGCCAGTCAGCTCTCGTGGGGTTCCTCTGCACCTGGGGGAGCTCTATGCTCAGAGCTCTAAAAACCTCAATGATGGGGAATACTTTCAACTCAAACAGTTGCTTTCTACCTATGGACAGGTGTTCTCTACGGGGCCTGCTGCCCTGGGCCGGACCAACGTCGTCCAGCACGATATTGTACTTCGTCCAGGTGCCCCGATCAAACAACCTCCACGCAAAATGACGAAAGAGAAGCAACAATACGCCGACCAGCAGATACACGACAGCCTGCAGAACGGTCTTGCCCAACGCAGCCACAGCAGCTGGGCCTCGCCCATAGTTATGGTACGTAAGAAGGATGGGACATATCGGCTCTGCATTGATTACAGGGCACTCAATGAGCGAACCATACCAGATGCATATCCCTTGCCCCGCATCCAGGATACACTGGATACATTGTCTACGGCCAGATGGTTCAGCACATTGGACCTTACTTCAGGTTACTGGCAGGTGGAGCTGACGCCAAGAGCACCCAAAGCAACTGCATTCATATCCAGACGGATATGAATGCAGGACGGGTCTCTTCGAGTGGAATGTCATGCCGTTTGGGTTATGCAACGCCCCGGCGAAGTTCCAGCGGCTGATGGACCGCGTCTTAGCTGGCATGCAGTGGGAGACCTGTTTGGTCTACCTGGACGACATCATCGTACTAGCAAGGAATGTGTCAGAGATGCTGCAGCGGCTTGGCGAGGTGTTTTACAGACTCCAACAAGCTAACCTGAAACTAAAACTTGCCAAATGCTGCCTTTTCCACCAGGAGGTGGCCTACCTAGGTCACATAGTGTCCCAGAGGAACTCCATCTGAAGTTAAGTTATTTTCTCTGTGATATCGCTGTATCTAAGTAACTCTAACTGACTAGTTTAAAACATAGCACCTTCTGCTGCACTTTTCTACTGAGCACTTGTCAGTTTCCACGGTTTTATTTCTGATAGCAAGGAGTAGCTAGCCTAGGCTAGCGCTAGCTTAGCATTGCTATGGCTTCTCTCTCTCCCTCCCTTGACTCTTTTCCAACTCTTCCTTCTTCCTCTCCTCTCTCCTGCTCTCTGTGTCAGATGTTCAGTTATTCCTCTGCCTCCTTTAGTGATAATGGGATGTGTAATAAGTGTAGTATTTTTGTAGCTTTGGAGGCGAGGGTGTCAGAGTTAGAATCCAGGCTTCAGGCTGTTGAACATCCAGGAGTTAAAGTAGGCCCCCCACCTAGCTGTCCTCCAAAAGTGCCTGAGCAGCCAGGCGATTGGGTAACTGTACGCAGAAAGCGTAGTCGTGGATCTCTGCCCAATGGTCACCACCAACCCGTTCACGTTTCTAACCGGTTTTCCCCACTCAGTGACACACCCACTGAGAAGCCCACTCTGGTGATTGGCAGCTCCATAGTCAGAAACGTGGCATTAGAGACACCAGGGACCATAGTCAAATGTTTGGCCGGGGGCCAGAACGGGCGACATCAAATCCTACCTGAAACTGCTGGCTAAGGATAAGGTTAAATACAGTAAGATTGTTATTCACGCTGGTGGTAATGACACCCGGTTACGCCGATCGGAGGTCACTAAAATTAGTGTTGCTTCGGTGTGTAAGTTTGCCAAAAAAATGTCGGACTCCGTAATTTTCTATGGTCCCCTCCCTGATCTGACCAGTGATGACATGTTTAGCCGCATGTCGTCATTCAACCGCTGGTTGTCTAGGTGGTGTCCTGAAAACAACGTGGGCTACATTAATAATTGGCAATCCTTTTGGGGAAAGCCTGGTCTGATTCTGAGAGACGGCATCCATCCCACTTTGGATGGTGCAGCTCTTCTTTCTAGGAATCTGGCCACATTTATTAGTCCTCCAAAACCCTGACCACCCAGGGTGCAGACCAGGAAGCAGAGTTGTAGTTTAACACACATCTCTGCAGCTTCTCTACTGTTACCCACTCTTTACTCCATCCAGACAGTGTCTTGCCCACGACCAAAATCTAATAAATTAGCAAAGATTCCCAAAGGAGTAAATCATGATAATCTAATTAAAATCAAAATAACTCCAATTGGGGAAAAAGTTAAAACAATTAAATACGGTCTGTTTAACATAAGATCGCTTATAGTCTTTGGACCAGAGTCTCTGAAAAAGAAGCTGATTAGCCAGTCACTTCATTTGGATGGGATTAAACTGATTTCAGATAATAAAGTAACAAATCTTGGTGTTGTTTTTGATCAGGACCTGTCATTTAAATCCCAGATCAAAGAGGTTTCTAGAATTTCCTTCTTTCATCTGAGGAACATTGCAAAAATTAGAAATCTCCTGTCCAGGGGGGATGCTGAGAAACTAGTCCAGGCATTTGTTACTTCAAGGCTGGACTATTGTAATTCTTTACTATCAGGAAGTCCACAAACTGTAGTTAAAAGCCTTCAGCTGATCCAAAATGCTGCAGCCAGAGTTCTGATGAAAATTAAAAAGAGAGATCATATCTCTCCTATCCTGGCTTCTCTTCATTGGCTTCCTGTTAAATCAAGAATAGAATTTAAAATCCTCCTTCTCACATATAAAGCCTTAAATGGCCAAGCTCCATCTTATATCAGAGATCTGATGGTTCCTTATGTTCCTAACAGAGCACTTCGCTCTCAATCTGCAGGTTTACTAGTGGTTCCTAGAATTTCTAAAAGTAGAATGGGAGGCAGATCATTTAGTTATCAGGCTCCTCTCCTGTGGAACCAACTACCAGTTTTAGTCCGTGAGGCAGACACCCTGTCTACTTTTAAGGCTAGGCTTAAAACTTTCCTTTTTGATAAAGCTTATAGTTAGGGTGGCTCAGGTTATCCTGAGCTGTCTTTAAAGTTATGCTGCTATAGGCTTAGACTTTTGGAGGACATAGGGACCCCCATTTCATCATTCTGCTTCATTCTCTCTCTGTTCTCCTATTCTCCAGAATCTGTTTGTTCAATCTCTAACCTTCTGCTCTCTCTGCTTTTCCTCAGAGTAGCTTTGCCTCGTCTGTTCCTGTTTGGCAGTGACGTCATCCAGGAAAGAAACATCAGCTGTGCTGCTTCCATCAACACCCTTGTTTGTAGATGTTGGAGATCGGCCTGTCTTCAGGTGTGGTCCTGTTTCTCTGGCCGTGGCTGGGTGGATGTGCTCTCTTCATCCTCTGGCATGGGAGCTGCCTTGGAGCTCGTCTGCCTGGCTGTGTGTTTCCTGGACGGGGCCGCCTTTTACAGCTGCTAACTGGAGAATCAGGACATCCTACAATAACCCCAGCCTGAAGAAGAGACTGAAAAGCTGGTGTAATCCCAGCCACTGCCTCAGGTTTAAGAGGATATTGTTGCTCCTGGGGTCTAGTCAGATTTAGGAGTAATGTGAATAGGAGGTTGCCCCTTGATTAGACCCACGTCATATTTATCTGATGCCCACAAATGAGAAGGAAGGCTGTCTAGAACTTGGTCAGGACATGTGATAGCTAAAATCTCTCATGCATTATCATCAATAGCCTCTTTGGTAGGTGCTGCTGAAAGATTGTATAAAATGCTCTGTCGATACATATTGAGGGAAGATGAAAAGCATATCCCTCTGGAGTGCCACATCCAGTCAATAGCTTGATGCGCAGCTAAGGCTAATGGGCCCAAAGATTTCCATCTGTCTCCAGGTGCTTTAGTGAGAGAAATGTGTGGAAAGGAGTCTAAAACAGCAAAATGAATGAAAAATGGCCAAAAATCGCACTTTGACCCAAAATGGCTGACTTCCTGTGGGTTTTAGGGCATACCTCCAAGAGACTTTTTTTCATGATTTGAGGAGATCTACCTGTGTGCCAAATTTCAGATCTCTGGGACTTACAGTTTCCCCCAACTCACGTTAGGGGGCGCTGTGGCGTAATTTGGGTGCGGCCATTTTGGATTCCATTATAGACCGGCTATTTCACGCGGGGGACAATTTTCTGCCACATTTTCCTGAGTTTTTGAATATGCGAAGTCCCCGTAAAATGCGTTCGAAGTGAGAAAAGAAAAATAATAATAATAATAATAATAATAATAATAAGAAACTTTCGAAATACAATAGGCCTTCGCAGCGCTTTGCTGCTCGGGCCTAATAAGCTGTTGCTCAGACAGACATACTAGCAAAAAAGAGGTTTGTCAAGACCAGCAAATGTGAGTAACATGCAGCAGTGTAAGGGGAACACAAAATGAAATCATCACCCCGCTAATCTGCAGGGTCAGGGGTCACAAGGGCCGTGCAGTGTAGCCGCTGCTGAGTCATCACCAAGGCAGTTGGTGGAATGCTGTCACGGGCCATTTTAAGAATTGCCTCAGTTTGGCTGTCTGTAATGAGCCACTCAAAAATGTAAAGCAAGGCAGGAGCTTGGATCATCATAAGATCAGAATCAGGCTGTTTAGCAACCTGTAGCCCTGTTGGTGTACATTGAATGTGTAGATTTAATTTTAATATTAAATCACATGCCAACAGGTTAATGGGACAATGTTGAGAAAGAAGAAATTGATGTTGATATTGCTCATGATTAAATGGATCAACAACAGGCAGAGGTGCAGTTACTGGTTCTGGGATTGTAGCCCCTGAAGCTCCTATGGAGTGAACAATTTTAACAGATAAAGGAGCTTGAGGTAATGTTTTTCTGCATTATTAGAGACTGAGTTGCACCAGAATCCACAAGGAACTCAATGTTCTGTCCTGCCACATTTATGGTCAGCAGCGGCAGTTTCTTATAGGCTTCATGTGTGTATTTTAAATATGTGTGTGTGTGGGTACTTGGAGCATGTTGAACCGGGGACCGCTCCAACGGCTCCTTTTCTCGTTCTAGTCAGGTGGAGTAACCTCCTCTTGATGCCCGATATCCTCCTCTCTTGGAACGGCCTCTGCCACTGTTTTTGTAGCTTCCTCTTTGTCGTCCATCGCAGGGTGATGCACCTGTGTATTGAGTGGTGCCTCTGCCACGTCCTCCCCTGCCCCTGGGGTATCCATGTGGACAATCTTTGGCCCAATGATCAGCTTTGCCACAGATAAAACAGCAACCATCATTTAGAGTACTGTACTGATCTGGGGATTGTATGCGGGACTTTCTGAACTGTTCAATTCAATTCAATTAATTCAGTTTATATATATAGCGCCAAATTCACAACACATGTCATCTCAAGGCACTTTACAGTTCAACTAGATCATACAGTCAAATTGATACAAAGTTTTCTATCTAATGAAAACCAGTTGATTGCATTGACTCAAATACAATCCCTCACACTAAGCATGCTTGTAGCGACAGTGGAGAGGAAGAACTCCCTTTTAACAGGAAGAAACCTCCAGCAGAACCAGGCTCAGTGTGAGCGGCCATCTGCCGAGGCCGACTGGGGTTCAAGGAGACAGAAGCAGAGATACAAAAAGCAGCTGTAAAAGGCGGCCCCGTCCAGGAAACACACAGCCAGGCAGACGAGCTCCAAGGCAGCTCCCATGCCAGAGGACGAAGAGAGCACATCCACTCAGTCACGGTCAGAGAAACAGGACCACACTGGAAAACAGGCCGATCTCCGACATCTATAAACAAGGGTGTTGATGGAAGCAGCACAGCTGATGTTTCTTTCCAGGATGACGTGACAGCCAAACAGGAACAGACGAGGCAAAGCTACTCTGAGGAAAAGCAGAGAGAGCAGAAGGTTAGAGATTGAACTAACAGATTCTGCAGAATAGGAGAAAGGAGAGAGAATGAAGCAGAATGATGAAATGGGGGTCCCTATGTCCTCCAAAAGTCTAAGCCTATAGCAGCATAACTATAGAGATAGCTCAGGATAACCTGAGCCACTCTAACTATAAGCTTTATCAAAAAGGAAAGTTTTAAGCCTAGCCTTAAAAGTAGACAGGGTGTCTGCCTCACGGACTAAAACTGGTAGTTGGTTCCACAGGAGAGGAGCCTGATAACTAAAAGATCTGCCTCCCATTCTACTTTTAGAAATTCTAGGAACCACTAGTAAACCTGCAGATTGAGAGCGAAGTGCTCTGTTAGGAACATAAGGAACAATCAGATCTCTGATATAAGATGGAGCTTGGCCATTTAAGGCTTTATATGTGAGAAGGAGGATTTTAAATTCTATTCTTGATTTAACAGGAAGCCAATGAAGAGAAGCCAGGATAGGAGAGATATGATCTCTCTTTTTAATTTTCATCAGAACTCTGGCTGCAGCATTTTGGATCAGCTGAAGGCTTTTAACTACAGTTTGTGGACTTCCTGATAGTAAAGAATTACAATAGTCCAGCCTTGAAGTAACAAATGCATGGACTACAGGTGCTGGTCATAAAATTAGAATATCATGAAAAAGTAGATTGATTTCAGTAATTCCATTTAAAAAGTGAAACTTGTATATTATATTCATACATTACATACAAACTCATATATTTCAGATGTTTATTTTGTTTAATTTTGATGATTACAAATGACAACAAATGAAAATCTCAAATTCATCATATCAGAAAATTAGAATATTGTGAAAAGGTTCAAAATTGATGGCCCCTGGTGCCACACTCTAATCAGCTAATTAACTCAAACCACCTGCAAAAGCCTTTAAATGGTCTTTCAGTCTAGTTCTATAGGCTACACAATCATGGGGAAGACTGCTGACTTGACAGTTGTCCAAAAGACGACCATCGACACCTTGCACAAGGAGGGCAAGACACAAAAGGTCATCGCTAAAGAGGCTGGCTGTTCACAGAGCTCAGTGTCCAAGCACATTAATAGAGAGGCGAAGGGAAGGAAAAGATGTGGTCGAAAAAAGTGTACAAGCAAGAGAGATAACCGCACCCTGGAGAGGATTGTGAAACAAAACCCATTCAAAAATGTGGGGGAGATTCACAAAGAGTGGACTGCAGCTGGAGTGAGTGCTTCAAGAACCACCACACACAGACGTATGAAAGACATGGGTTTCTGCTGTCGCATTCCTTGTGTCAAGCCACTCTTGAACCACAGACAGTGTCAGAAGCGTCTTGCCTGGGCTGCTGGTGAGTGGTCCAAAGTCATGTTCTCTGATGAAAGTAAATTTTGCATTTCCTTTGGAAATCAAGGTCCCAGAGTCTGGAGGAAAAGAAGAGAGGCACTTCATCCACGTTGCTTGAAGTCCAGTGTAAAGTTTCCACAGTCAGTGATGGTTTGGGGTGCCATGTCATCTGCTGGTGTTGGTCCATTGTGTTTTCTGAGGTCCAGGGTCAACGCAGCCACATACCAGGAAGTTTTAGAGCACTTCATGCTTCCTGCAGCTGACCAACTTTTTGGAGATGCAGATTTCATTTTCCAACAGGACTTGGCACCTGCACACAGTGCCAAAGCTACCAGTACCTGGTTGAAGGACCATGGTATCCCTGTTCTTAATTGGCCAGCAAACTCTCCTGACCTTAACCCCATAGAAAATCTATGGGGTATTGTGAAGAAGAAGATGCAATACACCAGACCCAACAATTCAGAAGAGCTAAAAGCCACTATTAGAGCAACCTGGGCTATCATAACACCTGAGCAGTGCCACAGACTGATCGACTCCATGCCACGCCGCATTGCTGCAGTAATACAGGCCAAAGGAGGCCCAACTAAATACTGAGTGCTGTACATGCTCATACTTTTCATGTTCATACTTTTCAGTTGGCCAACATTTCTATAAATCCTTTGTTTTTATTGGTCTTCAGTAATATTCTAATTTTCTGATATGATGAATTTGAGATTTTCATTTGTTGTCATTTGTAATCATCAAAATTAAACAAAATAAACATCTGAAATATATGAGTTTGTATGTAATGTATGAATATAATATACAAGTTTCACTTTTTAAATGGAATTACTGAAGTCAATCTACTTTTTCATGATATTCTAATTTTATGACCAGCACCTGTAGTTTCTCAGCATCACCCCTGGACAGGAGATTTCTAATTTTTGCAATGTTCCTCAGATGAAAGAAGGAAATTCTAGAAACCTCTTTGATATGGGATTTAAATGACAGGTCCTGATCAAAAATAACACCAAGAGTTTTTACTTTATTATCTGAAATCAGTTTAATCCCATCCAAATGAAGTGGCTGGCTAATCAGCTTCTTTTTCAGAGACTCTGGTCCAAAGACTATAACTTCTGTTTTGTCTGCATTCAGAAGCATAAAGTTAAGAGTCATCCAGGATTTTATGTCTTCAAGACATGCCTGTAATCTATGTAATGGGTTAGCTTCATCTGGATTTATAGACAGATATAGCTGGCTATCATCAGCATAACAGTGAAAATTAATCCCATGCTGTCTAATAACTCTACCAATTGGGAGCATGTATAAAGTAAAGAGAATTGGTCCTAGCACTGATCCCTGTGGTACTCCACAGGTAACCTTTGAGCGTGTTGAAGATCTATCATTAACATGAACAAACTGAATTCGATCAGATAGATAAGATTTAAACCAGTCTAGTGCTGTTCCTTTAATTCCAACAAAATATTCAAGTCTTTCTAAAAGAATATTATGGTCAACTGTATCAAATGCAGCACTAAGATCCAACAGGACGAGCACAGATACAAGTCCATTATCTGAGGCCATGAGAATATCATTAGTGACTTTCACCAGAGCTGTTTCAGTGCTATGATGAGCTCTAAAGCCAGACTGAAACTCTTCAAAAAGTTCATTATGGTGTAAGTGATCGCAAACTTGTTTGGCAACTACTTTCTCAAGAATTTTGGATAAGAAAGGAAGATTGGATATAGGTCTATAATTAACCAAGTCATCTGGGTCAAGAGACGGTTTCTTAAGCAGAGGTTTAATTACAGCAACCTTAAAAGCTTTAGGTACATATCCCTGTAACAGAGATAAATTAATCACATCTAAAATGGAGGAGGAGATCAAAGGGAATACCTCCTTAAATAACCTGGTTGGAACTGGATCTAACATACAAGTTGAAGGCTTAGATGAAGACAATAATTTTGCTAATTCAGAAAGTTCAACTGGATCAAAGCAGTCTAAACCCATGACTACCTCAGGTACAATCGCAGATAGAGGAGTGCTTATGATCTTATTTTTATTAATATCAATCTTATTTATAAAGAATCCCATAAAACCATTGCTGCTAAGAGCAGGTGGAATGGACGGTTCAACAGAGCTATGGCTCTGGGTGAGTTTGGCAACTGTATTAAAAAGAAATCTAGGATTATTCTTATTCTCCTCTATTAATGAGATTTCAGTGGCAGTCTGCAAGAGGGTCAGTTGTGCGTCTGACTGTTGTTTCTTTTCACGCTGTGCACGCTTTAGGTCCTTATCCATCAGGTTGTCTTCATAATGACTGGCATGGATAAGAAGCTGATTGATGCGGGGCTGTTTATTCCACCCAATGTATGTGGATTTAATCCCATCTCTCAGTTCTGGTTTTAGTCCCTCGAGAAACTTTTGGCCTAGGAGGGATTCAAAAGTGGATGGACTGTTAAGATCGGCCCAGGCTCCTCTGGGCTCATCAATGCCAGAGTGGGTCCTGAAAATGTCCAGGAGTGTAAATAGGCTGGTACCCAGGCGTGGCTGGAGCATTCAGTATCACTAGGCGTTCCAGGTTTTTTAGCTGAGTCATATAGGCCACGTTTTTACCCCTTTCATTATCATCCAGGGGTTTAACCTCTTGAAGTCGGTAATTGGCATCAAACACATCACCTAATTTGGCAGTGAAAGCAATACCATAGACTTTGAGGAAAATAGTTTTCAGTTCGAAAAATGTGGGTCTGATGGTTTCAATCAATGAGTAACAGGCCTTCATAATTTCGTCTTCTCCTCTTTGCAGTGCAGGAAGATGGTCCTTTGCCACAGAGATGAGTGTTTCTGTATCCCATACTCTGTAGACCAGGTGAGGTCCCTCATGTCCACCAACCTTGACCATTGGCATATTAGTGGCTATGTGTGGTCTAGGTGGAGCAGAAAGTGGTGGGTAAGGACCAACAGGCATGCGAGGAAATGGGACACTGACCATGAGTCCTTCTGCACCCCCCTCTGTTGTTGATGATGGCTCTTCCTTGGAGATTCTGGGACGGAGGTCATAGGGCAGATCCCCTCCACTGGCACCAGAAGTACTGGAGTCCAGTTGTGTATCTGGTTGGGGATCAAATAATTGTCTCAGATCACCCCCATCATCTTCCTCCCTTGGCTCAGCCTTTTGAGATCAAAGGTAATAAGAGTCATCATCATCCAGGCAAGGATGTGTAGCATTCTTTTAAGGGTGGATGATCGGTTGGTACAGTGGAGGTAAAGCAGAGGGCAAACAGGCTTGTGGTAAGTTGGGATACAGGCTGGAGGTGCTCGTTGGTGCCGTTGGAGATGGGCCCGCGGTCACAACAGCCGAAGTAGATACATGTGGAGAAACAAAAGCATTTGGGTCAGTAAGCATGTTGGCAGTTTTCTTATCAGGCTGCTGCCTCTCCTTATTAGGCCGATTTTTCCTTTCTGAGTAACCTTATCCTGGGTTCTCTGAACCATTTGTAGTTTAGATAACTGTGATTGGCGGTAAATATTGGCCTCTCTTTTCCATAACTTAAAAACATCCTGATGATCCTCTAGAGTTTCCATTTATTTAGTAGAAACCTTATTATTTTTCATTAATATTTGGTTCTGTTTCATCAGGCACTGCTCCAGTTTCTTAATGTCCTCCTCATCAAATGAACCGTTCTGTGGGAAACCAAATTCATGATGCCACTGGGCTAAAAATCGAACAGATGAATCACCATATTTTCTCTTCATGTCATCCAAATAAGGGCCTACAGGAACATAGTCCTCACATTGTTGTTTTGAAGTTTTATTCCCAATTTTTTTTTTTTTTTTTTTATTTATTTTTTTTTTAACCTACAATTTCAAAACTCTTTTTTTTTTTTTTTTAAACCTACCCTCGGCCTATTAAGACCTACTATTTCAAAACTCGGTCTTTTAAAAAAACCTACCCTCGGCCTATTAAGACCTACTATTTCAAAACTCGGTCTTTTAAAAAAAAAACTACCCTCGGCCTATTAAGACCTACTATTTCAAAACTTGGTCTTTAAAAAAAAACCTACCCTCGGCCTATTAAGACCTACTATTTGTCAGTCTTTTGGGTGCCTATTTAATGTTATAACAATATTTTAGTTTGTTTTACCTTTAAAGGAGTTTGTTAGTTTTCTTCCTCACCCAGGCTCCTGAAGTTATTGTCCTCCTGTCGAGATCGATCAACCCGTTGGAGCATCCGAAGAGTCCTCCTTCTCTAAAATGGCCTATTTGAGGTAGAGGAAAAACCCATATGGTTTTGGTGATCAGCCCTTCTTCTGGAATCCACCGAGCGGACGGATCAACGAAGGATCTTGTTCATGAGGCAAAATTGTAGAGTAAAATGAGCATCAGGAGATTATTTGCAAGGAAGAAAAAGTTTATTCCATTCTGCAGAAGGGAGAATGACACAGAGCTGCTAGAAACAGCTCCAATGTGATTTTGAAACATTCAGAAACACACCCCTACATTTAAAAAGAATCTACAACATACACACTCATGAACATTGAATTTTCCCAGGAGAAGCACTTCATGAAAAGACATAAATATACGTTCAGATAAACATTTCAGACAACTGTTTTCCGTTCACACCAGAGACAGGACGTGAGAATCTTATACACAATAAGGACCTGTTTATCTATGTTTCCCTCTTATCTAAACAGGGAGGAAACCCCCTTTCAAACCTCCTTCCTTTCCCCACATCTCAGCATAAAGAATGAAACAATAGCTTTTCACTAATCGCATCTATTCAGACACAAAGAAACGGCACACTAACATTTTATCAGGCCAAGGAAAAAACAAGAATCCATACCGTCAAGAACAGGTGGAAGTGATTGAACATAGATGGGTGAGTAGAACATGATATAATAACGTAAAATCAAGGGCCCAATGTAAAAAAAAATAAAATAAAATAAAAAATGGCGTTCCCCTTTAAGAGTGGCTGAATTAAAACATTTTGTGATGGTAGCTCCAGCAGGCATTGGCAGTCGTAGATGGAGGGCTGCCAACTTTTCGCCAAACCCCATTTCAGGGTTTCGATCAAAAGTCTATGAGGACAGGTGCAGCTATAGTTTTGAGGTTGTTGGAGGATTTAACTTAAACAAAGTGTGTCATGGGTTGGATTGTGGTTTGAGGACCCAAATGCAGAGGCTGAGGAGATTTCTTGCAGTTTAATTGATTAAAATAGTAACAAGGCAGGAATCCAAAAATCCAATTTAAAATGTAAAGCAAACCAGAACCATGGAGACATCGGGGGAACCTGAACATGAGGAGCCAGGGAGAGATGAGGTAGGAAGAAAACAGCTTTGAGAAACCAGCAACGACAAGGAACCAACAAGGAGTGACAGCAGAGGGAGAGTATATATAGCTGACTGAGACAAAGGGTTACAAGCAGATAAGGAGCAGGTGTAAGAGGAGGCAACGAGGAAGCCAAGAGAAAAGGAACACACACACATAAGAGGGCAACAGAGGACAACAAAGAAAAAACTGAGAACTAAAATATATCCAGAAAACAAACCAATAGAAAACATGGATCAAAGTAAAGCATAACAGAACCAAGACCATGACAAAGTAGCAAAATGTGGGATTTTGATAGCACAGGAAATGTTATTGAATCACAACAAGTAATCTATAGCCATGTGGAACATTTTTCTCACAATATACATTATTTTCTATATTCTGGTGATTTTTTAGATAAATGAAGTATAGAAGAATGTCCCCTACTAAAATAATAAAATATTTAAAATACATCTTAAATATCCTTTAAAGTAAGAATTTCACAACTTTGTTTATTAATTATTCTCTGCAGTCCAAGTAAAATAAACAATGGGGAACTAATAAGTTATCCCTGGATTACTGACACTAATACAGGAACCAGTGCAATCGAATTCCATGCAAAATATACTGTGTATGAATATTTGGTAAAAGGCCAAAGATTAAATAGCTTTATTCATTATGTTATTAGATTTTCTTACAATTGACAAAACAGCTAAACAATCCAGATCTTATAGGACGCTGTAGATTTTTATAAAAACTCACCATGACACAAGACAGTACTTCACTGGATGTTTCAGTCTGGAATGTGTGATGAAAATTAAGTTAACATATTCAATTGACCAAAATAAGGATAAATTAACAAGTTAAGAAATAATAAAATGAGAACATCCCTGTGGTTCTCCCTTTATGAATCCTCAATAAATTAGTTGTTCTGCACATTGTTGGTTATACAGGATTGTGTGCTGAGCTGTGTTAGTTTTTTTTTTTTTTTTTTTTACCTTTTCCTCCTCAGAGACCTCAGCCCAGGCGAGCCTCCAGCTGGTTCCAATTGGTTGCAATCAGGGAGCAGTATTTAATACAAAGTCCCAGTTCAAAGAATCCTTAACCCTATTTTTGTGTCTGCCTTGGATGGTAGCACTCTCAAGACCATTACTCTTCAGACTGTCCCTCTTCTGTTTGTGTCCTTAGGCAACCATCACGAGCAAATATCACTTTTTGTTTTTCCAACTAAGAACTCTCCAGTGGTTTTGGGCTACCCCTAGCTAATTAAACACAACCCCCAAATAAACTGGCCTCTTTCTTGCATTGAGTCCTGGAGCCCTGAGTGCTCTAGTAGCTGTCTCTGCTAACCACCCCTCCACAGAACTCCATGTCCAATCCTCAGCTTCCAACAGCTGATCTCTCTAAAGTTCCACCTGATTATCATGATCTACAACGCGTCTTCAGTAAAGAACTAGCCCTCTTCTTGCCTCGTCATCAGCCATATGATTGTCCCATCAATTGTCTTCCAGACACCCTGCTTCCATCTGGCCGATTATACAACTTATTTAGTCCCGGACGTCAGGCCATGGAGAATTTACTAACAGTTCTCTTGAAGGAGGTATCATCCGTCCCTCCTCAGCCCCTGTTGGGGCAGGATTCTTCTTTGCTGAAAAGAAAGACAAAACTCTTTATCCGTGTATAGATCGGGAATTAAATCAGATCACCATCAAAAACAAACACACACTTCTGGTCATATCAGCGGCTTTTGAACCCGTAAGCAAAGCCACCATTTCCACCAAGCTTGATCTCCGAAATGCCTACAACTTGGTTCATATTCGGGATGGGGATGAGTTGAAAACTGCTTTCAAGACTCACATTGGTCATTTGGAATATCTGGTCATACCGTTTGACCTTTCTAATGCCCCTGCAGTTTTTCAGGCCTTTGTTAATGATGTCTGTAGGGACTTCCTTAACGTCTTTGTTTTTGTCTACCTTGACAACATCCTGATCTTTTCCAAGGATCTTGAAGAACATAAAATCCACATAGGAAAGGATCTTCACCGCCTGCTAGAAAATCGGCTGTATGTCAAAGTAGAAAAGTGTGAATTTCATGTGCCTTCAAACTTTTTTCTTGGTTTTGTTTTTGCGGGCGGACAGGTGAAGACAGACCCAGCCTAGATCAAGGCAGTGATGGACAGGCAATTCCTGAAACCAGAAAACAACTCCAGCAGTTTCTAGGGTTTACCAATTTCTACAGGAAGTTCATATGGAATTTCAGCATCATAGCCACTCCTCTCTTTTCCCTTACCTCCACGAAAAGACCATTCATCTGGACCCCTGAATCTGAGAAAGTCTCCTCTGAGCTAAAGACCCTATTCTCTAAGGCACTCATCCTTATACATCCTGAACCCTCAGCTCAATTCATCATTGAGGTTGATGCTTCAGATACTGGGGCTGGTGCTGTACTCTCCCAGCGGTCCCCAGCAGATAGTAAGCTCCATCCTCAAAAAGATACTCCCCTTCCGAGAGTAATTATAACATTGGAGACTGAGAGCTCCTAGATATCAAACTCTCACTTGAAGAGTGGAGGCACTGGCTTGAAGGCTCAGAACTCCCAGTGGTGGTTTTGTACTGACCACAAAATTCTGTCCTACCTCCAAAACGCCAAGAGACTGAACTCCCGGCAGTCCAGCTGGACTTTATTCTTCATTAGGTTCAACCTTAATATCGCCTATCATCCTGGGTTGCGTAACATTAGGCCAGATGCCCTATCCAGACAGTTCACCTCTGATGACTCCTCTAAAACCCCTGAGCCAATCCTTCCACCTTCCTGTGTGGTTGGGGGGGCTATCTTGGAACTTGGAAAGAGCTATTGAAGCAGCCTTGAAGGCCGAACCCAATCCATGGGGGGCCTCCCAACCGCCTTTACATTCCAGCAAAAAACAATTCTCTGGCCATCCAATGGGCGCATTCATCACTGTTCTCTTGCCACCCAGGGGTTAGCCGTACTATCGGAATGCTCTGCCACTATTTCTGAAGGCCTTCCCTCAACAAAGATGTGTTAGAGTTTGTCTCAGCCTGTCCCACGTGGAAGGAACCTTCACTGCCCTCCAGCTGGTCTCTTGCAATCTCTCTCAGTTCCTAGTAGGCCCTGGTCACATATTGCCCTAGACTTTATCACAGGTCTCCCCATATCCAAGAATAAAACCATTATCCTGACTGTCATAGACAGATTTTCCAAGGCTTACCACTTAATTCCCCTTAAGAAGCTCCAATCTGCTGCTGAAACCGCTCGCCTTCTATTTTCACGTTTTCAAACTTCACGGCATCCCCTCAGGAAGGACTTTTGTTCTATCCTGTTTGCCAAACCTCGCCTTACCTTAGGGTTTCACCCCCAAAACAATGGGCAATGTGAAAGACTGAACCAAGAACTGGAAAACGCACTTTGTTGCATTCATGCTAACAACCTCTCCTCCTGGAACAGGTATTTGGCATAGGTGGAATACGCCCATAAGTTCATATCTCTGCTGCCTCTGGGCTATCAGCCATCCCTCATCCCATCTTCTTTCCCAGATGCCATTATCCCCTCTATTAGAGTCTGCATCGAGGTATGTTGCCGCATTTGAGACCAGACAAGAGAAGCCCTAAGTCGCACAGCTGCCCAAAACAATAAGATTGCAGATGGCAGACCCTGCTCCAATTTATTCTCCTGGACAACAGGTCTGGCTCTCATCTAAAAACTTTCCTATTAAAGGGTGCTCCGAAAATTGTCCCCAAGGTTTTTGGGCCCATTTCTTGTTTAAACTGTCATCAGTCCTACCACTGTCCGCCTGAGGCTCCCCTCTCACCTTTGGGTCCATCCTGTTTTTTATGTGTCCCAAGTCAAGCCAGTTTTTTGGTGTAAGAAATTGGGAATATGGAGTGAGAGTGTGTGAAGACACTGAGATGGTTGAGTCTCACTCCCAATGGGTGAGAGTTGACAGCCCTGTTAATCCATATATATACTGGATGAAAGAGG
Organism: Cyprinodon diabolis; assembly: GCA_030533445.1. Taxonomy (NCBI): domain Eukaryota; kingdom Metazoa; phylum Chordata; class Actinopteri; order Cyprinodontiformes; family Cyprinodontidae; genus Cyprinodon; species Cyprinodon diabolis. The sequence goes on along the minus strand of CM060075.1, from coordinate 41,263,747 downwards.
GGTGCTGTCTGTGAGTCGGCAGAATTTTTTTTAAAAACATAGGTTTGTGGGGTCAAGGAAATACCTACCACATACATGACAGAGGGTCATTCATAAATCTTAAAAACCAAATCAGCAGAAATAAAATTTTTACCTACATAAATCTGCACAAAAGTAGCATTGAAGGGGGCGCTAGCGAGTAACTGATGGAATAAGACGTGTGGCTTGGAGCTCCTGCGGAATAGGGTTTAATTTAGTGTTGCACCGATACCGATACCAGTATCGGACGGGGCCCCGATACTGCCCTAAAATGGTGGTATCGGTATCGGCGTGTACCAACAAATTGGGCACCGATACCATTTTGAGAGCCATAAGTTTATTCAACTATTCTCACCCACTCCTGGTAGGCAATAAAAAGTTCTACTAGATTCACTTTGTATTAGATTTTTTCCTGCTTCACAAAGGTAGGCTGTAGCTTGACAAAGCCATGATGGCAATTATTTTACATTATTATGGTATCGGTATCGGCCGATACTGCACGGCCAGGTATCGGGTATCGGTATCGGGGCCAAAAAATGGCATTGGCGCAACACTAGTTTAATTCCATAATTAAACAACACTAAACCTGAAAACTATGTTCAAAACCCTACTAAAAGTCAAGCAGATCATTGAAGAAGGACCCAAAGTGAGTACAAGTGAAGTCAATGGCGTCAAATCTCCGAAAATATAAATACGAAGGCACGTCCACCACAAGGACCAACATCTCCTCGGGTAAGAGTTCAGGTAGCCACACCTTGGTCGCGCCCAACCCCGGTCACACACCGACCATGGATATGATGTCTATTAAGGCTGACATCCTCTCATCACTTAGAAAATATATATCTGTGGCAATAAGAGAGGAATTAAGGACCGCTCTGGCAGAGGACTTGGAATCAATTAAGAGATTACCTTTTGCAGTGAGATCTGAAATCGCTAACAATGCTATGGCTATCCATGCTGAGCTGGAGCATGTGAAGGCTTATCAACATGAATGGACGAAGTTGTATCAACGCAACGCACGGTAAAAGAACTTGAGAAGTTGGTGGGTGAACTAAGAGATAAGTGTGAGGACTTGGAGGGGAGAATGAGTAGAGGCACTATTCGGATCACAGGGGTCGCGGAGCGTCCGGGATCCATCTCGCCAGCAGATGTTTCAAAACTCCTCAAAGAAGTTTTTCAGATAGATAAAGAGGTGACTGTCGAGCGCTTCCACCACAGCTTGGTGCAGAGAGGAGCGGAGGACAAGGCCCATGTAATCATTGCAAGGATGCACAATGAGGTCGACGCCTTGGTCATTCTGAGGAAAGCCCGGGACCTAGGCAGTGGGCTACAGTACGATGGGAACACGATCTCTGTATTGCCAGATTACACGATTAATGTCGCCAAAGCCAGGGCGGCGTTCACGGATGTCAGGAAGATGCTGCGGGGGAGACCGGGAGTCTGCTTCGGAATATTATACCTGGCTAGATTTCCATCTGGCACAACAACAAGGAGAAGGAGTTTCTGGATGCTGCCAAGGCCATGGACTATGTGAAGAAAAAAGTAATTCCAGCAGCGGAGCCGTAGAACTGAGCATGCCCTCATTTAACATGGGAGTTGCACGGTGACCAGAAGTTTCAGTGAGCAGTGGACCTGCTAAGTATACTGGAGGTGATTTGCTTTCTATGCTTAAACTTTACTTATTCATTAAATTACTGATACAATTGATTTATATAAAAAACATTAAAATACCTTTAATCCGCTCCACCCCGCTGCGCTCCAGACCGCCTGCGCAAAGCAAAGCCTACAGCCTCCGCTGTGGCTCCCGTCCGCTCCGCTCTGAGTTCCTTGGACATCGTAGAGGGCATGCGCGAGATGATTACATTCTAAGCAGCAAAAACATGTGGAAATTAACCAGGGTTTCCGCGGATCATTAAAAATAATTACAATTCATAATTTTTTTTTTTTATTAAGGCCTTAATTGGCACTAAAATTAATTAAAAATGTTTATCGTGGCATTTATAATTCTTTAATAAAAAATGTTTATAAAACAATTTCGTCAGATATATTATATCGTAATTAAAATGAACTTTGTTTGTTCTCTACTCCCAAACTCAGCATCTCTTCATCCATTCCTGCAATAAAGAAGTTTCTTTTGAATGGATTTGATTAAACTTCAAGTCCCTCGGTATAAAACAAATATTTTGATGGAGATGAGAAATCTGCTTCCTGGTGGGTGAATAACCAATAGTTTGCATCCAATCATTTTAAAGCTACAGTGTGTAATAATTACAGGGATATACAGTCAGAAATGTAATATATTATACATAACTATGTTATTTATCATCACCTATGAGCTCAGCCTCTTAACCTTAATATTTGCGTTGCCTTATAATTCGTTACTTATAATTACATAGGAGCGGGTCTCGCAGCCATGGAGGCAGACATCTTTGCGCTACGGCAGCGCAGAGCCAACAAACTAGCGATTGTGAGATCGCCCATTACAATAACATGCTACGTGATGATGCTGTTACTCTCCAGTATACTTATTCAGCAATGTCCCTGACGTTTCACAGGTAATGATTCAGTAATTTTCTGTAAAATAATTTTCTGGATATATACCTCGGTTACTTCTCTCCGGCTCCTTTGGAGATCTTCAAGCCTTTCCTCTTCTGCTCTAGTCACCCCGCTGGCACCTCTACCTCGCCTGGCCCTGGCTGCACGCCCACCCCGGCCTCTCTGCCCTCTTCCTCGCCCTCTTCCTCTCCCCCTCCCTCTTCCTTGCCTTGTAACCCCCGTGCCACAAACAAGACTTGGACTCTGTAAACGGGGAATATATATTCTTCCAGCGAACACAATCAATAAACATTGTGTTTACACACAAACAAATAAACACAAACATTAAACTAATGACTACAATTACTTCGTCTGTTTATATCACCATGCAAAGCAGCTCACCAAAACGTCACAACGATGTAGAAAAAATAACAGGTATATTTATTATCTTAAGTCTACATGAAATCTATACCCTACACAGACTAATAAAATACTATCTGTAAAATTATCTATGTAAACAAACCTCATCACTTGAGAAGGTAGGTGATGCGGACGTCGTGGAAGACATTTTGTCCCGTAACGCTCGCGTACTGTTGGGGGGGAGATGTTCATGTTGCTGCGGTCTGCAGTCTGGACGTTAGATGTCGCTGAAAATTACACACTGTAGCTTTAATAAACGGTGTTAGTTTTTTTGGAATATATTATACTATAATTTCTAGTTACCGATCTGTTGCTACTATATTTTAATTTGACAAACTGGAATTTCTCGATGTTCTTTTTCCTTTTTGGTGCGATTGCAATTGTGGAGCAAAAAATAGGTCGTCTTCGTATTTTGTCTTTGACGGACGGCGAAGATGTACGTGGACGGAGACGTGCGGAGGAGTAGCGGTGGATGTGGAACAGTTCTCATTGATTTACATGAAAGACAAGTGCTACACACGACGTACGTCAGCGGGACGGAGCGCTGACGGAGTATGTGGAATCTGGGAGCAACGGCTCCAGGTCCCGGCAACACCACACAGACTTTACAGTTATATGTCCTGGGATACACCAACGGTTATTCACATACATGATGAGACCCCCACCTTTTGTTTTCCCACTCGCTTTCATGTCCCTGTCGGCTCTCACAGAGGTGAATCCACACAGGTTCATGTTAGCATCCAGTATGAGGTGGTTTAGCCATGTCTCTGTAAAGATGAACAAGCTGCTCTCTCTGTAGGTCCCCTGGTTGTTCAGTGCGGACAGCTCATCAATCTTGTTCAGCAGCAAGTTAACATTTGATGATTACAGTGGGAATCGATGGCTTGTAGCGCCTCCAGATGTTCGCTAGCTCAGCCTTTATTTTAGCCCCGGCCTTGCAGCTCCGCCGGAATGTTGTGTCTTATGCCGGCTCTTCCCATTGTTCTAACGGCCAGCAGTTCCTCTCTCGTATACGGAAAAAAAGTCTCCTGATTGTGTATTTAGGTTGGAATTATCCATGGGATAAATGAAGAGTACACACAGAGTAAAATGTTGAAGAGGCAACTTAAAAAAAAGTTTAAAAGAGGTGAAAAACTAGAGAGCTACATTTATTAATATATTATATTAAAAACTATATGCACCACCTTTCATCAAACTCGAAACCACGCCCACATTCCAAAGTGACAGCCGGAAGTCCCGCCTTAATTAAACCGGAAGTCCCGCCTTAATTAAACCGGAAGTCCCGCCTTAATTAATATAAAATTAATATAAAATTAATATAAAATTGATATAAAATTGAATAAAAAAAATAATAAAAAAATGAATAATTAAAAAAATTATTAAAAAATGTATAAAAATGCATATAAAAAATTAACTATGTTATTTTAATAACGGTTATGATGATTAAATGATTATTTTTAATTACTTGTATTGATTTCTTATATAATCACTGTAAGCACTCCGTTTCAATCTCTGCCTGCCTGCAGCTTGAGCAGCTGTGTGATGAGTGTGAGTGACACTCACACTGCAGCGAGGGGGGTTGGCTGCGACCCCCTCACTCTGCCTTACTATGTGGCCCTTTGCCTCATAGGATTCTGTAAGAATATATATATATATATATATATATATCTTTATACACAATAAATAATGATGTACATGTATATGTATCAGTCTATTAAAAGAAAAATAAAATAAAATAAAATAAAAAAAAAAAAAAATGTCTAATTTTGTTCATTCATACGGTTTAAGCGTCCCACATACGCAGTAGAGACTTCAATAACGTCACAAGCCGTCTTGCTCCTTGTTTACTTCCGTAAAAATGGAGGGAAGGTTTAGATCGCATCTAGCTGTCTTTCCCAAACTTAAATACACAATCTTTTTTAAGATGGTTAGAAAAAAAAAATAAATAAAATGCTCTCCCACCTTATCATCCATCATGGTTGTTGTGTTTCTAGCCGATTCTGTGCTCGCTCAGACGCAGGTTGCAGTGGAAAAGATCTGGGTCACTCTAGGCTGCTGTCCTTTCTCCAGTAAGAATAGGTGACTTACTGACGGCTGTCCAGAGCATTCTATACAAAGTGGGAGACTCTTTGTGAATCACTGTCCTTCCTAAGGGTCACATGATGTGATAGGTCACACCATGAGGAGATCACACCACGCCACACGGTTTAAGCGTCACCTGATGAAAAAAATTATTAAAAAATGTATAAAAATGCATATAAAAAATTAACTATGTTATTTTAATAACGGTTATGATGATTAAATGATTATTTTTAATTACTTGTATTGATTTCTTATATAATCACTGTAAGCACTCCGTTTCAATCTCTGCCTGCCTGCAGCTTGAGCAGCTGTGTGATGAGTGTGAGTGACACTCACACTGCAGCGAGGGGGGTTAGGGGATGGCTGCGACCCCCTCACTCTGCCTTACTATGTGGCCCTTTGCCTCATAGGATTCTGTAAGAATATATATATATATATATATATATATATATATATATATATATATATATATATCTTTATACACAATAAATAATGATGTACATGTATATGTATCGGTCTATTAAAATAAAAATAAATAAATAAAATAAAATAAAAATAAAAAAAAAATGTCTAATTTTGTTCATTCATACGGTTTAAGCGTCCCACATGCGCAGTAGAGACTTCAATAACGTCACAAGCCGTCTTGCTCCTTGTTTACTTCCGTAAAAATGGAGGGAAGGTTTAGATCGCATCTAGCTGTCTTTCCCAAACTTAAATACACAATCGTTTTTAAGATGGTTAGAAAAAATAAAAAAATAAAATGCTCTCCCACCTTATCATCCATCATGGTTGTTGTGTTTCTAGCCGATTCTGTGCTCGCTCAGACGCAGGTTGCAGTGGAAAAGATCTGGGTCACTCTAGGCTGCTGTCCTTTCTCCAGTAAGAATAGGTGACTTACTGACGGCTGTCCAGAGCATTCTATACAAAGTGGGAGACTCTTTGTGAATCACTGTCCTTCCTAAGAGTCACCTGATGTGAATGGTTAATTAATCCATCAGGTGTTTGGATCTTGGGAGGGGGTGAAAAATACACCACTTAGAAAAAAGAGGAGAGACTCTTTGTGAATCACTGTCCTTCCTAAGGGTCACATGATGTGATAGGTCACACCATGAGGAGCTCACACCATGCCACACGGTTTAAGAGTCATCTGATGTGAACGGTTAATTAATCCATCAGGTGTTTGGACCTTGGGAGGGTATGAAAAATACACCACTTAGAAAAAAGAGGAGAGACTCTTTGTGAATCACTGTCCTTCCTAAGGGTCACATGATGTGATAGGTCACCAATATGTTTAAAGTTAGTTTTTGTTCACTCATTTCACTGCCTGGGTTTTTTAAATAGACAGAATCCTTTTTTTTCTTTTCACCATTCAGTCATTGATGGAAATATCTATCGTACAAACCTGATAGATGACAGTCTATGGATTGCAAATGTTTTGTAGCGTTCTGCTGCCAGAGGAAAGATTTTCTGCTTTTCTCTGCTGTCCACAGAGAGCAACTTTGACAGAGCGGTTTTTCAGCTCTACTAAAATTGTATCAATAACTGGATAGTGATATTCGTATCTAAAGGCTTATCTATCCATGTGTTTGATTATATTCTTAATTTGAAACCAACTGATTGGGAAAACTGTATCTTGTTAAAACAAAGTTGTCCTCTTTTTTAATAATTTTTTTGTATTAATCTCTTAATTTCTTCAAACATTTATTTCTCTACTGAATCACTAATCTTTTTTATCTATCCCTAGCTCTTTTAATTCTTTTAATTCTAATAATAGATTTGATATTGTGGCAAACTCATATATTGTTTAACCCTTTCCTGAACAGAAATCAGAGAAACGCTTTAGGTAATAGCACCTGAACCCTGTTAACGTAGATTTAACAGATATATCAGCTATATGGTAATTTTAATTATTGATTGACAATGCTAATTAACCTAACAGTCATGTTTTTGGACTGTGTGAGGAAGCTGGAGTACCTGGAGAGAACCCACAGATGCTCAAATAGCATAGATTATTTTAAAAAAAGTAATTGCATACAGTATTCTGCCTATAATTTTTAGTCTGCCAAGACCAAGCAGTTTTTAACACATCTCAACCTCCAAATGTAGCTACTGTCTTCTTAGTAATTATGTGAAAAGAGCCTAAAAAAAATCAGAAAATTTCTATTTTTATTTATTTATTTTTATTAAGAAGCCCCCTCTTCAGATGAAGAATTCTGTAAAACGGGAGGACATTTTAAGTGCAAATTTGATGGAGCCATCTAGCAATTAGAACTTTTGCTCTATCTAGCGTCATCGTTTTGAAGCAGGGGTTTGAGCTTCATGATACGTTTGTAAGTAAACCCTTTAAGTTTTTGCAAATACTTGTTGTCCAATTATTTGTTGGCCTCAGCCTTCTGGGACTTGTAGCAGTCATCTTTTTAGCAGACCGTCTGAGGAGCAGAACTTAAACTATTGAATATTTTCCACCCAGTTATCTGTTTTCTATACCCTACCAGCTTCTCCGTCAGTTTTGTTGTAGAGTGAGTTCCTGTCTTTATGTGTCATTACAAGAAATACAGGCAGCAGAAAGTGCTAGTTGCTACTTCATTGCATTTTTTTAAAACAAATCTGCAGTTTACAACCCTCATTTTGCAGTAAGGTAATCTGTCTAAAACCTTTGCTTTATTTTGGAAAAAAATATATTTATATTTCAGTCTTTACTAAAATCCCATTTAAGTAGAAATGTTGTGTTATTCACGGTATAAAAGTCAATAATATTGCCTCCTTATCCTCAAATATCCTTGTCCTATGTCTCCACCATACTCCTGTAAACAAACACAAGAACAGTCAAATAAACGTTCTGGTATTAGTATCACACTTAGAGGAAAGTTTGTGCCTTGAAAGATAGTGAATTATAAACAAGCAAAAACTCACATTACAGACCGTTTCTCCTAGAACTTGTTTACAAATGCTCATGTAGGCAAAACCACATTATATGCTCATAACTGCAGCTGTATGACATGACAAATCAAGCATTTTGCAAGATCTTTCTAATTACGAAATGACGGACTGTATTTAGCATTTTAGATAATCACTATCTCTGTTTTCATCATTTGACTATGAAAAAATGTTCCTTTTTTAATATCTTTTCTGGAGAACCTATTTTTCTACCACTTTTTATAAACATCTACTTTTTTATTTTCCCTAACTTTTCTCAATACAAACAAGCACAAAATAAAATTTTTAGATAAAGGCATTACTCTGTTGACTCATTCTATGGGAGACCTACTAGTATAACATGGAAATAAGAGTTACACAAGGGAAGGTAATAAGTTTTTCTTTTTTTTTTTAACTGATGCAAATCTAAAGGAGAAGCAATCGATTACAGAATAATCCAATGGTGTCTAAATCAAACATCTGTTGACTGAACATGTAACAAAAACAAAGCATTACCCACTATTATTTAAGCTGTAAAAACGTACAAAAACATTTTAGGAGCAGATTAGGGTGACATTCGCTGTATGGTTAAAATGTAAACTGCTCAGCTTCTACTGCTGTTATTTTTTTTCCTCATCAAAATTTGTTGTTTTAGATCTGCTACTTTATGTTTTTGCTTGTCTATCTTTTTTTTTCTTTTTGTCATGAATGCAACAAGATTCAAACCAACCTCTAAGTAGTCTTAAACATCTACGCTTTCAGTGATCATACCATCATTTCTTTGTATAACTAACTAGTATAGTCATATGAATATAATGTTTTTAATTGAATTAGTTGGGCTATTTATTATTTACAATGAAACCATCATGTTTGTACTCTTTAATGCAAGTCTGTTTTCAACCCTGTAGGCATTTAACCCTTAAACATGATATAACCACTCTGCCTAACTCTTTAGTCAGAACTATATCGGTCTGCAGAAGATAAAACCATGTCAAAAAACCTACAGGATCAGAATTTCAGCTGTGTCGGATCAGTAAACATTCTAGATGATAAATTTTACAGTATTTTACAAAGAATGATATTACGCCCTTTAGGTAAAATTACATCTCACAATCAATAGTCAGTAGTATTATGAGAAATCCTTTTTTTCCCCATTAAGAGTCCTTTCATAAACAAGAATAATTCTGGGAAGAACTTTTACCCTACATTGTGTGCTGTTTCTCATAAAACCCAACCCCCCACCTCTACCATATCTCCTCACTGGTTGTTCACTTTGCTTCATCTTCAGGCTCCAGACTGATCTGCATACCCCCTGACTAAACATGGAGAAACTATCCAGGCCGTATTCAAGGAATGTACATTGCCTTGAATTAAGGTTTAAACTCTATTTTTCTTTAGATCGGCCCTTGGCTGAGTTAATTCAACTGTAGGATAAATACCATCGGCCCTTGGCTGAGTTAATTCAACTGTAGGATAAATACCATTACTTTAAGTTTGACTGCATTTTTGTTTTTGCTGTTCTGTTGATGTACTAAACTTTACTTTTTCTTTTTACTGAAAGGTACTATAGAAATAATTTGGGCTCACCTTAAACCTACCGGTCCTGAATCTGGGCTATTCAGCCACGGGCAGGAAAATCAGCTGTTTCAAAAAGCCCTTTAGGTTGGACCAGCAACACAGAGCTATAAGATGAGCAGTTAGTTTCCTGGTAATGTGGCTGTTTTTTCATGCTTAGAAAAGAACGAGCCTACGGTCATCTTGAGTTACTCAATCGTAAAACCATATGCAAGAGCTTAGTCAAATACCTCTCCACTGCTTTAGTCTAAAAAACATTAGGCAAAGCATAGTTATTATAACTAGAACTATAGATGAATCGGGACCAGTTTTAAATTCTAATTTTAGTCAAACTTTGTTGTCTTGTAAGACAAAAGATAGGAATAATTTAGAATTTGTTAAAGTGTATAACCAATGAAACACTTTGTTTGTTCTTTTGTTTAAATCTAACCGTTATTCCTTATCTCCCAAAAACATATTCTTACTCTTTCTACCGTAAAATTGACTATTGATTTATTCTCGGTCATCGATCAACAAGTAATTATTTTTTTTTTTGTGGTCTATAAAATGTTTCACTAGTTGGTAGGATATTTGCTTCGTTAAATTCTAATTAATAAAAACTAGGAAGGACCAATGCTTTTGATACAAACATGGGGGGAAAGTCATGTTATCTCCTGACTTGTCTCTCTCTCAATAAGATTCAGCTCTATCCTCCCTGCGGTCATAGGATAAATGTTTGTTTTATTAAGTTGTTGAAATAAAAAAGTTTACGCAAGCTAATGGGAACACGTTTTCAGTCCATACAATCTGAATGAGAGCGCAACAATTTGTTTTAGAAGCATTTTTTAACATATTAAGAAATGAACAAATTAATAAACAAGATGTTTGTCTTGCATTCTGATCTTTTTCTTTCTAAACAGAATCAACTCAGAAATCTCCCCCCTATCACACCACCTTTGTAAGAAGCACTTTTAGCAATGAGAAGTTTGGAATTAACCTTTGAGTTTCATTTTTGGACACAGAAAGATCTTCACACCAATCTTACAGAAAGTAGGGCTGGATTCTAAATCAATCCTCGGATTTCATAAATGTATTCAAAAAAAAAAAGTATTATGCTTTCCTAACAGTGTAGGGTTTCTTGTAAACTTTACCACAATAATCATTTTTAAAATCATTACCAATCATGAAACAATAAAAGTTGCTTTAATTGCTTTATCCAAATTGTGTAAATAATGATCGTATGTGTAATGATACTCTTTGTTGTTGTATCTAATTTCCCGGAGGATACTTTGGGAATGAGAAGTTTGGTATTATGCTCAGATTTCGAGATGCGTAGAACCGTTTTTAAATTGAAACCATCCATTACTACAATCGACAAAATACAAAACTGTTAGTTAGTATACAACTATTATTATTCAACCTATCACAGCCATAGTCTAATCTGTTAGATTTGCGTAATAAATGAATAACTAATTGGAAAAGCTGTCCCTATTCAGAGACAATACTTGGCTAGATCCATATCAGGTAGAAGCTTGTTTTTTTACCTTCTTGATTTTCAGAGTGAGAGAACCACAATCAGTTTCATCACAAAACAGAAGATCAATGTTTTATTATGGTATCATCATTAAAACATTTTAAAATTTGCTATAAAGATTAGGAATAAAATAAAACCTTTTGAGGCTTTTGAGAAATTTTATTTCTATATCTCTCTAATGATAATTCTTTTACCTTATTACCCCACACAGGATTACACCGAGTTTATGAATCTTTCTAGAATGTAAGGAGAAATAGTTTGCTTGGACAGGATTGTTATATACATCCATGCTGATGGGAGTGGTCTGTGTTTTTGCACTCTTTGAAATCTGAACAAATGTTTGGGGAAGTGGAATCATCCATTTATTTGATTTATTTACGTGTTTATTTGAACAGGGACAGTGCACATTAATAAACATTTCTGTAAATGAGCCAGTGTTAGCTAAGTAGCTAATTTTCAACTGTAGTCCCTGGGCAAGGTTTAAAATGCCAACATAATAAAATAACAACATTAAAAATTAGTGCAAACAATAAAATAAAATACATAGTTAGTAATCTACATAAAAGTTGGACATTGATCTGTAAAAAACAAAGACATTATTACAAATATAAGATTTAAAAAGCATTGACAAAAGTGCATCAGACAGGCAGACAGAAGTTATTGATTATGATTACAGGTTTGATTCTCCTGTAACCATGCTTTTAACATGTTTTTGAAAGTTCTGTATGTGTCTGCATTGCGTATATGAGTTGGAATGGTGTTCCAGAACTGAGCTGCTCGTACTGAGAAGGCTGACTGACCAAATGAGCTTTTTCTCACTGGGACTGTAAGGTTATTAGAAGAGACAGATCTGGTGAGTCTGCTACCTTGTGTGAAAAAAGCGGTAAGTGGTGGTGGAGCAAAGCCATGTAAAATTTTAAAGACCAGATTTGCATCATGAAATGTAACTAAATTTTCCCAGTTTAGCAGGACATGTTTGTCCAATATACTACAATGATGAAAACGAAAGGGTTTCCTGTCCAAAACCTTTAGAGCCTGCTTGTAGACAGACTGGATTGGTTTTAATGTTGTTTTACAGCCCTGTGACCAGCTGCTAAGACAGTATGTTAAATGAGGCATAATTTCAAGGTCTTCGTTTAAAAAAAACTAATATATATATTTGAATACTTTTTATTATATTTTGTTGGAATGTGAAAAACATTATATAATCAAGTTTATGACAGAAATGAAATAAAAATGTAATATATAAATGTAATATATTTAAATCTGCAATTGATCCTCATAATTTTAAATCTCACCACATTTTTAAAATTGTAATTCTATCTACTTGTTCAAGTTAGTAAACCTGTAGTATTCACTGGTTGGAAAAATGAAATGTTGAAAAACACTCAAAATATTGGATGAATGATTCTTCTGCTGCTCCCTGTTGAAAAACACCGTCAGTGGTTTTTCCCCGGGTCCGTTAATTCGAGTGCAGGTAACTTAACTGAGATGGAGTGTTATAAAAAAAAGTATGGACAACGAAGCTTTGATTCGCATTTTCAAAGGTAGAGGAGCATCAGCAGCACGCATCTGCGAACAGCAACTCTGACGCTTAAACATATATATACACTATATTGCCAAAAGTATTTGCTCACCTGCCTTGACTCACATATGAGCTTAAGTGACATCCCGTTCCTAATCCATAGGGTTCAATATGACGTCGGTCCACCCTTTGCAGCTAGAACAGCTTCAACTCTTCTGGGAAGGCTGTCCACAAGGTTTAGGAGTGTGTTTATGGGAATTTTTGACCATTCTTCCAGAAGCGCATTTGTGAGGTCGCACACTGATGTTGGACGAGAAGGCCTGGCTCTCAGTCTCCGCTCTAATTCATCCCAAAGGTGTTCTATCGGGTTGAGGTCAGGACTCTGTGCAGGCCAGTCAAGTTCATCCACACCAGACTCTGTCATCCATGTCTTTATGGACCTTGCTTTGTGCACTGGTGCACAGTCATGTTGGAAGAGGAAGGGGCCAGCTCCAAACTGTTCCCACAAAGTTGGGAGCATGGAATTGTCCAAAATGTCTTGGTATGCTGAAGCATTCAGAGTTCCTTTCACTGGAACTAAGGGGCCAAGCCCAGCTCCTGAAAAACAACCCCACACCATAATCCCCCCTCCACCAAACTTTACACTTGGCACAATGCAGTCAGACAAGTACCGTTCTCCTGGCAACCGCCAAACCCAGACCCGTCCATCAGATTGCCAGATGGAGAAGCGCGATTCGTCACTCCAGAGAACGCGTCTCCACTGCTCTAGAGTCCAGTGGCGGCGTGCTTTACACCACCGCATCCGACGCTTTGCATTGCACTTGGTTATGTATGGCTTGGATGCAGCTGCTCGACCATGGAAACCCATTCCATGAAGCTCTCTGCGCACTGTTCTTGAGCTAATCTGAAGGCCACATGAAGTTTGGAGGTCTGTAGTGATTGACTCTGCAGAAAGTTGGCGACCTCTTCGCACTATGCGCTTCAGCATCCGCTGACCCCGCTCCGTCAGTTTACGTGGCCTACCACTTCGTGGCTGAGTTGCTGTCGTTCCCAAACACTTCCATTTTCTTATAATACAGCTGACAGTTGACTGTGGAATATTTAGGAGCGAGGAAATTTCACGACTGGATTTGTTGCACAGGTGGCATCCTATCACAGTTCCACGCTGGAATTCACTGAGCTCCTGAGAGCGACCCATTCTTTCACAAATGTTTGTAAAAACAGTCTGCATGCCTAGGTGCTTGAATTTATACACCTGTGGCCATGGAAGTGATTGGAACACCTGATTCCAATAATTTGGATGGGTGAGCAAATACTTTTGGCAATATAGTGTATCTTCATCCCCTTTTTCTAAATAGGTCCTTTCTTTTTCTTTTTTTTATAATGATTCACATTTCCATAAGGAACTGATCTTAATTCAGCTTTGTAGGTAAACGAATGGTTCAGTTGTTTTGTTTGTACTTCAATCTGAACCAATATGGAGAATATAAAAGATTATAACTTTGCAAGATGTATGAATCTTTAAACTGCAGAATCAGTGAGAATAGCAACACTGAAATCTGAGCATAATACCAAAGTTCTCATTCCCAAAGTATCCTCCGGGAAATTAGATACAACAACAAAGAGTGTCATTACACATACGATCATTATTTACACAATTTGGATAAAGCAATTAAAGCAACTTTTATTGTTTCATGATTGGTAATGATTTTAAAAATGATTATTGTGGTAAAGTTTACAAGAAACCCTACACTGTTAGGAAAGCATAATACTTTTTTTTTTTGAATACATGTATGAAATCCGAGGATTGATTTAGAATCCAGCCCTACTTTCTATAAGATTGGTGTGAAGATCTTTCTGTGTCCAAAAATGAAAGTCAAAGGTTAATTCCAAACTTCTCATTGCTAAAAGTGCTTCTTACAAAGGTGGTGTGATAGGGGGGAGATTTCTGAGTTGATTCTGTTTAGAAAGAAAAAGATCAGAATGCAAGACAAACATCTTGTTTATTAATTTGTTCATTTTCTTAATATGTTAAAAAATGCTTCTAAAACAAATTGTTGCGCTCTCATTCAGATTGTATGGACTGAAAACGTGTTCCCATTAGCTTGCGTAAACTTTTTTATTTCAACAACTTAATAAAACAAACATTTATCCTATGACCGCAGGGAGGATAGAGCTGAATCTTATTGAGAGAGAGACAAGTCAGGAGATAACATGACTTTCCCCCCATGTTTGTATCAAAAGCATTGGTCCTTCCTAGTTTTTATTAATTAGAATTTAACGAAGCAAATATCCTACCAACTAGTGAAACATTTTAGAGACCACAAAAAAAAAAATAATTACTTGTTGATCGATGACCGAGAATAAATCAATAGTCAATTTTACGGTAGAAAGAGTAAGAATATGTTTTTGGGAGATAAGGAATAACGGTTAGATTTAAACAAAAGAACAAACAAAGTGTTTCATTGGTTATACACTTTAACAAATTCTAAATTATTCCTATCTTTTGTCTTACAAGACAACAAAGTTTGACTAAAATTAGAATTTAAAACTGGTCCCGATTCATCTATAGTTCTAGTTATAATAACTATGCTTTGCCTAATGTTTTTTAGACTAAAGCAGTGGAGAGGTATTTGACTAAGCTCTTGCATATGGTTTTACGATTGAGTAACTCAAGATGACCGTAGGCTCGTTCTTTTCTAAGCATGAAAAAACAGCCACATTACCAGGAAACTAACTGCTCATCTTATAGCTCTGTGTTGCTGGTCCAACCTAAAGGGCTTTTTGAAACAGCTGATTTTCCTGCCCGTGGCTGAATAGCCCAGATTCAGGACCGGTAGGTTTAAGGTGAGCCCAAATTATTTCTATAGTACCTTTCAGTAAAAAGAAAAAGTAAAGTTTAGTACATCAACAGAACAGCAAAAACAAAAATGCAGTCAAACTTAAAGTAATGGTATTTATCCTACAGTTGAATTAACTCAGCCAAGGGCCGATGGTATTTATCCTACAGTTGAATTAACTCAGCCAAGGGCCGATCTAAAGAAAAATAGAGTTTAAACCTTAATTCAAGGCAATGTACATTCCTTGAATACGGCCTGGATAGTTTCTCCATGTTTAGTCAGGGGGTATGCAGATCAGTCTGGAGCCTGAAGATGAAGCAAAGTGAACAACCACTGAGGAGATACGGTAGAGGTGGGGGGTTGGGTTTTATGAGAAACAGCACACAATGTAGGGTAAAAGTTCTTCTCAGAAATATGCTTGTTTATGAAAGGACTCTTAATGGGGAAAAAAAGGATTTCTCATAATACTACTGACTATTGATTGTGAGATGTAATTTTACCTAAAGGGCGTAATATCATTCTTTGTAAAATACTGTAAAATTTATCATCTAGAATGTTTACTGATCCGACACAGCTGAAATTCTGATCCTGTAGGTTTTTTGACATGGTTTTATCTTCTGCAGACCGATATAGTTCTGACTAAAGAGTTAGGCAGAGTGGTTATATCATGTTTAAGGGTTAAATGCCTACAGGGTTGAAAACAGACTTGCATTAAAGAGTACAAACATGATGGTTTCATTGTAAATAATAAATAGCCCAACTAATTCAATTAAAAACATTATATTCATATGACTATACTAGTTAGTTATACAAAGAAATGATGGTATGATCACTGAAAGCGTAGATGTTTAAGACTACTTAGAGGTTGGTTTGAATCTTGTTGCATTCATGACAAAAAGAAAAAAAAAGATAGACAAGCAAAAACATAAAGTAGCAGATCTAAAACAACAAATTTTGATGAGGAAAAAAAATAACAGCAGTAGAAGCTGAGCAGTTTACATTTTAACCATACAGCGAATGTCACCCTAATCTGCTCCTAAAATGTTTTTGTACGTTTTTACAGCTTAAATAATAGTGGGTAATGCTTTGTTTTTGTTACATGTTCAGTCAACAGATGTTTGATTTAGACACCATTGGATTATTCTGTAATCGATTGCTTCTCCTTTAGATTTGCATCAGTTAAAAAAAAAAGAAAAACCTATTACCTTCCCTTGTGTAACTCTTATTTCCATGTTATACTAGTAGGTCTCCCATAGAATGAGTCAACAGAGTAATGCCTTTATCTAAAAATTTTATTTTGTGCTTGTTTGTATTGAGAAAAGTTAGGGAAAATAAAAAAGTAGATGTTTATAAAAAGTGGTAGAAAAATAGGTTCTCCAGAAAAGATATTAAAAAAGGAACATTTTTTCATAGTCAAATGATGAAAACAGAGATAGTGATTATCTAAAATGCTAAATACAGTCCGTCATTTCGTAATTAGAAAGATCTTGCAAAATGCTTGATTTGTCATGTCATACAGCTGCAGTTATGAGCATATAATGTGGTTTTGCCTACATGAGCATTTGTAAACAAGTTCTAGGAGAAACGGTCTGTAATGTGAGTTTTTGCTTGTTTATAATTCACTATCTTTCAAGGCACAAACTTTCCTCTAAGTGTGATACTAATACCAGAACGTTTATTTGACTGTTCTTGTGTTTGTTTACAGGAGTATGGTGGAGACATAGGACAAGGATATTTGAGGATAAGGAGGCAATATTATTGACTTTTATACCGTGAATAACACAACATTTCTACTTAAATGGGATTTTAGTAAAGACTGAAATATAAATATATTTTTTTCCAAAATAAAGCAAAGGTTTTAGACAGATTACCTTACTGCAAAATGAGGGTTGTAAACTGCAGATTTGTTTTAAAAAAATGCAATGAAGTAGCAACTAGCACTTTCTGCTGCCTGTATTTCTTGTAATGACACATAAAGACAGGAACTCACTCTACAACAAAACTGACGGAGAAGCTGGTAGGGTATAGAAAACAGATAACTGGGTGGAAAATATTCAATAGTTTAAGTTCTGCTCCTCAGACGGTCTTCTAAAAAGATGACTGCTACAAGTCCCAGAAGGCTGAGGCCAACAAATAATTGGACAACAAGTATTTGCAAAAACTTAAAGGGTTTACTTACAAACGTATCATGAAGCTCAAACCCCTGCTTCAAAACGATGACGCTAGATAGAGCAAAAGTTCTAATTGCTAGATGGCTCCATCAAATTTGCACTTAAAATGTCCTCCCGTTTTACAGAATTCTTCATCTGAAGAGGGGGCTTCTTAATAAAAATAAATAAATAAAAATAGAAATTTTCTGATTTTTTTTAGGCTCTTTTCACATAATTACTAAGAAGACAGTAGCTACATTTGGAGGTTGAGATGTGTTAAAAACTGCTTGGTCTTGGCAGACTAAAAATTATAGGCAGAATACTGTATGCAATTACTTTTTTTAAAATAATCTATGCTATTTGAGCATCTGTGGGTTCTCTCCAGGTACTCCAGCTTCCTCACACAGTCCAAAAACATGACTGTTAGGTTAATTAGCATTGTCAATCAATAATTAAAATTACCATATAGCTGATATATCTGTTAAATCTACGTTAACAGGGTTCAGGTGCTATTACCTAAAGCGTTTCTCTGATTTCTGTTCAGGAAAGGGTTAAACAATATATGAGTTTGCCACAATATCAAATCTATTATTAGAATTAAAAGAATTAAAAGAGCTAGGGATAGATAAAAAAGATTAGTGATTCAGTAGAGAAATAAATGTTTGAAGAAATTAAGAGATTAATACAAAAAAATTATTAAAAAAGAGGACAACTTTGTTTTAACAAGATACAGTTTTCCCAATCAGTTGGTTTCAAATTAAGAATATAATCAAACACATGGATAGATAAGCCTTTAGATACGAATATCACTATCCAGTTATTGATACAATTTTAGTAGAGCTGAAAAACCGCTCTGTCAAAGTTGCTCTCTGTGGACAGCAGAGAAAAGCAGAAAATCTTTCCTCTGGCAGCAGAACGCTACAAAACATTTGCAATCCATAGACTGTCATCTATCAGGTTTGTACGATAGATATTTCCATCAATGACTGAATGGTGAAAAGAAAAAAAAAGGATTCTGTCTATTTAAAAAACCCAGGCAGTGAAATGAGTGAACAAAAACTAACTTTAAACATATTGGTGACCTATCACATCATGTGACCCTTAGGAAGGACAGTGATTCACAAAGAGTCTCTCCTCTTTTTTCTAAGTGGTGTATTTTTCACCCCCTCCCAAGGTCCAAACACCTGATGGATTAATTAACCATTCACATCAGGTGACTCTTAAACCGTGTGGCATGGTGTGAGCTCCTCATGGTGTGACCTATCACATCATGTGACCCTTAGGAAGGACAGTGATTCACAAAGAGTCTCCCACTTTGTATAGAATGCTCTGGACAGCCGTCAGTAAGTCACCTATTCTTACTGGAGAAAGGACAGCAGCCTAGAGTGACCCAGATCTTTTCCACTGCAACCTGCGTCTGAGCGAGCACAGAATCGGCTAGAAACACAACAACCATGATGGATGATAAGGTGGGAGAGCATTTTATTTATTTTTTTTTTCTAACCATCTTAAAAAAGATTGTGTATTTAAGTTTGGGAAAGACAGCTAGATGCGATCTAAACCTTCCCTCCATTTTTACGGAAGTAAACAAGGAGCAAGACGGCTTGTGACGTTATTGAAGTCTCTACTGCGTATGTGGGACGCTTAAACCGTATGAATGAACAAAATTAGACATTTTTTTTTTTTTATTTTATTTTATTTTATTTTTCTTTTAATAGACCGATACATATACATGTACATCATTATTTATTGTGTATAAAGATATATATATATATATATATATATTCTTACAGAATCCTATGAGGCAAAGGGCCACATAGTAAGGCAGAGTGAGGGGGTCGCAGCCAACCCCCCTCGCTGCAGTGTGTGTGTCACTCACACTCATCACACAGCTGCTCAAGCTGCAGGCAGGCAGAGATTGAAACGGAGTGCTTACAGTGATTATATAAGAAATCAATACAAGTAATTAAAAATAATCATTTAATCATCATAACCGTTATTAAAATAACATAGTTAATTTTTTATATGCATTTTTATACATTTTTTAATAATTTTTTTAATTATTCATTTTTTTATTATTTTTTTTATTCAATTTTATATCAATTTTATATTAAATTTATATTAATTTTATATTAATTAAGGCGGGACTTCCGGTTTAATTAAGGCGGGACTTCCGGTTTAATTAAGGCGGGACTTCCGGTTTAATTAAGGCGGGACTTCCGGCTGTCACTTTGGAATGTGGGCGTGGTTTCGAGTTTGATGAAAGGTGGTGCATATAGTTTTTTATATTTATTATTTACATTTTATTTAATTTAATTTCTATTATACTTCTCTATCTTTACTTATTCGTTTCTATTTAATTTTTGTTATTTCCATTTGTGCTGCTTATTTAATTACTAACTATATGTACGTTTGTAAGTTACTTATGTTTAACCATGTTACCTACTCTACTTGTAAGCCTAACTTGTTGTATATACTTTTAAAGTTTTGTTCTTTTTTAAGTATACCGTATAGAGCAGGAGACTGAATGCGGGCTTGTATGTATATGTCTGTGTAAGTTGCAAAAATGTAAAATAAAAATTAAGTGAAAAAAAAAGAAAGTAGCATTGAAAAATTAGACAACGTTTGTTTCATTTTTGTGCTATTCAATCAAAATAAAGCAAATCCCTGGTTGACACCTCATGGTATTTATTCAATTAAACAGTAAAAAACATTTTCCAGCAGCTTAATTGATGTTAACTTCAAAAATAACTTTGTACTTTGCAAATCTGACTTTGGAATATCAAGATACATTTTTCACACTTTATTTACATTTAATCATGCCAAGAGTCATAACCTTGGCACTTATGACTGGTCTGATTACTCATTTCATTCACCTGCCTATCTCCGTTTAGTCATTACAGTTCCTCTTATCCACCTGCTTTGGGATAACTCATCCCCCACAAATGGCATACGCTGGCATACGTAGGGGAAATTTTGAACATGCTCAAAATTTCTCAATGTATGTTGAGGCATGCCAGCGTGTTTCAGTGTACTTCAGCATGCTCATAACTTATAGAAAGCGTTCCCATAACTTATCCAGTGCATGCCAGTGTTTATTTCAGATTTTTCATACGTTTGGCATACACAGGTCTGACAGGGGCTTGAATAAGCACAAAATTAAACCAACGTTGCCTAATTTCTCAATGCTACTTTTGTGCAGATTTATGTAGGTAAAAATTTTATTTCTGCTGATTTGGTTTTTAAGATATTTTAAATATTTTCTTTCTTTATTTTGCATGACATGACTATCTGAACAAGATTTCCATAACTAAAGTAGTTGCATAACATAACATCTTATTCCTTCGCTGGCATTGAGTGGGCATGTTTGCCTTTTTTACTGGGTAGAATGATTGTCTTAAT
The DNA here is from genome assembly GCA_030533445.1 of Cyprinodon diabolis. Classification (NCBI taxonomy): domain Eukaryota; kingdom Metazoa; phylum Chordata; class Actinopteri; order Cyprinodontiformes; family Cyprinodontidae; genus Cyprinodon; species Cyprinodon diabolis. Next base: position 41,242,771 of record CM060075.1, on the reverse strand, counting down.
ATATTTAGCAGTTCATCAGCCTCATGGATCCTTGAAATTTGGATCTGCTGTTAATGATTGCAACCCCAGAGCATTTCCTCTCATGATCTTGCTATCATCATTTCACAATAAAAGCATAGGTGAAACTTAACATTTCAGAGTGCTGCTAAATCGTTTTGTGAGCAGATGTTTAAAATCAGCTTTGGGAGACTACATTTTTGGGAAAGTCCCTGAAGCACTGAAAAAGTAGATCATGGTTTGTCAACAGCTGTGTCTGGATGAATTTAAGATTCTGAGGTGCTTCCTTGGATTCTGTAGGACTAGGATGACAAAGGATGAAGAAAAGTTATTGTAGGACTAAATTAAATAATATTTAAAAGTGAGCTAAAAACCTCTAAAGAGTATTTCTTATTTCATCCTTTTTAAACATTATTTTTATTTTATTTCAATTTAACTGGAAAAAGCCTTGTCTCGGCTTAATATTGTTAGATTCAGAAAATGTAGGTCTGTAAAAAATTGAAATTGAGTCTACACAGGAAAGAGATTCAAGTAACTTCTGCAGGAGCGGAAAGAAAAAGCCCAACCCAACTTCAAGCTATCTTTCTCCGAATCCTCTCCTGCAGCTGTCTTTTATTAACAGAACATAACACATGGCTACAAAACAGTATTTGTTCTGACAGAACAATTGATCAGTTCATAAAGACAAGATGCTCCATCAGAATGACAAGGGAGGATGGTCTCCTGACTGCACCACAAGACACAGTGCAGCATCCCCTTGCACAAATGATTCATAAGCACACATTAATTTTATAATCATCATTGAATAAACCTCACATTTCCCTCCTGTTGTGCATATAAACATCAGCATGTAGAACTTCTAAAAAGATTTTTACTACACACATCATAAATGCATTGCAGATAGGGAATTCAGTAATCAAAGATCAATGTGCAAAAAACAAAAATATGAAAAGGATTAAAATGTAAAACCTAAGCAAAAATGTAATATTTATCAAGAATGTAAAAAGCTTCAAAAATATGTCCCTTGAGTAGGCAAAACCTCTCCAATAGAGGGAAATTCCTACCCGATCCTTCCCGAGGAAGCAATCATTATCCCTGTAACAGATTACACAGTTGCCACCATATCATCAGTATCGGCACCAGCATCTTGGCGGAGTTGAACACAAGTTACAGCTGAATACTGGATTAGAGTGGATCCTATCATTCTCTGAATAATTGACTGGAGACATGGTATTAAGCAACAAATAAAACGGAAAAATATGAAAAACAATCCTACAAATGGTAAAGCTATCTTCATCAGCACCTGCCACCATGATCCCATGGTGAACCAACTTGTCCATGGTGCTAGACTTGCACCGGAGGTGTGATGGTCAGCATACCTCTTTAAACCTTTCAACTCATCCAGAGCGGTCTGTATTCCTTCCCCATTGGTGTCATTAGTTACATAAGTAAATATTTAATGGCTTTGAGAAATTTGCTTTGGAATGTGTAACATTGATTCCTGGATGAGTTGAAAGAGCCACAAGGCAGTCAGTTTGTTCTGCGGACATATTGTATGCATAGACAGTCTGAATGGTGGAAGTAGGCATATGAGTACAAACATAACAGTCTGTTTTATTCAAACCTTCAGCAACACGTTTGGCAGGCTGCCACCACATATTGGCGCCGTAGGGACGACTTGCTGTGGATCCATCAAAAACCATTCTGGTTTTCCTTTGTTTCAGGCGATCAGTTTGAGTCACTAAGAGCACCAGTCCAATGGTCACCATCAAGCAGCGGAGCCACTTTAGTGTTCCCATCTTCACCAGTCCCTCCAAGGAAGCACCCAATAACCAGGACTCTAAAGGATTGGGTTAGGTTGGTTTATTCACCAGCGTTGAGACGAAAAGCTATAAACTGCTTAACCCCTTTGTAGCTGGGCTTCACCACAGATCCCTACCTTAGTCGTGGGGTCCATGTGAAGGTAACTTGGCTTCCTGTTGGGGAAAGTCTTTAATCAGCTTACAATGACTCTGGTAGATCCAAGCGTCTCTCTCCTGGTTCTTCACAGCAGTTGGAGTTGCTAGTTGCACAATGTAGGGTCCTTCCCACCTAGGAGCTGACCAATTTTTCCTTTTGATGATTTTAATCAGCACTCAATCTCCAGGCTTCAGGTCTGCCTGTGGGGAAACAAAAGGAGCACTGGGCAGATTACATGTTTTCCGAACAGTTTTGTCGCTGAACAGCTTCAGCATCCGTTTAGTTAATGGGTCAGTGTCATCTTCTTTTTTTTTCTGCCCATGGTTGTCCTTCCCATAAGGGTAGAACAAAAGGTCTCCCATTCACTATTTCAAAAGGGGTCAAACCATCAGATATGGGAGTAATCCTCATGAGTAGTTTTACTAAATGCAAACACTCTGGCCATGGCTTTCCTGTTTCTGCCATGAATTTTCTTAATCTGTTCTTAACTGCTCCATTAGCTCGTTCCACCAATCCTGCACTCTGTGGATGGTAGGAACAGTGATGTTTTAAGGTTATGTTTAAATGTTTAGACAGTAGTGATTCCACTTCATTTACAAAATGTGCTCCATTATCAATTTGTAGGATTTTTGGGATACCATGCTCAGGTATGATATGTTTACACAATGCTTTTGCTACTGTCAATGCATTTGCATGTTTTGTAGGGACAATTTCTACCCATTTAGAAAAGTTGTCCACTAAGACTAGGCAGTACTTGTACTGACCACTTGGGGTTAGCTCAATATAGTCCATGCTAATCACTTCAAACGGAGCTGTACCTCTTGGTGCCTGGCCCGCACTTAGGCCTTTGATTTCCTTGTGAGTTGTATTCACAACATGTAAGACATGCTCTGCAAAAAATTTTAAAGTAGTTATTTAAACCTGCAGTGGGATAAAATACTTGTTGTACTATACTTATCATCCCCCCTGTTGAGACATGGTCTTGACCATGACTAATCACCGCTACTGTTCTAAACAGGCTTTGTGGTAAAACTGGTTTATCCTTTATCATAATTAAGCCATCAGGCATTGTAACTGCTCCTTCTCTTTTCCATTGTTCTTTTTCAGGTGCTGGAGCATTTTTCTGCATATCTATAAGAATTTCTGTAGGAATTATTGTGCTGTCGTTTGACACATCTGCATTAGTCAGAAAGATTTGTGCTCTCGCTGCCTCCTTCGCTGCAACATCTGCTCTATTGTTTCCTCTGCTTAATACATCTTGACCTTTGGTATGTGCTGCACATTTGCATATAGCTATGGTGCGTGGCAACAACACAGCTTTTAACAGGGCTGTTAATAAGTCTGCATGCTCAACCTTTCTCCCTGTACCGGTCACCATGCCCCAACGCTCCCACTGTGCAGCAAAATTATGAACTGTGGAAAAAACATACTGACTGTCTGTGAAAATATTTACATCTTGGCCTGTTGACATTTCACATGCTTTTGTTAGGGCAACAATCTCTGCAGCTTGTGCAGAATATGATGATTTTAAGGCAGCACTGTAAAGGGTTTTTTGATCATCTACAATTGCAAAACCAGCTAAGTTCTTTCCTTCTTCTGATCTGGAAGCTGACCCTTGAGTAGGCAACCCTAACCCTAACCCTACACCTAACCCTAACCCTGACCGCTGCCCTAATCCTAACCCTGACCGCTGCCCTAACCCTAACCCTTACCGCGGCCTTAACCCTAACCCTGACCGCTGCTCTAACCCTAACCCTGACCGCTGCTCTAACCCTGACCCTGACCACTGCTCTAACCCTAACCCTGACCCTGACCGCTGCCCTAACCCTAACCCTGACCGCTGCCCTAACCCTAACCCTGACCGCTGCCCTAAAAAATACACTTAGCCAATCCCTAGCCTTGACACTTGCCCTAAACCTAATTTTAGCCCTTACTATCAACTTACCAGACCAATTAGCTACTGACCCTAATATTAGTGGAATCCATGCCTTACCCTAACACCTGACCCTTGCCCTAAAAAATACACGTAGCCAATCCCTAGCCTTGACACTTGCCCTAAACCTAATTTTAAGCCTTGCCTTAACCCTAAAACCTAGCCATTACTCTAAAAGCTAACCCTAGTTCTCCAATTTCTACAAACTGGCTTGGCTATGGATCTGAGAGATACCAACAAACGTGCGTCGGCCCGTGCATTGCCTTTGATCCCCTAACCAACTGCTCTAGTCGTCGGACTGGGTGGGGGGGGTCATCGAGAGAGTGTCTAATGCCTAACCCTAATTTGACTGTATGATCTGGTTGAACTGTAAAGTGCCTTGAGATGACATGTGTTGTGAATTAGGCGCTATATAAATAAGCTGAATTGAATTGAATTGAATTGACCCATCCACATACAAATTTTTATAACCCTCCTGCGGTTCATCTTTTAAATCTGGACACGGTTTGCAACACATAGTGGTTCTTTCCACACAGTGGTGATGGTCACCATCTTCTGGTGTGGGCAGCAAGGTTGAGGGATTCAAAGAATTACACCACTGCAAGGTGAGGTGAGGCTGAGACAGCAAAGTGGTCATAATGTTTAGATGTCTGGCTGTAGACATAAAGGTCATTTTGGCTGTTGTAACTAACAGTTCCACTGCATGAGGTATTAACAAGGTCAGTGGATGATACTAAACAATTTCAGATGAACTTTGTATGGCTAGAGCAACAGCACAAACTGATCTTACACAGTGAGGGAGGGCAGCTGCAACCGGATCAAATCTTTTTGAATAAAATGCCACTGGCCTCATTTTTCCTCCTTGTTTCTGCATTAGCAGGGAGGTCATGAACTGACCCCTGCAATCCACTGTTTGGATAAATGGTTTAGAATAGTCAGGTAGTGCCACTACAGAAGAGTTTGCAATCAGGTCCTTTAGCTGTAAAGAAAGCTGACTCCGCAGTTGGAGTCCATGTTATTATATCTGTCATTACCAAATCATTTGTGTAAATGAGATCAAGCAGTGATTGAGTAACCTCAGCATAATTGGGAATCCATGTTCTACAGTAATTACACAAGCCTAGAAAAGTCATCATTTGCTTTTTAGTTTTGGTCTGTGGAGCGTCTAACACTCCCTTTTTCCTGTCCACTGTTAATGATTTCCCCTGCTGAGAAATGCTATGGCCCAAAAAGATAACTTCCTTTTTGCACAGCTGCAACTTGTTTGGTGAAACTTTATTTCCTGTTGCTGCTAGATAAGTCAGCAGCCTCTGGGTCTGTTCTATGTTCTCTTTTTCTGAAGGGCTCGCAACCAGAATGTCATCCACATACACCAGTATCTGTGTGGTTTCTGGGTGTTGATGTTCTGCTAAACATGCACTTATCGCCGGCAAGAAAATAGTAGGGGCTATATGCATACCCTTGAGGCAATCTGTTGTATGTATATTTTTTATTTTTAAAAGTGAAACTAAACCAATGCCTTGAATCTGGATCGAGAGGTATAGAAAAGAGGGCATTACTAAGATCCATTACAGAAAAATAACTTTGTTCTGGGTTCAGTGAATTTAAAAGAGTGTGAGGATCAGGGACACAGGGAGCCCTAGTCTTAACAGCCTTATTAACTTCTCTTAAATCATGGACCAGCCACCAACTGCCTGTACCAGGTTTCTTAACAGGAAATATGGGTGTGTTACATTCACAAGTTGGATCTTAAATCAAAATTCCAGCTTTCAACATGTCATCAATTACAGGTTTAATTCCTGCCTCTGCATCAGGCTTTATAGGATGTTGTTTAACCCTGGGGCGATAGGAGGTTTTTGCTTGTATTAACTACAGGTTTAGCAGTTGTAAGTAAACCTACATTTGTTTTTTCTGTCGACCACACGCTAGCTGGAACAGAAAGAGACTCATAGTCCACAGCTAGTATTAATAATTCTGTCAAATGCTTCAGTGGGATAGCCAAAGTGGTCCAGTTTAATTTCTTTCTCCGCACCAGGCCCCATTTTGGTAAAACAATACAATCATTTACCAAGTTTTCTTCCAATATTCTGCCAGCTGATCCTGCCAAATAACCTAGTTCCTGCCACTGTCTCCCTCATTTCCTGGACAGTGAAACATGTGGGGCCATTCTCTATTCTTGCTGCAGTAAGGGCTGTACTTGGGGGCAGAGAGAGACCAACGCTACTGAGTCCTCAGCTTCTGTACTGTACACGTACTTAATCTGCATAGACTGGGGTGACAGCCTGTGAAAATTTCTGTCATATTTGCTATCTGTGGTGCCTGTGTCCATAACCCTCATGGTAACATGTAATGGCCATTGATTTTGAAACTGACCATTAGATGCTGCCTGTTTTTTTCAATGAGTAACTATTTCCCGTGGCCCCTGGGTGGTTAGATCCAGGTAGTAAAATGTTTTTGGGAATGAGCCTGAATGTATCACATGTCTGTCAGCTGTTTCAAGCTCTGCTGAAACTTCCCCTTGTAGCATAAAATCTGTACATCTTCTCACTGCCATGCCTTTGTCTGTAGGCACCAAAGCTAATTGCAATTCCTTTAAAAATCTCTGCCTAATAGATTAACTGGACAGTCTGGGCTCAACACAAAATCAGCTTCCACCGTGAATCCCTCTTCATCAGTGACCAATTGTTTTTCAGAAATGCGCTGAACCACCATTCTCCCATCAGCAGAGACTACAGTGATCCATTTTGATCCCGGTTTAATCTGAGGTATTGTATCCCTCAGAACAGATTTAATGGGCCCTGGTGTCACACAAGAATTTTACTTTTACTCCTTGAATGTTTAAATGCCATTATGGTTTTTCTGATGTGTTTTTAAAAGAAAGGAAAATTTGCTGTAGGGCCAGGACCTCCACTGGGCCCACAATTAACTGCTCCTCAGTTTTTGCTGGTGTACATGCTCCTGGCGTCAGTGCTGCTCACAATATCGGTGACGGGGAGGGTTACTCTGCGGGGGTTCTGAACGTTCTCGAGCAATGTCGCCCTCCTTATCACAATTATAGCACCTGTTGTGTTCTCTACGTGGCCCCTTGTTTTTCCCCTGTGAGCACCGGCCCCTCCCTCTTCCTTTTTGTTTAACTCTGGAGTCCCGATAATAGACTCCTAACATTCCACCTACAGCTGAACTATCAGTCACTAGGTGGATTTGAGTTTTTTTTTGCCTTTTTCCAATCCTGAGCATGCAAAGCATACTCCACCAATGTGTTAAAAGTTGCAGTTCTCCATCCAACCAAATGTTTCTCCAAATGATCTCTAATTTCTTGACGGAGACCTGCAAGGAAATATTGCTTCAGCAGAAACATATAGAGCCCGTCCTCAGCATTATCCTCTGGGACTCCACTGTGGCGATTAATAGCATCTTGGAGTCGGGCCCTATATGCTGTCACTTCTTCCTGTGGACCCTGACGGACCTCAGAGATTTTAGTAAGACTGGGAGGTTGTCTCCACAGGCGGTGGGCTGCTTCACAGACAGCAGTAACTTGTCTTTCTAAGATCCCATCCCCCGGAGGGAGGATTCCAACTGGATTTCGTCCACGCCCACTGTATTGGCCCCTCACTTGAGCTCAATTATGGCCCAAACTACACCTCATAGCTTTTTCTATTTCTGTCCCATTTAATTAGTAAGAATCAATTAGGTTTTTAATGTCCTCGGACCATTTAACTGTGTCCTGCCTAGCTGGGGTTAAACCTTGGCAGGCAGTCTGCATTTCTGCATCTGTCCATGGCCTATACACAAAAATGGTGGGCCTATTATCCACTGGGTCATTATCCTGGGGTCCTGTGCGTTGGCCATAACAAGGGTTGGCCACCTCTAACATTGGAAAAGCACATGCCCCCCCCCCCCCCCCAGGATTTTTGTCTTGATCTTGGTTTTTTAATTCAGCCAAATTTGGATAAATAGGGGCAGATTTTTATGAACCTCTATTTGATCATCGTTATTGTAATACCTAGAATTAAGTTTTCTATTTCAGGCTCATAAGGGTCAAGGGCACTAAAGTCCATACCATCCATAGAGGACGATATGGACAGGGGGCTTGCTCCTGCTCCTCCGGTGTTTTCGGAGGAGCAGGAGCTCCTCCGGAGCTCCTCCGGAAAACCGGTGTTTTCAATAAATATTGGACTATTATCCTGCCTCTCTGTGTCCGTGAGTTCTGCACCTGGGCTAGTAAACCTGTCAGATCATGACAGAACAATCCGGCCAACAGACTAGCTCAGCAGACCCAACGGAGGCATTCCTGAGGATGTATGAGGGGGAACCGACTAACTCCACGGAACCACACTGGACGGTTTCGTTCCGTCAATGGCTGGAGATTCTAACCCGTCTGGAGACCCCTGAGCCCGCTCTGAGCTGTCTGGAGACCCCTGAGCCCGCTCTGAGCTGTCTGGAGACCCCTGAGCCCGCTCTGAGCCGTCTGGAGACCCCTGAGCCCTCTCTGACCCGTCTGGAGACCCCTGAGCCCGCTCTGAGCCGTCTGGAGACCCTTGAGCCTGCTCTGTGCCTTCCAGAGATTCATGAATTGGAGCCACGGTCGGTGGTTTCCCCTGTTCCTGAAGCGGAACCGCAAGGGGCGGCCTCTTCAGTTCCTGATCCGGAGCCACAGTCGGTGGCTTCCGGTGTTCCGGATACGGAGCCGCAATCAGCGGTTTCCGGTGTTCCTGTGGAGCCACAGTCGGTGGCCTCCTCTGTTTCTGATCCGGAGCCGCAATCGGCGGCCTCTTGTGTTCCTGTGGAGCCACAGTCGGTGGCCTCCTCTGTTCCAGATCCGGAGCCGCAATCGGCGGCCTGCTGTGTTCCTGTGGAGCCACAGTCGGTGGCCTCCTCTGTTCCAGATCCGGAGCCGCAATCGGCGGCCTGCTGTGTTCCTGTGGAGCCACAGTCGGTGGCCTCCTCTGCTTCTGATGTGGAGCCACAATCGTTGGCCTCCTCTGTTCCTGATCCGGAGCCGCAATCGGCGGCCTGCTGTGTTCCTGTGGAGCCACAGTCGGTGGCCTCCTCTGCTCCTGATGTGGAGCCACAATCGGCGGCCTCTTTAGTTCCTGATTCGGAGCCGCTGTGGGCGGCCCTGTCTGAGCCCGTTGCAGAGCAGCAGAAGCGGAGGCGGCGCCCTCCTCGGAGCTTCCTGCAGAAGCGGAGGCGGCGCCCTCCTCGGAGCTTCCTGCAGAAGCAGAGACGGCGTCCTCCTCGGAGCTTCCTGCAGAAGCGGAGACGGCGTCCTCCTCGGAGCTTCCTGCAGAAGCGGAGACGGCGTCCTCCTCGGAGCTTCCTGCAGAAGCAGAGACGGCGTCCTCCTCGGAGCTTCCTGCAGAAGCATAGACGGCGTCCTCCTCGGTGCTTCCTGCTGAAGCGGAGGTGGCGTCCTCCTCCAAGGCCCCTGCAGCTTCTGAGACTCCAGTCCAGCGGCCGGCCTCCGGAGCGTCTGCTTCAGCTCCGTTTCCACGGCCTCCTGGAACTCTGTCTTGCCTCCCGCCCTGCGGCTGGTCACCTGAGACTCTGCCCTGCTGCCGGTCCCACGGCCGGCCACCTGAGACTCTGTCTTGCCTCCGGCCCCACGGCCGGCCACCTGAGATTTTCCCTGTCCTCGCCCACCCTGGGTGGGTTGTTTTGATTTCTGGACCCTGTTTCTGTTCCTGTGCCTGGCCCCATTTGCCTGTTTCCCCCTCCGCCCGTGTTTTTTTTTGTTGGTTTTTTGTTCTTGGGCATCTGGTATCCGCCCTTAAGGGGGGGGGGGGGGGGGGGGGGTACTGTTGGGATCCAGAGGGCGACGTGGATCCCTTTCTGTGGTTTTCTGTTTTTCCTGTTGGGATCCAGAGGCTTGCCCACCAGAGGGCGCCGTGGATCCTCTCCTGGGAGCTGGTGCTCAGCGCTCAGCTGATCCCCATCAGCTCATGATTAAGCTCTTCCCATATAAGCTGGGTGAGAGCTTCCCTCTGAGCCGGATTGTTGTCCTTTCCATGGTAGCAAGCCTGAGCCACCCTGCCTGTCTGAAACCTGAAAACCTGTAAGTCAGAACCTGTCCATCTGTACCAGAACCTAACCTGCTCTGTCTTCTCTGCCTCCCAGGAGGAAAACCTGTGTTTTCAATAAATATTGGACTTTTATCCTGCCTCTCTGTGTCCGTGAGTTCTGCACCTGGGCTAGTAAACCTGACACAATTATAGCTTTCTTTCTATCCTTTTTCTGCTGTATTTGACTTTCTCTATGCGTAGCTTGCACGATCCACTTATTTAACTCCTCCAATTCTTTTCTGTATGTAGCTTGCTTATTTCCTGATTTACACACCAACTTCATCTCCACTTTCTGCTGAATCTTCATCAGCGGCTCAACTCTTAACTCACCACTCCAACCTTCCTTCTCAATCCACTTTCTGGCAAACTCTGGATCACCACCACAACACGCCACCATCCATCTAACATCACCTGGCACTTCCTTCTTACTGCTTCCTAGCCCAATCCTTTTAACATTTGTTTAAAAATGCTATTCACTGCAGTTTTTTTAAAATATTTTATGTGTACACTTTGTAGTCCTAGACTCCATACGCAGAGGCCCTAGAGGTATACTCCTCACACATGCCGGATACCCAGATCCCAGATCTGTCAACGAAACGTGGTTTTGGCAGCTGCAAACCTTACTATCTCGAGAACAACACAGAGTCCCAGACTCAAACGCACAGAATACCCAGATCCCAGAACTGTCAACAAAACTCTGTTTCGTCAAATATTCTTGCGATTACAGCTGTAACTTAAATGGTCCCAGACCAACTTTTGATCAAAAGATTTTGGCCTACCCTATGCTGTGTAGAGCAATTCCTCTGGAGTCGTCACCAAGATGCCCAGGGCAGGGCTGGACCAACCTATGGGCCCCGTCCGGTGAAGGGAAGACGGCTGTCGACAGATTCTTGGCCGTGGTCCCACACGGTCCTCGACAATTGGATCTTGACTCCCAGGTTTCGGCACCAAAAATGTTAGATTCAGAAAATGTAGGTTTGTAAAAAAATAGAAATTGAGGCTACACAGGGAAGAGATTCAACTAACTTCTGCAGGAGCGGAAAGAAAAAGCCCAATCCAACTTCAAGCTCTCTTTCTCCGAATCCTCTCCTGCAGCCGTCTTTTATTAACAGAACATAACACATGGTTACAAAACAGTATTTGTTCTGACAGAACAATTGATCAGTTCATAAAGATAAGATGCTCCATCAGAATGACAAGGCAGGATGGTAATCTGACTGCATCACAACACACAGTGCAGCATCCCCTTGCACAAATGATTCATAAGCACACATTAATTTTATAATGATCATTGAATAAACCTGACAAATATCTTCAACCTTTTTCAAAATCACGTGATACAATTTTACAGAGAAGTTTAGGTTCTTTAATTTAAACAGCACTCTGCATGCTGCTACTGTTTCGACACCTCAGTTCTGTCCAGAAGAAGGCAGAAAGAGTTTAACCTTGACTGCTCTCACTGCATGGAATTTACTTCTGGCTGCTTCACCACTCTTTTCACCATGTGAAAGCACCTTTAAAGTCAGCTCTTCAGCTACTTCTTTATTACCATTATTATGTGTTTAGTCGTTATCATGCTCCTCTTATCTGTTTTTTTTGCACACTGCTCCACAACCACACCATGACAACCTTGAAGGTTCAGGTGTGAATCCATCTCAACACCAAGATTTCAAGCCTGATTGAGGGTTTCTAGCTCTATTAATTGAAACTGTGTGCTAACTTTTAAAAACTCTTTGCTTCACAAATGATTACATTAGTTAGGTTTTGATTCAGCTAAAAATCTTTTGCAACATCCATGAATTGATGTCTTCTATACATTTGCACTTGAATGGGTTAATAGTATGTAATTCATAGCTGTGTTGTCCATACAATTATCAATATGTAACATGTAAAAAGGGTTATTTTGTTACTGTTTTATTGGAATTAGATTTAATCAGGGAATTATAAAAAATTGTCACTTTCTGAGGAAGCGGGATAGAGAGTGCAAACATAAACTTGTTGCTAAACACTAAAATGATTTAAAAGCTAAGTTTAATAGCTATTAGCCTTAGCTTCAGTAATACTCACTGATAAGTGGCCTGAGATCTTGCTACAGGTTTTAAACCCTTTTGTTTTTGCTCTTTTTTTAAACATCCCTGTTTCTTTTTGCTATTCGTGTTTGGTACAACTCTGTGGGTTCAAGTGCCTTCTCTATGTTCAGCAGCTGTTTTTCATAATTTTTCTTTTTCTCATCCAGTTTCCACTGAGAATTTAACATGTTTCCTTTCATCTCTAATAATTTCTCCTTGCCTTCTGAAGTATCTCCCTCAGTCATTTCTCTCTCCACTGCCTGTAGCTTATCTTTGTTTTTCTCCATTTCAGTCTCACAATCTCTGAGTTGTCGGTTTAGCCTTTCTTTCTGGTCCTCCAGTTGTTTCTTAACTTCATTTAATGTGTCAAGTGACACTCTGTTGAAGTGTTTGAGTTCTTCTGACTTCCTCTGCAGCTTAGAGTTCTCGTCTGTGTGAGGTAAATAGAATATAAATGTTAAAAGAAGTCAAAATATGATGAGAAACACCAAAAAGAAATCCTATTTGTCTGTAAGTCTTTGTTGAGGTTGTTACTGGATAAAGTCTTTTTGATTACAAAAAATATGGGCAAATTAAGGTAGAAATAGACCAGTGATAGATTTAATTACATAAAAATATATAAATTATTGATTTATACTATTTAATCTCTTCAAGTACACATTTGCTCTTTATGTAATTTTTTTATTTCTAGTTATTCAAATATTGAGCATCTTTTCTTTATATTTTTATGTTTACCTTTATGTTTTTGCATTTCTCCCTCCAAATCTTCCAGCTGTTTTCTTAGCAGTTCTTTGTTCTTCTTCTGATTCAAATTATGCGCTGTTGTTGAAAACAATAAACATATGCTATTAAAATAAGAAATGACATAAAATGGAAAAACTTCCAAAAATGCCATTTAAAATTCCATGCATACTTTAAGCTGTTCATGGCTTAGACTTTGACAGACTTTATTGTCATTTTGTACACACAGAGTGTATACAAAGAGATATTTCCTTCAGTACAGCTCTTAAGACATTTTCTTTTTAAAATACAGAAGTGATAAAAAGTAAGCAGCAGTAATCAAATGTAAACTTACGACTGTATATGATTTACAGTTTCTTTCTATTCTTTTCTTATTTTTTTTATAAACCCTATTTTATAAAACATTCAGCAGTCTCATGGCAGTGGGGAAGAAACTGTTCTGAAATCTGCTGGGCCAGCATAGAATGCTTCGAAGTCTCTTCTCAGAGGGCAGCAGGAAGAACAGACCATGGTGGGGGTGTGAGGGGTAATTTATGATGTTACGGGCTCTGGACATGCAGCGCTGCAATGAAATGTCTTTAACAGAGGGAAGGGGAGCCTCTCTGATTATATTGTACTCATTTAAATATCTAACTCGCATTAATTAAGGTACCCAGACTACAGAGTCTGATTTGAAAATAAAGTAGTTTTATCCTGATATAAAATGCCTTGAGTTGACATGTGTTGTGAATTTGGCGCTATATAAATCTGAATTGAATTGATATAAAATATTTAAGAATTATTTTGCTGTCCAAATTCCACAACAAATGTTCCTGTCTTTTAGTAATCTCTCTTTTGTAAACTTTTGCGTGAGACATTAAACCTTAATTTATCATTAGCTCCTCTGGCTGATCTGACTGATCTTCTCATTTTTGCTTTCTAGTGAGTTGTTCTCCAAGTTATCTAAATTTTCTTTGTAATTTACATTAATATATCTATATATTAAACAAGAACAGATGAAGTGAAGACATTTTCTGACTCAACATAGGGTGCAGTTTTGTTTGAAATCAAGAAAATCTTTAAATGTAATCTAATTAATCTTTTACAGGAAATTATTTCCTTTAATTTTTCTTTCCTCTCTTACTTTTAGCTTTTCAAATGTTAGTCTTAAAAATTTATGATGTTAGGTTTACCTTCCTGCTTTCCCAGTTCTTTCTTCAGTTCTCCCAGCTGGTTCTCTTTGTTTTGTAGTTGATCTGTAATCATAGAAGCAACTTTCAGATTAAATCCTTACATCAAACACACCAATAATAAGTAAAACAAAATCATTAAAGTAAAAAGCTCAATTTTAAGCTTTTTTAAAGTATTGATTTATTTGTTCAGATTTTTGTTTGTTAACAGAACCCACTCAGTAAAATTAATTTACATTAATATATACACAAATTTTCATGAATAAAAAATGTACACAAATGCAATAGTATTGAATAACAATTCATCCACACTGATCAAGAAAAATATGATATGACACATAAGTATTCCCTTTGATATCTTATATTCTTTTGCTTCCAGCTATTTCAATTTTATCCTTAAACCCTTATGTTGTTAGGTTTACCTATTGCTTTCCCAGTTCTTTTTTCAGTTGTTATGTAGTTGATCTTTAATCATAAAAACAATTTTTAAATTAAATCATTATATTAAAAACCCATTAATAGGTGTAAAGAAAAAAAAATCAAAGCAAACATTAGTCAACATTGTACGGTTTAAAACAAATCAATTTCCAAAATTTTTCATTTGATTGTACCAAGTTCTGTTTGTTGCCAGAACCTATTCAGTTATTGTGATTTACATTAGCATATCTAGCAAAACTCTCAAATGTGCTCAAGGAAAAAATTAATTGAGCAAAAAACCTAGCACACAGATTACATAATCTATTTTTGGACATCAGTATAATCTCACACACAAACAATTGCTTATGAATATACAGATATACAAATGTTTTACTTTTACCATTTTGCTTTTCCAGTTGTTTCCTTTGTTCTTCCAGCTTTTTGTCTTTGTTTTGTAGTTGATCTTTAATCATGGAAACAATTTCAGATTAAATTTCTCACAACAAATAAACCAATAATAAGTAAAACAAAATCATTGCAGCAAAAAGCTTAATTTTAAGCTTTTTTAAGTGTTATTTAATTGCGCATATTTTTGTTTCTTAAAAGAACATACTCAGTTACTGTAATTTACATCTATCCAGTTAACTTAATAGATGATAAAATGTGCTGCAATAAAATTGTTGACTGACATTCCAACACACGTATTAAATAATTAGTATTGGACATTTCTTTAATCTCCTAGGAACAAATAAAGGCTGGTTAATATCAAAATGTTTTTAGGTTTATAATTTTTTGTTTCCAGTATCATCCTCTGATGTTTCTCTTTGTTTTGCTATTGTTCTTTAGTCTTGGAAAAAATGCAGATTAAATCATCACACACAAAAAAAATCAATATTAATTGCAAATATAAATTTTATCTTTTAAAAGCTCAATTTTGAGCTTTGAATCTTAAGTTTGAATGTTATTGTCTAATTGTAGCTCATTTTCTTTGTTATGAGAACCTACTCATTAGCTGTATTTTAATTTTGGATAGAATTATACCCTCATAGATACAAATCTAGGCTGGCGAATATATATACCTCTTTGCTTTCCCAGTTCCTTCTTCAGTTCTTCCAGCTGGTTTTCTTTCTTTTGTAGTTCATCTTTAATCATGAAAACAATTTTCAAATAAAATCAGTTTAAAACAAATAATTTTCCAAAGTTTTTTATCTGATTGTACCAACTTCTGTTCGTTGCCAGAACCTATTCAGTTACAGACAGATTAAATAATCTCTTTTTGGACATCAGTATAATCTCACACACAATTGCTTATGAATATACAGATATACAAATGTTTTACTTTTACCATTTTGCTTTTCCAGTTGTTTCTTTTGTTCTTCCAGCTTTTTGTCTTTGTTTTGTAGTTGATCTTTAATCATGGAAACAATTTTCAGATTAAATTTCTCACAACAAATGAACCAATAATAACTAAAAGAAAATTAATGCAGCAAAAAGCTCTATTTTAAACCGTTTAATTATTCTTTTTATTTAATTGCACAGATTTTTGTTTCTTAACAGAACATACTCAGTTACTGTAATTTACATCTATCCAGTTAACTTAATAAATGATAAAATTTGTTGCAATAAAAATATTGACTGCCAAGTCCAACACACGTATTAAATAATATATTATTGGACATTTCTTTAATCTCCTAGGAACAAATAAAGGCTGGTTAATACCAAAATGTTTTAGGTTTATTAGTTTTTGTTTCCAGTATCATCCTCTTATGTTTCTCTTTGTTTTGCTATTGTTCTTTAGTCTTTGAAAAAATGAAGATTAAATCATCACACACACACAAAAAAATCAATATTATTTCAAATATAAATTGTATCTTTTAAAAGCTCAATTTTGAGCTTTGAATCTTAAGTTTGAATGTTATTGTCTAATTGTAGCTCATTTTCTTTGTTATGAGAACCTACTCATTAACTGTATTTTAATTTTGGATAGAATTATACCCTCATAGAGACAAATATAGGCTGGCGAATATATGTGCATAATTGCAGAGTATATATTAAGCAACACAGGTGAAGTGAGGACATTTTATGACTAAATATAGGGAATAGTGTTGTTTTAAATCAAGAAAATGATGAAATGTCACTTTTATAATCTTTTGCATTAAATTATTCCCTTTAATTTTTCTTTCCTCTTTTACTTTTAGCTTTTCAAATGTTAGTCTTAAACATTCATGATGTTAGGTTTACCTTCCTGCTTTCCCAGTTCTTTCTTCAGTTCTCCCAGGTGTTTCTCTTTGTTTGGTTCTTGATTTGGAATAATGGAAACAATTTTCAGATTAAATCATTACATTAAACAAATCAATAGCGTCAACAAACTAGATGTTATGCTTTTTTAGAGATTTTATTTACCTCCTATTTATTTGTAAGCATGATCTACTCAGTTACTGTCATTTAAATTATTATATCCAATTAACTTAATATATAAAAATCATGCTCAATTAAATTTTTTTTTATCTATTTACTGACAATTTCAGCACACAGATTAAATATTATAAGTTTGGACAATGTTTTACTCCCATAGAAACAAATAATGGCTGATAAATATCAAAATGTTTTCAGGTTTATTATTTTTTGTGTTCAGTATTATCCTTATATCCTTCAGCTGTTCCTTTTAGTTTTCTGGTTGTTCTTCACTCATGGAAAATAATACAGCTTAATTCACCATAAAATGAAATAAAACATTTAAAAATTAATATCTAAACATTATTCTTTAGGAAAATTGAATTTAAAAGTTTTTTTTTTTACTATTGAAATTTTTATATTTTTAGCAGCGCATATTTATCTGGTGTAATTCAAATTAATATACACAAAAAACTTAATGGACAAGAAAATATATGCAATTGAAAAACATATTAAATGACAATTAATCAACACAGATCAAGAAAAATATGATATTACAACTAATTAATTCCTGCAATTTCAACTTTATCCTTAAACTCCTATGTTGTTAGGTTTACCTCCTTGCTTTCCCAGTTCCTTCTTCAGTTCTTCCAGCTGTTTTTCTTTCTTCTGTAGTTGATCTTTAATCATGAAAACAATTTTCAAATAAAATCAGTTTAAAACAAATAATTTTCCAAAGTTTTTTATCTGATTGTACCAACTTCTGTTCGTTGCCAGAACCTATTCAGTTACAGACAGATTAAATAACCTATTTTTGGACATCAGTATAATCTCACACAGAAACAATTGCTGATGAATATACAGATATACAAATTCAAAACAGTCTTGGACTGTCTCCATAGCGCCCTAAGACCACACTCGGAACTCTTTAACTGTTTAGCCCTGATCAGCTGCGCTAGACCTTAAGTGGGAGTAATAACTCAGAATGCATAAAATTCCACCGGTAAAATTTTTTACCAGCAGGTGGAGCCATTGCGTGCAGCTCCAAGCTGACACCAAAAGTTCAAAGCCCCACACCTCTGGAACTGTTATAGCTAGAGGTCTGAAATTTTCTGCATTTGTGGTTGACATGATGTAGAACAAATATATTACAATAAAACCTGCTTTTTCTCAACAATGTCTTTATTACTGCTGTTCAAAAAAGACCTGTTACTTCCGAGAATAAAAAAAAGAATGATGAAAATGAAGAACTGAACTTGCCAGATCTGAATCTTGACCTTTGCAAACATGACTGCATTGTATACATGTTTATCTTCCTTACCCCTTTGTAAATATATGTGTGTTCATAAAAAGGATCTCAAAGCTGAAAATCTTTTAAAGTGGCGGTTTTACAAGTGATATGAGATTTTGAGCAAATATGTGATGAATAGGAGAGACATGTTGGAACAATTGTACATAATGTCTTCTCACCTTTACCTATTTTCTAATACCTTTTATACATTTATATTCAATATATATTTGTTTCCTTTAAAATTGCAATTGGCTTGTACTAATTTCTGTGAACAGCAGTCACAGAAGCTGAGACTGAGCGACATTGGGGGATGCTCCTACCAAGCATACTTGGATGTAATGCAGGGAGTTAACACTAGATGTCCCAGAGAATTCCAGTTTTCCTGCAAGCCCCCCCTCCCCTCTTCAAGTTTGTGTATTCACTCTACCTTGCTAATTGCCCTTGTTGTAATGCAATTAGCCTGTGATATGACTAGCCCTTCTACAGTACATGAGACTGGATAAGGCTAAAACAAACTTGCGTTAGAACAAGAGCATGCTCCAAACACTTTTCATTATCTGCCCATGTAACATCAGCCCTTTTTGCAGGAATATCTTGATAAGTGATATCTAAATCTTTTATTTAGGTAGACCTATTGAACAAGCATAAATCATACGGGTCCTAGTTCCTGAGTTGACAACGGGTCATAACCATTCTTTTCCAACAAGGCAAGGCAGAGCCTATTTATACTGTCCATTCACCAACAGACTCATTTATATTGCAAAGCTCACTATGTGAAAGAAACATTTATTAATTAAACATTTATTTATTAAAGTAACATTTATTTCACCCAAGGAAAAGCGCTACATATGAAGCTACAATTGTCCCATTTAGCAGTTTTCACAAACCCAAGGTGAGACCTTCCTGCATTTGTGACAGGTATACTTTGTGCAGTGCACACAACGCTCAGTGCTGTGGTTCCTTTTGCAGAGATTGCATACCTGGCCTGCTTGTAATAACAATGAAAAAATCTAAAAAAAAATAGAGTTTAGCACATATTTCGAAATTAGAGTTGGAGTATGAACTAGATGAGGTTATCTATGTGTGCTACATGTTTTGTGCGACTGCAATGATCTATAGTGTAATTATTGGCTATTATATGCTTTTAATAACAATCAAGGGCGTAGGTTTGATTTGAACTTTGGTAGGGACACTATCAGTTGGTTGTCATTGGTGCTATACAATATGCATTAGTGTTGTCACGATACTAAACTTTTCAACTCGATACCGATACTAAGTAAAACATTCAATACTCGATATCCTTTTCGATACCACAAGAATAAAAACAAAGACTCTAAAATTCAACAGAAATAATTTAATTACTAAAAAAAATACAAGAAATAAATAAAAAAAACAATAAGAATAATATTTTGAGGTTATATGCTGTGCACAATATTAAGCAAGCTTGATAAAAAAAACTTACAAAATTAAAATTATGTGTTCCTTCCTTGGTATGTTTTGCAGACATAAGAATGACACTGGCCAAACCAGTTAAACAAAAATCATTCTCAGCAGCTGCACCTGTTACAAAAAAAGTCTGAAACTGAAAAATGCACAGAATTATTCAATCACACAGTGTTCAGAAAGTGCATTTTCCGCTATTCTGCACTTTAGATGGCTGTATCGATACTTTTGAAAATGAGTATTGTATCCGGATACAACGTTTAAGTATCGATACTTTTTTGAGTATCGATACTTTTGACAACCCTAATATGCATGTCCTTTTTTATGCACGGTGTGAGGATCTGTACTGATAAGAGGAATTCATTGTTAAAAGAGAAAAGCATAATTTTGCTACATTAATAAAAATTGTATAAGCACTACACTCATTAGATGCTGTTTATAAATGTTTGAAGTATCACCGGCTCTGATCAATGTGGAATTAGGACTGTTTTCCACTTTGAAAATGGTTTCATTTGAACGACTAAGAGAGAAGGTAAATACAGTATTTTCTTCTGAAGATATAGAATTGTGCAGAGTTAAACCCCACTCTTATATTTTTACATACTATGCTCTCTCTGTATCAAGCAAAATAATACATTCATTAAAATATTAACTTCACTATAAAAGTGGAACATCTGGGCTGTAGTTACTCTGTGTAGTCCATTTCATGTATTTTATCTGGGACTGAAAAAATGAATTGTATTAATTGATTATTTCAATAATCGTCAACTAATTTAGTGAGTGATTCATCATTAACTGGAGAATAGAGACTCTAAAACATAATAAAAATTTAAAATATGCCTTTCTCCGACAGAGCAACCCACTTACATTAGATCAGTAATTATACCAAAATTTTAAAATTACAACATATTTATATAATATATAAGATAAAAAAAATGTTTTTGTCTGTCAATATTCTTCATCCAGAACTCATCAAGAGGAAATATTTTAGTATCAACTGGTTTATTTGACATCACCTGAAGCACTGAAGGGCCAGCTGCTTCACCCACAAGCTGCCCTGCATCATTATTACTGGATATCTGTGTTTCCTATAATCATATAATGTATAAGTGCATTTTTAATAGTAAAGGATTAAATGTAACAACCTTTTATCATTGTCCTATTTTGCTTACACAACACTGAGCATGAGCCTAAGGGCCGGATCTATCAAAGGTTTGCGTGTATAAAAACGTGAGCTATTTCACTGCGCACGCTAAAAAATGTACAAACTGATCTATCAACAGCGTGCTAAAAGGATTTTGTCTTTAAAACGTGCTAAATAGCGCCTCTTATCCATTTAGTACTTTTTTCTGCAATGAATATGCAATATGGGGTGTTTACACGCAAAACTAGGAGGAATCTGACTGTACATTTAACACGTTTCAAAAGAAGGTGCAAATGGTCTGTATGCGTAATTGCGCACACATGGCAGCGGTTATTGTCGCAAGAAGGAGACATCGAAATGAAGCAAGGAGACGCAGAGAACGCATTTTTTCACTCCGTGTGAATATTTTTGGAATGAACGAGGAAACGATCATCAAAACATATCGTTTATCCAGCATTGCCATTTTGGAGCTGTTGGGGGAACTCCGAATGGATTTGGAGCCAGCCACAAGGAGGACCCACGCAATACCAGATATCACAAAACTCCTTGCAACATTGCACTTTTTTGCATCTGGGTCATTCCAGCGTACGGTTGCAGCGAGAGCTGGGATCTCCCAATCTTGTTTTTCAGAAGTGCTGTCTTTTTTTTTTTTTTTGGAGTGTCACTGTAAGATTTAAATTTCTTAATGCACTAGTTTGTACAAACTACATACTTTGCCGCAAACCACAAAACGCGCAAAACCATCATTTAAATAGGGCGTCTCCAACAGTTTTGCACCTGCCACCAGTTACGCAATCTCTCTTGTTAAATCACCCGCAAACCATGGTTCAGCCCCTTGCGCAAAATTCCAGTTTGCGAGCGCAAATTACTGCACGCAAAATTGGATCTTGATAAATCCGGCCCTAAGTGTATTAAAATATAAAATCACTTTTAACAATTATAAAAGACAATATAACACTATCTTATCTGTAATTTAATAATATCCAAAATAAACAGTCAGATTCAAGCATTTTTACCAGACATTAATGTTTGTACTAATTTACTTATAGACTGTGTGGAAATCTATGTAAGATAAAATCAATGTTATAATCTTCATCTGTTTGTTCTTGTCTTTATCCTATTTCTAGAAGTATAAATAGTCAATTAAATTATTATTATTATGTGGAACCCATTATGCTTTTTAAACAAAAAATAGCAGATGTTTAGGCACCATTTCTTGTTGTTATAGGCTACTCTATAAAAGAAATAACACCTGCTAATAATTATACTTGAAAGAGTCATCAAAAAATGAAAACAGTAATAGCAACTAAATATCTGTAAAAAAGAAACCCTCACATTTTCTTTCTTAATTGGCTGTGGCTAAGAATCAGAAATGTTGATGGCTTACGGCCTTTATTTGCCCCTTTTTTCCAGCAGTCTTCAGAACTCATGGCTGACTCAGAATATTTCGTTTTAAAAAAGAAAAAAAAAAGGTTTTTGTTTTTTAGTGCACATGATAATCCTTTTTTTTTTTTTATTGGGACTAGTTTTGCAGCCTGATATTAATTGCAGTAACCGCGGCATTCTAGTGTGAATACATTTTCAATTTTGTGCTTCAAGCACAGACGGACTAGAAAACAGCATAAAATCAATTTTAATATTCTTCCTCTGTTTGTTCTTGTCTTTATCCTATTTCTAGAAGTATAAATAGTCAATTAAATTATTATTATTATGTGGAACCCATTATGCTTTGCAAACAAAAAATAGCAGATGTTTAGGCACCATTTCGTGTTGTTATAGGCTACTCTATAAAAGAAATAACACCTGCTAATAATTATACCTGAAAGAGTCATCAAAAAATGAAAACAGTAATAGCAACTAAATATCTGTAAAAAAGAAACCCTCACATTTTCTTTCTTAATTGGCTGTGGCTAAGAATCAGAAATGTTGATGGCTTACAGCCTTTATTTGCCCATTTTCCCAGCAGTCTTCAGAACTCCTGGTTGACTCAGAATATTTCGTTTTAAAAAAGAAAAAGGTTTTTGTTTTTTAGTGCACATGATATTCCTTTTTTTTATAGGGACTAGTTTTGCAGCCTAATATTAATTACAGTAACCGCGGCATTCTAGTGTGAATACATTTTCAATTTTGTGCTCCAAGCACAGACGGACTAGAAAACAGCCTATCAAGGAGAGACAAGGCGGGACCTAAGGCAGAACAACCAATGAGAGTGGAGTTAAACAGCGCAGCACAGTTCCATGCGCTGCTACGTGAAAGGGACAGGAGAGACCAGGCAGAGGAGCTGCGAGAGGAAAAGAAGCCACTGCTGCAACAACTACTGCTGTAAATTATAAACATGTTGCTCAAATCCAATTATTGGTAGGGACAATTAGGTCGGTTCAAAATTTTGGTAGGGACATGTCCCTATGGTCCCTATGCAAACCTACGCCCATGATAACAATGAATAAATCTCCAAAAATATCTTCTCAAAGTAAGAAAAAAAAAAGAATGTTAGAACTGTAAATATACAGTCATATGTTTATATAACTATTTTTTTATGTATTTATTACTGTTTTCAAAGCTGCACTTTAAAATATGAAATTGTCTAGAACTGTTCTAAACTAAATTTCTTTTTGTTTACACTTGTGTACACAAAATGAAAAATAAATCTGTTTAAGTCATAAGTAATAATTGGCTTTTATATTCTTATAATAACACTGAAAAATCTAAAAATATAGAGTTTAGCACATTTTCCCAAAGTAAGAGTTGTAGTGTGAACTAGATGAGGTTATCTATGTTTGGAGCCATTACAATTATCTATAGTGCAATTATTGGCTACTATATGCTTATAATAACAAATAAAAAATCTCCAAAAATAAAGTTTGGCCTATCTTCCCAAAGTAAGACTTGTAGACTGTTTGGATTAAGTGAGTGTGCAGCTGTCCAGAGGAACTCCATCTGAAGTTAAAGGTATAGTACAGCCAAAACATGATTAGCCTTCATTTTCTACTCACCCCCATGCTGAACAACACTCTGGAGTACTTTTTTGATATCTCAAATGCATCAGGAGATCTGGGAGGCTTCTTGCTGTCTGCTGACATTCAAATAATGGAGGTCCATAGCGCCCGAGGCAGAAAGGTCCATAAAAGTCCACAAAAAACGTGTCAATATTCCTCCATACTGCTCGTCCAATGTATTCCAAGTGTCCTGAGTGGGTAGCGTCCATAATTTACTCGAAACGAAGTCATTTAGAATGTTTTTAGAGCATAAACAGTAGTGTATAGGATTTCCTAAAAGCGCGTTCACGAGTCTACGGAAACCGCGGCAGACCAAACCATATGAAAGTGCGCATTCAGCTCGGCAAAGAACTCATGCTCTTCCTCAACACTGAAGTCCTCAGACATTTTTCTTTCGTTGTTTCTTTCTTTGCACAGGTAAACAGCACATTTCTTCTTCTACGCTTGCATTATCGGCAGAGCAGACGCTGAATGCGCACTTTCATCTGGTTTGGTCTGCCGAAATTAAACCTCTGCTGAAATTAAACCTCTGCTTGACCCAGATGACTTGGTTAATTATAGACCTATATCCAATCTTCCTTTCTTATCCAAAATTCTTGAGAAAGTAGTTGCCAAACAAGTTTGCGATCACTTACACCATAATGAACTTTTTGAAGAGTTTCAGTCTGGCTTTAGAGCTCATCATAGCACTGAAACAGCTCTGGTGAAAGTCACTAATGATATTCTCATGGCCTCAGATAATGGACTTGTATCTGTGCTCGTCCTGTTGGATCTTAGTGCTGCATTTGATACAGTTGACCATAATATTCTTTTAGAAAGACTTGAATATTTTGTTGGAATTAAAGGAACAGCACTAGACTGGTTTAAATCTTATCTATCTGATCGAATTCAGTTTGTTCATGTTAATGATAGATCTTCAACATGCTCAAAGGTTACCTGTGGAGTACCACAGGGATCAGTGCTAGGACCAATTCTCTTTACTTTATACATGATCCCAATTGGTAGAGTTATCAGACAGCATGGGATTAATTTTCACTGTTATGCTGATGATACCCAGCTATATCTGACTATAAATCCAGATGAAGCTAACCCATTACATAGATTACAGGCATGTCTTGAAGACATAAAAACCTGGATGACTCTTAACTTTCTGCTCCTGAATGCAGACAAAACAGAAGTTATAGTCTTTGGACCAGAGTCTCTGAAAAAGAAGCTGATTAGCCAGTCACTTCATTTGGATGGGATTAAACTGATTTCAGATAATAAAGTAAAAAAATCTTGGTGTTATTTTTGATTAGGACCTTTCATTTAAATCCCATATCAAAGAGGTTTCTAGAATTTCCTTCTTTCATCTGAGGAACATTGCAAAAATTAGAAGTATCCTGTCCAGGGGTGATGCTGAGAAACTAGTCCATGCATTTGTTACTTCAAGGCTGGACTATTGTAATTCTTTACTATCAGGAAGTCCACAAACTGGAGTTAAAAGCCTTCAGCTGATCCAAAATGCTGCAGCCAGAGTTCTGATGAAAATTAAAAAGAGAGATCACATCTCTCCTATCCTGGCTTCTCTTCATTGGCTTCCTGTTAAATCAAGAATTTAATTTAAAATCCTCCTCACATATAAAGCCTTAAATGGCCAAGCTCCATCTTATATCAGAGATCTGATTGTTCCTTATGTTCCTAACAGAGTACTTCGCTCTCAATCTGCAGGTTTACTAGTGGTTCCTAGAATGACTGGGTGGATGTGCTCTCTTCGTCCTCTGGCATGGGAGCTGGCTCGGCGCTCGTCTGCCTGGCTGTGTGTTTCCTGGACAGGGCCACCTTTTACAGCTGCTTTTTGTGTCTCTGCTTCCGTCTCCTTGAACCCCAGTCGGCCTCGGCAGATGGCCGCTCACACTGAGCCTGGTTCTGCTTTAGGTTTCTTCCTTTTAAATGGCAGTTTTTCCTCTCCACTGTCGCTACAAGCATGCTTAGTGTGAGAGATTGTATTTGAGTCAATGAGTCAATGCAATCAACTGGTTTTCCTTAGATAGAAAACTTTGTATCAATTTGACTGTATGATCTGGTTGAACTGTAAAGTGCCTTGAGATGACATGTGTTGTGAATTTGGCGCTATATAAATAAACTGAATTGAATTGAATTGAATAGCCTGATCCAGATGATGTTATCTGTGTATCGTACAAGTTTGGAGGCACTACAATGATCTATAGTGTAGTCATTGCTCATTTTATACTTATTCTAATAATAAAATAGAGGTGACATTTGTCATTTAGGGTTTTGGAAATTTCTCAGAAAAGTATTATTTTCTTAGCGAATACATGTGATAATAATCCACCTCTCCTTGGTGACGCTTTTGAATATTTCTCTCTGATAATTTTTGCAACTTGCAGAGCTCGCTCCTCTTGTTCATTTTTGGAGCATTGAGGAAACTACGATTGTAGCTCACTGTCTTCTCGATTCGGTGCGAGGGTGCTCCATTTTTAAAAGTCAAGGAACAAGTGCAATGGACAACTATGACAAAAGGTTAATTGAGGAGTTTCAGAAGTACAACCACTTGTACGATGCCTCAAACAAATTATATAAAGATGCCAAGGTCTCTGCCAAAACGAAGTTCTGGTTACCATCCCCCGAAGTTTTTGCGAGTTCTCGAATAGGCTCCCACTTGTGCTTTGGCAGGAAACTGCTGTGCGTCCCAAGAAATTCCAGATCGACAGTGCAGAAGCATACCAGCAAAACTGGTTTGCGACCAGACCCAAGCAACATTTGATGTGTGCGGTTGCAGAAGTCTAATCTGCCCTTAAGAGTGTGTTGCAGGGACTGAAAATATGATAGAATGTGAAACTCTTTTGCCTGATTGAAGTAGTACTATAAATGGTTCTAGTGTGCCATATTAACCCATTGTGGATATGTAGACCTTAAAAGAGGTCTAATAAATTGTTTCTAAGGAATGTATTATATGGTATTATTATTTGTAGTGTAAGTTGGAATTAAAAATAAATCCGTCAAATAAACAAGACTGTTTTACTGAACATCTTCAAAGTGTATAATTACAAATCTATTTACAGAAATTGACTGATTCCCCCTGCGCATTTCCCGAGCACCACCTTTTCACATTTATGACAAACTCTTTCTGCGTTAGACAGTGATGTTCAAACAGCTCCTAAACAAAACCAGCACATTTAAAGCAATAAACCCACCTTCACGTTGGAGCTTTTACACAATACTTTCTAATCATCTTTTCCCACACATCCACAGCTCACTTTATGTGATTATAATAGACCATGGGCTCTGGTTTGGCTTTTGGGTTGCTGATTGTAGCTGTCAAGTATGAGACAGGATAACAGATGCTTTCACGGACATCAGAAGGTGATATTTATTGATTAAAGGAAACAGTAAAGCGGAGAGTTAATGGAGTCAAGTGGAGGCAGAGAATCCAGTGGCTGGAGTAAAGTCTGTGAGAGGCTGAGTGTAGCAAACAGCAGCAGATAATGGCACCGTCTGGGGCTGGAGTTGGCAGGCACAGAAAGAGCAATCCAGGGCAGGAAAGTTGCCATTATCGGGACTATGTCAGGTCAAAATGGTCAGGTCAAACAGGTAGAAATTCAGTTTGCAGAAAGCCAACAAATAGGTACACTCTGAATCGCAGCCAAACTGACACTGAATGGCTGGAGACCTATGCCTTATATACACACACACACTAAGCAGCTGCTAACAAGATGAAGGTGGCAGTGATCAGGAGTAATGAGCTGGTGAGCTTCCTGTTAGAGTGCAAGTGTATGGCAGCAGACAGAGTGAGGTAAAATAGTACCCGATTGGTGGAGCAGGGAGCAGATTCATGACAGAAACTCCCCTTCAAGGGACGGAGCCAAAAAGCAGGACAGGTGGAAGGGGAAATGAAGGAGGGTAAGAATTCATCCGACCTGTCAGTGTCCATGGCCTTATCCCCAGAGGGCACCGGTTCCATCACCTCCTCACTGGTGGAAAATCCATCATCCAATGGTACTGGATCTGGTTCAGAGTCAGGCATGGACAAAATATTGGGCGCAGGACAAGCCAGCTGGACAGAACCTTGTTGGGAGTCCCTTGGTCTACCCTTCCTGATGGAAGGGTCATCAGGAGTGAGGCGGTGGAAGTCAGAAATCAGGGGTCAGTGTCATGATCTGGCCTGTTTGCTCTCCCTTAATTAGTCATTCCTTTCACCTGTCGTTTTTCCCTCCCTGCCTCAATTATAATTTATTCCTCTCACCTGTTTCCTCTGGTTTATATTCAGTTCAGCCTGAGCATTCAGTGTCAGATCATTACTTGTCTTTCTGTTAGCCTGTATGTTAGTTTTTGTTCCTTGGTTCGTGTCCTGGATCCTGGCAGCCAGTGGAAAGAGGGTTTTAATGTTTGTCTCGTCTCCTGATCGTCCACTGTTCCTCCCCAGCGGAGTCCTCTGGGGTTTTGGCTCAATAAGTGGGGAGGTTCAGTTTTTATCAAAGTAAGCCTGGCTCCAAGGTGGAGACCAGTTTAAAGTCCTGCTTCATGTTCCGGTTCTACGTCCTGTCTCGGCCACCCTCTTCCACTGAGCCTGCCTGTCTGCACCTCATCCTGTCTGCTCCTGTGCGTGACCACCCGGTCATGCTTCTGGTCCCAGTCAGACTCTGAACCCTCCTGGGTGCCTGTGGATGCCTGGAAGTCTGGATCCTGCCACCTGTTTCTGTTCCCGCCTGATCTGGATCCTGCCTGTTCCTGTCTGTTCTGGATTCCTGACCAGGATCGGTTTCCAGCATCACCTCTGGGACTGCAGCACTGGGACATTCTTGGTCTGGACTGCTAAACCAGGTAAGTGACCAATTCAGATAATCATCTTCTGTCCGATGATCGTGGTCACTTACCTGTGTTTCTCCCCTAGAGTGTCTGAGATTGGGCGGTGCCCCATCCCGCCCGCCTGCAGTGTCCGCGAGCCACAGCTCCGCTTTTGTTTTGTTTTATTTAATAAACTTTTGAACTTTCCTACTGACTGTCTCACCTTGAATACTGGGTCCATCTGTCCGTGGTTTATGACAGTCAGGGACCCACATCCTTTCCTCAGGGCCGTATCCTCCCAACCTACCAGATACTACAGACCCCTCACCTGCTGATGTGACTTAAGCAGACAGCAAACAGTGTAAGATGGAGGCAGTCCAATGACAAAATCCAGTGACAGGTGGGACCAGGGTTGCTTGGGGACTGGCAGGTGCTGGAGTAAACCAGCAAGGGGATGGCTGGTGGTCTTGTTCTGGTCATACATGGGGCAGGCTATCACAAAGTCTTGGACACCTCTCCACAGTGATGGCCACCAGAACCACTGGGAGAGCAGATAAATTATGTGCATGATACCAGGATTATAGGCAACCGGAGAGTAAGGCTAAAAAAAGGGTTAAGAAGATGGATGACCAGGACTGAAGTAAGTTCAAACTCCTGGCTGTTCATTTGCATTCGAGATTTTTGTGGTCCATCCCGACCAAAAATTGAACAGTTGAGCCCTCAGGCCAGTTTTACCATTCCTCCAAAGAAAGTTTCACAGCCAGCAGCTTGTGGTTCCCAATATCATAAAATTGTTCACACTGGGGACATGGCAAGCACATGGGTGTACCTTGCTATCTGAGGCTGCATGCTGGGAGAGTACTGACCTGACCCCCATGTCTACTACATCCACCTCCACCACAAACTGTCGCTCAGGATCAGGCATTTGGAGGATGGGAGCAGAGGTGAATTATGCCTTAAGTGTCTTGAATGCCTTGTCAGCCACTGGATTCCAGTTGAAAGAAACCTTTGTGCGGTGAGATGGTGAGGGACGATGCTACTGTGCTGTAACTTCAAACATACCAACTGTTAAAGTTATCAAGGCCAAAAAATTTTTGCAACTTCTTGCGATTCTCCGGTATAGGCCAGGATGTGACTGCCATCACCTTTGCAGGGTCCATCTGAAGGCTCCCCTATGCCACTTGGAATGACGTCGATCGTTTGTGAAACTCACATTTCTCTGCCTTAACAAAAAGAGAGTTTTCAAGAAGACAGCGCAGGACTTGTTTGATATAATTGACGTGTTCAGACTTGGTCTTAAAAATAAAATAATGTCATCTACATAAAAAAACACATAAACGTTGAGCATGTCTCACAGAATGTCATTCACCAGTGTCTGGAATACTGCGGGGGCGTTGGTGAGGCCAAAGGGCATGATCAGGTACTCATAGTTGAAGTTGTAGTTGGTGTGTTGAATGCCATCTTCCACTCATCGCCTTCCCTAATGCAAACCAGGTGATATGCATTCCTAAGGTCCAGTTTTGTGAACACAGTGGCACCCTTGAGAAACTCAAAAGCAGAAGACATGAGTGGCAGAGGGTAGCGGTTCTTGACAGTGAGGTTGATCAGTCCACGGTACTCTATACATGGGCGGAGTGAGCCTTCCTTCTTCCCAACCAAGAAGAATCCCATTCCAACAGGTGAATATGATGGATGGATTATACCTGCAGCTAGAGAGTAATCAATGCAGTCCTCCATGGCCTTTCTCTCTGGTGTAGACAAAGAGTAAGGTAGACTACAGTAGACTTTTAGTGGTGCAGTGTATGGTGAAGTCAAATGGCCGGTGATGAGACAGAGAGTTGTTTTGGACTTATTAGAAACATCTCGGGGACCATGGTAAAAAGCAGGCATGTTGGAAATGTCAAGGACAAGGGTGGCAGTCTTAGGGTTGGTGAGCACGACAGCCTCCTTCAAACAAGTCTGGTGGCATCTCCTGCCGGCTTTGGTCCTTCAGTGTGTGCACACGCTCTTTTCTCTGCTCCCTGCTGCTCCCTGCTTGCTTGCACTCTCTGGTCCTTTTATCTCCTTTTTATCTCTTAACCAAAACTACATAAAGTTGGATTAAGTTATTTGATTTATTTTCTTTGATTTATTTTTTATTTAGATTTTTTTTCCCCTCCTTGAACCGCCATCTTAACGTGGTGGAGGGGTCTCAGTGCCTGGGTGATCCCAGAGGCTATGTTGTCGGGGGCTAGATGCCCCTGGTAGGGTCTCCCAAGGCAAACAGGCTCTGGGTGACAGGTCAGACGAAGAGCGGTTCAAAAACCCTTATGATGAGCACAACAACGAGGCAAGTGACGTCGTCCGGTACGGCGGAGCCGGGACCTCACCCTGGAGCCAGGCCTGGGGTTGGGGTTCGTTGGCGAGCGCCTGGTGGTCGGGTTCTTCCTCGCGGGACCCGGCCGGGCCCAGCCCGAAGGAGCGACGCGAGGCCATCCCCCAGTGGGCCCACCACCTGCAGGGGGAACCATGAGGGACCGGTGCAAAGTGGATTGGGCGGCAGCCAGAGGCGGAGACCTCGGCGACCTGATCCGCGGGCGCTTAAACTGGCTCTGGGGATGTGGAATGTCACCTCACTGGCGGGGAAGGAGCCCGAACTTGTGCGGGAGGTGGAGCGATACCAGCTAGAAATAGTTGGGCTCACCTCTACGCACAGCCAGGGCTCTGGAACCGAGCTCCTTGAGAGAGGCTGGACTCTCTTCTACTCAGGAGGGACCCGCGGGGAGAGGCGGAAGGCGGGGGTGGGGCTGCTTGTCTCCCCCCAGCTCAGCCGTCTTGTGTTGGAGTTTACCCCTGTAGACGAGAGGGTCGCATCCCTTCGCCTTCGGGTTGAGGGGTGGACTCTGACAGTTGTTTCGGCCTATGGGCCGAACGGCAGTACGGAGTACCAGGCCTTCTTAGCATCCCTGGGGAGGGTGTTAGAAAGCACCCCTCCTGGGGATTCCATCATTCTACTGGGAGACTTCAACGCCCACGTGGGAAACGACAGTGACACCTGGAGGGGTGTGATCGGAAGGAAGGGGCCCCCAGCTCGGAACCCGAGTGGTGTCTTATTATTGGACTTCTGTGCAAGTCACGGATTGTCCATAATGAACACCATGTTCAGGCATAAGGATGTCCATCGGTGCACTTGGCACCAGGACACCCTAGGCCGAAGGTCGATGATCGACTTTGTAGTCGTATCTTCTGATCTTCGGCCGCATGTCCTGGACACTCGGGTGAAGAGAGGGGTGGAGCTGTCCACCGACCACCACCTGGTGGTGAGCTGGATACGCTGGAAGAGGAGGAAGCCTGAAAGACTCGGCAGGCCCAAACGTGTAGTGAGGGTCTGCTGGGAACGTCTGGTGGAACCCTCGGTCAGGGACGTGTTCAGCTCCCACCTCCGGGAGAGCTTCTCTCAGGTTCCGAGGGAGGTTGGAGATATGGAGTCCGAATGGGCTCTGTTCTCGGCCTCTATTGTCGATGCAGCTGCCCGTAGCTGTGGCCGTAAGGTTTGCGGTGCCTGTCGTGGTGGCAATCCCCGAACCCGGTGGTGGACACCGATAGTAAGGGATGCTGTCAAGCTGAAGAAGGAATCCTATCGAGCTTGGCTGGCTTGTGGGACTCCTGAAGCAGCAAGCAGGTACCGTGAGGCCAAGCGTGTCACGGCCCGGGCGGTTGCAGAGGCAAAATCTCGGGCCTGGGAGGAGTTTGGAGAGGCCATGGAAAAAGACTATCGGTTGGCCTCAAAGCGATTCTGGCAAACCGTCCGGCGCCTCCGGAGGGGAAAGCAGTGCTTCGCTAACACTGTTTTCAGTGGGAGTGGGGAGCTGCTGACCTTGAAGGAGGATATTGTCGGGCGGTGGAAGGAATACTTTGAGGATCTCCTCAACCCGACGGACACGCCTTCCGTGGGGGAAGAAGAGACAGGGTGCTTGGGGCTGGAATCGTTCAATTCATCGTTCAAATCGTCCAATCATCTCATCAAGTCATAATTTTAATATTAGACTCACTTGATGAGATGAATGGAGTCTGGTGTGCTATTGCTTGGTTGGAAAGAAAACCTGCAGCCACACGGCCCTTTCTGGAACCCTTTGACACCCCTGATGTAAACGCTGCGTATGGAAATGAAACAATGCTGACTGTGATTCTGAAGGGAGACCACCAGCCCAGCAACTCAGTGAAAAAACAGTTCCCAGAGGAAAATGAGAATCC
Source organism: Cyprinodon diabolis (assembly GCA_030533445.1). Classification (NCBI taxonomy): domain Eukaryota; kingdom Metazoa; phylum Chordata; class Actinopteri; order Cyprinodontiformes; family Cyprinodontidae; genus Cyprinodon; species Cyprinodon diabolis. Next base: position 41,210,135 of record CM060075.1, on the reverse strand, counting down.
CTGGACCACTCTGGGTGCAAGACTAAAGGATCAACGAATCCCCCACCTAGACAAAGAAAACTGGCCAAGACCACAGAGAGGTGTCCCAAGAAAAGTGGAACAAAAACGGGATGTTCTCACAACAAATGATAGGACTAAACCTGCTGGAAATGTTGGAATTCCGTTACAAAACAGATTTGCTACACTCCAAGATGAGACCCAGAAGGATCACAATGACAATCAAAGGTATGTCAACAATCTTCACTCTAAGCTACCAGAGAAAAAAACAGACCACAGGGCCAAGGAGTCTGAAATTATGTAATGTATCTATAAGTGGGATTAAACATTTCTGTAACAACGAAAACACAGAGGTGTTCATTTATAACCCTTTGAACTGTGGCCTGGTGTCTAATGTATCAGACATCCTTCCAAAGATCATGAAAAAACACCCGACCTTGGAAAAACTCATTATACAAGCTGAAGCTTTGGGCGACGCAGACCTGAGAAAATCAGAATTATTGAAAGAGGATTACATTTGTCTGCTGAACTTAGTTGATGGTTTTAATGTCAAGGTGTTTCTCAGCGGCCCTCACGTGCCCATTAATTGTGGAGATTAAATGTTTTCCAGAGTTCTGATGTTAAACAAATGGCTGGATGCAACATGCAAACAAACAGCTGTAACGTTCATAGGCATCTTTAACATCTTTTGGGAGAGGAGAAATCTGTTCAACAGAGATGGTCTCTCTCCAAATAGGCCCAGAGCAAAACGGCTGAGATCAAACATTTCTTATTCTGTGAACCATGCACCATCAGCTTTGTTCTAAAACAAAGCTCAACCAGTGCCTAAACAAACGATAAGCCCAGTACAGCCCGACCAAGCCAAGATAAAGATGGCCAGAAAGATGACACAGAAAGAGCCTACGTCAGAACTAATGGAGGATTCATCCCTGATCTCAGCAGGACAAAGAGAGGACTCCCCTTTAAATTCCAAAGAGAACCAAAAACCTCCATCCCCACAGACACCAGTCAAGACTGCACCCAACTCCCCTTCGTTTCCACAAAGCCCAGATGTTCATTTTCTGGAATTTTCTCATAACATGAACAAAGTTTTTAAGATTGGCCTACAGTTGACATCCTCTCCATATAGCCATTCTGAAAACTGCAGCTGTGTGAAAAAAACAGCATCTTCTAAAAGCCGCAGAGCCCCAGACCCTCCTCTACATATCACAGAATGTCAGGAACTTCAGATAACTTCTTTGTGATACACACAGGGCCCTGGCATCAAGCTTATCACACATAACAGTTTCCAGCATCAGCTCGGGCCTTCTACCGAAGATAATGGAATATCTGTGATGATACGTGGCAGAAATAAGAAAAACAAAATGGGAACAAACAGGAACAGGAACAGACACTTAAGAGTCATAAACTGTCAGATGCAGCCTGCTACAGAGACAACATCAACCACTAATTCATATAAACTGGCTTTATTAAACATAAGATCTCTGTCAGGAAAATCCCTTTTAATTAATGACTTTATTACTGACAATAAAGTTGATGTTATGTTTTTAACAGAAACATGGTTACATGAACTTAATGAAGCAGATATTCTGTTGGAGTCATCTCCTCCAAACTACAATTTTCTTTGCGAGAGCAGACAGCAAAGGAAAGGTGGAGGAGTGGCAACATTGTTTAATGATTCACTGAAAAGTAAAAAGGTGTTTTTGGAAAAATTTGACTCTTTTGAACATTTGGCTCTCCAGGTAAAGAGCCCGGTACGAACTTCGTTTCTAAATGTTTACAGGCCTCCTAAGTCCACATCAAACTTTTTTAATGATTTTAGTGACCTCCTGTCAGTGATATGCATTGATTATGACTGTTTAATTATTGTGGGAGACTTTAACAAGACAGAAGTGCAAAAGAACTGTGTGACACACTTAGAAACTTTGGTTTAACTCAACATGTTAAACAACCAAGGCACAAACAGAGACATGTTTTAGACATGATCATCACTAAAGGTCTGAAGATTTCTAAAGTCAATGTTACTGATGTTGCCCTGTCTGATCACTTTTCTGTTACCTTTGAGGACATAATTTCCAGTGACTCATTTTGCCAAAGGGACATCATAAGAAAACACACCTTTAAGGAAAATGCCACAGAAACTTTTATTCAAGCTTACTCTGCTACTTCAACCTTGGGCTGCAGCACAGTAGATGAGCTAGTAGATAACTTTCAGTCTAAAGTCTCACACATCATTAGCTGCATTGCTCCAATTAAAGTCTTTTCGGGAAAGAAAAAATCTCCTTGGAGAAGTGCTCCAGCAGTTAGAAGTGAAAAAAGGGAGTGTCGAAAAGCTGAACGCAGGTGGAGAAAGACGAGACATAGAGAACCTTATCTAGTTCACTATGACATCTATAAAGAGAGACTTTACAGATATAACTTACAACTGAAAAATGCAAGAGAACATTTCTTCTCTGAAATCATTACCAAGAACATTAATAGTACTCGTGCGTTATTTGCCACAGTTGACAAGTTAAGTTTGTTTGTTAATTGTGCGTCTGCGTGCTCTTTCTCCCGCGAAGAGCTTCTAAATATCAGAGCTTCCCAGGTCTGCTCCAGGACAAGCTGTATCAGCTCAACGTGCCCAACTCCCTCTGCAGGTGGATCACTGACTTCCTGACGGACCGGAGACAGCACGTGCGGCTGGGAACAACTGTCTCGGACACACAGACCATCAACACCGGATCCCCCCAGGGCTGTGTCCTTTCCCACTGGCTTTTCTCCCTGTACACCAACTGCTGCACCTCCAGCCATCAGTCCGTTAAACTGATCAAGTTTGCGGACGACACCACCCTCATCGGGCTCATCTCGGATGGTGATGAGTCTGCCTACAGGAGGGAGGTGGACCGGCTGGTGTCCTGGTGCAGCAGCAACAACCTGGATCTGAACCCCCAAAAGACAGTGGAGATGATCGTAGACTTCAGAAAGGTCACAGCCCCACCGTCCCACCTTGCCCTCACAGACAGCCCTACCCCCATCTTCAACGTGGAGTCTTTCCGCTTCCTGGGCACCACCATAGGGCTGGGCGATATAGAAAAAAAGCTTATCGATAAAAAAAAATGCATATTGATCGATATCGATAATTATTGAAAAGATTTGAAACCATATTTTATGTGCAGCTCTGCCTGGACTTTTTATGATATTGCTAAATGATTTAATTTTATTAAAGAACACAAACACAGACTTCCAATTAAATATTTATTTAACCAACTTTTTTAACCATAACAGAATTGTTTTAAAGAAAAATAACTTAAAAGACCTGAGTTATGTTATTAAATACTGACAAAGAATAAACTAAAGTGACCAAAATAAATATAACAAATAAACCTGGTTCAGCTTAGTTTCCTGCTTTAACCTGAGTTATTACTTTGAAGTTTCGGGCCCCTCAGCATTTTTCTCTCAATTGTTAGAACTACGTGGGAAACTGCCCAGAACTTTATATATATATTTTCCCGAAATTCCCGAAGATTCCTCGGAGGAGAGTCACGGCGGGGCCTACACAGCTCGTACTCCAGCGGGTGTGTGCGGCTGAGATGATAAAAAAAAAAAAGTTGGTTGTGTTATCAGACTTCGTTTTCACTGGTTCCCGACACATTTTACAGATGACTGTGGTTTGTTTTTTGTCCGACTTGCCATAACCGAAATACTGCCAAACTGGCGAACTACAAAAACCTTTCTTTGAAACAATTTCCTCCGCCTCTCCTTGCCAAAAAGAGCCCAACAGATTTTACTTTCACAAGTGTAGCAGTATGGCAATTGCCATATAGCTCCACTTGTTTCATGCATATAAATTGCTTTATTATAATTATGCAGGGAGTTTTACAGTTTATATGGACACTGCAATGTAAATAGAGCAGAAAAACAGAAGAAGAAAAGGAAAAAAGAAAAAAAAAGAGAAAATATGAAAGAAAGAAGAGATAGAAAGGAGGCAATGACAAAACATTTTCGGTCTGCTTCATCACCTGTAACAAGATGAAAAAAGAACAGCACAACCGAAAGACATGGTACGAGACATACAATAAAGCAACACCTTGAAACTATCCCTAAAGTAATATTATTAAGTCTTACATGTACTCTGTGTTACCTGAAGATACGGATGTGGCCTTTCTGTATGGAAGTGAATCTCTAAGTACCTGGAGCCAAGCACCTGTAATTGTTTGTGAGGGTGCACTTGTGCATGTAAAGTTTATCCATAGAAAAAATGCTCAATAGTGGTTGTGGAGAGCTGGAGAGGCACACCCCCCCCAGCACTGAGTCCAGCACCCAAAAGCCCCAGGCACCCAAAGGGACCCCAAGAGCGAAGACAACAAGGAGGGGCCAGCCCAGGAAATCGGACCCCCACCAAGGGAGGAGGAGAGACAGTCCCCATGAAGCCCCCCAGCCACTGCCATGCCGGCGCCCCGGGGAGCCGCGGAGACGAGTCCGCAGGCTCCGCCGGCAGCCGGCCACCCTGAAGTAGGGCAGGGCACCGAACACCGGCCCCCCCACGGCACTGACCGAAACGCCCCGACCCCGGCACCAAGCCCCGGCGACCGGCCGCAGCACCCAACGCGACTGCACCACCCACGAAAAACACACAGGCGGCCACGCCCACAGCCAGGGCCCATGCGAGCACCGTGGAACCCCCCGCAAAATGCCCCCCAGGCCAAAAGCGCGGCCCCACCCCACCAAGACAGATGGCAACAGCGCGCAATGCAACACACCGTGCACAGAACTAACCCAAGAGCAGAAAAAAACGCAGCCGGCGCAACCCCCCCCCCCCCCCCCCCCCCAGCAGCCCGCGGGCAGCACAAAGCCAGAGCGGAGTGAACCACGCTGCTCACGGAAGAGGAGAAATGCAAGCGGAAAAACCAGAGCCCAAAACAAAACCCAAGACCTGCACCTAAACATGCCCTGCAGCTCCCCTCTCCGCCGAACCGGTACCACAAGACCGGCATTGGAAAAAGCATCGCCCAGGAACTGGCATCAAAGCGAAGGCACCGGCACCGAAAATCCCAGAACAACACCCAGCCCCACCCCGAAGTGAATCCAGTGCCGGGTCCCAGGGATCCAAGGCCCCAGGGGAGCCCCGGCAAGGCCCCGGCCGGCCGGGGCCAGCGGAGGGGCCGCCAGGAATGAGCCGGCACTCACCCGGGCATCCACCCCCAGACCCCAAGCTCCACCAGTGCATCGGCGAGCCCCGGCGCCAGCCAGCGGAGGGAGAGCAGGACGGGGGAATGGGCTCCGCAGTTAGCGGAGACTTGAGATGGTTGCAGTTGAGACCCCAACCTGGGAGAGAAAAAAGAAAACACTCACAATCTCAATTATGCCTTCCCTCCTTAGTGCCCCCACTCGCACCACAGAAATAAATAAATAAATAATACAAATAAATAAATTTTAAAAAAACGCGGACACACATTCACACATAAAACTCACATCCAATAATACCAGGACCAAAGACCCGGCGGCACCAGTGGTTGGTCCTGGGACTATCGGATGACCCAATAAGTGAACCTAAAATCCGGATGGGGCGGAGGGGAGAGGCGACACCACAACCCATCTCATTCCTGCTTCGAGCCCGGCCACCCACCCCGCACATGGACCGGACCACCCCCAGCAAGATCCCCCCCCGGGACCGGGGCCCACCCATCCCACGCAGGCCACCCAACCAGAACCGCCCCCCCCAAAAAAAATAAATAAATAAAAAAAACCTACTTCAACCAGGCACTCCATGCCCCTCCTTCCAACCTTCTTTGGGGAGAGCAGAGGCGACAGCCCCGCCACCGGCAGGCCACCTAGGCTTCGCAGCCGGCCCCAGCCTAAACCACGGACCAGGTGGCTCACTCTTCCCCCAGGCCCCAGACTCTGGGCGGCAGCCGTAGAACAGGGGTCTGAGAAGACCCCGATCCTCCCTGCACCTGCTCAAATGTGGTGTTGATGCGTGTTGCTCTCAGATGTAATTAAAACTGGGAGTACCAAGAGGTGGTGTCCAGCACAGTCCGCCCCCCCTCCGGGAGATAGACGGTACCAGCGCACCCCCCCTTCGACAACCCTGAACACTCAATGTCTAGATGCGAGAGGGGATGGAGGAGGCCGATAAAATAAGCCCCCCCAGGTGGCCTTGACCCCCACCCCCCCAGAAAATACCCTACATAGATGTGTGTTGTAAAAATGATGTAGATGGAAGTGTCTAAAATGCAAAATAAAATTGGGGTGGGGGACATCGTCTGAAGGTGGGGCCCTCCAGTAACCACCCCCTCCCCAAAAACCTACAGGTGTGGCAGTGTAAAGGAGCAGGCATAGGGAAGATTTCGAGGATGGGGAGCAAAAGACTGGGGTGCTTACTGCACTCCCAGGGAGCCAGCTCCCCCACTGACTCCAATAGGCACCCCCGTTCCCCAAGAGCCCCTCCAGAGAGGGGACCCCACCAGTCTCACCACCATAGCCCGGGGGCCAGGGACCTGCAGCAGGACCCACCAGCCAGCCGGGCACAGGGCCGACACCACCACCCTCCCCCCATCATGTCCATCCACAAAAAAAAATCAATAAATAAATGAATAAATAAAATAAAAAAATAATGATAATAATAATACAAAAAAAGTAATAATAATAAATAAATAAATAAATAAATGAGGAGGGGGGACAACCCCGGCCGGCCAGCCCTCGCGCAACACGCAGAGCCCCACCAGGGGACAGCACGGTCCAGGCCCGAGACAGGGAGCCAGACCCGAAGTCCTTCTGAAATCCTCCTCCCTCTATCACCACCCCCCACCCCCCCACCCACCCCCCCTCCGGAGATCTAATCGCTCCCCTACTGCAAATTTCAAACTACTCACCACACAAGTGACAAAAGACATCCAGGCCGAGATCATTCCTACTTCCCCTCCCTCTCCTTCCCCCACTTACAGAGTGCAAACCCCTGAAGGGGTAAGCATCTGCCATAGCTGTTAATGTCCATGCCCCCCCTGCCCAACAGGCCCCGGGGCACCCCGGCACACCAGAGGCTGTGGCAGCGGGGGCAGACACTGGCTCAGACCCCAAGCAGTACCCCCCACAGAACCTGAACCCCCGGAACCCCACCGGGGCCCCCGTCCGGGGGCAACGTGCCCCAGGGATCCCGGACCCACCCCGGACCCACCCAGCAGTAGGGCCGGGCAATGCTCAAAAACCCCCGGCACTGGCACCAACACCCCCACCCCGAAACCGGCCCCCGAATGACGCCCCCGACATCGGTCCTACAACACTAATCCAAAGAAGATGAAACCCACACAACACAGCAAAGCACAAATCCCGAGTCCCATTCCAAGCTCCGATTCCTCCGGTCACACCCCCCCCACAAAAAAAAATCCCCCTTGTTGAAGACGAATGGCCACAAACAAGTCAGTGTCCAACACCCACCACCACACCGTGAGGACCCCTCCACCCAGATGCTCCCCCCAGAAAAATCAACATGCCTGCCCTCCCAGGGGACAAACAAGCCCGCCGAACGGGAACCCCACCGCGCACCGCCGGCACGCGGGGGCCCGAGCAGCCCCGACAGAAACAACACCGGAAGGCCGATATGGACGAACCGACGGTCCAAACCAAGCCCCCAGGCGGATTCCACCACCCAAAAACACAACGAAACCATTCCACCCTCACCGACCACAGCAAACACAGCTGCAAGGCAAAACAAAGGACAGAGCAGCCCCGCCCGGTGCGCGCCAGAGAGCCAGAGCAGTGCCAGAAGCCGGCACAAGCAGCAAAAAGAAAGCAACATACGCGACCCCGCCGCTCCCGCCGTGCCCAGCGCGAAAGCAGCATGACCCGGCCACGCACCGCCCATGGGCCGCCGAAAGGAGGGCGGCCGTGACGGCCGCGGATCCTACCCCCCCCCACGCCGCCAAACACCAAGCAACCCTCCACTCCCAAACGGCCCCGGCGCACGATGCACCGCACTGCGCACCACCGGCACCCACCCAGACAAAGCGAAGCCACACCCCAGACCCGGGGGGCATCCCAAAGGGGCCCCCCCGAAGCCCGTAACCAGCCCACAACAGACCCACATGAACCCCGGCCACAGGCGCGACCACCCATGCACCCCCCCGGACGATGAAACCACGGCAAGCACCACGGCCAACCACCGAAACCCGGCACCGAAAGACGAGGCACGCCCCGACGCCCCGCAGAACAGAAGCACCCCGGCCGGCACCACAAAAGAACCGATGCCCGGCGCCCAGCCCCACCCAGCAGCAGCACAGCTACCAGGCCAGTAGCCAACGTCCACCACCACGGAACCCCACAAGAGCACCGCACGCAGCGCCCTAGGACCCCCCCGAGGAGCCCCAGACCCCGCCCCGGTGGGGGCTACAGACCCCAGGGCTAGACCCACCAGGCACCCCACTCCAAGCGCCCCCCGAGCCCCATAGGATTAATATGATCCAACAACAGATCTCTGTACTGATTGATGTTGAGGTTATCCTTACTTTTCCAATTCATGAGGATACTTTGCTTTGTGATACATAATGCAGTGAAGGCCATGCAAACAGATTTTTTTTCCATAGAGCTTCCCTCAAAGTCACGCAGCAAGCAAACTGAAGGGGAAAGTGGGATTTTACAACCCAGGCACGGTGATAGATCCTAACATACCTGTACCCAGAATCTCTGAACCGGCGTGCATAACCATAACGCGTGAAAATAATTATCAAGTTGATTGCCTGTGCAATGTGGACAGATGTTACATTGAGCAAAACCCATCTTGAATAATCTTTGACCTGTATAGTGCACTCTGTGGAGGATTTTGTATTGTATTAATTGTAAATTGGGGTTTCTAGTCATGTTAAAAGTTCTTAGACATATCTGAGCCCAGATGTTTTTTTTTTCAAAACTGACTGATAAATCCTCCTCCCATTTAGTAATAGGAAGAGATATTGTATCATCCAGTTTAGTCAGTGTCCTGTATAATTTAGACAGTAGTTTGGGGAGGTTTACCTCTAGAAACTCTGATATATTAGTTGGAATTTTTAAACCTCCATCAATATGCTTAAATCTATTTCTAATTATAGCTTTAATAAGTGCAGAAAGCCTGAGTGCTTTTAAATCAAGACTAAAAACACATTTGTTTAGGATTGTCTTCGACTGTTCTAGTTAAACAATTCAACTAAAATTCTTCAACTTTTATTTTCTTTAGTCCAACTGTTTTTAATATTCTTTTTTGTTTCTGCATTTTTTATTTTAATTTATTTATTTTTTCCTACTTGCTTTGATTCTGTTTTATTTTTCTATATTTTAATCATGTGAAGCAACATGCATTGTCTTTGTACTTAATTGTGCTATACAAATAAATTTGCCTTGCCTTGCCCCACTCTCGTACCATTCCAGTCTCCCAGTCGAGTTGGTGGTTTTGTTGGTGATAGCCAAGAATGAGAGGTTGACCTAGTGAGCATACAAGATAGAACTGGATAGTCCCCTGGTGGTTTTTGGACAGAAGCATGGTTGGAGGGGTAACTGTGCTCACCGGGTGTCCATCTGGAGCTGGGGAAGGACCCAGCGGGGACAAGTGTTGGCGTTATATGCCCAGATGCTGGAAAAAAGGCCTATATCCATGACGTTTCCCTCAGCTCCAGAGTTGGCTGGGGAGGGCAGTGTATGAGTGGTGTTGGTTAGCAGCAGGCGGATCTGGAGCATGGGCTTACAAATTGGAGGAGGCTTGATACATGTTTCGATAACCCGGATCTCCCCTACACTCTGGCTTTTGCTGGGTAGGAAGCAACTCGATGAACCTCACCCCCACAATACAGACACAGGTTGCAAGTAAAGCTCCACTGGTGCTCTTCAGGGCTGAGGGTAGCGGGGCCAACTCGACTGGATTAGAGCAGCGGCTGAGGAGGACAGGAAGGCAGACAATGTGCTCAGACCACAGGTGGCTGGCTTGTTCCGACATTCCCTCTCTCGCCTCCAGGTCTGAATCCGACGGTCAGTGTGGGCTGTGAGGCAATGGCTTCATCGAAGGTGCTTGGAAGATCATAGGTGACAAGCTCATCCTTGATATGATCAAAAGGAAAAGGACTACAAATGTGGATGTATCTTAGGTTATGACACTAGTAAAATGGCTGCTCCTATCCTATGACAAAGAGGAGGGGTGGACTCAGACCTCGGACAAGACTCAGAAAATGGCCACCCCTAGCCTCTGAGATTTTCCACCCGCGGTGAAACGAGTAGGGCATGACGATACACTTCAGTCAGTAGCTCTGACAGCAGGACAAAAAAAGAAGCTTTGACTAGCTTGCTGCTGAAGAACCTCAAATGCTCAAGAAAGGTTTTAACCATAACAATTCTGATAGTTAATCATCTCAGTCACCTTTTTCAGTTTTTGCATCATTTTGAGTTTTCTATCAACACCTTTAACAACTCTTCTTTCAGATGTGCAAACTTAAATTACATTCGATTCAACTCTAATTCCATCCCTTCTACAATCCATGCATTTTATGGTGTAACAATGATAAAGCAATAGTTGGGCTTTGATGCTGTAAAACACTGAATGATGTAATTTCTAAACATCTTGCAGAAGACTTTTTGTACCAAGACGACCTCCATATTGTCATGGTGGAGAAGTGGTGGGGAGAGTGGTTCATGTTGCTGCGGTCTGCAGTCTGACCATTACATGTCTGTGAAAATTACACACTGCAGGTGTGATAAATATTTTAATTTATTTTCCATGCATAAGATTTCAACTACAGCTGTACAAGGGTCTGCTTCATTAATTAAAACATAATATGTTTTGATTTTGTGAAGCACTATGTCCATTATATCCACTGTGTGCATGATTTTCATATTTTTCTTTGAGTTTACCTTTTTCTTTTTTGAGTTGTTCTTCCTTCTCATCAAGTTGCTGTCCCCATTTATTAGGCTTCTCTTCTCTCTTAACCAGTTTGGAAAGCGCATGCTCTACCTTGTCTTTCAGTTTTTCTAGTTCCTCCTTCAGTTTGGGAGTTATCCCTGATGTAGACAAAACACATTTAATAAGTGCACATTGTGTAAGTTAAACTCTCCAAACATAAATGTCAAAAAGAAAATTACATTTAAAAATGAAAAATATGTATAAACCCTAAAACCATTACCCAATATTGTCTCTATCACACTAAGTATTACTGTAATGCTACTTTATTTTCCCAGTGAATTCTGGTAAGATATGATCCTTCTACTTGTTTTTTTTTTTTCTTTAATCTTATTAATTTTATATGTATTGCATTCCTGAGTTATGTTAAGTGTTTGTATTCCAACTACTTTGCAATGTATTAATTTTGCTTTTATCTAGGTGCCTTAAACATCAAATGATTTCATTTAATGTAGCAATTTCTCCAAAACCTTAAATGTTCTCAGATTTCACTAATATTGTAGTATTTTTTATTTGTGTTTACCTTCATCATATTTTAGTCCTTCTGTCAATTTCCGAAGTTCATCTAATTTGTTAAGATGGAGCCATGATTCCCTCTGATCCTTTTTTTCTTTCCTGGTTGGTGAAGTTGTGGTAAGCTGTACAGTTCTACCTAAAAGATGGGTTAAAAGCAGAGGAGAAAAATATGGCAATTTAATTGTAGCTTTTCCTTTGGATTTTGCAGTTCTTTTTTCTAAGAATCTGGCATAATCTATTAGTCCTTCAAAACCCGGTAAGCCCAGGGTGTAAACCATTGGCAGTTTAAAACACTTCTTTGCAGCTTAATTATGGTTACCCACCCATTCACCCTTCCAGACAGTGTCTTACCAATGACAAGTATCAAATAAATTAGAACATAATCCAAAAAGAGCATATCATGATGATGTAATTAAGATTAAAAAGATTCTAGTTGAGAGAATTGTTAAAACAATGAAATATGGCTTAATTACCATAAGATCAAAAAGCTTTTTATTTCATTACCTGATCTATGATAATCAGAACGATCTATGTTATCTTACAGAAAGCTGGCTCCAATAAAAGGAATATCAGAGCATAAATTAGGCAACTCCAGTTTCAAGTTTCGTTAAAATTTTCTTTTTGTGCGTGTTTGTCCTGTTATCTCAATACAGCTCTGGTAATCAATGTCCCAGAGCTAGATAATAGCCCAACAAATTAACTTTCACAAGCACACCATGATGGTTGCTGATATAAGGTTCTGATTCATAATTGTATGGGAAGCTTTATCAAAAAATGTTTAGGGTATCAAATCGTATACAGTAAACACCAAGAAGAAGAGTATTGACAAAGGGAGCCGAGACACAAATTAAGTGGAAAGAGAAAGAAACAGAAATATTAAAGATTGAGGAGAAAGTGAAGAAAACAAAGGTGCAAAATAAACAACACAAAAGACATACAATAACTCCCAGAAATCTGCTTCTTTACCTGCATGGCTGAGAGGGAAATAAAACAGAGAACAAAACAAACAAATTAAAAATCCAACTACGTAGCTTTAAGGGCAGCAGCTATTCCTTAGATACCAAGTCACTACGTGTGTTTCAAGATTAAGTCATATAGTGGCTAAACAATATTCTCTATATATGAAGCTGCAGCTTAATCTTGGGTTTTAGTATATATCCATTAATACTTGGAACTAGATCCTTGCAGCATATTTGCATGAGCATGCTTGTGTATGAACAGAGGTGTCAAGTAACGAAGTACAAATACTTTGTTACTGTACTTAAGTACACCTTTTAGGTATCTATACTTTACTCCATTACGTGTTTTTCTTCCTACTTCTGACATCTACTCTGTATCTGTACTTTCTATTCCTTAGATTTTTAAAACAAACGTTACTCGTTACTTTTGGCTTAGGTTTAATGCAGAGGTGACGGATTAGTGGACCGTGGTCCGGATCCGGACCCACCTGCTGGCTAATCCAGACCCAACCGGATTTAAAACATTTAGAAATTACCACATGTTGTCTGACGACAGTGTCTAAATTACACTTGTGCTGCCTCTCCTGTTACCCCGAAATCCCACCTCCTCTGTCTGCGCAAAGCAAAGCCTACAGCCTTCACTGTTCCTCCCGTATTGCTGCGCTCGGACTTCCTCTGAGCTTTAGGAGAGCATGCACAATATTATCATTAAATTCGTAAGAGCAAAACATGCAGAAATGAAGGCTTAACTTAATATGACATATAAAAAAAATCCCTATCAGCATCCAGCCTATGTGCGGTTTCTGATGGAGATGAGAAATCTGCTTTCTGGTCTGTTGAAGTACCAATAGTTTGCATACAATTTAAAAAAAAAAAACGGTGTTCGTTTTTGTGCTGCCTTATCAACCAGTTACTTTCATTTTCACAATAGCAACCCCTGCTGTTGAGTTTGTATACCAGTGGTTTAATTCAGGTAGTCTGAGTCTCTAGTTGATGATGTCATCAGTGAGTGTCTAGTCAGTCTTCCATGTCAGAGCAGAGGGCAAGTTCATGCCTTTGTTTTATCGGACATCCTCCAGCCGTTCAAGTCTTTGAAAGCACCGTCGGTATGTTGAAACAATACTTAAGTTCATAATTTATCGATATATATGTGAATTGTTGCTAAGCAGAGACATTGAGCAGATCAATGCACAGATAGAAGATTAATTGAGCACATGTTCTAGCTAGCTCTGGAACTGAGTGAATGTGCATGGAGATATGTTGTATTTAGCAATATACTTACCAGTAGCCTGTCTCTATGTTTAAAGATACAGTTTGGAGTTAATTTAAATACAGTTTTCTCATTTGTTGTACATCTGGGTCTCAATTGGATACTTTGTGTATTATTTTGTATAATTTGGGATGAGTTTAACCTCACTCAGAATTTCAATATTGAAAGTTTGTAACTGTATGATTTTCTTTGTTGTCAGTTTTACCCTACTGCCAGTTACTGCACTAAAGAAGTGAACTAGAGCCTCTTTGTCCGTGTGGTGATTGGGGATGGAGTTTATCTACCTGTCAATTCATGCAAGGCGTGTGAAGAGGACAGGACAGTTTTATTAAATATATAAGAATTATGCTCTAATTTGTAGTTACCGATCTGTAGTTACTATATTTTAATTTGACAAACTGGATCTTCTCGCCGTTCTTTTCCCTGTTTGGTGGGATTGCAATAGCGGATCCTGACCTGGCTGGACTGGAGTCTGCACATTTTGAGTATGTTTGGCTCAACCTACTACAGCAGGGCTTTTCACCAAGAACATAATCAAAAATAAATATCGATCCAGGCTCACTAATGAGCACTTTGATATGTACTTGAGAATGGCTTAGTCTCCATTCAAACCGAGGTTTAAAGCCTTGCAGAGCAGCGTAAAGCCAACTGCTCTCATTAAGCCAGAAAAAAAAAAGTTCAGGTGTTTGAAAAAATATGTGAATCAGGAAATTGTCTCTATACCAAACTGAAAGGTTGTTGTTCTCTACTACAAAAAACACTTGGAAAAATGTTAAATGTGTTACATTCTGTTTAAAGTAACAGATCATTAAAAGGTCGCCGGACCTTTACTGATTGAGGATTTTCTTTATTCAGACCCCGCAGATTTTTAATTGGTTACCCCTGGTTTGATGTTTATAAACATTTATTTCCCGATTCATTTCACGTCATGTGTGCCATCCAATGCAGATTATTTGCACCATCCACATCTAGTGAAAACTAGTGTAATTGGATGAGTCATATAACGCAAACACTCATTGGTTAGCTATTCGTCAAATTTGTGCTGACACTAAAGGGAATCATCAGAAGCAAGCAGGTGTTCTTCAAACTGCACACGCAAATCTTCTATGCCATGCTACAATGTTGGATTCAGAAAAAGATGTTGAAATGTCTGAAAGGTCGGACACAGGCGAGAGCGTATCGGGAGATGGAGACCAACAAGACCTCCCTCACCCTTGACCCTATCTGAAAGAATTTTTCGAAAAAGTTGAAAAATTGAGCTTTCAATTCATATAGTGGCACCTAGCTGTTTTTTTAGAGATTAATTTATATTTTTATACTTTAATTAGTTTTAAGAGCACATACTTTTTCACTTTAAAGTAAAGAGGTCAAGTTGATACTTCAACTTTTACCAGAGGGTTTTAAACTGTAGTATCTATTTTCTACTTAAGTAATAAATGTGTGTACTTTTGACACCACTGTGTATGAAAGATTTACAAGGTATCTTCAGATGGTAATATGCTCAATAGCAGGTGTGGATGGCCCCATCCTCACCCGCTGCAGCCTGACCATAAGATATTGCTGAAAATTAACCACTATAGCTTTAAAATGTGTAATAAATTGTTTTCTATGCATAAAATTTCCACTATAGCTGTGTCAGGGTCTCCTTCATTAACTAAAACATAACATTTATTGATTTAATCTCCAATAACTTATTATCCATTGTCTGCTGGCTTTTATATTTTCTTTTGTGTTTGCCCTTTTTATTTTTAGTTGTTCTTTCTGCTCATCTAGTTTTTGCACCGAGTTATTGAGCTTCTCTTCTGTTTTAACCCAGGTGGAAAGCACCTTCCCTTTTAGTGGTTTAGGAGCCGTAGCCATTGTAGACAAAGTAAGTACAAACTCAATAAGATGAATATTTTGTTAATCAAAATCACAAAATGTAGATGCCAGAATACCCATACCCAATACTGTGACCTCTGTCATACTGAATATGCCTGTAATATTACATTATGTTTCAAGTGAATTCTGGTAAATAATATTCTTCTACTTTTTCTTTCTTCAATGTTGTTAATTGTCTATGTATTTCATCCCTTTAATTATATATAATGTCTGTATTCCAATTATTTTGTAGTGTGTAGTGTAGTGACCTGGATCTGGTCTTTTCATGGCTGTCTTAACAAAACAGATCAGAGTTGCAACTCAGGCCACTTGGCTGTGTGGTCCTGAATCCGATATGAATCTGATGTTTTCAAATGCGACCTGTGTCTGAACGGCCAGGTCGCATTCATCCGACCTGAACGCCATTAGTAACTGACAAAAGTCACTATTCTGCTTCTTGCTACACAGAAACGGCAAGAAAAACAAACATCAAGGCGGACGATGATGCAGAGAGCAGTATTTTTTTAACGATCTTGAAAAGATTGAGGTTTTGAGGTTTGGAAAGATTGCTAGATGTGCTGCAGCACTACTTCCATGTTTACTTACATAAACACAAAGCCTGCTGGCTTGTAATGTCATTGCGTCCTCTACTGCGCATGCGGGACACTTAAGCTGTATGGATGCAGTTTACACAGGAGATCACATACAAGTCGCAAAAAAAAATCGGATTTCACAAAAAAAATCGGAATTGAGCATCAAGGCCTGCAGTGTGAACGTAGCCTAAGTTTCCTGAATTTACATATTTTCAGACTTAAGTCCTGGATAATTGCAGAAACATGGAGTCTTTGATCCAATAAAGATTTACTATGATTTGAAAATTAAAAAATAATTACAGAATCTGGCTTCGCTGAGAGTAACCAGAGACAGAAAATTCACTTCATTCTGCTATCCCAAGCAAAGCTAATGCATATCTTTGTGATCTTCCCTGAGGATACAGAAAGATCTGGTGATATCCTCTTCTTGTATTGTGATATTATCCTTTCTTTTTCTCCTTTATCGGCTAATCATATTTTGAACTATAAAGGTCACATAACAATATTGTGATCTGCAATGATCACGGAGTGATTCATTTAATGATGCAGATTTTTTTGTTAAGCCTTTTTTTGCCATAAATAACTCTGTTTGGTGTGATTTTGTTGTAAAATAATGAATAACTACCCCCCCTCCATTAATTAATGATGAATTTAAAATAAATCTAAGTTTAAATGGAATTTCATTTATTGTGATTGCTATGCCCTCATGGGGGCTTGTACTTCTTGGTAAATATTATTTATTTATAGTTCATTGAATTTGGTTTTTAAATCTTCGGGTATGCTACCAGACTTATTTAGTGATCGCTCTATTGTGTTTGGAAAATAAAAATACCTTGCCTTCCTACAAAGTTTATTAAAATTAGACAACCTAAAAACATAATCCCTGAACTTTTTATACAGGATATATCAAATATTAGCTGGTATAGATTTCAATTAATCCCATATGTTGAATATGCTTGGATTTACATTAACAAAGAATTTATGAAATTAAAGAATAACATGTGCCCTGGAAAATTAGTAAAGTCAAGGTGTAACACTTGCCCAGGATAAATAGTGATCTAAGAAACCTTTTTAAACACAGACATAGGGCTTGAGAAATATGCTGTCTATCAAGACAATACTCTGATCATGTTATCAAAAGTTGAGTAAGATCTAAACTACTTCGAGGGCTGGCTTACATCAGAGTTAAAAAATCTTAAAAAATGTGGAACAAAAATAAAACTATGCCTAATAAATCAACCAAAAAGCAAATTTATTGGATGGAAATAATTAATCAAATGAAAAATAATCCCTCCGAAATTGATAATGTCAGCATTAGTCTAAATGTAGTTCTAAGTTATCTTTGCTGTCTATGATTATATTTTTGATGCAACAATATCAGTTCATAACTCCTTGTTCTTCGGATACATTAGTCCAGCTGTAGCAGACAACTAATGGGTTAAGATCTGACTGTGGTGCTGACCTTGATGGTTTGGAGATCAAGTTTTTAAAAATGGCTTCAAATGTTTTGGCCTACCCTTTGTCTATTTAACACTAGATGTCCCGGAGAATTTCAGTTTTCCTGCAAGCCCCCCTCCCCTCTTCAAGTTTGTGTATTCACTCTACCTTGCTAACTGTCCTTGTTGTAATGCAAATAACCTGTAACATGACCAGTCCTTCTACATGAGACTGGATAAAGGCTGAAACAAACTGGCATCAGAACAAGAGCATGCTCCAAGCACTTTTAATTACCTTCCTCTGCAACATCAGACCTTTTTGCAGGAATATCATGATAGGTCAGTGGCGGCCGGCCCATAGGGGGCGCTGGGGCACCGCCCTCCCTGATAAGAAGAGAGAAACGTAAAATATATTTTTAGAAATTAAATCATAAATGTCAGTTTTACTCTCTAGAGTGTGTACCTATAAGCAAAACAAATTATATAAACTACATTTCCCTATCTACTGTCATTCATTTATGGATTTCCACAGACAAACTCCTACCGTCTCTGTTCTGGGGGCGGTGATCAGACTGCCCCACATTTGCAGAGAATCTGTCAGTCATGTACTATTGCTAGGTGAATTTAATGGCCAATCAGCGTCTCAGAACTTTATGGTCTTGGGGCTCTGAAAATACTGCGCTTAAACAGGCATCTGCACCCAAGCGCAGGTGCAGACAATTAGAGGGAAGATGGCGAACGTAACGAGCGAGATGCAGCTTCCACCAAATTCGGTGAGATCCTTATTTATCTACCCGTTTGCCAGAAGAACATCCATGTTGTAGGGTAAGAAAATTTCATGTCATGGTTATTGTGACTGTGACGAATCCACCTCGTTGCTTAAAACTTTGCGTGCCACACACACATTCCTGTTATACTGTGTTTGTGAGGACCAATACGCTAGTGCTGAGCCCAGTAGCTCCATTAACTTAAAACACACAAACTGTTCCTGGTTACCTGCTGGCGTATTGAGGGTGCACACTTAATATTTCAGTGGGGTTATCCGTGTGTGTGTGTGTGTGTGTGTATGTGTGTGTGTGTGTGTGTGTGTGTGTGTGTGTGTGTGTGTGTGTACGTGTTTATACTACAGGGACTTGTCATCTTCAGTCTGGCAGCGTCTTTGCTGGGTTCAAACCCAGTTTGGTGTAATTGAATAAAAGAATTAAGTTGTAAAAATTATTTGTTTTTGTACATCAATTGTTTGTGGAGGTAATATATGGACAAAACTGATTCATGAGAAGAAATCAGAAATAAGAGAGCCTGAGGTGAGGGGCTTAAACTATTTAATGAGGGCTGTGGGAAGAAGAGCGGCCATTTCTGTTTTCTATTTCTTTGTTACATTGCTGGTAACTGGAGGGAGGCTGAGGCCCAGAGTATCTTGTATATGTTTAGTTTCTTTTGCACCCTGTTTTGAGTTTTTGAGCACAATAAATCACCAACACCGGTAACCCGACTGAGCCTGGATTCTTGGAGGCCAAAGAACCCCGTCACAGTGACCCAAATCATCACTGTTACTGTTATTATATAGTAAATTAAATCATTACTGTTAAATTGTATGTATTGTCCAATTGTTTATTTGAATTCTTATTCCGGATTAGTTGGAGACATACACTAGGCTATATCAGCCCCACCAAAAATATTTTTCACCAGCCGCCACTGTGATAGGTCATATCTAAATCTTTTATTTTGGCAAACCTATTGAACAACCAGATATCATACGGGTCCTAGTTCCTGAGCTGAGAACAGGTCATAACCATGCTTTTCCTACAAGTCAAGGAAGAGCCTATTTACATTGTCCATTCACCAACAGACTCAATTATATCGCAAAGCTCACTATGTGAAAGAAAGAACAACTCAGAGAATAATTGTATTTTGTCTGTTCTCACCTTTTCATGTCATTCAACATTTCAGCTTGGAGAATGGCAAACAGTATGATTTCAGTATTGGAGTAACATTTATTCCGCCCAAGGAAAAGCGCTACATATGAAGCTACAATTGTCCTATTTAGCAGTTTTCACAAAACCAAGGTGAGTCCTTCCTGCATTTGTGACAGGTACACTTTGTGCAGTGCACATAACGCTCAGTGGTGTGGTTCATGTTGCAGAGATTGCACACCTGGTCTGCTTATAATAACAATGAAAAAATCTAAAAAAAATAGAGTTTAACACATTTTCCCAAAGTAAGAGTTGTAGTATGAACTAGATGAGGTTATCTATGTGTGATACAAGTTTTGTGGCACTACAATGATCTATAGTGTAATTATTGGCTATTATATGCCTATAATAACAATGAATAAATCTCCAAAAATAGAGTTTGGCCTATCTTTCCAAAAGTAAGAAAGAATGTTAGAACTATAAATATACAGTCATATGTTTATATTACTATTTTTTAATGTATTTATTATTGTTTTCAAGGCTGCACTTTAAAATATGAAATTGTCTAGAGCTGTTCTAAACAAAATTTATTTTTGTGTACACTTGTGTATACAAAATTACTAAATAAATCAGTCTGTCATAAGCAATTATTAGCTTTTATACGCTTATAATAACAATGAAAAATCAAAAAAAAATAGAGTTTAGCAAGTTTTCCCACGGTAAGAGTTGTAGTGTGAACTAGATGAGGTTATCCATGTTTCGGGCAACTACAGTGATCTATAGTGTAATTATTGGCTATTATATGCTTATAATAACAAAGACAAAATCTCCAAAAAAAAAGTTTGGCCTATCTTCCCAAAGTAAGAGTTGTAGTCTGATCCAGATGAGGTTATCTGTGTATCCTAGAAGTTTGGAGGCACTGCAATGATCTATAGTGTAGTCATTGCTCATTTTATACGTATTCTAATAATAAAATAGAGGTGCCATTTATCATTTAGGCTTTTTGGAAATTCCTTAGAAAAGTATTATTTTCAAATCCAATACGTGTGATAATAATCCACCTCTCCTTGGTGACGCTTTTGAATATTCCTCTCTGATTATTTTGCAACTTGCAGAGTTCGCTCCTGCACATTTTTGGAGCAGTGAGCTCCCCATAGAGTCTAATGTAATTCTCCCAGCGCGATAGAAGACTCGTTTTGAGGAAAAACGAGTCGTAGCTCACTGTTTGCCTTACTCTAGTTGTGGAGATGTGTCTGTTTTGTAGAATAAATAATCCGCAAACCAGTTATCAATACGGAAAAGCCGAATCTGTGATAATATTGCAAACTTTACTGCAGTTTCCCGATGCTGTCTCCGCTGCAGCGGAGGAGAGTGAGAGAGAGGATAGATCGCTTGAGTTATATTTCCCCCCGAATAAATAATGGTCATTATTGTATAAATGGTCATTATTGTATAAATATTGTTGCTTTCTACAGTGTTCCACCTAATGCAGCTATTTTCATTGTACAGATCAGTTATCGTCTGATCGCTGCGCTGGTAGCTGCGCTGAAATCATTGCACTGTTGGCAACACTGATGACGTAGACCAAGTTATATTTGATTACAAATATGATTGTTCCCCCTGCTCTCAGGTAAAACACTCTCAAAGAGAGAGACTTGAGCTAAAACCAAAACTAAAGTGGGTGGAATGTTTCTCCAGCCACAGCGGTAATGGGGCATTTTACATCTGAAAAGGGATTCATGAGTTGTGGAGTACTGTGGGGGGATTGGAGACTGACGAAAATTCTCGTATCTCTGGAATTTCTAGTGTTGATTTAAATATCTCCTGCACCATGTTCTACTCTATTATTATGGAAATGTAGATGAGTGACCTGTCATGATCTTGGCACTGATCTCTGGCCTGATTACCTATGTCACTCAACTGCTCCAACAAGTTCTCGTTAGCCAGCCATAAACCAGTCCTCAAAGCCAGATTATTTGAGCCTTTCACGGCACTGTAGATTGTCGTGGAAGTTCAGGTTAACGGCAGTTTACAGTAATTTGCAGGCTTCGCCGAAAACTCCCATAAATTGTCAGAAATTGACGTGGGCTTTCTTAGGCAGTGTTCCCCCCATGCCTCCCCCCCATGGAATTCTAGGGGCGGCTTTAACATTTAAATGAAAATGCTGTGAGCTATACAAATGCAAATCAGGGGTGCAGGGGGAGTTTTACCCCAAGTGACATTTTTCTAAAAGGTAAGAAAATCTCTGATACAAAGAGATCAGGCTCAGTATAGACTCTTACATTTTAGCTTGAATTGATTTATTTAATTAAAGTATAGAGACCAAAACAGATCTTTAGCTGACAGAGCAATACATTTAGAGCAGTAATTATTTAAAAAAAAATTGCATTTAAGATAAAAAATTAAATGTTGTCTGTCAATATGCTCAATTCACAATTACTTAAGTGGAAAAGTTTCAAGAAATTAGTCTGAGATGATTCACTTTATAACATGGCGCATTATCCTGCTGGAAGTAGCCATCAGAAGATTGGTACACTGTGGTCATAAGGACATAAGGTCAGCAACAATGCTGAGGTAGGCTGCCTCATTTATTTGATGCTAAATTGGTATTAAGTGGCCCAAAGTGTGGCAATAAATATCCCCCAAATAGATGGTACAAATAGATCAGGCTCAGTATGACCTAATTATAGACTCTGACATTTTAGCTTGAATTGATTTATTTAATTAAAGTACGCTAGATTACTGTGTATGCCATTAGCAATGGCAAATGTTATGTAAAAAAAATATACAATATAATTTATTTCAAAAATTAGTTTTAATCAGAATCAGTTGGTAAAATGTGAATCAGAATCAGCAAGGTAAAATGTGCATTCCTTGCACAGTGCTCCTTGGGATTTTTAAAGCTTGGGAAATCTTTTTGTTTCCAAATCCAGCTTTAAACGTCTCCACAACAGTGTCTCGGACCTGTCTGATGTGTTCCTTGTTCTTCATGATGCTCTCTGCACTTTAAACAGACCTCTGAGGCGATCACAGAGCAGGTGCATTTATCGGGAGACTTGATTACACACAGGTAGATTCTATTTAGTATCATTTAGGTCGACATTGGATCATTCAGAGATCCTCACTGAACGTCTGGGGAGAGTTTGCTGCACTGAAGGTAAAAGGGGCCGATTCATTTTGCACACCCCACTCTTCAGTTTTTTATTTGTTAAAAGATTTAAAAATATCCAATATATTTAATTACACTTCATGATTGGGTAAAACTAGTTGTTGATTCTTCTCTAAAAAATGTTTATGTTCGATGCCTGAAATGTGGCAAGAGTTTGAGATTTTCAAATTTTTATTTTATTTTTGCAGGGCAAACTGTAACTGGGCTGATATCTAAGGAGAGCTCTGACAGGGTTTCACTTAGAAAAAGTCAGCAGCCTTTTGAAATGTTCTGTAGTATGGTATAAATCAAGATTCTCCAGAACATATCTCCAAAGCCTGCTATTTTCTGTAACACAAGTTGTGCTACCCACAGTAATTGCTGATAAAAAGTCTAAAGACTGTTTTAGAATTTTCATATTTCTTTATGCTATTACTATTTTTAAATCTGTGGTAAACCATTGTTTTACAGCAACTCCTCTCTCACATATACAATATTGCATCTTCTAATATGTTTCCTTAAAGACTGTTTAGGACAGGAAGCTACAAAAAGTTAAATACGGAAGACGAAGCAGAGTCTTTGGTGACCGGGGCCGGGGCACGAGGCCGGCCGAGAGTCAGGCGACGTAGGAGGGTTATAGGAGGATGACATCTCCGTCGCTGCTGAATCTTCGGAGGAGGACGAAGTCTCCGCCGCTGCAGGAGTTTAGGAGGAGGACGACGCCCCAATTTCAGCAGGTAGCCCCAAGGGGAACGCCGTCCCCTCTTCAGCGGCTTAGCAACAGTCTCAGAGGGGGCCGCGGACTGCAGCTCTGGAACAGGGACCGCCGACTGCGGCTCAGGAACAGGCCCAGAAGTGACCGCCGACTGCGGCTCAGGAACAGGCTCAGAGGTGACCGCCGACTGCGGTTCAGGAACAAGCTCTGAGGTGAGCGCCGACTGCGGTACAGGAACAGGCTCTGAGGTGGCCGCCGACTGTGGCTCAGGAACAAACTCTGAGGGGACCGCCCACTGTGGCTCAAGTACAGTCTCAGAGGTAGCCGCCGACTGCGGTTCAGGAACTGACTCTGAGAAGGCCGCCGACTGCGGCTCGGGTACAGTCTCAGAGGTAACCACTGACTGCGGTTCAGGAACAGGAACAGATGAGACCGCCGACTGCGGCTCCTGGACAGGAACAGAGGAGACCGCCAACCACGGCTCCGGATCAGGAACAGAGGCCACCGACTGTGGCCCTGGATCAGGAACAGATGAGACCGCCGACTGCGGCTCCTGGACAGGAACAGAGGAGACCGCCAACCGCGGCTCCGGATCAGGAACAGAGGGGCCCGCTGACTGCGGCTCCGAATCAGGAACAGGGGAGCCCGCCGATTGCGGCTCCAGATCAGGAACAGAGGAGCCCGCCGATTGCGGCTCCGAATCAGGAACAGAGGAGCCCGCTGACTGCGGCTCCGAATCAGGAAAAGAGGAGCCCGCTGACTGCGGCTCCGAATCAGGAACAGGGGAGCCCACTGACTGCGGATCCGAATCCAGCATAGAGGAAACCGCCCATGTCGGGACAGGTTCAGTCTCTGAGGTGGCTTGAAGCACCCGCAGAGGGCTCTTGGCGGTTTGGAGCGTCTGCTGAGAGGCTCTTGGAGGCATTTATCCACCAACTCCGAACTCTGAAGCCCTTTTAAATATATGCTCAGGGGTCTCTGGACGGCACAGAGCAGGCTCAGGGGTCTCTGGACGGCACAGAGCAGGCTCAGGGGTCTCTGGACGGCACAGAGCAGGCTCAGGGGTCTCTGGACGGCACAGAGCAGGCTCAGGGGTCTCTGGACGGCACAGAGCAGACTCAGGGGTCTCTGGACGGCATAGAGCAGGCTCAGGGGTCTCTGGACGGCACAAAGCTAACTCAAGACGGCTCAGGGCTGGCTCAGGGGTCTCTAGACGGCTCAGAGCGGGCTCGCGGCGACGCCGTCTCTTACGCTGAGGGCTTTTAGGAGCTGAGCTAACAGGTTCGCTGACTTTTTGTGGCAAAAAGCTAACTGGTGTGCTAATGGGTTCAGGCGCTATGCTAACTGGTTTGTAAATGGGTTCTGAGGCTAGAAAATCAGGCATGGGAACAGGTTCAGAAACAAAGGTGACAGAAGTTCTAACAGGTTCAGATGTCTGATCAGGCTGGCGGGGGGCTCTAACTGTTTGAGGTATAACTTGTGGGCCTATTTTGAGTCCTTTAACAGATGGTGCTAAGTGAAGATCGAGTATATGTGTGCTGAGACTGACCTGGCGCAGAAGGAGACTGGATTCCTGAATCTGAAGTTGGACGGCTCTGGATCTGGTTCGCAGTCCATGATCTAATCGGATTGCTAACTCTATGAGGTCCTCAAAAGTAGCTGGCTCATCGAGAGATGCTAGCTCGTTCCTGACTGATTCATTTAAAGCAAGGAGATAAGCAGTTTTGAGCGCAGACTCATTCCATCCGGAAGCTGCAGCCTAAACCCGGAAGTCGAAGGAAAACTCGGCAACTGATCTATCTCCCTGTTTAATTTAAAAAAGTCCACTAGATACGATGGACTTATTAGTGACTTGATTAAAGGTCCTTTCAAACTCCTGGATAAATTCCCCATAAGTACAGTTAAGACTAGTTTCAAA
This sequence comes from Cyprinodon diabolis, assembly GCA_030533445.1. Taxonomy (NCBI): domain Eukaryota; kingdom Metazoa; phylum Chordata; class Actinopteri; order Cyprinodontiformes; family Cyprinodontidae; genus Cyprinodon; species Cyprinodon diabolis. The sequence goes on along the minus strand of CM060075.1, from coordinate 41,184,916 downwards.
CGGAAATCTGGTCTCCGCCCATTCAAGGGCTTTTCGGGACAGAAATGATAAGACAAAAGCTATCTTACTCTTATCATCAGGAAAACTCGACTCATAAAACTCAAAAATGAGCAGACACTGGAACAGAAATCTCCTGCACTTACTTGAGTTGCCGAAGAATCTCTCAGGCAGTGAAGGGCTGAATTCGGAAAACGACGGGCTGGGTTCTGACCTGAATGGAAGATTAATATCTTGAACCGGAAGCCGAACAGGCTCTGTCTCTGATGTGACGCGCTGGGTATTTTCTTGCGGGGTACGGTTGATCTCAGCTTGGCGGATGTCAAATTCACGGGGGGTGGAGTAATTTCTCTTAATGCGGACTAAGTGTTGATCTGACATTCTACAAAGTGATTCTGCGGGGCTAGTTTATTGGCTAGAGTGTTCTGTCATAATGGGTATCAGGATTCTAGCCCATATGCAGAACACAACCGGAGTCAGGGAAAAAGTTCAAAGGTTTAATGAAGGTTGCATACAAAACAGATCAGGTAGATAATCAGGTCCAGGGGCTGGTCATTACTGGGTACAATGTTCAGAGGTTTGAGCTGAGCAGGCAAAAGGGGGAACCAGGAGGGCTCAGAGGCTGACGGCAGGCTGAGGGCTGAGATTTGAGCTGAGCAGGCCGAAGGGGGAACCAGGAGGGCTCAGAGGCTGACGGCAGGCTGAGGGCTTAGATTCTAGCTGAACAGGCAGAAAGGGGAACCAAGGGGGTCCAGAGGCTGATGGCAGGCTGAGGCTTGGTTTGCTGTACCGTGACTGACTAAACACTCTGGCACTGGAGTGTGGTCCTCAGCCGACTTAAATGCTGGTCTCCCGATGAGCAGATGAAGAACAGCCGGTGAAGTCAGCTCCAGTGTCAGGAGATCCATTACGCCCTCTGGTGGAGAAAAGGTAGACAGAACCCCAGACCCCAACAGTAACAAAAAAAATCCCCAGGAAGGGATCCTCGGCGCCCTCTGATGGGCAAGCCTCAGGATCCCAACACTCCCTCGGCATAGTCGTGTGTGAAGGACCGCTGGCTCTGATGGCGATTTTTGACTCAGCTTTGGAATCAGTTTTGGAAGGATTAGGCTTGGGGTTTTTGTTGAAACGTGAGTAGGAAGAGTGCTTCTTGTTGTGCTTCCTACATCAGAGTCAGTTGCGCTCATTGGTCAGAGCGTTGGCCAATAGGCACAGACATGGTTTGAAAAACAACGGGTTGTTCTCATCAACAATCTTGCAATGTCTCATTCATCGGGGCCAGACTAAATAACACCTTTTATCTCCCATTTAGTCTGGTTTATCAGGCTAACAGGGAGCAAGAATTCTGGGGAGGCAGAAAGTCTGGCTAGGCTCAGCAGGATTGTCCCCCCTCCTACTGAACCTGTCCTTTTACTGGACAAGATCTCACCAGATGTCCCTCTCAGCTGCAGTAGAGGCATAGTTTCACCATGAAACATTGATCCTTCTCCTCCCTGGAAAGACGAGTGCCACCCCACTGCATCAGTTTAGGATCGGAAGTCTGAGACAAGCTAGACACTGCCACTGAAAGGAGGGACAAAGTGAGGATTCGCTGGTATTTGAGCTCTCTGCTCTCTGTGCCACTCAAGGAGGCAAAGATCGATACAAGTTGCCAGATCCTCTTGTTGCTTCAGGGACTGAGGGTTGTCAGGGCTTGAGAGTTAGCCCTTTATCCTTTCGTTTAGTCCAGTGATAAACATATCATTTAGAGCTTCCTCGTTCCAGGGGCTCTCTGACGCTAGCACATGGAAGTTGATAATATACTCCGGCACAGTCTGGTTTCCCTGTTTCAAAGACAGGAATCCTCTTGACACCTCACTGCTGGGGAGAAATGGGTAGAAAACTCGGAATAATTCCTGTGAGAGGTCACTGTATGAGTTACACAGACTAGGATTGTTTTGCCACTCAGATGTTCCCCAAAGCTTTGGCTTGCCCACTAATTGTGAGATTACGGGCTGAAGCTCGAATTGAATCTTACACTGAGTCAGCAGAGCCCAACACTACAATCTGCTTTGTAATCCATTAAACTACAGCCTCTCTGTACCACCTACCTCAAGGCCACCAATAGCTATACCTCACTTTGAACTCTCAATAATAACTGAGATGTCTTAACTTATTTTTAAGTCAAAATCATCCATCTGCAAACTTCATCCATCCCCTACAAACATTGTAAAAGACTGTCTGCCAGTAGTTTGACCTCTTAACATGGACAATATTCACTCCTGTCTCACTACAGATTCTGCCCCCACCCTTCTCAGATCAAAAGTTATCCCTCCAGTGATAAAAAAACAGGCTTAGAAATCAAACTAATCAACCTTAAATAACTAAACTATCCATCTATCTATCAAACTATCATTCATTTATATATAAAACTGGAAAATGCTGTTGCATCTGAGATTAACAAACAACTAATTCAAAATAACCTCTCTGATTAATTTAATTCTGGTTTCCGACAACTTCGGAAACCAGAATCTAAGCAGTCTTGCTCAAAATAGCAATTGACCTTCTCATGGCAGCTAGCTCTGGACTACTCACCATACTCATACTACTTAACCTTTCAGCAGCTTTTGACACCACATTCTCCTCAACCTTAATTATTAGGTTTCCACAACGCAGTGCTTCCCCGGTTCATCTCATACCTCAATCATAAATCAACCCCTTTCCCTCTCAATAGAGGTGTCCCGGAGGGTTCTGTTCCAGGGCCATTGCTATTCATCATATACCTACTTATCTTGGTAATATCTTCAGATCTATGCCAATTATAGACAGCTGTACTTTTTATCCAAATCAACTTCCTTGCTACCTTCTTATTCCTTCTCAAACTGTTCAAATGAAATTAACACCTGGTTCTCTTATAGTTTTCTGAAACTTAACACTAACAGAACTGAATTTCTCCTAGTTGACTTCAAATCTACTCTCTAAAGGTCTGACAGCTTTTCTGTTGCTGTTGACAACATCATCATCTCCCCCTCGTCACAGGTCAAAAACATTGACCTGGACAGTACCCTATTTTTTGCATACTTAGGCTTTAGACTTTCTCCTTCTTTTTTTTTTAAGATTCTTGCCTTTCCAGCTCCACCTGGCTAATCCTCCCACTTTCCTCTCAACAAGAGAATGAGCGAGGCAGTGTCACCAACTCTTCAGCAAGGAAGGTCAATATTGGCTGGTCTAAAGGTCCCTAAATGTCACCACATAATTTTCCTATTTGCTAATGCTTTGATCCAGCCATAGGATCGAAAAAAAAACATTAAAAAGACAGAAAGTGATTAAAAATATTCTAAATACATTTAAAACTCAAGATCAACTTTATCAATAATTGTAAGTATTCATTAGGGTTATTTTAACCGGAACCAAAACTACATAAATCTTATGTAAGAAAATTCAACTTTAGGACAGTTACCAGAGGCACACACATTGGATGAGGATGTGTAAGATTTAAATGTAGGGAGGATCTATTTTGTTGCTACAGGTTTACAAAAAAAAAAAAAAAAAAATTACTCCAGGTATTATATTTACATCCTGCTTTTTATTTCAGGGGGATAAGTGGAAGGTTTGCACATGTGTGACTACTATTCAATGGGGAAAGAAGAGAGTTGCTCTTCTCTCTTTTACTGCAAAAATGGGATGCAGTCATTGCATCTGACTCTGACAGTGTTTTTATGGAGAGATGGGCTTGCTTACTCACTGCTCGTCGATATCAAACCCAAAGTGATCAGTGCTCGATGTGTTGTGACCAAAGTCTTTTTCAGTAATCAATTAAAAAAAGTCTACATTAAATTGAATATCTCAAAATGAAAGCATGTAATATTGATAACTGACAGTGTCCTCTACATAACTACTCTTCTACTGTTTGTAATGTAAAAAAACAAAAAAAAACATGAGAGGATGGCTTAAATAGCTGACAATTATGATGATTTTAGTAGATTGCATAGCTTCCTTTGTATCAATAAATTCAATGAGGGACTTATAAAAGCTTTCAATCTAAGTTAGCAAATTTGATAAAATGTTAGTTTTGGTCCCCAAAGTGGTGGCCCACTTATTCACCTCCAGGTCAGCATTGAGTTTTCACATTCTCTTTATGGTTGATTGGTTTTGTCATTTGTATATTTGTTTTGTACAATGTGAAAATTTGCCCCGTGACAGAGGGGCAAGCTTTACAGGGTGTACCACACCTTTCGCCTATAGACTGCCAGGAAACAGGCACCGGCCCCACCGCAACCCTGATGGAATAAGCGGGAGAAGATAGAAGTATGGATGGAAATTTGAAGTTGTTTTTTGAAACATGTTTTTATTTTTTGAAACTTCATTTTTTTAATAAAATGTAGGTTTGCCTCAAGCTTTGTTGGTTGCACCGCAGGTCCATTGTGATGTAAACTTTGAGTAAACATGTAACAGTAAATTACAAGTACATGAACAATGATCTCTTCATTCATTTTCCAATTGTTTTTTCTGCTCACCAGCAAGATTTTCAAGTTCCTCTTTCAATTCAGTCAGCATGAAGTAACATTTCTCCACCATCTCTTCTATCTTCTTTTGTTTTGTAAGTTCATTCATGTCTGTTGTGGACAAAAATAAAAACTTCACTGAAAGAAAGACAATTTTAAATAACATTTAAAAATTTCTATGCCTGAAAGATGACATTTTGAAAAGAAATCTTCCCCAATAATGTGACCTCTATCTGATTACGGGTGCATCTAATGATACTTAATGCTTTCAAAGAATTAAAGTCAGATATTATTCTTTTACATATTCTTTATTCCAGTTAGTCTATTTTCTTTGTATTCTATACTTTTATTATCTATTCGATATTTGATTTATATTTAGTGCATTAAATTGCTGTTTTAATTACATGTTATGAAGATAAAATGTTTTAATTTTATGTAGTACCTTCTCAAATAACAAACTGTTCTTGCATTATTTTTTTCTTTGTGTTTACCTGGCACCTTGAATTCCTCTCTCCGTTTCTCAAGTTCAATGCCTAATACACTAAATTTGAAGCAATATCCAGCCTCTATCTTTTTCTTTTTTAGCAGGGATTGTTTCGTAGTGGGCAGAGATCCAAGATTTTCCATCGTAGAGAGGTTCATAGTGTCTCCAAATCAAAATACTGGTTCCTGAACAAAATCGTGAGCCCCAGACTGGATTCCAGATGCTACAAGCTTCACACTTCACCCTAAGAGATGGGTTAAAAGAATAAGAAAATTATATTTTAATTTCTAATTGTAATTACATAATTACAATCAGATAAACAAATAAAGGTTATTATTATTATGACTTTTGTTTTAGTCTTTTGTAAATTTAATAATTACATTTTTCATAGATAATAAACAACAAATTTATAAACACTATACAATAATTAATATACAGAAAGACACAGAAAAAAGGAATCAAAAGCAAAAGAATGATAATAAATAAAAGCTGATGAAAGGCGTTTGGTTAATTTTGCCTTATGTACCAATGTTTACATTTGACATTTTCACAGAAGATATCTAACATAAATGGCCTTGATAATTGTCGTTATCTGTGTTGATTTTGTAGCATATTATATTTATTTATTAAGTTAGTTGAATCAGCACATACAATGTTTTTTGATAATCATGATAATTTAAATGTATTTAAATTATCTTTTAGCTATAATTTTAACAGTCGGTTCAACCATAGTTTAAATACCTATAATTAACAGATGCATAATCAAGGCCAGTTCGCAAGTACTTTCCATTACTTTTATAAACCATTTTCTGTCAAACTCATATTCCATGTTCCTTATTTTGTGAGTTATCTTCTCATTCAGTTTAACTTTTTTTTTTTTTTTTATCAGTGAATTACTTTTTCATATCCTTTGTTATGTTTTTTAAAGCTGAAATTCTAAGAATTTGAAAAATAAACTTTTCATCTGAGTTTTTTTTTTTATTGGGATTTTTCCTAATGTAATATTTTCTAATCTTAAATCCAGTTTCTTTAACAGTGTTTCTTCTACAGTTTGAAATACTTATTTCCAGTAAGGTTGTATCATTTTACAAGTATAGAAAATATGTGTGTGATTAACATTTTCCTCTCCACAATGCCTCCATGATTTACAGTGTTCTTTTTTTATAATAGCCCATACTTTCTGGAGTCAAGAAGTATCTCATAATTATTTTCTAAGTAAACTCTCTCCAAAATAAGGAACCCATGGTTTTATGGACTCCAGCACAGTGATGAAACCATTCTTTTTATTTTATTTGTATTCAAAACCATTACTTCCATTTTGCCTTAATATTGATAGCAATTTTTGTTATAATAAAATTTGGTATGACTGACTCATAGCATTTTTTAGATTGTTATTACACTTATTGCCAAATAAATTATCAGAGGTTTTAGGTCATAATTAATCTTTCCTGATTTAATATTCAAATAAATGTTTACTTGTAAATATTTATAAAACTGGGTTCTTGGGTTTTCAAAGGATTCCATTTGACCATTTCTAAAGAGTTGATGGAAGCTTATGAGTCAATTTTCTGCCCAATTATTGAATAATTGTTCTGCTTTGTTTGCCTTAAATTCAGGATCTCTATATATTTCTTTGAAGTAAACCATTTCTCCATCTTTAATGTTTAGCCATCTAAATATTATGATTATTTTCCACACCTCAACATTATTTTCTATATGATAGTTATTTTTTAATTTTAGTTAAGTCCTTTATGTTTAGTTATACATATACTAGATTTGATTAAATGTATCTTACACATTTCCATTTCTTTCCATCTTGGATTATTAGAATCACTTATCCAAGTTATTATTGACTTTACTTGAACTACTTTAAAATACTGTATGTCTCTAGATCTGGTAATGGTAATCCTTCCCCTGCTATTGGTAATTTAAAAATTTTTAAGTTTCACTCGTGGTTTTATGTCATTCAAGATGAGTTTTCTCATCAAGTTATCCCATTCTTTGAAGTACCTGGATAGTATGTAGCTTGGCAAAGTTAGAAACATAAAAGTCTGGGCAAAGTAATCATTTTGATAGATAAAATTTTCTCAAGCATTTATAAGATTAGAATCTTCCATCTACTAAACTCAATTTTACCTGATTCATTCAGCTGTTAGATGATTACCAGAAATGTTATTAGAGCCTCTCAAAAATCAATGTGAATCCATGCCTTCGCTTTCCACCTTACAAATCAAAATAAAGAATGATTGCTTTGGAAAAGGAATTATTCCCAAACTATATAGCATGTTAGTGGAGAGATCCTCTGAGTGTTATTTATGTAAGTTCAATGCCTGGAGGGAGGATTTACGGGAGAATTTAAGTTGAAGAGGACTGGGAGAAGGCGTAAGCTGCACAAGCACAAACTACCAATACATGGCTCAATGTACTACAATATAATTGGCTAATCAGAACAAATGTGATGCAAGAAAAGCCTACTAAGTACAATGGTGCCATCCCAGACCTGTGTAATAGATGTTGAGAGGAGAAGGGAACATTATTCCATTGCATCTGGGAATGCAAGAAAGCTACATAATTCTCAAGGGAGATTAAACAAGCTCTAGAGACTATAAAAACTAGTTTTTGACACCAAATTGTTTATTCTAAATTAATATCCTCACAAAAAGCTTATGTCCAGAAAGAATATCGCTGCGATGGATTTATATTTACTAAATTAGTCCTCTCTTTGTTCAGATAGCCATAAATACTCTCCTTGTGCAGTTGCTCAGTGCTGGTTCCTCGTCTAACTTCCTCCAACTCAGTCTTACTGTGTCTTACTCATCGTGATTGTTTTCCCCTTAAGTTGGAGGCATTGTTTTTCTTTTCTCATATACTGTGTATGTAATAATTGCTGCTCTAAAATATCCCATAACGACCCGCCGTGCAAGGAAAGACAAGTTGAATGTTGGACAATAATTTAACTATCCTGGATCTTTTCTCTTCCTTTGGTGTGGGAGCACACTTATATCCTGTGTTTTATTGAAAAGATTGTTGATAAAACCAATAAAAATAAAGTAAAAAAAAAACACCAAAAAAACACACAAAAAAACCCAAGACCAAAGTAGAACCATGGCTCTTAACTTTTGATGTGTGTGTGAATTGAGTGTGGTATGAAATTTTGAGCGTTGACAGCAAAATCACTATTTTAAATACTTAAAAAACACATCTTAACTCCCAAATTGGAAAAAAAGTATAACCCTGCTCAAATAAAAAACTGATGTCCTGATATCACATCTAAAATGTTGGACTTCAAACAATCCAAATATAATCACTTGTTATGACCTGATTATTTTATGTTGATGTAAAAAAAAAAATACTGCACTTAACCCAACTTTAAATATTTGTCCTGTTCCAAAGATTTTCTGAACATTTCTGTTGATGAACCAAACTAATATATTGACATTTAACCAACCTAATGTACTTACTTTTAACTAAATTAACATGAATTAATGTTTTTATTGTGAAGATATGTATACATGTTTTAAGCTAAAGAAGTAAAGAGCTAAGTTAAAGCTGCAGCAAAACTTATTGTTCATATGTATCAGGGCACATTTACAGAACAGAGTGTACAAAACAACAGATGCAGATGGGAAGGCTGAGAATGACCTTGCTCCGACACACACACAGAAAGAAGCTGATTAACAGTGGAGCAGAAAGGCAGGAAGCAACTCCATACATGGAAATAGAAAGTAGGGATTATGATCATTCTGTGGGACTGTCTGTGTGAAACTGTAAGATGTTCCCCTATGAAGATAATAAAAAGAGCCGATGTTGCAGGAGGGGGTCAGAGTTGCTGTTCGCAGATGCGTGCTGCTGATTCACCTTTCCCTTTGCAAAGGCGAATCGAAGCTTTGTTGTCCAGAATTTTTTCATAACACTCCATCTCAGTTAAGTTACCTGCACTCAAATTAACAGGCCCGGGTAAAAACCATGACAGTGTTTTTCAACAACTGACACCAGTTAATCAATTTAAAAATAAAAATTATAATCTTCAAATTTAATTTAACTTTACTTCAAAAATTATTTCCATTTCCCATTTTACAAACTATTAAAAAAAAACACCTGGCCAAATGATTACTTCTAACATATTTATTTATTGTTAATATACACTATATTGCCAAAAGTATTTGCTCACCCATCCAAATTATTGGAATCAGGTGTTCCAATCACTTCCATGGCCACAGGTGTATAAATTCAAGCACCTAGGCATGCAGACTGTTTTTACAAACATTTGTGAAAGAATGGGTCGCTCTCAGGAGCTCAGTGAATTCCAGCGTGGAACTGTGATAGGATGCCACCTGTGCAACAAATCCAGTCGTGAAATTTCCTCGCTCCTAAATATTCCACAGTCAACTGTCAGCTGTATTATAAGAAAATGGAAGTGTTTGGGAACGACAGCAACTCAGCCACGAAGTGGTAGGCCACGTAAACTGACGGAGCGGGGTCAGCGGATGCTGAAGCGCATAGTGCGAAGAGGTCGCCAACTTTCTGCAGAGTCAATCACTACAGACCTCCAAACTTCATGTGGCCTTCAGATTAGCTCAAGAACAGTGCGCAGAGAGCTTCATGGAATGGGTTTCCATGGTCGAGCAGCTGCATCCAAGCCATACATAACCAAGTGCAATGCAAAGCGTCGGATGTGGTGGTGTAAAGCACGCCGCCACTGGACTCTAGAGCAGTGGAGACGCGTTCTCTGGAGTGACGAATCGCGCTTCTCCATCTGGCAATCTGATGGACGGGTCTGGGTTTGGCGGTTGCCAGGAGAACGGTACTTGTCTGAGTGCATTGTGCCAAGTGTAAAGTTTGGTGGAGGGGGGATTATGGTGTGGGGTTGTTTTTCAGGAGCTGGGCTTGGCCCCTTAGTTCCAGTGAAAGGAACTCTGAATGCTTCAGCATACCAAGACATTTTGGACAATTCCATGCTCCCAACTTTGTGGGAACAGTTTGGAGCTGGCCCCTTCCTCTTCCAACATGACTGTGCACCAGTGCACAAAGCAAGGTCCATAAAGACATGGATGACAGAGTCTGGTGTGGATGAACTTGACTGGCCTGCACAGAGTCCTGACCTCAACCCGATAGAACACCTTTGGGATGAATTAGAGCGGAGACTGAGAGCCAGGCCTTCTCGTCCAACATCAGTGTGCGACCTCACAAATGCGCTTCTGGAAGAATGGTCAAAAATTCCCATAAACACACTCCTAAACCTTGTGGACAGCCTTCCCAGAAGAGTTGAAGGTGTTCTAGCTGCAAAGGGTGGACCGACGTCATATTGAACCCTATGGATTAGGAACGGGATGTCACTTAAGCTCATATGTGAGTCAAGGCAGGTGAGCAAATACTTTTGGCAATATAGTGTAGCTTTAAATGGTGTAAATCTAGGTGATGTAAATTGACGTTAACTAACTTTGCCAAGCAGTTGCATTTAGTATCCGTCACCAACATGTTTACCACAACAGCCCTCCTGCTCTTTGTAACATAACACAAAGGAGGCTCCCGCTGCCAATGAGAGCCAGGTATCCAGCATTTAATTTGAACAAAATTCCACACTGTACCTTCGAGCAATGTTTGTTTAGCTCTGGATGTAGCACGGTTGAACCAGAGAGGGCTTTTGACTAGCTAACGTTAGTGATTCATTGTCATAACGTCATCAGTAAATGCATAAACCCTTTCAGACATCAGCTAGCTAATACTAACTAGTTAACTAGTGAGCTATTACATTGATTATATGCAACTGCTTTGCTACTTGCGTTTATTTATGGGTAAAATCCACCCAGGATGTAGCCTGGGTGCGATTCCGAACTTAGTCCCACCCACAACGTTTGAGGTCAGGAAGTTCGGTCTGGCATTGCTCAATAGTAGCGCGAGTATGCTCGAACAATATCTGGCGGGCCAATCAAATTGTCAGGACGGGCTTTATACGATGATGGACAGATGATCAACAGTAACGTAATCAACCATGTGACCAAAGCGCGCATGGGTGACAACAACAATGGCTGCCGCTGGAGAGTTGAGGTGTGTAGATTCTGCTATTAGGTCTGTTCTAGAAGATATCGACAGCAAATTAATTTTAAAAGAGGAACAGAGAAACGCGATCAAGGCTCATCTTGTTATTCTAGGCGTGTAAACTGAACACTTTGATTTTTGTTGACAACAACTGTGCCTGGCTTAACATACGTCACGCACTCCGTTGCTCTTATTGGTTGTAGGTCTATCCAATTGAGTGCAGAGGCATTTTTATTCTTGGTTCGTTCGAAACACGCCCCATAATCACAGCTCTATGGAGCAGTATCAGACTCATATTCTGACTAGAATTGAGTACGACTACGTCAGGCTACCCAGGATGTAGAGACGACGGAAAAGGCGCTCTCTCAGGGTCTGGGACTTGGACTTAATCCCGTGCTCTGACTGCAGCCTGCAAAGCGCAATTCACACATGACTCAAAACCATAAAAATGACCTTCAGGTCATGAATAAATATATACATATTGAGAGAAATCAAAAACTTTTTTGCTGTCCTTTGACTATGAGTCATGTCTTAACTGATGCAGTTTAGGATGTGTTTTAGTCACACTATTTTGATTCATGTTTTCAGAAAATAAAAGGATTTGGCTTTCAAATGATTAATCATACATACAATTTGGGCTTACAGTTCCTTGTGTTGGGCCCACAGGATTGTGTGCTGAGCTGTGTTAGGGTTTCTCTTACCTTTCCTCCTCAGAGTCTCCAGCCCAGAAAAGCCTCCAGCTGGTTCCAATTGGACTCAATCAGGGAGCAGTATTTAGAGGAGTGGATTTCCTGGGACGGACGCCAGTCGGTTAATTTCCACACAGTGGTAACTTACCTGCTAGCTCTCCTAAGACAGAACTTTGTGCTTAGACTCAAACTCACTTCCTTGTCTCCTATAAGCCTTGCAGTTCCAAGCCGGTTCTCCACTCAGTCCTCCTGGATCCATCCTCGATTGCTCACCTGCCTGTCCACCCTCTGGAGCTCTCAAGCCGAAGCCCCGGCACCTCAGCCAAACTCAATCTCTGTGGGCTCATCCAACCTCCCCTCCATCTGCTCTGCTCTCCAAGGATTGTAAGGAGTTTGCATCTTTTCTTAATTACTCAGTTCCCCAGCCTGAATCTAACTGATCTCTCTCCCCGTGCAGTTCCTCTACGCCGGTCCATACAATCTCTCTGTTAAACTTCTCAATAAACATTCTAAACCGCTTCCTGACTCGTATTGTGTCTGCGCCAGAGTCTACTCTAGAATCATGTAAGAACCGACTGGCCAGCATGACTCTGCAGCACAACTACGAACCGCTTTATCTGAACAGGGAGTTCTCCTCGGCCGACACGATTCGACTATCTCAACTATTGCTCAACAACAAACCTCAATCATGCAAACCCTTAGCCAATTGTCACTCCAAGTACAGGAATTAAGCTCTAAATTGCTGTCTCCTCCTCCTCCGAAACCTAACTTACCTGTTGGTTCTGCAGCTTCTTCCAGGTCTCCCATGTCTAGAGACGTTGTTTTGCCCACGCCGGAGCCATTCGCTGGTGACCTGAACAAGAGCAAAGGATTCCTGCTACAGTGCTCCCTAGTGTTCGGGCGGTCCCCACAGTCATTTCCAGATGACGCCAACAAGATCTCCTACGTCAACGGCCTGCTCAGAGACAAGGCTTTAAGGTGGGCGGAAGCATTATTGATGAATCTAACATTTATGACTACTCCTTCAGAGATTTATTGGAATTATTCAAACAAACATTTTGTCTACATGTTGGGGAGGAAGAAGCAGCCAAAAAATTATGGACTTTGAAACAGGGAAACAAGTCTGCTGCCGAATTGGCAATTGAGTTTGGCACTCTAGCCGCCAACTCAGGTTGGAACGAGACAGCCCTCAAGAGGGCGTTCCAACATTCCCTTAGTCAAAGGATGAATTAGCCTGCCGAGAGGAACCTGAAACCTTGGACCAGTTAATTAATCTCGCCATCCGAATTGACAATGGGCTCAGAGAAAGGAATCCTCAGAGAAATTTAGCTTCCCTGCACCAAGCTTTTGCTGACTCCTAGCCCACAGTCTCAACCTCGGCCACCTTCTCCCAAATCCATGCAGATTGGCAGAGCTCGGCTCTCACCTGAAGAACGCCAACGGCGGTTGTCTTCTGGGTGCTGTTTGTATTGTGGTCACTCTGGTCACTTTATTTCCACCTGTCCGGTTCGCCCAAAAGCCTTTGCCCATCAGTAAATCTGGGGGTACTGGCGGGCAAAACCATGATTCAAGACAACCTCCGCTTAACTTTTCACTCCTCCATCTGCCTAGACCATAAAAGCCTCCCCGTGCTCTCCCTAGTGGATTGCGGTTCTGAACAGAATCTCATCAGCCCAGATCTCATTCACCAATACAAGATTCCTGTTCAAAGACTCCCTACTCCTATTTTTGTGTCTGCCTCAGATGGCAGCGCTCTCAAGACCATTACTCATCAGACTGTCCCTGTTCAGTTTGTGTCCTTAGGCAACCATCACAAGCTAATTTTATTTCTGGTTTTTCCCACTAAGAACTCCCCAGTGGTTTTGGGCTACCCCTGGCTAATCAGACACAATCCCCAAATAAACTGGCCTCTATCCCGCATTGAGTCCTGGAGCCCTGAGTACTCTAATAGCTGTCTCCGCTCAGCACTCCCTCCTCAGAGTTTTGTGTCCAATCTCCAGCTACCTCCAGCTGACCTCTTTAAAGTTCCACCAGATTATCATGATCTAAAATGTGTCTTCAGTAAAGAATTAGCCGTCTCCTTGCCTACTCATCGGCCATATGATTGTGCCATCAATCTTCTTCCTGGCACCCCTCTTCCCTCAGGCCGACTATACAACTTATCTAGACCTGAACGTCTAGCCACGGAGAACTATATTAACAGTTCTCTTGAAGCAGGTATCATCAACCCCTCCTGATCTCCAGTTGGGGCTGGATTCTTCTTTTTCGAGAAGAAAGACGGGACTCTCTGTCCCTGCATAGATTTTCGGGAACTAAATCAGATCACTATCAAGAACAAATACTTTCTTCCGCTCATATCAGCCGCCTTTGAACCCGTAAGCCAAGCCACAATTTTCACTAAACTCGACCTCCGAAATGCCTACTACCTGGTCCGTATTCGGGAGGGGGATGAGTGGAAAACCGCTTTCAAGACTCACATTGGTCATTTTGAATATCTGGTCATGCCTTTTGGCCTTTCTAATGCCCCTGGAGTTTTTCAGGCCCTCGTTAACGATGTCCTGAGGGACTTTCTAAACGTCTTTGTTTTTGTCTACATAGACGGCATCCTGATCTTTTCCAGAGATTTGGAGGAACATAAGACCAACGTAAGACAGGTTTTCCACCGTTTGCCAGACAATCGCCTGTATGTTAAAGCCGAAAAGTGTGAATTTCATGTTCCTTCAATCTCTCTTCTTGGTTTTGTTTTTGAGGGTGGACAGGTGAAGACGGACCCAGCCAAGATCAAGGCAGTGTTGGACTGGCCAACCCCTGAAACCAGAAAGCAGCTCTAGCAGGTTCTTGGATTTGCCAACTTCTACAGGAGGTTCTTACGAAACTTCAGCGTCATAGCCGCTCCTCTTTCCGCCCTAACCTCCACCAAGAGACCTTTCATCTGGACCCCTGAAGCTGAGAAAGCCTTCTCTGAGCTCAAGACCCAATTCTCTAAGGCACCCATTCTTATTCATCCTGATCCCTCGGCTCAATTCATCATGGAGGTAGATGCGTCAGATACTGGTGTTGGGGGCTGTACTCTCCCAGCGGTCCCCAGCAGATAGTAAGCTCCATCCATGCACCTTCTTTTCAAAAAGATTCTCTCCTTCTGAGAGAAATAATAACATTGGAGACAGAGAGCTCCTAGCCATCAAACTCTCACTTGAAGAGTGGAGACACTGGCTAGAAGGCTCAGAACTCCCAGTGGTTGTTTGGACTGACCACAAGAATATGTCCTTCCTCCAAAACGCTAAGAGACTGAACTCCTGGCAGTCCCGCTGGACTTTGTTCTTTTCTAGATTCAACCTAAATATCTCTTGTCGTCCTGGGTCACGTAACATTAAGCCAGATGTCCTGTCCAGACAGTTTGCCTCAGATGACTTCTCTAAAACCCCTGAGCCGATCCTTCCACCATCCTGTGTGGTTGGGGGGCTATCCTGGAATCTGGAGAAGGCCATCGAAGCAGCCTTGAAGGCCGAACCCGATCCTGAGGGGGGACCTCCCAACCGCCTCTATGTTCCGGCTAGAAACCGTTCTCAGGCCATCCAATGGGCACATTCTTCACAGTTCTCCTGCCAACCTGGGGCTAGCTGTACCATTGGTTTGCTCCGCCGCTATTTCTGGTGGCCCTCCCTCAACAAGGATGTGTTGAGTTTGTCTCAGCCTGTTCCACATGTGCACTTGGAAAAAATCTTCACCGCCCTCCAGCTGGTCTCCTGCAACCTCTCTCAGTCCCTAGTCGGCCCTGGTCACATTTAGCCCTAGATTTTATCACTGGTCTTCCCATCTCCAAAAATAAGACAGTTATCCTGACAGTAATAGACAGATTTTCCAAAGCCTGCCACCTAATTCCTCTTAACAAGCTTCCATCTGCTGCTGAAACCGCTCGCCTCCTATTTTCTCATGTATTTAAACTTCACGGCATCCCCTCAGAGATTCTATCAGACCGAGGTCCTCAATTTATTTCTTGTGTCTGGAGTGACTTTTGTTCTATCCTGGGAGCCAAACCTCGTCTCACGTCGGGGTTTCACCCCCAGAACAATGGGCAATGTGAAAGGCTGAACCAGGAACTGGAAAATGCGCTACCTTGCGTTTGTCCCAACAACCCCTCCTCCTGGAGCACACATTTGCCATGGGTTGAATATGCCCACAACAGTCACATCTCTGCTGCCTCTGGGTTGTCTCCTTTTGAAGCGTCTCTTGGCTATCAACCAATCTTCTTTTCCAGATGCTGTCATCCCCTCTGTAAGGGTCCACATGGAGGCCTGTCGCCGCATCTGGGACCAGACCAGAGCAGCCCTCAACCGCACAGCTGCCCAAAACAAGAAGTTTGCAGACTGCAGATGCGTCCCTGCCCCTGTTTGTTCTCCTAGACCAAAGGTCTGGCTTTCGTCAAAAAACTTTCCTCTTAAGGGGTGCTCCCGAAAATTGTCTCCCAGGTTTTTGGTCCCTTTCTCTGTCCAAGCTGTCATCAGTCCTACCACTGTCCGCCTGAGGCTCCCTTCTCACCTTCGGGTCCATCCCGTTTTTCATGTGTCCAAAATCAAACCAGTGTCTTCCAGATCTAACTTAACTCTCTCCCTGTGCAATCCCCGTGGTGTTTCCCGAACCTCTACGCCGGTCCAAACAATCTCTCTGTTAAACTTCTCAATAAACATTCTAAACCGCTTCCTGACTCGTATTGTGTCTGCGCCAGAGTCTACTCTAGAATCATGTCACCTTGGTTATTTACCTTTCTATTTAGGTATGGAAAAAGACCAGGATTACTTAAATTTCGTAAACAAAATTTAAAAAACACTAATTTTATACATTTTCTATTTTTTTATGAAATAGTTTTATATTAAAATTAACTGATTCTGTCCCTTTAATCATCTCCCCAAATATGTTCAATACCAACTATTTCCTTTGCAATCTGATACAGGGTAATATACAGTCCGGTATTCGAGGTACCGATACAATGTTTTTTGCAAGTACATCTAATGTGCTTGTTAAATTTACAACTTAATGTAACTGCTCTCTACTAGTAGTAAATTTGATCCCCAGGACGCTACTGTCCTGTTTGTTTAGGTGTTTCCCTGCCTCCACAAATCTGACATAAAAACAGGTGATTAGTAGGGCTCTACAGGCCTTGGTTCCTGTTGGGAGAGAATACAATAATCTGCTGGGGTTAAAACACATCTAAAACAGAAAACGTGAGTTTCATATTTGAAAGCCACTGCTGTATAATATTTGGTGGCTCTAATTGAAAATTCCTTTGAAATATTTAGTTAAATAAATGCCAATTAATTGCTCTAAATTGTCAATACCCAAGTTTTAAAATATTAATTGAACAGTGTTGGCTAATTTGACTTATTGTAAATGGTAAGACCTATATTTCATGCACTTGTATTTCTAAAAATCTATTTCACCAAAACTCTTTTATTAAAGTAGCTCTTTATGATTAATATAATCAGCTTTAAATTTTTCATTTGTTAAGAAATCTTACTTAAACTGGGCATTTCGTCTTGTGTCAACAGCTGAATTAATGCAGGTATTTGTTATAAGCACAAATTAGTTGTTTTACTTACTTTATTTTATGAACAAGAGCAATTCCAATTCCAGCACTACTTCACAACTTCCACATATTCTTGCTCTGTACCTCTGCTTCTGTTAAGCACCACCTGTGCTCTTCTTCCTCTGTCCAAATCATCAGTTCTGCATATTCTGTGTAGTGGTTTAACCTGCAGTGTTTGACAAGTTTGTTGTGTTGCAACAACTTTTGTATTTTTGTTTTAATTTTGTATCATTATCTTAGGGTTTTGTTTTCAGCTGAAAAAATATGTTTCATTAAATATTTTAATTGTAATTATACAGTGAAAATCCAGAAAACACAAAAAGTATAACAGTTTCATTATACAATATCCTTAAACGTAAAAACATTGGTATCAATTGCAGCGATACTGATTCCTTACGTACTTTCTTTCAGATTGAAACCAAAATTCTTGCTATTGCCTACCTCTCACCTGCTGCTTCATACTTGCCCAAAGTTCTGATATCTCGAGTATCTATAGTCCAGTATCGATCAGAACAACACAGTAAGGGCATGGACTTAAGAGGGAGAAATTAAAAGTGGTGGCATGTGTGCTTAATGAAATCTGTGTGTCACCTGGCCAGTGAATGAGAGTTGAGAGCCCCGAGTATAACACTGTTATTGTTGTGTAAGTAGGTTACAGGATAAGATGAAGCTATTTATTTTATTTTATTTTATTTAACCAGGAAGTCCCTTGAGATTGAAATCTCTTTGTCGGGGAGACCTGGCCAAGACGGCACACCAGTTAAAATACAAACAGAAATACAGCATAGACAAAATCTCACATAGAGGAAAAGGCAGGTCACATAGGGCAGTTACATTTTCTAATTACATGACATTTTAACATGGCCTTAAATTCATTCAATGGGACTAGATCATTTAAATGGAGCAAGTTTTGCAAATTATTCCAAGACCATGGAACAAAGTAAGAGAAGGATTTCTTCCCCAGCTCAGTAAAAACCATTGGAACCTGGTAAGAGCTCCACCTGGTGGAACAGAGATGAAAATGGCTGGAATTTAGCTTGAGGAGATTACATAAATATGCCGGCAGTTTACCCAACATGGCCTTGTATAGAAAAATAAACAAATGAAGTTGTCTATGTAGACTTAGTGACGGCCAGCCTACCAGTTCATACAGCATACAATGATGAGTACAGGAATAGGAGTTCGTTAAGAAGCACAGAGCACTGACAATTCCACTGAGCTTAAAAATTTTGATTTCACATACATAGCAACTCCGCCCCCTTTACCTAAACGATCTGCTCTGAAAATATTATAGCCATGAATAGCAATCATATTGTGTGTAATTGTAGATTTTAACCAGGTTTCTGATAAGACCATGATGTCCATATCTGTTGCATCAACCCACAGTCTTAGCATGTCCATTTTTGGAAGGAGACTTCTAACGTTAAAACGCATGATTCCAAGTCCGGATCTGTTTTTGAAGTCACACGGGGAATATATATTTTGTAGTGTATCAGGCCCAGGATTTGGCTGTACATTCCCAGATAACAGCAAAAGTAGTAAGACAATAGCTTTGGTATTCCCTGTGTGTTTTTCATCACAGTCATAGGCTGACGAGTGTGATGAGAGTCCATGTTGCACAGTAGAGTCGTTTTTTAAGGCATTCACTATTAGCAGCTGTAGCGAGGGGCTCATTTGTTCTAACTGGTTGTAGAGTGTTTGTTGCTGTGCAGGATGGATAAGC
Organism: Cyprinodon diabolis; assembly: GCA_030533445.1. Classification (NCBI taxonomy): domain Eukaryota; kingdom Metazoa; phylum Chordata; class Actinopteri; order Cyprinodontiformes; family Cyprinodontidae; genus Cyprinodon; species Cyprinodon diabolis. The sequence continues at coordinate 41,165,916 of CM060075.1, read as the reverse complement.
TGGTGATAGCTGCATGCATCCTTACTTGGAGAATGAGATATTTGCAGTGTACTCACCCATTTATGATCATCAATAAATGGGAATGGCCTTGACTTAAATCCATCATTAAATGCTGTGAGTAGTACAAATAGTAAATATTTTTTTTACTTTATTATCAGAAATCTATTTAATCCCATCCAGATGAAGTGACTGCCTAATCAGCTTATTTTTCAAAGACTCTGGTCCAAAGGCTATAACTTCTGTTTTTTCCGCATTTAGAAGCAAAAAGTTAAGAGTCATCCAGGTTTTTATGTCTTTAAGACATGCCAAGAATCTAGGTAATGGGTTCGCTTTGTCTGGATTTACAGACAGATACAGTTGGGTATCATCAGCATAACAGTGGAAATTAATTCCATGCTGTCTAATAACTCTACCGATTGGGAGCATATATAAAGTAGGAGAATTGGTCCTAGCACTGATCCCTGTGGTACTCCACTGGTAACCTTTGAGCATGAGGAAGATTTGTCATTAACATAAACAAACTGAAATCGATAGATAATATATAAAGCAGTCTAGTGCTGTTCCTTTAATTCCAATAAAATATTCAAGTCTTACTAAAAGAATATTGTGATCAACTCTATCAAATGCAGCATTGAGATCTAACAGAAAAAGTAAAGATGCAAGTCCATTATATCATTATATCATTAAGAATATCATTAGCAACTTTCTCCAGAGCTGTTTCAGTGCTATGATGAGCTGTAAAGCCAGACTGAAACTAATCAAACAGTTCAATATGTTTTAAGTGATCGCACACTTGTTTGGTAACTACTTTTTAAAAAATTTTAGAGACGAAAGGAAGATTGGATAAAGGTCTGTAATTGACCAAGTCATCTGGGTCAAGAGATGTTTCTTTTAAGCAGAGGTTTAGTTACATCAACCTTAAAAGCTTTTGGAACATATCCCTGTAACAGAGATAGATTAATCACATCCAAAATGGAGGAGGAGATCAAAGGGAATACCTCCTTAAATAACCTGGTTGGAACTGGATCTAACATACAAGTTGAAGGCTTAGATGAAGAGAAGTTTTGCTAACTCTGAAAGTGCAACTGGATCAAATAAGTCCAAACCTGGTTTAGATTCTATGGCTACCTCAGATGCTGCCTTGCCTTCAAGAGATAAACCAGTCGTAGTTAGAGGAGTGCTACTGATCTGGGCTGGGCTGTCAGGGTTTTCGAGGTCTAATAAATTTGGCCAGATTCCTAAAAAGAAGAGCTGCACCATTCAAAGGGGGATGGATGCCGTCTCTCTGAATCAGACCAGGCTTTCCCCAAAAGGATTGTCAATTATTAATGTAGCCCACATTGTCTTCAGGACACCACCTAGACAACCAGCGGTTGAATAATGACATGTGGCTAAACATGTCATCACTGGTCAGATCAGGGAGAAAATGATGGAGTCCAACATAGTTTTGGCAAACTTACACACTGAAGCAACACTAATTTTAGTGAATAGTAATCTTATTGTATTTAACCTTAGCCAGCAGTTTCAAGTATGATTTGATGTCGCCCATTTTGGCTGGCAAACATTGGACTATGGTCCCTGGTGTCCCTAATGCCATGTTTTTGACAATGGAGCTGCCAATTACTGGAGTGGGCTTTTCAGTGGGTTCTGACGCGCGGCTGAAGCAGCTTTGCTGCTCTGGCTGCGCGGTGCAAAAGTGCATCTGACGCGCGTTGGGCGGAGCTTCACTATCCTTTCTCTGCCTTGCAGCTATATTTGCTGTGATCAGTGGGAGTAAAGTAGTTTTAATATGTTTTTAAGTGAGAAAATACACCTGAAAACGTAATCAGTGCAGTCAGTTCATTCAGATTATCATCCTGCCTTCCAATATTTTTTCTGTCGGAGCTGCTCAGACCCCCACATACCAGCGGTGCGCCGACAGTAGGAATCCCTTCACCAGCAGCCTCTGGCCGGGTCGCCTCCTCGCGGTTCACCGCGGCAGCTGGTATGTGTTTTTCATCTAAATAATCCAAACTGCAGGCAGCAGGATAATAAAAGCCAACATATTCTGCCGGCAGATTTCTGCATTTTAAGTTCATTTAGGCGTCAATAAACTGTTTAAGAGGAGTGATCATAGCGCTCTGATCATCAGCGCTGTGTCTCTCTCCCTGCCAGCTCCCAGATCAGCTTCTCTGATTGGTTGACGCGGCGCGTCGAGCAGCAAAAATTAAATTTTTCCATCTCGAGCAGCAGCGCGTTTGCGGCGCGTCACACGCGTCAGATGCTTAAACGCGCCCGACGCGCTGGTTCAGCTGCTCAGACGCGCTGCGCCTGCTGCTCAAAACGCGCCGCGGGACCTTTTGCTGCGCCTTGACGCGCGTCAACCATTGACTTTGCATGTAAACTCGCTGCTTCTGTCGCGCCAGCTGCGTCCAGTGTGAACGCAAAATTACCCAATTGCCTGGCTGCTCAGGCCCGTTTGGAGGACAACTACTTTAGGTGTCTACTTTAACTCCGGGATATTCAACAGCCTGAAGCCTGGATTCTAACTCTGACACCCTTGCCTCCAAAGCTCAAAAATACACTTATTACACATCCCATTATCACTAAATGAGGCAGAGGAATAACTGAACATCTGACACAGAGAGCAGAACAGAGGAGACGAAGAAGTAAGAGTTGGAAAAGAGTCAAGGGAGGGAGAGAGAGAGGCCATAGCGATGCTAAGCTAGCACTAGCCTAGTCTAGCTACTCCTTACTACCAGAAATAAAACCACGTGAAACTGACAAGTGCTCAGTAGAGAAGTGCAGCAGAAGGTGCTATGTTTTAAAGTGGTTCTGGACAGTTAGTTACTTAGATACAGAGATATTACAGAGAAAAATAACCTATTTCAGACGGAGATAGCCTGAACAGCAACAACACTGCACAGTAGTCAAAACAGGAAGTATACACATAATGTCTCAGCAGCAGTAGAACCCTCTATTGGTTTGAAGGTTGGGATTATCCTCATTTTGGGCAAATGTTCAATTCAATTCAGTTTATTTATATAGCGCCAATTCACAACACAAGTCATCTCAAGGTGCTTTACAGTTCAACCAGATCACGTTCTAACATGGCATCACAATAAATGTTTTTCTTTATTTATAGTTGGACAATAATGATGGAGAAGGAATACACTTCTCCTGCTCAATGTGCACTCTCAAAACAGAGGCTGTGGTTTTTGTTGAGGGCAACAGAAATTGCATAAAACTAAAGTTGTCTATGAGTGCACATAACAGACACACATGTTCTGTCAAAGCATCCTCACAAACTGGTATATGCACAGCCCTTTGCCACTCCGTACAAAACCTGAAATCTTTTCTTGTTTTTTTTTTTTTCATTTTTTTAGTCTTTGGCCCAAAATACCATTTATGAATTTTGAAGCCTATAGAACCAAGAGTATAGATTTTTTTGTAATATTACTCCAAGACAACTGTAGCACCACCTCAATAGAGCATTGCCCTGGTAAAGGGCCAGCTAACCATCAAGGTTAACCAAACAAGTGTATCTACCTCCTTCACCAACTGGTTATTTTATGACATAATGTCTTTAAATGCTTTTACCAGGCACCAAGGAATGGTTTGAAATGTGTTGATTAAATTAGAAAAAAAATGTAAAACATCTTATTGATGTAATTATTGATTGGCTGTTTTTACAGCTCTACATATACAGAAAAATAAAGGCTGTTGAAGAAATGGGATTATCACATTATCAATTTTAAAGACTTATGATAGCAGTTACATGTAAACTAGAAGCAAATGTGTTGTACAGCATAATCCGTTCCCTGCACCTGATAACCTGATCAGAAAGTAAGTTCATATAAGTATAGTTTCTTTCTATCTTCTTTGGCTCTGGCCTTCAATTTTTTTTTTTTTACATAAATAAAAAATAAAGTGAAAATCTCAATCTAGTGTATTGTTTTCATGTTTGTTTTTATATATTAGTGGTTTTGAAATTATCATTTATTTATCTAATTGACACATATGTTGCATTTCTACCTATGGACTTCTGAAGATTGTTTAATATCAGCATCAGGTATTTGGCTATTGGTCACTTCATGAGAAATATAATGTGCCATTTTTCCAATCTCAGCACCTGTCCCCAAAAATGTCTTTACAAGCCACTGCTCACAACCAATAAGGTCAGGAATTCAGGCTATTTTCATAAAATGCTGCTAAATGCCTCAGCTAACTGATAACTTTATAGTAGGTAGCCATCTTTGTTGTGACTCTGGCTGGTCGGGTAGCAACAAGAGTCTTTGCAGTCTATCCAGCCCTTTGGCAGAAGTAGTTCCCTTAAGACCACTGCCACATCATTTGCATTATGAGGCATTAATGCATACAGATATGGTAAAAGAAAAAAAAACGGAAAGGGGTTAAAAATAAATCAAGGGGGTAAAGAATAGACCAAAAATTGGATATATATGGAAAGCGCAGAGGGTAAAACGAACAGTACAGAGAACAAAAAGAACAGAAGCGAACGGTGGGTGTGTTTTGATGTGCGATTAACGTGCATTAAAATATTTTTAAAAAAATAGTTAACGCGTTAACGCTTTAAAACTGACAGCCCTAATTTATAGGTATGTAGTTAAAGTTTGAAAATGAGTTTGAAGATGTAAAATACATCTGATATCTGCTAGACAAAATTTGAAGAACCACAAAAAACAAACTGTGGAATTACCTTTCTGGGGTAGAATCACATAATGTGAGGAAGGAAAACCTATGCAAATACATAAAATTACTCAACTATATTTTTTTCCCGAGATCCAGCATTTAGCTTGTAAAGAAAGCAACACTGGACTTTAGTATGCAAATGAAAAGTAAAGTATATCTCTACATGGATCAAGTTAACAATCCTTATTTTTGAAAACCACATTCACAGTATATTGGTATACAGAAATGAAATAAATTTCTAAGAAATCTTTGTTAACCAGACTAAATCAAAAAGAAGGAAAAACAGTAATTTCCTGTTTTGTGCTAATCTCTAAGTATATTGTACAGAAATGAGCTGCGATACAAAAAGACTATTTGTACACCTCCAACTTAATCTAATTGGACATTTAGTATGTTTTATACTTGATTCATGCTTTTTACAAACAAAATAAAACCATTCCAAGTTTTGCAAAAAGTAATTCTGAGTTCATGTAAATGTATTATCCATCTTAATTGGATGCATATTGCAAAAACCTTTCTAATATAGAAAATTATTAAATGAAAACAGCTCACCTCAGCTCACATCTGCGCAAACGATACAACTCTGCAAGTGTTTCACTGTAAATCAAGGGTTTTATTGCAGCACTTAAGAACCTTGATGCTAAACTACCCCACCCACACAATACTGGTCATTATCTTTATGACAGGTCAAAGTAACAAAAATAATCTTGAAGTAATGGATGTGATAGTAAAACACAGAATATGGTAAAAAGTAAGTGCTGTAAAAACCAACACTTTGTTTAATAGATCCTCAGTGAAAAACAAAATCTGTGAATTTGGGTTTCATTAAAATTTCAACACAGTTATTATTGTTTTAAGTTTGATGGTTATATTTTTTATGTAATTTTTTTCCTCCACCACCTTGGTTTTAGTGCTTCTTGTTGTAGCATTTCAGTTCTATCATTAATCAAACTTCAAGCAGATCGTAATACAGAAGCCCTGGCCCAACAATTGAGTTTTGTTATATCGAGCCATTGCATACATCCCACCCACCCCCACCGCCACACCCATACCCCCCGCCACAAACACACACACACACACACACACACACACACACACACACACACACACACACACACACACGTTGTGTCACAATATCCTTGTGGGGACCTTCCATTGACTTCCATTCATTTCCCACTAATTTATATGGCCTAACCGTGACCCTTGCCCTAACCCTAACCATTACCGACACATACCTATCCCTAAACCTAACCTAAACTCAATTCACACCTTAGTCCTAAACCTAACCCTTGTGGGGACCAGTTGTTGGTCCCCACAAGTACCTATGAGTCCCCAAAATGTAGCATATTCCTAGGAAATTGTCCCCACCAAGTATTAAAGACATGGCCACACATTACACACACACACACACACAGTTCGTTTAGCCCAGTAATAAACATGTCCATGAGAAATCCTTATTCCAGGAACTGTCAGAGGAAAACAGGTAGAAGTCTATAATACACTTGGTCACCCTGTCTAAGTGACTTAAGTCCTCTCAAAGATTCTCTAGTGGGAAGACCTGTGAAAAAGCACTGTAAGAGGTGCATAAACTACGATTGTTCTGCCATTTAGAAGTTCCCTAGAGCTTCGCTCTACTGCCTATTAGCGAGATAACGTAGGCTACCTTGGACCTATCAGAACGGTACGCTGAAGGCTGAAGCTTGAAATGAATATCACATTGAATGAAAAACGCCAGATACTGATGAGGATCATCCTTAAATGGTTCAGGGGGTGACAGATGCAGGTCTTTACCTACTGGTCTGACAGCAGGCAATATAGACATGTAAGCTGTCATAAGCGGAAGCGTGAGAGCAGGAGTAGCCTGACTGCCTGCAGTGTTTCAGGATCTCCCGCATGCCTGATTCAAGCTGGGACATTGAAATTTCTACTTTTTACATTTATGACAAACATATGAGCTTCTTTGGTGCAGCACTGACACACCTGGCACTGTTTTCTTTGCCTTGCAAAAGCTTGCTCTTCTGCGGTTGAGGGGTTGGTAAATTGTGGCTCTGTGGGTCATGTGTCAACAAATTTGTTTAAGCATTTTTAAAGCCTGTTTCAGTGTCAGATGTCTTATAGAAAACATTTTTTCGTATTAGCCAGAGAGTTCCAGATATTTCTCAGTAGAACGTTTGTTGCTTGGCATTGATACCGAACATCAAATAACCAAGGGAAGAATTGACAATGCAACTAATAGAGCTGTCAAAATGACAGCTGTGGCAGGACGTAGTACAATTAACTATATTTATTTGTTTAGGTTTTTATTTTATTTAAAAAAAAAAAAAGTGAAAATGAAGAAAATATAGAAACAGGAAAAGTCAGTTAACATGACCAACATGAGATTGGCACATTGCGGTCTCAGGGCAGCGGGGGGTTCATTCAAGCCCTGTGCACATCACAACTTTAACCCATCTTGGCTGGTGCATCATGCCTTTAACCAATCTTGGTGGGCGCAGCGTGTACTCATCTCATCATTGCGGGCGGCATGCATTCTCAGCTCATCGCAGTGGGCACATCACACCTTAATACATCTCGGCGGCCACACTATGCAGGGTGCTTCGCTTTGGCTCCTCAGCACATCATTGCATGCGCATCACAGCGTGCCTATCAGATAGGCATCATGGGCACAGCTTGCCTCAGCTCATCACAGCTGGCGCACGTCATGATAGGCACATTGCAGCTATAGCTTATCATTTCAAGTGTGTCAATACTGTTAGACTTGGACTAAGATAGATTTTATTTTGTCATTTTATACACACGAAATTGTATACAAAAAAAGAATTTGGTTAAGTACAGCTCTATAGACTTTTTCATTTTTAAAGTGCAGCATTGATAAAGGTAAGCAGCAGTGATAAAAACAATGTGCTGAAAAAGCAAAACACTGTGGTGAAAAAAAAAGTGATGTAAACATATGACTGTATAGTAACAGTTCAAGTCCAAGATGATCTTCGTCTTCTCCATGTTCAGGATCAGGCTGTTATGTTTGCACCAGTACGGTAGCTGCTCCACCTCCTCTCTGTAGTTCTCTCTGCACACTCCTTGTACATCCGCCCAGGTTTGTTATCAAGTCCTGAGGCCTTCCTTGGGTTGACTCTCCTCAGAATTGTCTCACTTAAGCTAAGTCCGGGTTTAATGTTTCCTTCAATTGATGCGGAACAGCTTTCACTTCTGGAGCGCTGTTTAGTGCCTAAAACCTTCCAAAGAATTTATTTAGGAAATCAGTGTTTCCTGCACCTACCGGGGGAGGGGGTGTTGTAGTCTGTGATCATCCGAATGCCTTTCCACATCCTCCTGGTGTTGCTGGTGTTGTGGAAAATGTCCTGGATCTTCTGGCTGTGGTTCTACTTCGCTAAACTGATGGCACAGTTTAAGTTTGCATGTGCTGTCCTTAGTGCCTCTTTATCACCAGACTTGAAAGCTGAGTTCCATGCTTTTAGTGATTTCTGAACCTCTTCATTCATCCAGGGTCTTTGCTTGGCCTGAGTGGTGATGTTCTTTTTGATGCTGACGTTCTCAATGCTTTTGTTAATGTAGGCTGACGTAGTCATGTCATACTCATTAATATTTAACACTAGAAACCCCAGACATACGAGAACTTTCGTCAGCTTCCGGCCCCATAAACAGTACTTTACAACTCATGAATACCTTTCAGATGTAAATGCCCCTAGCGCTGTAGTTTCAGTTTTAGCTCAAGCCTCTCTGTTGGAGAGCATTTTACCTGAGAACAGGGGGAAAATAATCATATTTGTAATTAAATATAACTAGATCTACATCATCAGTGTCGCCAACACCAGAATGATGTCAGACAGTGAACCCAATAGTTCAGCGGTCAACCGATAACTGATCTGACAATGAAAATAGCTGCATGAGCTGGAATGCTGTAGAGAGGGAAAGGAAGAATACACCTCTTCTTCCTCTCCAGTGGGTCAGCCAGCTGCTGGCCTCAGTCCCCCCATAACCAGGTCAGTTTCTCCTGCGGTCTCAGTCGTCACCAACAGTCAGCCCCGTCTTTGAAAAGACTTAAACCAGGTCCTCATATTACATCCCCCGCAATCAGAGCTCCCATATTGAGGAGTCTGACCTATGGAACTTCTTTTATGGAGAAAGGGAGGATCTATTCCCTTTCCTTCCACCTCCATCAGCTCCCCGCCAGCCAGATCCCAAGTCAGAGCCCTTTACCTGGCCAGATCCAGAGTCAGAGCCCTTTAGCGTGCCAGATCCCCGAGTCAGAGCCCATTAGTGGGCCAGTTTCCCTAGCTCCAGAGCCCTTTAGCGGGTCAGTTTACCTGGCTCCAGAGCCCATTAGTAGGCCAGTTTCCCCCGTGCCAGAGGCCATTAGCGGGCCTTATTTTATTGCTGTGTAGCTACCTAAATCAAAAGCTAACATTAACATAACGCTTAGCTTGTAAAAATATGCTCATCCATTGGGTTCGCTGGTTTAGCAGCTAACCCTATCTTAACTGTAATTTTTTTTTTATTGTCCTCACAGTAGCATCTGACTCTGATGTGGGGACGAGAAAGCCAGTCAGCGTAAATTCATTCACCCTTGCAGAAAAGGCAAAGATGCCTAAAGAAAAACAAGATCAGTGTCACAGGGCAGTCACAAACTTTGTTGTTAAAAGTTCGCTGCCTTTTTCACCAAAATAGAACAGGAGCTGTTTGTTTTTTCTCATTGATTATTTTTATTCCTCTTCAAATGTAGATGTGTTTATATGTTATTTTCTACGCCCAGCAGAAGAAGCAGGAGGTTGAAGGGACAGCTGGTCACCACCATGACAACTCTTTTGATGAAGACTGTGTAGCTGCAGTAGCCCCACTGGTAAAATAAGACAATACAATGACATCCCATTCCCCGACATTGCTTCATTTTCCTTAAAAAAATTGAAATATCTATTTTTGATGTTCGTTTCCAGAAAAAGCCAAAGCTCTCTGCCCTTGAGGAGCTTTTTGCTGATGTGGACAAGGCAGTTGAAATAAGGCAAGAACAATTTTAGCCACACAGAGAAGATTGAAAAAGACATCCAGCGGTCAAAGGATGCAATAGTAATTCTAAACAGAAAACAGCAGATGGTTCCTTACGGTTTTTCGTATTCCCCACTTGGAAAAGAAAATACGGACCGCAGACAGAGGACTTAACAAAGAGGCGTCGGGCTGCATGGGTCGCTGCTGTAAGAAGGAAAGACATCACGTTTCATAAAATATCCCCTCATGCTCGTGTTTGCTCTCGGCATTTTCACAAAGGTAAGTCCTTATAAATATACACTAATAGAAATCAACAGCTTCCTGCTGGACTGATCCTATGCTAAAAAATATCTACCGCAACGCATTAAATAAAGAGATTAGGGACAAACTAGCAAAAATGGGTGAACCTGAAACCCTGGAAGAACTCATCTACACAGCTCAATATTATGATCATAAACTACGCACAAGAGTCAAACCCAGGTCCAGGAAACCAGTTCAACCCAGCTTAGTCCAGTCCAACCCAGCTCAGCCCAGTTCAGTCCAGATCTGTCCAGTCAAGTCCTGTCCAGTCCAGTCCAGCTCAGTCCAGCCCAGTACAGCTCTGTACAGGCCTGTTCAGTCCACTTCCGCACAGTTCAGTCCAGTTCAGCCATCACCTACATGACCGCCAGCTAGCACCATCCGTTAAAAGGATAAAAGTCAGACCACAAGTCAATACCAAAACAGCCAGAGCTCCTGTTATCCAGGAGTCTGATCTCTGGAATTTCTACTACGGGGATAGAGATGATCTGTTCCCCTTCTTGTCACCTCATCATAAACCAACTAGTCAATCTCTGAAGACTCTGAGCATTTCAGCTAAACCTGCACCTGAACCCGCTTACACACCTGTTAACCTTTTGCCTCAGTCAGTCTCCGAACCTATTAGCCCAGCTTTTATAGAACCCCGACGTAAGAAACGGCGTCGCCATAAGCCGGCTCTGAGCCGTCTAGTCTAATCTAATGGGCTCTGTTATTAAGGTGCTTTATATAGTGTTTTGAATAGATGTGTAAAACACTCAACCTTTCATCTACTTTGCAGGTCAACCTGCATATGAGATGATGGAGACTGACCCAGACTGGGCTCCATCCCTGCATCTGGGCCACACTGACATCAAACCAACAGACACAGACCACTCTTTAAGACGTGGTTATCGGGAACAGCTGAAAAAGAATGCCCTGCAAGCAACTGAAACGGGGCTCCATCAGGCTGATGAAATCCTTGAGCGACAGGATGAAGTTACACATGAGGCGACAGAGAACCCTAACCAGCAACAGACTGACACGCAGAAGGCTGCTGAAAACGTTGGCCGGCCAAACACCAAGGATGACACAGAAGGTGGTCGTCAGGAAGGACAGACAGAATGTAACCTGTGTGTGCTCAGGTGTGCAGAGATGAACCGTCTTTTGGAAGAAAACAGAGAGCTGCGGCATGAACTTGATGAGCCGCGGATCTCTGATGGCTTCTTTGGAGACAGTAATGAAAAAGTCAAGTACTATACGGGTCTACCAAATTTGGCAACCTTTATGGCTTTGTTTAATTTTCTGCTGCCTCTCATGTCTGCTAAAAACAAAATTCTCAGTCCATTTCAAATGCTTCTGTTAACCTTCATGCGTCTGAGATTGGATCTGCCCTCACAACACCTTGCTTATCTCTTCCGTGTTTCATCAAAGAGAGTGTACAGAACATTCAATGAAATGGTGTCATTTTTATATGCAAATCTGAAGCGTGCAATTGTGTGGCCAGATAGAGACACCTTGCACAAAATTATGCCTCATCAGTTTGTTGAGGCCTTTGGACATAGAGTCACAGTGATTATTGACTGTTTTGAAATTTTCACAGAGAAACCAGCTAATTTGAAGGCACGTGCCCAGATGTTTTCCTCCTACAAGCACAATCATAGTAATGTAGTGTAAAAATGAATGCCAGATCAAGTACTGTTTCAACTTTATTCTTCTTTTCACACAAATAGAATTTTGCTTTTTTTAAAGTTACTTTTGAAAAATAACAGCAAAACAAATATGTTTCACCATCACTTCAAATATTAACAATGTTTCTGAAGTTGTAAAAACGTGTGTACAATAAAGAGTGGAGTTTAAAATTTGAAACAAGCGTTATTATCTTCTCAATCAAGCAGAGAATTTATGAAAATGCAATACAAAATCTCAAATACATAAATAATGCAGAACAGTGCAAAGCTTCAAATGTTTTACTTTGTCTTCCTCCCTTGTATATAGCAGATTGCTCTTTAGATTAAATTAGAAGATTTTCATTTTCCCTGGACTTGTTTTCACTGCGGTCTGTGGTCTTCCGTAGAGATATGACCTAACAGGTGATATCTGTGAAGAAGACTGCAGATCCAAGTGAAAACAGGCCTGGGTAAAGTGAACAGCAAATACAGTGTGCAACTTATCAATGTGCAAAAATTATGACAAGTGTTTTTGTTCAGTCTGATGAGCAGCACAAACACTGTAACTGTCTCTCTGCATCTGATGACAGCCTCCAGCTTGAACAGCATAGCTGCAACATGTGTGCATCTCTCTGCGATTCCAGCCATACATGTACAGTGACCTGATAGTATGGTCCCTGTTGGTTCAATGATGGCCCACGGTTTCAGTGGGGTATCATTAAGACGTTGGGAATGAAGGACCTGTAAGATGAGATTTAAGAAAAAAAATGTAGTAATCTGAGAAAATTGGTAGGCTTGAGACATTTACTGTAATCGTCTTCTTCTCATATTTAATTAATAACGTGTAAATGCTTTTAAACTCTTGACTGTTCTGCTCTGATTCACAGTTCATCCAACTTAACTCATTTACAGATTTCTTACCTTGGTTGTGATAAACGTGTTTGTACATTCATCTGGTTGAAATGACAAGAGATCCTGCACCCAGCCATTGGAAAAGTGCCCATGGGCTTCAAGGGATTTGTAGTTCCGAAATTCTGAAAAAGTGTAAGCGCTTATCCCATACACAAGGTAGTTGGTAATATCCAGAGAGGTAGTTGGAGGTAGGAGTTCTGCGTCAGACTGCCAACTATTAGCTCTCACTTGGTATGGATCAATGTTGTTTATGGAGGCTAACTTGGCATAATATCGTTCCCTAGCAGCTTTTGAAAGTTTGTCTGGGTAGGGTATCCGTTCAGTTTTCTTGTTTTTTTCCATTTAACTGATAATCCTCGCTGCTGGCTTGCAGCGCTCTCCTCTCGTTTTCTGCTGTTTTGTTTTTCTTCCGCTCACCGCAAAAATGGCGCTAGGGGGCGTGTCAGTCACGTGACTGACAAAGACCGATTGTTACCGGTATCGAAAATTTTTCACTGATACCCAGCCCTACTCCTACATCTCAAAACAAACCCTTCCATACCACCTGGAGTGTTCAGCCCAGAAGATTCTTACAGCAGGAGAAGATGGCGTCAAGCTCAGTACATGGCATAATTATTTTGGAAGAGGTGGACAAAGGAATATTTGCTTGAACTACAAAAAAGGAACAAATGGACAAGGAAAACGCAAAACTTTGAAAAAGGGCATATCGTCCTGATCATGGATGATATAGCTCCAAGAGGCTCTTTGTCAATGGGAAAAGTAACGGAAACCTTTCCGGATGCCAAGGGATTTGTAAGACAGGTGCAAGTTTGGACCAAGACCAACACACACTGTCGACCTATTACAAAACTTGTTCTTCTCCTGGAGGTGTCATGTGGAGACTGAAATGTAAACATACACTCATTCCCTCCACAAAGAACTTACAGACTTTAAAAAAAAAAGACTTCTCTACTTTGTTTTATTTAAGTCCAACTTGGATGCTTCTGAACCAAGAGCCGCGCGAATCTTTACTGGAAGGATTGCGCTTAAATACAATTTAGATCATTGTAGTGTAGTGGAAACTACTAAATGGGACAATTGTAGCTTCATATGAGTCCTTTTCCTTTGGTGAAATAAATGTTTCTAAAATACTGAAGTCATACTATTTGTAATTTTCTAAGCTCAAATGTTAAATGAAATAAAAAGGTAAGACAAGACCAAATACAATTATTCCCCAAGTTATTCTTTCCCGTAGTGAGCTTTGCAATATAAATGAGTGTTGGTGAATGGACAATATAAATAGGCTCTGCTTTGCCTTGTTCTTACCTGTTGTTAGCTCGGGAACTAGGACCCGTATGATATCTGGATGTTCAATAGATTTGTCTAAATAAAAGATTTAGATATGACTTATCAATATATTCATGCAAAAAAGGTGTGATGTTGCAGGGGCAGGTAATGAAAATCGCTTGGAACATGCTCTTGTTCTGATGCCAGTTTGTTTCAGCCTTTATCCAGTCTCATGTAGAAGGGCTGGTCACATCACATTTGCATAACAATAGGGACACTTAGCAAGGTAGAGTGAATACACAAACTTGAAGAGGGGAGGGGGGGCTTGCAGGAAAACTGAAATTCTCTGGGACTTCTATTGTTAATATTTATATAATATTAATATAATATTTTTAATTGGCATATGTTGCTGCAGCCTTGAAGATGTTCCAGTCAGAGCATTAAAAACAGTCTTTCAGTTTCTCCATGGCGCCCTCAGACCACATTCGGACCTCTTTAACTGTTGGTTTAACCCAGATCCGCTATGGCTTATATGCAGGGATTAGCATGGCCGAGAGATGATCTGATGACCCGAGGTAGGGGTTGGGAGCTGCTCTTAATGCATTTTTTATGTAAGAGTAATCCAGTTCTAAAATGTTTTTTGACCCCGAGTTGCAAAGTTCATATGTTGGTGAAAATGAGGGAGAACAGTATTCAAGTTAGCCTGGTTAAAATTGCAAGGAATGATGAAAACACCCTCTATATATGTAGATTGGAGCTCATAGATAGCCTGGTATGTAGTGTTCATGGCCTCTTTGGTATTAGTGCTGAGGGGCAGGTAAACTGGAGTGATGCTAACCACACTGAACTCTCAGGGTAGATAGAATGGTCTGCAGTTAACAGTCTGTAACATGTCTGACGATGTAAACACAGAGCCCACCACCCCGAGTTTAAACCACTTAGTTCTTTGTTTCTATCGGAGCGGTATAGCATTAGCCCCTACAGGCTAATAGCACTGTCCAGTATTGCTGGATGTAGCCAAGACTCCATCAGAATGATGGCGCAGCAGTTACATATCTTCTTTTTTGAAGAGAGTTTGAGGGGGAGATTATCCATTTTGTTTCCTAACAAGCGTTGGAGAGCAGGATTGATGGAAGCAGCAGTCTGTGGGGATTTCTTCTTAGTTTCGCCGTTAGCCCGGCTCGTGCATCTCTTTGCGGCGCCCCCAAGGTCTAGGGGTTGCGGGGAGGTAACATAAAATGTGTCAAGAGAAAATAAGTGGAATATAAAATAATTTATTACAAAACAAGGTTTCACAGACCCAAAACACAATACAACTTAACCCAATTAAAACAAAAGAAAAAGGCGAACAAATTCAAGAATAGTTAAGTGCAAATTAAATTACACAATGTCCAAGTGTCAGTGTACACAGTCAGTCCAAGTATAACTCAAAACAACCCAAAAGAAAGGACAAAGGTAGCACCAAACCTCCCAAACACAAGGTTCTAGCTTGAATAAAGTTCAAAAACATTCAGAAAAAGCAAGTCAAAAGAGTTCTAACTGCCCAAAACAGTTTGGAACCAAAGTTGGGGAACAGCTTAACAAAACATCTTCCTACTAGCTGTTTCCAAACTGAAAGCTTTCCAGGAGCCTTTTATATGGTGCAGATGTTTGACAATCTTCTGCTGGCCCAATCATGTCACTTCTCCGCTGCAGCATTCAGGCAGCCAACGAGGAAGATTTCTGTAGGAAGCTGAACCTGCATAAGAAAACAAGCCTGCAGAGTCTTAAAATGCCAGGGGCCATAACACTCCCCCTTTTAAATTACTAAACAAAAGTTTTGTAAATATTTAGTCACACAAAACAAGCATACTCACATCCTGGAAAGGCCATCTGCAAGAACATTTTCTGTTCCTTTCTTCTGTTGAATGTTCAGACACTGATTGTGGTCGTACATGCATGAAAGAAATACTAGTGGATTATGATAAGTGAATATATTAAACAGCAGACCATCGGAACCAAGGTAAACATGGAAGTGCTGAAGAGCCAACAAAAGAGCCAAGCTTTCCTTTTAAATGGTGGAATAGTTTAGCTGATGTTTATTAAACTTGCGGGGGAATTAGCAAACAGGATGATTTAAACCTTGCAAATCTTCCTGTATGAGCACTGCACCAGCCCAAACAGTGCTGGCATCCACCTCCAGCTTGAAAGGTCAGATCAGGTGCAGCTAGTACTGGTGTGTGGAAAAGAGGACACTTAGCACTTTCAAAAGCATTCTTGCATTTGTCTGACCAAACAAAGTCAGTCTTTGAACTAAGTAGATTGGAACTACTGAGGAGAAATTTCTGCAAAAGTTACGGTAACAGCCAACCATGCCCAGAAATCTATGCAGTTCACAACGTGTTTTGGGTGAGGGATAATCATTAAATGCCACAACTTTGGCATTAAGGGGATGAACTTTGCTTTCAGCTCATTTCCACAATTAATCAGGATTGCAAAAAAGCATTTCTCCTCTCTGCAAATTGCAGATAATTTAAGAGTCATTCCTTTAGAGTAACTTCTGTTTCTGACTTCTTCTCATTTATTTTGAAGGAATTCCATTTTTTTTCTAGTTCCCATATTGTTGGAATCAAAGAAAACAAAACATTCCGCCATTTCTTTTAAACCACACTCTTGCCTTTAACAGATTACTACAAAGAACTCTCCTAAGTTTATTCTAAACAGATTAGTGTGAATTCTATCAGCATTTTGGTAACATTAGAAATCAGTTTTGCTCGAAGAAAATCTGGTTTGATCAGTTTCTTCCATAGATAGGATTTGAGGTCCACAGGGTTTTAAATTATTATTAAATGTTGTATTGCCTTGAAAATGTAATCTGTTAGGTTCCAAAATGTAGTTTCGTTAAAGAAGGACTGACTACACACAGAAAGGGATTTTCTTTTTTTTTTCTTTTTTTACAGTGTCCTGTCTGGCAATGTGGCAATAAGAATAATTGTCTTAATGCCAAAAAGAGCCCAACAGATTTTACTTTCAAAAGTGTAGCAGTATGACAATTGCCATATTGCTCCATTGTTTCATGCATATAAATTGCTTTATTATAATTATGCAGGGAGTTTTACAGTTTATATGGACACTGCGATGTAAATAGAGCAGAAAAACAGAAGAAGAAAAAGGAAATAAGAAAAAGAGAAAAGATGAAAGAAAGAGAGATAAAAAGGAGAAAATAACAAAACATTTTCAGTCTGATTCATCACCTGTAACGAGATGAAAAAAGAACAGCAAAACCGAAAGACATGGTACGAGACATACAATAAAGCAACACCTAGAAACTATTGCTAAAGTAATATTATTAAGTCTGACATGTACTCTGTGTTACCAGAAGATATGAATGTGGGCTTTCTGTATGTAAGTGAATCTCTGAGTACCTGGAGCCAAGCACCTGTAATTGTTGGTGAGGGTGCACTTGTACATGTAAAGTTTATCCATAGAAAAAATGCTCAATAGTGGTTGTGGAGAGCCGAAGAGGCGCACCCCCAGAGCACTGAATCCAGTGCCGGGAGACCCAAAGCCCCTGGCGTCCAAAGGGACCCCAAGAGCGAAGGCACCAAGGAGGGGCCAGCCCCGGAAATCAGACAAAGTAATTTTCTGGCGGGTTTTTTATTTCTTATTTTTTGGCTTCGAACCTAATATTGTTGGAGACCATGCAGGCGCATTAGGAAGACTGTCAGCTGAAGTCAGCGCTGCAGTCGCTGCTCCAAGTTTTTATCATGCCGCTTCCACCGGGACACGCTGCCTGTGTTTACTCCAGAGAACAGCTGATCGCTCTAATGCCGGCCGGCGTTTTAGCCAGACCAGCTGGAATACCATCCAAACTCTGGAGGAAAACACGCCGTGGTTGCAGAGGAGGAAAGCAACATTGTGGGATGAAAGGAGGGTCGAGACGGGACGGACTTATTGAAAGGAGAAGATTTAAGCGGTGTCTCCCCTCTGTCGTTATGGGAAATGTGCGGTCTCTTAGCAACAAGATGGACGAGCTAACGGCGCTAACGCGGAGTCAACCGGAGTACCAGGCGTGCAGTCTGATGTGTTTTACGGAGACATGGCTGCACAAAGACATTATGGACCTGATTGTCTCCGTGGATGGCTTTCATACCGTCCGGGCCGACCGGGACACTAAGAGTGGTAAGGAGGGGGGCTTGCCATTCTAGTAAACAGCAGATGGTGTTACCCGGGTCACATCACCATTAAAAAACAGCTCTGTTGCCCAGATGTTGAACTGCTGGCCGTTGGACTCCGTCCATATCAGCTGCCCAGAGAGATCCCGCATGTCATCGCTGTTGTCCTGTACATCTCTCCTTCTGCAAATCCAACATCTGCCTGCAGCACCATTCATAATATCATCTCTGAACTACTGACCCAACATCCTAATGCCCTCATTATCATGTCGGGAGACTTTAACCATGTCACCATGAACAAAGTTCTACCGACCTTCAAACAAGATGTAAGCTGCACTACCAGAGATGAGAGGACCCTGGACCTGATGTATGCTAACATTAAAGATGCATACATCTCCTCTTCTCTCCCCCCTCTGGGCAGATCAGATCGCAACCTGGTTCATCTCAAACCCTGTTATGTGCCTCTGGTGAGGAGGAAGCCAACGACCACAAGAACTGTGAGGAGGTGCTCGGAGGAGGCTTGTGAGGCACTGCAGGCCTGTTATGAGGTGACTAACTGGCCCGCACTCTGTGAGCCCCACAGGGAGGACATTGACGGGCTCACAGAGTGCATCACGGATTATATAAACTTCTGTGTGAACTGCAATGTTCCAGCTCGGACTGTCACCTGTTACCCCAACAACAAACCTGGGATCACCAAGAAAATAAAGGTCTAAAATATAGGTTCGTAAAAGAAGGACTGTGTACACACAGAAAAGGATTTTCAACAACAGCTTCTGCAGAAGGGGAAAGAGCCAGAGCCAAACCCAACACTCCAACTCTCTCTCTCCGACCCCCCTCCTGCAGTGCCTTGTTTATTAACAGAATATAACACATGGTTACAAAACAGAGTATTGTTCTGACAGGACAGTTGATCAGGTCATAAGACAGGATGCTCCACTGACTGAATCACAAGGCAGAGAGAGTGGTCCTCCCGACTGAATCACAAGACAGAGTGAAGCATCTCCTTGCTCCAATGTTTCATATACACACACACACACACATAAATTTTGTAATCATCATTGAATAAACCTAACATATTCTCTAGTTAATATAAAAAACTGCATTAATATAGCATTTCTGTCATGACTTATCTAAAGCTCGGACCCACATGCAGAGAAACCAATTCAGAGAGACACAGATGAAAAGTTTAACAGGTTTATTGAAGAGATAAGGTACGGTGCAGAGTTGCTCTTAACTCAGCTGAACTGGAACTGGAGGGTGAAGGGAAGACAAACGATTAGTCCGGGCTCAGAGGGAAATTTCATTCGTGTAAGAGGATCTGGTTGTTCAGCAACAATACTCAGGTGGGCTGTGGCATTGCAACGATGCTCAATTGGTACCAAGTGGCCCAAAGAGTTCCAAGAAAATATTCCCCACACCATTGGCTGCTTAGAAATTAAGTGTTAACGAGCAGTTGGACAGGTGTACCTAATAAAGTGGCCGGTGAGTGTAAATAGGACAACTGTTTTTACAAATACACATATTGTTTTACTCCCGGGACTTTCTCTAGTTAATGTGTAAGCCAGGAGTTGCCCTTTACACCATGATAAAACCAAAACCACACCCTGAATCTTAGTATGAATCTACTAGGTGATTTCCTTGATGCCTTGCGCCTCTTAAAATAACCAAGGGCTATCTATGGTTTTGTTTAAATATGAGTAAAATACCAAAAGGCAAATTAAATTGGCAAAATAATTTTAACCCTAACAAACCTTTGAATGATGAAGCTTTATTTATTTATATTTATACTGAAATAAATTTTTGACTTGAGAGGAAAAGTAATACATTAACATGTTTAAAAAAAAACTAATATATATATATATATATATATATATATATATATATATATATATATATATATATATTCATGTATTTTATGTCTTAATTTCTTCTGTGCTTACAAATAAATTAAATATTTTATATTTTTTAAGCTGCTGTATCACTCTGCCTCCATTTGAGGGGGCTACAAATAAGAAGTACAATTCAGTCCCCCTTTTCATGGTTGAAACACTTTAGGTACGGTACATTCTTCTTGAAGAACACAGCACAAAGCACGATGTCATAATCATTGGTTTACGTTTTATCCTTTCAATAGAAAGAAAAACAAACCACAAGGAGATATTGGGGCTGACTTTTACAATTTAAGTTTTATTTGTCTTTTTTTCCCCCTCAGTGTAGAATAAATCCAACTTTAAAAATAAGTACTAACTACCTCATTTGGTTTATTTCTGATATAATATTTCTTTTCTTTTTTATATTTTACAAAAAGCAAATAAAATAATACATAATTTCACATATAAATTGAAGAAGAAAATGTATTAGTGTGATTTTGAATTGGGCTGGAAAAGATGCTTTAAAGATTCCAACCATGACTCCCCACAACTCACCAGCTAAACAAAACACAAACTACAAATATCATAACTGACAATAAACACTAACACAAAGATAAACTCAAAACATGTTAAACATTTATCTACTTTTTTGCTGGACTTTGACCCAGTTCCTTAATGCACGCTGGCATTAGCTGAGTTGAACTGGCTTCATCATGTGCTGCTTTGGTAGAGTATTAAAATGTTTGAAAGCTTTTTTGCACATTGCACTTGGAGTAAAGCAGTTCAAGTTAAAAGTGCTTTAAAACATGTCATTTTTTAAGTTTGCTATACATTTATTACTTCAAATTGTTTCTTATTATTGTTTAGGTATTGTAATGAGGGATTCTAATATTTAAATTAAACTGGTTGTGGGAATGGTGACCGCTGTGAAGCATCAGTCAAAATGCTCAATGTCAAAAATCTTGAACATTTATTCGCCATCAAAGATCTGTACAATACTTGTATACTTGCAGGTTTAACACAAATACTGATTGGTTCTACAAACAGAGAAAAGTTAAAAATCTACCTAATTAGCATTGCCATCTGGTTGGCTGGACATAATAATGACAATTACCAACTATCATCAAAATATACTAAAATATACACTTCTACCTAGAAATAATGATGTTGGTAATTTACCTTCATATCCTTGGACATACACAAAACATAAAAGACAGTGGATGGCGAACTAAACTAAAGATACAAAACAGATTGTGTCTTCAACCATCCTTCCACTAAACTGCCATCTTGGGAATGAAGGAAGTTAACAGGGAACATGACTGGGCAGAACCCCAGCCTGCAATACCTACCACTAACCAAAGGGGGAGCTGATTTTACATACCACAAATTCAATAGGCCTATATAAATTACTCACAAATCCCAAACCCAAAGCCCTTCAATACAGCCACCCCCAAATATGCAAAGTCATATTTGTTATCCTGCCATCCTCTGGAAGGCCCGACAGAGGAATCAGACGGGCAACTTGCCTAGTGTAGTTCGGGTCGTTGACTTGGAGGTCCGCTGTCCGTATCACTTCAATCGGCTCCCATCACCTTTGTGATGCGGCCTACAGGCCAAGAGACCCTGGGCAGTTGTGGGTCCACAATCATTGCGACAGCTCCAGGCTGTAGCGGGGTGGTGTCTCTCTGCGATTTCGAGTGTCTTGAGGAATGGCAGGTGGTGTCGTATAAACTTCTTCCAGAACTGGTGTCTCCAGTGATGTCGGCTCAGAAACTCAGATTCTGTGTAAACAACCTGAGGCAAAGAGGGGTCGTGCCGCCCCATCAAGAGCATGTTGG
This sequence comes from Cyprinodon diabolis, assembly GCA_030533445.1. Classification (NCBI taxonomy): domain Eukaryota; kingdom Metazoa; phylum Chordata; class Actinopteri; order Cyprinodontiformes; family Cyprinodontidae; genus Cyprinodon; species Cyprinodon diabolis. Next base: position 41,144,236 of record CM060075.1, on the reverse strand, counting down.
GTGTCACTGGATCTGAGTCTGCGATGTCACTGGATACATAACCCAGTGGCTCCGAATTGAGTATGCCCTCAATTTTAATGAGGACTCTGCGAAGGACCTCTTCTGTTACAGTCTGTGACTGGATAGTGGCATTCAGGGTCACCTTGATGCACCTGATCTCTCTCTCCCAGGCCCCTCTAAATTGGGGCGCACTTGGTGGATTAAACTGGAACATCACCTGGTGCTTAGCCAGCTCGGACTGTAGGGCAGGGTGCATAGCTTTAAAGGAGTCGTGGAGCTCCCTCTCCCCTCCACTGAAATTTGTGCCCTGGTCCGAGAGTAACTTGGCAGGTTTCCCTCTGCGGGAGATGAATCGGTAGAGTGCCATCAGAAAGGAATCCTGGTCTAGGCTACTCAAGAGGTCAATGTGAACGGCGCGGGTAGTGATGCACTTGAATAGTATACTCCAGCGCTTCTACTGTCGTCATCCTACCTTGACAGTTAGAGGACCGAAGCAATTCATACCGGTGGAGAAGAACAGCTGGTTTTGCCCTCTATCTCTGGCACTCAGTTCATGAATGTTGATGTTGCTTCACCGCCTCTCGTCCACAGAGGATCCAGTACTTCCGACGTACACTCACCGGCCACTTTATTAGGTACACCTGTCCAACTGCTCGTTAACACTTAATTTCTATGCAGCCAATCACATGCCGGCAACTCAGTGCATTTAGGCATGTGGTCAAGACAATCTCCTGCAGTTCAAACCGAGCATCAGTGTTGGGAAGAAAGGTGATTTGAGTGACTTTGAACGTGGCATGATTGTTGGTGCCAGAAGTGCTGTTCTGAGTATTTCAGAAACTGCTGATCTAATGGGATTTTCATGCACAACCATCTCTAGGGTTTACAGAGAATGGTCCAAAAAAGAGAAAACATCCAGTGAGCGGCAGTTCTGTGGGCGGAAATGCCTTGTTGATGCCAGAGGTCAGAGGAGAATGGCCAGACTGGTTCGAGCTGATAGAAGGGCAACAGTGACTCAAATAACCACCCGTTACAACCAAGGTGGGCAGAAGAGCATCTCTGAACGCACAGTACGTCGAACTTTGAGGCAGATGGGCTACAGCAGCAGAAGACCACACCGGGTGCCACTCCTTTCAGCTAAGAACAGGAAACTGAGGCTACAATTTGCACAAGCTCATCGAAATTGGACAATAGAAGATTGGAAAAACGTTGCCTGGTCTGATGAGTCTCGATTTCTGCTGCGACATTCGGATGGTAGGGTCAGAATTTGGCCTACCTGAGTATTGTTGCTGACCATGTCCATCCCTTTATGACCACAATGTACCCAACTTCTGATGGCTACTTTCAGCAGGATAATGCGCCATGTCATAAAGCTGGAATAATCTCAGACTGGTTTCTTGAACATGACAATGAGTTCACTGTACTCAAATGGCCTCCACGGTCACCAGATCTCAATCCAATAGAGCATCTTTGGGATGTGGTGGAACAGGAGATTCGCATCATGGATGTGCAGCCGACAAATCTGCAGCAACTGTGTGATGCCATCATGTCAACATGGACCAAACTCCCTGAGGAATGCTTCCAGCACCTTGTTAAATCTATGCCACGAACAATTGAGGCAGTTCTGAAGGCAAAAGGGGGTCCAACCCGTTACTAGCATGGGGTAGCTAATAAAGTGGCCGGTGAGTGTAATTCAGCATAGAGGCGCCCAGATCCTGGGTGGCGGAGATCACAGTTGACAAGTATGAAGTATGAGCCTGGTGACTGGGTGGGCTGGATCCAAGACGATAGGGTGAATGCTCTCAGCCTCAAGCAGGTTGCTGGATCGCAGTCTGCATCCAACCCGAATCAACTTGAGCTGTTTATCATAGTCAGGGGCAAGGGCTATGAGACGGCTGGTGGAGGGGACTGGTTTGCTTTCTGACAGGTGCTTGGGGTCCTCTGGGAAGCATTTCACCTGCACTTGTCTCAGCAGATCATTCTCAGCATTCCTATAATCCTCGGCTGTTGGAGTAGACTGGTCGCTTGCCACCCTGTGACGCCCCTGGACCACTGCTTCCACTAACTCTTTATAACTGCTGAACTGGCTCGTGTCAGGTAAGCAGGGGAGTGGGGCAGTGGTTATGGAACCACAGAATGTGGTCTTGCACAACTCTTCACCCTCCAGGGACTCCACTGTGGGATTGGTTGGCCAGTGCTCAGGGGACTGATGCAGGAATGCTGGGCCGTGGCTCCAATGGCTAATTTTCCTGCAATGTCTCCTAGGCTCTTCCCACGGGTTATGCCATCTGCGGGATTGTTTGCAGAGTCCACATACCTCCAGGACTGGGCCACGGTCATCTCCTGGATTTCAGTGACTCTGGCACCCACAAACACCTTGAATCTGCAGGAGTCTGACTGGATCTAAGTCAGGACGGTGGTTGAGTCCGTCCAGAGTGTTACCTCATCAACTCTCAGACGTAGCTCATGCTGCTTGGCCAGCTGGGCACCTGTCAAGGCTGCACACAGTTCCAGCCTGGGCATTGTCTGCTGGTGCTTGGGGGCTACTCTTGATTGTGCTGTCAGGAAAGCTACTTAGACCTTCTTACCTTGGTATCTCTGTATGCAAGTATGCTACTGAGCCATAGGATTTCTCAGATGCATCACAGAAGATTTGCAGGCTTCGCAGAGCAGCAGGGTTGTCCAGAGGGAGGCTTGTATAGCAGCAAGGCAGGACGATCTCTGGAAGGTGTTGCAGCTTGACTTCCCAACTCAGCCATGCCAGTGCTCCTCAGATTGTCTAGGACAGCTTCTATGGGAGTGCGGAGGCAGGGCATATCCTTCACATGTAGCAGTGGAGTGGCATAGCGCAAGACTCCATTAACCTCCACCCGCACTGTCTTCATGTCAAGCGTATGCACTGCCTCTTGGTCCTGCTTCGAACGCGTCACCACCCTTTCACTTTTGTATGGCACCATGTCCATCTGGTGTTGAAGCTGCTCTGAGGGTGAAAGTATGCCAATGTTCAGACAAAGTTCAGGCTGGAGCTGTTGCCCAAGAACACTAATGGGCCCTTGGATGGCCCAGCCCAGTCGGGTCTTCACAGCCGCTGGTCCTCCTGGTGGCCCCAATCTCACTGGCTCTGTCGGGGTAATTAGGTGAGGATGGTCAGATCCAATGAGGACCATTGGTTTAACTCTATCCAGCGTTTGGAGTGGCAGGCCTTGCAGGTGTCTGTATCGACGATGTAGCATCTTAACAGAATGAGAGTGTTTCTGCCAATCCCATGAGGCCTGCAGTAAAGGCTCTCTAGATCTGGAAGGTCTTTTGCTGTTTACCGGCAGGTGAGATGGTGAAAGAGACAGATATGCCCTGGTCTTGGTGCACTATTCTAAGAGCAAAGTCCTATGGCTCACCTTTCAGATGTAAAGCCTTAGCAGCAGCTTAAAGGAGTGCAAAACTTCAGCAGCGCAAATTCTGCAAGCTACTAGCTGCTAGCTAGCTACTAGCTGTTTTTATCTCTAGTGCTTAAAGTGGCTGGCTTTCGGTGTTTATTTAGGTTAAGATGGTTATGGACATTGAGGCTAAATTTATTTATGTCAACCTGTCATTGTCTCATGACGTAACAGTGTTAGAGAGGATGGGTATTGTTGAAAAATGCTGTCTCAGCTTCCCCAGGTCCAGAGATTCGATAAATAAATAAATGACAGAAAAAGCCCAGCTTCTGTTCAGCTTTGTAAAGGGAGAATAGTTGCAGCCAACATCTGCAAACAACACTCTGTTGCTTGCAGATGTTGTGCAGGCTCGTTTTATTAATCTTAATCAGGGAAAATCTTACAATTCCACACACACAGTTCCACAAGCGGACACAGGGTATTCATCCTCCCTATAGTTTCCGTCTCTATATATGGACTTGTTTTTCTGCTTTCTACAAAATCAACTCTTTCTGTGTGTGTGCGCGAGCAAGGTCATTGAGCCTCTTATCTACACATTCCATCCTTCCCTCTGCGAGCTTTGGCCTAACACCTGGGAATAGTAAATTTGCTGCCCATTATTAGATTATACATAGCATATACTCTTCAGTATACACCCCGATATAAAACATTATTTTGTCACCCTCACAACTAAATTTCTTTAGCTTTTGTGTGTCACAAAATTGAGAAATAAGAAAAACACACATTAAAGAATACAGACAGGAAAATATCTTTGTCCTCTTAGTGTCTACTTTGTTGAAAGTACTAAGTTACATTAAATACAAAGACAACAGATGGGGCAGGAATGATGGCGAAGATGATGTCACAGTAGTATATCGCATTATTATTATTAATATTATTATTATCATCATTATTATTTTAGGATACAAACAATTCAGATGGGGAGAACATTTTCTACATTTATGTTTATTTCTGTAGGGGAAAGCCGACTGCGTAAGCAGTTATGCATCTATTTGGATGAAATAGGTCTTTCTCTTATTCATTTATTTTCTTTTGTTTCTTTACTTCATCATTATGTGTTGCCAATTTCGTAGTAGTTGTTGGGGGTTGGTAGTTATGTGGGGGTTCATAAAACCAGTTTGAATAATGTTCAAGCAGTAGCAGTGTAAAGATGCTGTTTTATAATCTATTTTTAATCAGAGATGGATATGTCTCATTTTGTTAAATTATTTGTACTTGGTTATGTTGTTTTGCAAAAAAAGTTATGAGATCTACACTCACCGGCCACTTTATTAGGTACCCCATGCTAGTAACGGGTTGGACCCCCTTTTGCCTTCAGAACTGCCTCAATTCTTCGTGGCATAGATTCAACAAGGTGCTGGAAGCATTCCTCAGGGAGTTTGGTCCATATTGACATGATGGCATCACACAGTTGCCGCAGATTTGTCGGCTTCACATCCATGATGCGAATCTCCCGTTCCACCACATCCCAAAGATGCTCTATTGGATTGAGATGTGGTGACTGTGGAGGCCATTTGAGTACAGTAAAACTCATTGTCATGTTCAAGAAACCAGTCTGACATGATTCCAGCTTTATGACATGGCGCATTATCCTGCTGAAAGTAGCCATCAGAAGTTGGGTACATTGTGGTCATAAAGGGATGGACATGGTCAGCAACAATACTCAGGTAGGCTGTGGCGTTGCAACGATGCTCAATTGGTACCAAGGGGCCCAAAGAGTGCCAAGAAAATATTCCCCACACCGTGACACCACCACCACCAGCCTGAACCGTTGATACAAGGCAGGATGGATCCATGCTTTCATGTTGTAGACGCCAAATTCTGACCCTACCATCCGAATGTCGCAGCAGAAATCGAGAGTCATCAGACCAGGCAACGTTTTTCCAATCTTCTATTGTCCAATTTTGATGAGCTTGTGCAAATTCTAGCCTCAGTTTCCTGTTCTTAGCTGAAAGGAGTGGCACCCGGTGTGGTCTTCTGCTGCTATAGCCCATCTGCCTCAAAGTTCGACGTACTGTGCGTTCAAAGATGCTCTTCTGCCCACCTTGGTTGTAAAGGGTAGTTATTTGAGTCACTGTTGCCCTTCTATCAGCTCGAACCAGTCTGGCCATTCTCCTCTGACCTCTGGCATCAACAAGGCATTTCCGCCCACAGAACTGCCGCTCACTGGATGTTTTTCTTTTTCGGACCATTCTCTGTAAACCGTAGAGATGGTTGTGCATGAAAATCCCAGTAGATCAGCAGTTTCTGAAATACTCAGACCAGCCCTTCTGGCATCAACAATCATGCCATGTTCAAAGTCACTGAAATCACCTTTCTTCCCCATACTGATGCTCGGTTTGAACTGCAGGAGATTGTCTTGACCATGTCTACATGCCTAAATGCACTGAGTTGCCGCCATGTGATTGGCTGCTTAGAAATTAAGTGTTAACGAGCAGTTGGACAGGTGTACCTAATAAAGTGGTCGGTGAGTGTATATTTTTCTCAAAAATGTTACATTTTCTATATATTTTTAATGCAGTATTTTTATTCACTTAGAAAAATAAATTCACACAGCACGGGGAATATGCAGTAATATCATAATTTCAGATGTGCAGTTTATTAGCTCTAATTTCAAGGGGCATTCATGTTTTAAAAATAACATCAGCTCTTGGGAAGTTCTTAAAATGACAAAGTCATCACTTATCCCGTGCAGCCATACACCCATCTGGAATAATCCTGACATCCTACAAAACACTAATATGATAAACTTTCCGTACTGGAAGAATAAAGGTATTACATATCTGGATCATTTATTTGAAGGAACAGAGTTTATCACATTTGATAGATTAAATTGGCAATATGGCATTAACAAAGATAAATTCTTAGAATATGAACAAATTACATCTATAGTTAGAAGCAAATTTAAGCATATTGATGGGAGGTTTACAAATTCCAACTAATATATCAAGAGTTCCTAGAGTTAAACCTCCCCAGACTATTTTCTAAATTATACAGGACACTGACTAAACTGGATGATACTCTTCCTATTATGAAATGGGAGGAGGATGTATTGATCAGGTTTGAACAAAACATCTCAGCTCAGATATGGCTAAGAATTTTTAACATGACAACAAAACCCCAATTTACAACTAATACAATGTAAATACAATATAATAGAATATATGCAAATCCCATCTTGAATAAAAGATTATTCAAGATGGATAATCTAATATCTGTCCACAGTGCAGTGGCAATTAACTTGATAGCTATATTTACGTGTTAGGGTTATGTATGCCGGTTCAGAGGTTCTGGGTACAGTTACGTAAGGACTTATCACAGTGCCTGGGTTGTAAAAATTCACCTTCCGCATCAGTTTGTTTGCTGGTGACTTCGAGGGAGGCTCTCTGGAAAAAAAAAATCAGTTTGCATGACTTTCACTGCATTATGTATCACAAAGAAAACTATCTTTATGAATTCGAAAAGTAAGGAAAAACTAAACATAAATCAGAATAGAGATCTTTTTTTGGTTCATATTAATCTTGAGACAGCATCTGCATTGCCATCAGACTGATCTCTCTGGGCTCTCTTGATTGGCTCCTTCACTTAGTGTAGTGGGGGGCTGAGGGGCCCGTCCAATGGGGCGCGGGGGCTGGTTCGGGGGTACTTGCGTCCTGAGGGGTGCTCGGAGTGGGATGCCTGGCGGGTTTGATCCCGGGGTGGGGGGGCGGGGCTCCAGACGCCATGGGGCTTCCTACAGCAGCCGCTTGCGGTGCTCTCGGAGAGAATGCTGTGCCATTAGGGCTGTATGATGACTGTTCTCTCTTTGCAAAGATTTGAATAAATTTACCGACTGAGTGAAATCCATCGATCTCCGTTTATTTAACTAGGGTGAATAGTTGAATACTTTGTTCACACAACATTGTCTCAGATCTGCTGTTCCACCAGGTTTTCAACCGCCTGAGTTAAGTGAGGCATATGCCATTGATCTCTCTTCTGTTCCAGCCGACTACCATGACCTCTCCCAGGTATTTAGCAAATCTATAACCTGTTTCCTGCCTCCCCACAGACCATACGACTGTGCCATTGACCTGCTTCCTGGAGCTCCTTTGCCCAGCAGTCGTCTTTTCAATATCTCCAAGCCAGAAAGGGAAGCAATGGAGAAGTATATAAAAGAATCCCTCTTGGAGCAGGATTCTTCTTTGTGGGAAAGAAAGATGGCTCACTTCGACCCTGTATAGACTACAGAGGTTTGAATAGGTTAACTGTTAAAAACAAATATTCATTGCCTCTGTTGTAATCTGCTTTTGAACCCCGTTCAAGGTGCCACAGTTTTCACTTAACTGGAGCTCAGAAATGCATATCACCTGCTCTGAGTTATGGAGGGAGACGATTGGAAAAATGCCTTCAAAACTCCCATTGGACACTTCGAATATCTGGTGATGCCCTTTTGTCTAACTAACGCTCCTGCTTGTTTCAAGGCCCTGGTCAATGACGTCCTGAGAGATTTTCTGAATATCTTTGTTTTTGTGCACATTGATGATATCCTCATCTTTTCCAAAGACCTCTCTGAGCACAGGATCCACGTCCGCGAAGTTCTACAGTGTCTGCTTGAAAACAAGCTTTTTGTCAAGGCTGAGAAATATAAGTTCCATAAACCTTCAGTTTCCTTCCTTGGATGTATTCTTGAGGGTGGACAGGTAAGACCCACTTTGTTGGGATCTGGAGTTTCTCCACCTTCTCCAGCAGAGTGCGCTGTGGATCCTCCTGGGCTGGAGCCCCCCAGCCCAGCTGACGCTCATCAGCTCATCAGGAGACCGGCCTTCATAAGCAGCTGCCAGACCTTGCTTCGACGCTGCAGTGTTAGCCAAGTTTGCTTAGCGAACCTGAGCCTCTGAACTTACTAATAGTTATCTTCCTAGAGAAACCTTAACCTAATTACCTCTGTCTTCTCGCTCCTAGGAAAACCAGTCTCTCGAGAGAAGCTCTGGATGAGCTTAACCTGAATCTGCCTGCCTGCCCTAGAGAGCCAAACCTGAAGACTACTTTCTGGAATCCACCTGCTGCTCTTAGGAAAGAGCTGATCACTTCAACCAAGGTCTGATCACTGGAAGTTAGAAGTAAGACGCTGCTGCTGCCTAAGCACTCTGCTGAACCAACTGTCTCTGATCCCAACTGGTTCCCTCTCTCTGAACAAACCTGGACCTCTTCAAGGTATCCACTGAATTATCTGAGAATCTATTTAACTTATCTGCATACCCAGCTAACCAACTATCCGTCTCTGCAGACGCCAGAGAATCCTGCCCGGACCTGAACCTGAATCTTGTTTTCTTTGTGTGAAAACTACTAAACTCTGTTAAACTTTTTACCAAGTCTCAGTGGTGTTCTGCATGTGGGTTTATCTCTAAAAACCGATCATGACAGAACACTGCGGCCAAACACAAAGCCCAGCAGATCACCTCCAGATGAGGCTTTAGGAGCAGGAAACTCAAATCCATGGACAAGCGCACACCCTCCGTGAGTTAAACCGCCAGCTAGAGTATCAGAACCAAGTTTTACAGAAGTATGCTAGCTACATGGCAAATGCTAACGCTATACCTGCAGCCTGTCCAGTTCCGGAATCACTTCCGCCACTCAGGTCACCATCTGTGACGTCATTTCCTGATTTCCGTCCAAGTCATCCTGAAAGATTTTCAGGTAATCAAAAGGAATGTAGAGGATTTTTGTTTCAATGCCGTTTACTTTTTGAACACTCTCCTGGCAGTTTTCCCAATGACAGAAAAAAGATTTCTTTCATTCTCTCTCAGCTCACTGGACGAGCCCTAGAATGGGCGGAGGCAAGGTTCTCTTCTGGATCCAGTTTTTCATGTTCTTTTTCCGAATTCATCTCTGAGTTTTCTCAGGTTTTCAACCATGACTCTGATAAAACCATTGATTCCCGAGCCCTGCAAGATTTGAAACAGGGAAAATCTACAGTAGCTGAATTTTCCATTGACTTCCGGGTTAAAGCTGCAGCCTCGGGTTGGAACGAGTGCGCACTTAAGAGTGCTTACTTTAAGGCCCTGAATGACGACATAAAAGATGAACTTGCCACATTAGACGAACCAGCTAGTTTGGAGGATTTAATCTGTCTGACTATCAGGTTGGATAACAGGCTACGGACTAGAAATCTCTCAAGACAGAAAGATCGAAATTTTTTTGTTTCAACCCCTGCATTTGATAATGCTTCTGTTTTTTCTGGCTCCCCAGAATCCGTTTCCAAGCTGAGGTCAAAGGATCTGTCTCGCCCAGCTCCCGTCAAGGTATCTTATTTCTCTCCTTCTGAGAGCGGAGGGTGAAACCATGCAAATCGGACACACCAGGCTATCTCCTGAAGAAAGGCAACGGAGATTCAGAGCTAAACTGTGCCTGTACTGTGGTGAGATTGGACACTTTATTGCTTCTTGCCCGACTAAATCAAAAGCCTGGGCCCGTCAGAGGATGTGAGGAGCCTGACGGGCCACCAAAGATCTGAAAAAACTCCTCATTTATTGTTACCAGCTACTCTGTTTTTTGATAACCAAAATCTCACCCTGTCAGCATTCATCGATTCAGGGTGTGAAAGAAACCTAATTGATTCTGAACTGGTCCAGCAGCTAAAGATTGAGACTGTTCCTTTAATCAAACCCCTTCGAGTCTCTGCCATCGATGGAAAGAAATTACATCAAGTTACTCATCAAACACAACCGTTGGAACTGTTGATCTCTGGAAACCATCGGGAAAAGCTAACCTTTTTTGTTTTTCCTTCAGCTTGCTCCCCCCTGGTGTTAGGATTCGAATGGCTGGAACGTCATAACCCCCACATCAACTGGGCTGAATGCAACATTGAATCCTGGTCAACTTCCTGTCACAAATCCTGTCTTCGTTCTGCGGCTCCTACTATTCAGTCCCCTAGAGGTAGGGGGAGATGGACTCTCCTGACCTTACTTCTGTTCCCCCTGAGTACCATGATTTGGCTCCAGTTTTCAGTAAGGTCAGTGCTACGTCTCTTCCACCTCACAGACCATATGACTGCGCCATTGATCTATTACCTGGAGCCCTTCTTCCCAGCAGCAGGCTGTATAACATTTCCAAACCTGAACGAGAGACTATGGAAAAATACATTAACAAATCCCTGGCTGCTGGAATAATTCGTCCATCCTCATCCCCACTTGGTGCTGGTTTTTTATTCTTCGTGGGAAAAAAGGATGGTTCCCTGCGCCCCTGTATTGATTACAGAGGTTTAAATCAGATCACTGTGAAAAATTAGTATCCTTTACCACTACTGGCCCCTGCTTTTGAACCTGTACAAGGTGCTTCTGTGTTTACCAAACTCGATCTGAGAAATGCCTACCACCTCCTCAAAAAAAGGGAAGGGGATGAGTGGAAAACAGCCTTTAAGACCCCCTTAGGGCAATTCGAATATTTGGTCATGCCTTTTGGTCTCACTAACGCTCCTGCCTGTTTCCAAGCTCTGGTTAATGACGTCCTCAGAGATTTTTTGAACATTTTTGTTTTTGTTTACATCGATGACATTTTGATTTACTCCAAGAACCTCTCTGACCACAAAAAACATGTTCGTTTAGTCCTTCAGAGACTGCTGGAGAATAAGCTTTTTGTGAAAGCCGAAAAATGTGAATTTCATCAAAAATCTGTTACTTTCCTAGGGTTTGTGCTCGAAGGTGGGCAGGTGAAGCCATCAGAGGATAAGATAAAGGCAGTTCTGGATTGGCCTACACCTGAAAACCGCAAATAACTTCAGAGATTCCTCGGTTTTGCAAACTTCTACAGGAGATTCATCAAGAATTATAGCCAGACAGCCCTACCTCTCAAAGCTCTTACTTCTGTTAAGAGAACTTTTCAATGGACTCCTGAAGCCGAAGAGGCCTTTAATAAATTAAAGAAACTCTTTTCCAGCGCTCCCATTTTGGTTCAGCCAGATCCAACGAAGCAGTTCATCCTCGAGGTTGATGCATTTGATTCCGGTGTTGGAGCTGTGTTGTCTCAGAAGTCTGATCCTGATCAAAAGACTCATCCTGTCATGAATCACTGTTTGTGTGGAGGACCCAGACGCAGAGACCAGTAGGCAGAGGTGAATTAAAGTCTGTTTATTCAGGTCCAGAAGCAGGAATCAGAGTCCAACTGAAAATTACTAACGTACCAGAACCAAGGAGACATCAGGGATTAACCAAACCAGAAGCCAGGGAGAGACGAGGAACACAGACAGAAGTTAGACAGGATGTTTGACGAGGATCCAGCAAACAGGAACTGAACAGGGAGGGCTTTTAAAGGGGACAGAGACAGAGAGAGAGCTGACGAGGAAATTGGCAACAGGTGCTTGGCAGGACAGAGAAACAGGAAGGGAGGACACAAGAGGGCAGCAGAGGACAACAAATGGATAACTAAGGAAAACAGGAACAATCAGACCAGGACCATGACAGTACCCCCCACTTAAGGGCGGATCCTAGACGCGCTAAAATGTCCAGAAACTGAAAACAACCCACCCAGGGAGGGAGGAGGGGGAACCAGGCACAAAAACAAAACAGAGTCCGAAAATTAAAACAACCCACCCAGGGTGGGTGAGGGCAACAAAAAGTCTCTGGAGGCCGGCCGTGGGGCCGGAGCTGAGAGAGACGCTCTGGAGGCCGGCCGTGGGGCCGGCGCTGAGAGAGACGCTCTGGAGGCCGGCGTCTCCAATGCAGCAGGAACCTAGGAGGAGGACGCCGCCTCTGCCTCAGCAGGATGCACCGAGGAGGACGCCGCTTCCGCTTCAGCAGGATGCACCGAGGAGGACGCCGCCTCAGCTTCAGCAGGATGCACCAAGGAGGACGCCGCCTCAGCTTCAGCAGGATGCACCGAGGAGGACGCCGCCTCCGCTTCTGTTGCTCTGCAACAGGATCAGAGGGAGCCGTCCACTGCGGCTCTGGAACAGGCTCGGAAGGGGCCGCCCACTGTGGCTCTGGAACAGGCTCGGAGGGAGCCGTCGACTGCGGCTCTGGAACAGGCTCGGAGGGAGCCGTCGACTGCGGCTCTGGAACAGGCTCGGAGGCGGGCGCCCACTGCGGCTCTGGAACAGGCTCGGAAGGGGCCGCCCACTGCGGCTCTGGCACAGGCTCGCTCCTGGCTCTTACATCCTCGATCCATCATTGATCAAGGAGTATGAGAGTTCCCTCCCGTCCAATTCCTCGGGACCGCCAAGAGGCGGTCGTTGAGAGGGGGGTACTGTTGGGATCTGGAGTTTCTCCACCTTCTCCAGCAGAGTGCGCTGTGGATCCTCCTGGGCTGGAGCCCCCCAGCCCAGCTGACACTCATCAGCTCATCAGGAGACCGGCCTTCATAAGCAGCTGCCAGACCTTGCTTCGACTCCGCAGTGTTAGCCAAGTTTGGTTAGCGAACCTGAGCCTCTGAACTTACTAATAGTTATCTTCCTAGAGAAACCTTAACCTAATTACCTCTGTCTTCTAGCTCCTAGGAAAACCAGTCTCTCGAGAGAAGCTCTGGATGAGCTTAACCTGAATCTGCCTGCCTGCCCTAGAGAGCCAAACCTGAAGACTACTTTCTGGAATCCACCTGCTGCTCTTAGGAAAGAGCTGATCACTTCAACCAAGGTCTGATCACTGGAAGTCAGAAGTAAGACGCTGCTGCTGCCTAAGCACTCTGCTGAACGAATTGTCTCTGATCCCAACTGGTTCCCTCTCTTTGAACCTGGACCTCTTCAAGGTATCCACTGAAATATCTGAGAATCCATTTAACTTATCTGCATACCCAGCTAACCAACTATCCGTCTCTGCAGACGCCAGAGAATCCTGCCCGGACCTGAACCTGAATCTTGTTTTCTTTGTGTGAAAACTAATAAACTCTGTTAAACTTTTTACCAAGTCTCAGTGGTGTTCTGCATGTGGGTTTATCTCTAAAAACCGATCATGACACACTTAGGAAAAGATTAAAGCTGTTCTTGACTGGCCCAAGCCTGAGACCCGGAAACAGCTTCAACGTTTTCTGGGCTTTGCGAATTTTTACCACAGATTCATTCGAAACTACAGCCAAACTGCTCTACCCCTAAATGCCCTTACTTCCACTAAGGTACATTTTGTTTGGTCTCCAGAGGCTGAGGCAGCCTTTGTCCGTTTGAAAAGACTCTTTGCCAATGCTCATGTACTCATACAGTCGGACCTCTCCAAACAGTTTGTGGAGGAGGTTGACGCCTCTGATTCAGGAGTTGGAGCCTTTATCTCCCAAGTCTCTGATGCTGATGACAAATTACATCCCTGTGCCTTTTTCTCTCGCAGACTCTCCCCTGTAGAGAGAAATTATGACGCCGGTGACTGTGAGCTATTACCCATAAAATTGGCCCTGGAAGAATGGAGACACTGGCTAGAGGGAGCTTCACACCCTGTTTAGGTTTGGACTGATCACAAAAATCTGTCATATATCCAATCTGCCAAGAGACTCAACCCCCGCCAATCCCGCTGGTCACTATTTTTCTCCCGGTTTAACCTCTCCATATCCTTCCGCCCTGGCTCTCGGAACATCAAACGGGATGCCCTCTCATGGCAGTTTTCCCCGGATGAATCTGAAGAGCCTGCTGCTCCCATCCTGCCTCCTAGCTGCTCAGTAGCCGCAGTCACCTGGGAGTTTGGGGATTTAGAAAAACAGGCCCAACTGTCTGAGCCTGACCCTGGTACCGGACCACTTAACAGAGATTATGTCCCTTCTTCCATTCATGCTCGAGTTATTAACTGGTTCCACACTTCTAAGTTTTCTGCCCATCCAGGAATCAGTCGAACTGTGGCCCTCATTAGTCAACGTTTTTGGTGGCCCTCCTTACTGAAGGATGTCAAGGAGTTTTCCTTGGCCTGCCCTACCTCCACTCCTAACAAGCCCTCTCATCAGCCCCCTACTGGACTGCTTCAACCCTTTCCCATTCCCAAGCGACCCTGGTCCCACATAGCAATTGACTTCATCACAGGACTCCCCACCTCGAAAGGTATGCCCACCATTTTTGCACCTTTTCCTCCTTGTTTGCACCTTCTTCAACTTCTATACCAATATAAGTCAAGTTAATTTCTCCGCTGTGAGATCAATAAAGCTATCTAATCTAATCACCTTAACAATCATTGACCATTTCTCCAAGGCCTGCCATCTAGTTCAACTGAGGAAACTCCATACAGCTTTGCAAGCAGCCCAACTCCTGGTCAAGCACGTTTTTCGCCTCCACGGGATCCCACAAGACATACTGTCTGACCGTGGCCCTCAATTCATCTCTCAGGTATGAAAGAGTTTTTGGCCAGCTCTTGGGGCCAAGGTCTCACTCAGTTCTGGCTACCATCCTAAATACAATGGTCAGGTTGAACGCATGAATCAGGAGTTGAAGGCCAGTCTCAGATGTCTCTCTGCTTTAGATCCCACAGAGTGGAGCCAGTTCCTCCTGTGAGTTGAGTATGCCCACAATGCCAACATTTCCTCTGTTACTGGGCTCTCCCCATTTGAAGCTTCAATTGGGTACCAGCCTTCCCTTTTTCTGGCCGAAGAGGCTGCCATTGCGGTGTCTTCAGTTCAGCACCACATCCGCCGTTGTCAGACCTTCTGGAACCGCGCCATGACGACTCTGGGAAGAACTGCTAAGCTAAATCGGAAGTGGGGTAACCGCAGGAGGAGGGTTGCCCCTTCTTATGACCGGGGCCAGAAGGTTTGGCTCTCTACTCAGGACATACCACTCAAAGCTATGTCCAAAAAGATGTCCCCACAGTTTACTAGTCCATACGAGGTGGAAAGGACCATTGGGGAATCTGCCATCCATCTCTGTCTCCCCTCCTCTCTTCAGATACATCTCACCTTCCACTTGTCCCAGGTTAAGCCCGTTTCGTCCAGTCCCTTGTGCCCACCCGCTGAGCCCCCTCCCCCCTTGGATATTGATGGCCACCCTGCCTCCAGGGTCCATAGAATTGTGGATGCTCGTCCCTGTGGGCGTGGGTGGCAATATCTTCTGGACTGGGAGGGTTATGGTCCAGAGGACCACTCCTGGGTCCCTGGATCCTTTATTTTGGACCCCTCCCTCATTAGGGACTGCTGTCGTTCTCAGCCCTCCAGCTCTTCTGGACCGCCGGGTGGCAGTCGTTGGGGGGGGGTGGTACTGTTAGGAATCCAGTTTGTGTCAGTTGTGTGTTTGTGTTTTCTACCTCCAGCATCAGGTGGCGCCCCGTTTTCGTTGGCCCTTCCACACACGTGCGGATGGTTGCCTCGTTATGTGAGGACTCTTAAGCTGCTGACTGCCACTACCTCGTCGCTTGAGTATTTGCCAGTTATGGGAAGTCATCCTGCAAACTGGATGTTTTGGCCTTCTCCCCCTGGAAGGATCGTTTGAGCTTCACGCTGAGGAGGGGATGCAAACTAGATGTTTGGACCTTCTCCCCCTGAAAGGATTGTCTGAGCTTCACACAGAGCAGGGGATAAATCTCCACACAAACCACTCAAGTACTTCAGGAAATTTAAGTGGCAGTCAGCTCCATCGCTCCTCAAGAACCAACCAAACCCTAGTAAGCCCTGTCCACCCTCCAACGAGTCAACCAAGATCTGGAATAACCCACACCGACTGGATTCTGGGAAGGACACCTTTTCCCTGGAAACGTGAGTCCCATTTTAATCTCTGTTTTTGCAAGTCATCGCTCAAGTTTCCCACTGAGCTTGAACTAAACTCTGAACTTCCCTTCTCACTTCCAGTTCCGGTTCACCAGCGTTCTGAGTTATACTGGATCCAACTCAAAGTGCTTTCAATAAACCTGTTAAACCTTTTCTCTGGTTCTCTGGGTGGTTTCTTGCATGTGGGTCAGATCCCTTAAAAAGAACACGACAGTCTCATGTTTAAATTGGTATTCCTTTTTCATTTAATAATGGATATCCAGTAGCTTATACTCTCAATAACAGTTTGGTCAGATTTTAATTAGCTTTCTCTGATATACGGTATCCTACCATAGCAAAACTTTCTATCTTCCTCTTATCTATAGGTATCTTTCTTTAATGATGTGCTACGTTAGAGATCTCAGGATTATCTAATATAAAACAGGCCTGTTTCCTCACCTCATAATATATGACCTCCGGAGAGTTTTTTATTATTATTTATTTTTTTAAATTATATCACCTAATGCGCCTAAGAAAAAATTGTAATGACTCCCACTCTGGTGTTTTCCAATCCACTTTGTCTGTTTAATCATGAATAGTGGATGAGCAGGGAGACTGCAGATTTTTGTATTGCTCCAATATTCCGTAAAAATTAAAAAAATATCCACTGGACTTGGTTTTCAAGATTTGAAGACGTTTCGCCACCTCTCCAGGAAGCTTTCTCAATTCAAATGTCTGGATCCGCAGTGAGTTTGATGCTTATATGGACAAGGCCTTGTATTGTTTGGAAACATGCAATGGTAACCGATGAATGGGTCGTTTAGTTCCATCGTTAGCCTGTAATATCTGAACCTGTCTATGACTCTAGGGGTCGGTCGTTAAAGGGGGGATTGCCATTAAGGGGGGGGGGGGATTGTCTCCTGTAATACCTGAAACCTGTCTTTGATTGTTAAGGGTTGGTCGTTAAGGAGGTATTGTTCAAAGGCTGGAGCGGGTAGGTCCCTCGTTCCTCTGTGATGGGGTGGGGGGTTTGGTGATATCTGGAAGGGATCATGTCTATGATTGAATTGTATGTTTTTGGAAGCTGGAATCTGAGTCCACCACCTCTGTTTAAAGTTGGTTTTTCTCTCTTAACATAGATGGCTTCCTTCACGCCCCTCTCAAACCACCTATTTTCTTTATCCAGAATATGGACATTCTGGTCCTCAAAAGAATGTCCTTTGTCCACAAGGTGTAGGTGTACTGCGGAGTCTTGTCCAGAGGCGGCCGCTCTTCTGTGTTGGGCCATGCGTCTGTGGAGAGGTTGTTTTGTTTCGCCGATATAAAGATCAGAGCATTCCTCGCTGCACTGAACAGCATATACCACTCCGCTCATATTCGGTCTGGGAGTTTTATCTTTAGGATGCACTAGCCTCTGTTTAAGGGTTTTGTTTGGCTTGAATTTTACTGGGATCTTGTGTTTGGAGAAAATCCTCTTGAGCTTTTCAGACACTCCAGCAACATAAGGGATTGTAATGTTTTTGCGTTTAATTTTCCCATCGCTGTCTTCTGTTGCGTGTCTTTTGGATTTCCTTGCTGATTTAATAAAAGCCCAGTTTGGATATCCACAGTTTCGGAGAGCATCTTTGATGTGTTTCTGTTCTTTTTGCTTCCCATCTGTTTTAGTAGGGACATGTTCTGCCCGGTGGTGTAAGGTTCTGATGACTGAGAGTTTGTGTTCCAGTGGGTGGTGTGAGTCAAAAAGAAGATACTGGTCTGTGTGAGTAGGTTTCCTATACACTTCAATGTTTAGGCTTCCATCTCCTTCCATGCTCACCAGGCAGTCCAGAAAGGGTAGTTTGTTGTCCTTGGCATCCTCTCTGGTGAATTTGATGTTACGGTCAACAGAGTTGATGTGTTTGGTGAAAGCTTCCACTTCCTCTAGCTGGATTTTGACGAAAGTGTCATCCACGTATCTAAACCAGTGGCTTGGTGGTATTCCATTGAAAGTGTCTAAAGCTCTCTTTTCCATTTCTTCCATGTAAAGATTGGCTACAATTGGTGATACTGGAGATCCCATTGCGCAGCCATGCTTCTGTCTGTAAAAATTTCATCTGAATTTGAAATAGGTTGTGGAAAGACAAAGGCCCAGTAGTGTGCAGATCTGGTCCGGAGTGAAATTAGTCCTGTTGTTTAAATCACTATCTTGTTCAAGACGTGTCCTGACTGTTTCCACTGCCTCTGTTATAGGAATGCATGTGAAAAGTGAAGTAACATCAAACGATACCAGGGTTTCTCCTGGGGCCATCCTTAAATGTTTGGCTTTGTTGGCAAAGTCTTTGGAGTTTTCTATGTGATGTGGTGTGTTCCCCACCAAGGGAGCTAAGACATTAGTAAGCTGTTTAGCAATGTTGTATGTTACTGAGTTAATGCTGCTGACAATGGGCCTGAGTGGTGCCCCTTCTTTGTGAATTTTTGGAAGTCCATGTAAGCATGGAATTTCCTCCCCTGGATATAATCTGAAATAGGCTGTGCTGTTAATTACCTTGTGTTTTTCAAGTTGTTTGAGATAGTCTATTATTTTCTTTTTGTAGCCGCTGGTTGGATCTCTTTTCAAGGATTCATACATATTAGTGTCCTTCAGTAGAGTGATAATTTTGTCTTGGTAGTCTGAGGTGTTGAGGACTACGGTGCATCTTCCTTTGTCTGCTGGTAATATGGTGATGCTTTGGTCCTGGCTCAGGGATGTTATGGCTTTCATTTCCTGGGGTGTGAGGTTGGATGCAGGTGGTTTGGCGCTGGACAGGGTGGCTGTTACCTTCATTCTGAGTCGCTCTGCCTCCGTTTCAGCCAGATTGTTGTTCCTGATGGCCGATTCAGTGGCCGTGATCAGTTCCACAATGGGGACTTCTTGTGGAGCAATGGCAAAATTCAGGCCTTTACTCAGTACATCCATCTCTGGTTTTGTCAGTGGTCTGCTAGATAGGTTTTTTACCCACTTGTCTTCAACCTTGATGTTGATGTTATCCTCCTGAGTCACGTTGCTGTCTTGTTTAAATGCTGC
Organism: Cyprinodon diabolis; assembly: GCA_030533445.1. Lineage (NCBI taxonomy): Eukaryota > Metazoa > Chordata > Actinopteri > Cyprinodontiformes > Cyprinodontidae > Cyprinodon > Cyprinodon diabolis. The sequence goes on along the minus strand of CM060075.1, from coordinate 41,125,147 downwards.
TTTCTGTTGAATTTTTTTACGGAATGACTATGACCTGGATGACTGAGAACCTTCATCAGCATATTGCACTTCATTTTGGGAAAGACACCCTCGGAATAACGTGTGAGTATGAGAAATTGCTTAGGAAACTTACAGATTATAAGATCATCTACGTTTCAATTTAAGATGTAGACAGCAAGGTCTCATTCCCAACAGTCTAAGACTGAAGTCTACTATCAAAGGGCACAGGGCAGAAGAGATTCTTAGGAATGCACACAAAAAGATGCTTAGTGAGAGGATTAGACAGACTCACTTCACAATTGAAGCTATCTCGCACAAAATAGATCAGACAAGGCAGAAGCTATCCAAACTTCTCCCCGAAACCTTGTTTGAAGAAGTTGCCAGGTTGGTCAATAAAGTCAAGCTTTCACAACATTATAAAACAAAAGAAAGACAAAAAGCCAAATTCAAAAGATTACAACAGAAAGCAGCATTTAAACAAGAGAGCAACATGACTCAGGAGGATAACATCAACATCAAGGTTGAAGACAAGTGGGTAAAAAACCTATCTAGCAGACCACTGACAAAACCAGAGATGGATGTACTGAGTAAAGGCCTGAATTTTGCCATTGCTCCACAAGAAGTCCCCATTGTGGCACTGATCACGGCCACTGAATCGGCCACCAGGAACAACAACCTGGCTGAAACGGAGGCAGAGCAACTCAGAATGAAGGTAACAGCCACCCTGTCCAGCGCCAAACCACCTCCTTCCAACCTCACACCCCAGGAAATGAAAGCCATAACATCCCTGAGCCAGGACCAAAGCATCAGCATATTACCAGCAGACAAAGGAAGATCCACCGTAGTCCTCAACACCTCAGACTACCAAGAAAAAAATATCACTCTACTGAAGGACACTAATACGTATGAATCCTTGAAAAGAGATCCAACCAGCGGCTACAAAAAGAAAATAATAGACTATCTCAAACAACTTGAAAAAGACAAGGTAATTAACAGCACAGCCTATTTCAGATTATATCCAGGGGAGGAAAATCCATGCTTATATGGACTTCCAAAAATTCACAAAGAAGGGGCACCACTCAGGCCCATTGTCAGCAGCATTAACTCAGTAACATACAACATTGCTAAACAGCTTACTAATATCTTAGCTCCCTTGGTGGGGAACACACCACATCACATAGAAAACTCAAAAGACTTTGCCAACAAAGCCAAACATTTAAGGATGGCCCCATGAGAAACTCTGGTATCGTTTGATGTTACTTCACTTTTCACATGCATTCCTATAACAGAGGCAGTGGAAACAGTTAGGACATGTCTTGAACAAGATAGTGATTTAAACAACAGGACTAATTTCTCTCCGGACCAGATCTGCACACTACTGGCCCTTTGTCTTTCCACAACCTATTTCAAATTCAGAGGAAATTTTTACAGACAGAAGCATGGCTGCGCAATGGGATCTCCAGTATCACCAATTGTAGCCAATCTTTACATGGAAGAAATGGAAAAGAGAGCTTTAGACACTTTCAATGGAATACCACCAAGCCACTGGTTTAGATACGTGGATGACACTTTCGTCAAAATCCAGCTAGAGGAAGTGGACGCTTTCACCAAACACATCAACTCTGTTGACCGTAACATCAAATTCACCAGAGAGGATGCCAAGGACAACAAACTACCCTTTCTGGACTGCCTGGTGAGCATGGAAGGAGATGGAAGCCTAAACATTGAAGTGTATAGGAAACCTACTCACACAGACCAGTATCTTCTTTTTGACTCACACCACCCACTGGAACACAAACTCTCAGTCATCAGAACCTTACACCACCGGGCAGAACATGTCCCTACTAAAACAGATGGGAAGCAAAAAGAACAGAAACACATCAAAGATGCTCTCCGAAACTGTGGATATCCAAACTGGGCTTTTATCAAATCAGCAAGGAAATCCAAAAGACAAGCAACAGAAGACAGCGATGGGAAAATTAAACGCAAAAACATCACAATCCCTTATGTTGCTGGAGTGTCTGAAAAACTCAAGAGGATTTTCTCCAAACACAAGATCCCAGTACATTTCAAGCCAAACCAAACCCTTAAACAGAGGCTAGTGCATCCTAAAGATAAAACTCCCAGACCGAATATGAGCGGAGTGGTATATGCTGTTCAGTGCAGCGAGGAATGCTCTGATCTTTATATTGGCGAAACAAAACAACCTCTCCACAGACGCATGGCCCAACACAGAAGAGCGGCCGCCTCTGGACAAGCCTCTGATCATAATGTCATACAAGCTACTCCTAAACCATGTCCAGGTAAAACTTCCCTCTCTGTTACTCAACGGTCAGTCTGTTATTGATAAAAAGCTGACCAACAATGTCATACGTCGTTTGTTTGTCAAGGAATTTCATCCCGATACATCCCACAGAAACCTAATCTCCAAGCATTTTCCAAAAGAGAAAGTGGGAAAACTGCGGAATAAATATCTATAATTTCCTGTTGCTCGAAATGTTAAAGAAGTCCATTTCAAAATAATCACTGACATTTATCCTTCCAAGGAATTTCTGAGGCTCCGTTTTTTTGTTTTGAAGAAAATGATTGCATCTTCTGTGAATGTGAAATTGAGACTGTTGGTCACCTCTTTTTCGACTGTCTGTACGTGAAAGTTTTCTGGGAAGATTTCTGCTTCTGGTGTTCATCTAAATTTGATTCTCCTTCTCATCTGGACAAAGAGCATATTTTATTTGGACTAGAAATGACAGATAACCTGCAGGACCTAGCCTTTAATGCTTTACTCATGATGGGGAAATTTTACATTCACAAAAACAAATAAATGAGGACCAAACCAAACTTCAACGTTTTTCTTAAAGAACTTTTTTTGTATTTTCAGTCACTTAAATTTATGAAGAAGAAAAATGGTATAAAATTATACACCTTTGTAAATGACCATAAACTCAATGTAAACCCTTAGCTATTATTATTTTATGTTTATTTTATTTATTTGTTTATTTATTTATTTATATGTTTGTTTCCCTTGTTTTATTTTTATTTATTTTTTTACATTCTATGTCTCATTTTTTTAAAGTTATAATGTCACCAACTAGTGTATCTGTGTTGATGTTTGAATTACTCTGTATTGTTACACGGAATTGCCAATAAAGCAAAAAAAAAACAAAAAAAAACATGATAGATGCGAGCTATTCTCGGGAGTCCTTCCGTATAACAATGACCTCGTATGTGATTGGAGGAGCCTGACGAGCCTTCGACTGCTCTTCCAATCACATGTGAGCTTATGGGCACGATACAGCAGTAGCCTACTCGCGAGACCAGTATATAAGCAGACATGTTTGTGTTACTATACTCAGAAGAACTTTATCTCCAGTTCCTTTGTTTGGATTTTGCTGGTACGTGATCAATGGCTGGACGACGTCTCGCGTTCAACTCGCCTTAAACTCCTCTTGGACGCGATCCAATACTTTCAGCCAGTCCGTAGACTGACGAGAAGAAATTGCTGATTGCTTTCAGTGGACTGTCTCGTCAGCTTACTCAACATACTGCTGACATGAATGAGCGGCTCACTCAACTGGAGAATTCGGTACACTCCAGGTTGCAGTCCATAGAGGACAAGATGGCGGCTGTGCAGTCGAACAACGGTGCGGGAGAAACGAACTCGAAGAAGAGAAGCTAGCGGTAAATATATGTTTGATTACTGCTAGCTAAGCTAAAAGCAGCCTAGCTAGCTAAGCTAAAGCCAGCCTAGCTAGCTAAGCTAAAAGCAACCTAGCCTAAAACTACGGCTAATAGTAGCCTTGCAAGAACAAGCTTTATTAAAGTGTATTTTTTGTGATTCAAAGGAAGCAGTACGCCGTCTTCACAACTCGGAGACAAATTGCAGGCGCTATGAACCGGAGCAAGGGTAAGATTTAAAGAATATGCTTTCATTTTGCGGTAAAAGGAAATAGATATGGATAGATACCGATCATAACTGTACATTTTGTTTTCACAGACTAATCTCGCCTCATAATGAGGCGGTGACCTCCTATTTGCACGGAGCAATAACAGCAAGTCCAGATTTACACGATGTTGATAAAGACAACATTGTGTGTAAGTGACTGTAAGTGACCACTCTCATTTAATTGTTTTCCAGCGGCCTGTAAGACATATTATGAGACAGTACACAGGAGCTTCAGATATACGCAGCCAGAGAACACGTTGCGGTCGGCCACCGTCGACCTCATGTCTGACGAAGAAGATGGCGTCGTTGGTGGGTCTCTGGATGGATTGTACGGCCGCCGTCATTTCGTAGGCCAGATCTCTCTGAACTCTGTGTTAAGCTGCAGTCCCGGTTAGAGGCGACGCCGAAGTACAGAGCCACGCACAGTAGGCGTCTGCACATCGGATCTGCTTCGGAGAGAATGCTGCCAATTACCTCCAACCCCGAGGAGGCAAACGGACAGTTCACGGAGTTGTAATTTTTGGATACGCATGTGTGGGCAGATCCTCGTGTTGTATATAGTTGTGTTTGTTTTAATAAAGCTCTTTCTTTGCATAAACATCTTCCTGGCAAATGTTCATTTCCTATATAAATTCATTCATGTCCTTGATGGTAGCCTAATAATAGTGTAGTAGTGTAGGATAACATGAATATACAGCATAATATGAATTAATTTATATATATATATATATATATAAATAAATATGTATATATATATATATATATATATATATATATATATATATATATATATATATATATATATATATACATACATATATATATTCAAGCCTAGCCTGGCCACGTGTGGTTTTGCTGCCAATCACGAGCGATTTTACTTGTTTGAAAATAGTGGTTTCAGCCAATACTGAGTAGGTTATTCAAGCCAGACCTGGCCAGCCGCGCGGGTTCGCTGCATTCATATGCTAATTTGGGCCATTAGTACCACTGATCGCTCTCCAAAAACGTCAGAGTCCGTTTCCGACAATTTGTGGCACTGACAAACAGCGACAAGTATGGGTTGCAAATTGTCGTCAACTGCCGAAAATGAGGGAGATCTGTGGTAGTTTACGGGGACGAAAATCTCACTTTTCATGCAGTGGCATTAAGAAACATGCTTGAAAGAAGCCTGCAGATACCACAGTGGCTAAAAGCTGCTACAATGTGTACAGATTTTCCATGTGGGGTGCGTGCTCCTCACACTGCTCTTCTGGTATGTGCATACATCACAGATAAAAGGACGACCTCCCGTGATTAATAAAACCCCACATCAAAGACAGTTAGTTTTATTGAAAGGATCCCCATTAGCTACAGCTATGCTGCAGCTATTCTTCCTGGGGTCCGGAAAAAATATAAACATTAAAAACAAAACCAAGAATACAACCAATATTTGAAAGAAAAAGAAAATACGCAAACACATGTACAATATATACACATATTAACGTACACATGTACCCTCATGCGGGCATGATATATGACAAATATAAAACACATTCTACACTTACACCTGTAAACATACATACACATATACATACATATTCGCACACATATATAAGTGAACGGTGAACTGTGATACGACCTTCCAACTCTTCTTGCTCTGTAATAACAACAGCTATCCAGGTTCCTCTGTGCTTGCATTCTGCTTGAAACATGGAGGAACATTGAGAAATGATTTGATGGATAAGGAAGTTGCTCAGTTACAAATGCCCACTCAGTATCAAGGTGCTACTGTAAAAGTAATTTGACAGCAGCACCATTACTTCCAGTCCCCCTGCACTAAGTCATTTCACATGCTGTGGATGAAGTGTTGAATGTGGTTTCTACAACACAGCTCAAGAATGATGACTCGTTTGGAAGAAGCACCAGTAATCATACAATGAGCTAGAACTAAAAGATTTGTCTGGATCAGGGATATAACATTAAAATCTCCAAAAGAAGACTGTAAGGATAATTGTATATAAATGCATATGTGTAGTGTTATAATGCATAAAGCTGTGTGCTATGTGCATATGTTCATAGCCACCTTTTCTGAAGTATACTGTGATTTGTGGACTTGCTTTTGGGGAGGCTGTGGTTGATTTTCGAGCAACACTCAACCTGCTGAACTTTGCTGAACAGCTTCAACAGCTTAAACTTTGACTGAACCCTGAGATTTAGAGGACATGTTTACTGAGACTGCAAGTCTGAGTTCCTTATCTTGTCCCCCCCCCCCCCCGTATAGTCTCAGCTGTTGTAACCAGGGACCACTGATTCCAATAAATAGCGAGGAGAACGCTGGGACCACAGAGTGGGTTGGAGATTCGTAAACTCCGCAGTTTCTTTCTTCTCTCCTCGCGAGTAAAATTAAATTGTCTCTGTGCCTTCTTTCTTTCCCTGTATGTATTTATGATGTTTTAGGTGCTTAGACCTAACAAAGACATTTCACTGTCTGATATTTAACTTGTGAACTCAAATGTGTTAGAATAAAAAACACTGATTATTTTCTAAATGTATTAAAAAGGTAAACCCATCTAAATCATGTGTTTTTATATGCTTATCATTGCCTCTGTAATAGGAGTAGGTAAAATCCTTTTTTTATTTAAATGCCTTAATTCATGCTCATAGATATTCTTAAAAAAAAAAAGTATTTTCTTTTATTTTGCTTATGATCACCTAGATGTCTATTTCTGAGACAACAGCTTAATTCCTCTCAGTGCTCATTTTTTACTCCACAACTTTCTACACGACCCTCTACAGTGGGTAGCGCCATCGCAGACGTATGCCCTCGGACATTCCCATCATCGCAGGTGTGGATAGAAACAGGTGCCACTGCACGACACATTCCAGGTCCTAGCATCACTGTGACTGAGCAATCAGCAGCCAGTAAGACACTGATTTTTTATTATTGTCAGCAGCCTGAACATAAGGCCTCAGTGTGTCCGCTGAAGAAAACAAAGGTTGCAGGAGCTTGTTATGTACCAAGGAATGAGGCAGAGCCAAGTGAAAATGAAGAGATGAGGAAGAAAGCATACAAGACTGTGACTGTAAATGGTCAGTTGTTAACTGCTCTGCTAGACAGTGGTAGCTTAACTTCACTGATTTGCAGGCACTTAGTCCTTGTGGGATCAATGGATTATCGGGATACAACAGACATTATGTGTGTGTATGGTGATCAGCACACTTACCCAAAGACTAAAATCACAATGTACATTGATGAACAGCCCTAACTTTTAACTGTTGGGGTGGTTAGGCAATTTGCCTGTAGACCTTCTTTTGGGGAGGGACTTGCCTGTGCTGATTTATCTGCTTCCAGGAGGAGGATCTGAGGGTGATGGTGGGCTTGATGATAATGCTAATGCTGTTAACAAGGATGTTGTTGATGTGGGTGATGATGCCAAGGCTGATAATTGTGTTTTAGGCCCAGTAATCACAGCCCAGGCAAAAAGTGGTGTGGTTGCTGTCTGACTTTGATGATAGTGTGTTTGAAAGCAGCACCAAGGGTCCAAAGAAGTCTAGGCAGAAACGTTGCTTTGAAAAACAACTAGGGATATGTGAATACAGTATCCAAGGTTTGAAGCACACAGGAGGTCTGAGATAGCTGATAATATTGCTGAGTTACAAAAAAAAGATGACACCTTGAAGCCTTTGTACGGCAAAGTAATTCAGGTTGGGGATACTGAATATGTGGGAAAGGATTGTTTTTTTTTATTGAAAATGGCTTCCTTTATACAAAAAATGATAGCCACAAATGCCTTGTGATCCCAGTTAGCTGCAGGCATCCAGCACCTAACACATATAGTACCTTAGGCTGGACACTTAGGTCAGCATAAGACATACATGCGGGTCATCTCACATTTCTTTTGGCCGGGGATGTACACAGACATTTAATCGTATTGCAGGAGATGCCCCACATGTCAGAAAACATGTCCCCCGCGCAGGTCAGACCGTGCTCTCCTTTAGCCACTCCCAGTTATTTCCACACCTTTCAGAAGAGTAGCCATGGACATTGTGGGACCTTTGATAAAGAGCAGCCAGGGACATCAATACATTTTGATTTTCTCTGATTATTCAATTCAATTCAATTCAGTTTATTTATATAGCGCCAAATTCACAACACATGTCATCTCAAGGCACTTTACAGTTCAACCAGATCATACAGTCAAATTGATACAAAGTTTTCTATCTAAGGAAAACCAGTTGATTGCATTGACTCATTGACTCAAATACAATCCCTCACACTAAGCATGCTTGTAGCGACAGTGGAGAGGAAAAACTCCCTTTTAACAGGAAGAAACCTCCAGCAGAACCATTCTCAGTGTGAGCGGCCATCTGCCGAGGCCGACTGGGGTTCAAGGAGACAGAAGCAGAGATACAAAAAGCAGCTGTAAAAGGCGGCCCCGTCCAGGAAACACACAGCCAGGCAGACGAGCTCCAAGGCAGCTCCCATGCCAGAGGATGAAGAGAGCACATCCACCCAGCCACGGCCAGAGAAACAGGACCACACCTGAAGACAGGCCGATCTCCAACATCTACAAACAATGGTGTTGGTAGAAGCAGCACAGCTGATGTTTCTTTCCTGGATTACGTCACAGCCAAACAGGAACAGACGAGGCAAAGCTACTCTGAGGAAAAGCAGAGAGAGCAGAAGGTTAGAGATTGAACAAACAGATTCTGCAGAATAGGAGAAAAGAGAGAGAATGAAGCAGAATGATGAAATGGGGGTCCCTATGTCCTCCAAAAGTCTAAGCCTATAGCAGCATAACTTTAAAGACAGCTCAGGATAACCTGAGCCACCCTAACTATAAGCTTTATCAAAAAGGAAAGTTTTAAGCCTAGTCTTAAAAGTAGACAGAGTGTCTGCCTCACGGACTAAAACTGGTAGTTGGTTCCACAGGAGAGGAGCCTGATAACTAAAAGATCTGCCTCCCATTCTACTTTTAGAAATTCTAGGAACCACTAGTAAACCTGCAGATTGAGAGCGAAGTGCTCTGTTAGGAACATAAGGAACAATCAGATCTCTGATATAAGATGGGGCTTGGCCATTTAAGGCTTTATATGTGAGAAGGAGGATTTTAAATTCTATTCTGGATTTAACAGGAAGCCAATGAAGAGAAGCCAGGATAGGAGAGATATGATCTCTCTTTTTAATTTTCATCAGAACTCTGGCTGCAGCATTTTGGATCAGCTGAAGGCTTTTAACTACAGTTTGTGGACTTCCTGATAGTAAAGAATTACAATAGTCCAGCCTTGAAGTAACAAATGCATGGACTAGTTTCTCAGCATCACCCCTGGACAGGAGATTTCTAATTTTTGCAATGTTCCTCAGATGAAAGAAGGAAATTCTAGAAACCTCTTTGATCTGGGATTTAAATTGATTATGCCACCCTTATACCACCCGGTATCCAGAAGCTTTTCCACTGCATACCATCACCACTTCCACAGTTGTCCATGCTTTGGTGGAACTGTATTCCAGAGTAGGAATACCAGATGAAATCCTAACAGACCAGGGGACCAATTTCACCTCTCATCTAATGCAGCAGATCCACACTTAGCTATTCATCACTGCTCTGAGAGCTACACCCTACCATCCGCAGACCGATGGATTAGTAGAGAGATTCAACGAGATTCTGAAGCGGATGCTGCAAAAGTTTGTGTTGGACACAGGCAAAGGCTGGCATCGCTGGCTACCATTTCTTCTGTTTGCATATCGTGAAGTTCCACAAGTCTCTACCGGATTCTCACCATTTTAACTGCTCTATGGCTGGAATGTTCAAGGACCCTTGGATCTCCTCTGCAAACGCTGGGAGAGCCCTGCCAGTAAGACAAAAGAAAGGGGTATGGTGCAGTTCATCCTGGAGATGAGAGAAAGCTTGGCAAAATACAAAGAAGAGGCTGAGATTAATCTAAAAGAGGCACAGAGGACACAAAAGACCTGGTATGATCAGCAGACACGTCAACTGGACTTCCAGTCCGGACAGAAGGTACTGCTACCCCTTCCTTCATCCAACTGTAAGCTGTTAGTCAAGTGGCAAGGGCCATACATTATTACACGGAAGATGGGTCCAGTAACATATGAAGTCCATCACACAGATAAGAAGAAACAAAAGCAGACTTACCATGTTAATCTATTGAAGGAAGGGAAGGAGCCTTGGACACAGGCAACAGTCGTAGGTCTGGTGGTGAATGGAGATGATCTGGAGCAAGAAAATCCAAGCTGGTACACCTATACTGGGTGTACCATGCCTGAACTGTCTCATCTCACAGCAGAACAAGCATCCCAAGTTCAAGAGGTGTTTCGGAAGGTATCAACTCTGTTTAGACCAAATCCAGGCAGGACCTCTCTCATCAAACATGTAATTCGGTTAAAGGATAACCGACCGATTAGAAAAGGACCATACCGGGTACCTCAGCAGCTGGTGGGAAAACTGACTGAGGAGATTAACGCCATGCTGGAGACTGGGGTGATTGAACCATCAGACTCAGAGTGGTTTAGTCCAATGATCCTCCTCACCAAGAAGGATGGCTCACTGCGACCCTGCATTGACATTCGGAAGCTGAATGCCATCTCAGAATTTGATGCTTATCCCATGCCGAGGATTGACGACTTGCTGGAGAGAATCGGGTCAGCCATGTATATCACCACTCTGGATCTTTGCAAAGGCTTCTGGCAGGTACCTTTGTAACCCTCAAGCCGGCCCTACACAGTTGTACTCCAACCGGACTTTATCAGTTCACTGTCTTGCTGTTTGGTCTGCATGGAGCCCCAGCAACTTTTCAACGGCTGATGGATCGGGTCCTCCAGGGGTTTGAAGACTTCAGTGCCGCATATCTGGATGATGTGGTGATATTATGTGGGATAACCACATAAAGCACCTAAGAAAAGTCCTGAGAACCATTCAGAAAGATGGGTTGACATTGAATGTTGCCAAGTGTGAGTGGCCGCAGCAGGAGACTCGATACCTGAGATACCAGCAGGGACAAGGAGAGGTGCGGCCACAGGTCGATAAGGTGGAAGCCAACCTCACTTACCCTAGACCAAGGACCAAGAAGGAGGTTCGATCCTTCCTGGGTTTAGCTGGGTGGTATCGCCATTTCATACCATCATTTGCAACCCTGGCTACCCCACTTACTTCACTAACCAAAAAAGACCAGAAAAACCTGGACTGAGGAATGTGAAAAAACCCTTCAAAACCCTGAAAACACACCTCTGTTCTTCCCCGGTTATGCAAAGTCCTGACTTCAACCCATAGTTACTGGTACAAGTGGATGCATCAGCTGTGGGACTGGGTGCAGGTCTTGCTCAGGTTAATGAGGGAGCGGAGCATTCTATCTTGTACCTGAGTCGGAAGTTACATCTTCGGGAGACCAGATACTCTGCTATAGAAAAAGAGTGATTGGCAGTAAAATGGGCACTGGAAAGTCTCCATTACTATCTGCTGGGGAGGGACTTTGATCTCGAGACAGATCATCGTGCCCTCACCTGGATCAGTTCAATGAAGGATCACAATAGCAGACTTACATGCTGGTATTTGTCACTGCAAACATTTAAACTCCAGGTTCGCCATCGTCCAGGAAAAACAAACATTATCAACCAATTGGAGGTGGTCGACGATGTGACGAATCCGCTTGTCATTGAAAACAACCGCGCTAACTTTGCGTGCCACACAAACATTCCAGTTATACTATGCTTGTGTGGACCGATACACTCACGCTAAGCCCTACAGTCACAGTTCATTAACTGAAAACACACAAGCTCTTCCTGGTTACCTGCTGGTGTATTGAGGGTGCACACTTAATATTTCAGTGGGGTAAACTGTGTGTGTGTGTGTGTGTGTGTGTGTGTGTGTGTGTGTATGTGTGTGTGTGTACATGTGTACGCAGTCTGGTGGCGTCATTGCTGGGTTCAAACCCGAGGCGACGCTCAGTAAGCGGTCAAAATGCCAGAGTTGTTAGAATGACGAAGTGACGACAACAACACGACTCGCTAAATGTTTGCCAGATTGTAATTTTTTTTATTTTATGTTTAAAAGTTGGGTGTATTTGTATAAGTCCATGAATCTGGAAAGGAATTAAATTGTGTTGTCGGAAAATTGTTATCTCTCTTTTATTATATATTAATTTATCCTATTTACTCACTACAAAAGTTTTCACTCAGTCTGTTTTTCTCTCAAGGCCACAACATTCTCTGCAGGATGGTGTTTGTAGACCAGACACTGCTTCTTCCCATAACAAACTAGATTCTTTCTCAAGGTTTATTTATAAGTTAATTAAAGTGTCTGCAATTTGTTTTGACTTTGACTACTTTTGCAGTGTTCTAAGTAAGGGGGGACGAACCTTGTTCTAGCAGAACAGAGCAGAATGCTGTGCCATAAGGGCTTCATGATGACTGTTCTCTCTTTGCAAAGATATGAATAAATGTGCCGACTGAGTGAAATCCATTGATCTCCGTTTATTTAACTAGGATGAATAGTTGAATACTTTTTCCCACGATTATTGTTAAAATGATTTGTTTTTGTATATTAATTCTGATTGTGTGTGGAGATAATAATATATGGACAAAACTGATTTATGTGAGGAAATCAGAAATAAGAGAGCCTGAGGGGAGGGGATTAAGCTATTTTTTGAGGGCTGTGGGAAGAAGAGTGGCCATTTAGTTTTGCTGTTTCCTTGTTAGATTGCTGGTAACTGGAAGGAGGCCCAGAGGATCTTGTAAATGTATAGTTTCTTTTGTGCCCTGTGTTGAGTTTATGAGCACAATAAACAAACAACCAAAACCGGTAACCCGACTGAGCATGCAATTCTTGGAGAACAAAGAACCCTGTCATAATCAGAAAATGTTTTTCATGCTTTTATGGATTGTGCAGGGCTAACTCCTTTTTTTTAAACCTTTGATGAATGTCTTTATTCTCTTTGGGGTAGTTTTTACCAATTCTGTTTTTATTAATGTTGTACATTACTCCAAAACAATTAAGTTGAAATCCCAAATTATAAATTTTTTAATTGCTGAGGCAAAAATGGCTATTTGTTTATGTAGAAGAGACAGACTGCAAGCTGTACCTCAACTCGATGTCTTTGTGGAAGTGCAACATCAGGGCGAAAAGCTGGAGTTTCACTTCCACAGAGCCACCATAAATGTAAATGCGTTTTTTTCCAACTTGTGGGGTTTTGAAGAAATTTTATGCACCATATCTGATACACACACACACACACACACATATATATATATATATATATATATATATATCACAAATCACCACCTCGATAAGACACGCCACTACAAGTATTCAAAGTGACACTATCACAAACAAACAAAAACACAGGTTGAACATTAACATACTTTATTGCAGGACTTTTACCTTGTTCCTTATAGCACTCTCAAACTAGCTGACACGCTGGCTTCATCATGCCGTGTTTCCCATGTGGTACAGTATTAAAATATTTTTTTTTAACAAAAATTTAAGATATTTACTACTTTATTTTTTATCTAGTGTAGTTGTGTATTTATGGAACATAAAACCTACCTGCATCTAAAGTAAATCTTCCACATACTTAGATACGGTTTAACAGAACTGAAAATGACCTGTTTCCAGTTTTTAAATGTTCTACTCGTATTTTACTTAAATCTTTTCATATTAATGTTTGTCTGTTTTCAACTGTTATTCATGCATTTTAAAATGTAATTTGTAAGTATATTAAATATTAATCACTCCAAATTTTTTATCTTTGGTTAGATCAGCTTTATGTATGTTAAACTTTAAATGAGAATATGTACCACACCAGTTATTAAAATTACTTTAAGTTATAAAGGAAAATATAAAATTACAAGACAAAATTTGAAAAAAAAAATGTTTTTCAATACATATTTTGACAGACATGAATATCATCTTTTAACAAAAAAAATATGTATTGATATCTAATTCTGAATGAACATGAAATATTTTATTCTACTGTTTTAGCACAAATACTTTATAATCCAAATTGCACAAATACAGGACTATAGTGAGATGACAGCTCATATTTCCTCATCTGAGAAGGAAGTGATTTACCTCTTCAATAAAACTAGAGGATGTTAAAATGTATCACAACATCATGTCCATTACAATATATATTTTAGGTTTTTTGTTGTTTGTTTTTTTCATTAGACATTGACTACAGAGATGATTCTCTCTCCCTTATCTGCCTTTTGGGTCTCTCACCATAGAAGGAAACAGTTGGGAACTGGGTTGGTTTCTCCTTGTGAGTCTTTTTTTGTTTGGCTGCTGCTTTCACCTTTATCCACTAGATGGCTACTGAAATTAGAACTAAAAACTTTTATTAATTGTTTCTTGTTGTCTACCTTCTCTCAGTTGTTTCCTCACAATGATACTTCTTGTGAGGACCTTGCTCTTGTTTTCTGGATTTTCTCTCCTTGTGACGCTGTGGATTGTTACCGACTGCCAGCTGGAGAATCCAGGAGCAGCTTGTGATCAAACTGAGGAGTTGAATTCAGAAAACCAGAGCAAGGTCCTCACAAGGAGGATGCACAGCGTCACGAGGAAACACCGGAGAGAAGGCAGATAATGAAAGTATATAGCTAAAGATTTGATTACAGGAAAAGAACACAGACAGTATCTATATGGGGGCTCAGAGTACCATAACTGGCAAACACTAAGGCAAAGAGGTGCTGGCAGTCTGCTTCCTCTTAAGCTCCAGGAGTAACAGGTGTGCAGACAGAGCTAATGAGTGTGCCCCTCAAGTTGCAGCCTCTAATCACGATGTAGTGGATGAAAGTGAAAGGAGAAGGCAAACAGGAAAATTTCACAAGGAGAAAGAAATTTCAAAAGGTGAGAAACCGGTTGCACCAGAAAAATGAGAACTACGAGCATATTCGACCCAGGGGAGGTAAAGACTCCTATCAGAAGGATTTGTGAAAATCAGACATCTTCGGGTTGCTTCAAGCTGTTGGTCCATATGTTCTCACCGGCCGTTGGACTGGGGGAGATAACTCCCAGTCCAACGACCCCCGAGGTCACTCGGCCTGTGGATTGGGTCAGAGAAGATATCTCCATGAAGTCGGAAAAAAACATGCTTGACAAGAAGGTGGGCGGTCTGGAAGGCTGTGGGAAGTTTCCTGAATGGTTTGAGTGAAAAGATTTAGAGAATCTGCCCAAAATGGTAAAAATTGTGGTCATACCTTTAGAAATGGGGAGACCCGTGTGAAATCCATGGATCAGTGGGACCAGGCACATTTCAGGATAGAGAGAGGTTGCAGAAGACCAGAAGGAGGTTGGTGACATGATTTATTTCTGACATAGACTGGGTGGGCAAGGATATATTCTTTAATGTCTTTGTGTAGGTATGGCCACCAGAACCTAAGGTTGAAAAGAGGGTGAGCAAAAAACTTCCCTTAATGAATCCATTGTATCAGATGGCCCCAGACAGATTTGGGAACATAGACCTTATTGTGGGGAGAGAATTCAGGGGCGGTTCTGTTAGCTGAACCTGCCAATTATCAATATGGCCCACATTGTTTTCAGACACCTCTAAGACAACCAGCGGTTGAATGGCTACATGTAGCAAAAAATATGTTATCACTGGTCAGATCAGGGAGGGGATCATAGGAAATTACAGAGTCCAACATTGTTTTGAAAAACTTACGCACTGAACTTACACACTCATTTTAGTGACCTCAAATGGCTGTACCCGTGTGTCATTACTGCCAGCGTTAATAACAATTTATGTTATGTATTAAAATTATCATTAGCCAGCAGTTTCAGGTAGCATTTCATGTCGCCCATTCTAGCCCCCAGCAAACATTCGACTATGGCCCCTGGTGTCTCTAATGCCATGTTTGTGGCTATGGAGCTGCCATTTACCAGAATGGGCTTCCCAGTGGGTGCGTCACTGAACTGGAAAAATCGGTTACAAATGTGAACTGGTTGATGGTGACCAGTGGGCAGAGATCTGCTACTACACTGCGTACCTTAACCCAATCGCCCAGCTGCTCAGCCTCTGTTGGAGGAACACTATGTGGAAGTGTCCCTTGCCTTGGTGGCTCCAGGCAGTTAACAAGTGGGCCTACTCCAACTCCCGGATATTCAACAGCCCATAGCTGGGACTGTAACTTTGACACCTGTGCCTCCAAAGGTACAAAAATACTACACTTATTACACATACAATTGTTACTAAAGGAGGCAGAGGAATAACTGAACATCTGATAGATAAGAGCAAGAGAGAAGAGAGGAAAGTTTAGAAAGAGTCGGAAAAGAGTGGGGGACAGAGAGAGTGAAGCCAGAGGGATGCTAAGCTAGGGCTAGCCTAGGCTGGCTAACTCTTACTACCATAAATAAAAAACATGTGAATGCGACCAGTGCTCAGTTGAAAAGTGCAGCAGTAAAACCTTTGCTTTCTTAAAGTGCTTCTGGACAATTAGAGTAACTCAGAGATACCACAGAAAAAAATATTGAATTCAGACAAAGATAGCTTGAACAGCACCAGAACGTAGCTCCGCAGACAAAACAGGAAGTGTGCATCTCACCAACAGCAGCAGTAGCACCGTCTATTAGCAGCAGAGGAATCAGATATGTTCTTTCAGATGAAACTGTCATGATTGGTTCAGAGAGGCCCAATATGCAGAACACCACGGGAAACAGGGAAAAGGTTTAAATGAGTTTATTAATAAAGCACATGGAAATGAGTCTGGAACTGGTTCACATCTGGGGGACAGGTTCACAGGAGACTGTAGGGATGACAGTTCAGTTAGCCACGTAGCAGATGAATATGGAATTGTTATCTTCAGAGATCTACCTTGAAGAGTCCGGGTTTGGCTTTGAGAGAGGCACTGTTGGGTCCAGAGACTGTTTGTTTCAGCAGAGTTCAATGTCAGTTTCAGCGTCTTGCATCTAGCACTTGGACAGACCTTGGTTTTCCAGCTCTTAGTCCAGAGCAGCATGGGAATCCAGAGGAAGGTCTTCAGGTTTGGGCTCAGAGGGCAGGCTCGGCAGGCAAAAACAGGTTTCCTGTAAGCAGAGACAAAAAGGGAATAAGAATCCAACTAGGAGATTTAAAGTAACAAGGATTTCACAGAGGAAGTGAGGCTCAGGTGCTAACCAAACTGGATAAACACTGCGGCGTTAATGCGAGGTCTGAGGGCTGCTTATATAGTGGAGGATCCTCCTGATGATGGGCTTCAGGTGTGTCGAAAAGGCTCAGCTCAGGAGGATCCACAGCGAACTCTGCTGGAGACATGTGGAATTTCTCCAGATCCCAACAGTACCCCCCCTCAACGGCCGCCTCTTGGCTACGGACCGTAGCCCTCCCAATCGACGAGGTACTGCCAGCCACGACCTCGCCGACGGGAGTCCACGATCCGGCGGACGGTGAAGGCCGGATGACCATCGACTTCCAGGGCGGGTGGAGGGGAGTCGGACGGAGGGCACAAAGGGCTGGAGATCACAGGCTTGACTTGAGAAACGTGGAACGTGGGATGAATACGAAGAGTCGGAGGAAGTTGCAGTCGTATGGCTGATGGGTTTATGACCTGGGAAATCCTGTAGGGACCAATGTATCTTGGAGAGAGTTTACGGGACATCCCCTTGAGGGGAATGTCCCGAGTGGAGAGCCATACCTCCTGACCGACGGAGTAATCTGGGGCAGGATGTCTCTTTGAGTCGGCGAAACGTTTGGTGGTTTCCAGGGAACGGTTGAGGGTGGCTATGGTGTCTCTCCAGATACGACGACAGCGGCAGATGTGGTGGTTGACTGATTGGACCGAAATCTCTCTCTCGTCTGCGGGAAAAAGTGGAGGTTGGTAACCAAGACTGACCTGAAATGGGGACTGGCCGGTGGAAGCTGACTTGAGAGAGTTGTGGGCATATTCGATCCAAGGGAGATGTTGGCTCCAGTCGGTGGGATTACTGGAGGTCAGACAACGAAGGGAAGATTCGAGCTGCTGGTTCATTCTTTCCGTTTGGCCATTGGACTGTGGGTGATAACCTGAGGTGAGAGATGATTTACAGTTGAGTGCTGAGCAAAAGGCCTTCCAAACCTGAGAGATGAATTGTGGTCCACGGTCAGAAAGAATCTCCTGAGGGATGCCATGTAGACGGAAGACGTGTATAATAAGGAGCTGGGCGGTTTGAAAAGCCGTGGGAAGCTTCCTGAGGGGAACAAGATGGCAGGACTTGGAAAATCGGTCAACAATGATGAGGATAGTGGACATACCTCGAGAGATGGGAAGACCAGTAACGAAGTCAATTGCGATGTGAGACCAGGGGCGAGAAGGAACAGAAAGAGGATGCAACAGCCCAGAAGGAGGTTGATGTGTGGTCTTGTTTCTGGCGCAGGTAGGACAGGCCAGAACATATTCTTTAACATCCCTGTGCAGGGTAGGCCACCAGAAACGTCTCGAGATAAGGTTGATGGTTCTACTCACCCCCGGATGGGCGGAAAATTTGGCAGAGTGCATCCACTGAATTAGGCGTGATCTGACCGAAGAGGGAACATAAGATTTGTTTGGGGGACCGTTACCTGGGTCAGGTTCAGAAGCCAAGGCAGAGTTTATGAGGTCGGTGATCTCCCAGGTAACCACCCCAACAGTGCAGGAAGCGGGTAGAACAGGTTCAGGCGTCTCGGATTGATCAGTGGAATAAAGACAAGAGAGAGAATCGGGTTTGATGTTCTTGGATCCGGGTCTGTAAGAGATAATGAGATTGAAACGAGAGAAGAATAGTGACCACCTAGATTGCCGAGGATTGGCCTGTTTGGCGGATTGGATGTAGGCAAGGTTCTTGTGATCTGTCCAAACAAGAACCGGGTGTTCTGCCCCCTCAAGCCAGTGTCTCCACTCCTCTAAATCCAATTTGATGGCCAATAGTTCGCGGTCACCAACATCGTAGTTTTGCTCAGCAGGGGAAAGTCTACGGGAGAAAAAGGCACATGGGTGAACTCTTTGATCTGTATCGAGTCTTTGGGATAAGACAGCACCAACTCCTGAGTTGGAAGCGTCGACTTCGAGGATGAATTGTTTTGATGAATCAGGCTGGATTAACACTGGAGCTCTGGAAAACAACATTTTAAGTTTGTCAAATGCAGTTTGTGCCTCGGGGGTCCATTGGAAGGTTCTTTTGACTGAAGTTAGAGAAGTTAAAGGTAGAGCTGTCTGACTATAATTCCTGATGAATCGTCGATAGAAGTTAGCGAAACCCAGGAATCTCTGCAGCTGTTTGCGGTTCTCGGGAACCGGCCACTCCAAAACTGCCTTTATCTTATCTTCAGATGGCTTAACCTGCCTGCCCTCGAGCACAAACCCCAAAAAGGTGACTGAAGATTGGTGAAACTTGCATTTCTCGGCTTTGACAAAAAGTTTATTCTCTAGTAGTCTTTGTAAGACCAGGCGAACATGTTTCTTGTGCTCGGGAAGATCCTTGGAGTAAATGAGTATGTCATCAATGTAGACAAAAACAAACACGTTCAAAAAGTCTCTGAGAACGTCGTTGACTAAGGCTTGAAAACACGAAGGGGCGTTTGTTAGACCAAAAGGCATGACTAAATACTCGAACTGGCCCAGAGGTGTCTTAAAGGCTGTCTTCCATTCATCGCCATCTCTGATTCTGAGAAGGTGATAGGCGTTCCTTAAATCGAGCTTAGTGAAGACAGTAGCACCTTGAACTGGTTCGAATGCAGAAGCGAGTAGAGGAAGTGGGTACTTATTTTTAACAGTGATTTGGTTCAACCCTCTGTAGTCGATACACGGTCTAAGTGAACCATCCTTCTTGCCCACAAAAAAGAAACCTGCTCCCAATGGAGACGAAGAGGGGCGGATTATTCCAGCAGCTAATGACTCATTAATATATTTTTCCATCGTCTCCCGTTCTGGTTTGGAGATATTATAAAGTCTACTGCCGGGTAGAGGTGCTCCTGGTAATAGCTCGATAGCACAGTCGTATGGTCTGTGAGGTGGAAGGGACGTAGCACTGACCTTACTGAAGACAGGAGCCAGATCATGGTACTCTGGAGGGACAGAAGTAAGGTCAGGAGAGTCCATCTCCCCCCCACCTCTAGGAGATCTTACAGTGGGGGCTGCTGAACGAAGACACGTCTCATGGCAAGAGGTCGACCAAGACTCAATATGACGATCAGTCGAGTTTATATGGGGGTTATGTCGTTGCAGCCACTCAAACCCCAATACCAAAGGAGAACATGCAGAAGGGAAAACAAAGAATGATAAGGATTCACGATGGTTACCTGAGACCAACAGCTCGAGGGGTTGTGTTTGGTGGGTAACTTGGTGGAGCTTCTTTCCATCGATCGCGGAGACACAGAGAGGCTGGATTAGGGGAATAGTTTCAATCTGTAACTGCTGAACCAGGTTAGAGTCAATTAGATTCCTTTCAAAGCCTGAATCGATGAAGGCAGATAAAGTGAGGTTTTGATCAGCGAAGAACAATGTGGCTGGAAGCAACAGGCGAGGAGATTTCTCAGAGATGACATAGCCCGTCAGACTCCTCAGATCCTCTGACGGGCCTCGGCTTTTGATTTAGCTGGGCATGAGGCAATGAAATGGCCACTCTCACCACAGTAGATGCACAGCTTGCTCCTGACATGCCTTAACCTTTCCTCAGGAGTTAGCCTCGTATGTCCAACCTGCATGGGTTCGGCCTCCACTTCAACCGTATGAGAGGCCTGAACTGGCAAAGGGAGAGATTGGGTCTTAGACCTTGGCTTAGAAAAAGGTTATGTGGAAGAAGAGAAGGCAGGCACATTGTTAGAAGCAGGGACAGAGTTGAAAGGACCATAATTCCTTGGTTTTGTGCTATTTCTGGCTCGAATCCTATTATCCAGCCTAATTGTCAGGCGGATCAATTCCTCGAGAGTAGCAGGTTCGTCGAGGGTTGCAAGCTCATCTTTTTTATTTTAGTTGAGAGCCTCAAAAAATGCAGTCTTTAAAGCACATTGATTCCAACCGGAAGCTGCGGCTTTAACCCGGAAGTTAATAGAGAATTCAGCAACTGAAGAATTTCCTTGTTAAGTTTCAAAAGAGCCAGAGAATCTATAGTTTGATCTGTTTCCTGGTTAAAAACTTGTGAAAACTCAGAAATAAAGTCGGAGTATTGGCAACTAAGGCTTTCTTCGGAGGAAAACCTAGCCTGCGCCCACTCAAGAGCTCTTCCAGTCAATTGAGACAAAATAAATGATATTTTCTTGTAATCCGTTGGAAAACTGCCTGGAGAATTTTGAAAGATTAATCGACATTGAAACAAAAATCCTTTGCAGTCTTTTATGTTACCTGAAAACTTTTCAGGGAGACTAGGTCGGAACTCAGATGATGACGTCACCGCCGGTGACCTCGGATGAGGAACTGGACCCGGAAATGGTTGTGAAAGCGGCGTGGCGTTAGCGCTGCTCAAATTGTTAGCGAAGCCTTGAATAACTTGATTCTGGTAAAGTACCATTCTGTGCAATCACGGAGGGTTTGGGTTTGTCCCTGAATTTGGGAATCTTGTTCCTCCAACCGACGATGAAGTTGGTCTGCTGGGCCTTGTGTTTGGCCGCAGTGTTCTGTCATGATTGGTTCAGAGAGGCCCAATATGCAGAACACCACGGGAAACAGGGAAAAGGTTTAAATGAGTTTATTAATAAAGCACATGGAAATGAGTCTGGAAGTGGTTCACATCTGGGGGACAGGTTCACAGGAGACTGTAGGGATGACAGTTCAGTTAGCCACGTAGCAGATGAATGTGGAATTGTTATCTTCAGAGATCTACCTTGAAGAGTCCAGGTTTGGCTTTGAGAGAGGCACTGTTGGGTCCAGAGACTGTTTGTTTCAGCAGAGTTCAATGTCAGTTTCAGCGTCTTGCATCTAGCGTTTGGACAGACCTTGGTTTTCCAGCTCTTAGTCCAGAGCAGCATGGGAATCCAGAGGAAGGTTTTCAGGTTTGGGCTCAGAGGGCAGGCTCGGCAGGTTAAGCTCATCCAGAGCTTACAAGGCAAAAACAGGTTTCCTGTAAGCAGAGACAAAAAGGGAATAAGAATCCAACTAGGAGATTCAAAGTAACAAGGATTTCACAGAGGAAGTGAGGCTCAGGTGCTAACCAAACTGGATAAACACTGTGGCGTTGATGCGAGGTCTGAGGGCTGCTTATATAGTGGAGGATCCTCCTGATGATGAGATGGGCTTCAGCTGTGTCGAAAAGGCTCAGCTCAGGAGGATCCACAGCGAACTCTGCTGGAGACAGGTGGAATATCTCCAGATCCCAACAGAAACATGACAACACATGTAAAACATCTTTGGGGTTGATTGATTTGGTTATGTGGAATCATCAAACAGGCAGCTCTCAAAGAGATTTTAGTTATTCTGATGCAAATGTTTTGCAATTTTACCAGAAGATTATGAATGTATTTAATAATTAGTACTTGAAGTTAGTTAATTAATAGGTAATTCAAATGGAGGATAAAACTATTTAATTGTTATTTGTTGATTAATTGTAAGTGTAATTTGCTTACTTACCAGGGATCTTAGTCTCTTATATAAAAGGATGGACTCCTAGACTGGCTTTTTAAATCCAGTTGGCTTCACCAATTTAGTAATTTAATATTTATGGCCGTCAGCAGAGTTGTTAATCATTAACCCAAACAATCTCTGTCTGTTTATTCTGGTGTTACTGAAAGAAGAGTATCCAGCCTGAGTGATAAATCATTCACTGCATAAATAAACATAAAAGACTAAAATACAACCTTTATTAGCTAATAATCAAAAAGGATTAATTATATCTAATAATTATGCAGACACTAAACTATGCGGCAAATAAACAAATAAAAGGGAAAAAAGGTGAATGAGGAATGTTCAAGTTTTAAGGCTCAATGCATTGAAAGTGAAAGATGGATTTGAATAAACCCTGACCCAGAAATATGAAATGCAGTCAAAACAGTGCCATTTTATTCTGTCTTACAGTGAAACATAAACAATGACACAAGAATCCATTAAACTGTAATGAAGCGGAACGAGAATGGGTTGCTTAGCTGGCCCCAAGAGGTCTGCTCCGGGTGGGTCGATCTGAGACAAAGGAAAAGCTAGAGCTCAAAACGTGACCGGCATGTGGTAGCTTGGAGCTAATGATACTAGCCTGTCCACTGTAGTAATGTCTTAAGGCCCACATCACTCTGTCAGTTTAATCAGCAGTATCATTCAATTAAAACCCTAAAAACCATGAGCAGTTGAATCAGAAAACTTATTTCAAATGAAACAAGAACACATGCCCGACTCAATAACAATATGACGTACTGTAGCCTGGGTCTTCTCCCTTTAGCTAAGGTGGTTAGCTGTTAGCAGCGGCTCTGGTATTAGTGGCTGAAGGCAGGTGAAGTGTCTCAAAACAGCGGCAGTAAAGTTTTAGGAAGCAGCGGTAACAGTATGCCATGAGTCTGTGGCTTATAACTGCTCCTTGGCAACCAGCAATGTCCTATCTGTTATTCCTGCTGCGGTAGGTTGGCCAGATGTATGGCTTTAAGGCGGACAGTTCGGATTTTCATTGCACTGTCACATCCAGCCGGACGTGTATTTGTCCTCCGTTATGAGGCACTAGGCTTGTAGAGCAGATTTTTATTTAGTTTTTTTGCTGGGCTGCAGCACAATATCCAATCATCAAAAATGCATCACTATCTGATCTAACAGATGATTGGCTAAGAGTAGCGGCGTGTCAGATAACGATCTCCTTGTCATGGGTTACAAAAGTAAACAAGAATCAGAGTTACTGATACTAAGTATTAAAGTTAGGGTCCCATCAAAACCAGGACGTCGTTTAACCAAGAATGGACAAAAGAGCATGAATATATGACCAAAGGTAGTGGAGATTCATTCCATGGTTTCTACCACTTTGTCGATGCGATGTGGGCGTAAGCAATTGAGGAAAAGCTGCAATTAAACGGCGTGCGAGTACGGATTAACATAAAAGTAATGAACGTGCAGCAGCGAACTCTTCAATGTTGGCTTTTACATTACGTTTTATCGCCCCTAAATACTAAAATAACTTGTGCAGAGCTGCAAGGTGGACATACTATAAAACATCACTAGTCCTACGGAAGTGTAGACTGTGACATGAAAGTGGATTTCAGTTATTCGCCCATAGGTAAAGGGACGACCATAAAGAAAGGTCTGCTGCACACAGACACTTAAGATAATTTCCCAAAAGACAGAGGCTCTTAAAAATAAAGCTATACTTTTGGAGCAGTTGAATGTATTTTCTACAATCTCTTTGTTGTTTGAAAAAATATTAGGCTATTTTATTACGAATGTTTCTTGCTTAAAAGATTTTTTTTTTTTTTTACGTTTAAGTGCACACATCTTATGCTTTGTGGTATTCTGCACTTTAAAGATTCATCTCGGTAGTCACTTTTTAAACACCACAATGTATTAAATAAATACAACTGCTGGAAACCAATTCTTTTTTACATTTGTTTAATATTTTCTTCTATTCAGCTACACAAGCATCATCTTTAAACTACTAAGAATTGTACTATAAATGTGACTTTATCCGATTCTTATGTACACCTTATTAATTTATCGATATGCCGCACAATGTCCTCCTTTTTGGTTCTATAGAAATGGCCACCCTATGGTGCATTTCAATTTGGGTGAACCAGAGCTGGATTAGCTCTTCTATTAAGCAGGTGGTGTCACAAAGCACTGCATTCAACTTGGTTTCAATTGCTGTAAAAGACAGGCAATATGATCAGCTCGCTCTGAATCTTAAGAAAGGTAGTCTGCCTCAGTTCAGCAAGCATAGACCTTTCTGGAGGGATCTGGATGATACCTAGTATAGCTTTCAGCATAAAAGTGCTTAGTCCAGCCCTTAGCAGCCAAAGGCCACTGGCAACAGGAAATTAAATTGAATCATTTCCTTTACAATATCGTTGCAGGGGTGTGACTTTAGAGCTTAGTCATTCCGGTTATATCACTGACATTCAATGTCAACACAAACAACAGTATGAAATTTTTAGGGTTAGGGTTAGGGTTAGGATTCTCAGAGGGCCTACCGCTGGGCCGGAGGCGAGACAGATGCTCAGGAGGCCGACCACGGGGCTGGGGATGAAGCAGCGTATTAGGAGAACCACCGCCAGGCCGGAGGCAAGGCATAGGTCCTGGAGGCCGGCCGAGGATCCGGTAATGGAGCAGAGTCTTAGGTGGCCGGCTGCGGTGTCGGAGGCGAAGCTGACACTCTGGGGGTCTGCCACGGGGTCGGCGGTGAAGATGACGCTCCGGGGGTCTGCCGCGGGGCCGAAGGCGAAGCCGACGCTCCGGGGTTCTGCTGCGGGGCCGGAGGCGAAGCTGACGCTCTGGAGGTCTGCCACGGGGTCGGCGGTGAAGATGACGCTCCGGGGGTCTGCCGCTGGGCCGAAGGCCAAGCCGACACTCCGGGGTTCTGCTACGGGGCCGGAGGCGAAGTTGCTTCTCAGGAGGATGACGCCCAAACTTCAGCAGGTACCCCCACGGGGTACCCCGTCCCCTCCTCGGCAGCTCAGGAACAGGCTCAGAGGCGACCGCCGACTGCGGCTCAGGAGGAGGCTCTGAGGAGACCACCGACAGCAGCTCTCGGACTGGAACAGGGGAGTCCGCCGATTGCGGCTCCGGCTCTGGAGCAGGGGAGCCCGCCGATAGTGGCTCTGGAGCTGGGGAGCCCGCCGATTGCGGCTTTGGAACATGGGAGCCCGCCGATCGCGGCTCAGGAGCATGGGAGCCCGCCGATTGCGGCTCTGGGTCAGGAACAGGAGAGCCCGCCGATTGCGGCTCTGGAACAGGAGAGCCCGCCGATTGCGGCTCTGGAACAGGAGAGCCTGCCGATTGCGGCTCTGGAACAGGAGAGCCCGCCGATTGCGGCTCTGGAACAGGAGAGTCCGCCGATTGCGGCTCTGGAACAGGAGAGCCCGCCGATTGCGGGTCTGGAACAGGAGAGCCCGCCGATTGCGGCTCTGGAACAGGAGAGACCACCGACAGCGGCTCCACATCTGGAACATGAGAAACCACCGACTGTGGTTCCGCCTCAGGAACTGGGGAGGCCACCGACTGTGGCTCCACCTCAGGAACAGGAGACACCACCGACTGTGGTTCCACCTCAGGAGCTGGGGAGGCCACCGACTGTGGCTCCACCTCAGGAACAGGGGACACCATCGACTGTGGTTCCACCTCTGGAACTGGAGGGACCACCGACTGTGGTTCCACCTCTGGAACCGGAGGGACCACCGACTGTGGTTCCACCTCAGGAACCGGAGGGACCACCGACTGTGGTTCCACCTCAGGAGCTGGGGAGGCCACCGACTGTGGCTCCACCTCAGGAACAGGGGACACCACCGACTGTGGTTCCACCTCTGGAACTGGAGGGACCACCGACTCTGGTTCCACCTCTGGAACCGGAGGGACCACCGACTGTGGTTCCACCTCAGGAACCGGAGGGACCACCGACTGTGGTTCCACCTCTGGAACCGGAGGGACCACCGACTGTGGCTCCGTCTCAAGAACAGGGGAAAAAAAACCATGGAGGCTCATATTCAGTCTCTGAGGTGGCTTGAAGCGTCTGTAGAAGGCTCTTGGCGGTTTGTGGCCCCTGCTGAGAGGCTATTGGAGGCATATTTTCTCCAACTCCGAACTCTGAAGCCCTCTTAAGTTTATGCTCAGGGGTCTCTGGACGGCACAGGGCAGGCTCAGGGGTCTCCGGACAGCACAGAGCAGGCTCAGGGGTCTCTAGACGGCACAGAGCTGACTCAGGGGTCTCTAGACGGCACAGAGCTGACTTAAGGCGACGCCGTTTCTTACGCCGAGGGATCTTGGAAGCTAAGTTAACAGGTTTACTGATTGAATCTGGCAACAAATTAACCGGTTGGAAAAATAGAGTTCCAGAAATGTTTACAGGGTCTGAGGCTAACAAATCAGGCATGGGGTCAGGTTCAAGACTAACTGGGTTATGTTCTGGTTCAGGAGCTGGATGTGGTGGCTCGAAGGGGAAGATATCCTCTCTATCCCCATAAAAATAATCCCAGAGATCAGACTCATGGATGTGGGGAGCTAGATAATCAGGCGAGGGAACAGGTCTAGAAACAACGGTGACGGGTTCAGGTGTCTGGTCAGGCTGTACGGCTCTGGGTCTAATTTGTACTCCTATATCTAACCCGACTGCTAGCTCTATGAGATCCTCAAGGTTATCTGGCTCAACGTAAAAGGTTAGCTCGTTTCTGACCGGTTCATTTAGAGCTTGGAGAAACGCGGTCTTAAGTGCAGACTCGTTCCACACGGAAACGGCTGCTTTTTCCTGGAACTCGGAAGAAAACTCGGCAACGGATCTATTTCCCTGTTTAGATTCCCAAAGTCCACTTGAAAACCAGGATTTATTTGTGACCTGATTAAAGGTCCTTTCAAACTCCTGGATGAATTTCTCATATGTACAGTTTAATCTAGTTTTAGGCGGAAATCTGGTCTCCGCCCATTCAAGGGCTTCACCGGACAGAAAAGAAACGACTAAAGCTATCCTATCCTTATCATAAAGAAAACTAGAATCATAAAATCCAAAAAACAACTGACACTGAAATAGAAATCTCCTGAGTTTTCTTGGATTGCCGGAAAATCTCTCAGGCAGAGAAGGACTGAGTGCAGAAAACGACGGGCTGGGTTCTGACCAAAAAGGAAGATTATTATCTTGACGGGGAAGTGACGTCATTGCCGGTGACCTAGGAGACGGAAGTGAATTCGGAGCAGGACGTGCCGCTGACGTGGCGTTAGCATTATCCAAGTAGCTAGCGAGTGTTTGATTCTGCTGTAACTTACGGAGGGTTTGTGTATGTCCATGGATCTGAGCGTCCCGTTCCTTAATCCAACGACGGAGGTGATCTGCTGGGCTTTGTGTTTGGCCGCAGTGTTCTGTCATGATGGGTTCTTAGAGTTAAGCCCAAAATAAATCTCACACGGAAACTGGGTAAAAGTTCAACAGAGTTTATTATGGTTCACAAGCACACGATAAAGAATATGATCTGGAACAGGTTCAGGGCTGGTTCACTAGAGTCTTGACTGGGACCGGAGACTGTTGGTTAGCAGAGTTTATGAGAAGCTAAACATCTAGCTTCAGGCTTAGCATAGCAGACCTTGATCTGAGCTTCCAGCTCACTGCAGAGAAACAACAGGGAAAATCCACGTAGGATTCTTCAGGCTGAGCTTCCAGCTCATTGCAGAGAACAACAGGGAACATCCACATAGGATTCTTCAGGTTGAGCTTCCAGCTCATTGCAGAGAACAACAGGGAACATCCACATAGGATTCTTCAGGGTGATTCCACATAGGAACCTTCAGGTTGGCTCACCAGGGCAGATTAGCAGGTTAAGCTCTCCTAGAGCTTCAGGCTTGAGACTGGTTTCCTGTGATGCAGCTCTCCCAGAGCTTCAGACCAGAGACAGGGTTCAAGTGAGGCAGCTCTTCCTGAGCTTCAGACCAGAGACAGGTTTCCAGTGAGGCAGCTCTTCCTGAGCTTCAGACCAGAGACAGGTTTCCAGTGAGGCAGCTCTTCCTGAGCTTCAGACCAGAGACAGGTTTCATGTGAGACACAGACAAAGGAGGGATTAGAATCTGATCTCACACTAGAGACAACCAAGATTCAATCTGTAACAGAGACTCTGGAAGCTAACCAACTAAGATCAACACTGCGGCGTTGAGGCAAGGTCTGAAGTCAGCTTATATAGGAGAGGTCTTCTGATGAGAGGATTAGCAACAGGTGTGCAGGGAGGTTCCAGCTCCAGAAGACCCACGGCGCACTCTGCTGGAGACAGAGGGTAGTCTCCAGGTCCCCACAGTAACTCCAACCCTAAGGGAAAAACACAGAGCAGAAGAGGATCATCGGCGCCCTCTGGAGGGCAAGCCTGAGGATCCTAACAATTGCGAGATCGCCCATTACGCTCGAAAGTAACTACGTCAAGTTGAGAGAGATGAACTGAGACGGTACTGAACAATTGATGGCAGTGTTATGCCTGAGAATACTATCTGTAAAATTATCTATGTAAACAAACCACATCACTTGAGAAGGTAGGTGATGCAGACGTCGTGGAAGACATTTTGTCCCGTAACGCTCGCCGTACTGTTGGGGGGAGAAGCGGTGGGGGGGAGATGTTCATGTTGCTGCGGTCTGCAGTCTGGACGTTAGATGTCGCTAAAAATTACACATTGTAGCTTTAAGTAATTGTGAATTGAGCATATTGACAGACAACATTTTATTTTTTCTCTTAAATGCAAATTTTTTTTAAAATAATTACTGCTCTAAATGTATTGCTCTGTCAGCTAAAGATCTGTTTTAGTCTCTATACTTTAATTAAATAAATCAATTCAAGCTAAAATGTAAGAGTCTATACTGAGCCTGATCTCTTTGTATCAGAGATTTTCTTACCTTTTAGAAAAATGTCACTTGGGTAAAACTCCCCCTGCAACCCTGATTTGCATTTGTATAGCTCACAACATTTTCATTTACATGTTAAAGCCTCCCCTAGAATTCCATGGGGGGGAGGCATGGGGGGAACACTGCCTAAGAAAGTCCACGTCAATTTCTGACAATTTACGGGAGTTTTCGGCGAAGCCTACAAATTGCCGTAAACTGCCGCTAACCTGAAGTTCCGCAACCATCTACAGTGCCGCATATTGACGAAAATCCCACTTTTCATGCAGTGTGTTTTAAGGAATAAGGAAGTTTTGAGGTGGGGAGGTTTATGTTGTATCACATTGGGTTTACACAGGTATCACTTTGTTTCTATCACCAATTTAGATAATAGGAAGGATCAGTTCTTTCAGATTGGGATACCTCCAACTAATCAAACTACCGATAAAAAAAAAAACTATATATATATATATATATATATATATATATATATGTCAGACATTTTAAAACACTAAACAAACAAATTTTACCATAAATGTTTTTAAACTTTTTTTTATATAAGTCTGAAAAGCACGAAGGGGATTAGTTTTATCTTGTTAATATAAAACCAACAAACCAAAACACATTGCTTCCACAAATTTCGCTCATGAATTTTTATTTTGACAGCAATGCAGGTCAGGTGTAATTAAAGAACAGAAATGTACAGAAACTGCTCCAGCAGAAGCAACTTTTTCATCACTTTCACCTCTCAGATTCATTTTTGTTTTTATTTATATTAAAAACAAAACCACAAGACAAGAGGGAATGTAAGACAATGTGAAAATCAACACGGAAATGCTGTGAGGGAAACCTAAAATAACATGTTTCTGAATAATTATTGTTTCCCATCAGAGGCACAAAAAAAACACTAACAGCACAAACCTATGTTTGACTGAGATCAACTGTGGCACCTGAATAAAGTAAACCTACACGAACTACAGATGTAGAATATGATAAGGCATTTCATGAACAGTGGGCCAAATATAATAAAAAATTAGAAAAAACAGCAAAGAAAAGCCGTTGTGGCTGACATAGCAATATCAAGTGACTGAATCATCAGGAAAAAGGAACATGAGAAACTAGACAAATACCAGGGTCTCAGAGAAGAGCTTGAGGAGACTTGGAAGGTCAAGGCATTAGTGGTGACTGTGGTTGTTGGGGCAGTGACCCCTAAATTTTAGGAGCTGTTATAGCAGATCCCCGGAAATACATCAGACATCTCAATAGAGAAAAGTGTAGTTCTAGAGGAGCAAAAAATTGCGCAGAACCCTTGGGCTCCCAGGCAGGAGGACCCAACTTGGAGGAAAAATAGAGACTTCCCACGATGGGTAAGGAAGAGTTTATATATAGCCTATACTATTTTAACTGATCTTTTTGTTATAAAGTAAATGAAAGCACATAAGTAAATTTTGTAGTAATATTTCTTTTCCCTACATTTCTAACACAGTAAGTCAAAACTAAAATGTGCATTAAATTTGCAAAGGAAAAAATAATCCTACAAGTAAAGAGAAACGAATGGTTGCTATCACCATAATTCCCTACCTTACAAATTGATTGATATGATTTTGATTTGTTTTCCAGTCAGAATATTAAAGTAGCTAGATCTCAGTGTATTGGAGGATATATTAGAAGTCACTCCAAAACAACAGGTCCCCTGATAGAAGTACATTAGGTCAGGTTTCACTCTGTGGTCTTAAACTAGAGACAGAGAAGTTTAGGGTACCGATAAAAAAAAATGCATCACAATCTTTAGCCATTGATTTACAGGCGTTGTTCCTATATCTGTATCGGAAGTTTCTGGACCGTCATGTAAATAATTTAAATGGCTCGACCTCAGAAAATGTCTAAATTTTATAATTCTTTATCAAAAACATCCACATATATAAAAATAAGCAGATTTTCTAAAAACTAGCTACCAAGTTTATTTACTCACATCATGTGAAAAAACATCCAAGTTAATTCATTTCTGTCTGAGCAGTGAAATCACTTCTTTGTGTCCATTTCTTTAAGTTGTTTTTCTATTTCCATAACATGAATCTCTATTTCCTGTTTTATCTCCTTCAGTTTTTTAACCTCCTGACTTGTTTTATCCATCAGTTTTTGTGTCATCAGTTCCAGATGTTCATGATCTTGCCTTCTCTTAGTCAGTCTCTCATTGCTCTCTGTTATGATCTCTTTCAGTTTTAAGTAACCTTGTGCTTTCTTTTCCATCTTGTTCTCACTCTGGTTTGTTACTTCATCATCAATAGCCTTGAGCTTCCTGTCATTCTCCTCAACTATTTTCACTGCCTCCTGTCTCTGATCAGTCAGTCGTTTTTTCTGCTCCTTTAGTTCCTCTGACATCTTTATTAATGCTTCAATTTGCTGATTGATGATTCTCTGATCCTGGTTTCTCTTTCTTAAGTCCTCTTCAAGGTCTGACTTTTTCTTAGCCACATACTCTTCTTCTTCTCTCCTGAGCCGCTTTTTATTTTTATTCACTTCATCTTCTAGCTTTTTCTTTGCTGCAGAAACAAGAAATCAAATCAAAATAAGGTTTTGCTTAAGTTACCCTCTGATTTGCAAAAAGTACCTCAAAAAACTGATTCATTTTAAGGCAGTATTAAACAAGAAATATTTTAATAGAGCTTTAACTATGGAGCTTAATTGAATATAAAAAAATAACTCACAGGATTTAGTTTGTCGCCATTTCCAGATGAAAGCAGCAACTGCTATTAGAAGTATGAGGCCCAAAATCACACTGAAAGTGACAGATATGCTGCAGTTTGACCGAGGGACAAAGAAACCATCTGAAACACAGAGATTAAAAGTTTTATGTAATAAATAATATTTGATCTATTTAATTATCAAAGTATGTTAAATGTTCCACCTTGAATATAAATGCTTGTCTCTCTGGTCTGGTTTATGTCTCTCTGTTGGACTCTGCAGGTGATGTTGTTATTGTGTCTCTTCTCCACAGTCACTCTGCTGCTGATAGTGTAAAGACCATCAGGACTTTTGATTTTCTCTGTAGGTCCAGCAGACATGATGATTTCTTCTTCATCCATCCATAAAACCTCAGGTTCAGGAAACCAGCCTGTAGAGCTGCAGTCTAACATCATTCCATTGTTGCTTTCATCTAGTCCTGCTAAACTGATATCAGGTGAGGAGGCAGAACCTGAAAATCAGGCAAGAGAAGGAGACACATTGTGATCGTCAGCTGGTAGATAGCTGTTCAAGCATTGATTGAACTACAGATCCATAGTAAAACAGCTTTAAGTAATATTAGCTGTCAGTATCTGATGTTCAGAAGTTAAAATTTATTTTGAAAGATTAAACACAAAGTTATCTATTCAACACTTCTGAATTATCTAAATGCAATGTCATACCATCCTTCAAAGCAATGTATCAGTTAACTTGTGACATTATACAGCCCAAGGTTTCATTTAGGATCTATTTTGGAAGATTATTGTGACAGCAAGTTTAATCTAAACAGAGGCATCCCACCAACTTGGTTTAATGTTAGTTAGACATACTCTGAAAGACTCAAATTTCTCTACCATATATTTTTGATGTCAAGAATTTGATTTCTGAATTTCTAAAATGTTATATTCATTTTTAATATCTGAAATCGTAATTATGACTAGTAGTAACTGTCAAGTTTCTGCCCTCTGTTTAAGTATATTCTTAGTTTCTTTGTATTCTGTGTATTTGTAGTTGTTTTTCTAGCAGTGTTTATATTTGAGTTACTCTCTGTTGCCCGCTTGAGTTTTTTTATTCCTTTTGGCTGCCTTCTAGATGCTTCCATATTCAGCTCATTAGCCCATTCTTTGTTCTGTTCTCCTAATATACTAATTAATTAAAAAAAGTAATTAATAAAAAAAACATCTACAATTACTAAAGACCAAAGTTACAATGCACAAATAGCTTTGCAAAAATAGTTCTGGATCATTTTCGATGTGCAACTTACGGAACAAAATTTGTGTACTTGTACTTAAAATTTGAACAGGGGCAAAAAATATTTTTACTTGTGAATTTTTTTTTCTATTCTACAAATACAAAGGGCCAGAACTTATGTCAAATGACAGCCTAACTTATGCATAACGCTCTGCAGTGTAATGCCTGTGAAATGATGAACAACCATAATTTCATGAAATAAGGCTTGTGCATCATTTCATGCACAAACATATTTTCATGGGCATTATGCAGCATCAGTTAAAGCCCTCAGGTGAGTCGCTGTCCTGAGGGGAGCAGCGATGCAACTGAAGGCACCCGGGTCTGCATTAAAAGATGTCTTTCTGCCACCTTTTCAAGAGTCTCTACAATGTGCTCAACATCCTTGTTATTCCCTCTGCCTTACTCAAACACATTTAAATTTTTCTGCTATTCATGAATTTCAATACAGCACAGCTACTTATACAAAGCATAAAGGTGCATTGCAAAAACAAAAAAATATATATACACTGCCATTTTTGATGTCACAAAGAATGCAGCTTCCTGTATTTTCCTTTCACTGAAAAGTGTCCCTTTGAGTGTTGAAGTTTGCCAAATGCTGTGCAATTGTTTCATGAAACAATAATCTTTCTCCATTGTCATTCATTTTAGTCATAATAGTTGTAACATTAAAACCAGACAGTATAACTTGACACAACTTTAGTGATGGCATCCATAGCCTAGGTTTCACATAAAACCATTATAGAATTTTATCCTTTGGTGAAATTTAAATTGTTAGAGATGGGCTCTGTGTATGCACCCTGATGCTCTATCTCTCCAGTTCTTTACCTTAAAAGAGATCACTCAGGACAAGCTCTTTAAAAAAAACACTTCATAACTTATATGTATTAAATAACCAGGAGACATGACAA
This sequence comes from Cyprinodon diabolis, assembly GCA_030533445.1. Lineage (NCBI taxonomy): Eukaryota > Metazoa > Chordata > Actinopteri > Cyprinodontiformes > Cyprinodontidae > Cyprinodon > Cyprinodon diabolis. Next base: position 41,090,924 of record CM060075.1, on the reverse strand, counting down.
CAGATTCTGATAGAAATTTAAATCTTAATCAGATCAGAGAAATTGCTTAGAGTTTACAGAATGGCAGCTGCTCACCTCTCAGGAAGTGGCCAAGATTAAACGTTAAAAATGCATTTTATACATCTCCAGTATGCCACATCATCACATTTTACATCATATACATTAGCAGTAGACATCCATGGCTCTAGCCTTATCAAAATATTCAACTTTGTTCTTAGCTGAAGGACAATGCCCTCATTCCATTTCCAAATTTTTCCCACGTAAAGAATCCAGACAGAGGAACTGTCTTAATTAGATTAACTATTGTGGAAAACATCAGTTCTGACATGCAACAGGCAGCTAATACCAAGGTACAATAAACTCACACATCATTAATAATAATTATCCTAACAAAATGTATGAAATATGTTGAGTATGTATGAAACATTTATTTTTCGAGCAGAGCATCTGGTTGTCATGTGACTGATATCTCCTGCATGAAATACTCAAATTACAGCAAAAACCTGGCTCTATCTGTCATAGTCTTGGCGCTGATGGTTGGCCTAATCATTTAATCTTTTCACCTTTTTAATTTGGCCTAGCTGTTCATTACCATTAATCTTGTCCACGTGGTTCCTGCTGCTTTTTATAGTGCCTGTTTGCCTGCCAACGGTGCAAGATTATTTGAGTTGTTGGTGAGAGCAACTCTAGCATTTGTATATTGTTCTGATTCTCTGATCCTGACCTGTTTCTGCCTTTTTGGACTTGTTGTTGGTTTGGCCTTGTTTTCTCTGTTACTCTTATCTGTTCTGGACTGACTCGTGAAAACTGTTTTTTGACCTCTGTTTGGATTCTCATATGATACCTCCTCGGCTCTCTTTTCTCCAGGTCTGTTAACTAGGTCCTGCTTTGACACTGGCTTTGGATTACCCCTCACAGATACTGCTGCTCCTGAGCATTGGTTGGCGTCACCTCAACTCATCTCTCTCAGCTCTGGGGAATGGCTGCTGCCACAAGCTGTGGACAAGTCTCCAGTATAGATTGTACTCCTTTCTCTGGGACCGAAGTGAACTCAAAACCAGTTTAGTGACTTTAGCTCATAATTGTGGCCAGTCTTTCTAAGTCACTAGTCTGAGTTTCTAATTCTACATAGTATCTGGTGTATTCAACCAGGCTGACGGGCAGCCGCACGCTTATTTTTCAATAAATGCTTGTTTGAAATCATCCTGATCTGTCTGCTACAATGTTGGGTTCAAGGTTCTGAGCCTCTGAAAGAATCATGCTATGAATACCATATGTAGCTTATATTTAATACAGTTACATAGCATGCTTGAAACAGTCTTTCTCACTTCCACTTAAAATTAACTCTTTCCTTTGCAGTATCTTGCATGTGCTTTTTAATATTTTTTTTTGGTGTCTAGAAGATGATTCTTTGGGGCAGTCCTGCCGTGCCCGCACAGAGAGACACCTGTGCTCACACCTGACTGGAAAGTGTTTACTTTAATAGGGTCTAGTTCTTTACCTTGGAGTGGGCAAATCATTATCATTTATATCTTCGATCTGTTAATCACACAATTCAACCAATTAAGACAAAAAGCAATGACAATGTGCTAGCCAATTAAGCATAAAGGGTTGGGTCATTGAGGTAGCTGTGATCTGTGAATATCTGTGATGATTTGTTTTGAAGCGAAAGAGTACACACAGGACCTGGCAAAAAGGTGGCTAGTTAACCTATTAAGCCCCACAGGCCCAGTGCCAGGCCGAACTGATAGCTGCTCATGTTTATCTATTAATAGAAATGGCCAATCCACAGTCCCGTTGCGTTTCATCCAAATGCCTTTTAAAATGGGGCTTTAAATTTTCTAAAACATCTTTTTTAACAAATACATTTTGTTTTATGGCTGTGGTAACACATAAACTGAGGTTTAAAATCCCATCTGAAATGTCTGACTCTGCTGGAATATATACATATATATATATATATATATATATATATATATATATATATATATATATATATATATATATATATATATATATATATATATATATTGTTTATTCTTCTTAATGCACCTTTTTCCTCCTTGTTTGCACCTTCTTCTTTAATTACTATGCATATATGTGACGAGTGAATTTCTCCGCTGTGAGATCAATAAAGCACATTTAATCTAATCTAATCTAATAATCAAGATTCATTCTTTGAAGAGCTTAAGATTTTCTCACTTACCAACAACAAGGTTGACAAAAGTTTCTTTCTTCATTTTGGGTAAGTAGCATCTGTATTTTCCATTGTCAGAGTGTCTCACAACAGACAGTCTTAATGATATATCTCCATTTTTCAGATTGTCAGGAATTATTGATGATCTTCCTTTGTAGGCTTCATTTTGGTCAGCTGAATATTCATGGCCATCAAGATTCACAAACACAAATCTGGGTTTCAGGTCAGGTCTGCCCCACTCCACTGTCATCTGAGAAGCATCCTTAGGAGGTTCCAGGTGACATGGCAAAATGACGTTCTCACCAACCATTGCAGTAACTGACTTAGATGAATCCATGTCCTTTGACTGACCTGCAAATAAAATAGATACAGAAGAATTTGCCATTTATTAATATTTAGAGTAAATGAGGAACTGTGTAATCGACTGTTGCAAATTTTCCAAAGTGGCCTTATTTATATCATTGATGCCTGTTGGAAAATATTCCAAAAACAACACTTGTTTTGGAAGCACTTTGCCAATGCCTAATGTTTACATTTAGTACCAATAATAACAAATTTTCATAATATTTTTTTTATGTTGTATATGCTTTTAATAAACAATTACTACTTGTTTTACAATCTGTTTTTCAGCAAAGTCCAAAAATAATGCAGTTTAGAGTGTGGGCTTTGGCTTTGGCTCTGTTGGGGTTGGCCTGTTGATAGGCTTGTTCGGCTGTAGCTGTGTTTCCATTCAAATGAAAGTGATCTAAAACAAACTTTTAAAAGTTCGTTAACAAACAAAATGCCAATTTGCTGTGTTTCAATTTGTCTTGAAGCAAATTCACCAAGCACTGCAAAGCATATCGTCATCCTGGGTTGTTGTGCATATCATTTTGTCAGGCATTGTTGTAGTAAACAGGACGTAGAGGCTGCAATCTAGCACTGACCACAGACAATAATAGAAGAAAGATTTAATGAATGTGTAATGTTAACATGTCAGCTAGTAATGTTGATATTGCCTCCAGCCATGTTTGCACACATAATTGGAGCATCTGGGAAGACAGACAACAGAAACAATTGATCAGTCATGTGAGTATGTTTGCTACGTCAGGGCTGATTTGAAAAATTTTTCGATGTCACATTTTCCGCATTAGCCCTTTTTTGCAAAAGCCAAAAACCACCCCACATGCTGATTTTACAGAAGTTTCAAATATTTGGAGGAAGATTGTGGTTTAGACTTTCCCTTTATATTTTTATGATTACGTTTTTAGCTGATTTCTTGCAAAAATCAATCTTTACTTTTCTTCAAGGACTCAACTCTGATTGAAAAAAATAAACAAACCTAGAGTTATGTATTTAACTATGTTAAAATTCTTCAATATTTCCGGGTAATTTTTAAAGGAACACTTTGTGAATGTCATGACTCTGCACTTTTGTTCTGTTTAAGGTTTCTTTTTAACATTTCAGTAACTTTTTATTCTTGTCCTTCTGTGTTTTCTAGTTGGGTTAATTTCCATTTTGTGTTATTCTAGTTGCTTTTGGTTATATTTTTGAGTGCTTTTGTGATTCTTGATTTACTCTCTTTTGCAACTTTGTTTGGTTTCCTTTCCCTTTGGCCTCCTCAACGCTTCCATCCACACCTGTTACTTGTCAACTCATTAGTCCAGTGTCTCATATATACTCTCCCTGTGAAGTTTTTCAGTGCTGGTTCCACGTCTTTTCCTGGCTCCTCATGTGTGTCTTCCCTGATGTCCCCTAGTTCCTGATTTCTGCCTCATTAAAACTGCAAGACTCACCTCTGCCTCATGGTCTCTAGATTTGAGTCCTCAAAAACCGCCACCCAATCATGACAGTGAAATATTAGAAATTTCCATAATCAAAAAGCTCAAACTTTAAATAATGTTTTTAAAATTTAAGGTTTTCCAATTTCTTTTTTTTTATTCTAACAATCTATAACGACATTAAAATCATTCTGTCATGATCTTGGCACAGATGCCTGGTCTTATCACTCATTGCATACACCTGCTTAGCTCTGCCCAGTTCTCATTAGCTGCTTATCTGATCCACCTTCATTAGCCTCTATTTAGTCTTCAGACCATCCATCAGTTCCAGATTATTTTGAGCCATGTGCTGAGACTTATTCTACTGTTCCTGTGTTCTGACTGCCTGATCTGTTCTGCCTCTCAACCTCTGAGCTTGCCTGTTCCCATCTGATCTGTTTGCCCGATTTGTGTCTTGACTCCTGCCAAATCTCTTCCTGCTTATGTACCGATTGGAATCATTTCCTGACCAATGAGTCTACCTGCCCTTTTCCAGCCTGTAAGCTTCACTGTGAACAGAACCTGGAAGAGTTGCCTTATTCCGTCTTGGATTCTCCTTCGGCTCCTCACTCGATCTCTAACTTCCTGGCTCTGACCACCAACCACGTCTACGACATCAGCTTTGTCTTCGCCCTCAGGATTATCCTCCCTACATCCATCTGCTTTGTTCAGATCTCCTGTTGGTTCTCCGGCTAACAAAACACTTGCATATGGAACTCTGCCGCAACAGCTGCACCACGTTGGCAGCCAGCTGGTCGGAACAATCCTCTCCCTCTGGACTCAAACTGAACCATAACACCAGGTGACTGACTCACTCGTTTGTGATCATCCACATCCAGAAACACGTGGTCACTAACCTGCTGACTCAAACAACAGAGGTTCCTGCCTAGGACGTTGACATTGTCCACCCATTTCTTTTATTAATTAAACTTTCTGAGAAATATGTTTTGTCCATCTCAAATTACTGTATCATTCTGTTCTGAGCTTTGACACATTCATCTTATTTAAAATTTTATACCAAACATGATCAAATGAAGATCGCTTAAAATTAGTACTGATGTCAACATCTGTGTTTTATAGCTAGTTTGTTCACCATACATTTTTTTTGTTTGTATTTCTGTTTCATTTCTTTTTCCTAAGGGGAACAGTACTGACTCCATTCTCTGTATGTTATGTGGCATAGTTTGGTCATGCTAAACTGCCATGAGAATATAAAAAAGACTCATTCAATTGTTGTTTCAAAATACCAAACTACAGTTTTTGCCTTGTTATCTTGTATTCATAATTTTTGTACACCAAACAGCTTCCACAGGTTATAAAGACTGTTAAAACACTAAGTGAACTGTGTTGAGTACGAGTTCCCCCAACCAATAAAGACTGGAGCAAACACCCACCTTGGAATTATGGATAAATGCTCAGTGGAACACAGACACAATCATACTGACATTATTAATGTAAAAGAACTCAGATTGCATTAAATTTGTGTGGAGATTACCTTTGCAGGTGTGAATGAGGAGCAGGATGAAAAGGTTAACAGATAACATCTCTTTCAGTTAACACTTAAGAGCCACCCTGTAGAGTGAATATTAAGACAGAAAAATATATATTTTAATGTTATACAAATAAAGCTTTTATATTTAAACATTTTACTATGTATGATACTATTAGTTAATAAACTTAATTCTGTCTCAGGAGTTAAAGGTCCCTTTAAGGTGCTCTTTTAGAAATCAAATGATCAGCCTTACATAAAAAAGGTTAATCAATATGCTTCCTAAGGCTGAATAAGGAAATTGTACAAACATTATAGTCATACATGTATGTAAGATAACCTTAAGATTAGAAAGCTTGATTTAAATAAATGTTTTATAGAAGTATCCATTACAGAAAAACCAACCAGTTTTTTTTCAAATAAAGACATGTGAAATACAACAACATAGCATGTAAATAACAATGGGCAGTTTAATGGACATAAAGCTTTACTTTTATTCGGACAAATCCACACTAGGTATTGCTATACCACCAGAACCTGAATAATGAAATCTGATACTAAGGCAAAGAACAAATATTGACATTTGCTGAAAAGATTTTAAAATCTTTGATCTTTTAAAAATCTGCGGTTAGAAAAATGCGTTAAAAGGGACATTTATCAATAAATGTTCTTGCTCTCATGAAATTGTATCTACCAAAAGAGACTATTAAACTATTACACTATTAAAATCTATCAATGCAAATCGTCAAATGTACACACTTTATGACTACATGTGCCTTTCACACAATATCCTTTCACACATTATGAGCAACCAAAAAATATTTAGTGATATTAAGAAAATTCCTAAAAATGAAGGAAAATAGAAGATTTCAGTACATACCCAATCTGCGGAGGTAAATTTATGATCAGACAAGGTTCAAAGTAGAAAACAGTAATATGACCTGGTAGGTTAAAGTCCTTGAATAACTAACAGTTTCTTTTCTAAGCAATAAAAGAAGGTGTGTGCACCTTTGTCGATTATGAGTTTCACAATGATTTATATGAGAGAGAAAAGGGTACTATAACCACAAAACAGGCTTAAATCAGTGGCAAACAGACTTTTGCTAATTTTCTCTGAAAACATTTCAACACCTATCCAGGAGCCTTGTTTTTTGTTCTGTCTGCTTGCACTACAGCACTTTGTAGTTGGAGAGCTAACATTTTAACCATCTTGAAGCCCATAATCCTAAGCACATTCCGAATCTTTTTCAGAGCTGCTGGCTCTCCTGTGCTATGTCAACAATTACACAAACACATGGCTCTGCAGGAGACCACAAATAAAGCATTCGTTTTAACAGTTCACTCATGAATTTAACAACTTTTCTAAACTAATGAAAGCTTTAAAAGTGTGGTCTGCATGTGTCTCTAGGTCCCTTTTTTGCAAAAGTATGTCCTGTGGTTCCAGATCAGTCAACAGAACAGAACCAGCATTTTGTCACTTTGTTGAAATTTTTACATCTCTGCCTCTGATAATACTACCCAACAGATAAAGGAAACTGGCCTTTCTTAATTTATAAATTAAAAAAAGATATGAAGCATTTTTCAGCAAACATTGACAGACTTACACTTACTCAAAAGTACAGTCTTGTAACTATGCTGCTGTGTGTGAGAGCATATTTAGCACAGTGTTCTTTACAGCACCTAATAATGCCATCTACTGTGTGCATACGACTGTGGGTTTGTTAAAGAACCAGTGGAATCTTGTGAAGAAAATGATGGAGAAAATTGTAGATAATTACTCAGAGAAAAATCTACACTACAAACAGGGGTGTCTAAAATCAAGAAAAAGATTAAAAACTACCCAAACCGAGTAAAATTATCTGTCCATGAAGCAATATACAGTGGGGCAAAAAAGTATTTAGTCAGCCACCAATAGTGCAAGTTCTCCCACTTAAAAAGATGAGAGAGGCCGGTAATTTTCATCATAGATATACCTCAACTATGAGAGACAAAATGAGAAAAAAAAAAAATTCAGAAAATTACATTGTCTGATTTTTAAAGAATTTATTTGCAAAATATGGTGGAAAATAAGTATTTGGTCAATAACAAAAGTCCATCTCAAAACTTTGTTATATACCCTTTGTTGGCAATGACAGAGATCAAACGTTTTCTGTAAGTCTTCACAAGGTTTTCACACACTGTTGCTGGTATTTTGGCCCATTCCTCCATGCAGATCTCCTCTAGAGCAGTGATGTTCTGGGGCTGTCGCTGTGCAACACTGACTTTCAACTCCCTCCAAAGATTTTCTATGGGGTTAAGATCTGGAGACTGGCCAGGCCACTCCAGGACCTTGAAATGCTTCTTACGAAGCCACTCCTTCGTTACCCGGAAGGTGTGTTTGGGATCATTGTCATGCTGAAAGACCTAGCCACGTTTCATCTTCAATGCCCTTGCTGATGGAAGGAGGTTTTCACTCAAAATTTGACGATACATGGCCCCATTCATTCTTTCCTTCACACGGATCAGTCATCCTGGTCCCTTAGCAGAAAAACAGCCCCAAAGCATGATGTTTCCACCCCCATGCTTCACTGTAGGTATGGTGTTCTTTGGATGCAACTCAGCATTCTAGTAGTAGAGTAGAGTTTTTACCAAAAAGTTCTATTTTGGTTTAATCTGACCATATGATATTCTCCCAGTCATCGTCTGGATCATCCAAATGCTCTCTAGCAAACTTGAGACGGGCCTTGACATGTACTGGCTTAGGCAGGGGGACACGTCTGGCACTGCAGGATTTGAGTCCCTGGCGGCGTAGTGTGTTACTGATGGTAGCCTTTGTTACTTTGGTCCCAGCTCTCTGCAGGTCATTCACTAGGTCCCCCCGTGTGGTTCTGGGATTTTTACTCACCGTTCTTGTGATCATTTTGACCCCACGGGGTGAGATCTTGCATAGAGCCCCAGATCGAGGAAGATTATCAGTGGTCTTGTATGTTTTCCATTTTCTAATAATTGATCCCACAGTTGATTTCTTCACAACAAGTTGTTTACCTATTGCAGATTCAGACTTCCCAGCCTGGTGCAGGTCTATAATTTTGTTTCGGGTGTCCTTTGACAGCTCTCTAGTTTTGGCCATGGTGGAGTTTATAGTGTGGCTGTTTGAGGTTGTGGACAGGTGTCTTTTATGCTGATAACGGGTTCAAACAGGTGCCATTAATGAAGGTAACAAGTGGAGGACAGAGGAGCCTCTTACAGAAGAAGTTACAGGTCTGTGAGAGCCAGAAATGTTGCTTGTTTGTAACTGACCAAATACTTATTTTCCACCATATTTTGCAAATAAATTCTTTAAAAATCAGACAATGTGATTTTCTGGATTTTTTTTTTCTCATTTTGTCTCTCATAGTTGAGGTATATCTATGATGAAAATTACCGGCCTCTCTCATCTTTTTAAGCGGGAGAACTTGCACTATCGATGGCTGACTAAATACTTTTTTGCCCCACTGTAATTGCACTTGTGTCATGATCTGGCCTGATTCCTCCACCTTAATTGGTTATTTCTTTTACCTGCCGTTTTCCCTCCCTTATCGTTTATTCCTCAGACCTGTTTCGTTTGCTTTATATTCCGTTCAGCCTCAGCTTTCAGGGCCAGACCAATATGTTTTTTTTTCTGTTCGGTCTGTCTTTTCTGTTTATTCCACGATTAAAGTCCTGGATCCTGGTGGTGAGTTGAAAGACGGTTTTCTGTCTGTCTCGTCTCCTAATTGTCCACTGTTCTTCCCCTGCTGAGTCCTCAGGGTTTTTGGCTCGATATGCGCAGAGGATCAGTTTTTATCCCCGTAAGCCTGGCTCCAAGGAGGAGACTAGTTTAAAGGTCCTGCTCAAGTTCTGGTTCCAAGTCCTGTCTCGGCTACCCTCTGCCACTGAGCGTGCCCGTCTGCAACTGATCCTGTCAGCTTCTGTGCGTGTCTGTCCAACTCTGAAGCTGCCTGGGAGCTCCAGGATGTCTGGAGGACTGGGTCATTTGTCATCTGTCTGTTCCTGCCTGATCTGTATCCTTGACCTGGATCGGCTGGATCACACCCGTTTTCTAGGGAGATGGACTGAACTGTACAACCAGGTAAGTGACTCACTTACATCATCATCTTCTGTCAGATGATTGTAGTCACTTACCTGTTTTTTTTCCCCACAGAGTGTTAGTGATTGGGCGGTGCCCCACCCCCCTCCCGCAGTCGCCGCGAGCCACAGATACAACAGCTCCACTTTAGTTCTGTCTGTTAATGTCTTTGTTTAAATAAATATTTTGAACTTTCCTACTGAATACTGAGTCCATCTGTCCCATCTTATGACAACTGACAGTTTTAAGATTGATTTAAGATCTTTTTATGTAGAAATGAGTAAATCGAACACTTAAAATGTACATATCATAAAACAAGAAATAACAAATATCTAAAATTTTCAGATATGATTTTAATATTGTGCTTACAAATGCTTTTTTGCTAAACCTCTAAGGGATATAAATCTTCATCTGAAATGGTGTTGCAACAAAAGTTTTGGCACACATCTGGTTATTTCATCAATGCTAGAGAAATAATAAACCCTTGAGGTTCTATCTGACATACTGACTAATAGGGTTAATAACAATAACCCCATATTCTCCTAGAAATGAAGACCTAACAGAGCAAGTTTCTTTTTACCAGGAGGGGTCAGAAGTTGTCAAGATGGGTCCGAGGTTTACACATGATAGAGCATGACAGTTCATTGTGCAGTTTTCAACAATGCAACTTTATTTTTTTTATTTAATTATTTTGGAAAGTCAAATGTTGATAAGCACACTAACATCTCTGTAGTTCAGCCCAGATGCATCTATTGTCAGGTTAAGTGGAGGTTTGAAGACTGAAGCTGAGGTGTTTTCTTTTATATTTAATATGAGAAACATGCTGATGAAGGTTCTCAGTCATCCAGGTCATAGTCTTTCTATGAGGTGGCGAAACGTCTTCAATTCTTGGAATCCAAGTCCAGTGGATATTTTTTTAATTTTTACAGAATATCCAAAACATATTAACAGATGAAAAAATCCACAAACAAAATATAGAAAAAATCCCAAATCCTTGGGATATCAGGGAAAACACACACAGGGAGCCAAGAAATGACGAGGGACCAACAAACAGTGACTTAATAGGAGGTGTATATATGGGACACAAACAAACACAAGGCTAATGAGCAGATTGGGAGCAGGTGTGGACAGAGGAATATAGCATGGAGCTAGTGGAAAGGAGACTGACACAAGAGAGCAACAGACAGTAAACAATAAATACATAAGAACTCAAATATATCAAGAAAACATCACAAAATGGGAATTAGAACAATAAAATTAGAAAACACAGAAAAACATGACTCAAAGTAAAACTGAAAAATCGAGAAGAAAACAATACCAAAAAAATGCAGAATCATGACATCTATAAGCCTATATATATAGCCTATTTAACCCCTCCTTTATCACTACAATTGGTAATACAACTATGTAGTACGAATAACCCTGAAGGGGAATCTAGTCTAGGTTCAGTTAGGAGGCCGTTTTTTCCACCTGTAGAAATTACAGATTAGAGGCATTGAATAAGATGTATTGAATGTAGTTACACACAGTTGACTCAACATTAGACAAAATAAAAGTCCATCAAGTCCTTCCTTCTCATACACAAATAATTTGAACCATTGTAGGAGGTGGGGGGGGGGGGGGGGGGTTGGTGGGTGGGAGTACCCCTGAGCTCTCATGCATAAAAAGCTCAATGTCCAAAAATAAAATAAAAATATTAATTGAGTACACTCAGTCCTACCACCCTCTCAATAAACAGATTCCATGAATAAAAAATTATCCAGAACAGGCAATAGGAGAGGAGACCAAGAGGCCCAGCAGAAGATCCAGTCACAGTGGGAACCAATGAAACAGGCGGCAGCAGCCAGGTACGGACTCACTCCTGCTGAAATCTCTTCAAGGAAATAAAACAGAAATTTCCCTACAGAGATGTGCAGGACAATTTCTCTCCAACTCTACACACATTTGCATTTATTACATCATCGTTAACGACGAGTTAACAGATACCCTTTTACTGCACTTAACTCATAGGAACCTCACGTATACACAATAACCAGATATAAAAAAAAAATACCCTCAGTAACAATAAATCTGTTAAACCAAAAATTCTTGCATATTGGGGCGACTAACAAACGACTTAACAAACAGCAAAAAACAACTCAAAATGTCATTCAAGACTGATTATCACTTTCATTTAGTTAGTCCCTATTGAATGTTTAATAATCATTCCACCTTCATAAAAAAAACAATATTAACAGCAAAAGTTAGATAAAATGCACCTAAATCATCACATGTCTTGACTTTGCTCTTTTAAGTCATCCTGACAGTTTTTTTATGCAATATAAAACTCCTTTGGTAGCATTCAAAACTTTGCTAATACAATTAGCATGCTAACACAGTGTAAGCAACTTGTGGCTTAATGGATCTAACCTAGCAAACAATCGAAGTGAAACTTGTCAAGTGCAACCATGAGCAACAAGCAGAAGAGTGCTGCAGTGCAATCCCCTGTGGATTACCACTACAACATGTATTATTAGTGTTATTATTATTATGCAATACTCCTCCCACTTTGGTCTTTGCCACTGGTGAGGTGATGTCACTTTCAGAAGCTTGCTGTAATAACCAGATTTATAGTTCATAGATTTTTTGCATCTGGACATGAGAGAAAAATACAACCTCTTATGGAATTTTGTCAACTTTTGCATCCAATTTAACAAAAGATCTTTTCATGTCTGGTTGTTACTAAAGACCACATCTTGCTTTTAACATGATAATATCATTAATCATTAATAATCAAATCTCTTACTATAGATTTCCCTTTTGTTTTCTTTCTGTATATCATAACACAAATATTTTTCTTAATTTCTTACCTTTTATAACATTAGAAATATTCATTTCTGTCTTCGTTTTTCATTTAAGCTCAGTTTCTTTTCTTTTTTTTCAGAACAATGTATCTAATGATCAATACAGTTACAAAGCAAATTTTGATGCAAATAAAACAAGAAACAGATTAATCCCAGGAACAGGAACACCCACAGAGGGAAAAATAGAAGAAAAACTAAACCTATGGCCAACCCATCCAGATAAAACCCTTTAATTCACAAACAAACAGTATACTCATTCATCTGTTCACAGAAACAAATTACAGAAAGTTTTCTTTATTATACCCTCTCAAATCAAATCTATCTACAAAGCATTTGAATGGCCCTCACACTTTTTCAAATATTGGCAGTTTTCCTTTTCTAAAGCATCAACAAACACACCCTAATTATCTTCCTCACCTATGAGTTTTATAGAGCTCTGGAATTACCTCTAATCCATCTGAAGACTGACAGAATCTGCCCTTCTTGGAATGAAGTGCTGATTTATCTCAACTGGAGTGTAAAGAGACAAGTTATAAGGTTCCTTTAGATATTTGCTACTTTAAACCAAACTTTAATCATAATTTTAACAATTGGGCTTTTAATTTTTTTTAAACCAGATCAGAAGCTTTATCAGACTAAAAAAAAGAAGAGGTAATGATGGGTTAAGACCCTCTGACTTAACTTTCCTCCACCGTGGGGCAATATTTGTTATTTGTAACAAATATTATTTGTTCCAAAATAAAATTTAACTGACCACAGTTGTGTTGCCCAATAATACTAGATTATGTTAGAACATTTCACTGCTCCATTATTGTGTGACATTTGCAGTATGAACAGCCAGATTTGGGCTTTGGAATTCTTCCAAATAAATCCGATGTCCACTTTTTAGATCTCTCCAAAAATATCATCAGGTGGGGGTAATGGCAAAATATATATTATTTTTGGAAGCATTAAAATTTTGATAACACTGTTTCTGCCTACTAAAGAAAGTGTCTTTATCCATCTATCAGCTAATCCCGATATCTCATTTAAAGACTAGAAAAATATTAATTGTTAAATATATCACATTTTTAGTTTCTTTTAATTTGAGATGATTTGGTTTATTAAGATCAGAATCAGAATCGGGTTTATTGCCATTGTTAGTGAAGGAGTTCACAAACTAGGAATTTTTTATGGTACAATCGTGCAACGTGAAACATATAATATGAAATAGGCAAATAAAATTATAAAAATCTCTAAAAACACTGGGGTATAAGGCATGCAAAAAATAGACTAATATATACACTTAGGATAAAAATATGGATAAAAAAAAAAAAAAAAAAATATATACATATATATATATATATATATATATATATATATATATATATATATATATATATATATATATAAAGTAAAATGTACAAGGTAGTGCAAATAGAGCAGTGTGCAATACAGCAGTGCAAATGGCATGGGCAGGTTATGGAGTCTGACATATAGTTATGTGTTCATGAGTCTTATGGCAGAGGGGAAGAAGCTGTTTTTATGGCGGGAGGTTCTGGTCCGTATGGACCGTAGCCTCCTCCCTGAGGGGAGAGGTACAAACAGACTGTGTCCAGGGTGAGAAGGGTCGGCTGTGATGCGACCTGCACGCCTCCTGGTCCTGGAGACATACAGGTCCTGGAGTGATGGCAGCTTACAGCCGATCACCTTCTCAGCGGAGCGCACAATGCGCTGCAGTTGGTATCTGTCCCTGGCGGTGGCGCCAGCGTACCACACGGTGATGGAGGAGGTGAGGATGGACTCAATGATGGAGGTGTAAAACTGCACCAACATCCGGGTTGGCAGCTTAAGTTTCCTCAGCTGCCGTAGATATTATTTGCTTCAGAAGTGGGCGATCCAGTTGCTTTACAAGCAGAGCAGGAGTTCTGTACATGTTAAACTAGCCACACCGGCACTGCCCCCTTCACCAGTCCTGTTCATAACCTACATGCACAGAGTTTCTGGGTGCAGCCAAGGGCCGGAGAGGGCTGGTTTGGGCACCAGCAGCTCTTTTTGGACTTTCCTGCCAAGACCTGCAGCATGCACCATCATGAGGATTAGCTCCTCCAAGTCTGAGGTCATGGTTCTTGACTAGAAAAAGGTGGCTTGTCCCCTTCAGGTTATAAAAAAAAAACCTCCCTGCCTGAGTTAAAGTATCTTAGGTTGCTGTTCATGCGTGATGAGAAAATGCAGAAGATAGATAGATGGATGTTGTGGATGCTGCTATAATGCGGACACTGCACGGGTCGATTGTGGTGTCAAGATAGATGAGCAAAAACACAAAGCTCAAGATTTACTGGTCAGTCTATGGTTGTACTATCACCTATGGGCATAAATTCTGGTTGATGGCCTAAAGAACAGGAAAAAACTGTCATGTTGGATCTTTAAAACTAATTCAAAATCTCTTTTTTCAACACAAATTGACATGTCAGCTTGTGGTAGGAAAAACCTAAAGTCATTTGAAATATAAACTCATGAGCCTACAAAAGAACTAAAACAAAAGAGTGAAGCAAGCCTCTACAACAAAAGAGGGTATACTATCTTTTACGTATGATTTTATAGAAAGTTAATTATGCAAGAGGCATTATGATTTCTTAGGTATATTTTATAAAGCAATCACAATATAAAGCTATTGGTTAATATCCCTGGTGTTATAAGGACATTATTTCTTATATAACCATATGTTTTATTGAATAACAATTATTTAGTGATAATATAGGGATTGGAGACTTATTTATTGATTGGAGACTAAATCTTAAAAATCAGCTGAACCATTGCTACAGTAATGATAAAATCTGTACAAAACAGTGGAATATGCTATATTTATTTGTTTTTATTGGTAAAAATGCCTATGAAGAATTCTTTGGGAAAACAAAGAAAACCCTAACCCTAATAAACATTTCAGTTTAAAGCAAAAAACTTTCCTTTTCTCTTCTGAAAGAGTCCAGAAATGTAAATATTAGAGGAAGAAATTGTTCAAAAAAAAAAAACTAATGTTCACTAAAACAAGTTTTACTTAAATGACTTGTCACCTGTTAAAACACCCAAAGGATTAGATTTTTTTTTTTTATCCACATAGCAATTTTAAATAAAAAACGACAAATGCAGACAAAAGAATAGGTTGTGTGAATCAAGAAAGATTAGGATGGTTACTATACTACTATCTTCTGTGGATTTATTTTGAAATATACTCAGTGTGACTTTTTAAAACCATTTATTTATTTTATTTATTTATTTCAGTAAAAAAAAGAAAATTATGAAAAAAAACATCAACAAAAAAATAAAGTTGACTTACATTTGAATAATTGCATTTTCAAAGTATGGTTCTGAGTTCGTCCGCTGAAATGTATTTATAAGACCAAACTTTCTGTACTGTCAGATTAGTATAAAACTATATCTAAACTGTCTTAAGTGAGTTTAGATAAGGACGAAATTGTTTCAAAGTCTGCAATGTTTATGCTTTGTTTAAACATGTTGAAGCTTTTTCTTATATCGTGATGCAGAATAAAGCCAAACATGATAAATCTCTACTTCTCAAGAGTCATTCGTTTGTATCTTCTTCATCAATTAGTTTTTTAATTTCATAATGTGATTCTCTATTTCCATCTTTCTCTCGTTTAGCTTGGTAGCCTCCTCCTGTGTTTTATTCATCAGTTTATCAATCATCAGTTCGACATTTTGATGACCTTTCATTCTATCACACAGGTCCTGATTGTTCGTTGTTATGATTCCTTTCAGTATTAAGTAACCTTGTGCTTTCTTTTCAATAGTCTTCTCCTTTCTTATGTCTTCATCAACTTCCCTAAGGTTTCTCTCATTCCCCTCAACCATCTTCTCTGCCTCTTGTTTTTGATCAGCAAGTTGTTTTTTCTGCTCCTCCAGGTCTTTAGACATCTCTATTAATGCTTGAATCTGCTGATCGATCCTTCTCTGTTCCTCATAGCTCTTTTGTATCTCCTTCTCAGTGTTAGAGTTTTTTACTTTAGTCAAAAGCTTTTCGTTCTCTTTATTGCATTCGTCTGATATCTTCTTTTTTGCTGTGGAAACAAGGAGTACAATAAGATTAGGATAATATGTAAGTTCTGTTCCTATAAGTCTACTAAGTACTTACTTAGTATACTTAGTATCAGTTTCTTCTTCACAAATGTAAAACTTTCATTAGCATATTTGTAGAGTACAGTTAAATGATAGATTGATGAGATACATTTTTCTTACTATTTTTGCTTTTTCGCTTCATCCAGATAAGAAAGACAGCTCCAAAAGCAAATGCAATGGCCAAAATAATGTTAAAGCTGATACAAACAGAACAATCAGGCTGGGCCACGAAGAAACCATCTAAAACAGCCAAAAACAAAACAGTTAAAAATAGTATCGTATTTTATCCTCACTGTGTTTAAATTTTCTACCTGGAACATAAATGTAAGTCTCTCTGGTCTGGTTGATGTCCTTCTGTGTCAGTCTGCAGGTGATATTGTTGTTGTGTCTCTTCTCCACAGTCACTCTGCTGCTGACACTGTAGAGACCATCAGGACCTTTGATTTTCTCTGCAGATCCAGCAGACATGATGTTTTCTTCACCATCCAGCCAGATAATCTCCGGTTCTGGATACCAGCTTGCAGAGCTGCAGTCTAACATCACTCCACTGCTGCTTTTATCAAGTCCTGATAAACTTATATGAGGTGAAGAGATTGTACCTAATATTTGGAAAACAAACAGATATTTTATATAAACTTTTTATGAAATGTTTATAAATACATTACTTAGGAACAATACAATGATCAACAATTAGAAAAATCAACACATATTTCCCTATTACATAGCCAATGTTGTGCCAGTTCATTATTAAAAAGGACCAGATTAAAGTTCAGTTTACAGATATAAAAATGAACTAGCTCACGTTATAGTTTCCCTTTTTTTGAATAAACTAAGTTGACAAAGCTATAAATGAACTAGGTCAAGTTCTTTTGGTAAATTAAATCAAAATCCTACACAATAAAACCTCATATTTACCCCTATAAATGTATGATCATATATATATATATATATATATATACACTCACCGGCCACTTTATTAGGTACCCCATGCTAGTAACGGGTTGGACCCCCTTTTGCCTTCAGAACTAACTCAATTCTTCGTGGCATAGATTCAACAAGGTGCTGGAAGCATTCCTCAGGGAGTTTGGTCCATATTGACATGATGGCATCACACAGTTGCCGCAGATTTGTCGGCTGCACATCCATGATGCGAATCTCCCGTTCCACCACATCCCAAAGATGCTCTATTGGATTGAGATCTGGTGACTGTGGAGGCCATTTGAGTACAGTGAACTCATTGTCATGTTCAAGAAACCAGTCTGAGATGATTCCAGCTTTATGACATGGCGCATTATCCTGCTGAAAGTAGCCATCAGAAGTTGGGTACATTGTGGTCATAAAGGGATGGAAATGGTCAGCAACATTACTCAGGTAGGCTGTGGCGTTGCAACGATGCTCAATTGGTACCAAGGGGCCCAAAGAGTGCCAAGAAAATATTCCCCAAACCATGACACCACCGCCACCAGCCTGAACCGTTGATACAAGGCAGGATGGATCCATGCTTTCATGTTGTAGATGCCAAATTCTGACCCTACCATTCGAATGTCGCAGCAGAAATCGAGACTCATCAGACGAGGCAACGTTTTTTCCAATCTTCTATTGTACAATTTCGATGAGCTTGTGCAAATTGTAGCCTCAGTTTCCTGTTCATAGCTGAAAGGAGTGGCAGCCGGTGTGGTCATCTGCTGCTGTAGCTCATCTGCCTCAAAGTTCGACGTACTGTCCGTTCAGAGATGCTCTTCTGCCCACCTTGGTTGTAACGGGTGGTTATTTGAGTCACTGTTGCCCTTCTATCAGCTTGAACCAGTCTGGCCATTCTCCTCTGACCTCTGGCATCAACAAGGCATTTCCGCCAACAGAACTGCCGCTCACTGGATGTTTTTTCTTTTTCGGACCATTCTCTGTAAACCCTAGAGATGGTTGTGCGTGGAAATCCCAGTAGATCAGCAGTTTCTGAAATACTCAGACCAGCCCTTCTGGCACCAACAATCATGCCACGTTCAAAGTCACTCAAATCACCTTTCTTCCCCATACTGATGCTCGGTTTGAACTGCAGGAGATTGTCTTGACCATGTCTACATGCCTAAATGCACTGAGTTTCCGCCATGTGATTGGCTGCTTAGAAATTAAGTGTTACCGAGCAGTTGGACAGGTGTACCTAATTAAGTGGCCGGTGAGTGTATATATATATATATGTATATATATATATATATATATAAAATTTGAGTGCCTATTCTTTCCAGGGCCCAGCTGAGGCTTTACACTGACCTGACTTCAAATAAAAATGGATTTCAGACTTTAATTTGTTTTGTTTAGAACAATTCATTCTGATTAGGTGAACTTAAATGTATTTTCTCTGTATGCACAGTGTTAAATTTACTCACCAACAAGAAGCTCAACAAAGCTTTCTGATTTCTCTTTCGGATTGTAGCATCTGTATTTTCCATTGTCAGAGTGTCTCACATTAGAGAGTTTCAGTGAAACGTCTCCATCCTTCAGTTTGTCATGGAACAGTGAGGTTCTTCCTCTATAGACTTTGTTTTGGTCGGCTATATATTCTTTTTGGTTGTGCCAAACAAACACAAATCTGGGCTTCAGGTCTGGTCTCCCCCACTCCACTGTAGTCTGAGTGGGGTCCTCAGGAGGTTTTACTTGGCACGGCAGAACAACATCATCCCCAAGCATTGCTTTTACAGTCTGAGACAAATCTGTCTCCTGTGAATGACCTGAAAAATATATATTTTTATATATTTAATTATGTCTTTGCCTGCTAAAAAAGGTGACTTCGATTAAATTATGATAAGTAAAGCTATTGAGAAAACACTGAGCACTCTTCGGTCTACATACATGAGAGCATCAAGTTACTTTGGCACATCTTAGCTGACCTCACTTGGACAACTCAGATCTCTTATCAGGTCAGAATGAACAAACCGAGACTGTATTCCTTTTGGAAGCTAAGATATTTTATAGAGCAACTTGGAATATATTCTCTTATGTTCTGTTTTATTCTATTACATTTTTTTGATCTCATATCTAATTATTTCTATTGTAAAATGTGTTCCATCTCTCATGTGCCAACAGCCTAAGACAAGAAAAGCAATGTTTTAGCACCAGCTAAAAATCCATGTGATCTGAACTGGAATTAAAGAGAAATAGCTCTACAGACTTAATAGCTCTTTATTGAGTACTTCTTGCTGCGGCTACTTTTGCATTACTGTAAGTACTGTTTATTCAATATGTATTTCATGGATTCCTTATGTCACTACAGTACCTAAAACACTTTTACAGAACAGTGGCATTTAATTCTTCATTAAGGGAATAACTGCATAGGTGTACAGAAACAGACATTTCCAAAAGTTTTCTCCAAGTCTAAGTACATTTAGAATCAATAGTTTGCCAACTGAAATTATTTTATCATTAAATGCATGACATGTAGACTGCTTGCGTTGTGTTTCTGTCAAGCCTGTGTTCTGTCTGTCTTGAGGCCAAACTTCACAGACAAAAATTTTACAATTTACTTTTGAAATAGATGACTTTGACTTGGCATGCAAAATACCTGTAAAGAACTCACCTTCTCTGGTTTGTAGCAAAAGCAGAAAGATATAAATGCATCCAAAGACTTGTCCATCCAGCTTGTGAATCATCTTGAAGAGAAAAAAAAAAATAAAAAACACAGATATAATTTCCAATTCTGGAAAAATATTAACTAACGAAGAATCACAACCAGCATTTTTTTAAACTGATTAAACATCCAAGTATGGTAAGCTGTTCAGGACTTGCTATGAACAGACAGAGTTGCATTTGCCCAAATGTATATTACAATTGTTTTTTTTTTTACGTATTAATCTACATCTTTCCTATTTAGCCATATTAATAACAGTGGTTGTGAAAAAAAATAAATAAATAAACTGTAGATACACATAAAAAATGACAAAACATTTTAACCCTGGTGCAACCGTAGCATCTTACCTGACTTAAGAGCCTATTAGTTTCCACAATGCATTGTTTTAGAAAAAGAAGCTGAAACCACCATTTTAGCACATTTCTACTTTTAAGCTGACAGATATGAACAACAATGCAAAGCAACAAATATGATTGTAATGACCTTTGAAATAATTTTTTGACACCATTTTATCAAGAAGGGACTGAACCCCATTTTGCACACATTTATAATTATAATAATAATAAAAAAAAATCTTTATCTTTACTTCGGAAATTTCAAGACAAGGTTGTGAAGTTTATAGTGAAACAGCAAATAAAACCCTGGGTCCGACTTTCAATATCACCCTTATTGTATAAAACAAAACAACAATAAGAAAGAAAACTTTTTTCTTCTTCTTAAGAAGGAAGACACACAACTTTAACTTAAACAAACAATTAGAA
Source organism: Cyprinodon diabolis (assembly GCA_030533445.1). NCBI lineage: Eukaryota > Metazoa > Chordata > Actinopteri > Cyprinodontiformes > Cyprinodontidae > Cyprinodon > Cyprinodon diabolis. Next base: position 41,070,010 of record CM060075.1, on the reverse strand, counting down.
TGCAGTACATGAAGTCTATAACACTGTGTTTTAGCAGATTAGACAGTAGACATGTTTGACCATAATGAACAGTGTAACGTATCAAAACTAAAGTGTTATATAGGTTTAATGTGTTGCTATGGCCCAAAGTCAGGAGTCCTGAGTTAAGATATGTGTTTAGCCCTGGAAGGAGCTCTGCCAATGAAAACACATTCAAGCTCAAAAGAAAAAGATAAAATAAAAAATACAGTTAAAATTTTGCTGACAAGAGAGACTTATAAGATCATAAAAAATTTGAATTCCTGAACATGTATCAGTTAAAGAATATCCAATAACAGTTTTGACAGGAATATTTTCAGGCCATTAATGTTTAACTCAACATTACGTACCTTACAAATACATGTAGCTGTAATTTGTTAAACACAAAAACAACATGCTGAAATACAGCAAACAGACAATATGCAGTTCAGAATGATTTGAAATACCTTGCAGTGTCCTTTGTTCTCTGGGAGGTATGTAGTCAAAGTCCTCAGATTGAAGATTTTTTTATATATAGATAATCTCTTTTTGTTAATGTGCTAATTAAACACCTTTTTAAAATTATCCACACATCAAATGAATCGAATAAATGTCTTGCTAACCCTTTATCATTTACTACACTTCTGTGTAACGAAACCCTTTGGAAAATGGTTCAAGTTCATACTAGGATTGAGATCCTTGTTATTATTTTATTATGGTGTAAAGAGCAAAACCAATCAATCATTAAACAGACTCAATCTGAAAACAAAGATTTACGATAGCTATACAGTTACGCAAAGTTTTAATGCTGTATGGACAAGATACTCTTAGAAATGTGTAGGGTTGTATTAACATACAGTTGTCAATTTATGCGTTTAGAACAAAAGTAAATTGATTCCAACCATTTCTAGTTCCTCAAAATTTAACATGAAAGAAAGCTTGTTGTAGTTAATATTTAACTGCTTAGAGGTTGGTTATCTAGAGGAAAGATTACGAGTCCTTAGGATCCAGCCCACTTTTTCATTCTTGTCCAGATAACTGTAGGGAACCAAATCAAGTCTTTTCAATACAGAAATCATTTCATGTAATAAACAACAATTTAATACTTTTATAAATAAGTGAAAGTGCATATTTTACTATCAGTTTATGGAACTTACAGATTGATAAAATTCTGTGCTAAATGACAACTGCCCTTTTTCAATTTAAACCTGTCAGTTACATTATGACTGTCAAGTTTAGTGGAAGTTAGTTGAGCACCAAATACAAAGAAGAAGAGAGGATTTATTGTCGATTTAATTTAGAGGTAGATGGTAACAGAAGCAGAAATCCAGAAATAATAAACAGGGAACCAAAATTATAATACACAAGGGAAAACATACATGAGGAGTGAAGAAGGGTAAATGGTGCTTTCACACATTGACAATATAGCCAGCATATACCAACGTAAAAAAAAAAAAAAAAATAGGCAAAAACGTTGGCATACTTTGGATAAGTAATTGGTAAGTTTTGAATAAGTTATTAGCACGCTGAAGCATTCTGTCACACGTTGACATACAGCAAGTGTGCTAGCATATGCTCATATGTGGGTTACAGGTTACAGTTACAGGTAAGTTATGTGATGATGACACACGTTAATTGTAAGTTACTTATAAGTAGTGGTGTCTAGCTAATCGAACCTGTATCACCCGCATCGGTTAGGGTTAGGGTGAGCATGAGTGGCCCATGAGCAACAGACTTCCTAGCAGACATGATACTTAATCAGCAGTGACTACAAACCTTTTCTGTCTCTATTTTGGTGGTTGGTAAACAGCAGCTAGGTTAATATTGCAACTACGAAGTTAAGAGAAATGTTCTTATGCAGGCCGGGCACTAGGGTTGGGAATTGATAAGATTTTCACGATTCCGATTCCCTTATCGATTCTGTGAAACACTAAACTTGGTAAGTGCACGGTCACATTTGTCTACCTTCGCTTGGGACATTCTATTTCTGCCTGCCTCAGCGAAAACAGAAGGTAGTGAACGGCAGCTGCCAGCGTCTGAGCCAGCCAGGCTACCCATCTTGTCACAGTCGTCTAAATCTATAAGGCCTCCGTTTAATGAAAAAGCATTACTGTACAATTTTGGGAAATAAACTCATCTCCCACTGATTTAAATAAAACAGTGTTACCTTTCTATCGCTCCCTGAACTGCGGATTAACTTTGTAGCATGTTTAATAACCCCAAAGAGAGGTAGGAAATTTGTTTATTCCCAGAAATAGCATATGATTTACTAGGAACCACATTAAGCACAGCCAGTGATATAAAACTAGCTACTTAGCACCAGAGTTGCCTTTCATACTGGTCGTAACTTTAGCTTCTGTCTGGAAGCATCAAAAACATGGCATTCGTTAAAATGTATGCCATGTTGTGTGTGCACAGCAGACCCGCTGGCCCCTGGAGTAACGGATTTGTTTTATCTGCCAGGAAGAGATTATTTATTTGTTATAGATTACTACTCAACCTACCATGAAGTGGTACGACTTTCAGACATAAGCAAATATTCCAATGCATATTTGCCAGACTTGGAATCCCGTCAACTGTGGTGAGTGGTAATGGTCCACAATTCAGCAGTCATGATATGATCATATCACTTCATGTCCACGGTTTCCTCAGTCAAATGGCTTAGAGGAAGCCAGCTGACACAGGAGGGGACTCCTAAACTATAGAACATCACCTTTGAAATAAGGACTCTCTTCAGCAGAATTTCTTAAGAACAGACAGCTTAGAACCTGACTTCCATCTGCAGAGTATGTGTTAAATAAAATAGATGGACAAATGAATGTGTACAAAAGAAAAAAAATGAGCATATGACAGATTTCCTAAACCTTTGTTCCAGCTGAAGGCAGAGTACGTGGTCCAAGTAAGGAAAGAAGGGACAATTAGTGAAAGTCATAAGGGGGACAACATCAACATCTTATAAGTTACAGACTGAATATTGAAAAATACTGAGAGGAAACATTTAGTAAAAGCTCCACTTATGAAGATGGAGGAACCTGACAGCAAAAATGAGAATGGACCGCAATAGAATGGAAAAGTGGGGCAAGATACAAAAGACATTACTTGTTAGGATAGACTTGACTACAACAAAAACAGTACCCCAGAGACGACATGAGTTGATTAGACACTGAGTGTATTTATAAGATTAACTGCAACCGAAAGCACTAAATATAGTGAGGCAGAACTATTCAGAGTAGATGATTACTACTCATAGTAGACCATTCTCTCTGAATCTTGGCACTGGAAATTATTAGGTCTTTGCAAAAAAACAAAGTTTAACAAATATATCAATGAAATTGTAAAAATTGAATAAGATTGGGGTTAAGAAGACATTTTCATACAAAGTTGCAATGTCAGCAGTGTTTTATTATATTTTTAATTGCCAATGCAAAGGTGATATTGGTGTTCTGATAAAATTCCATAAAAGTTTAAAAAACAATCCACTGGACTTGGTTTCCAAGGTTTGAAGACGTTTCGCTTCCCCTCCAGAAAGCTTTCTCAATTCAAATGTCTGAATCCGCAGTGAGTTTGAGTCTTTATATGGACAAGGCCTTGTATTGATTGGAAACATGCTAATTGAAACCAACGAGCGGGTCGTTTAGTTCCATTGTTAGCCTGTAATATCTGAAACCTGTCTATGATTCTGAAGGTCGGTCGTTATGGGGGGATTGTCGTTAAAAGGGGAATTGTCTCCTGTAATACCTGAAACCTGTCTATGATTGTTAAGGGTCAGTCATTAAAGGAGGTATTGTTCACCGGCTGAAGAGAGAAGGTACTTCGTTCCTCTGTGATGGGGTGGGGGGTGTGGTGATACCTGGAAGGGATCATCTCTATAACTGAATTGTACGTTTTTGGAAGCTGGAATCTGACTCCACCACCTCTGTTTAAAGTAATTTTTTCTCTCTTAACAAAGATGGCTTCCTTCACGTCCCTCTCAAACCACCTATTTTCTTTATCCAGAATATGGACATTCTGGTCCTCCAAAGAATGTCCTTTGTCCACAAGTTGTAGATGTACTGCGGAGTCTTGTCCAGAGGAGGCCCCTCTTCTGTGTTGGGCCATGCGTCTGTGGAGAGGTTGTTTGGTTTCTCCAATATAAAGATCAGAGCATTCCTCGCTGCATTGAACAGCATACGTAGCTGAACTAAAGCCCAGGAACAGCATCTGCACCTGGGTGTTGTCCTCCTCCAGGTGTGCTAGGCTCAAACAAAGAGTGGAGGAAATGTCGTCCTCAGTGGAGCGGTACCGTCGGAATGCAAAGTGGAATGGGTTGAAACTTGTGGGAGACCGGAGAGGACTTATTGCCTATAACCAAAGCTGTTTAGAGCTCTACTTCAACCACAGCTCCCATTTTATTTATTTATTTTTTCTTGTCTGTCAGTGGCAGCAGGTATCAAATATCTGTACTCTTTTGATTCTGGCACCAACATAAAAATATATGCTAATTTAAGATGCTAGTCTGTGTAATGAAAAAAAAATGATGTACTTAATTACTTCATGATGTATCAAAATGAAAATCATTAGGAACAATGAAACTCAGAGCGAAGAGGCTTAGCAAAACCAGAAGGGTGGATGGTAGGGCAATAATAAACCATTGAGAGTTTCATCGTTCTAATATGGAAGCCTGCCAAGAGTGATAAATAATTTGAACATTCTCCTTTCATTTTGGATTATTTCTTTTTTGGCATCTGCCTTTGATGGGCTTTATGAGGACATTATTAATTAACTTAAGGACACTGGTCTTTTATTTAAGATATTCATTCAGTTTCAACTCTAACTTTTATTTTTTGATGAATTTATTATTAAATTGATAATAGAGGTTACGTTGTTTGTTTATTAAATACAGCCAGCACTCACGTGTCCAGTGTCCAGCAGGCGAAGGTCTTTGTGATAGAGCTCATAAACACAAAATAGTGTAAGAGCCCAAAACAAAATGAAAAAAATATATATGTTTATGCTCTTCATTGATTTAAAAAATATATTTATTTAGTGCATGATTTAGTTAGTGACTAGAAAGCATTTGCTCTCAGTTTTTCTTTACTCTTTATGAACTGGAATTTGAAAAAAATAGCAAACAAGTTGTTTATCCTAATTTTTTTTTGACAGATGCAATATTTCTGTCAGGGTCAAGACAGTGCCTGTGCTTATCTCCCACAGTTTATCAGCAAAAATTGAAGTACAAAATTCAATTGCTCTAAATATGTCATAACACAAGACCATTTGACCCAGTATTCAGGGAGGAGGTTTCCTGACAAATTACAAAAATCAACAAACAAAAGAGAACAGAAACGGGATGCTGTGGATCAGCGGAACTGCAGCAACTGCAGGGGGAAAGCGGAGCATCACCCATCACTGGCACTCTGGTTGTGGGAGAAACACAGGTAAGTGACCACAATAATTAGACAAAAGATGATTATCCCTATGAGTCACTTACCTGGTTCAACAATTAAGTCCTTCCTCATGGGTGAGGCAGGATCAGCCGATGCACTGCAAACAACATGCAGTGCTGAGCCATCTAGAGTGTCCCTGATTCAGTGACCATAGCGAGCAGGCACATGACCGATCCATGTCAGGGAAATAGTTCAGAACCGGACTATTCTCAGATCCAGGAGTCCGTAGCCCGATCAGGGGTTCTGATCCAATTCAATCCAACTTATTTATATAGTACATTTAACAACAGAAAAAAGTTTTCAATGTGCTTTACATAACAAATAATAAACAACAACACAACAATACATAAACACAATACAACAATAAATAAACTAAAAAGGACACAGAGGACCACCCAACTACACATTTTTAAAGGCCAAAGGGTAAAAGTGGGTCTTAAGACGAGACTTAAAACCAAGGGTGTAACTTTGCGATAAAAGTTGGTGGGGACGCTCTAAGGATAGTGGCTGATGGAATTACACCTACTCAACCCCAATGCTTTCAATGGGGTTTATATTTTCCAAAAATTAGCTCAAACATATATTTATTGAATGCTTTACTATTGTTGAGAACACAAGAGTGCAACAATACATTTGTGCTATATATAGTTATAGACAGATGCCCTCTTTAGTGCATTGTTTTATAAAGGGCTAAAGCATATTAATGTATAAAAAATGACGAATAACAGTCGATATCCAATGCCAACATCAATATATCATGGATCCCTAGTATGGACACAACTTCAATTCCATCCATCCATCCATGCATGGCTTCCCTTTAAGCTGCATCAGTGATTATCCTCCTTCACAAGCAGCAAAATCTAATTCAGAAATTTGTCCCAAATGTCATTGATGGCCAAAGTCTATATGTTGAACCTTATATTTCAAAAATCATTTATACACTTGTTTGTATTATTTGTGCTTTAATTCTTGTAGGTTTCTTATATTTTAATTTTAAGTCTGTGTCCTTTGAGTCTGACTGTCTCTGAGTCTAGTTGAACTACAAAAGACAAAAAGATATGTTGAATTTTATTATAGCATTGCATATTTTTTCTTGTAAACTTGGCAATGCATTTTATTGCATGTTGCATATCCCAGTAAATCTGTTTCACCTCTAAATCTGCAGCTGTCCCTATTTGTGTCTCTGTTCTGCTTAAAAACAAATTTTTCAACCTGTCTACCAATATAACGATTCCAGAGAAAATAATTTTCAGGAACTCTAAAAGCTCTGCAGTCTGATTCTCTGTTCAATACGAAAAAAACAGATATTTGTTCATTTTAATCTGTAACTCTGGGTATGGTCCTGAGAAGCCCAGCTTTTTTAACTTATATAAATGTACAATCAGCTGCCGTTTTTAGCTGAAAAAGTTCCGTATGTGTAACTAACAGATTATTCAGTGGCATCTCTGATTTTTTTACCCAACCCGTCTCCTAAGTTTTACTTAAACATATATCGAAGTAGCTGCCAGTTAAAATTCGTTGGGTGTTGCTGCAAATTTATGTTAAAATGGCTTGCCATAGTTGGTTCAGACGAAACAGACAGTATGTTAGAATGGCTTGCCATATCAGCATCCCTTCTCATCCTCGTAGCAACTCTGTATGCAGTGAATGTCCCAAAGCCAAAGATCTGATGATGTTTCACAGAGAGATGGGACTCGAGAGCAGCGGCAGAGCGAGGAAAAAACACGGACTGAAAACGCTCTGAACACAGTTAGCTGCACCTAACCCCAGTTACTGTTGGCTGAAGTAAATCAGCGGAAGGGGGGGAGAGGCAGACATTTTTGGTGGGGACTGTCCCCCCCATGCCCAAAGTTGGTGGGGACATATCCACACCAGTCCTTCAGAAAGTTACACCATTGCTTAAAACACTCCACCGTAGATGCAGTCCGTATATGGAGGGGCAAAGTATTCCAAAGCCTGGGGCCAACTACAGAAAAGGCTCTGTCACCTCTGGTTTTAAGCCTAGTCTTAGGCACTATTAACTGAAGATGGCCCTCAGACCTCGGAGCACTTGCCTAACCCTAACCCGAGGTCAGTGATGTATTGAGGAGTCATCCCATTAAGGGCTCTAAACACAAACATAAAATCTTAAAATCAGTTCTAAAACGAACAGGGAACCAGTGCAAAGACGAAAGAACTGGTGTAATGTGTTAATGATCCAAACAGGAACTGACATATCCAGGAATCCACTGAGCATTTAGGCAGGGTTCCAAGGCGTTACAATAAGTCCAGCAGCGAGCTCAGACAGACACGCTCAGATGGAGACAGGCGGGCTCAGTGATTGAGAGCAACAGAGACAAGACATGGTACCAAGGCAAGCCAGCTTTATTTGTATAGCACATTTCAGCAACAGGGCAATTCAAAGTGCTTTACATAAAATCAGTTAAGAAAATAAATAACAATAATAAACACAGAAGAAACAGTTAAAAATAAAAACAAGAATAAAAAACAAGAATAAAAATTACAGTGCAGTATAAGAGATTAAACAGTAAAGAAATGAACATCATTTAGAGAAAGGCAACATCAAAAAGAAAGGTCTTTAGCATTGATTTAAAAGATCTTGGTGCATAATAAAAAATCTTTGCATTTAATTCCAAAAAATCCATTGGTTTCAGAAATCTGAAATTTCTAAAACTAAACAAATGGCTTTCAAGACCTTAATCAGGAGGTTCTAACAGAAAACTAATGAACGGGGCTCTGGGGTACAAATAGGAAATTGTAGCTGAGACACTAAACAGACTTTGAGGTTAGACCCATATAAATTTAGCTCTATAAAAGCTCACTGACCATTAGCATTATTTCTTTGCTTATGATTTAAACCCCTTTATTGTTGTAATTTTCTATTCATGTTAGCTAAAACTCTAGAGTTTCCAGAAAATTCTCAATGTCAAGCCGCTGTCTATCAAAATGTTTCTTTTCCTCATCTAGTTTCCACTGTGACTGAAGCAACGTTTCTTTTTTCCTTAAAAACATCTCCTTGTCATCAGCTTCATTGTCAGTTATTTTCTCCTCTACCGACTGAAGTTCCTTTTTATTTTCCTCTCTTTTATTGTCAACATCTTGGAGTCGTTTGTCCAGATGAGCTTTCTTTTCCTCTAGTTGTGTTTTTACTTTATTCAGTCTGTCTCTTGCCATCTGTGACCTACCTCCTGTTGGAAAAAGGAGAAAAAGAATAAATGTAAGGTTCCAGAATGTGATGACTAATACAAAAGAAAAGGTTCGTAATTCTTTTCTCTGAAAAACTATCCAGTATTGTTTCATGTATTCTTTAACAACTTACATTTTATTCCTATGTATTTACAAATGTTTGTATGTCAACTGTATGTGTATCACTTTATCATCATAGCAAATTCCAATAGTCATATTTTTTTTTCTTTGCAGAAGTTATCTTAATTGTACCAATTAAAATAAATAATATAATGTCACTTGACAGTCAGATGGAAGAAAATGTATATGTATTTCCCTAGCCACATTCCACTGAAAATGCACTAGTTTACTTCTGTACTAACTATATTTAAAGCCACTAAACTGATCTGAATTTAATCAAGTTATCTTTAACTTATAATTATCTCAGTTGACTTACTTTTTTTACTTTCATCTCTTGCTACAAAAAGGAGAAAAATAATCATTTTAATGCTGCAAAACTGGATAAAGAATAATAAGAATGAAAAAAATGTTGTAAGTCTTTTCTCTGAAAATTATGCACTATTTTTTGAGATAATCCTTAATAACTTGCATTTTATATAATATATTTACAAATTATATTATGCCAACTGTATTTCTATTTATGTTAGCAATCTGTCATCAAAGCAAATTTTAATAGTCATTGTTTTAGTCTTTGCACAAGGTATTTTATTTATTAAGCTGTATTCTGTTGGGAAAAATAATGTAACATCAGTTGTAAACCAACATTAAAGATTCTAATACAGCCCTGATTATACTGTAATGTACAAGGACAAGTAAAAATTTGATTTTTCATCTCCTTCCACTGAAAATGCATCAGTTTATTTCTGTTACTAACCCCATTATAATCACTAAACGGAACAATTGATTCTAGTTCATCCCTTCAATATAGAAATATTTCAGATGACTTAGTAGTTTTACCATCTTCAGTCTCATTTCCAGCACAGTCTTCATGGGTGTTTTTAAGAACAAAGGGTTTTTGCTGACCTCCTCTTGCCTCAGTGTCCTGGATTGTGGATTGCCTCCACTTGCAATCTATCGAAAAATAAGAATGATATGATAAAAGACATTCAAATTTTATTGTACTGTTACAAATATATCACTGCTGCTTTCCAGCCTGGGAAAAATAGGAATGTGACTCAAGAAACCACCTTAAACAGTATTTCCTGTTTAGCTCTTTTGTACACTGAAGGATAAGTTAAATAAGTTGTTATCTCATTAAAAAAGAGACGTGCATGCACATCGATAAATGACTCATGAAAAAACATTTTTTAACTACATTTACCGCCCATGGTTTTGAACAAGCTTCTTTACATCCATAAACTTGTGTGTGTGCTTACTTATCAGATTGGCAAAGGGGTGGTGCTATGGCTAAACTGTTTTTCTGAATGGGCATTATATACATTCAAAAGTGTCTGTATCTGTCTAAGGCAAGTCCTGATTGGATCGGGGGATATGGGAGGAACTACAGCGTCATCATCCGGGCCAAAAAGTGTCTGAAACGCATTCGGTTTTTGTTCATTCAATTCACTGCCTGGGTTTTTTTAAATAGACAGAATCCTTTTTTCTAGACCTCAGCATACAGACGTGGTATTTTTTCCTCACTGTCCAGTCAGTGATGGAAATATTTATCGTATAGACCTAATAGATGACCGTCTATGGATTGCAAAGGTTTTGTAGCGTTCTGCTGCCAGAGGAAAGATTTTCTGCTTCTCTATGCTGTATCCCCAGAGAGTAACTTTGATAGAGTGGTTTTTCAGCTCTACTAAATTGTATCAATAACTGGCTAGTGATATTAGTTTCTAAAGGCTTATCTATACGTATGTTTGATTATATTCTTATTTTGAAACCAACTGATTGGGAAAACTATAGCTTGTTAAAACAAAATTAATTTCTTTTGTCTAATAATTTTTTATGAATCTCTTAATTTCTTTGAACATTTATTTTTATACTGAATCATTAATCTTTCTTTTTTTACACTATCACTATAATTTTAGATTTTTTTGCAATTCTAATAATAGATTTGATTTTGTGTCAAACTGTATACGTAACAGCACCTGAACCCTGTTAACATAGATTTCACATATATATCGGCTTTATGGTAATTTCACTTTTATTACTGAAAGGTTCTCAAATAGCTTAGATGAAAAAAAAAGTTCAAATCAAACCTGTATAACATACAGTATGCAGCCTATAATTGTTGGTTTGCCAACGAGACCAAGCAGTTTGTAACCTCCCCCTCCAGATGTAGCTACTGTCTTCTTAGTTATTATGTGAAAAGAGCCTAAAAAAGTCTGACTTTCTCTCGCTGTTTACCTTTAAAAAAAAAGCCTTGTCATATGGTGAATTCTGTAAAACTGCGGACATTTTAAGTGTAAATTTGATGAAGCAATCCAGCAATTAGTAATAAGTTTTGCTTTATCTAGGGTCATCGTTTTGAAGCAGGGGTTTGAGCTTCATGATATTTTTGTAAGTAAACCCTTGAAGTTTTTGCAAATACTCCTTGTCCAATTATTTGTTCGCCTCAGCCTTCTGGGACTTGTAGCAGTCCTCTTTGCAGCAGACCATCTAAGGAGCATAACTTAAACTATTGAATATTTTCCACCTAGTTATCTGTTTTCTATACCCAAACCTACAAATGGTTGGACAAGGAGTATTTGCAAAAACTTAAAGGGTTTACTTACAAACTCTAACCCCTGCCTCAAAACAATGACGCTAGATAGAAAACAAGTTCTAATTGTGGTGGCTCCATCAAATTTACACTTAAAATATCTGCAGTTTTACAGAATTCAACATCTGACAAGGCTTTGTTTTTTTTAGAGATTAACAGGAAGAGAAAGTCAGACTTTTTTAGGCTCTTTTCACATAATTACTAAGAAGACAGTAGCTACATCAGGAGAGGGAGGTTTACAGTGGTACTTTTATTTACTATGTTATAACTGCATACAGTTCATTAGACGGTTGGTAAAAAATACACTCCTATAATATGTTTCAAACTGAAATAAAGATCTTTAAAGAACAATTAATTAAAATATTTTATTTTTTTATAATACGACTTGGAAATATGGGTAATCCAGAGCGTCCATTAAAAAATAACCTTTACTTACAATGAGTTAGCGACAATGGATACCAAAAAAAGGTACTAAAGCAGATTCCAGAAAAGAAAAAGCAAAGAAGAGCTGCTGGACGAACCGAAAAAAGTTTCCAAAATAAAGACGTTCTTTCAAAGAACTGAAGAGGGAGAGTGTTGGGATCTGGAGATCTGTCCACCTTTCTCCAGCAGAGGGCACCCTAGATCTCCTGGAGCTGAAGCTGACTACCACACCTGCGGCTTATTTGCTCATCAGGGAGACCAGCATATAAGCAGCGGCAGAACTACTCTTCAGTGCCAGAGTGTTAAGCCAGTTACGGTTAGCAAGCCTGAGCCAACAAGCCTGCCTGATTCTCTGACTCCCTGAAAGCCTGACTAACCAGTTTTCTGTCCTCTCTGCCTCTTAGGAAGAATCTGACTGAGACCTGGAGCTCTGGAAGAGCAACTCAACTGAAACCTGCCTGCCTGCTCTCAGTAACAAACCTGAAGATCAAACTGTCTGGATCTGCCTACCATCCTTCAAGAAACTACTTGAAGAAGCTCTGTACACTCTCAAGCCTGAAGCTAGGTTCTGGCGCTGCCAAGCCCTCTGCCATCAGTCAGTCTCTAGACCCTCCTGGTACCCTCCCTCTGCTGCTCAGCCTGAATCTCTGAACAGGTACAGATCTGCATGTTCTCTCAGCTACATGATCATTAGCTGCCTGGCTAACCTAACTGTCCCTCTCTGCAGAGAGCCTTGTATGACCAGTCCCGGATATGATTCCAGCACCTGTCAAATAACCTTGTGTTTATCATTGATTCCAGAATCTGTTAAACAACCTTGTGCAATCTTTAATAAATTGTTAAACTTTTACTCTGACTCCTGGGTGTTCTGCATGTGGGTTAGAAACCTGAATCCCAACTTGACAGAGAGATGGACGTTGCTGCTATAGTGAGTGAAGATTGCGACCATGGAGAGATCGCAGGAAAGGAGAGGGGCTGTGGAACTCAAGGTAGCCCGATAAGACTCAATTTACAGCAGAATATACTAAAGTATGTACATTTCTAGTGAATGTGAAGGGGTGCCAGGGTTATGTGATCTTGTACTTCAAATGGGGCCCAGCCAAATAATGTTGCTTACGGACCTATTGTTGTGTCATTACGCAATTGAACAAATAAATAACAAATAATTTAAAATAATTTCATTAACATAACAGTTATTATTAAAATAACATTATTATAATTTTTAAAAATATTATAGATTTTTTATTGATTATTATTAACTTTTTGAATACATTTTTTATACTTTTTTTTATTAATGAGGTTAGGACTTCCGGCTGACACTTTTGAATGTCAGCGTGGTTTGATGAAGATTTGATGAAAGGTGACTTATGATTTTTTTGAGTCTTATCGGGCTACCTGGAGTACTTACTACTGTGTAATTGTAATAAACTCAGAACATTGGACCCAGAATTCAAGGCGAGAAATGCAGTGGGAAAGTTCAAAGTGTTTATTTTAAAACAAACAGATCACAATATCAAGCTATTTTTAAAATCAATCCTAAAATTAATTGGCAACCAGCAAATTAAGCTAAAAACTGGAGAGATCTGATCAAACATATCCGTCTTAGTTAAGAGTCATGCATCAGTATTTTTGCTCCATTTATAGACATGGCGTATGATGCAGGGGGTTTTCCTCTAACCAGAGAGTTAGTTTCTGCTTTAGTCTCAGCTTATCTTGTCTCTTTCATTGTTTCATCGGGTATGAGACTTCACATTGCCTACTGATAGGTCCAATGCTGCCTGTACGCAGCTTGTTGTTTTTCAGTATGCCCCACTGGCTTGCCACCATCAGTGCATAAATGGATGAAAAACTAAATATAGACTAAAGCTCTTTGGAGTCCTGTGATTGTATTCTATAAGTACAGGCTACAAGATAAATCTCTGAGAGTCTGATCTCAACACTTCTCCATTCTGCCTCAGAGGAGCTCCTAGAAGTTGGGCCGCACACTGATCTGCTGTGCTGTTGTAGCACTAAGGCTGAATATAGCTTAGGAAAAAGTGTTTGTAATGAAAATGCTTTCCATTTACCTACGCAAATGCTAACTTTTCACACCATGCCTTAAAACAGTATAATTGCATTCATAGTTTTGATTCCATGTAGACATTTATCCTTGTAAAGAAACTGTGATTTTATCTGTGTCTATTTAATTACAAGGACATTTATATATCCAAACAATATTAGATTGTGGTTATGATGGGGATGGTTCAGGTTTAATTTTAAATACCCAACCGATCAATTAGCACCATCTAAAAAAAACATCTTTGACACATAGGGATAGTTAGATGTTACTTAAGTATCCCTCTGTGAAGTTGGAACATGAAAGTTGCTAACTGGCAATTCATCATGAACTACCAGCAGGTCAGCAGGATCTCTGGTCTGATTATACATTTAATTCAAATTCATCAATCAAGTTGAAACAATAAAAGCTCAATCTCATGCCAAATAATCAGATTTTTACTCTTTTTGTCTGAACTAAATGAAGTCACATTTCACTGTATATTCTAAGCTGTATTGCTTTTATCTTTTTGCTGTGGATTGAAAGTGTTTGTGTGGTTTCTGCAAATTGTCTTAGCAGAATAAATGCCACACACTTTAAAGCAAAGTTAATTTTTATACATCTCAAGTTTTGAGTTAAACATGTATTGCATGTTTTTTGTGCACAAGCAGATTTTATACAGGATGCCCCCAAAATTTTGACAGGTCTTCAAGATGCTGTAGTAATGTTCTCTTACAAACCCCCTAAGTGTTGGGATCTGGAGTTTTGCCCACCTTCCTCCAGCAGATGGCGCCCTGGATCTCTTGGAGCTGAGGCCACCGCCACACCTGCGGCTGATCAGCTCATCAGGAGGAGCAGCATTTAAGCAGCGTCAGAACCTCTCTTCAGTGCCAGAGTGTTGCGTAGTTATGGTTAGCTGTTAGGTTTAAACACCAAACACCTTATTCAACCTGCACAAAAGAAAGACACAGAGAATTGAGTATAATTCACTTGCAAGGAGAGGGGACCAGAAACTGCATTCAGTTACAATCTCCAACCCACTCTGAAACAGTCTCTGCTCTCCAAGCTTTTTATTAAGGAACACCCTGGCTACAATGTGGTTCCGACTGCTAAAAGGGAGGGGGGGTGAACCCAGTCGGAACCAGAATTTCTGTATAACTTCATACAACATCATAAGATAAGGAGAGCTTCCACTCCTTATCCGGTGCTAGTGTGTACAGCTCCCCGTTTTCTCCAGCTTGTGACCTTCAGCATTCTTCTGCACAGACTTAGCAAAACATTAGTACACAGCAAGCAAGTAAAACATTTCAACACTCTGTGTAAGTATAAATGTATAAGTATAATATGATTAAAGGAATATGATTAAAGTAGAATAACTTGTACAATTAATCCAACATTTCCCTCCTGTTTATTCACTTTAAGCTATTTATTTTATCATTCAGAAGTTACTTCTTTTCAGATTTTCAACTATGAAATCATTTTTAGCTAAAAAGGGTACACTCAGAGGTACTTTAAACTGATGGGTTATTGTTATTGTCATTGGAATTAGGATATAAGTCAGGAAAATGTAAAGAGATTTCATCCTCTTTGCTGTCTTCGTCATCCGATGGGTATTTTTCAGTGGGCATGAGGGCATACATTTCTGCTTTCATGGGTTGTATTGCTGTGGTAATTAGTCTATTTAGCAGCGCTCTAATACATGGAATACAACAATATCCACATAAGGTCAAGATGGCGGCAAATACAGCTATAGACATTAAGATAGAAAGCACCAATTGTTTGTATTTACCAAAAATGTCTCCAAATCCATCCCACATTTTTGTGTCAACTCCAGAATGGTCTTTCATTTTGCTGTTAAGAGAGCGAAGGCCTTCAAGGGCCTTTGTGAGGCTGCCATCAGCAGCGGTGTTGTTGGGAATAAAGGTGCAACACTGATCTCCAAAAATAGAGCACACACCACCTTTTTCAGCTAACAACATGTCAACAGCAATACGGTTCTGGAAAGCCATCAGAGAGGTAGCTGACAATTGTTCATGGACGGCGGAGAAGCCTTGTTCTGTTCTATTTCCCAGCCTCTGGACGTTATAGTGGACGTAGTTGATCCTGTCTACATTTTTATTTATAGTACACCACCAGCATAAGAAAGATTCAAATCCTGCAGAAACTTGATTGGCTAGTTTATACTCATCAGGAACACCTCTGGGTACACCAATGCTATCAATATAAGTAGGGTCATCTCCACTCCATGCATTTTCAGATGCCCTCCTCCTTCTAGTATGCCCTGTGTGAGAGAAAATGCTGTTT
This sequence comes from Cyprinodon diabolis, assembly GCA_030533445.1. NCBI lineage: Eukaryota > Metazoa > Chordata > Actinopteri > Cyprinodontiformes > Cyprinodontidae > Cyprinodon > Cyprinodon diabolis. The sequence goes on along the minus strand of CM060075.1, from coordinate 41,053,932 downwards.
GCAGTCGTTAACAATTCATCTGTTGTGAGTGATGTAACAGAAACAGGTAAAATCAAGGTGACCGCAGCACATAATCCAGTGGTGTTGTATGGAAGTCTGTCAAACAATTTGTCATCTCCGCAACACCACCAGATGTCACTGCGGGATTGAGGTTTAAAAAAGATGGATACCAGTAAAATGTTCGCACATTTTGTTTCATTTAGTGTGCCTAGTTTCGGGCCCACTCCGGTCTTATTTACACAGGTGAAATTTGCCACAGCTACTTTTTTCAAAAAGATTGTTTTTTTCTTCTCAGCTGTGGTCAGGGGATAGATCTTATCCCAATAGGTGCAATTATCAGTTGGGACTGTATAATTCATGATGTTTAGAAGACATTGAGGAGTTATAGTAGCAGGAACCACGCATAACAGCGGTCTGGCTCCCATACACACAAGACAATCATTGGACACTGTTTTAGCTGCTTGTTCTGCCATTAGGAGCCAGTTGTTTGTTTTTCCAGAGATTCCAGTGGTGACTTGAAACAATTCATCTGTTTTAAGTGGACCATTAATATTTTGAATTTTTATCTGTTCACCTTGGGCAGAAGTAAGAATCCCTTGTATCTCATTTTCTTTTTGTGTAACATTTGCAGGGCACAAATACAATGTCCAACATGGATCGGTTCCACTAGACCGTGCACATATAAATGAGGAGGAACAGCCTTCCTTCTCAAGGGGTTCTGCTGCGGAGTTTATTGTCATAGTGAAAACTTTGGAGACATGGTTAACAGTGAACCCTGATATTCTACTCATCCATTTTTTAGCTAAAGGTGTCCATCCATACCATCCCTTTTTCCACTGTCCAGTGGTTCTAAACACGTCTCCCCAACCATTATGAGTTGTTTGAACTACGCAAGGAAATAGGTAGAAATCATAACCTCGCCAATTTCCCGGGTCATGTTTAAATCTTTGCGAGAATGTTTGAAAAGGAATAGTCACCAAACTGATTACTCTAGTAGAGTTATAGCAGAGATAGACGTCCCTTTTACAAATAGCTGGATCATGGGGGCAACAAGAATCCTTGCCCTGAGTGAGAGCTAAAGACAAAACTAATATGAATAATCGCAACATTATCTAGGTTCAAACTTCAAAAAGTGTTCTATGGATAAGCTTTTACACAATGGTCTACTTCCTATGACCTCTCGGCAGAGTTGTGGACAATCTTCACCAGTTTGAGATGGTTGTATACTAAAACTACAACCCCCTTTGTACGATGGACTTCCTCTGAAGGTCGGTGAAGGAGACCAAATGTGTATTCTATAACAGGCACCACAGTAGAATTACTAGAGTGCTAAGCAGTACGGTAAGGTTCCAGAGAATAATTAAGAAAGTGATTTTACTCATTACTCATCTGATCTAACTATCACTTTCTTGCAATCCATTTAGAAAACAAATCTATTATAACTAAACAGAATTTTTTTACCTTCGCTTGGATTTAGTTCAATAAAATCCATATATATGAACTGGAAAGCATAAATAGGTTTAGGGAAATCACCTTTTTAGGTCTTAAATTTCCTTGAAGATTATGTTTAGCACATATTAGACCTGCTTTTTAGATATGCCTTACAAAAGTTTTTTGCATAGAATATAAATCCATATGCTGTATAATGATGCTCAATGCTCAATCAATCCTACAATCCCTCCGTTTGAGACATGAGTAAAAAAATCATGATATAGCAGCCCATTTAAAGGAATTTTTATTTGAAAGGATTGGTTTATGTTCTGGTCACATATAGGTGCCATCATGGGCGTAGGTTTGCATAGGGACCATAGGGACATCATTAACATAGATTTTATCTTACGTGGATTTCCACACAGTCTATAAGTAAATTAGTGCAAAACATTAACGAAATGATGCCACATGGATTTTAAGATAGTTTGGCTGATTAACATGTTTGTTTCGTTGAATGTTATCCCCCCTTCACATGTATTTAGTAAGAAATGTTATGTTTAATGCAATGTTACGATAAAATTAGGACAGCAACTAACAATTATTTTGCAAATCGATCAGTCTATCGTTAATTCTTTCGATTAATTGGATAGCCAAAGGTTCTATAAAGGAGATTACTAATGACATTAAACCAGGTGAAACCAAAACAAAGAGCTCCGGACGGAAAGTATTGACAGACAAAAACATTTTATAATCGTATTTGCAAAATGTTTATAAATTTATTTTACAGTTTTGGTATGATTACTGATCCAAGTGGGTTATTCTGTCGGGGAAAGCCAGATTTTACATGTATATTATGTTTTAGAGTCTCTATACTCCATTTAATGATGAATCACTAAATTTATTTACGAATATGCAAATAATCAATTAATATGATTCATGTTTTCAGCCCCAGATGAAATACATGAGATGGGCGACACAGAGTACCTACAGCCCAGATGTTCAACTTTTATAGTGAAGTTATTATTTTAATGAATGTATTATTTTGCTTGATACAGAGAGAGCATAGTAGGTAAAAATATAAGAGTGGGGTTTAACTCTGCACGATTCTATATATTCAGAAGAAAGTACTGTATTTACCTTATGTCTCAGTTGTGCAAAGGAAACCATTTACAAAGTGGAAAACAGTCCTAATTCCACATTCATCAGAGCCGGTGATACTTCAACATTGATAAACAGCATCTAGTGAGTGTAGTGCTTATAAAATGTTTATTAATTTAGCAAAATGCTCCTTTTCTCTTTAAACAATGAATTCCTCTCATCAGTACTGATGCTCACGTCAATCATAAAAAAGGGCATACATATTGCATAGCACCAATGACACCAGACCAATAGTGTCCCTACCAAAGTTCAAATCAAACCTAAGCCCTTGGGTACCATCCTTCATTGCAGCACCCTTTTTTTTTTTTATATAGTTTTTTAATCCAAGTAAGTTTTTCATAGTCTTTATCAGGACCTGGAGAGTCTTTGTACCACATGGTAATGTGTAGGTCATTCGGGTCCATGGACTGCTGTACAGTTCGAACAGACTGTCTTCCCTCCTGAAGCAGCGCTTCTCCGATGTTTAAAGGAGGTTTGTTGGGAAAGTCCAGAGTGTAATGGTAATGTGGGATGCCCAGCCTCTGTATAACCATGTTATTAATGGGTTTTCCCATTTGTTTCATCACAATCCCAGAGTCAGTGGGGATTAAGGCTAAGCAAAGCATGGCTAGAGCATCCCTGCCTATGAGGTTAACTGGACATTCAGGTAAAGTCAGTACAGACAGCCGGCAGGAGAGTCCTTCAGGGTCTCTCAACCACACAGGCTGGATCTCCTGCACAGCCTTTAAATGACCTTGAGCTGATCGGACTATGACAGTCACAGGTCCTTGGCCAGCACCTGGAATTTGTTGTTTAACAGTTGTTCTGCATGCACCACTGTCACACAGGAAAACTGTTGGGGTGCCATTCACATGTATAGTTAATACAACTATTCCTTATTTGTGCACATTAATTATGTTTTTGATAAAAATGCTTTGGCTAAAATGCCATCAGAACGCTGATAAATAGAGAGGAAAAAGGGACAAGAAGAGAGGGACAAAACCTAGAACAAATAATGGATGTCTACTCTATTAACATTTCTCTATCTGTAAAATGGGACTGTCTTATAGGTTTTCTTGTCAGGGGGCCCCCTGCCTGTCCATACCTAGGGCCCCAAATTTCCTAAATCCGCCCCTGCCTATAGACCATCATGACAGGAAAAAAAGGATTTTCAGCTGTCCCCTGACCCGCCAAAGGATTGGGCAGCTCAATTAAAGGAAACACCTCAGTGTCAGGTTTGGGTTCAGGGGCTGGCTGTGGGGAGATTAAGCCTCCCCCCATATCTTTTGACCAAGCCCCCACAGGTCCCCCAGAACGGGTAACCCTTGTGGAGGTGCTGGGCGTAGGAGAATAAGCCGGTGGATTCTCAACTTTAGGAGCTGGCAAGACTGGGGCTGAAGCAGCAGCAGCACCAAGTTCATTTGGGTCTTGCTATAAAGCTGCTTGTGCAGCTGCTTGTGCTCACTGTAACAATGCTGATTATGGACCTACAGGTAAATCATCTTTACGATGGGTATGTGTGAGGGTATGGGTTCTTTTATTGTGGTTCTGCAGACTCCTGTATCACACAAAATTTAACAGGAGTGCCCTGGACCATCAGAACTATTTCTGGTCTATATTTTTCTTTAAAAAACAAAACAAACAAATCTTCTAGGTTTAAGACATCCATATTTTCATCCTCTATCTCTCTAATAGAAAATGGCTGCTCATCTAGTCATGCTGAGCTTCCTATTTTTGTGGTTTACTTCGACAGTGTCTAGCTATGTGGCCTTTTTTTTTTTTTTTTCACATGACCAACCCGATCTGGAATTATCAGTTGAGTGTGATCCAAAGCCTCTTCCCCTTACACGGCCTCGACCTCTGCCTCGGCCTCTACCTCTGGACTGCTGATAAAACACAGTGTCCTCTTCCTCCTGATAAAACACAGTGGATTCTTTATTGTTATTCTTTTTACTTTTTATGACTTTCTCTGCATGCAGGTTTGCATGTAACCTTCTTTTGCCATCATAGTGTCTTTATTTTTGTTTTTTGTTTTTATTTTTTGTTGCAATTCCTTTATGTTTGTGGTGCTCAATTTGCCATTAAAACCATAGTTTTTTATCCAGTAACACAACTGTTCTACCGCCGCTGGGTCATCATTTTCAACTACTTTCCAATCTTTACACTGGAGTTCTTCTAATAACGTCTGTTTTTCTTTACTTTGCCCTTTTCCCATTTTGAACTAAATTTGGGCCCAGTGGGTTTTCAACACCTGTCGTGTTCTAAACACTGGGGCTTCAGACAAGATGGTGATCAACTACTTTTCGTGGTAAAACTCACTTCAACCTTCACAGGTGGAGTTTTCTTGTCTACAAACATCCACAAAAGCTCACCATTTAACCCTTGTCTTTTTGGTATGAAATACAGATATCTAGTGATATCTATATTTCCTTTCACACACACACACACACACACTCACACTGCGCAGTTAACTTTTACCGTTTACTTTATTTTAAACACAGAGGACGCCGCCGTCCTACACAGAATTTAACTAGTTTAAAACTAGGGGAGTCTGTCCTCCCGCGGACTTTAACTGTTTTAAAATTTCTGTTTTACCTGATAGAGTCTAGAATTGTCAGGGTTTTAGTACAACAGGGGGACCTCGTTACCCCACGCGGAATTTAACTATTAAAAATAGAGGACACCGCCGCCCTTCACGAGGTTTAAACTGTAAACACAGAGGACGCCTCCGTCCTACACAGAATTTAACTAGTTTATAAACTAGGGGAGTCTGTCCTCCCGCGGACTTTAACTGTTTGCTGTTTTTCTCACACGGTTCTCACGCACTCCTCATAAAAAGGAAAAAACTACTCACAATTCTCTGCGTCCTTGGAATGCTTCAACCGTCGGACCCCAGCTTGTAAGGGAGAGACCAGTCCCGTAAAGGGTCTGTTTGCTGCGGCCGCAGGCTTATCTGGATCTCACTGACCTGCTGGGGGTCGTCGGGTATCTTGCAATCCGGCTCGAAGGACCAATTAATGTTAGGTTTAAACACCAAACACCTTATTCAACCTGCACAAAAGAAAGACACAGAGAATTGAGTATAATTTACTTGCAAGGAGAGGGGATCAGAAACTGCATTCAGTTACAATCTCCAACCCACTCTGAAGCAGTCTCTGCTCTCCAAGCTTTTTATTAAGGAACACCCTGGCTACAATGTGGTTCCGACTGCTAAAAGGGAGGGGGGGTGAACCCAGTCGGAACCAGAATTTCTGTATAACTTCATACAACATCATAAGATAAGGAGAGCTTCCACTCCTTATCCGGTGCTAGTGTGTACAGCTCCCCGTTTTCTCCAGCTTGTGACCTTCAGCATTCTTCTGCACAGACTTAGCAAAACATTAGTACACAGCAAGCAAGTAAAACATTTCAACACTCTGTGTAAGTATAAATGTATAAGTATAATATGATTAAAGGAATATGATTAAAGTAGAATAACTTGTACAATTAATCCAACATTAGCGAACCTGAGCCAACAGCCTGCCTGATCCTCTGTCCCACAGAAAATCTGATCAGTCTCTAATCAGTTTTCTGTCTTCTCCACTTTCTAGGAACATCCAGACCCAGACCTGGACCTCTGGAAGAACCCCTCTGAAACCAGTCTGCCTGCCTGCTCTCAGTATCAGACCTGAAGAACCTTCTACTGAATCTGCAATCTAGAGGCTTCTAGGAAGAAGCTTTGTGCCCCTCGAGTCTGAAGTAGAGAACTGATGCTGCCAAGCCATCTGACTACACATCAAACTCCAGCCCAACTCAGTTCCCCTTCTTAACCAAGTCAGTCCGAATACTCTGAACCAGGTACAGAACCTAACCTTTCTGTCAAACTCCAAGTCCCTGTCCATCTGGCTAACATAACTATCCATCTCTGCAGATCTCCGTTTGTGACCAGTCCTCGGGCCTGTACCCTCGTTCCAGTTACTTCTGAGCTAACTGATTCTTTACTCTGAACAAACCATCTACCTGTACAGAATTCAAAATAAACTGTTAAAACTTTCCCTGTTTCCTGGTAGTGTTCTGCATGTGGGTTAGACACCTGAGCCCAGACATGACAGAACACTCTGGCCAACAAACTAACCCAGCAGTGCACCTCCGGAGAATGCTTGACGATCAAGCCGCCAAGATCCAAGGACACGATTCAGCCCTCTGTGAGTTATCTAACCGTTTTGACCAACAAATGCAATCTTTCCAGGAATTAGCCAGCTACGTGAGGGGAGCTAACGCGGAACCAGCTCAACTTCCGGTTCCGGAGCCAACCCCACGTCCAGGGTCAGATCCGTATCCGTCACATCCTGAATTCCGCCCTTCCGGAGAAGTTATCCGGTATAGCAAGTAAATGCAAGGGGTTTTATTCCAATGCCGACTTATTTTTGAACACTCACCTTCTAGTTTCCCAAATGATAATCGAAAGATCAGTTTCGTATATATATATATATATATATATATATATATATATATATATATATATATATTTTATATATATATATTTATTTATTTATTTTTTTTTTTTCTTACCTTTTTTCAGGTTGTGATTTGGGTTCTTGTTTAATCTTAACAGTAACCCTCTGCTGTTCCATGAATGTCTTCATTGAATCTATGTTTTCATGTCTCTGGGACCATATTTCTGTGTGTGGCAGGACATTATCCTTCCTTGGTTTTGTTGTTTCATCCTTTATGTCATACTCTGACATTGAGGAAAGTACATCTTGTTTAAAAAAAATTTATGAAATCCAAAGAATACAATGCCCCCTCTCCCTCTATACACATATGTATATATATATATATATATATATATATATATATATATATATATATATATATATATATATATATATATATATATATATATATATACACGTATATATATATATATATCTATATATATACATACATACATCCATACACACACATACTTGTTCTGCTATATGTAGTGAGGATAATGTGTTGACTCCCATTGACTTCCATTTATTTTCAGTCATTTTTTACCCTTTCTATGCCCTAACCCTAAACCTAACCATTACCAATGCATACCTCACCCTAACCCAAACGACACCTTAGCCCTAAACCTAACCATTAGCAAAATAGCTTGTGAGGACCAGCCAAATGTCCTCACTCTGCATCAACTGGTCTTCGATCAGTTTCAGAGAAACTGGAAAAACAGTCCTCACTCTGAGGGCTATACAGATACACTTACACAAACACCCACACACACACATTATTGGACTTACGTATCCATGTGGCGAATATAAAGAACAAAAGTAAAAAAGTTTTATAAACCATGGTGATCAGAAGAGATGGAATAGTTGTTTTCCTGCAATTTGAAGACACATGGAAAAACACAACACAAAATAATATTTGACTTTGCATAATGTTATGAAAATAGATATATGTTCAAGGTCAATATTAGTTAAAAATTTGTAGATTTTTAATTGTCCTTTGTACCTACAAAATGTTGAACATTTAATATCCAAGTAATGTAGTTCAAACTTTCCAATTAAAATTTAAAATATAAATATATATACTACAATTGAATAGCTATTAAGATACATTCTTACCTCCTCTGCAAAGGTGAATTCCAGAGTAAGCGGTCACAGGATTTTATTTGAGTTGGACTTTGGTCTAGTTAGTTTCTAATTTTCTTCTAGCAGTTTTATATATGGCAGAACGTTTAGGATAGAAACTATTTTTCCACTCTCACAAGCACTTCTAAAACTATGCACACACCAGAATACCCACAATCACTCACACAGAACAAAAATGTCATATGTGTGTGTGCGCGTGAAGTAATACTAGTCTGAATAAGAGACTATACCTGGGAGTGCGTTTGTGTGTGTGTGTCGGTGTGTGTGTGTGTGTGTCGGTGTGTGTGTGTGTGTGGTGAGGGGGAATATTTGCCCCTACATCAGAGCTAGTTTTTAACCAACAAAGTGAGGTCTTTTTTGTCAGAACATTTGTCAGAACATTTTCCTTGTCCTCACTTTTTATATAGTAATGAGCTCTACTAGCCATATAGATGTTACTCTTTTTTTATGAAGGTCCTAATTTTTAATGAGAATTGAGTTTGAAAGTTCACAATGATCTAATCACTAGGGCTCTCTGATGTATAGTTCTGTGACTGCACCCAGGTTTACACCAAACTGGTTCTCTATTGCTCCCCCTATAGATGTTCTTTTGGAAATGCACCCAAATTGGACACCTTTTACCAGATATCATGCCTTTTTCAGTTTTGAGATCAGTTTATTATTTATTATATGGGCAGTAAGATTTTTATAGTGTAGGCAATACATAGACTGAATAAGTCTCAACCAAATTTGTATTTTTCTGCTGTATGCGTAAATAAACATACTAATGTCTACATCCATCCATCCATCCATTTTCAAACACGCTTAATCCCAAGTGGGGTGGCGAGGGGTGCTGGTGCCTATCTCCAGCTGTCAATGGGCAAGAGGCGGGGTACACCCTGGACAGGTTGCCAGGCCATCGCAGGGCAACACAAAGACAAACACAACAAACAATCATTCACACACACACTCACACCTAAGGAGAATTTAGAGAAGCCAATTAACCTAACAGTCATGTTTTTGGACTGTGGGAGGAAGCCGGAGTATCCGGAGAGAACCCATGCATGCTCAGGGAGAACATGCAAACTCCATGCAGAAAGAACCCGGGCCAGGAATCGAACCTGGGAACCTTCTTGCTGCAAGGCATCAAGACAATTATTCTTATTGCCACATTGCCATACAGGACACTGTTAAAAAAAAAAAAATAAAAATCATGCAATTGTGATTTTACCGTCATCTGTTGGGGAAGCAGCATCAGAGCCATTGACCTACAGAAGATCAACAATCTAGATATAGAAGCCTAGCTTTGTTGTGGGATCTATTCAAGAATTTATATGTGCAAAGAAGAATTATTCATAAAAAAAAGAGCATTTTGAGCAACCATGAGCATCTTTTGCATCATACAGTGTCTTCAGCCAGAGCCTTTTCCATAGCTGTTTTAAGACAGCCACTACAGGAGAACCTTCCTGACAGCAACCTTTAGTAACTGTTTCAACTCCAATAAACCCCATAAGATCAGTTGCAGCAGCACTTAATTTCCATTTGAAATTCTTAATGCATTTTCAAATGGTATTGATATGTATTATAATAACCCATCTAAAACTACAATATGTACTAACCCAACTATCTAATAAAATCTGTTAAAGTATTCCTACAGGGTCCTCTAATTGCTTGGTTACATCTCATTATATTTAAGGGAAGAACTTTAGGGTTTTAGTGTGTACTGTCAATATTAGTACAGGATGTTTTATATATTAAAAATGATACAGTGAAATCAAATCAAACTGAGAACCCAAAACATTAAAATATGTTTTGTTTCTTTAAAGTAAAAATTTTAATTATGGATTCCTGAGTGTTAACTTTTTGGACAGATGATTTCTTTGCTGTTTAAAATATGCACAATGAAGAATTGTTGTTATGACAAAATATATGACAGCCTCATTTAAAATAATGACACAAATGTTTTTCAATAAATTGATCAAAATGAGCTTTTTAGGGGAGTATAGCATGTTTGTTTTTTTATAACAAAAATTTTTATGCCAATGATACCAACTAAATTAAAAATAATTATACAGAAAAACTAAAAAGGATCCTAAACAATACGCCCCTAGTATAAGACTGAGTGCAAAGTCATTTCAATTTTCACATAAGTTTAAAAACATCTCAGACTTAAGTCTGAACCACCAACCACTGAACGTCGTTCCTTGACCCTCAAATTTGCAACATTCACAACCCGCACATGGCCCCATAAAGCTATTATCCAAACCGGCATGTGGAATCTGCAACGTGCAAGAGGAATCTATGCAGCAGATTAGGAACAACAAGTGCTAGGCTCTGGTAATGTTCACAAAAATGCTTTGTTTCTAAAATAAATATTATTTAAAGTACAATGGATTCTTTTGTTAAAATTCTCAAATTATCAGGGGGTAATAAACCAGAGCCACACAACCTGAACTTTCATTTTAAGTATACCATTGGTTTATTCTTCATTGCATTAATCAGTAAAACCTAAAGAAAAACATGTTTATTTTCAAATGTTAAGTAGCAGAATGCTACGATCTACTGTAACAAAAGAAAACTCGGACAGAAAACAGCTCATTTTCCTGAGCAAGCTGGGCCTACGTTGCCCACTTCAAGTTTAAAGTGACACATTGAGTTACAGCCTCTGAGCTATCTTGGCAAATACCTGTCACTGAATGAGGAATGTAAAAAATCTTTTTGATACAGATCTTTTCAGCAAAACCTGAATGTACCTGTTTCTGAAGTTCTGTAATTTGGCTAAACAAAAAGGCTTCACTGCATATATAGCATACCTTGACTACATTTACTATGTTTTATTTCTTTCTCTATATTATGATCAAACATTTAAAGTGTGATATATTAGGTTCCATTGTGTAGAATTGTGCCTTAATTTACCTGAACTAGTTTATTTATATGTTTGCTAGTTTATTTCTATTTGTGTTAACTCAACTTTGAGCTCATTCTTTTTAATTTTGAATTGGCACATTACCTCTCGACCATAGACTGCCAGAGACAGGTGGCAGCCCCATAGCGACCCTGATAAAATAAATGGGATAGATGTATTTGCAATTTGCAATTGAATTCAAAAGACATAACTTTATTTAATTCAGAATACCTTTTTTGTTTAATTCAGAATACCTTTCTTTTATTTAAAGATTGTAAAAATCTAATTTCTTTAAAATATAATTACATCAAATCAGGAAGATCTAACATATGCCATGGATGCTGGGTGCAGAAAGCAGGTATACAACTGTTGCTGAAAGAATTATTGGCGTAACATATCTACTGATTTGCCACTGTTTGTTCTTTTTAAGCATAATCTTTTGTCTTTGTTATTTATTTTACCCATTCTCTATAGGTTCCAGACACTTCTCTGTGTTTAGAAGCTGTCTTTCATAACCTTTTTTTTCCTCATCCAATTTCCACTGTAACTGTAGCAGTCTTTCTTTATGCTCTAATAGGTCATTCTTGCCATCAGAAGCATCATTCTCAGTTATTTCCTTCTCTACCAACTGAAGTTCCTTTTTGTTTCTATCTATTTTACATTCAACCTCTCTCAGTTTCTGCCCCAGATTCTTTTTCTGGTTCTCTAGGTGTTCTTTTACTTTATTCAGTGTTTCAGACAATTCCTTGTTGACTTGTTCATCTTCTGACCTCCTCTGCTGCTCAGACGTCTTACCTGTGTTGGAAAAAAATAAAACTTAAAAAACTGCAAAATGTCATGAAAAATACTAAATAATAAAAATAAGCTGTATAATTTCTTGTAAAGGTAGTTGCAAGGTTAAAGTGTGTTTAATGAAAATAACTGAGCAGATTGAGATAGGTTTTGACCAGAGATGGATTTCTTTATTATATAAATGTAACTGGAAATATATCAGGTCCTACAATTTTTATGATTTAAGCCTTTACAATTTTATTTTTGTTTTCAAGTATCCAACTTTTCAGCATCAATTTCTTAAAGCAACATTGCATACTTTTAGCCACTAGAGGCACTAGATCTTTAACTACCAAATTGAGCTTGCCTGAAAGCAAATGGGAACACTGCACTATCACAAAACAAAACACCCTCAAGCAGTGTTTCTAAATCTGATAGCAGACGACTTTGCATAACGAGAATTCGTTGTGTTCTTTGTAAATATATCTTCATCCCCAGATTAAATCCTATATCAGCAAATATCAAATATGTCTGATAAGGTAAAGGCATCTGTTTAGTTGTCTAAGAAAAACTAACAGCTTATCTAGCTCTGCTGTGAATGGGAAGCTCAGAGTGCTGTAAAACGGCATTCTGGGTCACATGACCACCAACTTTACCTAGGTGAGTTTTTGAGGACCACCAAAGCCGGCTAACAGGCAATTTATCATGAACTACCAGCAGGTCAACAGGATCTCTGGGTGCTCCCTTGACTCCTACATTTTTCAAATAGCAATGTCTTCCAGTTTCAAGGCTGCCATCCTTGCACATTTACACATACCGTGGTTCAGCTATTTATGGATATGTGACTGTCACAATCTTGTCCACCTGGTAAATCATCACATCTTACTTGTTTGAATTAATCTGCTGATTTGCCACCTTTATTCTGTTGGTATGAAAGTTTGCCTTTAACAATATACAGGGGTTTTATGCTCCTCCACTTCCAGACAGATACACATTTCCATGACCTAGAAATAGGAATATTTACAGTTTACGTCCGACTGAGGGCGTTTCCATGATTTTTTTTAGATATGTTCGTTGTTGTCTGAGGACACATTTGATTCAGTTTCATAATTCAAGTTTAAATCACAAAAGCTCAATCTCATGCCGAATAATCAGATTTTTACTCTATTTGTCTGAATTAAATTAAGAGAACCACACTTCACTGTATTTGCTAACCTTTAGTGCTTTTTATCTGCTGCAAATTATCACAGCAGAATAAATACCACAAAATTTAATGCAAGGTTCACGAGTTTTTAGTTAAACATTGCTTCGCATTTTTTTTGTGCACAGGCAGATTATATTCAGGAAGCCCCAAAAACTTTTGACAGGTATTCAAGATGCTATAATAATTTTCTCTTACAAACCTGATTTTTTGAGGAAAACTTGAGTCATATTGACATTTAATTACACATACTCCTACTCCTACTAGTTAGTGAATTTTGTGAAAGTAACTGGTTGAATTGGATTTTATTGAAGACTATTAGAGAAAAGAGACACGCTAAGTTAAAGGTGCAAGAAAACTTTTGGATGATAAAAGACTGCAAAGACAGCTAACACAAATTATAGTAACACAAATTATTTTCATCCTACTTTAAAATTATGAGCCATTAAAAGTTAAAAAAAATACATTAATGGTAACTCACACTTACATTTATTAGAGGTGTATTTAAAAACAACTCCAAACAACATCCAGATGATGCTGCCAAAATAGCAGAGCTGAGGAACCACTTCATAGAAAGATGTCAGTAGATCGACTGAAAAACATTTATTTACCATCACCACTGTTAGATAAAATCTTTTAGTTATGTGTTTTTTTTCTGAATAAAGTATAGGTTAATTACTTAAACTTGATAGAGAGCTCTTCACCTCCAACCATGTGGATGAGTAGAATGACAGAAACAATCTCAAGAGAGAGGGCTCCACTTAAGATGGCGACCGCAGGTGTAAATAGAAGTTGTTCCATTTCATTTGAGTTTGTAATACTCTGAAAACAATAAAAGATTCTAGTAATTTATCTGCAATTTCCATCATGGATTGAAATCATTTTTATATTATTATATTATATTACCTTTTTTTCAGGTTGTGATTTGGGTTCCTGTTTAATCTTAACAGTAAACCACTGCTGTTCCATGGATGTCTTCATTGAATCTATGTCTTCATGTTTCTGTGACCATCTTTCTGTGTGTGGCAGGACATTAAAATATAAAAAAAAACAATACTATACAGACAATGCTCCCTCTCTCTCTACACATAGGTATACATATATATAAATATGTCCTCACTTTGCAACAGCTGGTCCTCAATCTGATGGTGAAATTGGAAAAATGGTCCCTACTATTAGGGCTAAACAGGTACACACACACACGCACATGTTACTGGACTTACCTGTCAATGTGGTGAATGTCAAGACCAATGCAACAGCTCTATAATCCATGGTGATCTGAAGAGACGGAATAGTTATTTTCCTGCAATTTGAAGACGCATGAAAAACACAACACAAAATAATATTTGACTTTGCATAATACTTATGAAAATTTTTCAAGGTTAACATTAGTTAAAAAATTGTCGATTTCTGACTGTTCCTTTTACTTAAAAATGTTGAATATTTAATATCCAAGTAATGTAGTTCAAACTTTCCAATGAACATATAACATATAAATGTATATACACAATTGAATAGCTTTTAAGATACATTCTTACCTCCTTTGCAACGGTAAATTCCAGAGTAAAACGGTTACAGGAGTTGATCTGAGTTGGACTTTGGTCTCTGTTTACTATCACAAATTTAGGTGTGTCCACAATAGTTTGTTATTTTACTTCTAGCAGTTTTATGTATGGCAGAACGTTTAGGATAGAAACTATATTTCCACTCTCACAAGCACCTCTAAAACTATGCACACACCGGAATACAAACAATCATTCACAAAGAACTAAAATTTCATATACTGTATGTGTGTGCGTGAACTAATATTAGTTTGAATGAGAGAGTTTTACCTGGGAGTGCGTTTGTGTGTGTGTGCGTGGTGGTTGGAGGGGTGGGTTGGGGGGGTGTGGCAGTAAGATTTTTATAGTGTAGGTAAAAGACAGACTGAATAAGTCTCAACCAAATTCCTGTTTTTCTACTGTGTTCATAAACAAAAATACTAATGTATTCAATCTTATTCAATGCTCATGATATTCAAGCTGGACTTGATGTTGCAATTTATTGTAATATAATTCAACAACAATGTGTAGATGACAGACGAGTCCTGGAGGAGCATGTAATAGGTAGACCTGAAGACAACCTGCACACAGCGGGGAGGATGGGCTTAACAGGCTGGTGGTCGGTTGAAAGCAGAGCTCTGTTATGTTTCTGGCCTGTCAACTAGTATTTGTTTTCATTCCCCTCCCCATTCTGCTCTTTGCTGCCACTGCTCAGCCTAATTGCCACTGATTCCTCTCACCTGTTTACCAGCCTCTTTAAGGAGGCCTCTGTCTAGTTGACAGTGCCAGATTGCCTGAAAGCCTTGGCTAGTAAACATACAGCATTTTTCTGTCTGTCTACCTGATCCTGACCTGTTTCTGCCCCCTGATTTTTTGAGCCTGCCTAGCCCTTGTTGGATCTGTTTTTTTGTGCCGCCCGGATCCCTGACCTGTTTCTGTGCCCTGACCTTGTCCCTGGATTCTGTTTTGGATTCTCTGAGAATCTGATCCCCTGGCTCTGACCCTGGACCTCCTTTGTCCAAGATAGTCTGCCAAGCCTCAGTGAGAATTCAGTGTCAAGCAACCAACGTTTTCTGGAACCAAGAAGACCCACCTGGATATTAAGAAAGGTTAGTGGCTTAGCATTCTGAACCTTAAATCATCAATCTCAGCCACTAACCTGTTCTCCCCCCTCCAGAGGCTCTGGCTCCCCTGATCCTGAAAAACCTGCATGATTCCCTCAATAAATCTTTTAAAGTTATTTCCTGTTGTGTTCTGGTAGTTTCTGGTCCTCAGTCTAAATCATAACAAGCTCAGCTCCTTAAGGCTGCTGAACTCTCAGGAGGACCGTTGAGCAGGAACAAATCACATAATTTTGAAACTTGTACAGAAAAACAGGTGGTAAAAAACACTGATGGTAAAAAACATTTTCAGTAATTTTAATCAGCAAAATCTGAAGGGAATATTGTGTGTGGGTGACAGCTAGTGACAGAAATTCAAAAGTCCTTCTTTCTAAGTGGGTCAGAACTACTACCCCTCACTTTGTGAGTGCTTTTATTCAGTCCTGGGTCCATGTTACGTACAAGAAGGGGTGTGTGTGTGTGTGTGTGCGTGAGTGGGCGAGCTTATAACAGTGTGATGAGAAATTACATGTGCGTGATGGTGAGTCAGAACGCTCTCTATGGTCCTTCTGTAGAAGATGGTGATGATGGGTGGGGGCAGGTGGGCTCTCCTCATCTTCCGCAAGAAGTACATGCACTTTTGTGCCCTTTTGATCATTGAGGTGTTTACATTCCAGGTAAGGGTGTTTGTGATGTGCACCCCCAGGAATTTGGTGCTGGTGACAACCTCTACAGCTGAGCTGTTGATGACCAGTGGAGCATGGTTAGACCGGTTCTTCCTGAAGTCCACAATGATCTCCTTCATCTTCTCAACGTTCAGGATCAGGCTGTTATCTTTGCACCAGTCCACCAGCTGCTCCACCTCCTCTCTGTAGTTCTGGACATTGTCATCACCGATGAGGCCCACCACCGTGGTGTCGTCTGCAAACTTCACGATGTGATTGACGGTGAACCAGTCGCAGTCGTGTGTCATCAGGGTGAACAGCAGGGGGCTCAGGATGCAGCCCTGAGGGGAGCCTGTGCTTAGGGTGATGACATCAGAGGTGTTCTGTCCGACCCAGACTGAATGAGGTCTGTTGGTGAGGAAGTCTAGCAGCCAATTTCGAGCTGTTCCAGCATCTGATGGGTAATATCATATGGCACTGGCACTATGGATTGGTCCAGCGAGGTGTTAAAGAACTCTGTGAGTACCCCAGCCAGCTGATCTTGCTGAAGCAGTTGTACTGCCTTATATAGCCTTATTCGTGACCTTATACTTACTTAGCAACAAAAATAATGTAGTTGACAGGGTGTTTGAATCCTAGCAGTACATGCTGGTTAAGTATGAATCTTGACAATAACAAGGTTTTTAGTGGCTGATTCGTAAGCAATCAGATGATAAATTAAGAGGTTTTGGCATAAACAGAGAACGTCAGTATAAACATGCTTTCCAGTGTCAGAGCAACCTCTGGCTTTGAACAGCCACGTGTTAGGATTCCTGTCTGTGTGGTTTGTGTTTTTGTGTTTGTCTCTCTTCCTCCACCAGGAGGCGCCTGGTTCTGGTCCGCCTCCTCACATACCTTCGGAGGGTGACCTCGTTAACGGAGTGCTCTTAAGCTGCTGACTGCCACTACCTCGGCACCAGTGTTTGCCAGTTTTTGGTACTCTAGCCAAGCTGAGTTTTGCTGAGTCAAACTGAGTTTTTGTCAACCTGAGTCTTAACCTTGCAATTTTTTCTTTGCATCTCGGCAGGAAGTCATCCTGCAAACTGGATGTTCTGGACCCTCTCTCCCTGGAAGGATCATCTGAGCTTCAAACTGAGCTGAGGATTCAAACTGGTGGTTTGGATCTACTTTCCTCCAAGAGATCATTTGAGCTTCACACTGAGCAAGGGATTCATCTCCACAACAACCCGTTCAAATACCGCAAGAAATCTAAGTGGCAGTCAGTTTCTCCGTTCACCTTCAAACAACCGCATTCTGGGAAACCCTGTCCACCCTCCAACGAATGAGACAAACACTGGAACACCCCACACCGACTGGAGTTAAGAGTCAACCACTTATCTGGAAATGTGAGTCAGCAATCTATTTCTCCTCTTCAAGTTCGAGAATCAAGTTTCCCACTGAGCCAGAACTAACTGTAGTGTCTTCCCCTCACTTTCCAGTTCCGGTTGAGCAGTGTTCAGAGCAACACTACATTCTTCACAATCCCCTCAATAAACCTCTTAAAGATTTCCCATGGTTTCTCTCTGTATCGGTTTCTCTGCTTTTCGGGTCTGACCTTAGTTAAATCATGACACCACTCGGCATTCCAGTCTGATAAAACAACATCTGTGCACTACCATACACACCCATTCACAGTCCACAGGAAGATAACCTTTTTTATTATTTTTTTCTCCTTTCATAGCTTGGCAGGGAACTACAGGGATCATTAAAGTTAGAGTGGACACAAAAAACTTAACATTCTGCAGCTTCTGGTAAGGAAAAGATGTCCATCTATTGCCGATAGGTGTTGCTGTCATCAATAGAAGCATAATTTGGCACAATAGGACAAACAAAACTGAACTGTGTGTGCGCAACTTAATGCTAATGTTTATGAATATCCATCGTAACATCCTTAAATAGGTTAAATTCCTAGTTTTCTGTATGGAGCCAAATAATATCTGACAACTATAATATATACTATAAAAAGTAATAGTTAAAATGTATCTATGCAGGGTTTGCAATAGCAGGGATTAGATGGTAGACCAATAAGATGAAAAATTCAATGACTTGTGACAAAATGGTTGAGCATAGGTACACTATGGAGTCTGAGAATAAAGCCTAAGAGCTGAGAGTGGTTCAATTATATTAGTTATTGTCTTTTCTTTTATAATTAAATCCCATTGGAGAGGAACCTGCTCAAGGGTTGCATTTTAAATTCAAATAATCATTTCACTCAAGTATTTTTTCTTCCCTTGTCTCATTAACATATAATTGGGGGAATGATGCAATACATGCATTTCGAGCAAAAAAAGGACCCAGGAGCTCTGTGATGAAAAGGACCTTACAGAGGAACAGAAAATGTGACAAAGTTTGATTGTATTTATCTCATACTCAGCTGTGTTAACAGATATTTAAATTGCGAGATTCCTGAAATAATTGTGGAGCGATTTTAATCTGTAACACTGATTGCACAGTAGAATTGGACTGCTATTTTTATTTGAGTAAACTTTGCTCCTGTTTTGTTATCTTAGGAAGGTAAGATGATTGTATTTTCTTTCATGTTTCTTTGAACAGGTAAGATGATTTAACAAAAGTCTATTTTGTTAGTTGTTTTGGTCTGAGGTCCAATCTGAAGTCCTACAATCATGTTACATAATTTATTTCATTATTATCAGAAAGGTTAATTCTCTGAGATTTGAGTTTTACAAATTATTGGAGGATATTTGGAAATATTAATAATTGCAGATCAGGGAGAATATTAACCAAGAGACAATGGGACATTACTACAACAATAAAAGTTTTCATATTTTAATTTAAACCTTGAATACAGAAACTGGTCTTATGGAAAAACAAGTTAAGATATGTTACATCTATAGGTTTGGTTTCAAGATACTGGTCAGTTTCTCTTTCCTCTCAGGATCACAGATGTAATCCTTAGAGGAAAGAAGTGAAAAAACTATATTTTAGATTTTTTCCATAGAAAACAAGACAACACAAGCATCAATTATTGCATTATTAAATATTGTAGTGGTGTCAAAAGTACCCATATTTGTTAAAAAAACACTCTGGTAAAAGTTGAAGTAACAATTAGACCTCTTTACTCAAGTAAAAGTGAAAAAATCCTGCACTACATTGTCCTCAACCTGGCGAAGGCACTCTACACGTTTCTGGCTCAAGACCAGAGCTATAGATCATGCGCTGATAAAGCCAATAAAACCACATCATCTGCAAATAACAGAGATGCAATCCTAAGGCCAAAACAGATCCCCGCAACACCATGGCTGCACCTAGAAATTTTGTCCATAAAAGTTAAGAACAGAATTGGTGACAAAGGACAGCCTTGATGGAGTCTAACCCTCACCAGAAACGAGTCCGACTTACTGCCGGCAATGCGTACCAGATCTGTTGTTTTCTTATTGAAGAGAGAATCAGACTGCAGAGCTTCTAGATATCATGAAAATGATTTTTTCGGGCATCATTATATTGGTAGACAGGTTCATAAATCTGTTTTTAAGCAGAGCAGAGAAACAACTAGGGACAGCTGCTGATTTACAGTTGAAACAGATTTACTGGGGTATGCAACATGCAATAAAATATGTCTCCAAGTTTACAAGAAAAAATATGCAATGCTACAATCAAATTCAACATATCTTTTTTTGTCTTTTGTAGTTCAACAAGTCTCAGAAATAGCTGTGCCCATCAACCCAGAGACAGCCGGACTCACAGGACACAGATTTAAAATTAAAATCTAAGAAACCTACAAGAATTAAAGCACAAATAATTCAAATCAGTGTATAAACGATAAGGTTCAATATATAGACTTTGGCTGTTAATGACATATGGGACAAATTAGTATATTTGATTTTGCTGCTTGTGAAGGAGGATAATTACTGATGCAGCTTAAAGGGAAGACATGCATGGATGGATGGATGGAAGTGAAGTTGCTTCCATTCTAGGGATGCATGTTATATTGATGTTGGCATCGGTATCAGCTGTTATTCTTCATTCTTTTTATACATATTAATGTTTTTGAGCCCTTTATAAAATAATGCACTAAAGGCAGGCATCTGTCTATAACTATAAATATCAGTCTATTGTGCTACTCTTGTGTTCTCAACAATACTAAAGCATTCAATAAATAGATGTCTGAGCTCATTTTTGAAACATATAACGCCTATTAGGTTTTATTTTAATGGTATCTTATTTCTACACATTGAGAAAGATTTTGGTTAGCTTTATTTACTCTTTGTCAGTTCATACCGAGCTGCGCTGGGGAGAGTAAAGGACTGCATGTGGAAACCTGGTTGATACCGTTGCTGTGCTGAATATTGTTTTTGTTTTAAACAGAATAAACCTGCCTTATCAGTGGTCTTGGTCTGCTGGTTCTTGGATAAATACGCACACACAACGCAGAGTATAAAGAAGCAGATGAGTCAGGATAAGACGGGCTCGACTTGTGTGGAAGAAATGTTGATTCGTTTATTAAAAACCGCCAACTCTAACGTGTCCAGCAGACTAAGGTCTTTGTGATAGAGTTCATAAACACAAGATACTTTAAGAGCCCAAAACAAAATAACAATAATAAAACAATGTATAGGTTCTTCATTGATATAGATAGATAGATAGATAGATAGATAGATAGATAGATAGATAGATAGATAGATAGAGTGATAGAGTGATAGAGTGATTTAGTTAGTGATGAGAAATTGAACTGGATTTAAAAAAAAAAAAAAAAAGTTGTTTCTCCTAATTTCATTGTTTGACGGAGGAACAAATGATTCGTAATTCATCCATCTTCTCTCACTTATTCTGTCAGGGTCGCGGTGGAGCCTTTCTGCAGTCTTTTGGCGAAAGGGGGGATACACAATTAAATTCCTTAAAATGATGCTATATTTGCATCACTGTATTGAAATTTGCTTTAACCATTAATTTCACTATCTTACTTAAAAAGGAAGGTGTTAATATTTGGACGTTTTCAATGACCTAACTGATCATGATTTGAGCTTGAATCCCACTTTCATCCGTTGTACTTACACAAAGTAAGTGTAGTCATTTCTTTGCAGACCATGTGTTCACAGAACAACATATTTCAGTCTAAAAGTTACTTAATTGAATATTGAAAAACAAATACATATAAATGAATTAAAGTTGGTTTAAAGATTAAAGAAAAGCACTAAATACAACATAAACATTTTACAAAGCAGACCTTTTCTGAAGGAGGCAGAGGACAACTGCAGAGAACTTTAAAAGTTCCCATAGTATTTATTCAATGAGAGTGAAAACACCTTCAAGAAAACTAATTAAAAAAACAGCCATATATGAATTGCTTCACAAATACAATGATCGTGGTGGATAAAAAAATAAAACGTTGCATTTCACTAAAAATCCTTGGGTTTGAGAAATCTCTAAAATTCAAAAATACACAAATTGGTTTCAAAAACATTTTAGATATACAATGCTTGTTGTTTGAGGTGTGCTGATTTTAATATCTATTGTTTGATTTAATCCAGATTAAGGTTTTTTCCCCATGTAACATGTTTACACTGCAGTTTTCATTTAATTAAATTCACTTTTAACAGAAAACTCTTTAGTAATGAAGGTGGCTCCAGCGTATAAATATTAAGTTGTAGCTGAGACACTAAACAGACTTTGAGGTTAAACCCATATAAATTCAGCTCTAGAAAAGCTCACTAATTGTTAGCATTATTTCTTTGCTTCTGATTGAAACTCCTTTTATTGTTTTAATTTTCTTAACTTCCCACTTTCTCTGTGCTATTCATGTTAGCTAAACCTCTAGAGTTTCCAGAAACCTCTCTATATCAAGCCGCTGTGTTTCATAATTTTTCTTTTCCTCATTTAGTTTCCACTGTGACTGAAGCAGTATTTCTTTTTTCTTTATAAACGTGTCCTTGTCAACAGCTTCTTTGTCAGTTATTTTCTCCTCCACCGACTGAAGTTCCTTTTTAGTTTCCTCTCTTTTATTGTCAACGTCTTGGAGTTGTTGGTCCAGATGAGCTTTCTTTTCCTCTAGTTGTTCTTTCACTTTATTCAGTCTGTCTCTTGCGATCTGTGACTCATCTTCTGCTAGAAAAAAGCAGAAAAGGAATAATTTTAAGGTTCCAGAATGTGATAAAAAATGTGAAAAGAAAAACTGTGTGTCATTTTTTTTCTGTAGAAAAGTATGCAGTATTGTTTGGTGTATTCTTTAACAATTTGCATTTTATTCCTAACAATGTATTTACAAATTGGATTATGTCAACTGTACGTCAATGTGTAGCACTGTATTATCAAAGCAAATTCCAATACACATTGTGTTATTCTTTGCAAATGTTATTTCATTGATTAAACTGTATTTGATAATAACATAACATCACTTGAAAATCAAATGATGGGCAAATAGTACAAAGGTAGATTTATTTTCTTATCCACATTCCAGTGAAAATGCACCAGTTTATTTCTGTACTGCCCATGTTTATAACCACTAAAATGAACTTGCACTGCATGAAAAGTGGGATTTTCGTCAATATGCGGCACTGTAGATTGTCGTGGAACTTCAGGTTAGCGGCAGTTTACGGCAATTTGAAGGCTTCGCCGAAAACTCCCGTAAATTGTCAGAAATTGACGTGGACTTTCTTAGGCAGTGTTCCCCCCATGCCTCCCCCCCATGGAATTCTAGGGGAGGCTTTAACATGTAAATGAAAATGCTGTGAGCTATACAAATGCAAATCAGGGTTGCAGGGGGAGTTTTACCCCAAGTGACATTTTTCTAAAAGGTAAGAAAATCTCTGATAAAAAGAGATCAGGCTCAGTATAGACTCTTACATTTTAGCTTGAATTGATTTATTTAATTAAAGTATAGAGACCAAAACAGATCTTTAGCTGACAGAGCAATACATTTAGAGCAGTAATTATTTAAAAAAAAATTTGCATTTAAGATAAAAAATAAAATGTTGTCTGTCAATATGCTCAATTCACAATTACTTAAGTGGAAAAGTTTCAAGAAATGAGTCTGAGATGATTCACTTTATAACATGGCGCATTATCCTGCTGGAAGTAGCCATCAGAAGATTGGTACACTGTGGTCATAAGGACATAAGGTCAGCAACAATGCTGAGGTAGGCAGCCTCATTTATTTGATGCTAAATTGGTATTAAGTGGCCCAAAGTGTGGCAATAAATATCCCCCAAATAGATGGTACAAATAGATCAGGCTCAGTATGACCTAATTATAGACTCTTACATTTTAGCTTGAATTGATTTATTTAATTAAAGTACGCTAGAGTACTGTGTATGCCATTAGCAATGGCAAATGTTATGTAAAAAAATACACAAAATAATTTATTTCAAAAATTAGTTTTAATCAGAATCAGCAAGGTAAAATGTGCATTCCTTGCACAGTGCTCCTTGGGATTTTTAAAGCTTGGGAAATCTTTTTGTTTCCAAATCCAGCTTTAAACTTCTCCACAACAGTGTCTGGGACCTGTCTGATGTGTTCCTTGTTCTTCATGATGCTCTCTGCACTTTAAACAGACCTCTGAGGCGATCACAGAGCAGGTGTATTTATCGGGAGACTTGATTACACACAGGTGGATTCTATTTAGTATCATTTAGGTCGACATTGGATCATTCAGAGATC
This sequence comes from Cyprinodon diabolis, assembly GCA_030533445.1. Classification (NCBI taxonomy): domain Eukaryota; kingdom Metazoa; phylum Chordata; class Actinopteri; order Cyprinodontiformes; family Cyprinodontidae; genus Cyprinodon; species Cyprinodon diabolis. The sequence continues at coordinate 41,029,931 of CM060075.1, read as the reverse complement.
CTCACTGAACTTCTGGGGAGAGTTTCCTGCACTGAAAGTAAAAGGGGCCGATTCATTTTGCACACAACACTCTCAGTATTTTATTTGTTAAAAAAGTTAAAAATATCCAATATATTTAATTACACTTCATGATTGGGTAAAACTAGTTGTTGATTCTTCACTAAAAAATGTTTATGTTCTATGCCTGAAATGTGGCAAGAGTTTGAGATTTTCAAGAGAGCAGATTATTTTTGCAGGGCAAACTGTAACTGGGCTGATATCTAAGGAGAGCTCTGACAGGGTTTCACTTGCCAATAACGTACATTTATAACATAAGTTTTAGTGGTTGTAGAAGTAATAGAAAACACAGATCTGGGAACTGGAATTCTAGCAGCACTCCTACATTATTCACTACATTTTCTCTATGTTGTCCTTTCTTTCACAGTAAATGGTATCGGCATCTCAGATATGTTAGATTTGTTTACCAAGCTTTCCTGTCTGACCCTTCAAAACAATCTACCATCAACAGCATTGTGTTGTAGAAGCTTTTATGCAAGAGCCTTTTTTTGGGAGTTTTTACAGCACTAGTGTCTCGTTTTTTTGGCAGTAGGCTGGCAGGAAAGGTGGTATGAGAGAGGGAGAGACATGCGGCCAAGGATTCGAACCCGGGTCATCCATGTCGAGGACTAAGGAATCTTTCTGTACATGGGTTTTGTGCGCTAAACACTGGGCAACCAAAGCACGCCCTTATGCAACAAACTTTTAAACAATTTTCCCAACATTTATGGAGAACAGCAAAGTTGCTCTTTTGTAGTTTTTATTATTTTCACCTATAAACATAGAAAAAGTCAGCAGCCTTTTGAAATGTTCTGTAGTATGGTATAAATCAAGATTCTCCAGAACATATCTCCAAAGCCTGCTATTTTCTGTAACACAAGTTGTGCTACCCACAGTAATTGCTGATAAAAAGTCTAAAGACTGTTTTAGAATTTTCATATTTCTTTATGCTATTACTAGTTTTAAATCTGTGGTAAACCATTGTTTTACAGCAACTCCTCTCTCACATATACAATATTGCATATCTAATATGTTTCCTTAAAGACTGTTTAGGACAGGAAGCTACAAAAAGTTAAATAACCATAAACTCAATGTAAACCCCTAGCTATTATTATTTTATGTTTATTTTATTTATTTGTTCATTTATTTATATGTTTGTTTCCCTTGTTTTATTTTTATTTATTTTTTACATTCTATGTCTCATTTTTTTAAGTTATAATGTCACCAACTGCTGTGTATCTTTGTTTGATGTTTGAATTACTCTGTATTGTTACAGGGAATTGCCAATAAAGCAAAAAAAAAAAAAAAAAAAAAAATGATAGACGCAGCTGTTCTCGCGATTCCTTCCGTATAACAATGACCTCGTATGTGATTGGAGGAGCTATACTCAGAAGAACGTTATCTCCAGTTTCTTTGTTTGGATTTTGCTGGTACGTGATCAATGGCTGGACGACGTCTAGCGTTCAACTCGCCTTCAACTCCTCTTGGACGCGATGGCGACTCTGCAGTCGAACACCTGTGCGGGAGAGACGAACTCAAAGAAGAGAGGCTAGCGGTAAATATATGTTCGATTACTGCCTGCTAAGCTAAAAGCAGCCTAGCCTAAGCTACGGCTAATAGCAGCCTAGCCTAAAGCCACGGCTAATAGTAGCCTAGCCTAAAGCTACGGCTAATAGTAGCCTTGCAAGAACAAGCTTTATTTTTTTTTGTGATTCACAGGAAGCAGTACGCCGTCTTCACAACTCGGAGACAAATTGCAGGCGTTATGAACCTGAGCAAGGGTAAGAGTCAAAGAATATGCTTTCATTCTGCGGTAAAAGGAAATAGATACGGATTGATACCGATCATAACTGTAAATTTTGTTTTCACAGACTAATCTCGCCTCATAATGAGGCGGTGACCTCCTATTATTCATACCACTCTCATTTAATTGTTTTCCAGCTGCCTGTAAGACGTATTATGAGACGGTACGCAGGAGCTTCAGATATACGCAGCCAGTGAACACCTTTCGCGCGGAAGCTGCCAAGCATTCAGAAAAGAAAGAGAGTAAGACTTTATTTAGTGACTATTTTTCAGGTGCATTGATAGATGTGTTGTGTCCATACGCAGTGCATCCCATCGCATAGTGCTGATTCATTGTTTTTTTTTTTTTACAGCTGCTGGAATCGAGGCAGAGTGTGCTAGCTCATGAGGAAGGGGAACTCTGGAATAGCCGCCGCCATTTCGTAGGCCGGATCTCTCTGAACTCTGTGTTAAGCTGCAGTCCCGGTTAGAAGCGATGTCGAAGTACAGGGCCACGCACAGTAGGCGTCCGCACATCGGACCTGCCTCGGAGGGAACGCTGCCAGTTACCTCCAACCCCGAGGAGGCAAACGGACAGTTCACGGAGTTGTAATTTTTGGATACGCATGTGTGGGCAGATCCTCGCGTTGTATATAGTTGTGTTTGTTTTAATAAAGCTCTTTCTTTGCATAAACAGCTTCCTGGCAAATGTTCATTTCCTGTATAAATTCATTCATGTCCTTGATGGTAGCCTAATAATTGTGTAGTAGTGTAGGATAACATAAATACACAGCATATGAATAAATAAATATATGAATGAAAAAATATATGAATAAATAAATATATATATATATATATATATATATATATATATATATATATATATATATATATAAATATATATATTTACATATATATTTATGTAAATATATATATATATGCCAACCAATCACGAGCGATTTTACTTGTTTAGAAAGAAATGGTTCAATCCAATACTGAGTAGGTTATTCAAGCCAGACCTGGCCAGCCGCGCAGGTTCGCTGCATTCATATGCTAATTAGGGCCATTAGTACAGCTGATCGCTCTCCACATACGTCAGAGTCCGTTCCGACAATTTGTGGCACTGACAAACGGCGACAAGCGCGGGTTGCAAATTGTCGGAAACTGACGAAAATCAGGGAGATCTGCAGGAGTTTAGGGGGACGAAAATCTCACTTTTCATGCAGTGTTTTCATTTGCCTTAATAACGACTCCAGCTGGAAAAGTCTCTTTAGGCAAAGTCTTTCTTTTAAAAATCACCATTGGCGGCAGTTTCTGTCCATTTGCGTGGCAGCCAAGCACAACAGTAAACAACGCCTTTTCATACCCCGTTGTGTGTATCGCTACCGTGCTGGTCCCCTTCTTCTCCACTGTGTGATTCACTGGGATATCGAAAGTGAGCGACACCTCGTCCATGTTGGTGATATGGATTACCTGGATGCGTTTGTCGGCAATGTGTTTGCTGCAGTAGGAATGGAAGCTCGCCAGCTTTTCATTATAATCCGCTGGACGTTGCTGAGCTACTGTAGTCCTGGTCCGGATGGAAAAATTGCACCGTTTCATAAAACGAAAGCACCACGACAGACCGCCTTGAAAATGTTCAATTTTCATTTCTTCCGCTAGCGTTACTGCTTTTAGTCTAACAGTGACCGTCGAAACGCTGGCCCCACTCGTATTTTGCTCGATGATCCACTGCTCGAGTCTTTCCTCCAACTCGAGCCACCTCGCCTTATGTCCGCGGAAACTCAACTGTGTCTTCTTCCCCTTTCGGAGTTCGCTTTCCATCTTCCTCCACTTGCGAACCATCAATTCATGAATCTTGAATTCTCTCGCGGCTGCTCGATTTCCATGTTCCTCTGCATAGCTGATAGCCTTCAGTTTAAACTGTGCTTCATAGGCCTGTATCTTTGCCATTTTCAGGGTTGTTAAGACAAAAATGTTCTACATAATGCACATACCTGTTCTTTTATACACAATCCACGCCCACTCTTCCTCCTTTAACGTTCTCATGGTGGTCTCAACAACGTCTGCAGTAACACATAGGGTGCACCGTACTATAGGGCGCGCCACACATTTTGAGGAAAAAAAAAGATGTTTATATGCGCCTAATAGTCGTGAAAATACGGTAATCAAAATGTAATGAGCATATGAGGAACATATGAACACTAATGTTATATCAGTGTTTAAACCCTTAGCGAAATTAAGCTTGTACTAGCTTTAACAGCAATTCAGAAATATATTACTGTAGCATAGCGTAGCATGCAGTCCATCCTGTTACCTTCGTCTTTACTCATGAGCAAACACATGAAATGATCAACATCATCAAAAGACATATTGTTTGTTCTGTCCCTAATTGTGCCAGACCTGCAAACGTTTTGTCCTTGTCCATTTGGAAGGCCAGAGTTTCATCCAGCTGCAGCTTAGTAGATAGGCTAACAACAACCAGGGTTGTCTCAGGCTCACAGCAGGGGTCCTCAGGAGGTCTTCTCATCCAGTTTGGCTCTTTAAGTTCTGAAACTCAAGAGAAATGTGTTGCAAAATGTCTGTTTTGCAGCAGTCTGGTTCTGAATGTCACCATGATGACTTGTCTCAGATCTGTTGATCTGGGTCTTTTTGGGCCTGGGCCAAAAAGACCAAATTGACCTCTCCATTTTGATGCAAACCCTTCTCAAGTGGATCCCAGCAGCTTCATGGGGAAAAAGAGCGGAGGGAAAAAAACAGAATCCTGTGTGTTCTGTGGCTTTTACTGTCCTCACCTAGAGGGGGGTGGTTGGTCACATCTCTGTGAGTTGCCTGTAACTGCTTTTGCTGAAAAGTGGGGATTGCCGAGTTCTTATAGCTACTCGTTCACCAAACTTGTATCCTCTTCTCTGGTGTGATGTCCAGATAAAATATGGACACTGGTTCCCAATGTCCAAAAGCCATGATCATGGCATATTGCATAACAAGACCATTTGGTCAATCACAGAATCACTGAACAAACCATGGACAAACTAAATGCCTTAATAGCTTTAAATGCATGTTTTCCTACCATTTTTCGTAACTTAAAACATCACAGCTAATAAGTTATTTTTCAACTATTAATTTTAATTATTCTCATATCATAGTACTCAGTTGCTCTGTGGTGAAGTGGCTTAAGTCTTTGTCTTTAATGTAGGAGATTAGGTATTGAATCATTGATACTTCATGAAAGTCGCCCGATATGAATAACTTTATTAAAACAGCAGATATGAATTTTCTCTTCTTTTTGTTACAACATTCTGCTATTCACAAAAACAACATCAGCAGTACATCTGGCCCTTAAAATAAAAAAAGAGAGGCTTATTGTAGAAGAGATTCTGGGAGGAACAGGTTTGGAAGCAATACGATGTGTTCAGCTAATCTAATTCACATAATAAATATATGTATTTGACAAAAGGCCAAACCATAAATGACCCTTACCTAATATTTTGGATATTCTATTAACGAAATCACCTTGATCTACTCCAGAGGGGCAAGTAAGGTGTGTGAAGCAGCAGAGCTGTAACTTTTTATTTTTCGTGATGTAGTAATCTAATTACTGTTCAAATATTGATTATGCAGTTATGTTACTTGGCCATCAGCACCCTGAGGGCCCAATTTTGGTTGGTAAACTTAGTTGTTTGGCCTTTTTGTTATTAACAGACACACAATAGGCTCGATAAATGCTGTATTAAACCCAGTTTTTTTCTTGAAAATTAAAAAGAAATCAATAAAATAATTTTAAAAACTTGCAATCGTTCCCAAACAGAACCCAGCTAGGCAGCATCATTAATTATTATTCCCCTCAGACAACTTGCAAGCAAGAGAATCAGTCGAGAAGGATAAGAGGTGGATGAATCATATATGAGCATCAACGTGTGTGTGCCAAGTAAGTCCATAAAGCACTGTTCTCAGAGTCAATGTCCTGACAGCTGACCTGACTTTAGTTAAAAATGAACCTCAAAGTATAATCTGTTTTTTCTGAAAGATTAATTTCGATGAGTTGAAATTAAATGTATTTTCTCTGTATACATTGTGTTTAGTTTACTTACCGACAAGAAGCTCAACAAAGCTTTCTGTTTTCTCTTTCGGATTGAAGCATCTGTGTTTTCCGTTGTCAGACTGTCTCACGTTAGAGAGTTTCAGTGAAACGTTTCCATCATTCAGTTCGTCATGGAACAGTGACGTTCTTCCTCTATAGACTTTGTTTTGCTCAGCTATATATTCCGTCTGGTTGTGCCAAACAAACACAAAGCTGGGCTTCAGGTCTGGTCTCTCCCACTCCACTGCGGTCTGAGTGGGGTCCTCAGGAGGTTTTACTTGGCACGGCAGAACAACATTATCACCAAGCATCGCTTTTACTGTCTGAGACAAATTTGTCTCTTGTGACTGACCTGAAAAACATTTTTTTTTCATTATTTCATGATGTCTTTGCCTGCTAAAAAAAGGTAAGTAGGGTGAAATGATCATAAGTAAAGTTATTTACAAAAAAATGAGCAATCTTCCCTCTACATACAGGAGAGCATCAGGTTTCTTGTTTTGCACATCATAGCTGACCTCACTTGGACAATTCACATCTCTCATCAGGCGAGAATATACAAACAGAGACTGTATTCCTTTTGTATTTCATAGAGCGTCTTGTATTCAGCTTTTTTTTACTGTCATTTTTATATTCAATCTTTATGTTCTATAATATTACTTGATCTCATAATTAATTATCCATCCACCCATTTTCTTTTGCTTTATCCAGGAGACGGGGTCGCAGAGGAAGGAGTCTAAGCAGAGATGCCCAGACATCCCGATCCACACACACCTTCTCCAGCTGCTCTGGTGGGACCCCAAGGTGGCACCAGGCCAGCTCGGAGATAAAGTCCCTCCAGCGTGTCCTAGGCCTTCCACAAGGCCTCCTCCCAATGGGACATGCCTTGAAAACCTCCCAAGGAAGCGACGAGGAGGCATCCGCAGCTGGCTTCTTTCTACGTGGAGGAGGGACGACTCTACTCTGAGCTACTACCGGGTAAAACACCTCCTCACCTGATCTCAAAGGCTGCGCCCAGCAACCCTGCAAAGCGTACTAATTTCAGCCGATTGTATTCGCGATCTTGTCCTTTCGGTCCTCACCCAGATCTCGCCCTCTGGAGCTCCAGGAAGTCCACACAGCCCTCCTCAGCATGCAGGGCCAGAGGTCCCCGGGCTATGACGGACTCACCGTCGAGTTCTACAAGGCCTATTGGGACCTTCTGGGGAAAAAACCTGCTAGACTTCTAAAAGGAAGGTCTGCTTGCTGGTTCGCTCCCCTTGTCTTGCCGTGGGGCAGTCATCACCTTTCTGCCCAAAAAGCACATCCTGCAAGACATCAAGAAATGGTGCCCTGTGTCCCTCCTCTGTACTGATTACTAGATCCTCTCCAAGGCTCTGGCCGTGAGGCTGGGAAAAGCTATGGAGAGGGTCATCTACCGAGATCAGACCTATTGCGTCTCCGGCAGGTCCATGGTGGATAACGTCTACCTAATTCGGGATGTTTTGGAGGTCTCTGGGTCATTAGGTTTACAAGCGGGCTTGATTTCATTAGATCAAAAAAAAGCGTTTGACCACATTGAGCACGGCTTCCTCTGGAAAACCATGAGGGGCTTTGGGTTCAGCGAGGGTCTTATCGCCAAGATCCAGGTACTGTACAGTGGCAAAGAGAGTGTGCTGAAGATCAACTGTAGCCGGTGAGCTCCTTTTACGTTGTGTAGAGGCGTCCGACAGGGCTGCGCGCTCTAAGGGATGCTCTAGAAAGTTTACACTTTCTGGGGCTGGATGCTGCTCTGTTTTTAACAGACTTAAGTCTCTTAAAGATAAGAGGCTTGCCTGAATTTTATCAGAGTGTTTTTAAATCATGTGCATGTGAAGTTGCACAGATCCAAAATGCATAACTCTCTGCATTGGCTGGTAAATGCTATAAAAGATCTTCAATAGAAAAATCACTCATTACATGTCAGAAAGTGTGAAACAAGTGTGAAACCAGAATCACTATGACTGCAAAGATCTCACCTTCTCTGATGTGTATCAAAAGTAGAAAGGTGTAAATGCATGGAAAGACTTGACGATCCAGTTTGTGAATCATCTTGAAGATATAAAAACTGAAAAAAACAAAAATAAATTTTCTGAATTTGGAACAATATTGACTAACAAACGAAATTTTTTTTTTAACTGATTAAACATCCACTTATGATAAAACATTTCCAAGACTTGTTTTGGACAGAGTTCCATTTGCTCAAATGTATATTACAGCTATCCTATTTAGCCACCGTAATAACAGCAGTTGAGAAAAAATAGATATAAATAAACTGTAAAATAAAGCAAAATAAAATAAAAGACATTAAATTGTAACCCTAATGCATCCGTAGCACCTAAATAAAGAGCCTATAATTTTACAAATGGTATCATTTGAGAGAAAGCAGATGAAACAACCATTTTAGCACATTTCTACTGTGAAGCTGATACATAGAAAACAATGTAAAGCAGGGAAGATGGTTGTAATGACCTTTGAAATAATTTTTTGCCACCATTTTGTCAAGAAGGGACTGAAACACATTTTCTTACACATTTCCAATCATAATAATAATTAATCTTCTCCTTATTTTGTAAATTGTAAGACAAGGTTATGTTTTGAAGTTTACAGTGAATCTGCAAATAAAACCCTGGGTTGACTTTCGATCTCACTCTGATTCTTTAAAACAAAACAAAGAAAAAATGATAAACCCTTTTACATTTCTAAAGAACAAAGACACACAACTTTAATTTAAAGATAAGTTAGAATGAAGTACATGATCTATATAACACTGTGTTTTAGCAGATTAGATAGTAGAGAAGTTTGATCATAATGAACAGTGTTACATGTATCGAAACTAAAGTCTTATATAGATTCAATGTGTTGCTACGGCCCGAAGTCAGGAGTCCTGAGTTAAGTTGTGTGTTTAGCCCTGAAAGGAGCTCTGCCAATGAAAATACTTTCAAGCTCAAAAGACAAGAGAGAACATAAAACATATGGGTAAAATTTTGAGACTGATAAGGTCATAGAGAATTTGACTTCTGGAAAGTGTGTCAGCTAAAGATTGTTCCATAACAGCTATGACAGGAATATTTTCAGTACATAATCTTTAATTACACATACTGTACATCTACAAATATATGTTGCAGTTATTTGTTAAATTAAAAAGAACATGTTAAAAATAAAGCAGATAGAGAATATGCAGTTCAGAATGATTTGAAATACCTTTTTATCAGCATTGTAGTTACCTTTCTTCTCTGGGAGGTATGTGGTAAAAGTAATCAAATAGAAGATTGGATGACTTTGATGACCAAAGATTTTTTTTTTATACAGATGATGTCTCTTTGTTCAATGTGCTAAATAAACACCTTTTTAAACTTATCCATAAGTGAAATGAATCAAATATAAATGAAAGTATTGCAATCCCTTTACCATTTGTTACCAAGCCCTTTGGAAAATGGTTCAAGTTCATACTGGGATTGAGATGCTGGTTATTATTTTATTATGGTGTAAAGAGCAAAACCAATCAATCATTGACCAGACTCAATCTGAAAATAAAGATTTATGTGTAACTAAACGGTTACGCAAAGTTTTACCGCTATATGGACATGATGTGTTTAGAACAAAACAAATTTTATTTCCATAATTTCCAGTTACTCATAGTTTAACATGAAAGAAAGCCTATTGTAGTTAATATTTAACTGCTTAGAGGTTGGTTATCTAGAGGAATGATTACCAAATGAGTCCTTAGTATCCACCCCGCTTTTTCATACTTGTCCAAACCACTGCAGAGAACCAAATCATGTCTTTTCAATAAAGAGAGATCATTTAATATAATAAACAACAAAACATATCATAAAAGTTCAAAAAAAAAAAAAAATCGATTAACATTTGAATGTTTCCAAGCAATACAAGGCTTTGTCTATATAAGACTCAAACGCACTGCGGATCCAGACATTTGAATTGAGAAAGCTTCGTGGAGAGCTTGCGAAACGTCTTCAAATCTTGGAAACCAAGTCCAGTGGATTTTTTTTTGTTGAACTTTTACGGAATGAGTATGACCTGGATGACTGAGAATCTTCATCAGCAAACAACAAAACACTTATAAAAAAGTGCCCCCCCCCCCCCGACAATGGGGGGTGCCCTTGACCCCCACCCCCCCAGACAATGCACTACATGGATGTTTGTTGTGAAAATGTTGTAGATGGAAGTCTCCAAAATGAAAAATAAAATTGGGGTGGGGGACAACATCCGAAGGTGGGACCCTCCAGTAATGACCCTCTCCCCAAGAACCTACATGAGTGATAGTGTGATGGAGCAGGCAGAGGGAGGAATCCGGGGATGGGGAGAAAAGGACCGGGGATGCTTACTATAGTCCCAGGGAGCCAGCTCACCCGCTAAAGACAATAGGCACACCCATTCCTTGAGAGCCCCCCGGAGAGGGGGGCCCCACCAGTCGCACCACCATAGCTCGGGGGCCAGGGACCGGCGGCAGGGGCCACTATACGACCCCACCCCCTCTGCTGCAGACAGCATTGTGAAACTGCAGTAAAGATGGCTATTTATTCACAGATTCAGCTTTTCTGGATTAATAACTCATCGGCTAATGATTTATTCTACAAAACAGACACCTATCCACAACCATAGCAAAGCAGACAGTGAGCTACAACCGGAGTTTCCTTAAAGCCCGGCATACACTGTGCGATTTTTGGGGAGATTTTCCACTCATGTGAAAATCTTTCAATCGGCCCGACTTTCAGCCTGATCGTGAGTCGTGTAGTGTACAGGGGGTTACGAGCGGCGATCAGCCTCTCACGACCACCTCCTGATCAGGAATCGTGAGGTCAGGTAAATATCAAACATGTTTGATATACTCCCAACCGTCGTGGGCAAATCACTCAGGGCGCATGCGCAAAGAAGTACTCTTCTTTTTATTCCTCCTCTCAGATGTAAACACAGCAGCGTGGCATAGAAGAAATAAGTGAAATGCAGCTCCGTCTGCAAAATTGACGGACAGCAGTCGCCACGCCTTCTCAGCCACATCTTTTTTCCAAATACATCAAAGCCCTTTCTTTCTCGGACCCTCAGCACAAAGTTGCACAAATTGCCAAGGCAGCGCGGTTCACTATAGTAAGCTTAATATCCCCCTTCTATTTGTTTGGCTTCAGGATAGAGAGCTACAGAGCAGCTCTATCTCACTGCGGAGCTGAGTCCGACGTGGTTTTTAGTTGTACAGTGTGAGCAGGTAGATCGCATCAGAGCGTCGGGCCGAACATAAATCGTTAGCTGCTGCTCACACTGTACGTCCAAACCCTGCGTTTAGTCGTACAGTGTGAGAAGCAGATGCGTGCAATGATTGAAAAAAATTGCACAGTGTACGCCGGGCTTAAGACGATTCAGCTATCGCGCCGGGAGAATTACATTGGACCCTATGAGGGGCTCGCTCCTCCACAAATGCTTTTAGGGACCATCTGCACGTTGCAAAATAATCTGAGAGAAATATTCAAAAGTGTCACCAAGGAGAGGTGGAATATTATCACATTTATTGGATTTGAAAATAATTCTTTTCTTAGGAATTTCCAAAAGCCTAAATGACAAATGCCACCTCTATTCTATTATTAGATTAAGTGTAAAATGAGCAGTGACTACACTATAGATCACTGTACTGCCTCCATACTTGTAGGATACACAGGTAACCTCAACTGGATCATACTACAACTCTTACTTTAGGAAGATAGGCCAAACTGTATTTTTAGAGATTTTGTCTTTGTTATTATAAGCATATATGTGATGGATTGTGAGATTAAATGGTAACACCCATAGAGATACCTGAACATTGCCACTTTTACACTAGCCCACTAAAACTGTATCCTTGCTGAGTTTGGACCAAGCTTGGATCAGTTAAACGTGCTGAGCTTGGTTCTTATGACACATTAGAACCAAGTTTGATTGTGACCGGTTTCTTGGAAGCATCTTGCCAACCAGCTGGCAACTTAGTGCTAGTAGGTTCCCAATGGGAAAGTACATTGGGGCCAAGTAGCACTAAATTAGTGACAGAAACGACACTGTCAAGGAACGCTATCCACAGTGGAAATATGGAAGAGGAGGAGAGTTTTGGGTCGGAGGTCAAGAATGAGTTTCCTCTGTCATACATGTTTCATTTAGAGGAGGAAGGCGGGGACGAAGTTGTTACAGCCGTACATGTTCGAGCCTTTGCCTCCCAACGCTTCCAGTTATGTTAGCTTACAGTTAGGACACAGACGTCCATCTCCGTGAACACTGGGACTTAACTCAATAGTTAAGTAAATAATTCTTATTTCAATCGCTGCATATATTAGCTGCAACATATGAATCAAGATGCCGAAAAAATATGATTGACAGATGACTGTTGATATATGATTGGCCGAATTTAGGTGTACAAGCTGGCTTAACATAACTAACCGGCCTGCATAAGATTACGAAAAAAACAAAGATTTTAAGACAGATTTTTGTTTTTAAATAGAAATTTTCTACATTTTGGGACAATATGGTCTGATAAAGAGTACATTTATATACATGTTTAAGCAATAATTATTTGACATTTAAATATGATTTCCCTACGACTTGAGTACGACTTGAATAAGCTGTGTTTAAGTTTTGCACACTGCTAGTGGGGGAAGGGGAGGGAGGGGGAGTTGGAATGATCCCGGCCTGGATGTCCTTTTTCACTTGTGTGGTGAGTGGTTTGAATGTTAACACTAGATGTCCTGGAGAATTGGGAGTTTTCCTGCATTTCCCTCTCCCCTCTTCAAGTTTGTGTATTCACTCTACCTTGCTACTGTCCTTGTTGTAATGCAAATAACCTGTGATATGACCAGCCTTCTACATGAGACTGGATAAAGGTTGAAACAAACTGGCATCAGAACAAGAGCATGCTCCAAACACTTTTCATTACCTGACATGGCAACTTTTTACAGGAATATCTTGATAAGTCATATCTAAATCTTTTATTTAGGCAAACCTATTTGTTAGGGTTTCTGTTTTTTGGAGATGTTTCGTGTTTTCCTTTTTTTGTCTCCACCCATCCACTAGATGGTGCCCTTTTCCCCTGTTGGCCTGGAGGGCCTCTTCTGGTTTTGCCACCGACACCTGCGGGTCGTTTGGTCATTACCAGAGGAGTATATGAGCAGCGGACTGTCACCACCTCAACGCCAGAGTGTTTGCCAGTATTGGGTACTCTATCCTCACTGAGATTAGCTGAGTCTAACCTTCTGAACTTTTGTCTCTCTTTGCCCAGGGTTCTAACTCTTTGTCTCCTTTGTGGTCTCCGGCAGGATACTTCCTGATCTACTGGATAAGCCTGGTCCTTCAAGCCTTAGAAGGAATCATTCATCTCCCTGAGATTCGAGGAAAACATTCTGCGCTCCTATTAGCTGTTCACTTCAGCAAAACTCGTTGACAGTCCGCTCCGCTGCTCCTCTGGACCCCTACCTGTCTGCCTGTCCGCCCTCCAGTCAAGTATCACCAAGTCAGTAGAGTCCCAAAAAACAGTAATCAAGGAGCAACCTCAAGTCTACCTCTGTGAGTCCTTCCCTGCCTTAATTTAAGCTTTGACCTGGAAATTCCCACGCACCTTGAACTCACCACTTTGATCTCCCGCTAGTGTTTCCGGTTCAGGTTCATCTGACTGTTGGATATTCCCCAGCTGAAATTCCTCCTTTGTTCTCTTTGAGTTATCCCCTTCCAATAAACTGTTAACCTTTCATCCGCCTCTGACTTGTTTCTGCATGTGGGCAAAACCTCTGAAACCCATCATGACACCAGAGATGGCAAAAGTACTCACTTTCCGTACTTGAGTAAAAGTACATATACTTGTGTTATAAAATACTCTGGTAAAAGCAGTGATGGGACTAACGGCGTTGAAAGTAACGGCGTTACTAACGCCGTTACCTTGTTTTAGTAACGAGTAATCTAACTAATTACTTTGACTGTAACTATAACGCAGTTACCATTGCAGACACCCCGTTACTGCGCGTTACTCAGGTCGCACAATGAACCTTTTTTCATGATAGGACTCGTGCGCAGCTGCGTGAAGCTGACACCCCACCCACGTCAAAAAACTCTGCAAATAGACTGAATGGTTAGTGCAACGTTAGTGCAGATTTGTGCAGAAAAAAATATTGTTTGTGCTACTTTTGTTTAAGAGATATTAAAGATTATTTTTTTAGGTCATCCAGAGGTGCGCGCCTTGTCATGAGAGAGGGGAGGATGGCTGATGTATAGTGAGATTCTGTCTGTCAGTGGGTAGGTGGGTGTTTCCGCTGGCGGGTGTTAACGTACAGCACACACAGAGAGATGGAGAGTGAGGATGACTCCAGCAGCAAAACAGCGTTTTCCTGATGGAAATACCGGTGTTACGTTGAGCTGCGTTTCCCCATCAGATACGGTTTCCTCTGCATCTCCGCACAGCGCAGGCGGCACGAGTCACCGCGCAAGCGACAGGAAACGCGCATGCTCGCTAAAGGCGCGCAACAGTCGCCCTGTGCTCGCGCCACAGGAGAACTATGGAGAGCGGGAACGAATGATTAACTTGACAACAGCCAGAAATGATAGCCTATATGGAGAAAGGGAGAAATCTGGATGGATGGATGGATGGATGGATGGATGGATGGATGGATGGATGGATGGATGGATGGATGGATGGATACTCTGCCTTTTCAACCTACTGTATTTTTTAGTTTAAACATTATTTGATGGCCTTTGTGGCAGGGATGGAGATCCATATTTTATGTCACACACAGAGTATACATCTTGATAGATAGATGGATAGATAGATGTTGCAGTATCTATAACAACCCAAACACACAGGATTTCAGAATTAGACATCCCCAGTTATTAATTTCACCAGATCTGAATGCCCTGTTAAAAAACTTCACATGGTGTTCCCCCCTGATGTCATTTACATTGAGTTGCAATAAATGCAAAACTCTCTGCAGGTTCTTGTCTTTGTCGTCCTCTCTATTCAGCTGGCTTTGGAAACACACCGTGAGAAAGTGGGGGCTGGGTGGTGAGGGTTACGGGGGCGAGAAACGCAAAAGTAACGCAATAGTTACTTTTACTAGTAACTAGTTACTTTTATTGTGGAGTAACTCAGTTAGTAACTCAGTTACTTTTTGGGAGAAGTAACTTGTAACTATAACTAATTACTTTTTCAAAGTAACGTGCCCAACACTGTGTAAAAGTGGAAGTACTGATTAAACTTCTTTACTCAAGTAAAAGTAACAAAGTACAGGCTTGTAAATTTAGTATAAAAGTAAAAGTAGAAACCACTTTTTTCATGCCGTTGCCTACATTTTAAATGGTTGTCTGCCAATAGGACTAGATCTCCGTTGTGTTCATTTTCAATCATCTCGTAGTCCATACTACTATGCTAACGCCACCGCCACCAAGTTGCAATTATTTGCAGCGAATGAATACCTCCGAATCTGTCGATTCATCTTGTAGTGGTGCTTCAAATGTAACCTAGATTCCCATCCAATTAGATTGAATTTGGTATTGATGACGTGAAAAATAATAATGGTAACTCCATTGAAATGATTCAAAACTAAAGTAACGAGCCAATTTTTTAAAATGTAAGGAGTAGAAAGTACAGATATTTGTGTAAAAATGTAAGGAGTAGAAGTAAAAAGTCACCATAAAAATAAGTAGTAAAGTAAAGTAAAAATATCAGAAAAATCTACTTGAGTACAGTAACGAAGTATTTGTACTTTGTTACTTCCCATCTCTGCATGACACTATTGAACAACCAGATATCATTTATACTGTCCATTCACCAAAATACTAACTTCTATTGCCAAGCTCACTATGTGAAAGAAGAACTTAGAGAATGATTGTCATTCGTCTGTTCTTACCTTTTTATGTCATTCAACATTTCAGCTTAGAGAATGACAAACAGTATGTTTTCAGTATTGGAGTAAAATTTATTTCACCCAAGGAAAAGCACTACATATGAGGCGACAATTGTCCCATTTAGCAGTTTTTACAGTCCCAAGGATGAGTCCCTTCTGTATTTGCGACAGGTATACTTTGTGCAGTGCACACAACACTCAGTGCTGTGGTTCCTGGTGCAGAGATTGCACAACTGACCTGCTTATAATAATACAAAAAAAATCTAAAAAATTTAGTTTAGCACATTTTCCCAAAGTAAGAGTTGTAGTCTGAACTAGATGAGGTAATCTATGTGCGTTACAAGTTTTGCGGCACTACAATAATTTATAGTGTAATTATTGGCTATTATATGCTTATAATGACAAAGAACAAATCTCAAAAAATACAGTTTGGCCTATCTTCCCAAAGTAAGAAAAAAATGAATGTTAGAACTGTGAATATACAGTCATGAGTTTGTAAAACTTTGTTTTAAATGTATTTATTACTGTTTTCAAGGCTGTACTTTAAAATATGAAATTGTCTAGAGCTGTTCTAAACAAAATTTATTTTTGTTTACACTTGTGTATACAAAATGACAAAATAAATCTGTCTAACTCATAAGTCATTATTGGCTTTTATATGCTTATAATAACAATAAAAAAATCTAAAAGAAATAGTGTTTAGTACATTTTTTCAGAGTAAGAGTTGCAGTGTGAAAAACTTATAGCCAATAATTACACTATAGATCATGATAGTGCCTCCAAACATAGAGAACCTCATGTATACATTCACATTTTGACCTTGATTGTTTGCTTTGACCAAATTTGACAGAAAAGCTCAGATCTTTCATCTCCAACAAAAGTGACTGCTTCAAACTGACTCTTCACCATACTATTTGCAAAGATGTGTAAGCATTTAGTTCATATGCAGTGATTTATACATGCTTTTAAATTGTCTTAGTGTGGCACTCCTTTTTATTTCCATATCAATAAAAAGGAGTTATTCCAAAACATAACTCCTGTTGGGCTGAACACCAGGCTTGCCCGCATAGTGCAAACAGTGAATCTTCTCAACACAAATTCTCTTAAATTATAATTCTCTTCTCTTCTCTTGAACATTTTTTGTATAATGCCAGGTGGTAAATCATGGCTTGCTTTGTACACTTTTTGGCGGATGTGGGATTAAAGAATGCTCATGTGGAAGAAAAGCTGATTGGTATGTTTATTAAATACAGCCAGCTCTAATGTGTCCAGTTTCCAGCAGGCTGAGGTCTTTGTGATAGACCTCATAAACACCTGGAAATGTAAGAGCCCAAAGCAACATAATAATTATAAAAAAAATGATGTAAAGGCTCTTCATTGATTTTTTTTCATATATATTTAGTGAGGGAATGATACAGAATTATCCATCCTCTCTCACTTATTCTGTCAGGGTTGCGATGGAGCCTGTGTCTCTCTCCCGCAATCTATCGGCAAAAGGCGGGATACACAATTCAATTGCTTTGAATAAGTTTTAATAGCTAATTTTACCTTATTTACTGATAAATTTACTGAACAATTCTTTAGGATATTCTGGTTCTCAGACATATAATATATTCTTATAATGATGCTATAATTGCATCACTGTATTGAAAATTGATTTTAACCTTTCATTTTTGCCTTGTCCTACAGTGTGTACATAGTTTTACTTTAGTTGAGTTTTACTATCTTTAAGATAGGATGTGTTGTGAAATTATTTTATGTGTTAACAGTTTGATCATGATTGATCATAAGCTTTATCACACTTTCTTCTGTTATACTAACACACAAGTATGGTCCTGTGCTTGCAGGCCATGTGGTCACAGAACAACATGCTTCAGTGTAAAAGTTACTTAATTAAACATTGATAAACAATCCAGCTTCCTGGATGGGAAGGAAACAAAGTCCAGCGGATTGTTTTGAACTTTTTTGTAATTATTACAAGGTTGTGTGGGAGAGCACTAAATACAACCTTAAGATTTTACAAAGCAGAGGTTTTCAGAATCAGGCAAAGGACAACTGCAGCAGACTTTAAATGTGTTCAAGTTTTCATAGTATTTATTCAATGAGAGTAAAAAACTTTCTAAAAAAAACTAATAACAAAACAGCTAAATATGAAGATGATGATTTCAGAAATACAATGATCTTGGTAAAAAAAATAAAAATAAAAAAACTATGCATATAATCCCAAAAACTCCTTGTGTTTTAAAAATACTCAAATTGCTTTCAAAAAAACATTTTAGATTTACAATAAGTCTTATTTGAGCTGTGTTGATTTTAAAATCTATTATATATTGGTTTAATCCAAATTAAGGTTTGGTCGCCTATGTAACACGCTTACTGTAGTTATTGCTGTTGTCTTTTTATTACATTGGATATAATCAGGAGGTTCAAACAGAAAAGTCTTTAACAAAGAAGGTGGCTCTGGTGTAAATATGAAGTTGTAGCTGAGACACAAAACAGACTTTGAGTTTAAACCCATATGAATTTAGCTCTACGTACAAAAGCTCACTGATTACTATTAGCGTTATTTCTCTGCTTCTGTTTTAAACCCCTTTATTGTTTTTATTTTCTTAACTTCCCACTTTCTCTGTGCTATTCATGTTAGCTAGACCTCTAGAGTTTCCAAAAACCTCTCTATGTCAAGCCGCTGTGTTTCATAATTTTTCTTTTCCTCATTTAGTTTCCACTGTGACTGAAGCAGCGTTTCTTTTTTCTTTATAAACGTGTCCTTGTCAACAGCTTCTTTGTCAGTTATCTTCTCCTCCACCGACTGAAGTTCCTTTTTAGTTTCCTCTCTTTTATTGTCAACATCTTGGAGTTGTTTGTCCAGATGAGCCTTCTTTTCCTCTAGTTGTGTTTTTACTTTATTCAGTTTGTCTCTTCTAATGTGTGACAAAGCCAATGCTAGAAAAAAAGGAGAAAAAGAATAACTTTAAGGTTCCAGAATGTGATAAAGAATGCGAAAAGACGATTTGTGTATTTGTTTTATCTTGAAAAGTATCCTGTATTGTTTTAAAAGAACAATTTTGATGCTTCAATATTTTTTCATCAATCATCCACTGAAAATGCTCCAATTTATTTCTGTAACTAACCCCACTATAATCACTACACTGAGGAATTTAATTTAGTTGATCCCATTAATTAAATAATAATTAAATGGTAATATTTCAGCTGACTTACTGGTTTCATCATCTTCAGTCTCAATTTCAGCGCAGTCTTCAATAGGCTTTTTAAGAGTCCCTAGAAGAAATGATTCTTGCTGACCTCCTCTTGCCTCAGTGTCCTGGATGGTGGACTGCCTTGACTTGTAATCTATCAAGAAATAAGAATGATTCAAAAACACAGATTAAAATGTTGTTGTATTGTTAAAAATATAACACTGCTGTTTTTTTTTCAAAGTAATCTAATTAGAACATATTTAAATTTGAGTAATTTGCCAAATACACAAAAAAAATATCTTACATCTGTATATCCATCGAAAGACAATGGATATCAACACATTGATCGTGATGCCAATAGTACAACATATTAGAGCCCATTTCACAGAATTCGAGTGGTCCATTGTTTGTGTAGAATTATCTGCAATTAAGATTAATTTAAAAAGGTTAGGACACATACAGTTTTTAAGCAAATACCTGTGCTATTTTAAGAGGACATAATTTGTGCTAAATAATCTCAAACATGCTACAAAATAACATCCATCCATCTTCTTCCGCTTATCTGGGGTCTGGTCGCGGGGGTCGCAGCTTGAGTAGGGAGGCCCAGATGTCCCTCTCTCCAGCCACTCCGGCGAGCTCCTCTGGTGGAATCCCAAGGTATTCCCAGGCAAGCCAAGAAACATAGTCCCTCCAACGTGTCCTAGGTCTCTCCTGAGCCTCCTCCCAGTGGGACATGCCTGGAACACCTCACCAGGGAGATGTCCAGGAGGCATCCTAACCAGATGTCCGAGCCTCCTCAACTGGCTCCTCTCGACGTGGAGGAAAAAAATACAACTGGTTTTAACTGAATTTTAATGTGGATTTCCAGTAAAATTTGTGATGATATGAGCTTATTCAACTTAATCCCTATTTACACTACCGTTTTAAAGCTGTTACGAGAACGGTCTGAACAATGTAACCGAGATAAGTGTTGAGTGTAAATGGAATGCAACTGAACTGTACCGTGCCAGACACAACCAAACTGCACAAAATCTAGTACTAGTATAACAGTTGGACTCTGCAGGGATCAGTTGTTGCTTGGCTCTCTGATAACAAAGAGATCTGATCTGATCTGACCACATAGTCTCCTATTTACAGTCAGGTGACTCTCTTCGCTGGTTTTCTAGCGTGCCTTCTTGACCTGACATTCCACAAACGAGAAACATCACTAATATAAACAAACACAATGTTAAGAATGCTGCCATTTTTTTTTTGTGCGCCTTTTGTGCGCCTTGAGACCTGCAGTTCTGTGGACTGCTGATAGGAGGTGAGAACCATGCTAGCATGATGTGTCATAAGAACCAAGCTCAACATGTTTAACTGATCCAAGCTTGGTCCAAGCTCAGCAAGGATTCGGTTTCAGTGGGCTAGTGTAAAAGTGGCAATATTCAAATATCTCTATGAGTGCTACCATTTCATCTCACAATCCATCACATACATCCACATGTTGACCTTGATTGTTTGCTTTGACCAAATTTGGCAGAACAGCTCAGATCTTTCATCTCCAGCAAAAAATTGTCTTAGTGTGGCACTCCTTTTTATTTCCATATCTAAGCTATTCCAAAACATAACTCCTGTTGGGCTAAGCACCAGGCTTGCCCGCATGGTGCAAACACCACATCTTCTCAACACAAATTCTCCGCTTAAATTATAATTCTCTTCTCTACTGTTGGACATATTTGTATAATGCCAGGAGGTAAATCATTGTTTGCTTTGTACACTTTTTGGAGGATGTGGGATTAAAGAGTGCTTGTGTGGAAGAAAAGTTTATTTGTACCTAAATGCTCTTCATTGATTTTAATATATATTTAGTAAGTGATTTAGTTAGTGAAGAGAAATTAGAAAAGCATTTGCTCTCAGTTTTTAAAAATCTTTTTGAAGTTGTTTCTCCTAAATTCATTGTTTGACAGATGAACAAATGATACATAATTATCTATCCTCTCTCACTTATTCTGTCAGGATAGCGACGGAGCCTGTGCCAGTCCTGCAGTCTATCGGCAAAAGGCAGGATACACAAATCAGTTGCTTTAAATTAGCTTTTATAACTCATTTTACCTTATTTAGCTTTACATTTACTGAATAATTCTTTAAGATATTTTGGTTCTCGGACATAAAATATATACTGAAAATTATGCTATATTTGCCTCACTGTATTGAAAATGTATTCATTATGTATCCATAACCATTCATTTTTGCCTTATCCTACAGTGTGTAAACAGATTTACTTTAGTTGAATTTTACTACCTTACTTAAGATAGAATGAAATGTGAATTTACTTTATGTGTTAACTGTTTGATCATGATTGATCATGAGCTTATATCACACTTTCTTCTGTTGTACTAACACGTAAGTATGGTCCTGTGCTAGCAGGCCATGTGGTCGCAGAACAACACGCTGCAGTCTAAAAGTTACCTAACCCCATTATAATCACTAAACTGAACAATAATCTATTTCATCCCTTTGATTCAGCTGACTTACTGGTTTCATCTTGCTCAGTCTCAATTCTAGCGCAGTCTTCACTAGGCTTGTTCCAGGCACGTCCCACAGGGAGGAGGCCCAGGGGCAGACCCAGGACACGCTGGAGGGACTATGTTTCTCGGCTGGCCTGGGAGTGCCTTGGGATTGGCCCGGAGGAGCTGGCCCTAGTGGCTGGGGAGAGGGACATCTGGGCCTCCCTACTGAAGCTGCTACCCCCGCGACCCGACCCCGGATAAGCAGAAGAAGATGAATGGATGGATGGCTATATCACAGATAAAAATGTTATTGTATTGTTAAAAATATAACACTGTTGTTTTTCAAAGTAATCGAAATAAAATATAAATACATTTGAGTAATTTGCCAAATACACAGTAAATAACTTACACCTGTATATCCATTGAAAGGCAAAGGATATCAACACAACGATCTCCATGCCAATGTTACAACATATTACAGCCCATTTCACAGAATTCCAATGACCTGTTGTTTGTGTAGAATTATCTGCAATTAAGTTAAAAAAAAGATTAGGACACATACAGTTTTTAAGCAAATAAAAACATACAACAATATCTACATTACAAATGTAGTAATATATGGTCTGACTAAGGATTTCTTAATCCTGACCCTCAGGGTCTGGCTTCCTGTACATTGTAGATGTTTCTGCTTCACCACTTTGTAGAACTTGGCTGCATGCTGAGGACGTCCTCACCATTTGATTGAGGTGTAGAAGCAAAAAAGATAAAATGAGCTGGACCCCAGACCTGAAAGCCCAGAATTGAGCATGCCTTGTTGAGCTTCATAGAAAAAAAAATGTTTTTAAATGCAGAAGAAAAAAATATGTTTCAGAAAAACTGTTTATTGAAACCTCAAAATTTAGATATTAAAAAAAAAGAATGTATACAAAAACATAATCAGGGTTCTATTTAACAAAATCTAGATCCGCTTTACAAAAGTCAGGCCCTGCTCCACAGGTGCGGCTATATCAAGCAAAGTAGAAGCAACAAAACTAAATGCAGGTCTTGAGTTTTGTACAGGAGACCATGAGGTCAATCACAGAATCACTGAACAAACAATAGCACATCGACCACATACCTTAATAACCTGAAATACAAATTTTCCTACTATTTCACTTAACTTAATACATAACAATGAGTTATTTTTCAACTGTTAACCTTAGTTATTCTCTTCCCATAGTACTCAGGCTCTCTGTGGTGAAGTGGCTTAAGTCTTTACCTTCAATGTAGGAGATTAGTTATTGAATCCTGGGTACTTCATGAAATTCGCCTTATATTTAACTTTATCTTAACTTTATGAAAGAGAAGATATGATCTTTCCATTTTTTTTGTTACAACATTCTGTTATTCTCAGAAATTACACCAGCAGAAGATCTGGCCCTTAAAATAAACAAAGATAGGCCTAGTTTAGAAGAGATCCTAGGAGAAAAAGATTTGGAAGCAATAAAATGTGCTCGGATAATTAATTCACATAATATATATACATGTTTTTGATAGTGGTGGGCCGTTATCTGCGTTATCGGGCGATAAAAAAAAATATTGCCGTTAATCTATGTATGGTTTGGGAGCGTAGTGACTGTCCTTTCCTGCAATTCAGATGGAGCTGATCATAGTAAGCACCTTTTCCTACAATTCAAACTGAGTTTAAGGCAGTGTTTTCACAAACCTGCCTGCCACAGCAGAGGAGAGCTAATCCAAGTCTTGCCGACCTAAATCTAACCACAGAAGGAACACAGCAGGGCCCAATCCTCTGACCAATCCAGTAGTGGTCCTGCATGCCTGAGAGGAGCTGCCTACGCTGCTACATGAGGACCGCCACTGCCAGCTAACCGCCGTAGCTAAAGGGAGACATCATGGGCTACCATGAGTTATAACATTGATCCCCCCTAAAAAGCTGCCTTTTGTTTTTGCATCGGATTAATTCAAATCTTTTTGAGAGGTGTTGTTGGACGAATGGACTGAACCAAAGACAGGGCCTGCAAACAACCAAACCGAGGGGAAAGGCCCTTCCACTCCACCGAGCCAAGACCCTCGGTGGAGTGGAAGGGCCACTTGATGCTTAATAGGTGCTCTGATCTGAACAGACTCAAAATTTCATTCCTGAGTCATTGTTCTTTTTTCATCATAAAACCGAATGAAACTGCAATGTTTTGACTGCATTTAAAACCTCTGTGTCAGGGTTTATTCATATTTATCTATTTAAAATACACTGTCAAAGCATTAAGCCTTAAAACTCATGCATTCCTCAGAGACTCTTCAACTGACCTTTAAACCCTCTTCCCCTTTTGTGTGTTATTTGTGCTTATTTCCAGTAGTGCTTAGTGTCTGTATAGTCATCAGATATAATATTATCATGTGATTATCGGCTAATAAAGGTTCCATTATACCATTATATTTTAACCTAGGATGTTTTGTGTTTATTTTATACAGTGAATGATTTATCACTCAAGCTGGATTCTTTCTTCTTTCAGTAGCATCCAAATGAACAGAGACAGATTAATTTGGTTGACGATTAATAACTAATAGCCAGATTTAAACTGCCGGATTCAGGAAACCAAACTTTTATTTAATAGACCAACAACCTTGGTCCGTAAGCAAATTACAGTAATAATCATTTAACTAATAATAATTAATTAGGTTTACCCTTGATGTTAATGACCTATTAATTAACTATGACTTTAACTTTAGTTATTTAATGTTCTGGTAAACTTTCACCACATTTTTAACAAATATTAAATTAAAAGAAACTAACTTTAACAACAGATAATGTAACTAAGGGTAGAATTTTATGGAAAGCAACAAATATGTTAGAATAAGTGGTTGACTATTTTTGTTTAAATATATTTAACATAATAATAATTATGAAACTAAACATACCCAGTTTTGTTTAAACAAAATTTTAAAAGCACAAATTTCCGGTTCACAACAACACAAGGTCCCCTCTACTAAGCTGGGACTGCAATAAGAAAGAGGGCCAAAGTGCAGCAACAAATTACATAAGTGACATGGGGATGTTTCGTTCACTTTTTGTTCTGTTCAAATACATGAACATTTCAAAAACACATCAGTATACTGTTTTTATTAATGAAAGACAAATTTTCATTTTTACTTGAAAACATTTCATACATTTTTACATTTAAATCATACAATCAGAAAAGCACACTAACAAACAAGTTAAACCAATCAGAGTTGCTCGTCAGATGTAACCAGTTCTATCATTGGTTATGCTGTGATCGAAGTGTGGCTGTCTAACCAATGAAAGAGCTTTTTAAAGCCGGGTAGCAACTGTGATCGATTTAATTTGATTTTCAGTTATTTAAGCATTTTTGTGGCCATAGGGGTCACAAAAATGCTTAAATAAGAGGCTGATGAGAAAATGCAATTACAAAAGGATTTAAAAAATGCAAGGTGAAAAATAAAACAGATTACATTTTCTAAATGTGTGATTAGGAAAAGTAGAATCAGATTTATGAATCATAGTTTTGTCTAATGTCAAGAAATTAGATTTGAAAATAAATTAAATAAAATATAATTTCCAGTACTTGATAATGGATTAATAGTTATAATTTGCAATTAGTCTTGAATAATTTGATTTAAAATAAAGAAAATGCTTTTGAAATTTGATTTCTGATTGTAAGGTTTAGATGTTTATTTTGAAACGCTTGTTTTTCTTTTTGTCTGCTGGTCCTACATATTAGTTACCCATCGTTACTCAAATGTGCAGGACAT
Source organism: Cyprinodon diabolis (assembly GCA_030533445.1). Classification (NCBI taxonomy): domain Eukaryota; kingdom Metazoa; phylum Chordata; class Actinopteri; order Cyprinodontiformes; family Cyprinodontidae; genus Cyprinodon; species Cyprinodon diabolis. The sequence goes on along the minus strand of CM060075.1, from coordinate 41,004,694 downwards.
TTAAATATTATTTTCTTTTTGGAAATAATATAGAAATACCGGCATCTGCATTTCGAAATTTACAATGAAGCACTTTGGACTAATTTTCTCTTTACAGTCTAGGTACATAGAACTTTATTGAAGGTGGTGGATGACGTTTTTTTTGTTTGTTTGTTTTTTAATATTTAAGATATTTTTAGGAAAACACAATTAAACCTATCACAGCTGCTCTTCTTCACAGTGTTATGATTGATCTATGGGTGTCTAACCAATGAGAAGGTTCTTTACATTGAAGAGTGGCTAAGAATGGTTTAAGTGTGTTTTTAGTTTGCTCAAGGACCAAAAGGGTCACGGAAATGTTAAATGGAACAGCTAAAGCAAAAAGAAAATGCAATTTCAAAAAGGATGTAAAACTGCAAGATGAAAAATAAAATGGGAATGGAATAAAGAATAACCTTTTTAAATGTGTAAGTAGGAAAGGTATTTATAATCAGTTTTGTGAATTTTGGATTTTAAATGTCCATTTAAAAATTCTGGTATTTAATAATGGATTAATAAATGAAATTTAAAATTCCTCTTTAATAACCTAATTTAAAATCTTTAATTAGAAACTTCTTTTCAATTTTGATTCCAAATAGCATGATTTAAATGTTAATTTTGAAATAGCAGGTTTCTTTTTCAGTTAATCTCTATGTCCACAATGTTTTACCAATTTTGCTGGAAACTTCCTTTTAAGATTAAGCACACAGCTTTTACCATAAATCTCCTAACTCAGCCCACGTCTAAACGAGATATTTTGGTTGTTGTGATGAAGCATTGCTGAAATGCTCAGTCTGATCAAGGCTTGACCACTGAATGACTGTCACGCACGAACCCCTGTTGTGACGGGGATCACGCCTCTTTGAGGAAGATCAGAGCTGGCCAAATTAACAATGCAGATCCCGTTACTGCGCTGCTGTGCACTCCTGCGTAGGTAGTAGCTCAGACCTAACAACTTCTCAAATCAAAACCCAGATGTCACACCTGTTAGACGAATTAGCTGGAGAAAAAGCAGTGATGCAGCAGGACAACCCTTAATGTAGCTTTAAAACCGAAGCGCGCAAGCCATCTTTCTCTTTTCCACTGGCCGCATTTTAGGCACACTATGCTAAGAGATGAAGAAAGGCAGTGAGAGAGGTGAAAGTGTTTTTTTTGTTGTATTTGTTGGCTTCATACACAGGATTCAGAACACAAACAACATGACTGTTATACAATGTTCATAAAGTGAATTTCCTATAACATGGTATTTTTAAATTAAACAATGCTGTTTCATCAAGACATGTTAAGAAAGGCATAATTTTTTATGCTTTGTAAAATGTTGAAAAATAAATATACAACTGCTTTTTAACAATGTTTGATAATAATTAAAAATGTTATGTTTAACACAATTCACTCTATTCTTAACCATCCTTTGATCTTTTTTTTTTAATCCTCAATTGAAACTTGTAAGAAATTTCTAAATCATTTGGTTGAAAGGGCTCTAATCTGACCTCCTGACTCTGATCCTTCAGTTGCAGCTTCTTGCTCTGTGTTTTTGTTTTTACAATGTTTGAGCCTTTGACTCTCTCTTTTCTAACAGATATGGTAACAGATCTGAAACCACAAGGTTCCCCACAGGATCCTGCTCTTCTATGATTTTTTAAGAAGTTATTTAGGTTATGTATATGTTAGACTCTGTTCTAGTCTGGTCCCCGCAACACTTAAACATACAGTAGTTACACCTCTTCTCAAAACACCAGGACTCGATCAATCTACGTAGTCCAATTACAGGCCTATTTCTAAGGTACCATTTATTTCTAAAGTCAGAAGTAGAATCAAGTTTTTTGCCAAGTAGGTTTGCATTTACAAGGAATTTCACTTGGTGTTAATGATGCAGACAAATGATGTACTGTATGTATACAGAATGCCGAATCTATAGCTATAAACGATAAACTATATACCATATATAAAATATAGAACCTAGGCGAAAGTTCAACTGAAGAAACTCATTGCTTTCCTTCATCCACCTGCAACACAGCCAATCAGCTTTGAACCACACCTCCACGAATACCAATCAGCATCCAAAGTTAATCTTAAAAGGCCTCCGATACGCACCTGTCTGCTCCTTCGGTGGATGCGCTGTGTGACTTCATTCAGATGACCGCGTTTCAACCCACCTACAGCCACTCCTCCTCCACCTTCGTAGCTAAAGCTTCATCAGACTGTCATTCCTCCCAGACTCTTACTGCATTCCCTGTCTCATCTTAATCTGTCCGGCAGAAGACCGCCATGTTGAACCTGGTTCTGCCAGAGGTTTCTTTCCAGCAGGGAGTTTTTCCTCTCCACTGTCGCTCCATGCTTGCTCATCATGGACAGGTTCTCTCAACCTGTGTTATTCAAACTACACTTCCATCTTCCAGGTCCCTGAGTAAGGATCAGCTCACGCAATCTACCAGATCTCCCCATAAAGCTCAGCATACCGTCTCGCTAACCAGCAATCTACAGACTGACCAACTTCATCTATCTCCAATCCACCACCAGTTTCAGTCCTGGGGGGAAACAGTCCCATTCTTTGCTCCTGTTCATGCATACGGTATCTATCAAAATTGAGCGCTATTGTTTCCTGTCGAGGTCTGAGTGCCAAAGACAAAGTAATTGTATCAATACATTTCTCTTAATTTTCTTTTCTCTTCTTGTGAGTTTTTCAGATTGAAATAGCTATATACTAGTCTTGGACAAGATCATTTTTGCTCAGCTTTTATGGAGAGGAATATGACCTCTGTGAAATATTTCAGTCAGGGTTTAAGGCTTGACATAGTACTGAATCGTATTACTACAAGTTTGTAATAGTTTAATGATATTCTCTTGGCCTGTGACTATTGTATATAGCTATACAACTCTTGATAGCTGTACGATTTTAGTTCTCCTTGACCTAACAGCTGCTTTTGACATGGTTGACCATCATATTCTAATTAGACATCTGAATCATTCAGTAGGGATCCAGCACACTGCTCTGCATTGGTTCAGATCATATCTGACCAACCGATCTTTGTGTCAAAAATGGTAATGCTAAATCATCTTGTGCTTCTCTATCCTACTGCGTGCCACAAGGCTCAATTTTAGGGCCCCTGCACTTTTCTCTGTATTTGCTGCCACTCGGGTCCATACTGAGATGACATGGGATTGATTTCCATTTTTATGCAGATGACTTCCAAAATGATTTGCCCCTAAAGCAGGGTGATGGTTTTACAGTGAAGTCTTTATTGAACTGTTTAGACAACATGAAAGCCTGGCTGGCCCTGAACCTTTACATTTTAATGAGAAGTAAACTAAGGTTATAGAGTATGGTCCTAATTGCCCTTGTGACTCCATTACTATAGACCTAGAACCCCTCACACCATATTTTAAATCAACGGTCACAAATTTGGGTTTAACAGTGAACAGTGATTTTAAATTGGGAAAGAGAATTGGAGCAGCTGTCAGATCTTGCTTTTATCAGTTAAGACATTTGGCAAAACTGAAACATGCTTTTATTTAATCCTGATTTGATTACTGTAACTGACTCTATGTTGATTTATGCCAGTCTTTGCTGTCTTGCTTAGAGCTAGATCAACACACTGCTACTTGTCTTTTAACTGGTACTCCAAATGATGGTCACATCACTAATTTCCTGGCCCCACTCCAGTGGCTGCCTGTTCATTTTAGAGTTGATTTTAAAATTTTGTTTTTAACCTTGCCCCATCTTATCTATCTGAGCTTCTTCGCCCCTACTTGCCTCCTCGGCCCCTCAGGTCAGGAGAACAGCAGCTCCTGCAGGTACCAATGTTTAAGAGGAAGCTCAGAGGGACCAGAGCCTTCTTTATCTCTGCTCCTTTATGAAATAACCTCCCGTTTCACATTAGGGAAGCTCATTCCCTGCTGAATTTTAAAGCGTGGCTTAACCATAATAAAACTATTTGCATATATAAATCAAGCAGATTACTATGGCGAGAGCGATATTGCTCCACTTGAGTGAGTACATTTTGTTGAGCTTTTTCTGGCATTTACACAACAATTCTTTGCTTTTTCTTAGAGTAGCCTCATCTGGTCTGTTCCTGTTTGGCTGTGACGCCATTCTGGAGAGAAATATCAGCTGTTCTGCTGCCATCAACTCCTATGTTTATAGATATTTGAGCTCGGCCTGTTTTTCAGTGTAGTCCTGTTTCTTTGACTGTCACTTGCTGGATGTACTCTCTTCGTCCTCTGACATAGGAGCATGCCTCGGAGCTGATCTGCCTGGCTGTGTATTTCCTGGACGGGGCCGTCTGTGGAGCCGGATAACAAGTTCCTTTTGGAACATTAGATTCGCACCTTAAACCACCATAAATTTTTTTCATCTTCATTTCTCAGTGTTGCAACTATGGAACACTGTGTGGTTGCCTAACAACAACTTATAGATTAGCTAACTCTGCTGTGAATGGGAAGCTCAGAGTGCTGTAAATGGCACTCTGGGACACAAGACTCATTCAGTGACCCTCTCAGGTAACTTTTTTTTTATTGCAGGCCACAGGGTTTGGATCACAATATCAAGCTATTTTAAAATGAATCCTCAAATTATTTGGCAACCAGCAAATTAAGCTTAAAACTGGGGAGATCTGATCAAACATATGTGTCTTAGTTAAAAATCATGTAGCAGTATTTTGCACCGTCTACAGACGCGACATATGATGCAGGGGTTTTTCCTCCAAGCAGAGAGTTAGTTTCTACTTTAGTCTCAGCTTTTTCTGTCTCTGTCATCTTTTCCTCAGGGAAGACACATCACATTACCAACTGATAGGTCCAATGCTGCCTTTGTGCAGCTTACTTCTTTCAGTATGCCCCACTGGCTTGCCACCATCAGTGCATAAATGGGTGAAAAACTGAATGTAGAGTAAAGCTCTTCAAAGTCTTATGACTTGTATTATAAAAGTACAGGCTACATGATAAAACTCTGAGATTCTGATCTCATCACTTCTCCATTCTGCCTCCCACCATGTAATCAGAGGAGCTCCTGGATGTTGGGCAGCACACTGATCTGCTGTGCTGTTTTAGCACTAAGGCTGAGAAAATATTGTACTATATAAATAGTGCTTGTAGTATAATTGCACTCGTAGTTTTGATTCAATGTCTTCCAGTTTCAAGGCTGCCACATTTACACATACCATGGTTCAGCTATTTATGGATATGTGACTGTCTCCAGCTTGCTCACCTAGTTAATCATCACATCTTGTTTTGAATTAATCTGTTGATTTGCCACCTTTATTCTGTTGGAATGAAAGTGTGCCTTTAGAATACAATAACAGGGGTTTTATGCTCCTCAATGTACAGACCGAGTACAGATTTCCATGACATAGAAGTAGGAATATTTACAGTTTATATCCAACTGAGGATTTTCATCATCATTTTTTGAGATATGTTTGTTGTTGTCTGAGTACACATTTGATTCAGTGTCATAATTCAAGTTTAAAACATAAAAGCTCAATCTCATGCCGAATAATCAGATTTTTACTCTTTTTACTCTTTTTCTTAATTAAATGAAGAGAGTCACATTTCACTGCATTTGCTAAGCTTTATTGCTTTTTATTGTTTTACCGTGGATTAAAAACATTTGTGCGGCTGCTGCAAATTTTCACAGCAGAATAAATACGACACACTTTAATGCAAAATTTATTTTTATACATATCAAGTTCTGAGTTAAAGTTCTTTGTGCTCAGGCAGATTTTATACAAGAGGCCCCAAAACTTTTTAAAGGTCTTCAAGATGCTGTAGAAATGTTCTTTTACCAACCTCTTAAGTCTTTTAAAGGATAATTTGTGTTATATTTACATTTAAGTAAACACACTCCTGCTCCTACTATTTAGGGAATTTTGTGAAAGTAACTGCTGAAATTGGATTTTATTAGAGACTATTAAAGAAAACAAGCATGCTAAATTAAAGGTACAACAAAGCTTTTAAAGGATAATACAGAGGATAAAAGACTGCAAAGAAAGCTAACACAAATTATAATAATGCAAATTATTTTTATCTAACTTTAAAAATTGTGAGCCATGAAAAGTAAAAAACAATATAATAATAGGAACTTACACTTACTTTTATTAATGGCTAAGGAAATCCAGATGATGATGCAAAAAAAGGAGAGCTGAGGAACCACTTCATAGAAAGATGCCAGTAGATCGGCTGAAAAACATTTATATACAATCACCACTGTTATATAAAATCTGTTCGTTATGTGTTTTTTCCTGAATAAAGTATAGGTTAATTACTTAACCTTGATAGAGAGCTCTTCACCTCCAACCATGTGGATGAGTAGAATGACAGAAACAATGTCAAGAGAGAGGGAACCAATTAAGATGGTGACTGCATGTGTAAATAGAAGTTGCTCAATTGCATTTGATTTTGTAATATTCTGAAATACAACAAAAAAAGATTCTTGTAAATTATCTGAAATTTCCATTAATGATTGAAAGACCTTGTATACTATATATATATATACACTCACCGGCCACTTTATTAGGTACCCCATGCTAGTAACGGGTTGGACCCCCTATTGCCTTCAGAACTGCCTCAATTCTTCGTGGCATAGATTCAACAAGGTGCTGGAAGCATTCCTCAGGGAGTTTGGTCCATATTGACATGATGGCATCACACAGTTGCCGCAGATTTGTCGGCTGCACATCCATGATGTGAATCTCCCGTTCCACCACATCCCAAAGATGCTCTATTGGATTGAGATATGGTGACTGTGGAGGCCATTTGAGTACAGTGAACTCATTGTCATGTTCAAGAAACCAGTCTGAGATGATTCCAGCTTTATGACATGGCGCATTATCCTGCTGAAAGTAGCCATCAGAAGTTGGGTACATTGTGGTCATAAACGGATGGACATGGTCAGCAACAATACTCAGGTAGGCTGTGGTGTTGCAACAATGCTCAATTGGTACCAAGGGGCCCAAAGAAAGCCAAGAAAATATCCCCCACCACCACCACCAGCCTGAACCGTTGATACAAGGCAGGATGGATCCATGCTTTCATGTTGTAGACGCCAAATTCTGCCCCTACCATCCGAATGTTTCAGCAGAAATCGAGACTCATCAGACCAGGCAACGTTTTTCAAATCTTCTTTTGTCCAATTTCGATGAGCTTGTGCAAATTGTAGCCTCAGTTTCCTGTTCTTAGCTGAAAGGAGTGGCACCCGGTGTGGTCTTCTGCTGCTGTAGCCCATCTGCCTCAAAGTTCGACGTACTGTGCGTTCAGAGATGCTCTTCTGCCCACCTTGGTTGTAACGGGTGGTTATTTGAGTCACTGTTGCCCTTCTATCAGCTCGAACCAGTCTGGCCATTCTCCTCTGACCTCTGGCATCAACAAGGCATTTCCGCCCACAGAACTGCCGCTCACTGGATGTTTTTTCTTTTTCGGACCATTCTCCATAAACCCTAGAGATGGTTGTGCGTGAAAATCCCAGTAGATCAGCAGTTTCTGAAATACTCAGACCAGCCCTTCTGGCACCAACAATCATGCCACGTTCAAAGTTACTCAAATCACCTTTCTTGCCCATACTGATGCTCGGTTTGAACTGCAGGAGATTGTCTTGACCATGTCTACATGCCTAAATGCACTGAGTTGCCGCCATGTAATTGGCTGATTAGAAATTAAGTGTTAACGAGCAGTTGGACAGGTGTACCTAATAAAGTGGCCGGTGAGTGTATATATATACTTATTTATAATTAATTTTTTCTTCTCTTACCTTTTTTTCAGGTTGTGATTTGGGTTCTTGCTTAATCTGAACAGTAACCCACTGCTGTTCCATGAATATCTTCATTGAATCTATGTTTTCATGTCTCTGGGACCATATTTCTGTGTTTGGCAGGAAATTAACCTTCCTTGGTTTTGTTGTTTCATCCTTTAGGTCATACTCTGACAATGAAGAAAGTACATCATGATAAAAGAATTAAAAGAAATCCATACAATACATACAATGCTCCCTCTCCCTCTTCACATTCTTATATATATATATATATATATATATATATATATATATATATATATATATATATATATATATATATATATATATATATACATACACACACCTACTCGTTCTGCTATATGTAGTGAAAACAATATGTTGACTCCCATTGACTTCCATTGATTTTCAGTCCTTTTTTACCCTTTCTATACCCTAACACTAAAACTAACCCTAAACCTAACCATTACCAGTACACACCTCATCCAATTACTAACCCAAATTGCACCTTAGCACTAAACCTAACCATTAGCAAAATAGCTTGTGAGGACCAGCCAAATGTCCTCACTCTGCATCAACTTGTCCTCAATATGATGGAGAAACTGGAAAAATGGTCCTCAAACTGAGGGCTAAACAGGTACACTGACACACACTCATACACATTGTTAGACTTACGTATCCATGTGGCATATGTGAAGAACAATGCAACTCTAACAGTTTTATAAACCATGGTGATCGGGAGAGATGGAATAGTTATTTTTGCTGCAATTTGAAGACACATGAAAAACACAACACAAAATAATATATAAAACATACAAAATAAAAATATATATACTACAATTGAATAGCTAATAAAGATACATTCTTACCTCCTCTGCAAAGGTATATTTCAGAGTAAGCGGTTACAGGAGTTGATTAGAGTTGGACTTTGTTCTCTGTTTACAATCACAAATTTAGGTGTGTCCACAATAGTTTGTTGATTTTTTTCTAGCAGTTTTATATATGACATACAGTTTAGGATAAAAACTATATTTCCACTCTCACAAGCACCTCTTAAACCATGCACACACCACATTACACACAATCACTCACACAGAACTAAAATTTCATATATGTGTGTCTGTGTCAACTAACAGTAGTGTGAATGAGAGATTATGCCTGGGAGAGCGTTTGTGGGAGTGTAAGTTAGTGTGGATGTGTGTGTGTGTGTGTGTGTGTGTGTCTGTGTGTGTGGTAGGGGGGATATTTTTCCTACATCAGAGTGAGGACCAAAACTAGTTTTTAACTAACAAAGTGAGGTCATTTTTTGGAAGTGAGGACATTTTCCTTGTCCTCACTTTTCATATAGTGAATGATGTGATGATAATGGGCTCTACTAGCCATATAGCTATTGCTCTGTCTTTTTTTTATGAAGGTCATTATTTTTAATAAGAACTTAGTTTGAAAGTTCACAATCATCTACTTACTAGGTCCCACTACTGTATAGTTCTGCAACTGCACTCAGGTTTTCACCAAACTGGTTCTCTATAGGTGTTCTTTTCGCAATGCAGCCAAATTGGACACCTTTTACGAGATTGAATGCCGTTTATGTCTTGAGATCAGTTTATTATTTCATATATAGCCAGTAAGATTGTTATAGTGTAAGCAAAACATTGACATCAATAAGTCTTAATCAAATTTGTATTTTTCTGCTGTATGCATAAATAAAAATACTTATGTCTTCAGTCTTATTCAATGCTCATACAGGGAACATAATGTTTATGCTAGACATAATTTTGCACTTTATTGTAATATAATTAAACAAAAATGTGCAGATGACAGAAGAGTCCTGAAGAAGCAGGTAATAGGTAGACCTGAAGACAACCTGCTCACAGCAAGGAGGATGGATAGAAAGCCTAAAAGTCTTCAATCATTATTTTGATATAACAAAACAAAATATATTCGCAGCTCCAAATGACACATGAGTAGAATATGGTCCATTGCTGTGACACTGCTGCTAGGGCTAGGAAGAGGGTTGAGTTCTGCAAGTGCCAGAACTCAACCCTCTTCCTAGCCCTAGCTAGGAACTGGGTTAACTGGGCTTTTATCAAATCAGCAAGAAAATCCAAAACACACGTAACAGAAGATAACAACGAGAAAATTAAACGCAAAAACATCACAATCCCTTATGTTGCTGAAGTGTCTGAAAAGCTCAAGAGGATTTTCTCCAAACAGAAAATTCCCAGTACACTTCAAGCCAAACCAAACCCTTAAACAGAGGCTGGTGCATCCTAAAGATAAAACCCCCAGACCGAATATGAGCGGAGTGGTATATGCTGTTCAGTGCAGGGAGGAATGCTCTGATCTTTATATTGGAGAAACCAAACAACCTCTATACAGACGCATGGCTCAACACAGAAGAACGGCCTCCTCTGGACAAGACTCTGCAGTACATCTACACCTTGTGGACAAAGGACATTCTTTTGAGGACCAGAATGTTCACATGCTGGATAAAGAAAATAGGTGGCTTGAGAGGGGCGTGAAGGAAGCCATCTATGTCAAGAGAGAAAAAACAACTTTAAACAGAGGTGGTGGACTCAAATCCCAGGTTCCAAAAACGTACAATACAGTTATAGAGCTGATTCCTTCCAGATATTCCCACACCCCCCACCCCATCACAGAGGAACAAAGCACCTACCCGTTCCAGCCAGTGAACAATACCTCCTTAACGACCGACCCTTAAAAATCATAGACAGGTTTCTATTACAGGAGACAATCCCCCCCTTTAACGACAATCCCCCTCTTTAATGACTGACCTTCAGAATCATAGACAGGTTTCAGATATTACAGACTAACAATGGAAGCAAACGACCCACTCATCAATTACCATTTGCATGTTTGCAAGCAAAACAAGGCCTTGTCTATATAAGACTCAACTCACTGCGGATCCAGACATTTGAATTGAGAAAGCTTCCTGGACAGGTGGCGAAACGGTGGAGAAACATCTTCAAAACTTGGAAACCAAGTACAGTGGATATTTTTATTTTTTTTTTACTTTTACGGAATTTAAACAGTTTATTTTCAGGGACAAGCGAAGGAGAGCAGAGAATGGAAAGAGCCATGGGAGCCAGGACTGAGAGGGGCCCTGGAAGTGAAATCAAATCATTAAATGTATGGATTATAGAATGTTGCGTCAAGCTGTTTAAGTCAGTTAAGTCAGTGAGTCCATGAAGCCCAGTCTTTGCTGGTTGGAAGCAGATGTTGGGGTTTCAGAGTGGAGACAATGGTCTTTCAGGGTGTTTGGAGATCAGGATGGACAGGTTTGAGCCAGGGGCTTTAAGCAAAATTGGTGACCCTGAGGCAGGAGCAGGACGGAAACCTCGGGGGTGGTAGATGTAACAGAAGTCTTTGCCAGAGTGGATCCTAAACCTGAGAAGTAAAATCAGGTTTAGAATGAGAAGAGCCAACAGGAGCGAATAAACTTAACGCTGAAATCTCCCTAAGTTGGCTTATTACCGCTCTGGATACAATAACCATCTGTCATCCACTTGAGGGAGATTGCTCCTTCTTAAAGGCCACCACTGATTGAGGTAATGGAACCCAGCTAGACTCAATTAACCTGTGGAAAGGGAAAGAAAACAGATACAAATCCCCTCCACCCAGCTCTGGAAACCTGACAGCATGATGTTGGGATTGTACTGCTGCATCACAGCTTTTTCTCCAGCTGATTCATCTTACAGCAGGCACGTCTGGGTTTTGGTTTGGTCTGTTTGCACGGTCTGAGCTTGTTGCACCTTCTCAACACGAGGCCAGCAGTGCAGTCACAGGACCTGCATTGTTAGTTTGGACATTTTAATCAGACTGATCACTTCAGCAATGTTGTATCACAATACCAGTTAGGATGACTGTTGAACGTTACCTGTCTCCTGCGGATACCTTCCATTTAAATCCACAGAAGATATAAATAAGAGTAGCCCTTAGATAGCCAGTCACTGTGTGTGTGAATACTTTTCAGGTTTGTATATATCTGTAGCTACAGCTTAGTATTTAATATTATTGTGTATCTGTGAAGTCCTGGCACCAACATCCTGTGGTATGTGTGTATGTATTAGCATGCTTGTGTATGAAAGATGTTGTGATTTTATATTCTATTCAATTCCTAGCAAGCTGGGAATTTATTGTTGGGATCTGGAGGTCTGTCCACTTTTCTCCACCAGAGGGCGTTCTAGCTCCTCCTGGAGCTGACTGCACCACCTGCGGCTCGTTTGCTCATCAGGAGACCGGTACTTAAGGAGGCGTAGAGCTACACTTCGACGCCAGAGTGTTTGCCAGTTATGGTTAGCAAGCCTGAGCCAACCAGCCTGTCTGAATCTCTGACTCCCAGAAAACCTGAACCTGAATCTAATCTGTTTTGTCCTCTCTGCTTCCCAGGTTGAACCTGCCTGAAACCCAAAACCCTGAAGAGTTTCTCTGTTGGAAATTTGTCAGTCTGATCTCTGAAGAACCCTGGAGAATCAAACCTGTCAAAGACCTGCCTGCCCGCTCTCTGAAGAATCTGAAAGGGAAACTCAAACCTGTTGCCTGCAAACTCTCAAACCAAGCTCTGCCTCTGCCAAGCCCTCAGCCTGCCGACAGCCTCTGGACCCTCCTGGTTCCCCCTCTCTGCCGCTCTGCTCAAACTCCAGATCAGGTACAGACCTGCACTCTCTCACCCTGCAAATTACCTGGACTTCAGCTAACCACTCTGTCCCCCTCTGCAGTTAACCCAGTCGTGACCAGTCCTGGATCTGATAACTCCTTGGATCTGTTCTTTATTCAACTGTGTTGTTTCAATAAACCTTTCAACTTTTTCTCCTGTTTTCAAGTGTTTCTGCATGGGGGTTAGGAACCTAAAACCAAAAATGACATTTATATTACTGATACTTTAAGATGTATATTGCCCTCCCCGGTAGGGGTGGTAAATATGTTATTTAATTAGATATTATTTTGGCTTTTATATATGAAAACCTGCCCTACTAGCTGTGTGGTAGAACAATAAATTGATTCAAGCACTAATCATGATCAGTTAATTCTGCACATACATGGAATAAATTCACCACAACGTCTGTTCAAAATATGAGCTTATTAACAAAAATACTTCAGCTCCAAGTGAAACATATTTCAGATTACCACTCTTAACTAAAACTTGTGAAGCTCAACTAAACTAAACTATTATGTAGACAGAGGAAGGGAAACATTGTCGAAAACCATACTACAGGTTAAGATGGATTTTGAGTTTGAAAACCAAAGTTTATCTGGAAGAATTTGGGATATGATCAAATTAGCTTTTCAATTTAGAGCAATTGGAATCTTTTCAGACAAATTCACAATGCAAATCCATGAGGTGAATACATATTTGGACAAATAATGTTTTCATTAAATGATTTGCTTAATCAAGAACCAATAACCCTTTGTCAAATGATTCTTTACCCTTCTTGAAATAGCTAGCAGCGAATAGACATCACGATTCCACTACATGACTCTTGGTCATACTTGGTAATCGAAATGTATGAGCATAGGAGAAACACATGAACAATAATGTTATATCAGTGTTTAAACCCTTAGTGAAATAAAGCTTGTCCAAGCTTCAACAACAGCTCAAAACATGTTTCTGTATAGCAAAGCATGCAGTCCGTCCTGTTAGATTCATCTTTACTCGTCAGTATACGTATGAAATGATCAACATCATCAGACATATTGCTTGTTCTGTCCCTGCTTATGCCAGACCTGGAAACCTTTTTGTCCATTTCATTTGGAAGGCTTGAGTTTCATCCAGCTACAGCTCAGCAGTCAAGCAGGCTTTCTTTGTCTCAGCAGCTCACACCAGTGGTCCTTAGGAGGCTTTCTCTCCAGTCTGGCTCTGAAGTTCTGTAACTCAAGAGAAATGTGTTGCATAAGGTTTTGCAGCAGTCTGGTTCTGAATGGTCTTTCTGGAGACTTATCCTTGATCATTCTGGAGATCTGGGCTTTTGCCTGGATCTCCATTTTTGCTCCATTTTCAGCCTCATGGGAAAAGGGAAAGCAATCCTGTGTGTTCTGTGGTTTTCTCTGTCCTCACACAGAGGGTCAAAATATGCTCAATAGTCAAACCTCCACCCCTGTTGTGACAGTGGGGGTGGAGGTTTGACAGGCCCCAAATGCAGACACAAAAGCTTAAATGGTTACTTCAACTTCAAAAATGCTCAAAACCAGGAATACTCACAACCCTAAGGGGAAAAAGTAATGACGACAAACCAGCAAAGAGTAACTGAGCAGGAGGAGAATTAAAGGGAGAGAGAAACAAAGACCAATCTAATTAACATATTGGGAGTAGGTGTGAACAGAGACAAAAAGGGAGCTAAGGAAAAGAAGACTGACACAAGAGGGCAAACAGTAAATATCTAAGAACTCAAATACAATCAAAAATACCTAGAAGAGGGTCGGGAGCGCTTTTCAGAGGTCAGTTTGGTTTGACTGAGGAAGCGAGATTGGAAGACATATGGTCATTTGGTGCATAGTGCTTGTTTCGAAGTCGCTTGTGGAGAAATGTCCTGGGCCGTGAGTAGTGAGGAAACAGGAAGCGATTCTTGTGGGATGGAAGAGGAAAATAGTGACAATGAAGAAGATTGGAAGAGGGTAGTGTCAAAAAATGAGAAAAAGCAGAAAAAGCAGAGATCAGTTGATTGGGAGTCCAGTTCTAAACATTCAAGTGATGAACATTCTAGAAATTCCACAGGAAAACAGAATGATTACAGATTCATATTCAAACTCGTTAATCAGGCAGACTCTTTTACAAATTGGAATCTGGTTCACTTAACAAAATACATAAATTAACTAATAGGAGTAGTCCGAAGTGCCAGAATCCTCTATAGTGGAGATCTATTAATCAATTGCAAAGACAGCGCTCAGCAAGGCAAACCAATACGGATCAACAAAATTGAGGGGATAAGAGTTCAGTGCAGCTTGGTGGAGAACAAAAAGATTAGCAGGGGAGTCATCGGAAGAGTTCCACTAAAAGTTTCTGAAAAAGAGATTCTAGAAAACATAAGTGGTGCAAAAGTACAAGACGTGAAACGGTAAAAAAAAAAACAAGAAATGGAGAAAGATCTGACAGCTTATCAGTGTTAATTAGATTTGAAGAAGAGCAGTTACCCAGCAAAGTTTTCATTGGTTATATGAGCTACAATGTTAAAATTTACAATCCTCCACCTCTAAGATGCTTTAACTGCCAAAATTTGGACATATAGCAGCAGTATGCAAAGGAAAACAGCAAAGTGGAAGGTGTGCTGGAGAGCATGAATATGGAAAACGTGGGAAAGAAGCTAAGATCAAATGCTGTAACTGTGGTGGAGAACATACCGCTGCATATCACCGCTGTGAAGTAAGCAAAAGGTCTGAGGAAGTAAAAAAAAATGAAATTTGAGCTCAGAATAACTTAAAAGCAACCGATAGGACCCTCAGAAACTGGCAGAGTGACGATGACTTAAAGATAAATATGGAATTATGAGGGCAAATATGATTAAGTATTTATTATATTGTGTTTAAGTTTTTTTTTTTTCTGGGGTGAGTCGTTTCCTGTTTCCTTGCTTTACTCCATATCAGTTGGTGGCGGTAATGCACTTTTCACTAGTTTTTAATGTTGATTGTATATTAAAAGCCAAGTTTGAATGGTTCTTCTAAAACTCACTAACATACTGTATCAGTACATACTCATGTTTTCTAATGCTTTAGAATGATATTTCTAGGGTCTGAATAATGACTTGAAAAAAAGATTAAAGTGGAGCATTTGAAAAATTGAAAAATTAAACTGGGGACAACTCAATTATACAATATGGATATTTTTTTTCCTTTAAATCTTGTGCTTTAGTGGCTTTGAATGACATGCAGCAAAGGTTTTTTGGTTGACATTAGAACCCAGATTGACAGTATCAAGAAATGTACTGTACCACTACAAGTTGAACCTAATGACGGAACTTTACTATTTACATGAATTCAATCTTTTAATGATTAAAAAGCCTGATTTCAGAATAGGTTGTTTCTTGTGTTGATGTATATTGTCCAATGGTAGCTGTACACACGTCCTGCCCTGTAGAGAGAAAAAAATACATTTAACTGTAAACTAACAGCAAGTTAGAATATTTCCTAGTTCAATTTGTTGCATGTGTGAATGTTAGTGTAATACTGAGGTCATGTCTTTAAGCAGAGGATTATACACAGACATTCCTCTACATTTAGCTACAGCAGCATTCTTTTCTTCTACATGGTTTCTCTGTAGATACTGTGGTTGTCTAATTAAGCAGACAGAGCAACCCCTTATTGCAGCATGAGGTTTTATTATGTGGTTTCAACTGACAAGACACTATTTCTCCCCTCATTGCTTTAGATAAAGCCATCTGAAAATAATTATGAGCCGCTGAGTTAAATTGAATATAGTCTTACACTAATGACACCCTCTGTACACAACAGAGCTGCTCAACCAAGTTAAAAAAGTCATCATGCAACAGAAAATACCTGATCTGACGTTCCCAATCGAAGCGTACGTGACTTGGTTTTGTTCATTTACAGCATTTCCACCTAACAATGTGAAGACAGATAGAAATGAAACTAACACATTTTTTTTAAACAATTGCGCAAAAAAGCATATTGAAAAAACACAAACCATTTCTCTTTCTTGGTTTGTTGACAACAGCATAAGTAACTTCATTTAGACCTGTGACAGTTTCATCTTTCAATGCTGCAGTGAAACAGAAATGCAAACAGATAAATACATCTAAGTTTTATCTATAAAACAGATACCATCATAGTAAAATGTTTGCAAGTTCTGCATGTGGTCTCTATCTGTGTGTGTAGGTTGATAACAAGGTCTTCCAGTGAAATGTTTTGTAAACCTTTATTTTTAGTTCTTTTGTGCAAGATTTTGTCATAGATTTTAAAGACAAACTATTCCTAAAAACAAATAACTTTGTGAGGTATTTGAGGATTATCTAAACCTTAAGTAGCACAATATTGACCAGAAAATAAAAGCTATTCAAATTCAACTTAGAAAAACAGCTTCAAAAAATAAATTAAACAAGACAAATTACTCAGAAAGCTGAATGTGTCACAAATGGGAGATACAATAGCATAAAGGAGATGAAGAAAAAAGTTCAACTAAAGTGATTAATGGCCTGTACATATATAACAGTTTTTCGAGTCACTTAATGTTAACGTTAAATTTGTCTCCCTCTATTATTAAGAAATGTGTTAAAGGTGTCAAACCTTAAGTTTGATGTTACCTTTGCGTTTCTTGAAGAAAATCAGTCCAACTACCAAGAGGATCAATGAAACAAGGGTGCACAATAGAAACGAGATTACAGGGGCCAGATACTGCACAGGTTGGGCTCCAATATTAGGTCCTAAAATGAAGATTTTAGTAATTAGACAATAGAAAATTCTTTAAAATATGGATTTGTAAAATCAGAAATACATTTTAGATGCAACAATTTGCTGTGTTCATGTTTTTTTTTAGAGTAATAAACATAATCAGGCCTTAAAATTAACTCTGGTTGGTGATTTTCACTAGCCCTAAGTTTGTTGTTAGAAAATTATGTTAATTTTTATTAAAACTGACTATGACATGCTGAAGTTTACTTAAACTAGCCTGATAAGTTATTTTGTGAATATAAGCATTGTACAAAGGATTAAAATGTGTGGTTTCTTATTGTGATTTAAAAGTAGTGCCAGGAAGTAGACAATACATTAAAGGATTAAAAGCTTCCTGGAGTGGAAGCGAAACGTCTTCAAACCTTGGAAACCACGTCCAGTGGATCGTTTTTTTAAAACTTTTACAGAATGACTATGACTTGGATGACTGCGAATATTCATCAGCACCCCTTTAAACGTTTCACTCTTTGTTTCATTGCAGACATTGGCTAAAAAAAAAAAAAAGTTCATTTTATATCTCAATAATGTACACTCAGCGCCCCATCTTGACAAAAAAAAAAAAAACAGAAATGTAGAAATTTATACAAATTTATTAAAAAAGAAAAACTCAAATATGTAATGGTCATAAGTAGTCAGACCCTTTGCTGTGACACTCATTTTAACCTAAATGTTGTCAGCTTCTTCTGATCATCCTTGAGATGGTTCTGCTCCTTCATTGGAGTCCATCTGTGTTTAGTTAAACTAATTGGGTATGATCAGGAAAGGTACACACCAACAACAACTGGTGTTAAAGTGCTAGATTGGTCAAAAGTTTCCGCTCTGCAGACATTGAGTTTTTGACTACTAACTGCAGACCTTTCTGTCTGCCTAGAGAGTTTACTGTTGTTAGCATTACTGCTGTATATGTGGCCCCCAGCGTAATACAAAAGATACCATAAGTGTTCTCTTCCAGGCTATTTGTGAGCAATTTCAATCTGCACACACGGAGGGTGTGTTCATCATTGCTGGGGATTTTAACCAGGCTAATTTGAAAACTGTTCTCCCAGATTTTAACCAACATGTGGACTTGACAACTTGGGGACAGAATCAATTACATCAAAGATTCATTCATTCATTCAGAGCAACCCCCCCCCCCCCCCCCCCCCCCAACCTCTGGTCATTGGACCACCTATCTGTCATGCTAAGTCCTACATCCCAGCTTATCAAAGCTAAACCTACAGTGAAGCAGGTCAGGGTGTGGACTGAGGGGGTTATGGCAGCCCTCCATGACTCTTTTGAATGAATTCAAAGCTGCAGCTATATATGACAACTAGATCAATATAGATGAGTATGCCATGACTGTGTCAGCACCTCAAATAACTTCATTACCTGGGCCAACCAACAAACCTGGATGACTGGGGAGGTTGAAGTATCGCTAAAAGCACATTACTCAGCATTTCAAGTCTGGTGACAGAGAGGACAATGAGAGCCAACTTGAACCGTGCTATCACAACAACTAAACAGAACCACAGCCAGAAAATCCAGTATCTCTTCCATGATGATAGGAGGATGAGGAAAGGCATAGGGGCGAATACTGATTACAATATACCCTCCCCCCCAGTGGGTGTAGCTTATGCTGACTTCCTAAATGAACTAAACAACTTCTTTGGAAGGTGTGAGGCAGTAAACAGCGCTCCAGCAGTGAAAGTTGTTCCCCATCAGGGTTAGGAGGCACTCAGCCTTGACACAGCTGACTTAACTAGACTCAAAGGAGAGTCAATCCAAGGAAAGCACCAGGCCCCGATAATATACCTGGGTGGGAGTTCAAGGAGTATGCAGGTTTGGTTGCTGAGTCCACACATACATTTTTTTTTTTAACACCTAACGCAACCAATCCATAGTCCAAACTTTAAGTCTGCCTTCATCGTTTCAGTCCCAAAAAAGCCTCAAGTCACCTCATTTAATGACTACCGGCCTGTCACACTGACTCCCATCATGATGAAGTGCTTTGAAGGGCTGGTAAAAAAAATACATCTTCTCCAATCTCCCCCTAACATTTGACCCACTCCAATTTACCTACTGACAAAACCGCTTCACTGAAGACGCCATCTCTGCCGCTCTTCACCTGAGCCTAGCACACTTGGAGGAGAAGAACACCCATCTACGGGAAAGTTCCTGGACTTCAGTTCAACACCATCACTCACAGCATCTGATAGGAAAACTTGAATATCTGGGCTTCAACACACCCCTTTGCAATTGTCTGCTAGACTTCCTCACCAACAGACCTCAGTCAGACCTCAGTGTTGGACAGAGCACATGCTTCCCTCAAGGCTGCGTCCTGAGCCCCCTGCTGTTCACTCTGATGACACCCGACTGCACCCCCAGGTTCATCACCAATCACATTGTGATCTTTGCAGATTACATTAATGTGGTGGGCCTCATCAGAGACGACAACGGCATGGCCTACAGAGAGGAAGTGTAGCAGCTGCTAGGCTGGTGCAGAGACAACAGCCTTATCCTGAATGTGGAGTACATGAAGGAGATCACTGACAACTTCAGGAAGAACTAACCTAACCATGATCCACTGCTCATCAACAGCTCAGCTGTAGAGGTGGTCATCAGCACCGAATTCCTGGGGTTGCACATCACAGTCCACCTCAGCTGGACCAAGAACACCTACTCACTGGTCAAAAGGGCACAGAATCATATGTAGTTCCTGGGGAGGATGAGGAGAGCTCACCTGCCCCCACCCATCTTCACCACCTTCTACAGAAGCAACATAGTTGCATTAAGGACATTTCTCCCTGCTGCCCTCTGGGAAAAGGCTTCGCAGCATTCGACCTGTAGAGTCTCCAGCAACTTTTTCCCCATTGCCATAAGACTGTTGAACTGTTGAAAGACTAATCAAGTCACAAATCGAGACTCTGTATTAGACTTGTACACAACATATTTGCACTATATGCCAACTTTTTAAATCCCTGTAAATAGAACTCAACTCAGTGTTCTACTACATCTTGCCCTTTATTTATTTTGCACTGCTCTGAACCCTCCATATTATGCCTTTTGCATCATATCTTTAAACTGGTTTTCATTTTCTCCTACACTGTTTACATTTTGCTGGACTTTATAAATGGAAATGTTTATTTCATTGCTAAGCAGCTCATACACTCTGGGTATACAAAATGACAATAAAGTTTGTCTAAGTCTAAAGTCTAAGTCAATCCTGGGAGAAGAGCCATGGTGAGAGAGGCAAAGAACAACCTAAAGACTGTGACTGAGTTCAATAGATGCAGTAGGGGGATAGGAGAAAGTTCCACAAAGTCAACTATCACTGCAGCCCTCCAACAGTCGGGTCTTTATGGCAGGATTGCCCAACGGAAGCCTCTTCTCAGTGCAAAACATATGAAAGCCTGCATAGAGTTTGCCAAAAAACACATGAACGACTCCCAGACTCAGAGAAAAATATTCTTTTCAACATCATACTATGGGGCTGTTTTTCAGATGCAGGGACAGGAAAACTGGTTGCAATTGAAAGAAAGAGGAAAATGGCCAATTACAGAAATATCCTATAAGAAAAGCTCTTCCAGAGTCCTCAGGATTGGGACCTGGGCCGAAGGTTCACCTTCCAACAATACAACGACCCTAAGCACACAGCTAAAATAACAAAGGAATGTCTTGGGAACAATTCTGTGACCATTCTTGACTGGCCTAGCGGGAACCCTGACTTAAATCCAATTGAACTGAAAATGGCTGTCCACCAACACTCATCATCCAAACTGACAGAACTTGAGAGGGTCTGCAAGCAAGAATGGCTGAGAATCCCCAAATCCAGGTGTGAAAAACTTGTTGCATCATTCTAAAGAAGACTCATGGCTGTACTAGCTCAAAAGGGTGTTTCTACTCAATACTGAGAAAAGGGTTTGAATACTTATCACAATGTGATTTTCAGTTTTTCTTTTACAATAAATTTGCAAAAATTTCTACATTTATTTTTTTCTTTCATAATGTGGTGCTGAATGTACATTAATGATAAATAAAATTAACTTTATTGATTTAACAAATGCCTGCAATAAAACCAAGAGTGAAAAATGTAAAGGGGTCTAAATTCTTTCCATACCCACTGTATATCATCAAGGTATAAGGCAAAGGCAGTGGAGGCCTGTGTATTTTTATTTTTTATTTTTATGAGTTAGCCACAATCTAACAAAAAAAACAAAAGATTTTTTTTAAAAGAATTTTTTTCCCCAACTGTCATAATGGGATATTGTATGCAGACTTATAAGAAATTATATTAATCTAGTACTTTTTGGATTTGAAGGTTGTAAAATAACTGAATATGAAGATGTGCAGCGCAGCAAATACTCTCTGGATGCATTGTAGATAAATTGCAATTACCATAGTTTCTTAGAGTAAAATCACACATTTTCTTTAATTTAGATTCAGGCATTATCATGCAAGTTCAGACATGACTTCAAGTTTTCATGTCTAAATATTATGTATATATTATAATTTGTTAGTTTTTTACATTGTCTTTTATATGTCTATATTGTGTTAAATTCTGTATGATGTATATATATATATATATATATATATATATATATATATATATATATATATATATATATATATATATATATATATATATATATAAATAAATAAATAATACAATGCTAACCATAATAAAAAACAACCACACATAAAAATAAAATCTGTTAACCTTTTTCTGTTCTGACAACAGTCAGCGAGCTTTCTGCAGAGTCACCTGCTCCAGAAATGCTGCACTTGTAGAGACCTTCATCAGACTTGGAGATGTTTTCCAGGAGGAGAACGTTTTCGTATTTGGTTATGAGCTGCATGCCATCTTTGAAGAAATCTGTTATCTGTGTCTGCTCATTGTTCTTGTGAACACAATGGAGAATCACATTAGATCCTTCATTTACTGGCTGTGCACCAAAGTCGAGGATTACAGAACCAGCTGAGGAAAATGATCGGAATAGTGATCATTTGATCCATACATTTCTATTGATTATAGACTTTCACAATCAATATAAGCATAGAGCTTAACAATACTTTTTATATAAAATATTGTACTGTATATTCAGACCTGTAAAAGAGATGTTGAGAGCACGGCTTCGTTCTCCCTCATCATTTTCACACCAGTATTCTCCACTGTGGCTTTCAAAGGAAAGATCAATGGTGCAGGATGGAGCTGGGATATTGCAGTCATCAGATACATTTGTTGGACTCATTATAAAAAGTTTTCTCATCACTTTCCATGCATTCATGTCTTTGTTCTCGCCACAACTTATAAAGACAGGGTCATATTCAAAGAACTGAAGTCTGTTTGGAAAAAGTGATGGAAAATCTGTGATGGCAAAAGAAAATGTAAATAAACTGATAAAATAGAATATAAATGGCAATATAAATCTTCAAAAATAGCAACAATAGGACAACAAAAGCAGCCTATGAGACAGTTTAAGTTACCTTTATTTATTAATTAACATTTGATTTCAGCTAAATGTGCACTCAGGCAGCTTAAAATATTTCAAACAAGTTCATAAGAAAATCATAATGTTTAGAGATTTAGGAATTTTTGAAATAATTTTATAACCCACCAGGCTTTTGAAGGAAACAGCTTAGTGTTGACAGCAAGAAAAACACATTAATCACTGCAGAGAAATAAGAAGTTTGTTTTGAATTCAACCTTACAATTCACTAAGAGAAAGTAAATAAAAAGAAACTCACAGATTTTAATGCTGAGGGCGGTCATCTTCATGACCGTTGCTCAATGCTGACTGACAACTGTCTTACTTTGACACATAGAAGATACACAGCTCAGTACTTCCTCTTCCTGTTTGGACTGTTACTAAAATAGCAGGCAGAAACTGTTAGCTGTGAATAAAAAGTAACACAGAAGTGGACATTATGTGATTTAAAGAGAAATAAATACACTATATTGCCAAAAGTATTTGCTCACCCATCCAAATTATTGGAATCAGGTGTTCCAATCACTTCCATGGCCACAGGTGTATAAATTCAAGCACCTAGGCATGCAGACTGTTTTTACAAACATTTGTGAAAGAATGGGTCGCTCTCAGGAGCTCAGTGAATTCCAGCGTGGAACTGTGATAGGATGCCACCTGTGCAACAAATCCAGTCGTGAAATTTCCTCGCTCCTAAATATTCCACAGTCAACTGTCAGCTGTATTATAAGAAAATGGAAGTGTTTGGGAACGACAGCAACTCAGCCACGAAGTGGTAGGCCACGTAAACTGACGGAGCGGGGTCAGCGGATGCTGAAGCGCATAGTGCGAAGAGGTCGCCAACTTTCTGCAGAGTCAATCACTACAGACCTCCAAACTTCATGTGGCCTTCAGATTAGCTCAAGAACAGTGCGCAGAGAGCTTCATGGAATGGGTTTCCATGGTCGAGCAGCTGCATCCAAGCCATACATAACCAAGTGCAATGCAAAGCGTCGGATGCGGTGGTGTAAAGCACGCCGCCACTGGACTCTAGAGCAGTGGAGACGCGTTCTCTGGAGTGACGAATCGCGCTTCTCCATCTGGCAATCTGATGGACGGGTCTGGGTTTGGCGGTTGCCAGGAGAACGGTACTTGTCTGACTGCATTGTGCCAAGTGTAAAGTTTGGTGGAGGGGGGATTATGGTGTGGGGTTGTTTTTCAGGAGCTGGGCTTGGCCCCTTAGTTCCAGTGAAAGGAACTCTGAATGCTTCAGCATACCAAGACATTTTGGACAATTCCATGCTCCCAACTTTGTGGGAACAGTTTGGAGCTGGCCCCTTCCTCTTCCAACATGACTGTGCACCAGTGCACAAAGCAAGGTCCATAAAGACATGGATGACAGAGTCTGGTGTGGATGAACTTGACTGGCCTGCACAGAGTCCTGACCTCAACCCGATAGAACACCTTTGGGATGAATTAGAGCGGAGACTGAGAGCCAGGCCTTCTCGTCCAACATCAGTGTGCGACCTCACAAATGCGCTTCTGGAAGAATGGTCAAAAATTCCCATAAACACACTCCTAAACCTTGTGGACAGCCTTCCCAGAAGAGTTGAAGCTGTTCTAGCTGCAAAGGGTGGACCGACGTCATATTGAACCCTATGGATTAGGAACGGGATGTCACTTAAGCTCATATGTGAGTCAAGGCAGGTGAGCAAATACTTTTGGCAATATAGTGTAGCTGTCTTTTGTTTTTCTGCTAAAACAGAATCTGAATTACATTTTTGTTTGAGGAAAAAGACACAATTTAGCTGATTTATCTCTTCATTTTATTGATATAATACTGTTACCTATAGTCAGTTTTGATGAAAATAGGGCTAATTCTTATGAGAAACACTTTTTCATATGCAGAAGTAGCCAACTCATGCCGCTATTTTTTTATGAGGTAAGAAAAAGATTTGGCAGCTTTGGCCACTGGAAAAACTCTTATTTCAGTTACTCTGTTTCCATCTTGTGCCTGTTTCCCATCCCATTGTCTCCCTTCTAGTCAGTGTCATGACTCTGCACGTTTTGGTTTTGATTTAGCTTTCTTTTTTGGAGTTTTAAGTTATACTTTATTCATGTCTTTCTGTGTTTTCTAGTTTATTGGTTTTCATTTCCATTTTGTGTTATTCTAGTTATTTTTTATTGTATTGAAGTCCTTAGGTATTGTTTGCCCTCTGTTGCCCTCTTTGTCAGGCTCGAAACCCTGTACGCAATATTCAAACAGACAGATCAGAATGAGTTCTAACAGTCTTTATTAATAAACTGCGTGTGGCTGCTTGTCAGCTGGAGCGGCCTGCTGCTTACCTTATGCCGCCACCAATTCTGTTCAGTTTCTTTTGTGGTCCCAGCCGCCACCTTTATGACTCCCAGTTGTCCCCACCTCTTAGGACTTAGGACCACACAATTTCTAATCATAACATCTGATCCTCCAGAGCAAAAGGCATCAGAAATTTTTCAGTTTTTTTATTGGGAGTGAGAGGACTTTTTCCCTTTTCTTCCACCTCCATCAGCTCACTGCCAGCCAAAGCCATTTAGCGGTCCGGTCCCCGAGCCAGAACCCTTTAGCGGTCCGGTCCCCGAGGCAAAGCCTTTTAGCTGGCAGGTCCACCAACCACAGACCCCTGAGAATGCTCTGTGCCATCTAAAGACCACTGAAACAAACCATAAAATGCATTTTACCTGCCACCACTTTACTGTACATAAGATACTATATATATATATGTCACCATCCAGTGTATACAGTATATCTGGATGCACTGTATCCTGTATGATCCTGTATGTTTATACCCAGTAGCCACTGTCACAAGTGAATTTATCCATAAAGTTCTATTAATTTATTCATTATTCATTCATTCTCTATTGTTTTCTTAAGTAAAAACTCATTGTTAGAACTATTCTCAGCCAATAATTGTGATCTGCACCTATACGTTCAGTTGTTATGACTGCAGAATATACCGACAACGTTGCTTCCTCAATATTTACTCCTGCCAGCTAATGGGCCAGGCTTGTTTTAGAGATACTGATCCCAAAATGCAGCGATGCAGGATGAGCTCTATCATGTAACGAGGCGTTAACGCATATAAAGTCTAAGGTAAAAATGCCTTAATTTCTTAAAACCACTTGCCTTCCATTTCTAAAAACTTTGTTAGGATCCAAAAAAAAAAGAAAATGGCATATCCACCCTACCTGTTGAATTTTGGTGTTGATTTCCATTTTCATTGTCTTGCTACTTGCCTGACTTTCAGGAAACATGTTTAGATTAGATTAGATTCAACTTTATTGTCATTACACATGTACAGGTACAAGGCAACGAAATGCAGTTTAGGTCTAACCAGAAGTGCAATAGCAGCAAGTGCAGGATAAATAATGGCTCCATAAATACAGGACATGGGTAGTTCTACTGAATGAGTATAGAGATTAATACTATTATAAATAATGAATATAATATATAGATAACTATTGTTATGAACTAAATTTACAGCTGGATATGTACCGAATATAATAAAAAGATGGATATTATTATTAAAAAAAGGTTTTTACAGTTATGTACTGTACAATAGCATAATATACAGATGGGTTTAACTTTAAAGTGAATAAATAGAGTTTGGCCAGAAGCTATCTACATTAAAGTGCAGTGGAAGGTAATTGCATATTACAGTTATTACAGTTTCCTATACAATCAGCATTACAATGGCTACTGGTTGCCATGGAAAACATGCTTTCATCAGCAAGGATCTGTCTGTGCGTGTGTGAGTATGATAAAGCGGCAATAGAGTTTAAAAAAATAACTCACTCCTAGAGTGATCCACAAATGTAGGATTCAGTTCTCACATGCAAAAATATTTATCACACTAAAATCCTTGCATGGAAATCAGACATTGTAAAAGGTAGTGGCTGAAGTTATACATTTTTTAATAAATCAATTTCCTTTTATTAAATCTAATTTGATACTGATTTCCCTCCAACTTCTAGACTTTTTTATTTTACGTTGATTATTTCACTACACTTGTTCTGTCCTTTATTGACCCTTCTTACATGTTCTCACTAATACAATATGACAAAAAAAAGTAGAGATATTGGGAAAAAAGGAAAATAACAGGAGCATGAAAAATAAAATACTTAGAGGCTTATTTTATTTGATGCAAAAGAAACTATTTGAAAGAAAAGTCAAGCAAAGTACAAAAAATCTTAATGGGCATTTGATACTGCATTCAGAAATAACAGCTTACATGTTTAATGCAGAAAATATCATTACAGTTAACTCCTGTGTTTGTGATACCAAAATAAAATATTTATAAAATGAGTAAAACACATAACGGTTAACAAAACTATGTATTTTCTAAAACATGTTTTGATTCAAACTGCTTTTTACCGCTGCATTATTTTTATTGCTTTAAATAATCATCAGTTAATATCATGTTGACTAGTGTAGGGCCTCCTATATACAATCTAAATAGAGTAATTATTACTGTTACATTTTTATCAGAATTAGGTTTTATCAGGAAGTCATACATTTATTACTGTGTGAACAAAAACTGCCTTGTTTATGGCATAAGCATGATTTAGAATATAGATTAAAACATTTTGATGAAACATCAAAGCAAAAGCCCAGCCATTTCTTTCTTTTATTTAGAACACTGTTCTTTTTTTTAGCACTTTTTGTTCATTCTAAACATCTCAATTTCCCTCTTTTACTCATTTTAGCTGAATATCTATAGGTTCCAGTTCCTTCTCTATGTTAAGTAACTTAATTTCATCATTTTTCTTTTTCATATTCAGATCCCACAGGGATTGTAACATCTTTTCTTTCTTTTCCAATAACTCCTCCATGCCGTCAGAGGTTTCTTTCTTATTTATTTCCTGATCAACCAGTTGTAGTTTCTTTTTGCATTCCTCCCTTTGTTTCTCAACGTCTTCTAGCTGTCCGCATAGATGACTTTTCTGTGTCTCCAGTTGATCCTTTATTTGATTCAGCGTGTGAAGTAACTTTTTGTTGTCCTCTTGTAAGATCTTCAACTTGGAGTCTGCTGTTAGAAATATGACACAGGTTTTAAAGGACTACAATATATGACAAATTAGAAAACGGTCAAAGTAACAGGACACCAAATAAAGCAGTAGTTTATTGTATCAGTTGTTTTAGGATTAAAATGTAGTTTGTGACAATAAAAACATATTGACCACTGACAAATTTACTTAAAATATGACATTTCTTTTTTAACTTTTTAAAAAATTTCCTCTTATCTCAGTAATTGGAGTTTTCATCCTCAAATTCTTTAAGTTTTTAGGTTTTATTTTCACTTTTGTCATGTTTTTCTCCACTGATTTAAAGCAGTGAAAGTAATTTGAAACGTCGTGCAGATTTAAGCTTTATAGAAAGGCAGCAAAATTAGACAAAATGTAGAATAAAGGCTTCTGTATTTTTTATCTTCTTTTAATTACTTTTTTTTATGTGTGTTTTGCGAAGTCTTTTTTTTTATGTAATTATACTCCAAGGGGTCCTTTAACTTTTTGTTAGAAACCAATATAGCTGACAAAAGCATTTGATATAACCAAGACACTACTCAGGGGTCATTACAATAAAAATATATAAGTATATGTCTTTCTTTCATTCTTTTCTACCTGAAATTTGGCTCAAAGCTAATGTTAACTGTTTCCTTACTATACAGAGCCACCTATGGGGGTAGTTTACTACACTTTACTACTGCATTCTTCTGCATTCTGTGAGGTCAATGATCTACATATTTGTAGATCATTGACTTCACAGCGCTTTATCCCATGCTGTCCCAATACATGAATCCTCTTAAGGGTCCTTCAAATGTGGCCGATGAATGCAGCTGAACAAACTGCTGTACAGAAAAAACAACAAAAAAAAAAACATTACACATCTTAAACAAACACATCTTAAGGCTGATTAGACATTAGGAATTAGTTAGAGGCATTGTTTGAGATGTCAAAACTGGGCGTATGAAGGCAGCAAAAGAACAGTTGAGAACAGGATATAGACTCCAGATGACAGGCAGCAGTTAGCGCTGATGCAACAATGCTTCCTGTTCATCCACACCAAGGAGCCTGAAGCACTGATGTGTGGTTATTTAGTGAGAAATGAAATGTAAAGCAGTTTGCCGTACTTTCAGCAAAGAATAGAAATGTGATTTTTTAAGTTACTAAAAATATTGAAGTACAGTGTGACTGACAGGCCTTCCCTATTAGCTGATGAAGAAAGTATAAAGTGATTATGTTTTTGCAATATGTAACAATGTATTCAAACCAGAGGGCCCTGTGCTATGTCTGTAATATGTGCATGGATGTAAGGATTCATACTTTAAACATATAATAAAAGTTAAATCTGTCAGACCCAAGGTGGACATGACAGAATATATATCAGCAAGCAGTTAGGAAATATTTATGTCTAAGTTGCACAGCTTGCATTCCATATCTACCCCATGTCATTTGAATGGTGTTGTGAGCTTATGCATACCCTTTTATGGTTAAACCAGATACTCAGGCATTCCATTGGCCTAGAGAAAGGGTTCTATGCTTCTTGGAGCCAATAAAAGAAAGCTGTGTTTCATTAAAGCAGGTGTTTGGGTTATTCCATCACAGAAGACAAAGTTAACATCGAGGGACCAGGAAGTAAGAAGACAACTTTTGCTCCTTTTCTGCGATTCCATCCGAGCCAAGCCCGAGATACACAGCCTTCTGGGCCACCTATTTATATTTATTATATTTATTATTAATTTATTCGGTAGAGTCAAATTCTTGTGCTTGTTTGAAGAAGAGGTCAGAGGCTGTGAAGAACAGAAGATAGGAGACCAGAGAAAAAGATGACCAGGAAAAGAGGACGCTGTATGACCAGGATCAGATGTCCAAAGGAAAAAGAAGATCTGTGGAATTGACCATTTGAGTGGTCGAAGAGTTTATCCGGATACTTTTGTTGGTTTAGAGACTAATTTAGGAGATTAGGAGAGAATCAACCCAGACCAGAGTTAGGAGATTGACGATCACCCTTTCTGCTATGGAAGTGAATTAAAATGGATTAAGGGAAAAGCTTTTTTCACTTTCAAAAGAAGCTGCTTTTTTCGTAAAGAAATAATCGAAACTGCATTTTAATTTTCTTCTCCAAGACTGATAAGTTTGTAATTCACTTGAAAATAAAGTTAAAAATAATGTTTTACATACAATTTTCAAAAGATGTCTGTGAAAAAAAAAAATAATAACAATAATAATTTTAAATTGTCAAATTTGAAAGTAAAAAGTTTTAAGGGAAAAGCTTTTTGTTTTAAAGTCATTGCTGCATTTTTTCACTCATTTATAAAATTGCTAATAGATAATCCAAACTATGTTTTCATTTTGTTCTTTAAGTCAAGTTAACCTGTTACCAAATTAAAATGATTATGAAAGGATTGTTTAATATTAGTTTTTCTAAAATAAATGCCAGCAAAAAGTTTTCAAAATGTTTTCCTGTATTAAAAAAATCAAAGCAGCATTTTTTTGTATCATTAAAAGAAATATGTGGGGCAAGAGGATTGTCATTGACGTCACCCTCCTGCACCACTTTGGATTGCAAATTCAAAATGATACATAGAACATTCATCTGGAGTAAATTGTTCAAACTAAAGTACTAGATGGAATCAGTTGGGTTTCCTTTAATAGTGAACTTGCAACCAATCTGACTGTATGATCATCTGATTGAAACAAGCCCCAACATGGGTAACATTTTTATGCAGCTTTATTAATTAATGCAGTGGTTCTCAACCTTTGTGAGTCCTGACCATCAATTAAACATGCACTATTGTCCACGATCCTCCCTGCACCTGATCAATATACTTACTATACTATATGTTGCATTTACATAATCAAACAACCACTTTTGAATTCACAGCTATTAGGCCCAGTCCACACGAAGTCAAAACGAACACGAAACGCTAATATTTTCCAGAACGTTTGTCGTAAAGACGGAGACGTAAAATAAATGTGATCGTCCACACGAATGCATGAAAACACTGCAAAATGTATGCCAGGCCTGTAAGTGGCGCTGTCGTGCCAAAACAAAAATAGGCGACGAAATGTTGGGCATGCGCACTAATATTTATACATGGTTGCCCTGCGGGTCCATTTTCGTGGTTCAGTCAAATTCAGGTGCTGAACTATGTCGTCGATATTGCTCTGTTCTTCCTGGAGATATTCCAGAAGAAGAAGATTCTGTTGTAAGCCCGACAGCAGGGTGAGTAGCATTAGCAGCAACCATTCAACACAGTACGGCGCCATTGTTGTTGTGATACTGTGTCGCGCATGCGTGTTTAGAGGCGACGCTATGACGCATGCGTGTAAAAAAAAAATGCGGTTAGAGCTTAAAGATGGAAACGCGAAAACAGCGTTTCAAAATCTTCCCACTCTGAAGGCTGAATAAAAAAACGATCGTTTACAGACCCCCGAAACGCCGGCTTCGTATGGATGAGAGGCTGGTTTGGTGAAAAATTTGTGCGTTTAGGCCAGGGTTCGGCTTCGTGTGGACGGGGCCTTAGTCTCTTTATCTTTTCATTTTGGAACACTCTGGGGTTTTTTTGCAAAACATGAAGAGGCATTAAGAGCTTTACTTTCCAAACAGACCCATAATGTTGTGATTAAAGTATAACTGCAAAATTTATTTCTTAATTTCTTTATAATAAAAAGATGACAGTGTGTGCTGAACTTTAACAAAACACATCAGAAAACAGTCTACATTTAATTTAAATTATCCATGTTGCTGAGAGCTTAAACATGAAAAATATAACATCCTGATTAAAATAAGAAATGTTTTTTTTTCAACTATTTATTGTAACAGCTGGGTCTGTTTCTTCCCCTCATTCAGGACTGACAAGCTACACCACTGTCGCATCTGTATATGTGTATATAGTATATATTGTATATAGTATATATTGTATATACTATATATTGTATATGGTATATTGCATCTATTATATAGCATACAGCTATAGATTCTGTATTCTGTATACATATCTAATTTTTCTGCAGCAACACCAAGTTAAATTCATTGTAAATGCAAACCTACTTGGCAATAAACTTGATTCTAATTCTGAACAGAGCAGCTGCATTCTTGGCCTTATGTTTGAGAAGGCAATGGGGAGATTACTCTTGCCTGGTTCTACCGGAGGTTTCTTCCTGTTAAAAGGGAGTTTTTCCTCTCCACTGTCGTTACAAGCATGCTTAGTGTGAGGAATTGTATTTGAGTCAATGAGTCAATGCAATCAATTGGTTTTCCTTAGATAGAAACCGTTGAATCAATTTGATTGTATTGAACTGTAAAGTGCCTTAAGATGACTTGTGTTGTGAATTTGGCGCTATATAAATAAATTGAATTAAAATTTAATTTAATTACTCTTAACTCTCCGGAATTATGATATGTATTTGTTTTTCATCTATGTCAGTGCTCAGAAGATCTTTTTGCACAGATTCGAGGATGCAAATGAATAAAGTACCACTATAGTATCAGTTGCAGCTTTTCACATTGCAGCATACTTTGTTGCTACTAACAAGAACTTTTTTAGCATCCATGCAGAGAAAGCACACTGTAAAGTGCGATCAGAGGTGAGATCGAGCAGCTCTGATGACAGGTGATGTGTGGTGAAGTTGGTGAACAGCTGGTGTATCCAGTTGTACTTTTCTCATGTGTCTACTTATACTTATTGAAATACCTTTTGAAACTTTCAAGTAGGGTCCTGAGGTTAGAGGTAATAATTTGTTTCATAGTTTGGATCTTGATGTTGTAACTACCCATAAAGTCTCAATAAGCATTTCAACATTTTCCCCATCAACTCGCAAAGCCCAGCGCTCCAGCTTTTTCTTAAATTCTGTGACCTTATCAGAGAGAATAAATAATTTGTGTTTGGGCCATGTAGGCACAAGTTCAGCTGTTGAGTTGTATATGTGAGGCTTGCAACCCACTTTGTTTTTTTTTCCAGATAATCAGTAAAGGGAGAAATACAGTCTGATAAAAACAATGTGCAGGAGCGCCTAACGCAGTACAAACTCCCTCTTTAGAAGTTTGTCATTAGAAAGTCACCTTAGCAGGCTCTTAGCAGAATGTCACGCACAAATCAGAAACTCATACAAACCAAGCAAAAGGAATTTGAGCAAAAAGTGAAGCAGTAAACCAATCTCTATTTGAATTTGTGTAATATAATATAAATGTAATTATCCTTACTTTTATAATAAAAGTTTATTTGAGGTCTGTCTTTTCAGGCTGTGTGTGACTCTTTCTGCAGGTGCCGCTCCTACTGACAGCACACGGCAGAGAGGGAGAGATGGAGGATAGGGAGAAACAGAGTTACAGCCATCAGTAACCTGTTTTGAGAAATAAAATGCCTGTTTGAGACCAACTGCTCACCATCCTTCTAATGTCTGGTTGGAAACTGCATACATTTTGAGCATTTATATTTATCCAAAATTATTTGGTGTTATGATCTTACATTCTAGTCCTTTCGTTTATGTTAAGTTTTTACTTTTTGGGTTTTAAAGTGCTTTGTTTTGTTCATTGTTGTTCTGTAGATTTTCAGCATTTTTCATATTCCTAGTTTTGCTTACGTTATTTCCTCTGTAGTGTCTCCTGGTATTTTGGCTCTTGAGTTTCTTGTTGATTGGCTCTGGATTATGGATTCTGTATTTTTACTTCTTGATTAAATCTTGCAAGGACTCATCCCTGCCTCTTCTACTCCGCATTTGGGTCCACAACAACATCTACCAGCCTTGATATTAAGTGACCCCAGTAATCATCTCATGACCCCAATTGGGGTCTTGCTTACCTTTTCTGTTCTGACTATCTTGGTTCGTTGGAGTGGAAGTGGAACCTAGGGGTTAGAGGAGAGATGGACTGAAATAGGAGTGAAGGAAACTATCTTCGTTAAAAGACAACAGTTATCACCGAACAGGTTCTTTTTTAGCTTTTAAATATATATAGATCTGTCCTGGAGCTATTTGGTAGAGGGTACACAAATAATCTCATAAAGAGACAAATGGTCATACACCTTTGGTGCGTGCATGGGTGTGTGTGTTTGTGTGTGTGTGTGTGTGTGTGTGTGCATCCTCTTATTTTAAGACATTGTGGGCCCAATTGTCAAGGAAAATGGCAAGTTGTGGGGTCCGATGTCTGGACTCCATACGGGGAATTGCTGTTTTTGGATCAACGGTCATGTTTAGGACTATGGTCTAAATTTAATTTAGGTTAAGGTTAGGATAAGGGTCATGGTCAAACTGGAGAGATTAACTGAGCTCAATGGAAAGGCCCACAAAAAAGGCTCCTGAAAAACAAGAAAAACTGAGCAGACTTCTGGTTGCCTCTGATTTAAACATGTTCTCTGGCTCTCTAAGCATCATTTTCATTCTGTGGGGGAGGGAACTGCACTTTATATAAGAATATCACTTGAAGTCACTGCGGCAACACAACTTTGAGGTAATTATTAACCACATTCCAAAAGACATCCATTTTAAAACATTAATATCAGTTTCAAATATAGACAAGGAATGAATATGATAATATGATTTTATTGTTTTGGGGCCAAGAGATTAAAACTATTGTACACTAAACACGTTACATTAGAAGAAAGTTTAAAAGCTGAAACAAATTATGTTTAGTTTAATGTTAAAACATATCCAAGTCTCTGAAAAACAGGATTTACATGTAGCAAAAGGCTAACCACACCAATATGCGGTTTTTCTATGCTTTAAATAAACAAACAAACCAGATAAATTAAATGAAACCAATAGGGCATAAAAAAACATTTTAAAAGCGTACCTGATGAGCCCATGATTTAGCCAGCTTGTCTCAGCTAACGTCAGAAGACAATATGCAACAGGGTCAAAGTCCAGCAAAGAGGACTAAGCTGCTTTATGGCTTTACCCGTCTTCCCATGATTGATTTTTGCATGAGAAAAAAAATATATAGATTAAAAGAGCATTGTACAAACAAAAACGAAAAAAAAGATACTAATATTTTTTTTTTTGATTCCAAATTCCAAATATTTCATAAAATTGATCAAATCAAAGCTACAGTGTGAAAGAATTACAGGAATTTCCTAACAGGAATGCAATATATTGTACACAAGTGTTATATTTCTTATCTTCAAACTAAAAATCCAAATCTTTGTTTGTGTTGCCTCAGAAATAGTTTTTTTTTTTTTTACATAGGAGCGGGTCTCGCATTTATGGAGGTCTACGTCTTTGCACTATAGCAGCATATTCTAACTAGTGACTGTAGTGACTGTAAACTAGTGAATGTGGAGGTTGCCATTGTGCACTCTGGGGTATATTTGCTATATTTGCCTATATAAATTCTATATCTTCTATATCCTATCTGTTTATAACATGATCAACGGAAACAAACCTGTTCATCACTTCATAAGAAGATAATGCGGACGTTGCAGGACCCATTTTGTATCACAATGGTCTCTGTAATCCTGAAGGGGGAGAACTGGTTGGGAAGCGATTTATTTTGCTGCAGTTTGACCAAATCAAAATGACACACTATAGCTTTAAAAGAAACCAGAGCAAGGCCTTGATTATTTTATTTGCCAAGAAGCTTCAAGAAAATCACCCAGTAGATTTATACTGAGGCTCAAAGTCTGTTTTTATTTTATGATCCCATATATGAGAATACCTGGCTTATATTTAACTAGAGCCAGTCCGAGGAAGGAAATATTACGTGGATTTGTAAAAACAGCTATCCTAATTTTTGTTTATTGTGTAAATTCAGTTCATTGAAATCTGGAGTCTTATTTTACTGAAGGTTTTGATATGGAAATAACTATAGAATTTAGTTTAAGAACTTTCTGGCTTCATATAGATTTTTATGGCAGCTAGACCCATAATTCAATTTCAATTTAGTTTATTTATATAGCGCCAAATTCACAACACATGTCATCTCAAGGCACTTTACAGTTCAACCAGATCATACAGTCAAATTGATACAAAGTTTTCTATCTAAGGAAAACCAGTTGATTGCATTGACTCATTAATTCAAATACAATCCCTCACACTAAGCATGCTTGTAGCGACAGTGGAGAGGAAAAACTCCCTTTTAACAGGAAGAAACCTCCATAACCAGTGTTGGGCACGTTACTTTGAAAAAGTAATTAGTTATAGTTACTAGTTACTTCTCCCAAAAAGTAACTGAGTTACTAACTGAGTTACTCCACAATAAAAGTAACTAGTTACTAGTAAAAGTAACTATTGCGTTACTTTTGCGTTTCTCGCCCCCGTACCCCTCCCCACCCAGCCCCCACCTTCTCGCGGTGTGATTCAAAAGCCAGCTGAATAGAGTGGACGACAAAGACTAGAACCTGCAGAGAGTTTTGCATTTATTGCAACTCAACGTAAATGACATCAGGGGGGAACGCCATGTGAAGTTTTTTAACAGGGCATTCAGATCTGGTGAAATTAATAACTGGGGATGTCTAATTCTGAAATCCTGTGGGTTTGGGTTGTTATAGATACTTCAACATCTATCTATCAAGATGTATACTCTGTGTGTGACATAAAATATGGATCTCCATCCCTGCCACAAAGGCCATCAAATAATGTTTAAAATAAAAAATACACTAGGTTGAGAAGGCAGAGTATCCATCCATCCATCCATCCATCCATCCAGATTTCTCCCTTTCATTTGATCGTTCACGCTCTCCATAGTTCTCCTGTGGCGCGAGCACTGGGCGACTGGTGCGCGCCTTTAGCGAGCATGCGCGTTTCCTGTCGCTTGCGCAGTGACTCGTGCCGCCTGCGCTGTGCGGAGATGCAGAGGAAACCGTATCTGATGGGGAAACGCAGCTCGACGTAACACCGGTATTTCCATCAGGAAAACGCTGTTTTGCTGCTGGATCCTCCTCACTCTCCATCTCTCTGTGTGTGCTGTACGTTAACACCCACCAGCGGAAACACCCACCTACCCAACTGACAGACGGAATCTCACTATACATCAGCCATTCTCATCCTCCCCTCTCTCATGACAAGGTGCGCACCTCTGGATGACCTAAAAAATAATCTTTAATATCTCTTAAACAAAAGTAGCACAAACAATATTTTTTCTGCACAAATCTGCACTAACGTTGCACTAACCATTCAGTCTATTTGCAGAGTTTTTTGACGTGGGTGGGGTGTCAGCTTCACGCAGCTGCGCACGAGTCCTATCATGAGAAAAGGTTCATTGTGCGACCTGAGTAACGCGCAGTAACGGGGTGTCTGCAATGGTAACTGCGTTATAGTTACAGTCAAAGTAATTAGTTAGATTACTTGTTACTAAAAGAAGGTAACGGCGTTAGTAACGCCGTTACTTTCAACGCCGTTAGTCCCATCACTGCCCATAACCCAGTTATTATCTAACTCCTTATAGGTTTTTTTTTAATCTTTAGAAGAAAAATCCTCAGTCTATTTGGGGTAAATCATCTGCTTAAGTGAAAACTTCTTTTGGGGGAGAACTCTGTTAAAGTAGGCTTGAAAGTTACTAAAAAGGGGTCAGAGAGGATGGGGTTGTGATGAAATACAGCTATTTCTTTGCATTAAATGCCATACGTCACAATATCCAAAGTATGAAGATGAGAATGTGTGGAACTATTCACATTTTGAACCAATCTACTTAAGTCTAACATAGCATTAAAGGTTCCATTTAAGCTATCTTGTTCACTGTCAGCATGATTGCTAAGATAATTCACTATAATGACCCAGTGTTTAACACTAAATCAGATAGGAACTTTGAGAGTGAAGACCTGGTGGGTGATAAAAAGTTACAAACAGCATGAGTTTTGTTACAATACTTATTGGGAAAACTAGGGTTAGATGTTCATGTAACTATTAACTGGCTTTGGATGAATCAATAAATCAGACTGAAAGATTGTTGCTATAGCTCCTCCTCCCCCAGGATTTATGTGTACTTTAAATTTAAACTAGAGGGAGTTGTCTCATTTATGCTCACATATTCTTGTTGCAGCCAAGTTTTAGTAAGACAACATTAAACAATTTGATTATTACAAAGTAAAATAATGAACCAAAAGAGTTTTCAGGACACCACCTAGACAACCAGTGGTTGAATGATGCCTTGTGATTAAACATGTCATCACTGGTCAGATCATGGAGGGTCAAGATAAAATTACCGACATTAGCTTTGGCAAACTTACACACTAAAGGAACACAGATTTTATTGACCTTTGATCGTCATAAATTAGGTAATTACTACCAGTGTAAATAAAAATCTTACTGTATTTAACCTTAGCCAGCAGTTTCAGTTAAGAGTGGATGAGAATGCTTTGCTCTTTTTTAACCAACCTTTCTCTTCAAAAGAGTCTGTTAAATAGTTTTTATTTAAAGCTAACTTATTCATCATTTACCAATAAGTATTGGAAGGGCCATTTCTTTAGATGTAAATTAAATCAAATAGAAATACAAAGGACTGCTTTAAATAATTAAATAAGTAATGATCATTTGCATATTTAACCACATTACAGTTTTTATTTGAAATGGTAAACAAATCATTTTGCAATTAACCTCAATTACATATTTAAATGAAAGACCTGTCTGATCAATGTAAACCAAAAATCACCTCATTACCACCTGGTGAATTAAAATACTAAATTAACTCTTTTATTTGTAAATCAATTACAAATTCTAAAAAAATAAAGAAAAGACCATAAGAAATTTAAAGAAAGTTTGCTATGTTCATTAATTTGCCATTCATTTATTTTGAAATAAATTAATTTTTTAATAAGTATTTGTTTCATAAAAACATAATTGATGATGATTTATTAAATTGTAGAAAAGTTATAGTTTGCTCAGATGTACAAAATAGATGTCATATTCTGTAATATGAAGTTCTGCCTCCTGAAATGTGTTTGCATCAACAAATCATTTCTATTCTCTTGTCGGACAAATAAAACACTTCTTAAAAGCTTCAGAAAAAGTTCCCAAAGTCTGCAGCAAATGTGTGGAGTTTAAACCTTTTGAAACTTTTCTCCCATTACAGTGTGACGATGTGGAACAAAAATGCAGAATTTATTTAATTCTGTCAGAGTAATGAAATCACGCCTTTGTCTCCATCTCTTTGAGCTTATTTTGTATCTCAGCTATATGATTTCCTATTCCCTCTTTTATTTCCTGCAGGCTTTTAACCTCATCCTCTGTGATTTTCATTAGTTTCTCTGTCATCAGTTCCAAACATTGAGGATCTTCTGTTTTATCAAGCAGGTAGTGACGGATACCTGTTATAATTTCTTTTAGTTTTGAATATCCCTTAACTTCAACAATTTCTTTAAGCTCGCTGTCATTCTCCTCTAGCTCTTTCACTGCCTTCTCTTTTTTGACAGTGAGGGTTTTTTTCTGCTCCTTCAGCTTCTCTAATGTATCTTTCAACTTTAGTATCTGCTGATCAATGCTTCGTTGCTCCTCAGTTCTCCTCTTTAACTGCTCCTGAAGTTTAGATTTTTTTGTCTTTTGCTTTGCATCCTGCATGAGTTGGTTTAGCTCTTCATTTGGTTTCACTGTAGAAAACATGAAATAAATAGTGATTAAGGTTTTGCATGAGCACAGTGCCTATCAGTAACACAGATACCAAACACAGTAAGTTGTTCTTTAGAATTTTTAGATTTTATTTGCTTCATACTAAAATATCTGAATTTCATTTTACTCACCTTTTTTGCTTTGTTGCTTCATTCTGATAAAAAAGAAAACTCCAAAAACGAGCATGAGAGCAAAAACAACATTAAAGCCGATAGAAACCGAGCAGTCAGAGTGGACAATGAAGAAATCATCTGAAACAAATTCAAATACACAACAGTTAAAAAAATTACATCAAATACCTTGTTTGTTCCTAAAATTGTTTAAGGTTTTTACCTGGAATATGAATGTGTGTCTCTTTGGTCTGGTTGATGTCTTTCTGTTGGAGTCTACAGGTAAAGTAGTTGTTATGTCTCTTTTCCACAGTCACTCTACTGCTGACATTGTAGACACCATCAGAATCTGTGATTGTCTCTGGAGGTCCTGCAGAGATGATGTTCCCTTCCCCATGCAACCAGATGACCTCTGGTTCTGGATACCAGCCTGCACAGCTGCAGTCTAAGATCACTCTACCACTGCTCGTATCAAGTCCTGCCAAACTGATACCAGGTGAGGACACTGAGCCTGACAATAAGACA
Organism: Cyprinodon diabolis; assembly: GCA_030533445.1. NCBI lineage: Eukaryota > Metazoa > Chordata > Actinopteri > Cyprinodontiformes > Cyprinodontidae > Cyprinodon > Cyprinodon diabolis. The sequence continues at coordinate 40,964,861 of CM060075.1, read as the reverse complement.
ACAAGCTGATTATTTTTTAAATCTGTCCTGAAATCCAAGAAACTGGTTATGTAGAGCTATTAATGCATCAGAAGATGTTCTTCTGGAGCTCGGAGTAGAAAATTTAGCAAGAGGTCTGAGTCACTCAGGAGGAAATTTATTAAAAAGTGTTTATTGGTATATGGCTAATGAAATTATCTACTTAAAGTAGAGTAAGCACCTGTCGTTTCGTTTTTGATTAGTTTCTGTGGAAGTGGACATGCAAAAATCAGTTTGAGGACAAGAGTCCCAGATCCGGGACAGGGCGGCCAACCTTTCCCCCCTCTGGAGGAGCAGCAGGAAAGGTGGTAGCTTGCTGGTTCTAGCTCAGGAAGAAAGTGGAGGAGCACAGCGGTGGACCAAATAAACCAGCTGAAGGTGTGGGGAGGCTCCAACTGGCCCAGGCTAGCTAGAGAGGATAACTACTGAGGATCACATCAGGATGGCAGAAGATCTGATAGGCCCGACGCACAGGATGAAAGCTGAAGTCCACCAGTGAGACAGAGCAGGAAAAGGTGGCAATAGGTCAAGGCTAGCCTCTGGAGGCAAACTGAGGTATATGGACGGAGGACTGTGGAGGATCAGAGGAGCCTGCAGGCCGGACAGAGCACAGGAGATAATTTAACAGCTCGCTGGTGTCTCTGCTGGAGGTAGGAAGATGAAGAGTCCTTCTAGTGCTAAACTAAAACGTTTTTTTGTGTTTTTTTTTTTAAGAGCCAATCATAAACATTTTAAGAACATTCCCAGCTTTAGCCTTTGTCAATATTATTTTATTGATCTCCCATTTTGATTAAAACATGCTTTTCTCTTCCGACCCCCTCATTAAAAGAGTGGATAATTAATGATACTTTCTGATCTCCTAATTTTTATACTTAATGATACAATGTTAATGTGCATGAAAAACATTATTGAATAATTTATTGATTTGGTGCCTGAATCAGTGATCAGCAGATACTTATTTTGGTGCTTGACTCCCAAAATCCTGATCTGTGCATCTCTAATATATACAAACCTCGTCATCACTTGACTAGATAGGGCTATGAGGATGTCCGTACCATGATAACCTCCCTGTTGTTGGAGAAGATGTGAGAGGAGCCAGTCATGTCGCTGCAGTCCCACCATTAAATATCACTTGAAATTACCGTAGGTCTACTGTATGTTGGACCTAACTAAAATAAATTTGTTAATCTGACACTAATAGATAAGCTAAAGTAACACAGGTACTTTAAATTAGAATAACAAAATCTCATGATACAGGAAAAAAGCTTATATATGGGAATTCTTTTTAACAGTGTTATGCCAGTGCCATTTTTTGGTCCCGATACCTGGCTGTGCAGTATCAGCCGATACTGAAACCATACCAATGCCAGCTGTTTGAAATTTATGTGTGTTTGTGTATATATATGTGAAGAACTTCATACTACTTGGATGTAAAATAATTGCCATCATGGCTTTGTCAAGCTGCTGCCTACTTTTGTGAAGCAGGAAAAAGACTAATACAAAGTGAATCCCTTGGAAACCGTTTATTGCCTACCTGGAATGGGTGACAATAGTTGAATAAAATTTTGGCTCTCAAAATGCTATCAGTGCCCTATTTGTTGGTACTCGTCGATACCGATGCCACCAATTTAGTGCAGTATTGGGGCCCTTCCCAATACTCGTATCGGAATTGCTGCAACACTACTTTCTAATAATCTAATTATTTTCTTTTTAATGCAGGCTGAAACATGTTGGAATGTTTTTATCGTATTAGCCCTTTATAAATAACGGCTTTATAATAACTTTCCTCCTGAGTGCCTCTTTCTAAATTTTGTAGTGAAATGTTTAATACTTAGATTATTTACAGAAAAAAGGGTGGATGTACTAAATAAATTGAACATCTTTTGAGATTCTTTACTAAAATTCCGAGCCAGGTAGTGTGGTGTATAGCTTACTTACCAACAAGAAGCTGAACAAGGTATTCTGTTTTATCCTTTAGATTGTAGCATCTGTATTTTCCATTGTCAGAGTGTGTCACATTAGAAAGTTTCAGTGAAACGTCTCCATCATTCAGTTTGTCATGGAACAACGATGCTCTTCCTATGTAGGCTGTGTTTTGGTCGGTTAGATATTCTTTCTGGTTATGCCATACATACACAAATCTGGGTTTTAGGTCCGGTCTCCCCCACTCAATTGTAATCTGAGAAGGATCTTCAGAAGCTTTTATATGACAAGGTAAGACAACATCATCCCCAAGCATCGATTTAATTATCTGGGGCAAATTTGACTCCTGTGATTGCCCTGAAAAAAAGAAACTTTTATTATTTCAGAATGTTTTTAACTTCTTAAAGATTTACTTATTCTCACGAACAAAGCTAATTCTGGATATTGTATCTAATCATGCAAACTTTGTTTTGGTTTCACTCTGTGCACAACCTAAAGTCTGAGGTTAAATAAAGATATCTCCATATCAAAACTTGCAATGGCACAAGCTAAATATGAAAGATCTGTCACATATGACGCTTTATACTGAGTCATTTCTGATGCAGCCATTTTTACATGAAGTGTTTTGTCACGATCTTATTTTGAATATATTGTTATGTTTTCAAAGATTTGTAAATTGCCAGGATAGCAGCATAATGAGTGCTGTCTTTAAAAAAAAAAACAAATGTTTACCTGGCATTTTCCCAGTATGATTTAAATGTCATGTCTAACATGGGTGCTTTTAATCTAATCTCTTGATGTCAAAATAAATATATTTGTATTAGATGCATGACTTTGAGTGTGCCTGTAGCATTATTAATTGTTAATTATGTTTTCTAAGAATATATTTCACTTTGCAAAAAAAGGTTGCTTTAAACTATAACAAAAATTAAAATAGGTGATATTTACGTACCACATTTAAAGGAATATTCATTTAAATTTAAAGCCCATTTAAAAATCATCTGCTTTTAATGCTTAATGTATTAATGAATATTATTAGTTTTCAGTCTGATGATTTTCCTTCTTATTAAGAAACTACTTTGTTATTTTATCTCATTATTTACTTTGTTCCATAGCTGGCAGATTCTAGCTGATATTTTCAGTTTCAAATGGGCTTTCTTTTCTTCTTCCTGATTGGAAAGATTTGATTCATATATGCAACTGCCAATACCCTGGTCCTCTAACTGTGGGCTCACACAAAGGTCAATTCAGGGCTTACATCTTCTTCAGTTACTCAATTTACTGGTATTTTTCAGTCTTTGTTATATCATTTTTTATTACATCTATACAGAGTAATAATCTTAGGGGAGGAATATCTTAAACTATGAAACCTGAATAAGCTGTCCTTGCTACTCTGTTCATATTGGATTAGCAAATGGCTTTCCATACATCTTCTGGTTTCAAACAGAAATGGTAGAGCTAATTATTTACCTTAACAACTTCATTTTGTTTACTCTGTGTAGGTTTAAAAAAAAAAAACAACTGAAACCTTTTCTGTTACACCAGGATTTCAGCTCATGATTTCTTTGTTCTTTTATGCTTGGTTTGATAGTATGTAACACTTAAATAATTATTTTTCAATGAAACAGCAAGAAAAATGGAAAGAGCATAAAATTCTACAAACACCTGAAGTCATTTAACATAATGTTCAATAGATGAGCCACAAGTATGGTCACTATTCTGAATCTGTGAAACCATAGCTCATTTAAATTCATAAACCCTTAAAGGTGCATACATTTTTTTGGATAAAGCAATCGGAAAAAAATTTGAATAAAAAAAATATGCATCTACAATCCTTCTCCTGTAAAAGGGTTGGTCTGTACTTTGCATACCACATTACTTTTACTCTTGATAACACAAGATTATATTTTTAATTTGACTTGTGTGTCAGACCACAACTTTGAATAAAATCTGAAGTCTCTTTAATTCAAAGAAGTTACCTTCTATTGTGTGTATCAAAAGAAGCACGCTGATAATGAGTCCAAAAACTAGTCCATCCAGCTTGTGATTCATCTTCAAGGGACAAAAACTGAAATACAAATATATAATTTGAATACTTAGGATGATATTGACCAGATAAAGGAGTAAAATTAAAAGTAGGAAAGACTGTCCTTTTAGCTAATTTCTGCCATGAAGCACAGGTATGAACACAAAATAATGCTACAACAGGATATGGAATGACCATAAAGAATGATTTTCATACACATTACAGACATTAATCATCCCTCAAGAAACAAACATCCAGCTAAATTCTCTACATTGGTAACCTTTATAATTTACAGATTAATTGCAAATATAATTGTTGGAGATTGGGCTACACGAAGAATGTATAAAATAAAATTTGCAAGGACTAGAGCTTTCAGGACAAAATCTTGTAGAAGCACAACTTTGGTTTAAAAGAATACATTACAATAAGGGGCAGGACATCTAAAGCCCTTTTTGGGGTAAATAATAAGAAAGTAGAGGTGTTTAATTACAATGGACATTTAGACCTTTAGATCACCTAACTAGATTTTAGGTATTGTAATGGTTTAAAGTCCAGAACTGATCCAGATATGAAATATTAATACTGTGGTTGGACCTCAAAGGAGCTACCAATAATATTTTTTAGAATGACTAGAGAGAACATAAAGGAAAATGAACTAAACCTTGATGACATGATAGACTGATGAAATTATACAGAATTTGACAACTCACACATGCTACAGTCAAAGGTCCTAGAATTTCTATTAATTTATGGCCAACCAACGAAACATTAGTTTCTCTAAGCTAATGTTTCTTTATACATAACATTTTTACTATTATTTATAGAAGTTATGTATAAACTTAAAACTATGCAAAGCAACAAAATAGCAAATAATAAATATATACAGTTTAAAATGATTAGAAATACCTTTTTAGCTGCATTGTGGTTAAAGTCCTCAGGTCGGTGATTTTGTAATATAGATGCTCTTTCTTTCTTAACTTTGAAGTTCAAAAAACGTTTTTATAGTTATCCATACGTGAAATAAAACAAATCTGAATGGTAGTCATCCTAGCTCTAAAAACAGGGTTTGAATTCAAACATTGATTAACAGAGAGGTTAGTGTTTTATTATGGTCTAAAGAGCAAACTGTGGTTATTTGGTAATAATTAACCACAAACTGTCTGAAAGAAATAGAGTGAACTTTATTTTTTACTTAAAGTGCTCCTACAAACTTTTATTGTTACATGGGGATGCTGCTCTTAGAAGTCTATAGGCCTATTTTCATGTAGCATTTTAGAATTTTGTGTTATGAACAAAAAACAGAAAATGATTCTGAGCTTTCCTAGTTGCTTATAGCTTAACAGGAAAGGTAGCCTGAGCCTTCTGTTGTTAATTTTGAAACCGATGCATGTCGGTTATCAAGAGCAAGGTGTAAAATATGTGTCCTTTGGACCTACCATGTTCCATACTCATCCAAATCACTGTAGAATGTGAACTACAGTACAACCTGTTGAACAAACAGAAACCAACAGTTTTATCTAGAAAATAATAGAAGGTAAAATGATTGCTATGTCGGAGTAATTTATCTCAGGCTGAATGCGTTTTGTGGGCAACCTTTCATACAAAGTCTATGGTGCTATCAAGCATGTCTTGAAGTGTCTTGAGCTTCAAGTGAGAAGCACTATAGGCTTTCAACTATTGACATATTTAGATTATTGACAAATGAACTTCCACAACTGGATGCAGTACCTCAACCAATCAGAGAAGCTGACTGCTCTCTGCAGAAAAACAGGAGAAAAACAATGAAAAATACTGTGACAAAATATTCTATTATTATCACCTAAATTAATATAAAATTCAAAACTTGTTCAATGTAGTTTTCACCATTAAAAAAATGCTGATACTTAATTCAAGCCGCTATGAACTATGGGACATTTTCAAAAGCCTGGCAATGAAGCTACCCCCGAGAATTTCAAGTGAGAGTGACCGATATGACTGGGGATGCTCAGAAACACTGCATAGAATTTAAAACTTGTAGCTTAATACAGATGAACTGACTGCTAGTCTGTAATCATTTTGATTACCTGGTCCGAATCCAAGAAGAAAAGTTTCTCAGATAGTGTAAACACAGAAGGAATCATATTTTTAACAAAATCATTTATATAAGCTCGAAGTACATAGGAAGTTTATTGCCTTCTTTCTTAGACCTGTTTGCTCCTTGACATTTATCTATGGGACAGCAGAGTGGCGCAGAATTTCAAAATGTTTTCCAATTTATCTATCATGCTACACCCAGCAAAGAGGTGCTTCTCGAGTTGCAGTATCCTGCCTTTTCCCCCCTGACTACAGCATTACCATACAAGGTGATTGTAGACTCTCTCTGGTCAGTAAATGTCAACATAGGAATGTCCATATGGCTTATTTTCAATATAGAAAAGAAACTTCATAAGCAGTGGGTATCCTTTAGGAGTCCATGTGTATGACGGAAAAACTGCACACCTGCCCCCACATCTCCCCACACAGATGCCAGAGCAGGTAGCCAACCCACTAAAGAGCCCACCCTGCCCCCAGCCAGTCCATGTGGTCATCTCATACTCATGGCTGCCAGGTTATCAAAACCCAGGTACCGTTGTCCACCCTAGGCAAAGTACCGCAATCCAGCCACCTGTGCCCAGGTGCCAGACCCCCCCCCCCCTTCATCCTCCCCATCCAATACGAGAGAGTTTTGATTGGAAAGCTAGAGATAAAATCTAAGTAGACCATTGAAAAACATGTGTGCTAATGTAACTTCTGGAATGATTGTGGTGACTTACTTTTAAATACTTGAAATCTGAAACTGAAACATTCAAATCTGGTTAGGTGGTAATGTTATCCTGTTTTTTCAGGGATTCATCATGTTCCCATTGTGTCTTGACTTGTGTTCATTACCTATGATGCAGGTAAAAGAGGTAAAGAGATAACCTGAACCCGGTAATCACGGCGAGTCAGAAGATGACAAGTTTCAAAACGTTTAATGACAGAAATAGTAATAAAACAGAACAGAACAGGACACGGGTTGCTGAGGAAAAAACGGACCGCAGTGTCTGCAAGAGGGGGGCGGGGCACTGCCCAATCACTGACAGTCTGGAGCGAGAAACACAGGTGAGTCCAGAAGCTTGCTCAGACAGACACGCTCAGATGAAGACAGGCAGGCTCAGTGGTAGAGAGAAACATAGACGGAACATGGTACCAGGATAAATCCTGAACTTTAAACCGGTCTCCTCCTAGGAGCCAGGCTTACAGGACTAAGACTGACCTCTGCCACATTCTGACCCAAAACCCTGAGGGCTCCACGGAGAGGGACCAGAACCCGGGCTCCCCCCCACACGCAGAACCAACATCCTGAGGGCTCAGCGGAGAACACCTGGGACACGATCAGGAAACAAACAATAAACCCTCTAAAAATCCAATGGTCTCCGGGGATGGGAACATGAACTAGGGACTTTACTAAAACTCGTATAACAGGCATTAATAACTGACACAACAACATACTATGAACAAACTTTGAATACATGAATAACTAAAAAATATAATTAGATTATTAGATAGTAGGGAGGGTTCAGCAGGTGAATGAAGTGAGTAATCAGCTATCGGGGCTGCGATAATGATAGTATAAGAACAAGTAGAACTCCAAGAAAAGGAGACTGCCATTACTTTACTTTAGTTTACTCAGTTTTTAAGCAAAACTGGTCAGCTGGCAAGAAACCCTTTTTGGAGCAATCTGTAGCCTTTTCTTGTTAGTTCCAAGACTTTCTTGAAGCTTATCTATTGAAAATGTCTGTTGGTATTGCATTTGAGAATTAGGTCTGTCAAATTTCATTTTGGATTGTGCTTTCATAATCCATCCATCTTTCCACCCTCTTCTGCTTAATCCATCACGATCACAGTGGGGCTGGTTCCTATCTCAAGTAGTCTATGTGCAAAAGGCGGGGTGCAGGCTGGACAGATCCTCAGGCCATCACAGTGCAATAAAGAGGCATACTACGATGCACACACACTCACGCCTAACGAGAATTTAGAGATGCCAGTTTATTTCATTGTAATCTACTCGGAAAGAGCCCATGCATAAACAGAGAGGATATACAAACCATGCAGAATGACGCTGGATGGGGAATAGAACTCAGGACCTTCTTGCTGCAATTCAATGGTGCCATAAACTGCACCACACACCAGCTGACTTTTATACTACTATTCTGCTAATTAGTTTTGGCCAAGTTGTCAGGCTCAGAGAAACTGTGATTGAGTATTCAAGGTGGACAAACAGTTAGGTTTCTCAAATTGTGAGGTTGGTTCCAGCAAGTCGGAGATCAAAACAGAGCAGCCAAATGTAGTCAGGATAATACAGAGGGTGAAGCCAAAGCCGATATTGGTGATGTGCTCAGTTGTCAGAGCCAGGAGTTTAAGAGATCCAATGAGGCAAAGAGCAAAGAGGTGCTTCTCGAGTTGCAGTATCCTGCCTTTTCCCCCCTGACTACAGCATTACCATACAAGGTGATTGTAAAGGCAGAACAGGTCATCAGGTAAACAGGAATGCTAGAATATATCTCACCAACAGCTCAAAAATAACATGGCGCTGATGACTGGTCTGAAGCCAGGTTAAATAGAGACTAGGGCAAGTGGATAAGCAGGTAATGAGAACTAAGCAGGTTTGTGAAATGGGTAATCAGACCAGACATCATTGCCAAGATTATGACATGAGTGGTTTCTCATCATTGGACTTCTGATGAAGTAATTGCTTGTTCACAATATATTTTTTTCAGGTATAAGGATGTGATTGGTGCTCTTGGGACCAGGACAATCCAGGCTGGAGGTCAAAGATTGACTTTGTAGTTGTATCTTCCAGATTTTTGCTTTATGTTTTCGACACCTGGCTGAAGAGTTGGGCAGGATTATCCACCAATCACTTCCTTGTGGAAAAGGAGAAAGACTGGCCCAAACAACCAGGCTAGTGTGGTGTAGTGGTTAGGGCATGTGGAATCCAGAGGTCAAGCCCCACTCCCATAGACTGACACTCTGGGTCCCTGAGCAAGGCCCTTAACCCCACACTGCTCACTAGGAACTCCACAATGGCAGCCCACTGCTCCTCAAGGGGATGGTTTAAATGCAGTGTTAATTTCGATGCTCTGACAGTGAAGTGACAATTTAAAAAAAGCTGGAAAAGGGCCTGCTGGAAGATTTTTGTGGAATCCTCACTCAAAAATATGTTTAACTCTCACCTTTGGGATAGCTTCCATTAGATTCCAGGGGAAGACATGGAGTCTGACTGAGTCATGTTCTATGTCTCCTTGGTCCATGCAGTTCCCCGTAGCTGTAGCTATAAGGTTTGTGGTGCTTAATGCTGCAGCAATCTCCCAACTTCGTGATGGACATCATCATTAAGGAAAGTTTTCAAGTTCAAGGTGGAGTGCTATCGAGCTAGCTTGGCTTGTGGTACTTTTGAGGTAGTAAGCAGGTGTCGTGAAGCCAAGCGTGCCACTGCCCAAAATGTTGCAGAGTGAACAACACTGGGAGGAGTTTAAAGAGCCAGCCAGTCAGAAAGACTCTTAGTCAGCCTCAGGGTGATTCTGACAAGCCATAAAGGGACCTCTGATATGCATTCTGTGGTGGAACAAGAGCAAGGTGCTTGGGGCTGGATTCCCTCATTACCCAGGGGTAAGTCACAGAGGTGGTCAAAAGATCTCTTTGGTGGCAAGAATTCGGGGGTGGATGACATAAACCATGAGTATGTTAGGACTGAATATGTTGGGCTGTCATGGCTGACACACCTCTTAAACATCAGAAGTCAAGGACAGAGTTGGTTGGTGGTTCCCCTGCGTAAGAAGGAGGATGGACTGCACTGGTCTGTTGTTGTAACGAAAGAACTGAGCAAAAAGGCAGAGCTCTCAATTCACTGGAAGATCAATATTCATACCCTCACCTATGGCCTGGAAATCTGTATTATGACCAAAAGCACAATAACCCGGATACAAGTGTCCATACAAGTGGACAAAATGATCTTTCTATTTTTGGGCTGGGCACTCTCTTAGAGATAGCGTAAGGAGCATGGTCATCCTGTAGAGTTCCTTCTCCTCCATATTGTGAGGAGTAAGCTGTGGTGGCTCAACCAACTTTTTCGGATGCTCCTTGGAAGTCTTTAATGGGTAGTGTTGCAGGCACGTCCAGCGTGGGATAACCCAGAAAACATTGAAGAGACATTGTATGTGTTCAATTTCAGCGGCTGTGTCCCATCTACCTGGACTGAGTCATTCATGGATTGTGAAAATAAGGAGGCCGGAAGAGTTTAGCTATGACAGGTCTAGCCTTGTCAGGCCTCCACCGCCCCTCACTTGGTGTACACTTTGTCATTAGAAACCCTGACAGTTGACACATAAAACAGGCAAAGTCTGGATGCTAAACTTCTTACAACTGTTCTGTGTGGTATTTACATTTTCCAGGAGTTTCAGCTGCAGTACCTATTTCGCTATCAGATTCATAGTTCCCACGCTTCAAAAATATTGAAATCTGTGCTTGAATATCATCCAAACCTATTTGCAAAGGGATAGATGAAAACCTTTCAATAAACCGCTAATTTCAGAAGGAACTATTCACATAACTATTCACAACTATTCACATTAAACTATTCCATACTGCCCCCAAAGTCCACTTAAAGAGCAAATGCTTAAGTTTACTTACATTTAGATGTAGATACATTTGGCTTCACGCATATTTATCCATACAACTATTACTTATAGCCCATACAAACACAACCATAAAAATAATTTGTATGCACACATGACTACTTAATGTTCACAACTCTACTTTAAACCTGTCTGAGGAAGGTAATTTCCTAAACAGTCTAATGCTTAGACAATAATAGACACACACAATCTTTGTTGCATATATGTATGTATATGTGTAGTCACAGACAGACAGACAGAAAAATACACCATATTTGCCACACTTACGGCCTTATATTCTGGAGCACCTAATGGTTATTGCGGTTGTGCTTACTGATTGGAAAAGATTTTGTGGTGTACATTGCACTCTTTCTAAATGTTTCAGTGTGTCTTTAGTAAACTACAAAGCAACGGTGCTTGTAGCATTACATCTACTATAGTCATGAGTGTGACAGAGTAATAAGTATTGTTCTTCACCAGAATATTATGCTGTGTGTGTGTATAAGAACCCCAAAATGGCACCTGTCAAGCAACATATGTAAAACCCAAACTCAAGGCCATCAGTCATGCTGTAGAACATGGAAATAGAACAGCTGTGAGAGAATTCTGTCATGATCTGGCCTGTTTGCTCTCCCTTAATTAGTAATTCCTCTCACCTGCCCTCTTCCTTCCCTGCCTCAATCATAATTTATTCCTCTCACCTGTTTCCTGTGGTTTATATTCAGTTCAGCCTGAGCATTCAGTGCCAGATCATTGCTTGTCTTTTTGTTAGTCTGTCCAGTTTTATTTGGTTGATGTCCTGGATCCTAGCTGCCAGTGGAAAGAGGGTTTTAGTGTTTGTCTTGTCTCCTGACTGTCCACTGTTCCTCCCCCGTGGAGTCCTCTGGGTTTTTGGCTCATTATGGGGGGAGGTTCAGTTTTTATCCAGTAAGCCTGGCTCCAGGGAGGAGACCAGTTTAAAGTCTGCTTCAAGTTCCGGTTCCTACGTCCTGTCTCGGCTACCCTCTTCCACTGTGCCTGCCTGTCTGCACCGGATCCTGTCTGCTCCTGTGCATGACCACCTGGTCATGCTTCTGGTCCCAGTCTGACTCTGAACCCTCCTGGGAGCCTGTGGATGCCTGGAAGTCTGGATCCTGCAACCTGTTTCTGTTCCTGTCTGATCTGGATCCTGCCTGTTCCTGTCTGTTCCTTTCTGTTCTGGATCCCTCACCAGGATCAGCTTCCAGCATCACCTCTGGGACTGCAGCACTGGGGACACTCGTGGTCTGGACTGTTAAACCAGAGTGTCTGAGATTGGGCGGTGCCCCGCCCCCCCGCCTGCAGTGTCCGCGAGCCACAGCTCCGCTTTTGTTTTGTTTTTATTTTAATAAACCTTTTGAACTTTCCTACTGACTGTCTCTCTTGAATACTGGTCCATCTGTCTGCGGTTCTTGACAGAATGATCTGGCCACAACAGGACCCATCGGGGGACAGTCAGTAGGATAAGGTTGGTTTTTCTTTTCTGTTTTTGGCCCTGTTCTGACATGTGGGAGCTTCTGTTTATTAGTCTGTGTTTTGGGTCTCTGCCTCCCCATGTCAGAAGCCCGCGTTCAGTTTTTTTTTTTTTTTTTTTTGTTTCTGTATGATCTGTGTCTGGACCTGACCCGCCCCCTACCCGCCCTGTTTGGTTTACCTTTTTTTTTTTTTTTTGGGCGTCTGGAATCCGCCCTTGAAGGGGGGGGCTCTGTCATGATCTGGCCTGTTTGCTCTCCCTTAATTAGTAATTCCTCTCACCTGCCCTCTTCCTTCCCTGCCTCAATCATAATTTATTCCTCTCACCTGTTTCCTGTGGTTTATATTCAGTTCAGCCTGAGCATTCAGTGCCAGATCATTGCTTGTCTTTTTGTTAGTCTGTCCAGTTTTATTTGGTTGATGTCCTGGATCCTAGCTGCCAGTGGAAAGAGGGTTTTAGTGTTTGTCTTGTCTCCTGACTGTCCACTGTTCCTCCCCCGTGGAGTCCTCTGGGTTTTTGGCTCATTATGGGGGGAGGTTCAGTTTTTATCCAGTAAGCCTGGCTCCAGGGAGGAGACCAGTTTAAAGTCTGCTTCAAGTTCCGGTTCCTACGTCCTGTCTCGGCTACCCTCTTCCACTGTGCCTGCCTGTCTGCACCGGATCCTGTCTGCTCCTGTGCATGACCACCTGGTCATGCTTCTGGTCCCAGTCTGACTCTGAACCCTCCTGGGAGCCTGTGGATGCCTGGAAGTCTGGATCCTGCAACCTGTTTCTGTTCCTGTCTGATCTGGATCCTGCCTGTTCCTGTCTGTTCCTGTCTGTTCTGGATCCCTCACCAGGATCAGCTTCCAGCATCACCTCTGGGACTGCAGCACTGGGGATACTCGTGGTCTGGACTGTTAAACCAGAGTGTCTGAGATTGGGCGGTGCCCCGCCCCCCCGCCTGCAGTGTCCGCGAGCCACAGCTCCGCTTTTGTTTTGTTTTTATTTTAATAAACCTTTTGAACTTTCCTACTGACTGTCTCTCCTGAATACTGGGTCCATCTGTCCTCGGTTTCTGACAGAATAATCTGGCCACAACAGGACCCATCGGGGGACAGTCAGTAGGATAAGGTTGGTTTTTCTTTTTGGATTAGTTTGTCGTCCCGGTTCTGACATGCGGGAGCTTCTGTTTCTAGTCTGTGTTTTGGGTCTGTGTCTCCCGATGTCAGAAGCCTGCGTTTTTTTTTTTTTTGATCTGTGTTCGGTCTTGACCCCACCCGCCCTGCTTGGTTTACTTTTTTCGTGTTATTTGGTTCTGGTTTGGGCGTCTGGAATCCGCCCTTGAAGGGGGGCTCTGTCATGATCTGGCCTGTTTGCTCTCCCCTAATTAGTAATTCCTCTCACCTGCCCTCTTCCTTCTCTGCCCCAATCATAATTTATTCCTCTCAGCTGTTTCCTGTGGTTGATATTCAGTTCAGCCTGAGCATTCAGTGCCAGATCATTGCTTGTCTTTTTGTTAGTCTGTCCAGTTTTATTTGGTTCATGTCCTGGATCCTAGCTGCCAGTGGAAAGAGGGTTTTAGTGTTTGTCTTGTCTCCTGACTGTCCAATGTTCCTCCCCCGTGGAGTCCTCTGGGTTTTTGGCTCATTATGGGGGGAGGTTCAGTTTTTATCCAGTAAGCCTGGCTCCAGGGAGGAGACCAGTTTAAAGTCTGCTTCAAGTTCCGGTTCCTACGTCCTGTCTCGGCTACCCTCTTCCACTGTGCCTGCCTGTCTGCACCGGATCCTGTCTGCTCCTGTGCGTGACCACCTGGTCATGCTTCTGGTCCCAGTCTGACTCTGAACTCTCCTGGGAGCCTGTGGATGCCTGGAAGTCTGGATCCTGCAACCTGTTTCTGTTCCTGTCTGATCTGGATCCTGCCTGTTCCTGTCTGTTCCTGTCTGTTCTGGATCCCTCACCAGGATCAGCTTCCAGCATCACCTCTGGGACTGCAGCACTGGGGACACTCGTGGTCTGGACTGTTAAACCAGAGTGTCTGAGATTGGGCGGTGCCCCGCCCCCCCGCCTGCAGTGTCCGCGAGCCACAGCTCCGCTTTTGTTTTGTTTTTATTTTAATAAACCTTTTGAACTTTCCTACTGACTGTCTCTCCTGAATACTGGGTCCATCTGTCCTCGGTTCATGACAAATTCAGCATTAATGAATTAATGGTACGGAAAAGGAGGAAGCAAAAGAACAACCTTTACCCTTTAGTCCAGTGTTCCTTATACATATCAAAAAACATGTAAAACATAAAATTCATTGACTGTGCACCTTATGATCTAGTGCAGCCTCACTTTTTTATGGTACTTTCAACAAACAAAGGAAAAGTTATGGTTTGTTGCCTTAATTTTTTGCTTTGTAATTTAATAAACATTGTCAAACAGTTTCAGTTCCTAGGTCTTTACCTTGTTTGGTGAGTTGGAAATGCTGAAAACCAATCAAACCAAGTCACATACATGTCTTTTGAAAACAGGAAGAAGGTCTTTTTTTATTGCATGAATACTTTTTTTTTAACTTGACTGAGATGCTTTGTGGTAAAAACAGTGATATTAATGTAGTACAGTATTGAATTTAACCTGACAACTTGCTTACAGATTATCAGAAATAGTTTGAGAACAGTAATTATAAATTGTTAGTTAAAAACCACACCACAAAGCTGCTATAAGGGGCCCCTCTTTTTTCCTTATTTTGACAACAGTATACAACAACACATAAACACAGACATCCTAACCAAATGTATTATCTTAGTTTTACACAAATATTCACAATTCACAAAAACAGAATACGCTATAAATCATGGACGCAAACATAAAATTCTAGCCTTGGTTTTCACTTTTAAATGCATTTTTCTTTCTTTTGTTTATTTGTTTTTGTTTTGTACAGCCTGAATTATTAATATTAATCAGAGTAAGTGCTAATCTTGCCTGAAGGAAAAAGTTTATTCAATCTTTTTTTTTATATATATATATAAAATTAAGCTAATATAACAAGTAATGTTACAGAGTTTGACTCAGAAAAAAAAAAAAAAAAAACTTCAACTATCAATTTATTGTTTGGATTTAAGGTGATTACTTGCAATATAAACAGCATATTACTAATATTTTATTCACTACTGACAGTTTCTATCTTCCACATCAGTATCAGACCAGACAGGAAGAGGAAGTTGTGAGTTGCATATGACTTAGGTAGACATACTACTCAGCATTAAGCATCAGTCATGGGGGCCAACACTCTCTGCATCCAAATGTGTAAGTTTTTTGAGTTTTTTTTGGTCTCCTTGTGACTATAGAATTTACATCATTTTCTTATGTCTTAGCAGTGATGAAAGTGTTTGTGTTCCTGTTATTACTACCTGGCCAGAGATCCACCTTTCAAAAGCCTGGTGGGTTGGGAAATGTTTTATATTCTCCACGTTAATATGGTTTGTTTGTTGTTGTTTTTTAGAAATATATTAAAGTGCTGTGAAGCAGATCAAATTGGAAACTTGTTGTTCATTGCTAAATTATTGTAACTTAAACTGCCCTAAGAGCTGTTGATAAAATATATATTGATATACATATTTTTTAGTGTTGTTTTTAAAGATTCTTATGACTATCTATATTTTCTTTTTCATAATTTATTTACATAATCCTCTACTGTCACAGGTTTTGTAATTATCTCCCCAGACAGACTTCAGTTCTTTGAGTATGAGAATGTCTTTATAAATTGTGGAGGAGAAAAGAACACGAATGCATGGAGAGTGATTAGAAAACTCGACAAAGCAAATCCAGCAAAGGCATCTGAAGTTTGCAGCACCCCAGCTCCATCCTGCACGATTGATCTAACCTTCGAAAGACATAGTGGAGAATACTGGTGTGAAAATGATGAGGGGGAACGAAGCCATGCTCTCAACATCTCTGTTACAGGTCAGATTATGGAATAATCGCTTAGAATATGTAATATTGCATAAAATACTATGGTTAAAAAGTCTCTGTCAACAAAATATGAAGATTAAAATGTATTTCTATTTGCACAATTTTTTTCAGCTGGTTCTGTAATCCTTGACTTTGCCTCTCGACCAGTTGACGAAGGATCTAATGTGAAGCTCCGTTGTATTAATAAGAAAAATAATCAGACACAAATTACCGACTTCTTCAAAAATGGCCTCCACCACAGTACCGAAGTTGAAAATGTCCTGACACTTGAGAACGTCTCTAAGTCTAATGAAGGTTTCTACAAATGCAGCATTTCTGGGGCTGGGGACTCTGAAGAAAGTTGGCTGGCTGTTGTCACACCAGAAAAAGGTGAATAGATCTTTTTAATTGGGCAACTTTGTTATGTGTAATGCTTGTTATGTGTAATATGTGTAAGCTTTTATTTAATGTTGTGCAAGTTTAGCAGAGGATTATGAATATAATAAATAACTACAAACAGAAGTTATTCAACATGTCAGTCAACATCGAAGGCAAAACAAAATAATGATTATTAGTTGAATGATTATAAATGTAATTTGCTCCTGGACTGGCTGTTTAAAATCCAGATGCCTTTACCAATTTAATAATTTAGACCATGGATATCAGCAGTGTTAAAAATAATCAACCAATAATATTGGTCTCTGTTTATTCAGATGTTATTCAAAGAAGTATGAATCTTGACTAAGTGATAAATTCTCACGGTATAAAACAAACACAAAAGACCACGGGTTAAAATACAATGGTACTGTAATGATCTCAGGAACTTGGACCCAGAATTCAAGGTCAGACAGGCAGTGGGAAAGTTCAAAGCGTTTATTTAACAAACTGGTGCACGGAGCTGCTCGTCTGCTGCGGGGTGGATCTCTGCAGGGATAGGAGAATACAGGTCAGTGACTGGATGTGGAGCTGAATACGACTTGGAGCAAAGTCACTGACATGATTCAAAGTTCAGTCCGCTGGCGAAGAACACAGCAGAATCCAGGAGGGAGGTTTGACCGCAGTTGCGGCGGGCGACGTCCCCAGAGTTCCTAGAGAGCGAGTGGAGCGGGCGCCAGCCGACGCAGAGCAGCAACATAGTCCAGAAGGGAAATCCAAGGCCGAAGTTAGAAGAAAGTTCCAGGTTCAGAAGCCGGTAGAATCCAAGAGCAGATAAGACAAACAGAGCAGACAGGGGCAAGGCAAAACTGGAAATCCTCAGGGCAGAAACTGGTCAAAATCAGGAAAACAGACAGACTAAAGAATGCTAGGAAACGTCTTACCAAAACACACGAATAACCTGGCACTGATGGGAGGCAGACACACAACTTAAATAGTAGAGGAACCAGGTGGAAATGATCGGGGATAATCAGCCGCAAAACCAATTAGACAGAGGAGCAAGGAGCAAAGGAAAAAACCAAACCATCAGCGCCAAGATCATGACAGGTACCTTTATTAGCTAATAATCCCAATCACAATATTATCATATCCAATAACTATACTAAAACTAAACACTCTTAAAAATAAGCACAAGTAAATAAAGAAATTGAAAATGGGAAAAGTGTGTTCAAGAGTCTCTGAGGAATGTTAGTTTTAAGGTTTAATGCATTTAAGGATTTAAAATAGTAGCAGATAAATGTGAATGAACCCTGAAGCAGAGATAATAAATCTAGTCAAAACATTGAAGTTCAATTCAGTTTTACAGTGAAAAATAAACAATGACTCAGGAATGCATTAAGCTG
This sequence comes from Cyprinodon diabolis, assembly GCA_030533445.1. Classification (NCBI taxonomy): domain Eukaryota; kingdom Metazoa; phylum Chordata; class Actinopteri; order Cyprinodontiformes; family Cyprinodontidae; genus Cyprinodon; species Cyprinodon diabolis. The sequence continues at coordinate 40,947,036 of CM060075.1, read as the reverse complement.
TAATTGTCATGAAATGGGAAAGATGGACCTAGAATTTAGGCGAGTCAGAGAATGGGAAGTTTCAAAACGTTTAATGACAAAATAAAGAAGATAGAAAAGTAACGTAATGCGGGCTGCTGTGGATCAGCAGACGTGTAGTGATTGCAGGGGGAAGGCGGAGCATTGCCCATCGCTGGCACTCTGTTTCAACAGATCAGTCCATCCTTTTAATGTGAGGAAGGATCAGCCAATGCACTGCCGACGAGATGAAGCACTGAGTCGTCCAGAGTGTCCCCGATGCAGCAACCCCAGTGAGTGAATTCAAGTCAGCGAAAAAGTTCAGAACAGGACCTTTCTGAGATCCAGGAATCTGCAGCCGGTCAGGGGTTCCAATCCTCAAAGGAACAGACAGATCCAGGGTTCCAGAAATCCACAGAGTATTCAGGCAGGTTCAGAGTTCCATGAGTCGAGCAGCGAGCTCAGACAGACATGCTCAGATGGAAACAGAGGGGCCCAGTGGTTGAAAAGAACAGGGACAAGACATGATACCAGGAGATCTAGGGTGCCTTTGAGTAAATTCTGCAAACTTTAAAGAAATGCGAACAATTTCCTCCTTCTATGGTTTTACCCAATATATTAATTATTACTCAATAATAAGAATATTACTCAATAAAATAGTTATTAATATTGTATTTCACACAGCAGTGACAATGTTAAAATATTTAAGTTAGTAATAACTGGATTATTATAAAAACTATAAACCCATGGGCCTCTATTTATAGTTTGATATGATATTTAAATAGTCTTCTGACATTTTAAACATAATTTACATGCTTATTGAATGGATAGAAACTTGTAACATCAAAAACTCAATTTGTATCATAAATTTTTATATGAAATGCCTAAAGAAAATAGTAAATAATGATTTTTTAAAAGAAATTCTTTGCTATTGTGTAAAAGCTAAAATCTTCTGTTTAGGATCTAATGACGTGACCCAACTTGAGCCATCTCAGACATCTGTAATCAGCATTCTGTTTCGCACCCTTGCTTTTTTGCTCTTCCTCCTGATTGGGATAACTTTCTTCATAAAACGCAAAGGTACTGTGACATTACATCATTATTTATTTATAGATTTCACATATTTTCTTACCAATTTAAATAGATTATCAATTTTTAAAATAATTAATATGGTTGTTCAAATAAATCTTAGTTGCTGAAATAAAGCTTAATTGGAGCAGTGTTGTCACGTTTTGGTTGTGGTTTAGAGGACCCAAATGCAGAGGCAGAGAGGCTGAGGTGAATTCTTGTAGTTTTAATGAAAAAACACTAATAACAGAGGCAAAATCCAAAAATCCAACTAAAATGTAACTCAGACCAGAACCACGGAGACATCAAGGGAAATGCGCACAAGGAGCCATGGAGAGACGAGGTGAGAGGAATGGTGAAGACAGGACCAGCAACAACAGAAACAAGACCATGTAAGGTGTGGGGTTAAGGGTCTTTGCTCATGGACACAAAGTGGAAGTCTGTGGGAATGGGGCTTGGAAATCAGGATTCCAAGGTCTATGCCATAACAACTAGGTTGCCACTAAACCCAAAAAGGCCAGAGTTTGGACCTGGGTCTGCCATGTAAAGGACTAAGGCCTCCTACATAGCTGCTACCCCAACAGTTTGAAATGTCACCCCTACTCTGTCACCCAACTCTTTTACAACTGTCCTCTACTGAAGCACTAGGAGCCTAAGACTTATTTGCATCTTAGCTGTTCCCGTTGTTCTAGGTATCTTTATCTGTAGAAAGTACAGTATGTGTATAAATTGACCCTTTCCAGAGAGATAGTGTATCATGGAAAAGCTGTTTCATTTCCCTAATTCCATGAAAAAAGTCAGATTTAAATAGATTATAGATTCAGGGTCCGAATAAAAAACCCCCAGCAGTTTTCAGGTAATCAAACAGTAATTTGAATACTGAAAAAAAATGTACTACTATAGAGAAATCAGTCTAAATTTCACAGCGCATACTAGTTTAAAGCTGTCACACTCTAATCATCTAGTAAACTCAAACCACCTGCTCAAGTTTCCATTAAGTTTGTCATTAAATTGCTTCCGTTAGTTTACATATTTTTAGTACCATTCATTAGAGGGAAGATTCAGTGGTTTTCGGATGTGATCAAGCATTAAATGGCTGTTATGGTATGGTCATCAGTACCATAGAATGACTTCAGTCTGTACATCCTCTACCCTCTAGTATGTTTCTTATGGCTGATAATATGCAGCTTATTGCTGATATCAGCCGCTTCATCTGCTTCTGAAATCGTAAGCTTAATTTACAATTGACCTTCTTTATACTTTTTATTTATTTTATTTACAAAGTACCTACTTTTATTCTTATTTTTTGCTTTTAAACAAAGCTTTACTTAGAAAAAAAGGACTACTAAAATTATGTATAATAGATTAATTAATTCTGGGGGGGTAACAACCTACTTAGCCAACTGGGAGGTAAGAAACACAATCTGAATCATTTTATTGATAATCACTAATAACTATCATTAATGGGATGATAACATCCAAAGCAACTCAATTCAATACTGTTTATTTATATAAAGCCAATTCACAACACATGTAATCTCAATGTAATGAAAACCGAAAACCCAGAATACAACCAGATACAACAAGAGACGTTTAAATAGTTCATTAGAATATAAAACTGCCGCAGGTTGAGCGGGATTAACAAGAGTCAGGAAGTGGAATTTCTGGAAGTAGCCTGGACAGTTGAGTGACCAGGCCGAAACAAAGGGCAAGGTTTCCAATGTTGAATTCTGGTTCACAAACCTCCTCTGATTTTGTCTGAAGATGCTGGTTGGCGTGTGACATCAATGGTGAACCTCTAAGGATTGCTAAATCTGTTTAGGTTGGTTTGGAGGAATCTTTCTTTGACAGTTACTTTGGTAACTGGTCTAGGGGAATGCACAGGTCAGATCAGTGAGAGCAGAGACAGGCAAATAAATCAAAGCAGCAAAGCAGAGTCAGTAGATCGGTGATCCAGAGAGCAGGGTCAAGGCACAAAAAGGGTGAGATCCAAAAACACACTATGACAGGTCTGATAGGGTTCAGGCAGGCTTCGTGAATCAGGAGGCAGAACTGAGGCACAATCAAGCAGGCAAACAGGTAACAGGAATGCTGGACTAAACTCACTAAAGTGACAGGTCTGAGAGCTGTTTATATAGCAAGGTGAGCAGGTGAATCTGATGGAGGCTGATTGGAAAAAGGGTGGAGCTGAAAGGTATGTTGAATCCTGAATCAGGCTAGCATTATTGTCAGGAATTATTACAGTTAGACTGGTTCAAATTTTTCCATTTAAGGAACTGTGTAGAAGACCATCATTTACTATATATGGATAAAACTCATAGCTAAAGAGGCTGACTGTACAGAGTGTTGCATCCAAGCACATCAGTGGAAGGGCAAGTGGAGGGGCAAAATGTGGCAAGAGAAGATGCACCAGCAAAAGAGATAAACATAGACTTCAGGCGATTATCAGAGGATTGAAAAATCTGGCATATCCAGAAGGAGGCCAGAGTTCCAGCTTCAAAACCCACCACATTCAAATGCATCCGGGAGATGGGCTATAACTGTTGTGTTTCTTGGGTCAGGCCACTACTGAACTTGAGCCAACATAGGAAGCGCCTCAGTTGGATAAAGGAGGAAATTCACTGGACTGTTGACCAGTGATGAAAGTAATGTCCTTTTTATTAGGGAATCAAGGTCCAAGTGTTTGGAGGAAGACAGCTGAGTAACAGAACCCAAACTGCCTTGTCCAGTGTTAAATATTCACATTCAGGCATGATTTGAGGAGCAATGTCCAAGAAAGGTGTTGGTAAGCTTTTCTTTCCTATACTCAAGGCAAAGCAAATAGTGTATCTAAATGTTTAAGAGCACATTTCGTCAACAGAGGTTCTGCATGGAGATGCAGATTCAATTCTCTAGCAGGACCTAGCCCATGCCCATTTTTTAGAAGCAACAAGACATGGTTTGATGCCACGCCATCATAGTCTCGGACTGAAATAAACCTGATCTATGGGATATTCTCAAGAGGAAAATGAGGGCCACTAGACCAAGCAAAGATATAGAGCTCACAGCAAGCATCCACGAAATCGAACTTCCATATATCCTGGGCAATGCAACACGATAATTTCCTCAATTCCACGTTGCATTGAGTCAGTGATTTCCACAAATGGATTCCTAGGGTATTGAAGATTTAGATACTTTATTATCTATACCGTGATTCTTCAACGTATTCTAATGGTTTGATTTCCTGTTTTACGAGTTTTATGAACCAGAGGCCAAATTATATAAACATAGACAAATAAATCCTGGAAATCATTTAAATTGTACATATAAAATCTATGATAGTTTGACTTATTGATTTTGAATTACGGAAATTAACCAAATTTTCCATCATATTTTTTTTTTTTTGAAAGGGTATATGTACGTATTTACCAGAATATCTCCTTAAATGGACTGAACGTCAGGGGTTTGATTGGTCATACCAGATGCTTGATTTTGCTTTGCTGCAGTCATTTATGATCCACATTTAACATGATATACTAGCTTACTATAAAGAATACAAAGCAAGAACCACAAAGGTACAGAGAATTTATGATGATACACCCGTAGAGAATAAAATGTAGATATAAGGCTTTATCTGTTTTTTTTTTTTTATATAGATTTCAATACAGCCTTGAAGGATGAGACTGTTACCAATCTAAATGAAGTAACTTATGCTGTTGTCATCAAACGGAGGAAGAGGAATGGTCTGTATTGTCTTCATATTTTTTTTTTTTTTTGCTGTTTCAAAAAATTCATATGGTTTCATTTCCTATATCTTTGCATTGTTAGGTGGAAATGCTGAAAACCCATCAGACCAAGACACGTACACTCCTTATGAGAACAGGAAGAATGGTACTTTCTGTTGCAGAGTGACAGTTTTAAATTGGCCAGGTTTATCTGTGGTAAACACACTAACATTTGCAATTTGAACCTCGGTGCAACTTTATTTTTCACCAGCAGTTGAATTTATCACATAACCTCACATACTCATACTTTCATATATATTTATCTAAAGCATTGAGGAAAGTATTTTTATTTTGTCAGTTAAAAACCACACAATTTAACCACAAGCTGTAAAAAGGGGCCACTCAGTATGCCTGCTTAGACTTAAGCTTTAACAATGAAACCAAAAAGAAAAAAGAATGCTACAGATTAATGTGTTGGACCTTACCTCTGTATAATTTTCCTATGAAGTACATACAGTTGCACTAAGTTTCTTAAAGCCAGTTTAATTCAAACTGTTGCATATAGAAACAATCATTGCTGGATCAAATACACTGACTTTTAAATGATACTCTGAACTTTTTTCTCTCAACAGGCCAGGAAGTTCATACGACTCTCACTCTACAACTCTCCCCAGAAGATGAATCAATTTATGCTGTTGTCAACATTTAATGCTTTTTTACAAGATTATGCACATTCGGTTGTTAACATTACAGAGATGCTCAACTTATTCTCTCCAGGCTTAGGAAAATCAAGACAATCACATGTGAATATTAATGGTATAAAATATTGACACGAAACAGTCACATGTGAAGTGTCTTATTTAACCTGAAAATTTTTTTTTTTTTTTTATTTTTATTTTATTAAGGCTGCCTGAATAAAATAGAGAAAAAGCTCTACTTTAGCTTATTTGTATTAATCATTTGTCATCTAATATAACATTTTTCATACTTGTTAACAAGCATAGAAAAAAACTGAATTAACAGAAGAAGCCGTCAGTCTTGGGGCTGACATACAGTTACTCACATTCTACATCAATATTTACCTTGGATGAACAGTATAAAATGTATTGGCCTACTGGACAGAGTCCAAGATGCTTATTTTTAATAATTAAATCGACAAATTTTAGTGTCACTTCTTGAGACTATAGTCTACTTTTATACAACAACAACAAAACACCTTATAGTTATTTCAGGACGTGCAAAATTAAATTGCTAAGGCTTGACTCATTCAAACCACAAAATAATAAATAAAGTCATATGATTAATATAGTATTTGAAAAGACAGATTATTTTAACAAACTATATTTACTGGTTTTAATGTTTGCTCAGGTGGTGTTTGGTTGATGTAAGAATTTCCTTTTAAATATATTTTTTTATCTTTTTCACTGTGCCCGTGGGCAAGATACTCTTGCAATGGGTGGTAACCGTGGAGATTGGTGTGTTAAACTCCAACTCTGCTTTCTGATGCTCATTTCACAAAGCATGTTCTACAAATTTTAGACTTAAATCCTCAGCTCAGGAATAATCAGCCTAAGGTTAGAAACTGAGTTTTTGGTTTCACCAAAGCTGATGTAAGTTATTTTAATCATATCTCTGTAGCTTCACTCAGATTTAAGCACGTGTACAACATCTATGAAAAGCTGTTATCAGTGGAGCCCCAATTTGATGTGTCACCATGACAAAAAGTCGGAGTTTAAGGGTTTTAGTTCTGTTTAAGTTTTCTTTTTGAGTTTTCATTGGTTTCATTTTTTTGTGTCTTATTCTAGTTTAACAGGAAGCAAAAGCATTACAGGTGTAAAGTTCAACAATATCGAGTAGGATAGGGTGAGATGAAGCCTCATGAGGCATTGAACCATTTGGACATATTGTTTCAACGATCCCCACAGTGCATGAGGCTTAATGTGAACATGTTACCACCTATTGGTTAAGTGCATAACTGCAGTTAACAATATAATCTGTAATTATTTTATTTTTTTTTATTTGCAATTGTTTTTCTTGTGTTGTTTTTTTTTTCCCACTTAAGTTCCTTTGAAATTCTTAATGATTGGTGAGTATGATAAAAACTTTTGGAATGTTTTTGTAAATAAAATGTCTTAGAAGAGTACAATCTTCAAAGGTACACTGCTTTTCTGTCCTTTTAGTGAAATAAGCTCAAAGTGCTCACGCAAATTTGGCAATGACGAGTAAAATGAAAGGTGTTAGTGATTTCTATTTAAAAAATAATAGTTTTTCCACAGTTTTTCGTTTTAATCTTGTTGGAAGATATGTGAAGATAAAACAAGCAATCTGATTTGCCAGTTCTTTTACCCAATCTATATTTGTAAAAGGGCAAACAATTACAAATTGGTCACATTGGCCAAAATACTGGTTAAGTAGCATAGCAACTTTGAAAAGCCAAAGCCAGGTCTTGAACCAACAACCACTGCAAAGGGAAGCAAGGTTTTACAGCTGATGCCACTTGAAGAAGTTAAGTAATTGTACTAATTACTAATACAATTGAAACATGTGGCTTGCTCAGAGTCGATTTATCGTATTTTTTAATCTAACCAAAAATGTTTTGACCAACTAGATTGGTTGTTTTTCCAACCAATTTATTCTTAGAATTTATCCAAACTCTATTCAACTGACCACAGCTTTCCTACAGACTCCCACATCTTGACTGAATACTGAGGCTGTTTAAATGCATGTTGAAGTTTGCAGGCGAGCTTAACCGCTCCCTGAAGCGGTCATCTGGTCATTGCGGTAGCAAGTCTTCGGACATCATTGATTTTGACCCCTCACCTAAATGAAGCAAGCCTCAACACTTGCTTAATGGAAACACCCCCTCCACTACTGGACACATGCATAGAAGCCTCAGCTCATCTCATAACATCACTGGTGTAGGACAATATTGCTACTTGCGTTAATGCATACGTTTATTTGTAGTCTATTATAGCAGGCCTTTTTCATCAATCCATCAATCTTCTTCCATCTTCTTTCGCTTATCTGGCATCGGGTCGCGGGGGTTGCAGCTTAAGTAGGGAGGCCAAGATGTCCCTCTCTCCAGCCACTTGGGCCAGCTCCTTTCGGGGAAATCCCAAGATGCTCCCAGGCCAGCCGAGAAACAAAGTCCCTCCAGAGTGTCCTCGGTCTTCCCCTGGGCCTCCTCCTGTTGGGACGTGTCTGGAACATCTCACCAGGGAGACGTACAGGAGGCATCCCAATCAGACGCCTGAGCCACCTCAACTGGCTCCTCTCGATGTGGAGGAGCAGAGGCTCTACTCTGAGTCCTCCCCGGATGTTTGAGCTCCTCACCCGATCTTTAAGGGAGAGCCCAGACACACTACAGAGAAAACTCATTTCAGCCTTTTGTATCCGGGATCTGGTTCTTTCGGTATATTTAAGAATTCTGTAAATCTGTATGTATGCTTAAGTATGTCACAGCTTGTTTCTGCTGAAATTTCAGGCTGTGCTTTAGAAAAAGAACTAATGTTCATTGAAATAATAAAAGGCCCAGCTATTTCAGTGCTAAGATGAGCTCTGAGGCCAAACTGGAACTTTTCAAAAAGTTCATTGTGGTTTTAGTTGTCACAAACCTATTAAACAACTATTTTCTAAAAAAAAAATAGATAAGAAAAGAAGATTGGATAAGGGTCTTTAATGGACAAAGTCATCTAGATCAGTGTTTTTCAACCCTGGTCCTCAAGGTACACTGCCCTGCACGTTTTAGATGTTTCCCAGCTTTCACACACCTGTTATCAATTGATAGCAGATTATCAGGCTTTGCTGAACTGCAATCATCTGAATCAGGTGTGCTGAAGCTCAGAAACATCCAAAACATGCAGAGCAGTGTGCCTTGAGGTCCAGGGTAGAAAAACACTGATCTAGATCTATAGACGATTTCTTGAGTTTTGTTTACAGTTACCTTAAAGTTCAATTAGAAAGTGTGCATCTAGAGCAGTTTTATTGTGTGTGAGATGGTAGATTATCCTTTCTGTTCTTTATTTGGCTGACACTAAAAATGCTCCAAATAATAAAAATCAAGAGAATTTTACAGTATGCTGGGTGCCTCTAGACCAGTCACATAATATAACACAGCTGTGACGTATGTGTAGTCAAATGTTCTCCGGCAGGTGTATAGAACTACTACTTCATGCATTGTTAAGCGGAATGGCTTTGGATGGGAAAAAGGAATGTTTAATTATCGGAGGGACCTGGTTTTGCATCAAATTTCGATCCGGAAAATATATATATTAGACAAAAATTAACCTCAACTGGACAAGGACCAAATCTTCATGAAAATGAAAATTAAAAGACTCTAGAGGGCAGAGTGGTACTGTTGTCAAGCTGTTAAGAGTTGAGAAACTGATAATCAACTTTGTTCATATTTCTATTTAAACACACTTTGGGTTTTCTCATGATTAAATCAGGGACCTCAGAATCTGCAAGTTGATTAGAATGCACTGCAGCAGATGTGACACCATCATTTAAGGAAATGCCAAAAAACTGACTGAACTGAGTAGTAGTCCAAACAGGAAGAGGAAGATCTAGGCTGCATTGGAACTAAATGACCCACACAATCAGTCATCATTAAGCGTCAGTCATGGAGGTCACAACTCTTAGTCTGCAAATCTGTAAGTACAGAGAGGGCATCCTTTTTTTATTTATTTAAAATTATTAAAATATTTTGTATTGTTTTAGTTGTCCATAATGAGTCTAGATATTAAACCTTTTTCTGTGTCTTTGCAGTCATCAATGTTTTTGTCTTGCTGTTGAACCAACACGTACTGAGTTACACTGTTCTGATACCTGGTGAGCTTATAAAATTGTTTTGTTTAAGCACTTATTTTTTCTAACTTAGCTTATATGTCCTTAAGAATTTTTTATAATTATTTAAAACTGCTAAAGAGCAAGTCTAAATCTTTTGCCATTCATAAACCAATTAGGCTCAACTGCCCTTACAAGCTGTAAAAAAACAGGTTCACTTGGTGTTCTTTAAGAATATATTTTGGGTTCTATGAAATAATTTATTATATAATTGTCATTGCAGGTTTTCCTATTATTTCACCAAACAGACTTCAGTTCTTCGAGTTGGAGTCTGTCTTTATAAATTGTACTGTAGACAAAGACTTGAATGAGTGGAGAGTAAAAAGAAAACTTTACAAAATGAGTCCAGCAGATTCTTCTAAAGACTGCAGCATCCCAGCTCCATCTTGCACAATTGATCTTACCTTCGAAACACACAGTGGAGAATACTGGTGTGAAAATGATGAGGGAATAAGAAGCTTTTCTTTGAAGATTGCAGTTACAGGTTTGAGTATAGAAGTTTTTTGGTTTTTTTTAAATAAAAAAAAAAATACTTTTGAAATGACTGCATAACTTATAGAGAAAATAAAAGTATTTACATAACGGTAGAATACATTTAGCCTGTAATAATTTTCTTAAAAATTAAACACTGCTCAGAGGGGGGGTTGTAAAATTTCAGAAACTACTAAAACATAAAAAACAAATACTAAATCATAAACAGACATGAAACATTTTCAAACTGTCCTCCAACATTTCCACAGGTGGTCCAGTGATCCTGAATATTTCTGCTAAACCAGTGAAAGAAGGATCTGACGTGACTCTTCATTGTATTAACAAGAACACAGCCAAGACGCACTTTAGTGATTTCTATAAAGATGACATACATCTTACAACCTACTATGAAACTAATACACTGATTCTGTCTAACATTACCAAGTCGGATGAAGGACTCTACAAGTGCAAAATTTCCCGTGAAGGAGAATCTCCTGAAAGCTGGCTGGCTGTTGTCAAACCGATGGAAGAAAAAGGTGTGTTATACCCCATAAATATTGTTCCACTAAAACACTACCAATGTGCAGAGGTTTCAAAAGTATTAATGATTACTTCTCCAGTATAAATATAAATTTAGATTTATGGTATACATGTTTCTACAATTCTGGATGATAACCTCCTTAGACTACATTTTTTTAAGTTTTATAACTAGTTGTAACGGTATCAAATTTAATTGTGCATCTTCTTGAAAAACAGTTTATTTTGGCATGTGGTGAACAACAAGTTGTTGAAGCACCGAATCCAACCACAAAGAAATAAACTGTCAAGATGAAACAAACTACTTTTCTTTTTTCTTTCTTTTTATCCAACAAACCATAAAGAAAATTAGATTAAATGAAACAAAACTGGTGAGCATATTTTTAAAATGTAAGGGATAGAAAGTACAGATAATTGGAAAAAAAATGTAAGAAGTAAAAGTTGTCTAAAAATAATTACTCAAGTAAAATATAGATAGGACATTTGTACTTAAGTAGGGAGACAAAGTGTTTGTACTTTGTTACTTGACTCCTCTCCAAATGAGACACCCATACAGTTGTTGATCTTTGAGAAAAAGTGATGTGATGTCATCACTGCTTGGTGAGGTCTCATCCAGAAGAAAATGCATTTAAAAGTTAATATTTGTAAATTATCTTAAAGAACATTTGAGGAACTACTTATACAAGTAGAGTCATATACCAGAATAGATATTTTAAAGTTTAGATTTTTATTTGATGTCTCCCGACAGTCTTCAGTAATGGTTAATTAATGCATATCTAACTTCTGGTTTAAAAGTGTATCAACCTCACCAAGAAGGTCCAAGAGAGTCATTGTTTCTATCTGGAACTGGCACTTAGACTATATGAACTTTTAAGTACTCGGGTTTCATCCCATTTTGTATTAAAATCCTTAACCTACTCTGTTTTAAGAAAAATGTGGGAGGTCGGTAATGACATGGGACTCTCGCACAGCTTTATGACAATGACTGCAGCTCTACTTTCCCTTCATTTAGGGAAAGAGTCTCTTTTCTTGTTTTTTGTTTTTGTAATTTATTTTTATTTTGACCCAGTCAAAAGAGGGACATCGTTTTGTTTTGTAGGACAGTGGGACAGAGTTAAAATGTGATACTGTCCCGCAGAAATTGGGACATCTGTTTTGTTTGTTTAGATGGATGGATGGATGGATGGATGGATGGATGGATGCATGGATGCATGGATGGATGGATGGATGGATGGATGGATGGATGGATGGATGGATGGATGGATGGATTGACAAATACATAGCAGACATATATGTAAATGTTTTATAAACATTCATTTATGGAGAATAAAAATTTAAGCTTAATGTGGTCTGGGTGTACTGAGGAAGGCTTTAGGCCCAAATTTCCCAAAATACCAAATTTCTACATGGCATGCCAGACTTACGACGCTGACACTCTCTTTTGAGTTGTTTGGCTCTGCTGTGGGCTTCATTACTTAGAAGTCCTGTTTTGAGTTAGTCTCAAATAGTTAAAGGCAGGGTGGCACAAGATACCCTTCTTGTGTTTGTAAATGGACAAATGTTGCAAGAATTTAGCTTGCAGGTTACAAATTCCAAAAGACTGCTAAACTGCCCTTGAAGTAAAAAAATTTTGTATTGTTCACTGGCACAATATCATGAATCTTCTTTCAGGATCTGATGAGAAGACACAACCTTTGACAAATCTGAAGCTTCTAATTACCATATCACTGGTGGTCTGCACAGTTATCCCTCTTCTGATTTTGATTATTGGACTGATTCTCTGCAAGAAATACAAAGGTAAATCTAGTCTGCTTTAGTTATAATGGGACTTTATAACATGAATATATTTTCTCTACAACATGGAAAGTCTATTAGTATAATAATTAATTAAGCTAACAGTTTGTTTAATATTTTGTCTTTTTCAAAATCATAGTGGTGATAACTTTGACTTTACTAATGGACATGAATTATACTTTCTGTAGACTATTAAAACTCATTTGTTTTTAGGATCAAAATATAATAAAACACAACATTTTTATACAGTAGTTTGTGAAAGTAGATCAAAGCACAATAGCCTTAATTTATCAGAAAAACTTTATTTAATGAAGAGAGCAACACAATTATACATGACAAAACAATCTCAGTGTATTAAATGCCTATTAGTACAGTCTATAAAATGCAAGATCTGCACCTGTCAGCAAACTGTTGCATACACGGTGCAACATGATGAGGCTGAAACTCGGCCAGATCCAAAAACGTCTTGCATTACTATAAATCTTGCCCTGAAAGGGTAAAATGCTTAATTCTGGCAAGATATTTTCTAATTATTTCCAGCAGATTGTTGGTAGGCCACTGATATTATATAATTTTTTTTTCTTCATTTTTTTCTTTAAGTTTGGTAGCAGCTCTATACCACATACTACAAGGTATGTGGCATACCCAGATGCTTCTCAGGTGGGGCAATGGGTCTGTCTGGTTGCCTGCTCTTTGCAGCTTTAACATCTGTGGCCCGGGATGGGGCCTGTGCCTGAAGTCAGGTGGATGGGGCATCAGGGTGTGTCTGGCCCCTGCACTAGGGCAGTTGGCATGCTGCGCTTGGCCTAGGCCTAGAATGCCTTAGTTGCAATAACCTGGGTCAAATACTGTTCAAGAGGCTTACAGCATACCAGCTGGGGCAGTGCTGGGAATCCCAATTAAAAGGTCTCTGAAGTGGCCGGCCTGTCAGGGATTTCTGGCTGTGTGTGTTTTTAAGGTTTGTGATAAAAACTGCAAGTACCAGAATATACAATTGAATAATTTTCATCAACAGGTTTTAACATTTTTTATTTTATTCTACTATTTTTAAAATGTTTTTCCACATTTTTTAGTAGAGAATTAATAATCAGACCTTGTTCTCTGTTCCTTATACATAATCTATTCTTTTTTTTTTATCCTTTGGAGTTTAACCCCTTTATATATTTTTTTTATTTTATATAAGCAGACAGCTCTGCAGAAGTGATCACAGCTTGTGTATAGTGTCTGTCTCCCCAAATAAACTCCTGGATCAGATTAGTAGATGTTCCGGTGTCCGGTGGCAAAAGTTCAGATTTCTGAACCGGGCGTTGCTCGGAGTGACACAGGAACTCTCGTCTTTTTCCCTCATAAACTTTGCATGTAAATTAGATGCTTGGAAACCCAATGTGTTTTGCGTTAACACCCAAAACGCACTGGGTCTGACAAAGACATAAGACTGGTAACTCTGCACTCTGGCCAGTGCACAAAAACAAGCCCCTTATTTAATTCAGTTTGCTGGAGTAAGGATGAACTGTATGTAAAGGTTGCAGAGCAGTAGATCTTTAGTCTTCTCTGCCAGGGAGCATTGCTTTCTGTGTGCTTAACCAGGTAACATGTGCAGATTTTATATTTTCAAGCTATTTGTGTTTTAAATGATTTTTCTTTCATTTCAAATTATTTTTAACTTGTTTAGATTGTTTATGTTTATGTTAAAAATGTATATCTTCAAATTACTTCTTTTTTTAAGTCTTCATTTTTTTAGATTGAGTTTTATAAATGACATTATTCTCTAATTGCATTTCACAGATCAGATTCTCTTTAGGCCCAAAAAAAAAAAATGCTCACTCTTGCACATTTACCAATACAAATGTATTGCTGACTTCCACTGAGCGCAAGAGAAATGCTTCTTCGTTCCTCACTGCAGAGGAAAGCCCAGCGCAAGAAGTGAAGAGAATGCGATAAACAATGCGATAACATAAAAAAAAAAAAAAAAACTTAGAAAATAAGGCAAATTCCTATTCAAAAAACATGTGCCTTGCTTAACCAATAATAATGCAACAAAATGCATACCATAATGTTCCATTATTTTTCTTTCTAGACAGCAACTAAATACAATTTGGCACAATAATTACAGTTCTGTATGGAAGAGGATTGGGGCCACTAAAAAAATTTAAAAAATGAGCTAATTTTTAAACTTTATTTCATTATGGTCAGAATTCTGATCTCAGAAATTTGGATCTTAATGTAGATGGGCACCATGAAGGAAAGGATGTGTTGGAGCACTCGGCTTCACTGACAAAGATGTGAGTTGTTTTGGTAGTCCAGTAACACATTGGTGGAAAATGACGGAATTAGGCGACTTTTTATGTGCTCAAGGGGACCCTGGTGATGCTATTTCATTAATGGAAGAGCAGAGGGTGATTAAAACAAGAGAGCTAGTTTGGTCTCTAAAACAGACCTGGCTACGGCTTGATGCTAACATGTTTGTTAGCTGTCAGAATTCAGTCAGAATTCTGAGATTAAAGTCAGAATTCTGAGAACAAAGTCAGAATTCTGAGATTAAAGTCAGAATTCTGACTTTTTTTCCCATATTAAACTGAAATAATATTTAAAAATCATTTAACTATTCTTTATCTTTACATTGGCCCTAATCCTCTTCCATAGTTCTGTTTTACATGTTTTTTGATGTTTCTTGGCATTGCTTAAACATTTCCTAAAAGTTACATTTTCAACATATTTTCTTTTACAGATCAAAATGTTGCTGATAAACAAGATGATGTCACATATGCCGCCATTGAGATAAAGAAGACAGGTATTTTTATCATGATGACCTATTAAACTTGGTTCAGCAGTTTTGTGGTGCAGACTGAGCTATTAGATCAATTTAAACACTAATACAATTATTTTCAGGCATATATGCATCTAACACAAGTAAAGTTTTCAACTCCTCTGCTACAAACCACAGCCTCAAACCACAGGCTGCAACAAGGGGGCCTACTGTCTCATTTAGACAATGGTAGCATTTACTCTGATATAGAGTTACAAAAAAGTTGCCGTGCATCTGAGTAATACTAACATCTGTTAGGTTTAATTTATAAATACCTGTTTTAAATGCAAATCTTTATCTGGATAAAGTCAGAAAATATTCATGAAAAAAGCAGCAAAAAATAAAAAATAAAAACTTGAGGTAACGTTTTACACTAACCATGATTTAAAAATGGTAAAGATACATTTATTAATGATTAACAGTCTATTATTGTTTAATAATCATTTCTATACTGTGTCTAAACCTGAAACTAGCCTTTATTTTCAATTGAAGTATTCAGTGCTGCTACAAGCATGCTTGTGAGGGATTGCTGAAGAGACAATGAGTCGATGCAATAAGCTGAACCAATCTCACTGTATGATCCTTTGGAACCGTCCACAACCTGTGTCGTGAATTGGTGCTATATAAATAAACTGAATTGAATTGAATGTTGTACTTAACCATACCCTAACATCAACGGGCTTAATGCCTTAATAAATTATTTATTTACCTTTTTACAAATGGTTTAAATGCTTATATTTGTTTATAAATGATTATCACAATTAACAAACCATCTATTAATCATTAATTAATGGTCTCTTTACCATTTATAAATCTTGGTTTTGATGTTTTTTTTTGTAAAGTGTAAGCAAACATGGACATGCTTTTGTTTCTAATATGTTTTTTTTCCATCAGGGTCAAAGGCTTTCACAACAGCCTTCGAACAACATTCATCAGAGCAGGACTCAACCTATTCTGTAATCGCCCTTAGAAGAGACAAGTAGATAAGTTATAGATATAAACTTAGCTTTTTCTTTGTGTATGTACCTTTAAACAATGCTAGAATGCTTGAACAAAAAATTTGATCTTAAATTAAACCTAACAAAAGACAGCTAAATTATCTTACCATGTTTCACGCCCTAACTACCAAACTTCCTTCTTTCCAAGTTATTGATATCTAGTGATCAATGAAACTATGACAAACAGATCATATCAGTTCATTTATTTATCAAACTCTTCTTTCTCAGTACAACTAAAACTTATGTTCAAACTTCAAATCCAAACTTACTATTCAGGTATAAATTAACATTTAGTTCTAGGATATTTCGATAATCATGAATATTACAACCACAACAATATCAATAGGTGTCAGACTTATACAGCAACTGTCAGCAAGTCAGTCAAGTAAGGCATTATAACTTGACTGACATTGGAAGATAGACAAGACTGTCTGTTAGGTTTATTCAATGATGATTATAAAATTAATGTGTGTTCATATGAAACATTGTAGAAAGGAGATGCTTCACTCTGTCTTATGATTCAGTCAAGAGACCAGTTTGCCTTGTGATTCAGTCAGTAGAGCATCCTGTCTTATGACCTGATCAACTGTCCTGTCAGAACAATACTCTCTTTTGTAACTATGTGTTATGTTTTGTTAATAAATAAGGCATTGCAAGGAGGGGTGTGGGAGAGAGAGTGTTGGGTGCAGCTCTGTCTCCCCTCCTGCAGGAAGCTATTGTTGAAAATCCCTTACTGTGTATTCAGTCCTTCTTTTACGAACCTACATTTTTGAACCCAACATTTTTGTGAATGTTAGGTGCAGCTCTCTCTCCCCTCCTGCAGGAAGCTGTTCTTAAAAATCCCTTACTGTGTATTCAGTCCTTCTTTTACGAACCTACATTTTTGAACCCAACATTTTTGGTGCCGAAACCCGGGAGTCAAGATCCAATTGTCCAGGACAGTGTGGAACCAAGGCAAAGAATCTGTCGACAGCCGTCCCCCCTTCACTGGACGGGACCAGGTTGGTCCAGCCCTGCCCTGGGCATCCTGGTGACAACTCCCGCTGAGGACTGAGCTGCATGGCAAAGGGTGGGCCTTAAGCTTTTGATCAAAAGTTGGTCTGGGACCATTTAAGTTACATCTGTAATTGCAAGAATATTTGATGAGACAAAGTCTTGTTGACAGATATGGCATCTGGGTATTCTGTGCGTTGAGTCTGGGACTCTGTGTTGTTCTCGACATAGAAAGGTTTGCAGCTGCCGCAGCAGGGATATTTGACGAAACCAAGTTTTGTTGACAGATATGGCATCTGGGTATCCAGTGCGTGCGAGGGCCTGCACGTGCGGAGTCTGGGACTCCAAATTGTACACATAATAATAGGAGTTTTGTGTCTATATTGGTTAAAAAATATATAATAAAGTAGGCCTTAAAATAGGACTGACTGTGTGAAAGTGTGTGAGGAAACAATTGAACTGTTAGGTTCCGTTGTTACATGCCAAAACAGCAGGGGTTAATACAGTACAACTCTTGTGGATGCAGAGGCAAGAATTTCTCACCTGAAAATGTAGAAGCAGAAATTACCACAACAGTTTTTGGGTACTGTCCTGCTGAATAAACATCCAGTGCGTAGAATACCCTAGGGGTTTGTACTGGACTAAATTCTTTAAAATGGGTAAAGGTCAGAGTAAATTTTGAGATAATTTAAAATCCAACAATTAGAAGTTTGTAGAAGCGCAGGATCCAACAAAAAATAAACACTTGAATATATGGATTAAAAAATATGGGTTTCAGAGACACCTCTATTCCAAAATAATAAAATAATATAACTTAAGGATAAAATAACTAAAGAGAGCCAGGGAGGTAAAAGAATTAAAAAGGATGGGTTCAGGAAAGAGTATAGAGAAGATCATAAAGGGGATAAAAAGTTTGTGTCAGATTAATCCGAGTAATTTAAAATACTGGTAGAAGTGGAAGGAAAAGTATGAAATAGATGTTGTGTGGAAGCAGATCAATGGAGAAATGTTATTGTCAGGTTTATTCAATGATGATTATAAAGTTAATGTGTGTACATATAGAACATTAAAGAAATGAGATGCTTAACTCTGTTTACTGCAAACTGTGATGCAACTTTGGTAGAAAACTGCTGATGTTTGTGCAAGGATAATCACAGTTATCAGGAGACCACTCTATTCTGTGATTCAATCAGGAGGAGCACTTTGTCCTATGACCTGATCAATTGCCTTGTCAGAAGAACACTGTTCTGTAACCCACCCCATGTGTTATGATCTGCTTATAAAAAGGCTTCTGTTGAGGAAACCCACCAGAGAGCTGATGTGGCTGAACATGGCTCTCTCCCTCTGCAGAGGCCAAAAATCCCTATTCTGTGCGGACTCAGTTTATTTTTTATGAACCTACAAGTTTGAACGTAAGAGTTATGTGCCGGCTAGAAACAAGCACTAGTGCAAAAATAGATAAATAAATAAAAAATTAATAAATATATAGATAAATAAATAAATGAGCTCCAAATGGTGAGGTGTTGGTATTATGCATGCATAAAGTAGATACGATGTTATTATGAAAAATTACATTAATAGATCTAATGTTGTATTTATCCGTCTTTTAATGTTATGTGCTTCCGTCTTTAAAGTTATGTTTGTGGGTCTTTTAAGTTGTTTGTGCGTCCAAAAGATAATGAAATACCGTGTAGAGGGAGACAGCTTGAATCTGCAGCAGCGGGGGGGGGGGGGTGGTTTGGGGGTGCGGTTAATGGAGCAGCGACTGCAGCGCTGATTTTAGCTGACAGGCTTCCTAATGCGCCTGCGTGTTCTCCAACAATATTAAATTCGAAGCCAAAAAATTTTTTTTAAATAAATAACCCGCCAGAAAATTATTTTAATAATGCAAGCTACATACAGGAAAAAAAAATAGAGGGGTTAAATAAGTGGATTGTGCAAGCTAAACATAGAAAATGCTATGAAGTATAGTTTGGACCATAATTGGGCTCAAGTGAGGGGCCGGTGGTCACAGGGGAAAAACAAGAGGCCACGTAGAAAGCACAATAGGTGCTACAATTGTGATAAGGAGGGCCACTTTGCTCGAGAATGTCCAGAAGCCCCGCAGAGTGACCCTCCCCGTCACCAATATTATGACCAGCCCGTATGCCAGGAGTCATGTGCAGCAGCAAAAAGTGAAGTGAAGTTAATTGTGGACCCAGTGGAGGTCCTGTACCTAAAGCAAAATTTATTTTCTTTATTAAACACCTCAGAAAAACCATACTGGCATTTAAACATTCAAGCTGATTTAAGCATTCGAGTTGATAAATCTGTCCTGAGGGATAAATTACCTCAGATTAAACCAGGACCAAAATGGATCACAGTAGTCTCTGCTGATGGGAGAATGGTGGTTCAGCAAATTTCTGAAAAACAATTGGTCACTGATGAAGAGGGATTAATGGGGGAAGCTTAATTTAGTAGGCAGAGATTAGAAAAATTAGACACCAAAATTAGAAACAGCTGACATATGTGTTGTACATTCAGGCTCATTCCCAAAAACATTTTACTCCCTGAATCTAACCACCCAGGGGGAAAGATGAACCACAGGAGGGTTATATAAATTTGTATGTGGATGGGTCAGCTTCCGGAAAGAAATTAGATGGTTTTGCAATTGTAGATGATCAAAAAACCCTTTACAGTGCTGCCTTAAAATCATCATATTCTGTGAAAGCTGCAGAGATTGTTGCACTAACAAAAGCATGTGAAATGTCAAAAGGCATCAAGGATGCAGGGGCTGTCCTATGGGCTGAGGGGGGTTTCAGCCCAGACCAGTAAAAGCAGACCAGGAAGGAAGAGTCCACAGGGTAGTTCTTCATCTGAAGTGTGACTAGGTGCTTGAGCAAATAGGGATCAGGAGCCATTAAAATAGTAGACGTGTATGGAGCATGGGGGATATTAAATACATTAAAAGAAAAATCATGAATGGTTCAAACAAATCATGGACAGGCAGTTAGACTTATATGCGATTCAGGAGCCTGTAATACTTTTATTAAAAAAAATGTAAATGCTAAAAGCATCTAAAGTGCTAATTTTTGTAAAATCAGCAAATGGTCAAATGTCCTAGGAATGGATGTCAAGGGCAATAGAAATGAAGACCATCAAACAGGAAAAAGGTTGCAAGGTTGCATGCTTCTGTAGTAATATCACCAACTCACCCCATTAATCTGTTAGAGAGATTTGATGGAAAATTAGGCATTGCAATTTTCCTCACGCTGGGGGGAATGAAGGCTGCATGAATAATACATGTAATGGTGTTGCAACTAAATCTTTCTGTGTATTATGCAACATGCTTATCATCTCTGCTCTATGTCTATCTGTTCCAACTATGGAAACACCCTTTTAAAATTCTGTTCGATGTAAAACCCCAGGTTCAAGATTTAGCATGTGTTAAAATAACTCAGCATTCTTTGCTATCACAATCTGATGAAAATGATTTCAAAGATATTCCAAATGCTTTGTGGTCTACAGGACAAATTGATGTAGGACTGTTGACAACTGTAGATCCAGTTAAAATACTGCCTAAATCACAATACAGGCCAAGGACAAAACAATATGTGCTCAAATGTGAAACAAAGGAAAGTGTTGGGATCCGGGGCTTTGCCCACCAGGGGGCGCCGTGGATCTATGCCTGGGGAGTTTGGGCTCAGCATGGACAGCTGTTTTTTATCTGCTGATTAGGAAGCTCCCTATATAAGCTGAGTGTGAACTCCCCTCTGAGCTGGATCGTTTGTGTCTTACCTGTGCCACCATGCCTGTCTGAACTTGGAACCTGCAGTTTCCATGTGTTCCAATAAATATTGGACTTTTAATCCTCCCTCTGTGTCTGTGAGTTCTGCATTTGGGCTAGTAAAACCATCGCATCATGACAGAACGATCCAGCCAAGAGACTAGCCCAGCAGACTCCTTCTACGCCCTCCTGGAGAGGCCGATCTGTGCGGTCTGGAGACCCCTGAGCCCGCTCTGTGCTGTCTGGAGACCCCTGAGCCCTTTCTGTGCCGTCTGGAGACCCCTGAGCCTGCTCTGCGTCTTCCAGAGACTCCGGATGTGGAGCCACAATCGGTGGTTCCCTCTGTTCCTGAGGTGGAGCCACAATCGGTGGTTCCCTCTGTTCCTGAGGTGGAGCCACAGTCGGTGGCTTTCTCTGTTCCGGATGTGGAGCCGCAGTCGGCGGCTTCCTCTGCTCTGGATGTGGAGCCGTAGTGGGCGTACCTGTTTGAGCCTGTTGCAGAGCAGCGGGAGCGGAGACGGCGTCCTTCTCGGGGCTACTTGCTGAAGCGGAGACAGTGTTTCTCCCGGTGCTTCCTGCTGAAGCGGAGTTGACGTCCTCCTCCAAGGCCCCTGCAGCTTCTGAGACTCTGCTCTGCTGCCGGTTCCATGGCCAGCCACCTGAGACTCTTCCTGGCATTCCTGGTTCGCCCTTCGCCCTCCATGGGCGAGTTTTTTTTTTTTCTTTGGGGCGTCTGGAATCCGCCCTTGAGGGGGGGGTACTGTTAGGATCCGGGGCTTTGCCCACCAGGGGGCGCCGTGGATCCATGCCTGGGGAGTTTGGGCTCAGCATGGACAGCTGTTTTTTATCTTTTGTGTCTTACCTGTGCCACCATGCCTGTCTGAACTTGGAACCTGCAGTTTCCATGTGTTCCAATAAATATTGGACTTTTAATCCTCCCTCTGTGTCTGTGAGTTCTGCATTTGGGCTAGTAAAACCATCGCATCATGACAGAAAGTATAAAACCAGTTATACAAATTTAGTGCGTGCAGAAACAAGTCTGTTGCTTGGTCCATGTTATTTCAGAAGAAGGTAATGTCATGATTGGTTTAGAGCTAAACCCACATGCAGAACACAAACGGAGGCTGAGTAAAAGTTTAACAAAGTTTATTGAAAGAGGTTTTCACACAAAGACATGAACTGGTTCAGGTACTGGTCCGGGTTGGGTTCACTGATGTCTGCAGAGAAGGACAGTTTGATTAGCCAGGCAGTCAGATGATTAATTAAGTCTTTAGATAATTCAGAGTCTACCTTGAAGAAGTCCAGGCTTTACTTGTGAGAGAGGGAACCGTTGGGTCCAGAGACTGTTGGTTCAGCAGAGTGCACAAGCAGCAGCAGCGTCTAGCTTCTGACTTTGAATGGCAGACCTTGATCAGAGTTTCCAGCTCTTCTCTGAGAGTAGCAGGAGAAATCCAGATTGGAATCTTCAGGTTTGGCTCACCAGGGCTGGCAGGCAGGTTAAGCTCATCCAGAGCTTCAGACTTGAGACAGGTTTCCTGTGAGCAAAGACAGAGGCAGATTAGAATCAGGTTTCTCTCTTGAGATAACAGAGATTCTTTCAGGTAACAGAGGCTCAGGTTCGCTAACCAAACTAGGTCAACACTGCGGCGTTGAAGGAAGGTCTGGCAGCTGCTTATGTAGGGAAGGTCTCCTGATGGGCTGACGAGCTCCAGGTGTGCTGGAGGGCTCCAGCCCAGGAGACCAACGGCACACTCTGCTGGAGAAAGGTGGTACATCCCCAGATCCCAACAGGTAAAAAGCTACAAGAAGAGTTAAAAACTGTAATAGCAAGAGCGTAAGCAAGTAACTAAAGAACAAATGTCTTTTTAGAATTGTGCAATTACTGCAGAGCTTAGATTCCACATTATGAAAAAAAACCCAGCTTTTCTTAAGCTTTATTTATGACACACCAGTAGCTATGTCAGAGAAAATTTAATTGACGCCAGAAGCAGAAAAGCAATTCACAAAGCTAAAAGTAGAGCTTTTCACAGCAACTGTCTTAGCTCTACAAAATTATCAAAACCCGCTCATCCAAACAGTTGACGGTTATAAGTTATATGTTAAGTTATATGACCTCTGTGTTGTTACAGCCTCATGGTGATAAACTCATACCTGTAGTGTCCTACTCTAAAGGATTAAAGGGGACCCGTGGAAACAGTAGAACCCCCATATTCTTATTTTTTATCCTTATTATATTGTGTAGTTGGATGTGTGTATATATATATAAAACTGTAACTGGAGCGTGTAACAAAAGTAATTTCCCTCTGGGATTATTAAAGTATTTCTGATTCTGATTGAAAACAGCAGCTATTTTGAGCCATGGGTTTACCATGTCTCCACAGGAGGGATAATGAGTATAGTACAACAAGTATTTTATCCAACTGCAGGATTAAATAACTACTTTAAAAAATTTTGCAGAGCATGTCTCATATGTTCCGAAGAACATGTAATCCACCCAAAGCTCCTTTTGTTTCCCCACAGGAAGGCCTGAAGTCTGGAGACTGAGTGCTGATTAAAATCATCAAGAGGGAAAATTCGGCAGCTCCTAGGTGGGAAGGACCCTACATTGTGTAACTAGCGACTCCAACCGCTGTGAAGATCCAGGAGAGAGACACTTGGATCCACCAGAGTCATTGGACTCAAACCGACCGCCTGAAACAAAGGAAAACCAGAATGGTTTTTAATAGATCCACACCAAGTCATCCTTACGGCGCCAATATGTGGTGGCAGCATTCCAAGCGTGTTTCTGAAGGTTTGAATAAAACAGACTGTTATGTTTGTACTCATACTGACCGCTCTGGATGAGTTGAAGATTTAAAGAGGTATGTTGACAATCACACCTCCGGTGCAAGTCCAGTAACATGGACAAGTTCGTTCACCATGGGATCATGGTGGCAGGTGCTGATGAAGATAGCTTTACCATTTGTACGATTGTTACTTATATTTTTCCTTTTTATTTTTTTGCTTAATATCATGTCTACAGTCAATGAATCAGAGAATGATAGGATCCACTCTAATCCAGTATTCAGCTGTAACTTATGTTCAGCTACACCAAGATACTGGTGAGGATACTGATGATTTGCAACTGTGTAATCTGTTGCAGGGATAATGTTGGCTTCCATGGGAATGGTCAAGTAGGAATATTCCCTCTATTGGAGAGGTTTTGCCTACTCAAGAGACAGGTTTTTGAAGCTTTTTACATTCTTGATAAATCTTAAATTTTTGCTTGAGTTTTAAATTTGAATCCTTTTCATATTTTTGTTTTTTGCATATTGATCTTTGATTACTGAACTCCCTATCTGCAATGCATTTATGATGTGTGTAGTAAAAATCTTTTTAGAAGTGCTACATGCTAATGTGTATATGCACAAAAGGAGGGAAATGTTAGGTTTATTCAATGATGATTATAAAATTAATGTGTGTTCATGTGAAACATTGTAGAAAGGAGATGCTTCACTCTGTCTTATGATTCAGTCAAGATACCACTCTGCCTTGTGATTCAGTCAGTAGAGCATCCTGACTTATGACCTGATCAACCGTCCTGTCAGAACAATACTCTCTTTTTTAACCATGTGTTATGTTCTGTTAATAAATAAGGCATTGCAAGGAGGGGCGTGGGAGAGAGAGTGTTGGGGTGTTGGGTCCAGCTCTGTCTCCCCTCCTGCAGGAAGCTGTTGTTGAAAATCCCTTACTGTGTATTCAGTCCTTCTTTTACGAACCTACATTTTTGAACCCAACACTGACAATTCACCATAGAAGTCTACAGGAAACTCACACACATCGACTAGTACCTCCATTTTTACTCCCACCACCCACTGGAACACAAACTAGGCCTCATCAGAACTCTCCAGGCGTAACCAGAAACCATTCCCACCACTAATAGAGGGAAGATGAGAGAATAAGGACATATGTCAGAACCTTTATTATCCTAGATGGGCTTTTTTTAAAAATATAGAAATATAGAAGGAATATCGTCTTTTCATATATTGCTGCACTCTTTGAAAAACTCAGGAGGATTTTTAACCAGCACCGGATCCATGTGCAGTTCAAACCCAGCAACACGCTGAGAAAAAAACTGGTTCACCCCAAAGATATGATACCCAGGAACAAGAGTGCATATACCTGTTCATTGGAGAGAGCAAGCAACCACTACACAGGCTCATGGCTCAACACGGCAGGGCCGACTCTCCAGGACAGGACTCAGCTGTCCCTTTGTTAACCTGGAAAAAACATCATTCAACAGAGGAGGTGGCTTTAGACATAACCTTTCAACCATTTAAAAAGCACTTTAAGGAACTATACCCAGCTGATTCACCTCTCACCTGGCCTAACTGGCTCACACTGCAAAGAAGTATGTGACCGAAACCACTCTGAAGAGGGAGTTACCAACACATCAGAAAGCCCCCTCTAACGGTCATTAACAACCCTCATTAAATGGAAGGGATCAGAGCCACCTTTTGACTTCCCCTAATTCTTTTGTTACACCTATACAGTATATTAATCTCAATGCTCCCCACCATCAGGTAGAACTGAGGAAGCCTCTTGGATGAGAGGCGAAACATCTTCCAGAAAACTTCATGTTAAGTTGCCTAAACTGAACTTTTCAAGCTTAGTAAAGAATGTTCTGACAATAACAACAAAGGACATTCAACACAGATTATTAAAAGAATTGTTCTGATTCTTGCTGTATTTTACAGTTTTCTTAAGGCACGCTTGACTGCATATTTAGATGTCTCTAAAGTTCTGAGCACCTAATTTCAATTGATGGGTGATATACCAGCTTACTAACCTACTAAAATCTTAATTAGATGGGTTAAATACAGGGTTTTATTAATTCCAGTCCTGGAGGGCCAGTGTCCTGTGCCTTTTAGATGCTTTCAGACAGCCTTCTAAATGATTTATTTCTCCTTAAACATTTAAGTAACTCTATAAATGAGTTACTTAAACATTTTGGACATATTCTTGGTATACATATTATTGGTCATATTCTTTCATCACAAATATACATGTCCAGCATTTTTTATTATCATTACACTACACATTACACAAGCACAGAGCAATGAAAATCCCTGGGTGCTGCCATTTTGCTCAGGGACCCAGAGTGGCAGTCTTTGGGACTGGGGCTTGAACTCAGAACCTCAGGATTTCAAGCAGAGGCAAAACCACTGGGCCACCACTCCCCAAAGCAGGCATTAGCGTGAAGGGTCACCCACAGTGGCAGCTCATTCCCTCCAGCTGGGATACTTCCTGTTTGCAGGACGGGTGACTTACCACTTCTAGCCAGCCGCTAAATATCCTAGTAATGTCCAAATGGCTCGCTCTCTAAAACACATTTAAAGTCCGTCAGGAAAAAGAAAACATGTTTGCCGACAAATCTTTCATATTGGATGAATATATTAGTGGATGCCCATGTAATAATATACACCCATGCTTGTTTGTCTTATGATTGTATTACTGTTGAAGGTAAAGTATTTCTAAATCATAACCAACTTCAATTTTGTAGCAAACTTTTAATTTCATTAAATGCAAAGGGTATCAGATTTATCAGCTCCCACTTGTATTGATCTAGCCGGGGTTGTTGCCTAGTTTTCCTTCAGCTTATCGTCATCAGGGATTAGCTTAAGTGCAAAAAGGAGATGAATTAAAACCAAAGTATAACTTAAAAAAATATATATAATTATCTTTAAAACCACCTAAATACCATAGAATTATTACATTTTTTCTTCAACAGCCACTCTCAAACTACCAGAAACCTGAACTGAACTTGTTTTCATGTCTAATTGTTTGCTTCAAATTATATTATAAAGGAGAAGAGACCTATTTATATTCTACATTTTCATAGGCCTTTGCATGAAGTTGCACCCAAATTAAGCCACACTGGGGTAATAAACAGCAGGGCTCAATGTTAACCATTGCCCGATCGCCCGGGGCAAGTACTTTTTATTGTCGGAGTACAAATTTCATTGCATTTGCCCGCCGGGCAAGTGCAGTAATTGCAAAAAAAATTATTTATCACTCAAAATTACTTTAAAATCACCGACATTAGCTGAAAACGACCCAGCCATTTTAGTTGTATTACACACATTCTCGCGTAGTTTGAAAAAGCCGCAAGATTTTCTGCCAGATGGTGTGATTTTTGTTTACCTAGCGGTAATTTTGATGTAGTTACCAAAACGACAAACAAGCTAGAAAGCGCTATCATATGGCAGTCTTCTGTACAGTGATGCAGGTCATACATTAAAAAAATTTCATTTATTTTTTTTCTTATAGACATTGGAGAGGTGTATTTAAATGTTATAGAGCTAAACATGATAAATTGGTGACCTGTTATGTTATTATTATTGTCTTGTTGCTGCATTTATTTTGTCAGGGAAAACTAATCCTGAGTCAGTTCAAAGTCAGGGAATTCTGAAATTATGTAAGGCTGTGAAAACCCTGTATAAAATAACTATGTATAATGATTCTCTGGAAAGGTCACATTATTTTAATAGTATTATGTTGTATGAACATACTGTGACTCTAAAATAAGTTATTAATTGGTGATATTGACTTCTATCTTGTGATTTATCTTAAGTTTTTAACCTGTCAAATTTTTTTTTTAGTTTTAGTTTGAAAAGAATGTGCAGGAAGGATTGAAAAGCATGTTAACGTGGTAATGTAGGCTTGAGTTCATTATCTGACGCATGCATATACACACCAGGAACCTGTAAACTTAAAAAAATACTGAATTACAAAAAACATTAAAAAAAACAAACATGTTTCATTGATATATATACAAAAATGATTAGGAACTATATTTATCAAACATTATACTGGGCAAGTAAAAATTGTTTCTGGGCAAATGAAATGTGAAAGATCCAGGGAGTAAAAATCCTTAATGTCAACCCCTGAACAGGATATTATTTTTTTTTTTTTTGTAATTTATCTGAAATCTTCAATAAATGTCATCACTCAAGCCTGTTCTGGTATTTGTTATAAATCCTGATGCAGACAAGTTCTTCACATTGTGTTGAGTGAATATATGTGCACTACTCCCAATACCCAGAAATATGTACCTAAGAATTCCTTTGCAGATAATCAAAGGGCCTGTTTCCAGTCATTGTCTTTATCTAAGATTTCCTATAATTGTAAGTGATACCAAAGTCCATTTTTACTCACACCCATTTGATCTGGTGAACTGTGGTCATTTGCTCTTGGATCTAGACCTGCAGAGTGGCACTTTCAGACTTACCATGGATAAAGAGTTTACCTGGAAGAAATACAAACATTATCTGTGGGTGGGAATGCTCTGCTCTATTTTTAAACAACTGTGTCAGCTGTGATATCATGTAGTTTGCTTCCTATAACCAAGTGACTGTGGTGATCGTGATAGGTATAATTATACATAGGAAATATAAAAACTTATGGCAAATAGAGGTAAAAGCTACAGTAGTAGCCATTTAAAATGACTCAACTTTCCTTGATGGGGCCTTCGCTGGTTCCCATCATTTCCTTTTTAAACATCAATCTTTGTACTAAAATATTCTCTCTGTCATGATTTGGACATTAAGATCTAAAGAGAAGCCTCATCTCCTGGTCAGACCCTGTCATTCAGTAAAAGGGTGAAGTCAGAGTAAAAAAATGCATGCAAAAGGAGAAGGCCAGTGGCTGAAAGTTGGAGGCTTGGAGTCATAGGGGAGTAGGATGCCATTCGGCTGACGTTTAACTGGGAAGGGCCATTTTTAATGGCTGCTACTGTATGAGGATCTATGAGCTCTTCGGGTGAAATAAATATATGTATCCCATGTTGTATATTCTCCAGTGGTAATAACAAAGTTTGGTTTCTCAAAATTGTGGTAATGGGCTTTAACAGCTAATAACATTTTGAAATTCAGTGGCACCCAAACCCCAAAAAGTTATTGAAAAAAGGAAGTCTTTCAGTGAAACCACATTGAGTAAAACACTTCAGTGCTGCAAGCTGGTGATATGTATGAGATGGTGTGTCGCATGACCAAATTAGTGTAATTTGATTGGCTAAAAGCCACTGGACTCTGTCTAGAGACTATTTGTATGGTCTGAATCATTAATGGATCAACACATCCAAATTTTTGCATCTGAAATTTTTTAGAGGAATTTCTGGAATTTTGAGGAACTTTAGAATGCAAAATCTTTTTTGCTGATGAAATTGAAGTTAAAAGGTTAAAAATCTAGTGTTATAAAATAGATGTTTAAAATGCTCTGATTCCAATTCGACCGTTTTACTTCCATATAACCTCCACTGTTTTTCATTGAAATATATATAATGTTGCTCATGATATTAAATTTCATAAAATTCATTGTATGGATATAGACCGGATTCACAACATACAGTATGTGATCCCAAGGCACTTTACAGACACAACTAAGTCAGATTGGTTAAAAGTTTTATATCGAAGGAGAACACACTGATTGCATCGATTCATTGACTTGCAGGACATGCTCCTTCTGGATGAGACTGTTGCGACAGTCACTTGCATTGTGTTGACTCCACAGCTCTACTCACACCAAGTATGCATGCAGCAACAGTGGAAAGGAAAAATAAGAACAGGAAGAAACCTGTTTCCCTCTGTGATTATTAAGGTATTTCTGATTTTGATTCTTAAACCTCAAGCAGTAGTGAGCTCAGTGTGAACAGCCTCCTGTCAAGGCCTACTGGGGGTTCAAAGAGACAGAACAGTCAAAAGCAATATAAAAAAAGCATTAAACCAAGCTCATCCTCTGGGCATGGACTGAACTTTAAGACCAGGTGACTGAATCAAATGTTCATTATCATCCTTCACCAGATAGACATAGACCTGTGTTCTCACTCTGCAGAGCATCCTCTCTTAGACTCAGTCACTGCTAACTTCAGATCGGTTTTCTTATTAAACATTTCTGAGAAATCTGTCTGTCTCCTTCGAAAACTGTGTCCTCTTGTTATGAGCCGTGACACTTCTGAATTGCAATGTTTTATTGAAAAAAAATATTTTCTGCAGGCGTGCTTAAAATTGTAACATTGTTCACCTTCAGTAAGGTTTTGGTCAGTGTTAATATTGTTACATCAATACCTTAATGGATAATCTAAGCTTTATATCATAGTTTAAGCTTTAAAAAGTTGTTATACTAAAGATTTTCATATTTTTTATCATTTATAATTTTTTTCGGTGGGTTTTATCCCTACAAGCCATTTTCATTAAGTAATACTTTGAAAATCATTCTTTGCAGCATTTGTCTGTGTTTTTTAGGTTAGCTTGGCAAAGCTATAGCCCAGGTCAGTCCGAATAATTAATCACAATTTAATTGTTTTTCATGTCATACTGATTGCATTGCTTATACAAGAGATCTGACTACGTTGGATGAGCAGATCATGCCCTGTGATGTTATTTTTTCCCCCACTGCTGTCTCTTTGCCCCACAACTTTAAACAATTTCCTACATTTTACTGCAGTAGCAGTGCATTGCTCACATGTCAGAAGTCACATCATCAATGTGTGTCATCTGAAAGATAAATCTGAATGTTTATTCACATAAACATGCTACTCGATAGTGGATAGTTTGCTTATGTATGCTATATCTGTGATGGCCACAGTTTGAACAATGAAATCTGTTAATTATCTTGTAATTTCCCAATAACTGTTTCCAACAGCTACAACAACCTGCAGATCTGCAACATCTGCAACCTGCAGATCTGCAACATCTAACAATTGTTTTAGATGTAGACACATGAAAATGTCTAATATGCAAACTCTGCAACCTTATCTTCAAACCAGGCTTGATGAACATTTAAATGTTATTATTTTGTTCACAGAAATCATATATGGAGTAGTTAATCATTAATGGATCGATAGTTTTGGTTTAATGGATAGGGAATGAAGACAGTGGATAAAAAAAAAAAAAGAAAACACTTGGACAACTTATATTGTCATTTTAGTACAGCTTGTTTTTACATTTCCATTTGTTAAAGTGCAGCAGTGAAAAATGTAAAAAGTGTGGAAGAAAAAACATGGTTCCAAAAATACGTATTGATATGGAAGTTCTAAGCATTAAATATAAATGGTGCAAATATGCAGTGTTTTTGTTTGGTGTTATCAACGTGATTCCGAGTCTGTGACATGATTTCAAGTTCTCTAAACGGTTCAGCAGAGTGATCGCAGTGGGGAAGAAGCTGTTCTGGAATCTGCTGGAACTGCATCAAATGTTATGAAGCCCCTTCCCAGGGGGCAGCAGGGAGAATAGTCCATAGTGGGGGTGTGAGGGGTCATTGATAATGTTATGGGCTAGGGACATTCAGCGCTGGTTATCTAATGTCATTAATGGAGGGAAGAGGAGCCCCAATGATCTTCTCTGCTGTTCTTCTTCCGGTGTGCGGTGCTGCAACCTCCACATCACACAGTGAGACAGCTTGGATGAACGCTTTCTGTGTTATTTATGTTTTGTTTATTCTCACGTGTGCAATTTATATAGAAAGACAAGGTTAAAGTTTGACTTTGCATTGTCAGAAAACTCTGCCCCCTGCTGGAATAAATCTCCAAAGAAAAATACAATGAGCTTCCATTTCCATAAATGAACAAGAAATCTACAACAATTTCCCTCAGGCAGATATAAATTATGGATGGTTGACTACAATGCACAGCAAAACATAACATTTCCACCGCTATGATTTGAAGAACCAAAAAAGACCACCAGAAAGCTATAAATAAAAATGTTCATCAATCCAACTATGAGAAACGCAGTATAGAACTTCCAAAACCACAAAACGGAAAAAATAGTACATGTATTTTCCAAGAGAGAATTGTATTGCAAACCTCCTAATGTATCCCAGTAATCCTGGTAGAAAAACTGATTCTTCTATGCAAATCTACTGCTTATGAAGCTAAATTAATCTGTAATTCTTAAGACTGGAGAACTCTCATGGAGAATAGGCAAAACAAATCTACAATGGAGAAACAAATGCAAAAGATTTTTTCCTCTTTTTAACTTTTAATGCACCAAGATGTCAAAGACAATACACAAATAAAATACCAATATACTAACTATGTTCACAATTCAGCATTTATTTTCAAAGTTGACACCTGAAGTTAAATCTATTTTTTAACATTTACAAAGCTTTATGCTGAAACACTGTTCTTGGAAAATGTGATGTTTTACTGTGTTATTTAAACTATTTTCTGCATCTGTATTTAGGTATAGAGTTTATTTAGTGGGTTTTTATCAATCAAAACCAGTTTCTCCTTGTGTTACAGTAACACTTGTTTCCCTACTTAATTGGTTCCATTAAAAGTTGTCAATTACTCAGTAATTTCCTTCTCAAATAACTGAGGCCTCTTCTTGTTGTCTTCTTTCTCAGCTTCCTCTTTTTCCACTATACTCCTGATGTTAATAATCCATGTCATCAGGTTAGTCTTCACATCCACCAGTGTAGCAGTTTTAGCACTACAGTCCTGCTCCCTCATCAGTAATGTCTTTTTAAGCTTAGAGTTTATCTTCACCAGTTCATCTCGCTCACCTGTCGAGAAAAGGTTTGGATCATCATTAATTACATCCCATTTTTTGCGAAGATAAATAGTAATTTTCTTTTCCTGGTCAACTGGACATGAAAGAAAACGCCTCATCTGTCAAGTACTGATTAAATCTATAACATTGTGCTCTAAAGAAATTTAGACTATTAATACATGTATTCACTTTAATTGGTCTGTTGCACAAACTAGAAAACAATAATTTCAAAATAGGAAATTAATATCTCAGTTAGGATGGATGGAGAGTGTGTGCCAACAGTTTTCAGTTCTTTCCACAAATTCTCCATTATATTTAGGTCTGGACTTTGACTTGGCCATTCTAACACCTGGATTATTGAACCATCCATTGTATATTTTGCTTTATGTTTTGGATCATTGTCTTGTTGGAAAAATAAATCTCCATTCCTGTCTGAGTTTTTTTTGCAGACTCCAACTGGTTTTCTTCTAGAATGTGTCTGTATTTAGCTCCCTCCATCCATCTTCCCACCAATTTTAACCATCTGCCCTGTCCCTGCTGAAGAAACACAGGTCCACAACATGATGCTGCCACCAAATCTTTTGACAGTGGGGATGGGGTGTTCATGATGATGAGCTCTCTTGCCCAAAACAAAAT
Organism: Cyprinodon diabolis; assembly: GCA_030533445.1. Lineage (NCBI taxonomy): Eukaryota > Metazoa > Chordata > Actinopteri > Cyprinodontiformes > Cyprinodontidae > Cyprinodon > Cyprinodon diabolis. Next base: position 40,913,893 of record CM060075.1, on the reverse strand, counting down.
GTTTTGCATGTTGCCAAAAAGTTCAATTTTGGTTTCACCTGACCAGAGCGTGTGTTTGCTGTGATTCCTCGTGGCTGTGATAAACTCTAAACTACACCATTTAGTGATGTTTTTAAGAAATTGCTTTCTTCCAAAAAAGGCCAGATTTGTAGAGTATGGACAAAGTCTCAGACAAAGTCTCACAATTGACTGTTCAGAGGGATGGCCAGGTCTTTGTAGATTTGCAGTTGTCTGATACTCCTTCACTTTCAATAATATTGCTTGTTGAGTGCTAATTGGGATGTTTAAAGCTTGGGAAATCTTTTTCTATCTAAATCCGTGTTTAAACTTCAACACCACAGTATCTTGGATCTGCCTGGTATGTTCTTTGTTCTTCATTTCTTCTCGCTTTAGATGGACCTCTGATTCTGATATCTTAGAGCAGGTGAATTTATAAGGAGACTTGATTATACAAAGGCACATCAGTCAGAGATCTTCACAGAACTTCTGTAGAGTTTGCTGCACTGAAAGTAAAAGGGTTGAATAATTTTGCATGCCACACTCTTCAGTTTTTTATTTGTGAAAAAAGTGTAAAATATTCAATGGATTCTGTTCCACTTAATGTTTATGTCCCACTTTACTCACATTGTCGTGTCACTACCAACTCATAGATTTTCAATTATGTTAACCATTAAGAACCACCGCTGTGTAAAGTCTATGGAAGAAAATGAAAACTTACGCTTCCACTTTTGCAGGTAAAAAATATTTACCATCCAAAACACCAAAGTGACAACAAAGTCAATGACATTTATGGTGAACAAGCGGAGTGTCACTGCATGTACAACTGCCACTGAATCAGCTGAAATAAGAACATATAATTTTTTTATCAGCAGCAAATCTGATAAGAAAACCACATAACGTGAAGAAAGTCTAAAGGTTACCTCCACAATGATGAATTAGAAGAAGCAGGACAACAGTGCCAAGTGGAAAAGATCCACTCACATTGGTGACTGTTGATGTGAAGATAATTTATTTGGGGGGGTTTGGACTGGAAACATTCTGAAAAGATTTCCAAACATAAGTTTTTTATTTTATTTGTTTCATTATACAAAATATTTTACACCTTTCAATATAGACCGTGTTAATAGAATTTCCTACATTTCTTCTAAACATGTGTATTCTTTTATGTTTCAAAAACATATTCACGGCAGACACATGATGAGATGAGGCTGCCTTCAGTAGAGGCCCGCCCCCTGCTGGTCAAGCAGTATAAAAAGAAACTGCAAAGCTGCTTCTGTATTGTTGTCAACTTGGTGACTTTGTTGATATAGTTAGTGCCTTTTTAGACTCTTCTATTGTGTTCTCTTTTTTATTTTTTTTAAGGTGACTAGTGATAAACCTAGTGACTTTCTCTGTTCTTGAACCCCAGTCGGCTTCGGTGGATGGCTGCTCACACTGAGCCTGGTTCTGCTGGAGGTTTCTTCCTGTTAAAAGGGAGTTTTTCCTCTCCACTGTCGCTACAAGCATGTTTAGTGTGAGGGATTGCATTCGAGTCAATGAGTCGATGCAATCAACTGGTTTTCCTTAGATAGAAAACTTTGAATCAATTTAACTGTATGATCTGGTAAAACTGTAAAGTGCCTTGACATGACATGTGTTGTGAATTGGCGCTGTATAAATAAACAGAATTGACTTTAATGACAACAACATGGTTCAATCAGCCCTAGCAGACAAGCTCCTAGCATCTCAGAACTAAAAAAAAAAAAGGAAATTTCAATTTGTTTCAGATCTACTTTTGTATGCTTGGTTGAGTTTTGACCAGTGGCGGCTGGTCAATGACCCTGATTAAGACACACACACACATATATTTATATTTGTGGGTGATTGACAGGTGGAGTAGCGGTAGTTGGATACGCATTGGAGGGAGAGAAATGGAACAAAAATAACCTTATTTGCCAGACCTGGTTTAGCTACAAGGCTTGGCTAACTGCACGTAGCAATGGTAACGCTGTATTCTGCTTTCCCTGCATCCTTTTTCCTATATTGAAGAAATATAAAGCTGGCAAATAGATTCTCCATTAATAAACTGGTAGCCTACATTATTTTTTTTTAGATTTGTGACACCATATTGGACCATGCAAAACACAGCTTTGGCTTCATAAAGCCTCAGGGAAATATTTATGTACAAAAAGTAAACTTGTACATGAAATTTTGTTTTGCTTTTACAGAGTGTTTTTATAATGTTTTTTGTTGTTGGCATTCATATAAATATACTGGTGTGATAACTTAGTATAGTTTAATTTGTGTTTGGTATACGTCTATTTTAAATTTATAGCCCCCCCTGGAGAAAACTCCAGCAGCTGCCACCATTTTGACCATTCAAATTTAGAGGGTGGTTAATACAACATACATTTCTGTGGTGTGACAAACCGACAACACACATTTATTTCTACTTTACACAGTCTTTATCAATATATATGCAACTTTGAGTGATGTGTAATAACACAAAATATATAAAAAGAAAATTTGTATCCGCTGTTAATCATTAGCATTTGATAGAATATGTGATTGGAGAGATTTTTTTTTCCCATCAACTTACAATTGTCGGTTCCAATTGAACATCTTCTGTCAGCTTTTCATCTAAAACATTTTGCTGCTCCGAAAATGTATTTTTCCATTCATCTACCTTCCCCGGTGACTGTCTTTGCAATAGGAAACTGAGATTCCTTTGGTCTGCTGGTTTGTTCTTAGGAAAGTAGTCTAAAATTGAAAAATACAAAAAGATCACCTTTAAACACTTAATTAAGAAACAAAAAGTCATTAGACAAAAAAAATTATGTTGATTTTTAAGGGAGAATACCTTACATGTCAGTGTGGACAAAGCCAAAACAGATGCAAGAACCGAGACAATTTTGTAAATCATTATAATCACTGGAAACAGAACAATGAAATCTGTAGCAACTAGGAAACAAAAATATTGGTCTGGAATACAGCACATTTCAAATCAGGTACAGTAAGCAGTTAAAGGCTGTGGTTATTGTTAATTTTTTTTTGTATTTTTTTTTACAATCTATTTACAGTTTCAGAGTAACAAAATTTTAAAATCACATTTTGCATTTCTAACCCATTATATTCACTTTTGTATAATTATATATATTGAAAATATAGAAGCAAGCTACAATTGTTTTAAAAAAATGTTGGGGATATCATTAAAAGAAATCCAACAAAACATACCTCTCTGTAGGGATATATATATATAGTCCTCTTTGGCAAGTTGTCTGAAGCATATATAAGTGAAATCACCCACTGGATCAAAGTGCATGGATTTGTACTTTATCCCCTATTATGTCAATGTGGTGTGGGTTCATTATTATCTCTTTTACGTTACACTTTCAGCAATCTATGGGCATACGTAGGAAACCTATTTAGAAACAGAGATTAATAAATAAATTGAATTCAATTCATTGTACAGTTTACATACATTTGTATTATTTCAGTAGAATAGATAGCAGACCTTTTCAGAAGAAACACTGGAACTTGGAAAAATGATCTCCACCCAGCCTTCATAGGCTTTATATACAAGGAAGAATAAGCTAAAAATAATTTTTTTAATCGTTTAGAAACATACTCAGAAGGACTGGCTGCTATAACTGAAGTGAATAAAGTCGCACTAAGTATTAACTAAATCCCTATTCCTACTTGATTATTTTAACCTATGGACCTGGGCACATCTGATTTGGAATAACTACAGATTTAGTTTGTAGTAAGAATTGAAATTTAGCCATCACAGTACTTCACTTATAGGAGTATTAATGTAGCACTATTATTTGCTACCATGTGGGGGGATTTGTGTGTCTGTATCTGAATACATCTATGGAGTCAGATTTTAAAATGTGTATATAAATCTGTAAATGTGTGAGGAGTTTTGTGCGTCTACGAGAGTGAGCAAAGGTGTAAAACTTTTGTGTGTAATTAGGATTGCAAATATGTAAAAAAATACACAAATCTATATCTATCCATTGGCTTTGTTTACACACGTAATTTTTTTTTTTTTTTTTTTTTACAATTTTTGCGTGAGAAATCCACAAATGAGGAAGAGGATATTTATCTGTAACGTCACGGTTATGGAAGCATCTTACTGGGAAGATATCATTACATTACACATGGGACCTTTGGAAAATATATTTTCAGTGTTTGAATCAAGCAAATTATACTTACGTTAAGCTTATAGACATGCTACCATGCACAAATGTTTGAGCTATCCCTACTAGTGTGTCACAATTAAGATGTACTCATAATGGTCTTGTAATAATTAGAAAATAAAAAAAATAAAAAACTTCCCTTAATCCCTTATACCTCCCTTAAATAATAATAATTAGAAATTAGAACCAAAAAAAAACTTCCCTTAATCCCTTAAAACCTCCCTTAAATCCAAAGTGTAACAGTGGTTTGGCTTATTTGTGTGGGAGTGTTGGTTAAACAACAAACAAAATGAGCACCATTTACTATTTGTCATGTTAAAAAAAAATTAAAAGTAAATTTAAAGACAACTTCCGTAGGAAGGTATAAGTAAACTAGCAGGTTATGACTCTGTTAATTGCAAATGCTGCTAAAATCCATGTTATGTTTTTGGTCATTATGTAATTACAACAGCAACACTCATGTCCTACAGGTTATGGTATTGCTCAGGATGGTTTATTATATCAATCTGAATTTAATTCATGACATTTTTTTACAAAAATATCCCATTTTATAAAAGGTTCTTGTGCTGTAAAGGGGAAAGTTGCAATGTCTTCCTGAACATTATCATTAGTACTAATATATTATACATCAGTATTGATATTAACCTTTTCTATAACATGCATAACCTACAGGTTCAGCTCTGTGGTGTTAAGTATTAATATATACTGTCTTTTAATGGATCCATTTATAATCTGACTTGTCTGTGACATCAGCAGGTCTTCATCCTGTGGAGAAAAATACAGAATAAGAACTATAAGCTTTATCATATCACATTTTTAGATAGTCCTTTTTTTTTGGTTTTGAAGTTGTTAATCAAATTGATTACTGGACAGGTGTTGGGGATTTTAAAATATAATAGAATACATACATAAAATCACTTTTTTGTTTCCCTTTTTAAACAGTTAATAACTATAAGTCTAAAGGGTTAAAAAAAAATTAAACAAACCAGTTCTCCTTTTGCGGTATATAGAAATCAACAGGCCAGTGGTGATGAAAAATGGACACATGACCACTAGATGGCAGGAAAGTCTGCTCAGTGGAAAACCAGAGGCAGGGGATTCTGCAAGTATAAGAGTTTAATTCATTAGTGATAGAATGCTGAAGGAAGAATTCATGAGGAAATATCTATTAAGATCATAATTCTAGGCAATTTATGGTGAAATATTTCTTACAGAAATTTCTTTGAAAAGGCATGATGATGAAATTCTGTCTTTTTCTCAAACACAAAACTTTCTAAGTGAGATTGCCTCAGACTTAAGCCTGTTTTTGGTTGCCATGACCCGGATAACTAAGAAATTTGGAAAGCCTGTAAATCTGTCATCGAATTTCCAGAAAATCTTTAGGTCTCAGTTTGATACACCCTTTTCTTTAGATTTTTTCTCTCTTTTTTTTTTCTTCTTTTTTGTTTAAACCTCCTGGATTTGCAATGTGAAGTGATTTGAAATCATTATAATTGCTCTAAATTAGTTCAGATCTAATTTAACTGTTATTTTGATACAAACTGTGCTATCTCTATAAGATAATATAAACTGTTCAATAATATTTTACCTGAACCAAAACTAAATGAATCAGTCTTGTTGTGTTATCTACAGGGGTGTAGGACGCATTTCTTTTTAAGTTCTACGGTCCCTGATGTGAATCCAAGGTCCTTCCAAGACACTAGACACACATTACCTATCAATAAAGGCCAGAGAGCTTTGAGCATGTGTGCAGGGTCACTGCCAGGAATTTGGTGCTCCATGAAAGACATTGATACAGCAGGCAGACCTGTTGCAAGCTGGGCGGTGGAAAAAAAGAAGACGATGAGAAAAAAGAAAGAATAGAAAGTGTGGACTGCTGCCAGAACTGTTTTGAACTGGTGACAGGAAAGTGAAATGGTGTGCTCAAAGATGACCCTGCAAATTTTGAGTATGTTTGGCTCAACCTACTGGTATGAACACCTAATTTTATTTCAATGTTAAATTCTGTTTAAAGTAACAGATTATAAATGAAAATGTCTCCGGACCTTTACTGGTTGTTGATTTTCTTTATTCGGACCCCACAGATTTTTTATTGGTGACCCCTGCTTTAAAGACTATGGACTTTTCCTGTTTCCTGATCTGGATTGTAAATGTAAATTCTCAGCTCTGTGAGTTTTCTGGCTCAGTTACTTGGCCTCTGTGTTAGTTACAGACACACGAAAGACTCGAAGAATACGAAGAAGTGTTGAATTACTCCTGGTTTAAAATTTTTCTTGAAAAATAAAAATTAAACAGAACAAAAAAAAAAAAAAACTTGTAATTTTTTTTGTTTAAGACGTACAGCTGTACCTGGCCAGCCAGCATCATCAATGTGATCTTCCACTGACCTTAGGGAGGATTACCTAAGAAGTTGTAGCAAGCAGATAGCTAGCTTATTTTACAGACAGCTGGGATCTGATACACCATGCTGGACCTGAGGACAAAACCCTTTCTTGCAATGTAAGGGGGGGTAGTGGGTTGGTCAATATATTCATACTTTGCTTCACTGTTTAAAATTAAAAGATCAGGGAGAACGCAAGGATTATTTATTTTATTGCATAATATTCTTTTTATATTTTAAATATCTAGTGGGAGACATCTTTACTTCTTCTTTTGGGAACCCTCCTAAGTCAAGGGCCCTTTGAATCTTCCTAAAAAAAAAACACATTATCTGCATTGTTGCCATTGCATATAATGCATTGGCAACAATGCAGATAATGTAGTTATGTAAACTAAGTTATTCAATAAAACAACTTTTAAACAAATAATTTTTATGAACTTATTCTAACGATTCTGTACACTCAATATAACTGCTGTTTCCATTACATAGTGATTGCCTTTCAGATATCTGGTGTGCAGATTCGCACAGATATTTAGGGGCTTGGATAGTAAAAGTGAAATAAATGTGAGGCTGCAATAATTTCATAAACGTAAAAAGTTTGTGGTGGCATTTAAATATGGTTTTGTACACTTGCACTTTTTTGTGTACTGCAATTTTTTTAATTCATCTTTACCACAAGGTTTAAGTATCATAGCTGCATACTCTTTTGTTGATTTTTACTCTAGTTCAGTTAAAGATATAACTTCTTTTAAAGTATTAATTAAGTATCAAACATACCTTCTTCTATTGGTTTGACAACAGCCAGCCAGCTCTCTGGTGATTCTCCTCCACGGGAAATGCTGCACTTGTAAAATCCTTCATCAGACTTGGAGACCTTGGAGAGGGTCATACCCGTTTTATAGTAGGTTTCAATGTGTATGCCATCTTTGTAGAAATCACTTATCTGTGTCTTCTCTGTGTTCTTATTAATACAACGAAGTGTCACATCAGATCCTTCTCTCACTGGTTTAGCTGGGATATCCAGAATCACAGAACCAGCTGTGGAAATTGAAGGAGAAAGGTTATGATATAGTCCAGTATCTGATTGAGTTGTATCATTTTTGAAAAGTCATATCTATTCTGTTTTCTTATAGAAATGTTAAATACCCCTTTAATGGGGCTGAATTTATAATGCTCAGGAAATTAGACCAAGATAGATCCAGGGCATTCTAATGCAGTCACTTCTTTTTTTCTATTAAATATCTTTCTTTTTTTCTTTTTTCATTATTTGTACTTTTTTCAAGTCAAATTCAAATGGGAAGCTGTTCTAAAGCTATGTCTATCCAGTGATTCGTTTTTTATATATAAAAGACAAAACTTTAGCATTTTGCAATGGTCTATTTTAAAAACACCAAAGCATATTTTGTTGATTTCATACAGAGATTTTGAGAATTCATTCTGTATTCAAACCTGTAACAGAAATGTTGAGAGAACGGCTTTGATTCCCCTTATCATTTTTACACCAGTATTCTCCACTGTGTCTCTCAAAAGTATGATAAATAGTGCAGGATGGAGCTGAGATGCTGCAGACTTCAGAAATATTTGCTTGATTTATTTTATAAAAATTTCTCTGGACTCTCCATCCATTCATGTCTTTGTCTCGACCACAATTTACAAAGACAGACTCGTACTCAAAGAACTGAAGTCTGTCTGGTGAGATTACAGGGATATCTGTAATGACAAAAATGTATTAAAATAAAATGTATTTATAACAGCTTATATAAATTCCTGATAAACAGTAGTAGGAAACAAATCTACCTTTAAGAAACGCAATGTAATTTGTGAATAAATAATGAGAGGTTTCACTTGGATTTGTCTTAAGCGATTTAAATGAAAAAAAATAATGATCATTAAGAACCCATAAAGGACATACATGTAACATAAAAGTAAATTATCTCAATTCATTAATTCTGTAGAAAAATGAGGGTCAAGATAAACTACGAAATATATTGAAAGAATTAAAAAATGTCTGAACAAACCAGGTTTCTGAAAAGTGTAACTCGCAGCTGGTTGAGTTGGGAGCGAGGCAAACAGAATCATGACTGCAAACATGAGAAAGTGCGTTAGATAAAAACTTATTAGCCAGATACATGGTAAAAAGAGGAAAAAATGTGTGGTATATCTGTACTCACAGATTTGAATGCAGAGAAATGTGACCTCCATGACTGATGTTTAATGCTGACTGACAAGTCTTTCACATTTCCATGTAAGTCAGTTACAGCTTAGAACGTCCTCTTCCTGTTTGAACTATTACAGAGTTCAGCAAAGTTACAGGTAGAAATTATACAGAACTTTTTAAATAGTGATGTTAAATCTGCAGTTTTTGTAGAACCTCAGTTTATATTTAAAAACACAAATATACACAAGCATTTGTTTAGATGCTGTGACTTGTGTATTCAAATATAATCAACGGTAATAACCTGTTCTCTCACTGCAAATAAAATAAATCTTAGTGAGTCAATTTTTCTTATATGTACAACTGCAGACTTGTATTATACGTGCAAAATATCTATATGTCGTATTTTAGGGGTCAAAATACTTATTCCATTGGCAGAGGATCTTATTTACCTAGTGAAATCAAGGGCAAATACACTTACTTTAAGAAATTGTTACTTGTTTTAAGATCCTTTTTGCAGCACTTTCACCCATCTTGTCATGTTCTTGATGTTTGTTTTTTTCATTTGCATCTGCTCACCTGTCACATTGACCTGGCGGATGATTAAAGCCAATTGATTCCCCCTGGTTCTCCAGCTATTTATGTTGTTTGCCAGCCTTCCATTGGCGGCAGATTATTCGAGCTGTTGTGGGAATAATTCTAACGATCAAGTGATTCTTGTCTGTTTTTCTGATCCTGACCTGTTTTCTGCTTTGGATATTCGAGTTTTTGCCTTGCCCTTGTCTGCTCTGTCTGTTTTTGGCTTTTTACTGTTTTTATTACCGACCCTGGACTGTTTCACAGACCTCGGCTTGGATTTCCCTCATGGACACATTTGCTCTCTCAGAGTCGGCTGGCGTCAGCTCATCCTTACTCGGGGTTCTGGAAGCAGGCACAGCTGCAAACGATGAACTGAACTTTGAATCATATTAGTGACTTTTGCTTCAAGTTGTGATCAGCCCGACATACTGTATTATTAACATAGAGTGTGTGCCTTATTTAATTGCTGTGTTAACTTATTGAACGATCAACCACAGGGAAAGGGAATCACAGATCAAAAATGAATAATAATAATAATAATCATTTATAAAGGCCGTTTAGTCGTAAATGAGGCAAGCAGTATGAACACCGAGAGGAAAGAAAGAGAAACGTTATGCATTAAAGGGTTTAATCTGGCGCACACAGAAAATAGGATGGATTTTTTTTGGGATTTTTGGAAGGTAAATGAAGAATGACTGCAGAGGGGCTGATGAGTGACTTGAGGAGGAAATGGCGAAGAACAGGACAACAGAAGACAAAGAGTCCCATACTCTGCCTTTGTGGTCCTGAAAATTGAAATAGTCTCAGATCTGATTTTTAAACTTGTACGTCTGTTAACAAACCTGGGAAGAACAGTGGTACTTCATTTCTTGGATTTTTCTTTACCAGATGGAGCACTGCAAATGAACTGGATGGTGTCACGTATGCAGTTAGGTTCATTCGGATGACTGTTTTAAGTTTGCTTAGCAGATCTGTGGTGCAAGGCTAGTTAAATTTTAGGCACTAACCCACACATATTTTTAACACTGAGGAGAGACATTAAAACCACAGGCAGTCTTATACAGGCGACAATACAAATTACTCTGAAATAAAATAGAAAAATAAACTTGCTCATGATTACTCTTATCTAAATTGTGCGTAATTTTCTACACTAGTTTGTGGCATTAACAGCAAAGTCTTAACTTAGGCCAAAATGCTGCAAAACATTTCTTAAGTTGACAACAAAATCTAAAACTAAATTTACACTTGCTGTGGTTTTCCATTGTATACTTGGTTTCACTTCATTAGGGTCTAAAATATAAACAATGACGGGGCAAATTTTATCAGAGAACTAGATGATTTGGTTCTTACCTGCCCATTAGTTACTTAAAAAAAGATTGCTGCTTTAGAAACTTTAAATAGTTATATAGTTTTAGAATTTAAACATGCATTTGAAGTTGATCTTTGGTCATATATAGTTTTATTGATATGGCTGCAAAATATTTTGTTTTTGTTATTGACAATATTCTTTAATCTATTTTCACAATTCTGTTTCTACTTTTTATGTGAGCAGAGCACCTATTGCTTACCAAATAAACTTTCTGTGGTGAACTATAATTTAAACTGAAAAAGGCTCACAATTCTTGATAGTACTACTGCTAACACTCTCCTTGTCTCTTAAGGTGCATTTAGACTGGGTTGGTGGTCCCTCTGCAGGACAAGGTGGACCAGAGGATGTGTCCCAACAACAGGGATCACATAACTCAGACTCCCTGAAGAGGCCTATGCCAGGGTGTTCTAGTGGAAAGTCTGACTGATTGTTGAACCTCTGCCTCATGAGAAGCAGTTTGGTTTTAGTCCCACCCGTGAAACAGCGGTCGAGGGTGCTTGGGAGATTGTCCGACCAGTCCACATGTGTTTTGGGGACCTGGAGGTATTCAACCATGTGCCTCATGGTGCCCTAATGGCAGCACTTCAGGAGAATAAAGTTGGGGACCTTTTACTAGGGGACATCTGGTGTCTGTACAAGTGAAGCAGTAGTTTAGTGTCTGCATTGCAGAGGAGGGTTTGTGGCAAGAGGGTCTGTGGCGGAAGTCGAAGATGAAACATTTGTGATAGAAAAGCTTTGGCTCACAGGGAGGTGTAAAGTCTGTGTGATTGTTGGCAGCAGAGAAGGATGATGACATTTCTGATCTTAACATAATGAAGAATGTATTTAGTCCACAATCATTGTCCAGAATTCATTTGTCTGTTCCCCCTTCTTGGAGCCTGTGATGATCTTTATCCTTGACCACAGATCTCTGATATTGCTCTACTAGAGCTTTGCTTTCCAACCTGTTTGCATCCTTTCTTCATTTCATCTTGTTCTTAATTTGTTTCTGTTTACTCTTTAATAATTTCCTGTCTACCTCCCTGAATGCTCTTTTTTTGGCTGTTGGGTTTGTAGCTTAGCAACAATGGAAGTGATTACATTACGTGAACTGTTGGCAGCAGACTGGCATATACTGTATATGACATGATCCACATGTGAGTATTATCACTCTAATCAAGGCACTGTGCACCTTTCTGTAGTGATGCATTTCCTACTGGAGATTGTTTGAGTATCAGAGAGGGGACATCTACACCCAATCTCACTCTCAGGCTCTACCTGAATCGGGTACATTGGTAGGGACACCTATGGAAAAAGTTCAAGTGAGTCAGTGGTTGCCATAATAACCACTGTCTGAATAGAGCAAATGGTAAAGAATGAGGTAGGAAGAGGAAGCCAGAGGGTTCCTATCCATAGTTAATCTAGCAATACTCCTATTCACCACTTAGGAGCTACATGTTTTCCCATAATCTTTTGTGTGACGGAACATTTAAGGCCAATGTATACTTCTGACACATAGCCTCTGCAACAGTCAACCATCATCCATGTTCATTTCTTTTCCAATACAACCTCTTGAAAACTGAGGGGTGTTTTAATTAATCATAGTAGTACAGATTTGGTGAAGGAATTTAAGCCAGGGAAAATGTTCCCTACTTGAAATGATCCTCAATCAAGAGAAGCTACTTTATGTGTCATTTTAGAGAAAACTTGTGGAATTGAGATTAGTCTCGGTACCAGCTTATAAAGCAGTGGCCGATAATGTGACAATCCTTTACCAATAGGTGACGTTATTTGTTTTTGTTCTTTTCAGGAAGCAGGTAGATGGGCTGTTAATTGAAAGCACCTGATGACTGTTAAATACTGAAGTCCAGTCAGTTACTGGCCCTGGTTGATTTGGCCTCCAGACCGGAACAGGCAGTATTCGTCCACACTTCTCTCTGACTGGCTGAGCAGTTCTCCCATGTCATAGTTTGTAGAAAATAAATTATTGTTTCTATGAATCTGCTCATTTGTCTCCCATTTTTGTCAGTTCCTATGAGTGAGGCATGACAATAAGAGAAAAAGAAGTTACAAAAAAGAGAAACTACCCATTTCATACAGCAAAATAAAAATAAAATGTGATAAAAAAGGGGGAAAATGAGGGAAACAACACCCTCAGGACTCTGAGTCTGGACAATCTTATGTATCCTTATGTATATATTTAGTGTGTTTTCCTCTCTACTGTCACTACAGCCATGCTTAGTGTGAAGGATTGCCCTAGAGCTTAGGTCTTCAACAGGTGGTCCACAGAGGTACTGCATGGGGGTCGCAAAAGTTTTGGTTGATTATACTTTTTTATAATCACTGCAATTTTTTCCACTAATTGAAATGTCTTTAAATCCACATTAACATAATTTCCACACACTGTAGTAAACAGATAAATGAAGGCAGGAGATGTGTTTCAGTCATCAATGCACACATTCAGCGACACAGAGGAGCGCTTTCAAGCTGGGCACCGTTAAATTCATAACACCTGTCCCATCAACCAGGAAACAGAATCAGAAATACTTTAGTAATCCCAGAGACAAATTACTTTTGTTACATTACTCCATCTGTAATAGAGTGACTATAGGACCAGTTTGATATAACAAAATTTCATTCAATATATAAATTTAGGGGTTCTCTGCTCCATCTCACCATCAGCTTGGGGGTTCTTGGCCTGGAAAACATTGAAGACTCCTGCCTTAGAGTCAATGAGTCGATAAAATCAACTGGTTTTGCTTTGATAGAAAACTTCAATCAATTTGACTGTATGATCTTGTGCCTTGAGATGACATGTGTTGTAAATTGGTACTATGTAAATAAACTGAATTGAATTGAATCATTGATACATGTATATTATAGACGAAGAAATCTATCAGTGTGGAGTTGTTTTCATGCTGTTAAGGGCTGAAAAGGGTTTTTTTGTTTCTTTTTTGCATTACCACAAATATCAAGTTTAGACATCGGATCATAACAGAAACCTAACTAGCTGCTTGTTTGGGATAAAGGATGTGTCACCATTATTTAAGAAACCCTACACAAATATTTACCTGTTGCCTTGCTGAACTGAGTGATAGTTTAAACAGGAAGAGGAAGTTCTGAACTGCAAATCACATTGTTTAAACTTTTAGACACTAGTCAGTAATCGTAAAACATCAGTCATGGAGGTCACAGCTTTCCACATCCAAATCTGTGAGTGCAGATATTGCAAGCTTTTTTTTTTTACATTTATTTTTTGCTTGTTCTTTAAAGTTCATCAATGCTCTCTTCTGTCTCAGCAGTCATGGAGGTTTTTGTCTTCCTTTTGACTCAACCTACTCCAAGTTACTCCGTTCAGAAATCTGGTGAGTTGGAAATTGTTTCGTTTAATTCATTAGTTTGCTAATATTGTCATCTAAAGTATAAATAAAAAAATGAAAGCCATATTATCATACTCTTTTTACAAATAGATCCCACTTAACAAATACATGTTTCATTTTCATATAAAGAAACAGGATTTTAGGATTTTTACAGTTTATATCAGATTGTTGGAGCATAGAAAGTAAACACTGTTTCTAAATGTTTGGTTTTGGTTCTAGGTATGCAAAGTAAATTAGTGTCAGTAAATTAGTGTCAGAAGACCTGAGATATCTGGGTAGTATCTGGGTTGTATATGGGTTACTCCTATTTTGGAGTTAAGCCAGTCATTATTTCGTAGACCAATGTATTTTACTTTCCATTCTTTGAGACACAGGGAGCCAATAAAAAACTTTAAAACTGAGGTGATGTACTTCACTTCTTCTGTTATGGTGAGAAGACAGGCAGAATTCTGGATCATCTTCAGCTATCTCTGTGATTTTTTTATAAAGTTTTTGAACAGATTAACACATTTTTAACTATCCTGCTGAGGCATTAGCCATTTAATTTAAATGTTCCATAGGGGATTTGGTAACAGTCATTATGAGCCTCTGAAGGTTCAGACGACATAAAAAGTTACACACAGAGCTAAATAATATATATTTTTAAAAGTTTAATGTAAAAGTTGAGCTGTACAGTAGAGAAAAGAAACATGTAATAGAAATATAAAATAAGGTTAATATAGAGGCATGCTCAAGGCATGAAAAATAGCATAAAGTGAAATGGATAACAGGAAAAACTGCCTTAAACATTACTGTAAAAATCTACAATCATATAGCAGATAAAAATTGAGCAAAAATACATCTATGTCCCTTAACATCAGTAGAATACATATCAATCTGTTGCTGTTCATGTAGAAATATTGTTGAAAAGCAGCTTTACTTGATATTTTGTAGAAAATCTGTATGGATTTAATCAATTTCTCTTTGTTTCTTTGTTCATTTCTTTCTTTGTTTGTTTCTTTCTTTCAGCTTTCCCTATCATCTCTCCAGACAGACTTCAGTTCTTTGAGTACGAGTCTCTCTTGGTAAAATGTGGGGGAGATAAAGACCATAATAGCTGGAAAGTGATGAGAAAGTTTTACACCAAGACTCCAGCAAATGAGTCTCAGCCCTGCAGCATCCCAGCTCCATCCTGCACAATTCCTCATACTTTCGAAAAACACAGTGGAGAATACTGGTGTGAAAATGATGAAGGAGAAAGAGGCCATGTTCTAATCATCTCTGTTACAGGTCAGAATGTGGAAGCATTTGTCAAAACTGTGTTAAAGTAATTGAAATATTAAAACGGATCTTCTTTTTCAAACACCTTTGATAAATATTCCAAGGTTGTGACAATCTAAACATGAGAGCAAGAAAATGAGTACAGAATGTTCCGACTATCAAAATGACCTACGTCCTGTATTATAGAGGGCTAGGAGAAAAAGTTGTGATCATAAGATATATAAATTGAAAAATGTTTTATAATCAACATTTTAAATCAAATCATTAAAGAGTATTTATTTTTAAAAAATCCTATTTATGAATAGATATATTTATATATAAAGTTTATTCCAGCTGTACGGAATTCTTGGGAAGGTTGCGCTCTACCCTCCGTGTATTTCTCAGTAAAGTATCAGCTCGTTTAATAGATTATGACTTGCTAAATTCTACATCTTTTACATTTTTGTGCTGCAAACCTAAATAATAAAGCTAAAATACGTAAATGTAAAAGGACACATGGTTCAATGCATTTTGATTTTCGAAAATTGATAGACCAACAGATCAATAAATAGATAGATCTAAGATAGCAAAAGGACTTAGGGAATATAATTTGAGCAGTTTGGATTAAACCTAAGACTTCTTTTACCTGTTCTTCATTTGATTTAATAGCAGTTAGCAAATGACTTTAAAGTTTGAATTACTGCAATGTTCTAACTTGATGTGAAGTGGGAGTGACTTTTTCCTGCTAGTTATATTAACTCCGCGTTAAATAATGCTTGCTTTTGATCCTAAGTATTTTGAGTTTTTCGTCAAGCAAGTGACCATTAATACAAGCAGTAACAACAAATAGTTGCTAACCTTGGAAAGCTAACAGATGTCTGGACAGCTACGGAATTCACTGTGTAGATCTTCAATTAGTGGTACTTAATTATAGCTTAGAAAATACTATTTACAGTTCCTCTCTATAAATCCACTTTAAAATGTACTATTACAATTTTTTATTTTTTTTAATTGAATTGGATTTCTTATTAAAAGTTTCCTATTAAAAGTTACATTTGTATATCCTCCACTGGTCAGCAATACTATATAACATTATTAACTTCATTTAAAATATCTATTCACTATAATTTGACCTATAACTCTAATTGTAAATTTCCACAGCTGGTCTAGTGATCCTGAATATTCCTGCTCAACCAGTGAAAGAAGGATCAGATGTGACTCTTCATTGCGCTAAGCGGAACTCAAAGAAGGCACACAATAATGATTTCTATAAAAATGGCTCATACCTTGGAACCTACTATGAAACTAGTATGACCCTCTCCAAGGTCTCAAAAGCTGATGAAGGACTCTACAAATGCAAAATTTCTGCTGCAGGAGAATCTCCTGAAAGCTGGCTGGCTGTTGTTCAACCAATAGAAGAAGAAGGTATGTTTGGAACTTAAACTATGTGACTAAAATAATACAACTAGATCAGCTGCAGTTTCAGTAAGAGGTGTTACCCCAGAAATAAACAAAAGACATCAGTTTCAAAAGTTATAAAGTTAAACTTTTTGCAGGTCTTCAAAGCATGTTAGCCACAGCCTTTAAACTTCTACTTTAAAAATTAATCAGCATTTCATCATGGATGGGTGGGTGGATGTATAGAACATTATTCTTGGTAACTGAGGGTAAAAGATCAGCATAAATTCCAGATGAGGATATATTCCTTATGGTAAATGTGGTTTTAATATCCGAAGAAATGTTTAAGACCTAAAGAGGGCTAAAACTGGACTCCAAGTTAAGATCTTGTTTTATCATTTATCGGTGACAGAATAAATCTTGTTTCAGGATCTCATGAAGAGAAGCAACCTTTGACAGATCTGCCACTTGCACTCATCATGACGGTGTGCACCATTTTCACTCTCATTCTCTTAGTGATTGGTTTGATTTTCTACAAGAAACACCAAGGTAACCCTGTTTCAAGTATTATGTGTATTTTTGGAACAAAGTTTTCTTTACAACATAGGGAAGTGATAAGTTAAATAACGAATTTTGTATTAAAATATACATTTTAATAAATTATACATTACTGGTGGTTATCAAGACCCCATCTATCAGGATCGTCTTACAGTAAAACAACAGAAAGGATTTATAAAAGCTATAGCGGGTGCATAAGTTCGAATATATAGTAAATGTTGCCTAATCATCTGAAAAAGAATGCGGTCCTGAGAGGCCCAAATACATGCATATACCTAATTTTCTTAAGAAGGGACTTATAAAACAACACTTTCAGCATCTATAAAAAAGCTTCTGACTTGTTATTCCAATTAACTATTTTTTAATCTACTATTACCAGCAGAAGTTATGAAACATCAAAATGTTTTAGATCCTTTGTGAACAGTTCACATTTTAGCAATTTTTTTAAAAGGTTACTAAGGTCTATCCAATTCATGTTAGTTTAAAAAAAACATGTGCATCATATGTTTGATATTTGCAAAGTAGAACAAGCAGTTGATCTTGTGTTCAGGTCAAGCTAAAGAATTATATAACCCCTTGAATTTTCTGCAATGTGCCACTGAGAGCACTGAGAGTGAGACAGACCCTCAACATGATACAGCAACCCTCGTGCTTGACAGACTTAGGAATTAAAGCCTCTTGTCTGTTCTTCATGATTTTAAAGGTATAGTAAAAGACCCACCCTTACCACTTTAAAAAAAATGCACATTCACAACCACCTATTTTAATGATTCACCCGAAAAAGAACATCCTCCACTATATCTTCAAGAAATTACAAAATGTTGGTTTTTGCTTATGATAACATTTTATAAAAAAGAAAAATGTCTTACTTTTTATTTGACAAGAATCCGATTAGTGGTCTTCATTCAAGCAGCATTTATTAATATATGCATGGGAGAACAGATACAGTCTGCCACTACTAAAAACTCAAACGAACAGATGCAGGAATCTTTCATGAAACTTTACCAAAACAAGGTGCTTGCAGTTCAGAACACATAGAAGGACATCAAGACCTGCTCCGTTTCTAAAAGATATTGCACTGGAAAACAGCCTCCCAGTCATCATTAGGATAAGCCTTTAGGCTTAAGCCCAGCATGCAATGTGTGATTTTTAGTCCTTTTGACACAATTTTCCAATAGTGCAAAATCCTGCAAAATCCTGTGTTATCCATTGTACAAGGGGATCACAAGAGACAGTTGGCACCTCACAACGAGCAGCTGATTGGAAATTGTGGGTTGGTAGAACATCAAACCTGTTTGATATGTTGATCATTGGCCCATGATTCACTTGCATGCTTAAGAGGTGCAAGTGAATCATGATTTCAAGTGAATCAGATTTCTGAACTACCCATGCACGAGACAAAAATGGAAGATCTTCTTGTTCAAGACCCCAAAGACTGAGCATTGGTTCGTACAGTGTGAGGACATACGACGAAATCTGTGAACTTTTAAACTCTGCAATTGATTTTCTCAATTTTAATTGGGGCTGCAAGCAACGATTGAAAATATTGCACAGTGTATTCCAGGCCTTTGGTGCTGTGTGTGTAGCCTGAGTAAATACTTTTGTAAAATATAGAGAGCAAAAAAAGCTGACATTCAGCTTTTAAATGGATAAATAAATGAATGAATGGGAAGAGGTTTTTCCAACCACAACATTAATCCCAAATTTGCATTTAAATCATTCATAAATTTTAAAACGTCAAGGTCCCTGCCCTTAATAACACCTTATGGTTAACATAATGGGGGGGTGCACTGCCCAATCACTAACACTCGAGTTTAACTGTTCAGTCCATCCTCTCAATTATAGGCAGGATCAGCTGATGCGCTGCCAATGAGATGTCACCCTGAGCCGCTGAGAGTGTCCCCGATGCTGCAGTATCGGAGAACAAGCAGGCAGCTGATCCCGGTCAGCGGAAAACAGGTCAGGCAGGAACAATTCCGAGATCCAGGGGTTCCAATCCTCACAGCGTTTAGGCAGGTTCAGTGTCAGACGGGTCCACAGGCGTGCCCAGACAAACACACACAGATGCAGACAGGCATGCTCAGATGCAGACGGGCAGGCTCAGTGGTTGAGGGGACAGAGGCGAGACGTTGTACCAGGATTTCAACAGGGCTTTAAACTGGTGTCCTCCTTGGAGCCAGGCTCACAGGAATAGAATTTACCTTCTCCGCATTCTGAGTCAAAATCCTGAAGACTCCGCAGAGAAGGACAAGGAGAAGACAAGACAGACACGAAAACCCTCTCAATCTGCTGGCCACCCGGAACCAGGACACAAACCTTGGAACTAAACTAAAACTAACTAAACAGACCATGAAACACAAAAAATGATCTGGTCGCAATAACTCGGGCTGAACTCAATATAAAGGAACACATGCAGGTGGATAAGATGAGTGACAATTAGAAAACCGGGCAGAGTTAGGCAGGTGAGTGAAATGAATAATTACGGTGAGCTATCAGGGCAGATCATGACATAAGTACTGTTTTTTTTTCACATTCAATGCCATTTGTCAGCACAACGTCCAAAGTCTGACAATGAGAGGTTCTGGGACTAATCACATTTTGAACAAGACCAATCGAGTCTAAGATAGCATCAAATACTAAATCAGATAGGAACTTTGAAAACTCATATAAAAACAGGACAACAAACATCGGCAAAAAAAGAGAGGTTTGAAATGTGATGTTCTTGGTTTTTCTTCCTCTTTAATATATGTGCAGCATTGAAAAAGGAAACTGTCACAGATTCAAAGGATATAACTTATGCTGTGGTTAACAAATCCAGAAAGAGGAATGGTAAGTTTTTTGTCTCTTTGTTTTTTTTTATTATTTTTAGTATTTATCTAAGAACTTAACCGGACATTTAGAATTTGTGCATTTTTTTTAACTAGGTGGAGAAAGTGGAAATAAACAAGACGATATCACGTATGCTGCCATTGATATAAAGAAGACAGGTATTTTTAATCATGACTATCTATTTTTGCTCAGCAGATAGCTCATGCAGCTCGACATTAGCTTAATTTTAAACACCAACTCAGGCAATTATTTTCATACACATAATGACTGAGGAGAGTAATTTTAACTGTCAGTCAAAAAACACACATTAAAACCACACGCTGCATCAACAGGCCCCTCAGTTTCCTTGTTCACACGTAGAAATCACTCTGAAATGAAACAGAAAAAAAGCTAAGTTGACAGGTCAGCTGCAACTAATTTAAACAACATCTGTAATATGTAATTTCCAAATACCAGTTATTTACAAATCCTCATGAAGCAAGAAATAAAAATATACAAATTTTATAAACCTAAACTTACTTGTTTTCTAACCAAAGATTTTATTTTTTTTTTTTTTCTCCATCAGGGTCAAAGATTTCAACACCAACCGTTGGGGGATATTCACCAGAGCAGCAGTCAACCTATTCTGTAATTGCCCTTAAAAGAGCAGAGTTAAACTAATTTCTTTATAGAGTTAAACTCTGTAGTCGTTGTGTTTGCTAATACAAACCATGTAAGCATGCTAGGATCCTTAGCACACCTTTTTAATAAAAACTAACAAAGGTGAAAAAGAAAAAAAGGGATTTTAGCTGTAGCACATAAAAAACATAAACTGGAAAGATGTTTGTTGGGTTGAATCTTTTTGTTCATTTGTAGTTGTGTGGCTGTATAATCTATTGTTTATTGCTGATGATGTTCAGTTTTACTGTTTTTAAATATCTCTTTATGATGTTTTTATAAGCAGAGCAGCCACTGCTTTTCAAATAAACTCAATGCCTTGGCCCTTCATTTTAATACCACAAAGATATTCTTAGATTTCACACATGAGTAGATAAGCTCTGAGTACTTAATGGTACCACTACTGCTCTTTCTTGCGGTCTCTTACACACTCAGACATGAGTTTTTCTATTGTTACCAGAATGCATTGACTTTTCATGATGTCTAAACTAAAACCAGCCATAACCAGTTCATAGCTTACTCTACCTAACCTACCCCTCACTAACCTCAACTCAAGTCACAGCTTATGTCTAATCTCTTCCCATATAATAGTAGTTTTGTTTATATTTATCAGGCTCAGTCTTCATATGCAGCAATTGCTCCTGACAACATAGTATAGTTTTAGAAAATGGGCCTCAATATACGCAACTAACATACAGATTATTATGGCAGTGGCAGCCTTATGGTCGGGGGAGCGTGCTTTCTTAAGGGACAGGGAAGATGGTCAGAGCTGATGGAAGGGTGGATGGAGGAAATAAAAGAAAACCTGTTGGAATCTCTAAAAGACTAGAGAATAGAGCAGAGGTTCACATTTAGGCAGGATAATGACTGTTAACATAAAGATTGGGCTACAATTTAAGGATTTTAAACTAGACGTATTCATGTTGGATTTTACAATATGTTTTTTATATGGATCACTATTATATTCTATACTTTTATTAATCAAATATTAATTTAAGCATAGCTGTTTTAATATCTTAAATTATGGCGCCCCTGCACAATTTATTACACATTATTCCATGAATTATTTTCAAATTAAAACATTTTTAAAAATTATATTTAAGTCAGCTATACCAACACTTATTTCCCAGTTGTTACCCATCTGGTGCCCATAGAGCATTGCCCATCTGGGCTGGCTCATATCGGTCCTACATTGATCACTCAAGTGGGTCCCACTTTGGATGCCCATTTACAGCCCATGCCCACTTGGATCCCCCATTGACCAAGTAAATCCCATGTGGGGCCCACACACATGTGTTTGCTGGGACTGGCCTAGTGAAGGCCCTGAACAAACCCCATCGAGACGGTCTGCCAGAATGTGAAAACCCCTGCATACAAACACTTTCCTGCTAATGTGATTAAGCTTGAGCAATTAAGAAGAATTGACAAAAAAATCCGTCACTAGATGTTGGCATAGACATACCCTAAAAGACTTGCAGCTGTTCCTCTTTGCATGTAGGGATAACAAGGGGGTCATAACAAGGGGAATGGGCTATGAATCTAGCTGTTAAAAACAAGTGTCATAGTCTTTGTTCTTTTATTTTTTCCTTTTTCTAGTTTTAGTTGTTTAATTTGTTGTGTTTTCTGGTTATTTTCAGTTTTCAGGTAATTTGTTGCCCTCTGATGCCCTCTTGTGTTCCCCTTTTTCCCTATCTCCTTTCCTGTTCTGCTCACACCTGCTCCCAATCTGCTCGTTAGTCCTCTCTTTGTTTCTTTCTCCCATAAACACACTCTCTGTTCAGTTCCTCAGTGCTGGTTCCTTGTCAAGCTATCACGAGGAGTCTTCCTCCTCGTGATAGTTTTCTCCCTGATGTCTCCATGGTTTCTGGTTTGTTTGACTTTGTTTTCATGTTTAGATTTTTGGATTTCCTGCCTCCGTGTTCAGTAGTTTGTTTATTCATCATAAAATCACCAAGAAACTCACCTCTGCCTCCCTGCCTCTGCATTTGGGTCCACAAACCCCAACCAAATCCTGACAACAAGAAATTTCAGATGCTGACTTGCCAGAAAAAGGCCAGAGACTATGGGTGTTTTTGATTTCAGAGTCTGCATCCCTCAAGAATTGGGTCTATCTGGAGCGGGTCCTTCAAGGTCTGTGAAAATAAGGAGGCTGGAAGAGTTTCGGCTAAGGATTAAAACAGGTCCAGCCTTTTCCGGCATTCACGGTCCATATGCTCTGTAGTCTAGCAGCCGTAACAGTTGATACACAAAGCAGGCAAAGAATGGATATCAAACTTCTCACTACTGTTCTGTATGCTAATAAAATTTTCAAGGAGCTTTAGCAGCAGTGCCATCATCACAGATATCCGATTAATAGTCCCCACACTGAATACATATTAGAATCTGTGCTCAAATGTCAGCCAAACCCATTTGCACAGGGACAGATACAATCTTTCAATAAACCAAACATTACCTGCCACATATCTGACTAAATAACCATTTAAAAAATGATTTTTATTCTTTTCAGATGGAACTATTCACATACCTGTATTATATTAAACTGCAGTTACAATATTCACCATTGTTTGGTGCCATTTACATTTTTTCTCTTTGCACGGAGCAGCCGGCTTGCTTGGACTTGCAATGAATCATGGAGTACCCTAGGCTACGTAGGATACACCGGACCCATCCTTCAAAACAAGCGAGAAGAAGGCTGCATTTGTCAGCCACATCACCAAACAGGCTTCGGTGCTGCGCTATGACGTAACGAGCCGATGAATCTGGCTTTTGGAGGACGGAGCCCCTAAATTCAGCATAATTGTCAAATTGTGTCAAACTGGTTCCAGAAAGGGCTATGTGGCTGCTAGTTTTCTTTCGTATTCATATTATGACCAATAGTCATTAAATGGAATCCTCATGTCTCCTCAATTCTAGCTCACTCGAAGACGACTAAGAATCAATTAACTAAGGATTATTGATTTCTGATTGAGCACATTATTTAATAAAACATTCTAAATTGTATTCATAATTTGTGACGTTCTCAGTTTTTAAGATATAACCAGGCTCTTTATGATATGCTTATATCTGGTCTCGAGGCTGGGTATTTGGGGGTTAATTGTTTCTTATTATGCTATTTATTCAATATAGAATGATAATTTGCACACATCATACGAAACCTATTGTGAGAAGTCATCTTCAGTAATTCGCTGATAGGAAGTTTTAACCTTTTTTGCTGGTTCTATTTCAGTCAATGCTGCTAAAAAAATACTGCCCTTTAGAGTTACAGTCTCTGTTATGACAGATGTGGTGACTGAAGCACTTACATCAACCCACAAAACATTATCCATTATTTTAAAAAACAAACCAAAACAGTAGTCCTTTATAGATTGAGACATATGTTGTCATCGGTTGTGTGGTTTTCAGGAGGACAAAATAAGCATCGAAGTAGGGCTTCATCCGACATCCCCTTTTTTATTCTGCACAGGCATCAAAGCCTTGCTTTAGATGTTCCATCAATTACTGGTAGGATTGACTTTGGATAATCCATGTTTGTTTCAGTTTGTTTTGCCAAACTTAAGACAGATGATTACAGGTTGAACCTTTCTCTCTCTTTGGTATATAGTGTTGTGCCATATGGCATGATCATGTTTTTTTGACATTGGGAACCAGTGTCCATATTTCATCTGTAGATAATGACTAGAGAAGAAAATGCAATATTGGCTCACAAATGGCTGTATGACCTCTAAGGATTCCTTGGTGCGAGCCACATGGACAAGAAAGCCTGCCTTTCTGTGAATCTGCCTGCTGGATGAAAACTCAAGCCTTCCAAATGGACATGGACAAAAAGTTTGCAGGTCTGGCACAGTTAGGGACAGAACAAACAATATGTCTTTTGATGATTTTGATAATTTCGTGTGTTTACTGATGAGTAAAGACAAAGCTAACAGGATGGACTGCGTGCTATGCTATGCTACAGTAATATCTTTTGAGCAGTTGTTGAAGCTTGGACAAGCTTTATATATATATATATATATATATATATATATATATATATATATAGCATTAGTGTTTATGTGTTCCGCATATGCTCATTACATTTCCATTACCAAGTATGACCAAAAGTAATTTATTGGAATCCTCATCTCAAGTTGCTGCTTTTGGTTATTGGTTCCTGATTAAAGCTGCAGTCTGTAACATTGAGAAGAGAGCAGACTTTGACTGAAAATTTGAAGAAAAATAGGTTTCACGCCACTCCCCCACCCTCTCTGCTTCACTCATGCCCCACCTCCAAGCTCCACCCCTCTCACAGCATCTGCGCGGCTACCGCATGCGACCAGAAGCGTCCAAGCAGCGTACGCGGCATGGAGTGTGAACCGGTAAGAGCGATAACACTCACCTCCAAGCAGCTAGATATAAGATGCTGGTTGTACCGAAGTTTGCCGTGTAAGCAGATGTCGGCAGGGGCAGTAAGGGCAGTTTCTCTTTCGCTGGTGGCTGTTGCTCCGCCATGACTTCCACGCGCGTCCTCGCGGCAGCGGCAGGTTAAGCGGTGAGAGGGGGGGAGGTGTTATTCAGCGTGTGTGAGCTGTGATTGACACTCCATCAGACGCTCCTCTGGCTGTGATTGGTTGTTTTGACCCGTCCCGAATTATTCTTTCCAGATTGAAATACAGGCAGTATGCGGGACCAATTGAAGCAGTTTTTTTCACAGGTTACATATCACATGTACTGCTGTCTGGGCATAGGGACAGTTTTAGCCAATATGACAAAAAAGTGATTTTTAAAAACTTACAGACTTCAGCTTTAAGCTAATCGTTTAATAAAACATTATTTCGCCAAATAATGTTTTATTCGCCTCATGGATTTGCATTGTGCATTGGTCTGAAAACATTCCAATTTCTCTAAATTAGTGAAAAGCTAGTAATTCATATCCCAAATTCTTCCAGATAAACTTTGGTTTTCAAACACAAGATCCATCTAAAACTGTAATATGGTTTTCAACCATGTTTCCCCTTCCTTTTTGTACATAGTAGTTTAGTTTAGTTGAGTTTCACTAGTTTTAGTTAAGAAATTTAAACTAAAATATGTTTGACTTGGAGCTGAATGATTTTTGTTAATAAACTCTTATATTTTGAACAGAAGTTGTGGTGAATTTATTCTATGTACGTATGTGCAGAATTAACTGTTTGACCATGATTTGAGCTCGAATCACTCTTTCACTTATTTTTCTAACACACAGCTAGTAGGCTGTGGGTTCATAAACAATATATAACAGCCGAAATAATATCTGATTAAATAAGATATTTACCACCTCTACCGGACCTGGCAATAAACATCTTAAAGTATCATAAATATATGAATTCATAGCTGGCTGGGAATTTAATATAATATTTATTCTCTACATTTATATGACATCCAACCTGGATGTTTATTGAATATAATATAAAATGAAAACATAACATGGCGTCCCAGCTTGGTGGTCATTGAACATAACAGTCCTTCTGCATATATATGAGAATAAATTAAGAGCCATTACTGAAATACCGTGTGAAAGCATTAACATCAGCTCTGACCACTCAATAATGAAATCTTAAAGTCAACACCTAAGAATCCAGTACTAGATGGCTAAGCTTATATGAGAAGAAAATATAACCATTGCCATTCCTTCAAAATAGCTTCAAAATAGAGACATTTTAACAAAAGCTAATAACTCCAAAATATCTCTTCAGCTAGTGATAACCAACATTACTTCAAAGCAAAAACTCGGATGATTCGAATCAAGCTGATCACTTTGTCCAATTAAATTGAAAGATTTGACTTCCAAGTTAGTCTTACTGTTCGACCAAAATGTATGCACATATATGCCATTTATGGTTTCTATAACCACATCCCAAAAATAAAAACTCCCAAGTTATGGTATTTCATAGTCAATTCCAGTCGTAAATAGGTTAGATGCCTCAAAATTTGACCCAAATCCCTTTACCTATTAGTCTGATAAGACTCTTTGTCAGGTTTTTTCTTTGGTAACCCCGGAATGCACACCACACACACAGAGCTTGGCTTGACGGTTTATTGAAAGTAATGAGTTGTGGATGAAGGTAACCAGAGGCTGTACCGGGCTAGAACTGGAGGTGTAGATGTGAGCATAAGCTGCAGTAATCCACAGGGAACAGCGAGAGTTCCTGGAGAGACAGAGACTGCAGTAATCCGCAGGACAACAGAGTGAGTTCTTGGTGAAGCAGATATCCACAGGACCAGAGAGAGTATAGCTGAAGACGCTGAGCTGCTGTAAATTCCCAGAAGCTGAGATAAGGGTAGGAGAAGCTGAAAGGATCAAAGACCAACAAGGCTAGAGTGACAAAGCTTTCGTCTCTCAATTCTGAGTTAACACAAAATACCTCTAAAAGCAAAGGTGTTGGAAGTCAGGCTGGTGCTACAGACAGAGACAGAGAGAAACAAATAGCTCACTTGGTAGAGTCAAGAGGTTTAAAATGTTGTAATGTACAACTATTCACGCTCTACTCTGTCACACACCTCTTTGACCGACCACCGAGGGCCAGAGTTCACAGCTTGAAAAACTCACATTTAAATGCGAATGTGTATCCCCTCTGTCATCAAAGGTTAGCTCAAAATTCCCCACCATTTTATGAGCAGACCCAACTTCTTGACGGGCCAGGTCCACCAGGCGACAATACGTAGATTATACCAAATTGAATTATTGGCCAAAGACATTGATATTTTTGACCCAGAAAGTAAACACTCCAACAAAACTGATTATCTGCAAGAAGTAAAGCACTGTCTAAAAGACTTGCCATGTCCTTATTCTTGTGAGAAATTGAAGCTGATTTGGAAAACAACAGCTAGAAGCATCCTTGTTTTCAAAAATTCTCTTCATCCAAACATCAGAGAAAGTTCAGCCAAAGTTCTTCAGCCTTCAACATATTCAGGACTTCAACATCTGGGACTCTGGGCAACACCTGCCACGTCTTGTCGGCAGCCGGCCGGCAACCACGTCTTTTGGGCATGGACTGAACTTTAAGACCAGAGATTCCTGGATCTGTTCACTGCAGATCCAGTTTTCTTAATAGACTTTTTTGAGATATCAAACCGTCTGTTTGCTTAGAAAACTGTATTCTCTGTTCTGAGTCCTGACAGGTTATGGATTCAAACAGGTCCAGCCTTCTCAGGCTTTCACCAGCCCACGCTCTGTCAGCAAACTTTACAGTTGACATAAAAAGCCGGAAATGAATGGATACCAAACTTCTCACTACTGTTCTGTGAGCTAATTACATTTCAAAGAGTTTCAGCAGCAGTGCATTCGCGTCAAACTTTTATAGCCAGATTTATAGTCCCCACACAGCACAGAGATTTGAATCTGTGCAGTCAGTCAACCCCATTTGCACAGGGACAGATAAGAATAATAAAAAAACAAATTACTCACCACATATATGACTAAATAACCTTTTAAAGATATATTTTTTCTATTTTCTTTAATTCTAGATAGAAATATTCACTGACTTGTATTATATTAAACTGTACTTGCAATATTTACCTGTTCAATGCCATTTCCCTTCTTCCTTTGAGCATGGAGTAGTCTGCTTGCTTGGATTCACAATGAATCAGGGGATACCCAAGGCAACAGAGGATACACTGAACCTGTCCTTCAAAATGGGCATAAAAAGGCTGCATTTATAGGCCACATATGAAGGAGTTTTTCAATCAGAACAGGGCATGGCACTGAACTTTAACGTAACTGGCCAACAAATCTGGCCTTTAGAGGGAACACACTAGCTGAATTCAAACACAGAAAGAGGCTTGAAGGTTTTTTTTTTAACAGTGTGTCATTCATAGTGTTTGACAGTCACTTTGAGAGTCACATTGTAACTTCTTGCCCGACGTCCTGGAATTTCCCTAAAACGCTGGCATACGCTTAATTTCTATGAATTTTTTTAATTTTGGGCATATACATAGAGTATTCATAACGACAGTATTCATGATGTAATGCCCTTGAAATTATGCACAAAGAAATGATGCACAAGCATGACCATGTGATGTCATTCAAAATCATACAAAAATTTGCTGAACAACCCATGTAACCAATCTTGTGAGAAGTGCTATCAATATTATAGGAAATAACACAAGACTTGGGACATGGGAACCAACAGATAAGCAGTAGGGCAGAACACAGATAGGGAGAGAGGAGAAATAAACTTTTTGATTTAGTCTGTTAGAGCACATAGAATTTAGCTGCACATCACCTTACAGATCATTATACTGACTGTATGGTAGCAGGAGTAAATTGATTTGTAAAACGAGAGTTAAAATAAATTGATGGTAGCCATGAAGTAAAAAAAAAGCACTTAATATTTATCAATAATTCAAACAAAATTATTCTATATATTTTTATCCAGGATTGTTTTTGCTTATTCTAATTGTGCAACGTAAGTAAAATGACACATTAACAAATATAACTATTGCAACTTTGTAGTTGTTAAAGTGAGGAGGAGTTGTCCCCTTGTAAGGAAGGCTGTAGCGCCCCAGGGGCCTCCTCACCGGTTCTTTTCCTGGGAGCAAGTTATTTACTACTCTTAACTCAAACTCGGTAAAATCCTATAAAAAGGACTATAAAAACAGGAGTAAAAAAGTAACAGAGTTTATTCCAGATCAGGTTGTTACAGGACAGAGAAAAACGCTTAGAGCTTGCACAGCTGTGGTCTCAAAAATCACGTCTGCAAGCGTCCGGCAAAGTTTGAGCCCCGATGAAGGTCATCCCCTGCTTCTTATACCTTCTGAGTCTATGTGTTGCATCAGGTGGATGCTTAGCTGTCCGTATCAGAAACTGACACGCCATCCATGCCCTGACCTGTATCCAGCTTGCTTCTATGCCTCAGGGTTACAGATAGCCATCCTCTATCAGACCGGCTCCAAGATGTGCCCATATCCTATGTACTCTTAAAGATACGAAAGTTGTCTTGATTAGATGACCTCGTACACACCGTGACATCCACAATGTGAAGGAAGGCCTTCTGCTCTGTCTAATCTGACTAACAAATTAACAGTGCACATGATGTATAAATAATAAAACCTAACAACTCCCCCTGATAAGTTAACGTTTTTACAGGTAACTTAAAAACACAGTGTGCGACACATCTTCGAAGGACCGGGTGACTCAGAGAGCATCTATAATTAGTCATGTAACATTAATTAGGGATCAAAAGTAATAATCAAAACTTCACAGACCAAATGTTCTCACTCAAGACCACAGTTTCAGCATTTAAGTATAATTTGGGTGTCATCTAATTAAAGGAAAGCTGTTTTACTTTCCTATGCGCACATTATTTTAAGTTACCTTGGACTAGATAACCTAAGCCTATTAATCTAATAAGGCCAAATTCATCTACTCTCACTCCCACCTGGAGGCCTCCTAAATGTGACCGCTCCTCATGGATAAACCATCCATCCAACTTTACCAATCATTCAGTCACAGTAAGGGACATCACAAGACAGGTCGGGCCGTTCTCCACCGGAAAACCCTACCTCCTCTAAAAGGTAGTAAAAACCGGGGTGACCCCAGGGAAATCTCACTCTTGGCCAATCTGAGCAAGAAAACCTTGTTTTGAATCTGATAATTATCATTACCAACTACTTAAAGAACCTGTAAGCCAATCAGGTTCTGAGTCTTTCTACATCAAAGAAAAAGTGGCATAAAACTTGATCTTGGTGGGTCTGGAGCAAAATATTTCCATGATTTCCATCAAAACAAAATCAAAATAAATCAAAACATATACATCACAATTAGGTAAAATCAAGAATTATCCTGGTCCGAGTTAAAAACAAATGATGAATATCACTGATGATGATGAATTCTTTCAGTGTCTCTATCACTCATCAATCTAATTGATCAATCAGTCTTGTATGGCCTCCTCCACAGCTCCTTTTGGTCTCCATGCAGTCCAATGG
Organism: Cyprinodon diabolis; assembly: GCA_030533445.1. Classification (NCBI taxonomy): domain Eukaryota; kingdom Metazoa; phylum Chordata; class Actinopteri; order Cyprinodontiformes; family Cyprinodontidae; genus Cyprinodon; species Cyprinodon diabolis. The sequence goes on along the minus strand of CM060075.1, from coordinate 40,883,250 downwards.
CAGATAGATGCTGAATCCACCTGGTGGTTCTCATGGACTGTTCTCATCACAGTTCATCAATCCTTTCCTCCGGGATCCTTCGACACACAGAAAGTGCAGTCAGTGTTCTTATCATGATAAGCAGTGTCTTTAATGAGCAAGTCTTTATTTACTCAAAATCTAAGTGCATTCACAACCAGATATTCTTATCCACAATTACTTTCCCTTTATCCCTTAAATCACCATTAAATTGACTACATTTAAATTAATTATCCATGGACTCTGTGTTTTTTCAGCAGATTATTTCAGTGTCTATTTAAAAAAAAGAAAAAAATAAATAAATAAAAATAAAAAATAAGAAATCCCCAAAAACATTAACCATTTAACATAGCCTACCTCTCGATGCCTGGCAGTTGAAAGTTATTTATACCAGTATGTATTCAGCCTGAACATCCTATGGATGTTTCTGCTCATTATTTTTTGTTCATATAAGCTAAAAATCTACTGCAACTAATATAATCTCATTCAAGGAACCTGTAGATATTTAGAAAACATTTAACCCTTTTTTACACATTGTAACACTCAATTGATGGATTAAATAAATGAAATTTAAAACTATTTCTACATCATAGCATATTAAGTTTTAGTTTCGTCTAAACTTATAACTGCATTTTAGTTTACTTTTATCCCCTCCCCATTGAAAATGATTAAAAGTTCTTTAAATCACTAAGAAAGACCCAGCTTGGCGCAGATTCCTCCTGTTTAAAACTGCCCCATCAGACCTTGTATCCGTGAATGTTAGTGCATGAAAGAAAAACTAATTCCCATGTGGACCCTTGTGTGTTCTTCGAGTCATTAACAGTGTGTGGGTGTGTTGTTACGTGACAGTATGTGTGTGTGTTTCTATGTGAGTGGATCTCTATGTGGGAAACTGGTCAGGAGCCATCCCGCTACTGGTTTGGAAGAGAAAGTGTATGTTGGAGCAGTGATCCTCTCCAACATGCAAAAAAGTTCGATTTTCGGACAAGTCCATCAGGTTTCCCTTTGTTACCACAGCAGCTTTGAACCATAAGAGTCTTAGGGCCCATGTGTCCCCACACCCCCTGAAGGATAAGTCTTTACTTGTGTCATCAGCAATATCACATAGAGGTAGAAGGAAACAGAGCATCAAAGATGTTCCTCCCTTCAAGAGGAAATGTCATATTAAATAGTTCATCTGCTCAGAGCACAGGATTGTACTCTGACTTGTTGCTGAGTCCCCAAAACTCAGCAGTACACAGTTCCTTAAGGTGTTGAATTCGACTGCATCCCCTCTATGCAAAGTGTCCAGCTATAGTCCATTTAAAATATTCTCCAAAAAAAGCAGTGCTCCGATGAGAAGAAAAAAAAAAAAAAAACAAAGAACAAAATAAAAACAAAAAAAAGAAAATCTGTTCCAACATCCCCAGAACCGGTCAATAGTTGTCATATCTGGACACCTGACCAGATCCAAAAATGTGCAGGAAACATAATCCCTTATATGCGATTAACTACCATATTAAGTGTGCATTCCCTCTAAAGTATCAATTGCAGCTTTAGGTGAAATAAAGTCAGGTGTTCTTATTGCTTCATGCATTAAAAGTATGGCTACCCATCCCCCAAACTGTATATAGCCCCTCGAATGACATCTATAACTCTGCTCGCAGTGAAAAACAAAAAACAAATAATATTAATCAAAACAAATAAAAAAAAATAAAAATAAATAAATAAATAAAATAAAAAATAAATGGTGAAGTTTTAGTTCCTGGGCCTGACATTGAATCGCCATAAGCTCTTTAACTCGTTAAGTCTTCATCGTTATTTCTTTTATTGAAAGAAATCATCATTTATTTTAAACATTTGGTCCTAAAATGTTCAAATTTTTCTTAAATTGCATTTTGTTGATGCTACTTTACCATTCCCAAATGTTAAAGTTTCAACTTGTTGTCCCTTTAATATTCTGCTAATTAACAACTGACCAAACTATTTATCAAAAACCCCAGTTTAATTTATCACATAGTAAAAACATCTCTAAATCCTCTTTTTATTCCTCTATTTAAGAATACCCCACCCCCTGATGATATAGAGAAAATTTAGCAGACCATTTAAATCTGTCGATAAAATTACTCCTATAATTTATATTCTATGTTGTTGCCATCACTTCTGATATTTTTCTTTAAAAAAAAATAAATGAAAAAATAAATAAAATAATAATAAAAATCCCCAAACTACTGCCGTGTTGTTTAGAAAGATATTACATCTACCTGTTGATCCCCGTAAAGCAAATATATTATTCATAGATCTGTATTAATAAACTGGTTTAAAATAAGTTGCCCATAATTTTTCATTGTGAATAAGAAATCTGGTGTGTCAGTTCACTTATCTTTTTTCATACGTCTTGTCCGATGATCCCATGACCTTCCATCATCCCATCACTGCCAGTGTTCTTTTCTCGTCCAAAGCAGTGGGCATCCAGTCATTTCCTTAATGTCTGCATCTTAGCCGCTGCACATCATCCCTCCTTCTGAAGTTTAGGAGCAAAGTTAGTCTCTGTGCCCCTTGTAGGTTAATACATCCTGCGACTCAAGAAAGAAAGTGTCCAATGTCTCTCCAAACAAAAAATCCACTGTTCATTTTGAAAGATTTCCATCCGTAGTGTAGTCAAAGCTACAAAATTAACATGCGTGCCACGTCTTTTTTTTTTTTTTTTATAAAGGCTAAGATGTTAGTAAACAAACAGAAAAAAAACAAACAAACAAACATACAGACACAAACAACGACAAACATGTAAGACAACAAAAACCCCAGTGGTGCCTCCGACTTCTCCAAAACGTTGTTGGTTCATCTTGTCATTCACTTAATGCCTTCTGTCAGCATGAACGCTCTTAATGGGGGCCCAATTCCACCCCAACAAAAGTCCTCGAGCTTCAAACCACCACATCAATCTGTACCTCATAGGTCATATTAGAACCAGAGAGGAATTAAAAACAAACTCAGAGCTCACCAGAATGGCCTTCAGCCGGGAACAAAACATGCAGCTCACAATCTCTACACCCTGTATCTGGCATGCTGCGTTCTAACACCATCTCTCTCATGTCCTAATCCATGGTTCCGATCCAGTCCAGTTACTAACTAAGTCAGTCCAGTCAGTCAGAACCTATTCAATTTATTTATTTATTATTTATCAAACATTTCAACTATCTGAACCCCTCTCTCTCTCTTGCTCTAGTCACTCTCAGCCAAGTTGTCCATTTCATTTGCCAGAACTTCTGCAGCTGTTGGGAAAATAAGGGTTAATGCACATCTTAAACAAAACACAATGAGGGATGAGACTTTTGTCAGCCTGTCCTGGAAGAAAAAAAAATGTTAACATATAAGGATTGTTACAAACGCAGTACTTTTGGCTTTCAATACCTGCTCCAGCCACAATTGATCTTATATAAAAATAAGAGACTTTATTGATCTCACAGTGGAAAAATTCACTTACAGACTTATGCTTGTCTGATAGTTTCAATCACAAAATTTTACTTTAACAGGTGAGGTTTTACAGCAGGATCATATATTTATTTCAATGGATGTCTGAGGCAGTCACAACATTCTTGCAAAGAAGAAACAGCACATTCCCTTAATGTTGCGTATTGTAGCCGTCCTAAATATAACTTCATTTGGTGAAGATGCACAACAAATCCCTGACAGGAAATGTTGACTTTCTTACATCCGTCTGAGTGCTAATACGCTATGATGAGAACCTGCTCAGAGACCTCTGCTGCCATTTAGCTTAGCAAAGGTCTAATAACAAGCCATTGAGTAGATGCCAATGTGTTGGAGAAGAGAATCATCTTAAATCCAAAGGATTGTAGTTCACCAGATCTGGTATAACTGATCTATGTCATATGATACAGAATCATCCAATTAAAAAAAGGGATATGAACTTTTCAGTGTGGGATTTGTAGTTTGGGAGGTTTAAGCCAAAACCAACTGTCCTTAATAGTATCCCCCTTAGTTTTAGGGGTCTGAATTTCTCATAGATCCCTGTTTTTGTCTTGTATGATAACCAAAGCCTGACGATGAATGTTTATACTATGCTATGTCAGAGTTGATGTGACACCAGTATTGCAACATAATTTCTACTTCCCACTATACTGAACAAAGAGAAAGAGGAAGTTGCAAAGGACCTAAGTGGTAATGTGAGACACTAGTCAGTCATCAAGAAGCATCAGTCATGGAGTTCACACGTCTCAGCATCCAAATCCGTGAGTAGAAATACAGCAAGCTGTTTAGTTTTTTTTGTCCTTTTTTTCTTGTTCTTGTGCTTAATGAGTGTAAATGTAAAGCTTTTCCCCCTGTCTGCAGTTATATATGTTGTTCTCTTGCTTTCGACCCAAACGGCTCCAAGTTACACTATAGAGATACCTGGTGAGTTTTAAGCTGTCTTGTTTATTTATTTATTTATTTTCTGAAGTTGTTTATATTTCCTTGATAATTACTGCTAATGATCTAAGTTGCTTACGAGCATATCCAGCTGAGATTTTTTTGCTGTTCATAAACAAGGAGGTAACTGCCTTTGCAAGACGATATAGAATATGTTTGCTTGTTGATAAAAAATCTATATTGGATTTTATCAATTAATTTAATTATTGTTGTTACAGCTTTTCCTAGTATCTCTCCAGACAGACTTCAGTTCTTTGAGTATGAGTCTGTCTCTCTAAGTTGTGGTGCAGACAAAGGCATGAAAGCATGGAGAGTGAAAAAACTTAATAAAATGAGTCAGGCAAATGAGACTAAAGCCTGCAGCATCCCAGCTTCATCCTGCAAAATTGATTTTACCTTCGAAAGATACAGTGGAGAATACTGGTGTGAAAATGATCAAGGACTGAGAAGCCGTTCTCTCAACATTGCTGTTACAGGTTAGAATCTGAAATGATTTCCTAAAGAGCTTTTATAACTTGTGAAAGTAGTTATGGTTTTCTTTTGTTTTTTTAACAATACACTCAAATGAAAAAAGCCAATATTATTTCTTTATGTAGAAAATTAGAAAAAGATCAATTAAACTGGCATATATTATTTTTACCTGCACAAATGAACAAGATAGAAATTATAAAATAGAGATAAGAAGACAACAATTATCTTGGTTTAATTTTACTTCAATCATAAAAAATCTGGTGGTCAAGGGCACTTTTGCACTTGTGAACTTTTGATAATTACTGTAAAAAGTATGTACATTTTAAGCAATGGTAAAATTCAATCAGAAACCAGAGCACAATATATTTAAACTGTTTTCCCCAATTCCCACAGTTGGTCCAGTGATCCTAGCTATTCCTGCTAAGCCAGTGAAAGAAGGATCTGACGTGATTCTTCGTTGTCTTAACAAGGACTCAGAAAAGATACACATTAGTGATTTGTATAAAAATGGCTTACTGCTCACAACCTACTATAAAAGGTATATGACCCTCTCCAAGGTCTCCAAGTCTGATGAAGGGCTCTACAAGTGCAAAATTTCCCATGTAGGAGAATCTCCTGAAAGCCGGCTGGTTGTTGTCAAACCAAGCGAAGAAGGTATGTTTTATGACTACATGATAATATAGTGAGAGCGAAAGAATACTTAAAACATAACAAATCATGATCTTTCATAAAAAATGTATGAAATTATCTAGAAGTTAGATCTATGGTCCTTAGATGGGCTTCACTGTGGCACAATTCGTAGCACTGTTGCCTTGCAGCAAGAACGTCCTGGATTCGATTTCTACCTTGGATGCTTATGTAAGGAGTTTGCATGACCTCCCAGAGCATGGGTTGGGTCTTTTCAGGTTTACACTGCCTTTTGTCTATATACTTTTGCAGATAGGCACCGGCCCCGCCGTTACCCATACAGAAAAAGCAGAGGAAGATGGATGGATGGATGATGTTATAGAACATCTGAGTAGGTCCATGCTGAGGTTTGAGTTACTCAGTTTTAAAAGTTTAGCCTTTTTTCCTGGTGTCTCTTAAAGACTTCAAAATATCTTGAGGAAGCATATTCAACTTCTGTTTTAAATTCTTTAATACTTCAGAGGAGGTTCAGGAAACTTTTTGCGTTAGCTTGGAACAGTTCCTTTTGCGACTGGATGGGTGGTTTTAAAGTTTTAACCATATTTTTTGGTGCCGAAAGCTAGTGTTGCAATACTTGAGATCAGTCTGGATTTTGAGACCATATTTTTTGGTTTTTGGTCTCGTCTTGGTATCAACAGCATTTTTATTCACTTTTGTTGTGGTTAGGGTAGTCTCAGATTTTTTTGGACAAGACTGGTAAAGACCATTGCTTATATGAGTAATATTCTGAATTATTAGTTAAGTTTTCTTAACATGTTTTTTGTTAACACTTTTTTAAAGAATAATTTGAAGTTAGTTGCTTTGAGAAAAACAGAGCAAAAATTGCTTTTGCATGTATTTTAAACCAAAGTTAAATAAAAACAAATAAAACAAATCTCCAAATTTTACAGGATGTTTCACTGAGATCCAAGATCTCATTTACAACAGAGATGTATAATGATAAACACAAACCAAATTACACGATGATTATCCTTCGATGTATATATGGTCTTGGTCTTGTCTTGGTCTCCATTCATCCAGCCATTGTCCATCACACTTATCCCAGGCGGGTTCGCGGTCTCCAGTGGTCTACGGGCAAGAGGTGGGGTACATCCTGGACAGGTCGCCAATCCATCGCAGAGACAAACAGGACAAGCAACCATTCATACACACACTCACACCTGAAGAGAATTTATAGAAGCCCATTAAACTAACAATCATGTTTTTAGACTATGGGAGGAAGCCAGAGTACCCAGAGAGAACCCACGCATGCTCAGGGAGAACATGCAAACTCCATGCAGAAAGACCCCGGGCCGAGAATCGAACCCAGAACCTTCTTGCTGCAAGCAGCACTTTGCCACTGAGCAGCCATTTGTCTTGGTCTCGACCTCTAAATCTTTTGGGTAATGTCTTTGTCTTGGTTGGTGTGGTCTTCACTACAACACTACTGACAAACATTAGCATAAAAATTCACAGATATCTAACACATCTTTAATAATTAATTCATGCCTTATCCATTTAGTATCAAGCATTACATTGTTGACCTAAATCTGGCCTTAATGTACTAAAAAATGTTTAAGAAAGGTAAGAAGGGTTAAACTGGCTTCAAATGTAAAATGTTGTTTATTGCTCAGAGACAATATTTGAGATCTTCTTTCAGGATCTGATGAAGAGACGCCTTCGACAAATCAAGCAGTTACACTTGCCGTGTCAGTTTGCACCATTTTTACGCTGCTGTTCTTGGTGATTGGACTGATTCTCTACAAAAAATACAAAGGTAGAGCTAGCTTACCTGAACATTCAGGGATTTGTTTTTTGTAGCATATCAATGTGTTATCTAGAACATTAAATGTGTATCAGTTTAATAATTCTTGCTAACAGTTGACTGTAAATACTTCTATAAAATGATAGCATATTAATTCATTAGTAATACCTATTAAATGCTTGGTTCTGGAGAAAATTTAGCATTTACAAATGCGCATAAATAAAACACCAGGTTTTTATCTATGTTAAATCTTATCTAATAAATAGAGGAACGTGATTGTTCTTATAGGATCAAATGTATGAATAGAGTTCCATCTGATCTAATACCTCCTAAAAGAGCCCATGGAACATGAATCAACAAGCTTAGAAAACCCTTAAAAATAAATGTGATTTTCTTTTTCCAAAGCACGCAAATAAATTCAGCTCTAAAATTGGTAACACTACCTATTTTTGAAAATTAAATCATATGTGAGCCATTATTAATTATATGCACAATTTTATATATACAATTCTTGTCTTTTTTTTAATCCTGGGCATAAAAAATAATCAAAGTATAAAAATATTACAACTAGTAGCACAAAGAATTAAAACAAAAATTAAACAGAGTGTTATTAAAAGCAATAGCAACAATTTCAATTCAATTCAGTTTATTTACATAGTACCAATTCACAACACATGTCATTTCAAGGCACTTCACAGTTCACGAAATGATACAGGCAAATAGATATTCAAATCTAACACCTCCTAGTTTCCGAATATATACATAAAATTGGGTAAATAAAACACTCAAGCTGCATCAGTTCTAACATGACTCAAAGTTGTTTTTCTTATTCTCAAAAATAATAAGTACTTTTTAAACAGCAGTAATAAAGACATGTTTACTTGTTGTTGCCGCTTTGTCATGCTACTTTTCAATATGCCGCTGTAACTGTGCTTTGGTGCTCGCTATGTCTATAAAATGAACTAGGTGGATGAATTGTGGAGAGTCTAAACTTTTCAACGATGTCTAACATGTCTACATTGGTAAACATTTTACCAGTGTAATTTTCATGCATTCTGAGTTATTATTTGTAAACGCTTTAAAACAGGTTTTGAGAGGTTAAATTCGACAAATCTGCATAATGTTGCATAATGGATACATTTTTTGGATGCATCTTTCCATATTAATACCCTTTATTTCTCCTATACTGTTTACATGATGATCACTACTGCACTTTAAATAGAAATGGTAATTTCACTGTTCAAAGCTGTAAGCAACGTAATTTTATTTTTTATACACTGTGTAAAAACAGTGTATCCAAAATGGCAATAAAGTTTGTCTAAGTAATTTGAACTGCTGGAAGACTTTAAAAATGTGAACCTTTAGAGGACATATTTTCAGGAATCACCAAGATTTCTTGAGCAATAATGATGACTGGCTAGCATGCTTATTTAGATTTCCTAGAGCATTGTTCTTCATTGTTTCTATGTACTAAACTGGGTCCAATATTGGAGACACTGACACAACAGAACTATGGCATTCTTTTTCTATTTATTGCTGGCTAGATATATTTTTACTTTTGCCTTTTTTTGTATATTAAACATGTGTAGGCTTTTACAGTGGATTCATGCAATGTTTCATAAACTTTGACCTTGTTCAAAACTTTTTAAAATTGGTTAAACAACATTTCAGATGAAAGAGATCACATATCGAGTTAGGATTATATCAGCACCTTTCTCATAGCTACAATAAGACACCACAAAAAAAAATCTTTCAAATTACATTTTCTGATTTTGTATTTCCTATTATTCTCCATACATCTCTGCAAAGTCAGAAGTCTATATTCCCTAAACAAGCACTTGATTAGGTTGAGATCAGGGCTATAACACACAGAGCAGCATAACAAAGCAGAGGCTTATCGTTGGTTTCCTTTGTCCTTTCATTTAGGTCAGTGTGCATTGTTTCACTTTTTTCAGTCATGACAAAAAAAATCACAACATAAAGTGCTTTAAACAAATAGTTACTCCCTCAAACTGCTTAAGCGCCATAGCAAATCTAGATATTATAGTAAATGACAGTGTTTTTCCTTCTTATATCTTTACAGCCATGAGAAATAAAATGACAACAGATCCAATGAACACAACCTATGACTTGGTTAATAAACCCAGGAAGAGAAATGGTAGGTTTCTTTTTTGTCTTTTACTTATCATTGATTGAAAAAAAAAAACATTACAACTTTATTTTCTTTACAAGGTGGAGAAACTGCAAATGAACAGGACAATGTCACATATGCTGCTATTGAGATAAAGAAGAAAGGTACTGTTACTATGATGGCTTTTTTAACTTAATCGAGCAGCTTTGCCGTGCAGACTCCGAGACTGTAGTTCAGTTTTACACACTATCTCGCACATTTATTTTCAGACATGTACATATCTAAGGCAATGAGAAAAGTAATTTTAACTCTCCAGTTACAAACAACAGCTTTAACCCACAGGCTGCCACAAAGGGCTCCATTGTTTTTTACATTTCGACAGCAACTGCAATCACACTAAAATAAAATTTCTTGAGTTTCTTGTGCACCAGAACAGCTAAACCAACATACAGATTATAGGGGTGTGGAGGTAGAGCACATGATCCATATAGCGGCTATCACAAGTTCGAGTCCCGCCCCTGCTGACCTTTGCTGAATGTCTCCCCTCTCTTCTAACCCACTTCCTTGTCTCCAAACTTTCAAAAATAACGCAATAAAGGGCACTAGAGACTAAAAATTATCTTAAAGAAAATATACAAGTTATAAAATAAAGGTTTAACTTGATAAAGTCACAAATCATTTTTGCAAAAAGCAACCTAAAAACATTTAAATGAAACTTTTAAAAACTTCCATTTACTTTAGTTTCCTAATAAAAGTTTTTTGTTTTTTTTCTCCAGCAAGATCAAAGGTTTCCCCGGCAGCTCTTGAGGAATACTCATCAGAGCAGCAGTCAACTTATTCCACAATCGCCCTTAAAAGAGGAATTTAGGCTACATTTACAATGAAGGCCTTATTGCTCAATTTAGATTTTTTTTTTTTCGAAATTCAATTCTTTTGCGTGGTCGTACAAATTTCAAAATATATGCTACTTGTGTGTGATCTCCTATGTGAACTGCATTCACAAAACTTAAGTTTCCTGCATGAGCAGTAGAGGACGCAATGACATCACAAGTGAGGCTGCTCTGTGTTCCAGGAAGTAAAATGGACAGATGGACAATTTTTTCAAGTAGGTTGAAAATAAAGACTACTCTGTGCATTATTGATTGCCATGGTTGTTTTCCTTCCTGCTTCTGCGTAGCAAGATGCAGAACAGTGACCTATGTTGAACTTTAATGGCATATAGTACGGATGAATGCGACCTGGCTGTACAGACAAGATCATATATGTATCAGATTCAGGTTCACATAGCCATTTGGCATGGGTCGCATTACAAAAAATGGGAACTGTGTTGATCAGACTGTCATGAAAAGATCAGATAAAGGTCACATAACGCCAAAGAAATTGGATTTGGGTCACTTCAGGTTGCTGTGTTAATGTAGAATTTGATACGGGCATTTAAGGACTTTTATGTGTCACTAAGAAGCTTTAAATCAGAAACCATATAATCACATTTGGGGTTCCTCAAAGCTACATTCTGAGGCCCCTCCTATTAGATGTCTACATGCTCCCCTTAGCTCAGATTATATTAAACAAGATCAGTTACTATAACTATGCAGATGACACAGCTTTATATCACAATGTCACCAGTGTGACTATGAACCCATCAGATAGATGCTTAGGACAGATCATCAGGTTGATATTCCATAATTTTCTCCAAGTGAATAAAAACAGAACTGAGGTATTAATTTTTGGACCAAAGGAGGAAAGATCCAGTTTTCACAGGTTAAGCTATTATAGTTGGAAACTACTAGTTATGGCTGAAATCTTGGTTTCATGATGGACTCAGATATAAACCTTCAGAGGCACATAAAAGCAGTTACTAAGTCATGCTTTTATCACCTGAAGAGCATTTCCAGGATTAAAAGAAAAATGTTCAAGCTGGACTGAGAAAAACTGATATATGCATTAATCTTAAGTGGAATTGTTTACTGCAAAAGTGTCTTCATAGGTTTGCCCAAAGGGCTGCCGGTCATGTTCTCACTAGAACTGAGACAGTAGAGCATATCAGACCGGGTTCTGAAGTCCCTCTACTTCCCCCCTGTATCTCAGGGAGTAGACTTTAAAATACAGCTGTTCGTCTATAAATCACTGAGGGGATCGGCACCTCAATACATAACAGAATTATTGTCAGTGTATCAACCTCCTCAGGTCTTCTAGTTCAAGCCTACTCTGTACACCCAGAACAAGAACCAAACAATGAGAAGCAGCATTGAGTTCCTATGCTCCACTTATCCAGAAAACTGTAAAAGGGAGTTAACCCATTTTTTTAAACTGTCTGTGACTGCAGAAGTTAAAAGGAGGTATCATTAGTATAGATTTTTCTGGTCCAAATATTTGTTTGTTTTAGTACCTGCTTTTATCCTGTTTCTGTCTTTAATTGATTTTATTCAGCTTTTATTTTAATTTTATTCCATTGTTTATTGAGTGTGAAGCACTTTGACTGTTCTTGGTTCTGAATTGTGCTATTTAAATAAACTTGCCTTGCCATACCATTATAAACTTAACATTATTTCTTGCTTTGTATACAGTAAGTTTCTTGAAAATAAACTGGTATGCTACAATCCCGTCTATTAATATGTTGTTTTCTCAGCTAGATACAATAGAGTAAAGATTCTCTGCTTTGAACAATGTTGATATGGAGCCTAGGCGGAAGTTCAACTGAAGAAACTCTTTGCTTTCCTTCATTTACCTGAGACACAGCCAATCAGCTTTGAACCACACCTCCACGAAAGCCAGAGGTTTATTCCCAACAAGGAGATTTTCCTCTCCACTGTCGCTCAATGCTTGCTCATCATGATCAGGTTCTCTCAACCTGTGTTATACAAATGGACTTTCATCTTTCAAGTCCCTTAGTGAAGCTCTAGTATCAGCTCACGCAGTATTAGTCAGCTCTACACTCACCGGCCACTTTATTAGGTATCCCATGCTAGTAACGGGTTGGACCCCCTTTTGCCTTCAGAACTGCCTCAATTCTTCGTGGCATAGATTCAACAAGGTGTTGGAAGCATTCCTCAGGGAGTTTGGTCCATATTGACATGATGGCATCACACAGTTGCCGCAGATTTGTCGCCTGCACATCCATGATGCGAATCTCCCCGTTCCACCACATCCCAAATATGTCATGATGGGTTTAAGGTTCTTAGCCCACATGCAGAACACAACGGAGGCTGGGTAAAAGTTTAACAGAGTTTATTGAAGGTTTCACAAAAAACACAAGATAATGTACTGGGTCAGGAACTGGTCCGGGCTGGTTCACTGAAGTCCTGACTGAGTCCAGGCTTCTCCTTGAGAGAGAGGGAACCGTTGGGTCCAGAGACTGTTTGTTCAGCAGAGTTCAAGAGCAGCTGCAGTGTCTTGCTTCTGACTTTGAATGGCAGACCTTGATCCGAGTTTCCAGCTCTTAACTAAGAGCAGCAGGAGAATCCACATAGGAATCTTCAGGTTAGGCTCTCTAGGGCAGGTTAAGCTCATCCAGAGCTTCAGGCTAGAGACAGGTTTCCTGTGAGGCAAAAACAGAGGAGAGTTAGAATCAGATCTCTCTCAAGAGACAACTAAGATTCTTCAGGTTCTAGGCTCAGGTTGCTAACAAAACTAAGGTCAACACTGCGGCGTTGAAGCAAGGTTTGGCAGCTGGTTATAAAGGGGAGGTCTCCTGATGAGTAGATGCGTCTCAGGTGTGCTGGAAGACTCCAGCTCCAGGAGACCCACGGCGCACTCTGCTGGAGGAAGGTGGTACAGCTCCAGATCCCAACAAAATATGCTCTATTGGATTGAGATCTGGTGACTGTGGAGGCAATTTGAGTACAGTGAACTCATTGTCATGTTCAAGAAACCAGTCTGAGATGATTCCAGCTTTATGACATGGCGCATTATCCTGCTAAAAGTAGCCATCAGAAGTTGGGTACATTGTGGTCATAAAGGGATGGACATGGTCAGCAACAATACTCAGGTAGGCGTTGCAACGATGCTCAATTGGTACCAAGGGGCCCAAACAGTGCCAAGAAAATATTCCCCACACCATGAAACCACCACCACCAGCCTGAACCGTTGATACAAGGCAGGATGGATCCATGCTTTCATGTTGTAGACGCCAAATTCTGACTCTACCATCCGAATGTCGCAGCAGAAATCGAGACTCATCAGACCAGGCAACGTTTTTCCAATCTTCTATTGTCCAATTTCGATGAGCTTGTGCAAATTGTAGCCTCAGTTTCCTTTTCTGAGCTGAAAGGAGTGGCACCCGGTGTGGTCTTCTGCTGCTGTAGCCCATCTGCCTCAAAGTTCGACGTACTGTGCGTTCAGAGATGCTCTTCTGCCCACCTTGGTTGTAACGGGTGGTTATTTGAGTCACTGTTGCCCTTCTATCAGCTCGAACCAGTCTGGCCATTCTCCTCTGACCTCTGGCATCAACAATGCATTTCCACCCACAGAACTGCCGCTCACTTGATGTTTTTTTCTTTTTCGGACCATTCTCTCAAAACCCTAGAGATGGTTGTGCGTGAAAATCCCAGTAGATCAGCAGTTTCTGAAATACTCAGACCAGCCCTTCTGGCACCAACAATCATGCCACATTCAAAGTCACTCAAATCACCTTTCTTCCCCATACTGATGCTCGGTTTGAACTGCAGGAGATTGTCTTGACCATGTCTACATGCCTAAATGCACTGAGTTGCTGCCATGTGATTGGCTGCTTAGAAATTAAGTGTTAACGAGCAGTTGGACAGTGTATATATACATATAGTGTATATATTTTTAAAATATAAACACTATTTTCTGAGAATGTGTTTATTTAGGAGCAAGTACACTATATATATTTTTTTTCCATGTGAATCCCTGAGTATTCATGCTTCTTTGCCTTTTCTAAAAAGAGCTTTAAATCAGTCATATCTGTATTTATGCTGGGTCAGATCCTGATATTTGAAAAAGGAGGCAGGGAGAGCAGAATAAAGCATTAGCCTCGCTGCATGCAGTTAGCCAAGCCTTGCAGCTAAACCAAGTCATGGAAAAAGAGTGTACCGTCTCCCTCTGTCTTTCTACTGCTGATTAATTTTGATGTTGGACTGATAAAGTCGAAACGGTTTCACCTCCAGCTTTTCTTGGTAAGTTTGCTTTAAGGGACTTCACCTTGTTAATTTTTCAATTCAATTCAATTGAGTATATTTACATAAAGCCGAATTCAAAACACATGTCATCTCAAGACACTTTACAGTTCACCAGATCCTAGTCAAATGATTCAGTTTTCTATCTAAGAAAAACCATTTGATTGCATCGACTCATTGACACGAAGGCAATTCCTCACACTAAGCATGCTTGTAGAGACAGTGGAGAGGAAACACTTCTTTTTAACAGGAAGAAACCTCCAGCAGAACCAGGCTCACTGTGAGCGGCGATCTGCTGAGGCTGACTGGGGTTCAAGGAGACAGAAGCAGAAATTAAAAAAGCAGCTGTAAAAGACGGCCCGGTCCAGGAAACACACAGCCAGGCAGATGAGCTCCGAGCCAACTCCCATCTCAGAGGATGAAGAGAGCACATCCACTCAGTCACCGTCAGAGAAGAAGGACAACACTAAAAAACACGCTGATCTCCAAACTCTATAAACAAAGGTGTTGATGGCAGCTGCACAGCTGATATTTCTCTCCAGGATGGAGTCACAGCCAAACAGGAACAGACGAGGCAAAGCTACTATTATAAATTATTATACTAAATATCGTACAGTGTATAACCCGTCTTTAAGACAAGCCTGAAGTCTTTGTGTTTGGCTCACACATATATAGGGCAAGGCACAACTTTTACTCACCAAGTATTAACAGTGTCATGCCTGATTAATAACCAACATACAATCATTGCACCAGAAATGTGACAAAATTACTTGTTAATTAATGAAAAAAAACCTTACTAAAGTTTGGAAAGGTACCAATGAAGAAAGGTTAACACTTTAAGCTTATTTTAACAGAACTGGTAAAACATGGAGAACTGGTAAAATGTGGACAACTGCTATAAACTCCATGGGTTTTGTAAGAGCATAACTTTGGTACAATTGTTAAAGAGTTGAGTTGCAAGACTGCTGAATAGGAACAATGAATAGAAACATTCCTCTCCATTACCTTATAACATTGTCACCATTTGATATAATAACTCAGTTTTCAAGGAGATAAACATCAATGGTATTTGATTTCTTATCATCTTTCTGTAAACGTGTCTCACTTTGTTAAGTTGTTTGTCATGTCATCTTTCTCCATATATAAAAATCAAAAAATAGCTATAAGAGCTATTTTCAGAATTGATTTCCTTGTTACTGAGTCAACATTTAGACTTATAGACTGTAAAAGACTGTTCATATTATCATTAACACAGGCTTTAGATTATTTTTAAGTAACAATAAAAAACACCAATGCTCTAGACCTTTAGATTAAAAGACTTAAAAAAATAGATTTTATATACGCGATATTTTATTCATGGCTGACAATTTCTTCCACTTTCTATAACAGTCCAGACAGGAAGAGGAAGTTCTGAGCTTCGTATAACCTAGATGTAAATGAAAGACACTTGTCAGTCAGTATAAAGCATCCTTCATGGAGGTCAAAGCTCTTCGGATCCATATCTGTAAGGTTATTTGTGATTCTCTTTAAATTCTAGTCATATTTCTAAATTATAGGTTTTACAAATCTTACTTATGTTTCTGCAGTGATGAACATGACTGTCTTAGTGTCAGTGTTACTTTGCCAGGGTTGTGCTTTACATAATCCGGGTGAGTTTAAAACAGTTTTTTTTAAATAAGTGATTGTTTTATAATTATCATTTTTTTGGGTGAGATTTATTTAGAAGTGTTGCAGCACAAATTCAGATGAAATATTTTGTCATTCCAAACCTAAACTCCCTCAAAAGTTGCTGATAAAATAGGTTAAGATTCTTATGTCAACAATATATTTCATTATTTGATTTATGTCCTCCTCTACCATCACAGATTTTCCGATTATCTCTCCAGATAGACTTCAGCTCTTCGAGTACGAGTCTGTCTTTGTAGATTGTGGAGGGGATAAAGTAAACAATGCATGGAGTGTGAAGAGTAAATCTTCCAAAATGAGTCCAAACATGACTGAAGTCTGCAGTAATTCAGCTCCATCCTGCACAATTGGTTATACTTTTGAAAGACACAGCGGAGAATACTGGTGTGAAAGTAAAGAGGGGGAAAAAAGTCATGCTCTCAACATCTTAGTTACAGGTTGGACTGTAGATTGTTTCATTTGAAAATGTTAATATGAAGAAGATTCTGTATCTTATACTTATTTCAACAAACATGCTGATATTTATTGTTAAAGTTTTATACAAATGTATTAACATACTTTTCCATTTCCCACAGCTGGTTTTGTAATCCTCAACATAACTTCTCAACCCGTGAAAGAAGGATCTGATGTAAATCTTCATTGTATTGATAGTAACAATGGGGAAACACAAATAACAGAATTCTTCAAAGATGGATTCCACTATATAACAAATTATGGAGATGTGCTCACCATTCAGAAGGTCTCCAAGTCTGATGAAGGTCATTACAAGTGCAGCATTTTTGGAGCTGGAGAGTCTGCAGAAAGCAGGTTGACTGTGGTCAGGCCAGAAAAAGGTTCAAAAGGTTTTTTTTTGTATTTTTTTGTGATTTTTTTTCTTTATTTTGCCTGGTAATTTTGAAGATATTAGATAGGTTAGAACAGGTGTCTGTCTTACGGACTAAAACTGGTAGTTGGTTTCACGGGAGAGGAGATTGCTAAAAGATCTGCCTCCCATTCTACTTTTACAAATTCTAGGAACCACTAGTAAACCTGCAGATTTAGAGCAAAGTGCTCTGTTAGGAACATAAGTTAAAATTTATATTGATTCTTGATTTTTTTCCTACATAGTAAAATTATTATAGTAATAATTTTATAGATGTACTCAAACTTTGGTTACTGAAGGTGATCAGTGGTCTTAAACTCCTGTAGTCAAGGTCCAGTTTCTTGCAACCTTTAGATGTGTCTCTACTTAAACACCTGACTCTAATATTAGCTCATTTCCAGAGACTGGCTCCTGCTCATGAGGGAGCAGGACACCAACCTTTAAGATTTGAGTTTGAGACCACCGTCCTAAATCATAGGTATCAAACTCCAGTCCTGGGGGGGTGACTAGCAACATCAGTCAAGCTTTACTAAATTCTAGAGAGGGAATATGCAGGTTTCCTGGTAGTTCCCAGAGATTTTAAAATTAGAACAAGAGGCAGATCTTTCAGTCAAAAGGTTCCTCTTGTGGAATCAACTTGCAGTTATAATCAATAAGGCATACATCCCAAATACTTTTAAGACCTGGCTTAAAACTTTTTAAAAAAGCCAATAGTTAAAGCTGCTAAGTAGTTGGAGTGGCTGTATTTTACTTCTAATCTCCTATTTTGCATTATTTTAACTTTAACTTTTGTCTTTATCCTTTTTCCTCATTGTTGCTACATTCACCACATCTCACCCGGCACTCTGTTTAGTTTAAAACATTCTCAAAGCTTGTCTGCTGAACTGTTTCTTTCTTAGACATCAGCATCAGTGGGACTAGTCTAGCAATACCTTCTCTAATTTAGAAAGTACTTACAGAGCAGTGCTTCAGGCATCGCAGTGGGCCATTCTCCCTGAACCTGTTTCTGGGGAGTCTTTCTTAACACTGTTGCTAAAGGACTGATGCATTGTCAATGATACTATGCAAGTGACTTTCCACTGTTACCACATGCTTATTCAGGAATTTTGAAAAGACATTGACTCAATGCAATCTGTTGGGTTTCCTTAGGTTGAACATGTTTTACTAATCCTTCTGTATGATCTAAAACAATGAACTATAAAGTTCCTTGAGACAAATCCAATTCAAATGTAAAGGGAATGTCTACAAGCAGCAGTGAATGGGCTCTTGAGAAGCTTGAATCTAGTTAAAAATCAAATCCTGGTGTAAACTCTGTGGGGTTTCAATTTCAGTCACCAATCCCTAAAACCTGAAAGACATTTGTATTGAATAATATGTATTTCAAATCGTTTTCTATTGCCTAATGATTACAACTTTATTTTCAGGATCTGATGAGGTGACACAACATCTGACTCCTGTAATCATTTTACTACTGCGCACCATGGCGTTCCTCTTTCTCGTGATTGGACTGATTTTCTTCATAAAATGCAATGGTACCGCTAAATCACTTAATTTTTTTTTTTTACAGTTTACAGTATTTTTGGTCGGAGGATAATTTATGTATTTATGATTTTTTTAAATAGAGTATCCTACGGTATTTTGCTTTTCATTTGAATGTAAAAAACAAAATACAATAATTCTGGTGACAATTACAGTGCTTAAACAGTAAATGATGTCTATGGCAGGTTTGTCTAAAAATATATCAAATTTAATTTTGTAAATTCTAATAAGATTAATCCTATATTTAGTTTTAGATCTAAACAAAGATATCTATGTTATTGTAAAAATATCAATCAGTTATCGTTTTTTACATTTTCAGGTAAAGATGCTGCAAACAGACCAGACGAAAACACATCGGCTTCTGTTGGGAACAGGTCGACAGGTAATCTCTATTCATGATGGCTTTTTTAACTTGGTTGTGCAGCTCTTTGGTAAACACACATTGAATTGGTGCTCTATTGTGATGAATTTAACCCAGCAGTATACACATATTTTCAAATATATTTATTTAAAGCATTGAAGAGAGTAATTTACACTTTCAGTTTAAAGTCACACAATTAAACCACAAGTTGCAGTAAGGGCTGCCTCGCACGCTTACTCAAACAACCACAGTGTCTAAAAAGAAACAGAACAACAGCCAATGGATTCTGAAGCCAGAATTATTTATTTTTTTAAGATTAAACATTTTTAAATTTGCTTTTCTATATTTTTATTAGGTCTATGCTTCGAAGGAAATTAAATCTGCCTCTCTTATTTTTAAAGAGGACGAGTGAGGTTTATCACATTTTTTTTATCTGGAAATATACCAATCCAGATATGGCTGGACTAATTTACAAATGATGTTTCACTATATTTTATTTGTTATTTCCACATGCTGTGACCAATATCCTCTAACACTTTGGTTGTAAGTTAGGATCCCACCATAATAAAACAAATTCTCTAAAAATTACGTTGGTTAAGAAATACTCACAAAAAAATGATCTTGCCAGAACTGTTTTGAGAGCTGTATTAGGCTGCTGCCGCGAGGCACCCCCATAATCTGACTATCTCCATGTTCAGACTGTTGACATAACATCACATGTCGGCATAACATAATGTAATTTTTTGTACTGGCATTGCCTTATTTACTGGCTTGAATGATTTTCTAATATTTAGTAAATCACCAGCCTCCCAACCCCTTCTCTTTATACCTGCTGTTACACCTGGCAAAACCGTCGTATTTTCATTAAAAGTCTGACTGTTGGCATTTCACAATAAAAGCACAGGTGAAACTTAGTATAGTCGACTGCTGCTAAATTGTTCTCTATGGACAACTTTTGAATCGCCATGGGGAGACTATCAATTTTTGGAAAAGCACTGAAAAGGACAGTCCCCTTTGGTTCTATAGCTGCTTCTGGATGATTCTATTGTGAGTAATCCTTATTTCTATCTTTTTCAATATTATTTATTTCTGCATTCCATTTTAAGTGAAAAAGTGTTACCCAGAACAAGTCCCTGATTGGCTGCAATGTTGCTGTTTTACAGAAAAGGTAAGCTTATTTCACACTAAACAATCACTACATGTGGCGGCTGTTTGACAAAACCTCAGTTCTCTCAGCAGGAGGTGAGAGTGAAGCAGTAACCGCCTTTACAACATGGGATACATCGCTGGCCGCTCCTTCACCCTTCCCTGCGCGGGTTGTATAGGAATTCTATGCAGATCCACTGCACTTGCCATGGACACAATGTCTTTCTGAAAGCATGATAGAGGAACAAGTGCTGAAAGACATATCATGCTTTTTAGTTTTGCTCTTGTTTGCTAAAAACTGTTTATGATGCCTCAGCTCATATCCTGTACAGGTGGTCTGAAAAATAAAGAATGCAGATAAGAAGAACTGTCTTTCTGGGTATTAGTGAGAGTGCACAATCCAACCTCTCACTAAATTTTGGGTGGGAGAAGAATAAGATCCCACAGCACTTATCTTGCCCATATTCTAATTAATCTTCAAAGCCCATGAGTGTTTTCCACTCGCAATATGCAGATTCAGTTGAGTGAAAATTTACAATTAAAACTGAGGTTAAACATAAAGTTTACCCTTTAAAAACATTTGAAATTGTTATTTAAAAGAATGAGTGCTCTCTTCAAGTCTTGAAGTTGTATATATGTTCCAACAAAACAGATATCACTTTTTTCTCAGAAACTGGTGTTGTCCCCTGTTTTTCTCTGTTTGTGCCATGCTGACTTGTTCTTATTTTTTTGGTTTATTACATTTATTGTAGCTGTTTTTAAACATCGTTATTGAAAAGTTATTTTGGAAATAAAGAGAAATAAATTGACAATTATTATATAATAGTTAATTTACAGTATTTTTGCTCAGGGATCCCATGTGGCTAACTCTACCCCTGATCATACTTTTTTATCTGAAACATGTAAAGACATTTTTTGGTAGTGTCATTTGGATGTGCTAATGTTTTATTGTGGAGTACAATCTACTTTTTTCTTTTGTAGAGAAGTGTCATGGTCTTGGTTCTGTTGTACTTTACTTTGCTCCTTGTTTTCTAGTTTTATTGATTTAATTCCAGTTTTGTTGTAGTTTCTAGATTTATGTTAGTTCTCATGTTTTTCTGTTGTCCTCTGTTGTCCTTGTGTGTGTGTGTGTTTTCCTTTCCCCTTGGCTCCCTCGTTGTCTATTCTCACACCTGCTCCTTGTCAGCTCGTTAGCCCTGCCTTTGTCTCTGTCAGCTATATATGCTGTCCCTCTGGTCTCACTCTTTGTTGGTTCCTTGTTGTTGCTTGTCCTGTCATCGCTGTTGTCGTCTCACCTCGTCTCTCCCTGGCTCCTTGTACGTGTTGTCTCCATGGTTCTGGTCTGTTACATTTTTAGTTGGATTTTAGGATTCCTGCCTTGTTAACCATTTTCATCATTAAAACTACAAGTATTCACCTTAGCCTCTCTGCCTCTGCATTTGCGTCCTCCAAACCACAACCAGACGTGACAAGAAGGGCTGTTCAGAATGCTGCTGTCAACATTCAAATCTGCTCTGGCCCGTTCTTTTTAGCAGCTAAATGTTATGGACTACAATGACATCTGACGTCAAATCTGGGAATAGCTCTGTTTTTAAAACCATTAAAACCAGTTTAAAAGACCCAAACATTCCAGAGGGACATCACATTCCACATGGTGGAAACTCTGGAGCAGTAGTTCTACTTTGCTAGTGAAGTGGCTGCATTCCATTCTTCAAAGAAAGCATTGCGATGCAACCTCAGCTTTACTTTGCTGGTAACTAAAATTCCTTGAGTAATTCCTCACACACATATTAACTTAGTTGCAAATAAACTTTATAAATGGAAGCCTTTCAGTGACATCTACATGTTCTTGCCACATTTTGACAATATGCTCAGTTTTTGGAATCTTAATTTTGTGTCTAAACCTTGCTGTTTGGAATCCTCCTCAGGTTTAAATGTCAAAGTTCTTTGCTGTATTTCAGAATTAGAAAAGAATAGTGTTGTTTTTCACCCCGCCTGGAGGTGACAGCCTAGACCATCACCTGGAGGGTGAAATCTCAGTTCTAGTACAGCCCTTCGAAGAAAATATAAAAACACGGACATATGTGACAAGTGAATTTCTCTGCTGTGAGATCAATAAAGCTCATCTAATCTAATCTAATCTAGTTAAAGCAGTTCTAAAGATCTTTCAGTTTTGGTAGATTTTGGCTCCACCCAGTGGACAAAAGCTGTATTGTTTGCCTGAAGGAAGACAATTGTTGAGTTCAAATTCAGGTGGTTCATCCCTGAAGGCTATATTCTTAGGCTGATTACGACATAGCATGGTGCCAAGGTCTGTTCGGATTGCAGGATTCCTCGTCTTGTGGCCGACAAATGCACCCTTCTTTTTGCCCAATTTGAAGGAATCAAATAGCCTTGGATATCCCCTGATTCATTGTGATTCCAAGCAAGCAGGCTGCAGATTAAAAAGGTAAATGGCGCTGAACAGCGGTGATATTGTGAGTGCAGTTTTTTCTAATACAAATGACTGAATAGTTTGTCTGAAACTAATAAAAATGTTTGAATGGTTATCGAGTCAGATATGTTGGATAATGTACTGTGTAAATGGGATTGCGTGTAATTTAAGGACAGATTCTAATTTATCTGCAGTGGTGGGACTATAAATCTGATATGATTTTCATTTTTTAATTGCTATTGTGCACAATTTCCTTAACTAGGTACTTTTTGTTTTTGGAAAAAAGATATTTTGCAGATATAGGTTTTATACATACATTGTTTAGATTTACCTATATCTCTCTATCCCTTTTATATCATTACATTTGCTTTCATTTGTTCATGCACCCGGTGGTTGTCACCTCTATTTCACTCTGTATTCTCATGAGTGTTGTCTTAATTCACATTACAGTGTATTAAAAAAAAGAAAAACAGTAGTAAAAAGTTTGGTATTTATTCTTTTCCTGCTTTGTGTCAACACTCACAGTTGCTAAGCAACAGAGCGTACAGGCGGTGAGAGCTGCGGAAGGTTGGACCTGTTTGAATTCACAGCCAAAACTCTTTCGGTCTCCTTATTTTCACGGACCTGAAATGATCCAGTCCAGATAGACTGGGAGGATGCAGCCTTTAACATTGAACTCACCCAGTATTTCCTATGAGGACCAGGGGACCGTTTCACGAAGCAGGTTTAACAAACTCAGATTCAAATTCGCAACTCTAAATTGATCTAGCCTAAGGTCTGGAACTCTGATTTTTTTGGTTTCACAGCGGCTGCTATGAGTTAGTTCAATCAACTCCAAGTAGAACCATTCAAAATTTAGCACCTGTGCAACAAGTATGAAAAGCCATTATCAGTGGAGCACCGATTCAACAAGTCACCATGGCTCTGTTCGAAAACCTAGGACGCATCCTTAGAAGACCGGATTCGAAGGCCGATTACGTCATAGCGCGGCGCCGAGGTCTGGTCGGATTCCAAGAGTCCTCGTTATGCGGCCTTAAAATGCGTCCTTCTTTTTGCCCGATTTGAAGGATGGGTCTGATGTATCCTCGGTATCCTTGGATATCCCAGGATTCATTGCGAGACCAATCAAGCTGTGATCAGAGTAAAGGTTACTTGGCGCCGAACAGTGGTGAAAATTGGAAGTTCAGTTTAATATAATACAAGTCATTTAATAGTTCCGTCTGAGATTAATGAAAAATAGTTGTTTTAATGGTTATTGAGTCAGATATGTGGCGGTAGTGTTTGATTTATCTAAAGGTTTTAATCTGTTACTGTGTAAATGGGTTTGGCTGTAATTAAAGGACAGATTCTAATATATCTGCAGGGTGGGGACTATAAATCTGATTTTTATCTTTTTATTGCTGTTTTGCACAATATGCTTAACTACTTATTTTTTGTTGTTGAATATTAGAGATTTTGCAGATATTTTTTATACATACATTGTTTAGATTTACTTATATCTTTCTACCCCTTTTATAGAATAGAATAGAAAATCCCTTTATTGTCCCACAATGGGGAAATTTACAGCAGCAGAAAGATTATTGAAAATGGTCACACAAATGTGGACCTTAGAAAAATGTATAAGAATAACATAATAGGGAAGAGTTAAAATATAAACAATAAAATAATGTAAAGTGCTTTAACAATATAAAACTGGGGAATAAATAACCAATATGCAGCTATGGACATTTTTACAGTAATGGATATTTGAAAATAGCAGCAACATCAGAGATGTGCAAAATGACAGCAGCAGGTTATTTAACTGACTAAGGTTTCTATCATTACATTTGATTTTATTTGTTCCTGCTCCCGGTGGTTGGAACATTTATTCCATTCTGGATTCTTGTGAGTGCAGTCTTTGTTCACTTCACAATAAAAAAGAAATAAACAGTTTTGAAAACTTCTGTATTCATTCTTTTCCTGCTTTGCGTGTCAACATTTACGGTTGCTAAGCAACAGAGCATATGGCGGTAAAACCCGCCGAAGGGTAGACCTGGTCGAATTCACAGCCTAAACTCTTCCGGTCTCCTTATTTTCAAGGACTTCGAAGGATCCAGTCTAGGTAGACCGCGTCCTTGGAGGACACGTCCTAGGTTTTCAAACAGAGCCCATGACAAGCAACATGCAGTGCCCATTTCACCCCACTGTAACTTTAGATTTTAATGCAGAAATGAAAAAATTAAAAAGGAGAATGTGTTCAAAAGAAAGAGAAATAGCACTACAGCTGCAAAGAAGGGGAAGATGGCGAAGGAGAAGACTTGCTCAAGTTAACATGTAAGTTTATATGAAGTGGGTATGGCAGGCCATTTTTACATTTATTAAAGCACTCTCCTGTCTTTTTTTCCATTTTTAGATCACTAAAATAAGATTCTTCCTGATAAAAATCTCACTCCTAAACCTAACTATAATAATATATTATAATATTAGAATTACAATTTTATACAGTAAAAATCACAAAATTATACTAGTAAGAATTAATTAGTATATATCTATGTTTAGACATTTTTAAGTACCTGCTCTTTTCATAGTAATGCAAATCCTGACTAGTACTATTAGGAATAGACAAAGAAAATTATTATTTTTTTTTTCAGATATCAGGAATGCACATTAGTTAATCTAGTACATATCAAAACGGCCTGCCATAATCTGTTGTGACCAAGATGTTAAAGGATCATTTCTGTTTTTTTATATAAATCTTTGTATCATACTAAATGGTGGTATTTCACCAATAGGTTATCCACTGTTGACAATTTCTACCAATTTCTCTCAGTAACAGTCCAAACAGGAAGAGGAAGTTATAAGCTGTATAAAACCTACGAGTGAATGTGAAATACTTGTCAGTCAGTATAAAGCGTCACTCATGGAGGTCGCAGCTCCGTGCATCCAAATCTGTAAGGATTTTCTTTACTTTTTACTTTTATTTTTTTTTTATTTTGGATTAATAGTAACTTCTTGTGTCTCTCCTCAGTGATGAATGTATTTACCTTGCTGTCCACACTGTCTGGTCATGGTTTTGATATTCAAGTTCCAGGTGGGTTGGAAAAAATTTGTCTTTTAAACATAGTATCATATTATAAATAAGTTGATTGAATTTAAACTGAAGCACAGCAATCAAGCAGTTGTTTATAGTAAATAAAGGTAAAGGTAAATGCCACAAAAGCTGCTAATAATTTCATTATTTTTTTTCTATCTTCCTTTACCATCTCAGATATTCCAATTATCTCTCCTAAAAGACTTCAGTTCTTTGAGTATGAATCTGTCTCTATACAATGTTTTGAGGACAAAGACATGAATCCATGGAGAGTGATGAGAAAACTTTACAAAATTAGTCCAACAACCGTGTCTGAAGCCTGCAGCATCCCAGCTTCATCCTGCATAATTGGTTATATTTTTGAAAGACACAGTGGAGAATACTGGTGTGAAAATGACAAGGGACAACAAAGCCTTGCTTTCAACATCTCTGTTTCAGGTTAGAATATACTCTTAAAATATTCAATTTAAATGGAACATTTTATCTTAAACATATTTCAATAAATGCATTAACATGTAAAGTTATATTGTTTTTATATCTTCAAAAAAATTATGTTACAATTTACAACTATTCTTTTTTTTTTCTCAGCTGGTTCTGTAATCCTCGATGTTGCTGCCCAACCAGTGAATGAAGGATCTAATGTGGTTATTAAATGCATTAACAAAAATAGTGAGCAGAAACAAATAACAGACTTCTTCAAGGATGGCCTCTACCTCAAAACCAATTTGGAAAATGTCCTGAACCTTCAGAACGTCTCCAAATCTGATGAAGGTCTCTACAAGTGCAGTATTTCTGGTGCTGGGGAGTCTGCAGAAAGCTGGCTGACTGTTGTCACACAGGAAACAGGTTAATATTTTTATTAATATTTTAGTTTTTTATGTGTGTGTTTATTCATTATTGCTGCATTGTTTTATTTAAAATATCCCTGATAACATATATACAATATTCATTTGATGAATACACCTAAAAATTTTGTAAATTTAGACGTGTGTTGCAAATAGAGCCAGCTACTGCAGAACTACTTAACAGCCCTAGAGCCTTCTGTCTCTAAAACATATTCATGGTATGGTATATAAGTTTATGGTTTTTGATTATTTATTGTTATTTATTTCCAATTAATTCTGAATAGAATATGAGCATGTAAAAAGATTTTTATTGGTAATAACTATGAATTATTTCAAAATTATGAAGGTTTAAATTCTCAGTTTTCTGATTTTTTTTAATTTTTTTTGTAATTCAAGTTTTTATTAAATTTTTCAATCTTTAAAACATAAACAAAACAAAAAACATTACATTAAAAATAACAAAGAATAAATCAGTGAGGTTTAGTGCAAATCTTTGTTTTGCTGCCTTAAAGCCCAAATCAATTTGTAGACATATAGGTGCAAAAACTGTCCCCTTGTTGCATTTTTTTTCTGATTTTTAAAACCAGATTCTATCATTTATTTCTGTGTGAACAATCTTATGGCTCTTATGAACCAGATCTAGTTCACAATCATTTGCATAATTACTGCATGATGGCAATATTCAGACTCAAATCCATCTAAAAAAAGCCATCTAAATTAGGACAGTTCCTAGTCTTGTCAATCTCAGAGCAAAATAACCCAGTATTCGAGGTGGAAAGACAGGTTTAACAAAACTTTTATCTAAGGCAGAACTGCAGAGAACATCATCGGGATCTCAGGGAGGAACCTCTGCAGGAGGAGAACACATGTTAGTGACCATGTCTATTTGGCAGATGATGATAATGAACATGTGAGTCACTAACCTGGTCTCAAAGTTTAGTCTGAGCCCAGAGGATGAGGTTGGTTCCAGCCAGTTGGCTTTCAACAACACACGGCATGCGCCGCCCAGGGGCTGAGTCCCCGGGGCTGGTCTCTCTGTGGTATTCAGGAGATCAGAACAGAGAAGCTAAGGTAGGCAGGGTAATCCAGAGGGCCCTCAGAGACACCAAGGACCATAGTCAAATGTTTGACGGGCTCCAGAACAGGTGACATCAAATCATACCTGAAACTGCTGCCTAAGGTTATGGTAAAATACAGTAAGATTGTTAATTATGCTAGAGGTAATGAAACCCGGTAACGCCGATCGGAGGTCATTAGACATCCAAGATTTAAAGTCGAAAGGCTTGGATGTCTTTAAATTTTCTGAATTTTAATGAAGACAAGACAGAAGTCATGGTCTTTGGTGGCACGTCTGTGACCCCCCCCCCAGTTGATCTGGGTTCTCTAGCGCAATATTGTAAACCAATTGTAAAAAACTCGCGATAAACGTAGACTCAGGCCTTAAATTTGACAGCCAGATAAAAGCTGTAGTGAAATCTAGCTTTTTCCAGCTAAGGCAGCTGGCAAAGATCAAACCGGTCTTTCAGAGACAGCACTTTGAGACAGTAATCCACACCTTTGTGACCACTCAGCTGGATTACTGTAATGCACTTTATGTGGGGATTAGCGGGTCCTCAATTGCTCGTCTTCAACTGGTACAAAATGCTGCTGCACTTCTTTTAACTGGCAAACGCCGGTACGAGCAAATTTCACCTATTTTAGCTTCACTCCACTGGCTGCCCATCCATCTTAGGATTCATTTTGAAATTTTTTATTTACTTTTAAAGCCTTGAATGGCCTTGCCCCAATTTACCTCTCTGAGCTGCTGCACCCCTACACTCCCAGCCGATCTCTCAGGTCAGCTGATCAGCGGCTCCTGACGGTGCCTAAAGCAAGGCTTAAGCTCAGAGGGGATCGAGCGTTTTCTGTTGCAGCTCCAAAACTTTGGAATGGATTGCCACTGCACATTAGACAGGCCACCTCTCTGTCTCATTTTAAAACTCCTCTTAAAACCCACCTCTTTTCTTTGGCTTTTGACACCATGTAGAGTGTTGATTTTATGTATACACATGTTGATTTTATGTATACACGTGCATATTTTTTATCCTGTGCGGGCAGTACTTTTATTTTATTTAATTTTTGTTATTTTTATTTATTTTAGTTATTTTGTCTTTTTGTGTAGCACTTTGGAAACCTTGTGTTTATTGAAATCGTGCTATATAAATAAAGTGGATTGGATTTGATTAAAATTAGTGTTCTTTCGGTGTGTAAGTTTACCAAAACAATGTCGGACTCCGTAATTTTCTCTGGTCCCCTCCCTGATCTGACAAGTGATGACATGTTTAGCAATCTTTAATGCTATCTTAGATGCCATTGGCTTTGTTCAAAATGTGAATAGTCCCACAAAATCTCATCTTCATACTTTGGACCTTGTGCTGACATATGCCATTGAATGTGAAGAAATAACTGTATTTCCTCACAACCCTGTCCTCTCTGACCACTTTGTAATAACCTTCAGGATTACTTTAACAGAGTTCTTCTCCCCTAAAAGAAGTTTAAGCAGAGAATTATCAGATAGTGCCGTTATTAATTTTATGAATCTGTTTCACTTTCTCTCTCCTCTGTGTCGCTAAGCAGTGCTGCAGAGGGCAAAAGTTTAGCTCGTTCCCCCTCACAGGTTGATGATTTTGTAAATGGGGTTGCTAGTTCTCTGTGTACTACCTTAGAAAAACCGGCCCCTTTGAAAAAGAAAAACTTTAAAAATAGAAAGCTGGTTCCCTGGTTTAATGCAGAGCTGCTCACTCTGAAGCAAAATAAAACTGGAAAGGAAAATGCGCTCTACATGCCCAGATGACTTGGTCAATTATAGACCTATATCCAATCTTCCTTTCTTATCTAAAATTCTTGTGAAAGTAGTTGCCAAACAAGTGTGTGAACACTTTCACCATAATTATCTTTAGTTTTAGTTTGGCTTTAGAGCTCATCATAGCACTGAAACAGCTCTGGTGAATGTCACTAATAATATTCACATGGCCTCAGATAATGGACTTGTATCTGTGCTTGTCCTGTTAGATCTCAGTGCTGCATTTGACACATTTGATCATATTATTCTTTAAGAAATGTACATTCTTTTATAATTTTTAGAGTTTTGTAGGATTTAAAGGAACAGGAATAGACTGGCTTAAATCGTATCTTTCCGTCCAGTCTCAGTATGTTCACGTTAATGAAAATTCTTTCTCATGGTCCAGGGTTATCTGTGGAGTACCACACGGATCAGTGCTAGGAATGATTATCTTAACTATATATATGATCCCATCTGGTAGAGTTATCAGACAGCATGGGATTCATTTACACTGTTACGCAGATTATAGTCAGCCATATCTGTCTATAAATCCAGATGAAGCTAACCCATTACATAAATTACAGGCATGTCTTTAAGACATAAAAACCTGGATGACTCTTAACTGTCTACTCCTGAATGCAGACAAAACAGACATTGTAGCCTTTGGTCCAGTCTTTTTTTAAAAGAAGATGATTAGTCAGTCATTTCATTAGGATGACATTAAATTGATGTCAGATAAAGTGAAAAATCTTGGTGTTATATTTGATCAGGACCTGTCATTTAAATTCCATATCAAAGAGGTTTCTAGAATATCCTTCTTTCATCTGCGGAATATTGCGGAAAAAATTAGAAATATCCTGTCCAGGAGTGATGCAGAGAAACTACAGTAGTGCATTTGTTACTTCAAGGATGAACTATTGTAATTCTTTATTATTAGGAAGTCCACAAACTATAGTAAAAAGCTTTCAACTGATCCAAAAGCTGGCTTGGAGCTCTTCTGTTTGGCTTTGTGTTTCCTGGATTGGGCCGCCGGTTGAGCTTGTTGACTGTTGCCTTTTGTATCTCTGTTTCTTTCTGTATGTCTGCCTCTACTTGAACCCCAGTCGGCCTCGGCAGATGGCCACTCACACTGAGTCTGTATCTGCTGGAGGTATCTTCCTGTTAAAAAGGAGTTTTCCCTCTCTACTGTCTCTACAATCATGCTTAGTGTGAGGGTTTGCCTTCGAGTCAATGAGTCGATGCAATCAACTGGTTTTCCTTAGATGGAAAACTTTAAATCAATTTGACTGTATGATCTTTCCTTCTTTCTATCCTTCTTTTTTCTTTCTTTGATTCCTCTTTTCTTTCTTTCTTTTGGAAATAAAGTCACACTTGTTAACGCTAAGATGGTCATGTTTCGTATTTTGGCGCTCGTCAGAATGTATTACAACCCAAACTGTAAGTTTGATGTGGGGGAGGAGTGTACATGATTAAGTGACAGCAAAGATGGCAGAGATTGTGAATAACATCCTGTAAATGTTAGCAACAGAGGCAACACTTGATGGAAGCAAAGTTTTTTAAAGCCTGGATAAACCATCCTAATTGATGAAGGACTTAATAATAAATGGTGCTAGGCATGGACGGTAGGACGTGAGACGATGGTAAGATGTATGGAGGCTAAAGCAAAAAAAAGGCAAAAGACATGTCTAATAATTGCAGGAAATACCCCTCCTGGAACAGGAGATATAGATAACTGCCTTAAGTTGTGGTATATGTTCTGTGGAATTATAACATTTTACAGGCTCATATTTAGCTGTTTTTCATGGGTTCTGGGCTATAAAAGTAGTTGCCAAATTTTAAGAGCTGAAGTATAAGTTTGATTGAAAATCATTTCAAATTCTTGACTATAGCCTATCTACTATAATTACTTTTTCAGGGTCATATGAGGAGACTCAGAAACCGACCCATGTAATCGCCTTCGTTTTGCGTACCATGGCTTTCCTTTCCCTTGTGATTGGGCTGATTTTCTTCAAGAAATGCAACGGTACTGCTAAATGACCTCACTATTTAATACATGCTTGCAGATGCATTTGTTCAGTTGAAAAATTAGTTTTAACGTTTTTTTTCTTTTACTAAAAAACAAAAATCTGTTTTTTTCCATTTTCATTTTTAAAAAAATCTAAAAAAGGTGAGGAAATGGCCATGAACCTCACACAACTAAAAATGGAAATAAAATCTTTAAAGCCAACAATAGGAACATTCAGTTTAAATCAACATAGCGGTTTTGATGAACAGATAATTCCTACTTTTTATTTGTATGTGAATAAAGCTACTTGTGCTATTGTCAAAAAATATAATGAATATAAATGTTCAGTTTTTTGTTTTCTTTACAAGGTTTTAAGATTATCAGACAGTTTCAATTCTTCCGTTTTTTTAACTGTCAGGTGAGAATACTGCAAGCCAACCAGACCAAGACAAGTATGCTTCTGCTGCAAACAGGATGACAGGTACTCTTTATAGCATGATGACTTTTTTAACAGTGGTAAACTCACAGCAATACTTTGCTGAATTTAACACAACAGCTCACACATATATACAAATTTATTTATATAAAGCTTTGAACAGAGCAATCTTAGATTCTCAGTTTTGAAATACAAAATAAGAACACAAACTGACCCCTCATTTTGCAACAGCTTATCTAAGGAAACCGCAGAGAAAGAAACAGTTCTGCTGTAGCTGAATGTATTGTAGCTAACTTCTGTGTTATTTCCTGTTCCAATTCATATAGCATCATCATGCATCTTAACCTCAGTTTGGCTCAAATGTTTTCAGACAAAACTGACTTAGCTGTAAATAAATAACACTGACTTGTAATTCCAAATGTAGTTTGCACCGATAAATCTAGTGTTTTTCTCTTGACAGGGAAGGACGTTGGTACAGTTTCCATCGGAACAAAATCCATAGAACAACAGCCATATTAAGTGCCTTTTTGAAGCCAATATTTGTTATTTTATTTTGTTAATAGATTAGCACGTGGCATTGGTAAAGTTAGAGTTAAGCAAAACGTTTTTCTAAGGCTTTCTAAATATAATGATAATAATTTCTGATTCTTGATTTTTTTTTTATGTTGAATATGTCTTCATGCAATACTTTGTGAATGTTTCTAATGGATTGTTTGATTAAATTTCTGATTTATAATTATTTTTTGTTTATCATTTTAGTTTTTAAATAAAAAATAAAATGCTCTGTTTTACGTTTTGTATAAGCAAGTTATTTTTCAGGGTTGAAATCATATTTTCAGACCTATTTGGAAGCACAGAAAAAATAGTAGTACAATATAAATGTCTTGCAAAAGTAGTCTCCAAACTCTTTAATACTCAGTTTTCTTAATTTTATGTCCTACAAATATACAATTGTACTTTTTGTTTTCCAATTATGCTCTTTTCCCGTTCACAAGTTTTAATGAAGATGTGATTACTTTCCACATATTTCTGATTTATTCTGTTTTATGATTTCAGGTGTAAATTAGTTGATATATTGCTTATTTGTAGCATTGAGCAGTGATCAAGATCTTTCATGAAAACATGTCTTTACCTAATTAGAAAGCATATAACACGATATGAGATTGTGGTTTTACAGAGACAAATATGAAAATAGGCCCTGGTAAATGCTTAAAAAGGTTGAACAGCTGTAAATATAATATAATTATATAATTTATCCAAATGCATGCTGATATCAATTAAATTTATGACAAAGGTATCTTGCTTATGTTGAATTTATTTTTTCTGGATTTTCTTTTTGCATATCAAAATATCTTATATTGCTTATATAAGTGCAACTAATTCAAAGATATATACAGTAAAGGCTTGATTTTCAACCACTAAGAAAAATTTCAAACTATTTCTCCAAAGGTATTTCTTAAGACTTTTATATATCATTTTATTATGTGAAAAGTAATCTCAGTTATAAACACAACTTATGTTTCATTGTTTTTAACTAAGCCAGAATGCTAAAATAGGAAGGCGATTACAAGCTTGGTTCCTCTACCAGAGGCCTGGGTAACTTTGCTGTTCCTAGAACTGCACTCTTCTGGACCAAGATGTCTGATGTATTTCCAGAGATCTGCTGTAACCACTCCTGCGGTTTGGGAGTCACTGCCCCAAGTTTTCTCCAGCTCTTCTCTGAGCCCCTGTTATTTCTCAAGTTTCTCATGCTCCTTTTTCCTTATGTTGCAGTCACTTGGTATTGCTATGTCAACCACAACAGCTTTCCTCTGCTTTTTGTCCACCACCCAAATGTCAGGTTGGTTTGCCATTACCCATCAGTCCGTCTGTATCTGGAAGTCCCACAGGATCTTGGGTCGGTCATTCTCTACCATCTTTTGAGGTGTTTCCCACTTTGACCTTGGGGTTTCCACCCCTTCCTCTGCACAGATGTTCCTGTACACGATTCCTGCCACTTGGTTATGGTGCTCCATGTAAGATTTCCCTGCCAGCATCTTACACCCTGCAGTTATGTGCTGGAGTGTCTCAGGGGCCTTTTTGCAAAGTCTGCAATTGGGCTCTTGTCTGGTGTGGTAGATCTGGGTCTCTATTGCTCTGGTGCCCTAATCAGGGCCTGCTCCTGTGCAGCCATGATGAGTGGCTCTGTGCTGTCCTTTAGTCCGGCTTTGTCTAGCCATTGGTAGGATTTCCTGATATCCGCCACTTCGGTTATGTTTAGGTGGTACATCCCATATAGGGGCTTATCCTCCCATGACTGAACCTCCAGCATCTCAACTTCTGTTCCCCATTTAATGAGGCATTCACTGAGCACATTATCCGTTGAAGCCTTGTCCTCGATGCACTTCTGGATCTTGGATGCTTCATCCTGTACAGTGGCTCTCACGCTCACTAGACCTCAGCCTCCTTCCTTACGGCTGGCATACACTCTCAGGGTGCTGGATTTTGGGGTGGTACACTCTGTGCATTAGCATCTTGATGTCATTCATGTAGAGGAGGTGACTGATGGTTACCCTGTTCCTGAGTTGGTATCCATAGCCAGCCTTATTGATTATTTGGTTCAGAGGGGGGTTAAGACCTATGCAGCACAGCAGTTTGCACAGCTCATCTCCTTGGTATATGCCACATTTGATGGATAATTGTTCAAGTGTCTTGCCATTCAGTCCTGTTTATGTCATATGGCATCAAGCTTTCAATTATCCAAGTGTATGGCACTGAGTCATAGTCTGTATTGTAATCAATCCAGGCAGTGCTCAGGTTAGTGTTTCAGGTGTTGCAGTCTCGAGCAACTGTTTTGTTTATTAGGAGCTGATGTTTGGAACCTCTGGTATCCTGGACATGAGCTTCTATGTTGTGGAGAGGCAGATTATTGGCCGATAGCTGGATGGGACTGTACCCTTTGAGGAATCCTTCAGGATTAGGATCGTTTGACCTTCGGTTAGCCATTCAGGGTGCTTCCCATCTCTCAGCAGCAGGTTCATTTGTGCTGCCAAGCATTCGTTGAGAGCCGTGAGTTTCTTAAGCCAGTAGGTGTGTATCATGTTAAGCCCTGGTTCTGTCCAGTTTTTCATACCTGAGATTATTTCTTGGATGTCTGCCAGTGTGATGGTGACAGGATTCTGTTAAGGGAGGTTGCTGAGGCCCTATCTCAGAGCCATTAACCACTGTGCATCAATGTTGTGTGCTGCCTCCTTCTCCCATATGCTTTTCCAGTACTGTTCAGTTTCCAGCCTTGGTGGGGCTGTTCTACTATTGCTCCCCTGCTGCTGAGCTTACACTTTTGCTGGTTGAGTTGCCAACAGCTGGTTTATCCGGCTGGCTTTATTGTCTCTCGTGTGTCTCTACAGGCAGCTAGCCAAGGCTTGGAGCCTTTGTTTGGCAGTTTCAAGTGCTTCAGGTTTGGGCATCTGGCTGTATCCCTTGGCTACTTGCTTTTTCATTGCACCTTTTAGGGCCTCCGTCAATTGAATCACTTCTCTCTGAATTGCCTTGATAGAAGCCTCCAGCATTTTTTCCATATTGGGTATTTCATCACATGGTTGTTCTTACAGCCAAGCATCTCTAGGATAACTGCTGCTGTGCAGAATATCAGCTTATTGTTGTCAGTGATATTTGATGTAGGAATTCTTTGCAGAGCTGCATACACATCTTCTAGTTGACTTTCTCTGATGGTATATAACTTAAGTCTCTGTAACTGGCTTCGGGGTTGCCTGAATATATATGTATACCCTGAACTTATATAGGTTTACTTTTTGAACATAAATCTTGTCCTGCTAAGGATTTTTGGAGGCAAATCAGAGTGTTTTGCATGGTCCAATATGGTGTCACAAACCTAAAAAAAATGGTGTAGCAGTTAAATAATGAAGAAGCTATTAGTCAGCTTTATATATTTTTAAAAAGTAAAAAAGAAAAATTCTGAGAATGTATTAAGGAGCAGCTATGCAAATGAACAAACATCAAGAAAAAGTACACTCTATTTTATTATTTTTTCATGTGAATCCTAGATTGTTCATGCTTATTTGCCTTTTCTAGAAGGGGCTTTAAATCAGTCCTACCTGTTTTTTATCCATGCTGGGTCAGATCCTGATGTTTGAAAAAGGAGGCAGGCAGTCAACGCAGCAGAAACCAAGCAGTTAGCCAAGCCTTGTAGCTAAACCAGGTCCTGGAAAAAGACAGTCTACAGTCTCCATCTGTATTTTGGACTGCTCGTTGATTATGATGTTCGGCTGATCAGGTCCAAATGGTTTCACCTCCAGCTTTTCTTGGTAAGCTTACTTCCCTTCCGCAACTCGGCCTGTCACAACAACTGTGACGACAGTTCCTGTCACCTTAACACATAGCTTTTTTGCGCCCTGAGCTGTCCTATAGTTCTGTATTACAGAGGAGCTACTGTGCACATACAACTTTTACTGAGAGTTAATCAAATATTTTTGCGCCCTAGGGTGGAAATACTTCATCAACCTGAAAAAAAATTAAATTACATTTTATTCGCCATTAAAGCTTGAATATTTATCTTGCACATCTAAAAAATATATATAAAAATATTTTGAAATAACTTAATTTTATAATGAAATTTTAAATAGTTTTTTTTTATGTCTTAATAAAGGTGGCACCCTAGCACCCTCTACTGGTCAGCTGCCACTGGTGGAACTAATACCTTTTAGCATGATAGCATAATTGATGATGATAATAAAAGAAGAAGCAAACATATCAATTGTATTATTGATCGATCTATCCATTCATCCACCCATTTTCTTACACGCTTAATCCCAAGTGGGATCGCGAGGGGTGCTGGTGCCTATCTCCAGCTGTCTACGGGCAAGAGGTGGGGTACACCCTGGACAGGTCGCCAGTCCATCACAGGTATTATCGATCCAAGTGTTTTAAAATATGTATTAATCCTATATCTTTGTCTCTTGCAAATATTATTAATATCTTGTCCAGGTTTGATGCTGAGATCATATTTTTTATATCATAGCTTCTCTTTATTGGAATTTGGGTAATTTGTTCAATAGTAGTATCAACAGGTATTGAATATCGGCCAGGAGAAGATTGTGCTACTCATTTTCATCGGGCATGTTAGATTCAGGAAAAGATCTATTGACAAAAAAGTTAACAAGCAAGTTGATGGCAAAAACCAAGGTCTTCTACGAGCTTTGCTGGCCTGTCCATATGCACCCCAGCAATAGTTGAAAAATAATATGGGCTCCAGTGTTTTTTAATTGTTTAAACCTTTCGGGTCCGATTCTCCATGGAAAAGAAAACGCAGTTGAGTAAAGACTAAAGTATTCTTAACATCACCAATAATTCATTCACTGCTGACAATTTCTACCAATTACTATCCAGTCCAGACAGGAAGAGGAAGTTTTGAGTTGCATATTACCTAGGTGTGAATATAAGACACTTGTTAGTCTTAACATAAAGCATCAGTCATGGAGGTCACAGCTCTCTGCATTCAGATCTGTAAGCTTTTTTTTCTTTTTCGCTTTCCCATATTTGTGAATTATGAGTTAGGATTCACAGAGTTTTTCTGTTTCTGCAGTGATGAAGATCTTTGTCTTGCTGTCAACACTATTTGGTCAGGGTTTTACTATACATAATCCTGGTGGGTTGAAAACTGTTTTTAAAATCTGCTTATTTTCTTAACAATATTGTGAATCTTTTTTGAATAGTATGACATTTTTTAAACCTATGCAGTGCAGTTTTCAGTGAAATCTGTTGTCATTCATGATAAAATCAAGGTGACCTAAACTGCCGCACATGCTGCGGATAATATAGGTTTCCTTGCATTTTTTTATTTTTTTTTAAACTTGTTTAGATTTCTATATTCAAACAATTTACTCATGTTGTCCTCTACCATCCTAGGTTTTCCAATTATCTCTCCAGATAGACTTCAGTTCTTTGAGTACGAATCTGTCTTTGTAAATTGTGGAGGGGACAAAGACATGAATGGATGGAGTGTGAAGACTAAATCTTTGAACATTAGTCCAAATATGACTGAAATCTGCAACATTCCAGCTCCATCCTGCACAATTGATTATATCTTCGAAAGACACACTGGAGAATACTGGTGCGAAAATGACGAGGGGGAACGAAGCCTTGCTTTTAACATCTCAGTTACAGGTTGGAATATAGAATTATTTCTTAAAAGTATTTAAAATGAGATAAAATCTTGTATCTTTAACATATCAAATTATATGTTATTGATTTTTAGAATTCCTCTTCATGAGCAGAAAATCGTTGGTCAAATTTATTTCTCTTCTTATTGTTATCTTCAGCTGGTCTTGTAATCCTCGACTTTGCTGCCCGACCAATGAACGAAGGATCTAATGTGACTCTTCGTTGCATTAATCAGAACAATGAGCACACACAAATAACAGATTTCTTCAAAGATGGGCTCCACTTAATAACCACTTATGAAAATGTCCTGAACCTTCCGAGGGTCTCGAAGTCTGATGAAGGTCTCTATAGATGCAGCATTTCTGAAGCTGGGGACTCTGCAGAAAGCTGGCTTGCTGTTGTCAAACAAAAAAAAGGTTAATATTCTTCTTTATTGCTGTTTTGTTGTTTGTTTCATTTTTTAAATTTTGAATATACAAGATAGTCAGTTTGCAGGTTTACTGATGTTTTCCTAGCGCTTCTAAAAGTACAAGAGGCATAACTTCTAGTTATCAGCGTCTGCTCTTGTGGAACCAACTTCCAGGCGTAGTCCATGAAGCAGACACCCCAACTACCAAAAATGTTCCTTTTTTAAAAGGCTTAAATTTGCTCAGGTTATCCAAAGCCATCTCTGTAGTTTTGCTGCTATAGGCATAGGCTACTGGGGGACACTAAAAACACTTTTCCTTACTTGGCTGCATCCTGGTTCTATTTTCATATCTTGCATTACTTGTTACCTAAACTTTTATCTTTATCTTATTCCTTCATTGGCCAGTAGCTACTGTCTAAGCATTGGCTATTTTGCCTTAAGAGGAACAACAAGAATTTTACATCTCTACATAGTAGATACCATTCACTGTTTTTGATAGGGAAATCTCTCTATTGGCTTGAGGAATTTCTTCTTCTTCTGTGCATTAATCTGCATCTTGCTCTGGGTTGTATTTGTTCCGCTCTTCTTCTGCCGATACCTCCTGCTCTTGAGGGAGAGTAGTCTTGGTGGTAATTTGAGAAAAATCTCTTATGGATCCAGCAGTGAAAATCGCAGCAGTGAGGATTCAGTTTATTACCAAATTAATAATAATTTAAGATAATAATACAGGATTTATAAAGTTTCTTTAAATGATATAGGGTCTAAGAATTTTTAAAGATTACCAATATTACAGCAGGCAGTAGGTTGCAGAGGTTGCCTGGAAACAAAGTGTTGCATATTGAACCCTGATCCATTTGTCTCAGTCTTTGTATCTTTGGGCAAGACACTTCACCCACATTGACAACTAATGATAGTGGTCAGAAGTGTATGGAAGCCTTGCTTCTTTCTTCCCCATTGCAGCTGTAGCTTGCCACTATAAGAGGGTAATTGTCTAAATGGGCGAGTGTATTGAAAACAAACATATCAAGTCTCCTGACTTGAAAAGGCATAAAACAAATACAGGCCATTTACCATATTGTTTCATTTAGATCACAGATTTGCGCACTGAATCCCTATTCCTTTTGCCCTTCGTTGCCTGGAGAACTGCACACCTATTGACCAGGTCACAATATTCTTACATTTCAGATTTTCTAGATGTTTCCATATTTTTAGATCCCCTTATCTGTAATGTCCCCCCGGCTGCCAAATCAATATAGCTTACAGGTATTGCATTTTTGTTGTAGAAGGCCACATGTCTTGGCCTTTTTATAACCTTACACATATATGTTTTTTATGTGGCTTAGATGAAAAGATGAATAATGCTGGGATCAAGTTTGGTTGAAAAACCATAATTAAAGCATTTTTTTTTGTCTGCTTTCAAACATGGTTTTTGTCATTATGCAAAAGCAACAGGAGTGTTAACTGTCTATTTTGTACACCAAGCACCTTTGGAACTTTTGTATTTCTGTCTCTGTCCTCTTGATCACTCAGTCAGCCTTGGCAGAAGGCTGTTCACTCTATTTCTGCTGAAAGTCCCGTTAAAAAATCCCATTAGGAGTTTTCCTCTTAACTGTCGCTGCATGCATGATTAGTATAAAGCATTGCTGCAGTATCCTACTGTCGCCTCCTGCTCATCCAAGTACAGTGAATTTTGTCAATGCAATGAGTTGAACCTGGTGTCTGTAGATAGAAAAACTTTTAATGATCCTTCTTCTGTATATGATTTAAATGATTTGAATTCGAATACAGAGCATTTTGGTGTATCCTCTGTGGGACTTTAGCTTTTTAATAAAGGCTTACACTAAACGGTTTACCATATTTATGTGTTGTTGTACATAATTTCACTCACCACATTCAAACCATTGATGTACATTTTTTTATTTAAAATTATGCTTAACTATTATCATTTTCTTTTCAGGGTCTGATGAGGTGACACAACATCTGAGGCCTTTAATCATTTTACTGCCGCAGACTATGGCTTTCATCTTCCTCTTGATTGGGCTGACTGTCTTTAGGAAATACTACGGTACCACTAAATTACATTACTATTTAATCCTAGCTTGCGCACACTTTTGGTAATTTGATAGAAAATATTCATAACATTTTTGTTGCTGCCATTGTTGGGGTTTTGTTTATACAAAAAGAATTTCCTACAATTTCACACAAACACATTAACTCTAGTGAGGAATTGTCCTTCAATTAAATAGTACTAAAAGAGTAAAACCAAATTTGTTCTAGAAACCTTCATTCCATTTACATTAACTATACCCATTCTGATAGGAAGATTAATCCAATATTTAGACTTAAACTTTCTCATGCTATTCACAACAAATGAAGTTTAATGGTCTTTTATTTTCAATCATTAAAATATTTTTACAACTAACATTTTATGTCTTTTAATTTCAGGTAGAGATGCTGCAAACCGTCCAGACACTTCTGCTGGGTACAGGAAGAGAGGTACTGTCTATTGCATGATGGCTTTTTTTTTTACTTGGCTTAGCTTCTGTGGCAAATACACACTGACTTTGGTGAAGTATTGTGTTGAATTTAACACAACAGTTCACACATATTTTAAGATAGATTTATTTAAAATTTCGATGGGAGCAATTTTATACTGTCAGTTGAAAGCCACACAATAAAACCACAGGTTGCAATAAGGGACGTCTTACTGCTTACTTAAACAAGCTGAATTTATACACAGAAGCACATTTAAAAAAAGATGCTGTTGCAGTTGTAATAATTACTGCATAATCTTATGACAGCTACAGCAAATTTCATAACCTACATTTTGCACAAATGTTTACGTACAAATTCTGACTAAGTTATAATTAAAGAAAATTGCAATACCAAGTGTAATTTTATCCCAAAAAATTTGATTTTGTTTCTCTTAACAGAACGCGAAGTTCATACAGCTTCCATTGGACAGCATTCATCAGAACAACAACCAACGTGTTCTGAAGACAGTATTTAATCTTTTTTATGGTTATACGTATAATTGTTAAAATTAAAGATTT
Source organism: Cyprinodon diabolis (assembly GCA_030533445.1). Lineage (NCBI taxonomy): Eukaryota > Metazoa > Chordata > Actinopteri > Cyprinodontiformes > Cyprinodontidae > Cyprinodon > Cyprinodon diabolis. The sequence goes on along the minus strand of CM060075.1, from coordinate 40,841,825 downwards.
AGGCTCAACTACGATATGTTTTCTATGATTCTAAGAAAATGAAGAAAGTCGTTTTTGAAAATTCCTATTTTGTAAGTATTCAACACCAACAACCTTATGCAATATATTGTATTTATTTTATCAAAATTGTTAAACTTGATATATCAGGCTTTTTATTGTCCATAAGGCCTCACATATAAAAAGAAAAATGCTCCTCGGCTTTTTATAGGGAAGCTATGTAAAAAGAAATCACTTATTCAAAAGCATGGAAATAAAAATAGCACATTGTGATATGGCAATATTTTATAAACTGTGAGTGTCACTATGCCTCTGACTGAGGACATTGACCTTTTTGACCCTTTGGCTGACTGGTAAGTGCAGATGACTTTCACCCTAAAGTCTGTGGGACCAAATCCTATCCAGGATCTCAATTGTTTACCTTGTCACAAAAATAGTTCTCCAAACTTTATATTAATATCCTATCACTAAAGCACTAAATCTTTCACAACTTGAACATGTTTTGTTTTTAAAGAAGACATACATTTTTAACATCTCCTTTTTCTATTGAAATCCTCCATTTCATTCAATAGATTAGAACTGGGAACACCGGCAGAGAGAGCTCTATTACTGGTGAGAGCTGACCAGCTTTGCCACCCTCTGGAGCTAAGTAACCACAGTGGTAGGGGTGGGGGCTTGCAGCTCCTAGCTCAGAGAAGCCTGCCGGGAAGCAGAGTGCTGAAGGTCTCATAAAGGAGACCTCTGGCCCGGGCTAGCTGAAGGCCAACTGCAGAATGGTGGAAGATCTGATTAGCCCATTGGGCGGATAGAGGGCTGAAGGCAGGGAGAGTTACTGTGGCTTACCGTGAGGAGGTCAGCAGGACATTGGAGAGCCAACTAGGGAGGCAGAGTAGTCTAAGGCTAGCCTCTAGAGGCTAATTACTGGGGATGGATGGAAGACCACCGAAGATCAGAAGAGCCTGTGGGCGAATTGAGCAAAGGAGGACGATGAGAGAACTCATCAGCTGGTCGGGCCTATGCTGAGGGTTTGACTACAAAACAGTCAGTAGGGCTAAATTAAAACAGATTTTTTAAAGGCCACTCACAAACCTCTTAAGAGCATTCTGTGGTCTGATAATTTAGATTTATCATCTTTCATATATTTTAGTTATGTTATTTATCTAGTTAAAAATGTTTATACTCATGTTTCACCTGCAAGGCTGAGAAAATGTCCGAGTGAGGGGTGGATTTCGACAAAACCTACTTATTCCCACCACAAGCCAAATTCTTTCTCAAGGTTTGTCATAGTGTGTGGATTTTGTTTTCTCTTTGATCAGAACAGAGCTGACTATCATGCCATAAGGGCCGTATGATGAATTCTTCTCTCTTTGCAAAGATAAGAAAATAAAGTGCTGATTGAGTGAAATCCATTGATATGTTTATTTATCTGAGGTGAATAGTTGAATACTTTTTTCCCCACTACAATTCCCATCTTCAGTCCCACCTGCTGTCTGACCATTAGGTGTCTTTCAAAATTACACACTTAGCTTTAACTGAGTATCTTCATATCCATAATTTCCCTTCTTTCCATCCCTTTTTAAACATTTAACGATAAATGCCCTTTCACCATTTACTTTATGGGATTATAGCAAATAAACTTAACAGGTATTGTAAGATTATTTTTTTTAGCTAATTTGTCTCAAGCTGGTATAAAACTAACAAAATTCTAGGTTTAAAAAGATTATGAAAAAGATGAACAATTATGGTAACTCTTGATGAACAAAAACGTAACTTTCGTTGTAACAACAGTTTCCAGTATGACACCCAATGAATTCTTGAATAACCTAATAGGGGCTTAAACCTTAAAGACTGTCTAATAATCTGACAATTCCAAACTCAATCAATAACTATACTTAAATGTCAACATTTTTAAAAAACAAACACTGTATTTCATCTGGGTCTTTTCCAAAACATCTACAGTAAAATAGATATAATTCTTCTACATAGTACAGGAATTCATTTTTGGGAACTTAAAGAAAGTTTGTTTTACTTCTCATGAGTTTGAAATATAAGTCAAGATTGTAGTTGTGCAGTTGCAGATTGTCCAAATAGTCCCTTGTCAACACAAGTTTTGTAACTGCGCTTTTTTCTGGAAATATCATGTATTGTCTCTGCAATGAAATTTAAGTGTGTAAGCGGCAAAAACGACTGGAAAAACTGATTCATCTGAATAGAGCATTAGAAAATAAATCTTAAAGTGGATTGTACAGTAGAGAGAAAACCCAAATCACAAAATGAAATACTGTGCAGTAACTATACAACAGTATGCTGTATAGTTGAAAGAAATGAAATTTATTTAATGTAATTAATACATGTTGTTTAAGAAAAAAGAACAACAGTTTATAGAAAAGAAGAAAGAGCACTATATAAATATGAACATGGAGGAATTCGCTTGCAAAATACTATAGAGGGTAGAGTGGATCTGTGTCAGAGTGTTGAGTGGTAAGCGGCTGATAATCATTTACATATTTAAACTGCCAAAAATGGTACAGTAGTGAATACTGGTGTGAAAATATGAATGAGAAAGGAGTCACGCTCTCAATATTTCTATTACAGGTCTAAAATTGAATTCTGGTTTGTTTAAGCTTTATTCACACCTAAAATTGCAAGGTTTTTGTAATATTGAAAGCATTGGGGAAAAAAAAATTATGCTTTCAGAACTTTTTCCCTATTAATGTGACTTATAACTTAGCTAATAAAAGGTTAAGTTATAGGTCTTACTTTTTCGCATCACAAAAATCTGCCACAGATTCAGAGAGGTGTTTAATCCTTTTGTATCTGATGAAAATAAATCTTCAGAAACAGCAGTAGGCCTATAACATTTTTAAACTATCTTCATGCAATTTCAGTGATCCTGAATATTCCAACTCAACCAGTGGAGGAAGGATCTGATCTGACTTTTCGTTGCTTTAACAAGAACACAGAGACAGACATAAGTGATTTTTACAAAGATAGCAAACACATTGAAACCTACTATAAAAAAGGTATGACCCTCTCCAAGTTCTCCAAGGCTGATGAAGGATTTTAAAAGTGTAGCATTTCCCGTCCAGGAGAATGACCTTGTTAGGAATCCAGTTTGTGTGGGTTCTGTTTTTGTTTTGTTCTCTCCTTCCACCACCAGGTGGAACCCTGTTCTCGTTGGTCCTCCCACACACCTGCGGCTGGTTGGCTCATTACTGAGGACTATTTGAGCGGTGTACTGTCACTACCTCAACGCCAGAGTGTTTGCCAGTTTTGGGTACTCTAGCCAAGCTGAGTTTTGCTGAGTCTAACTGACTCTGTTTTTTTTTCGCCGAGCCTAACCTTGTTTTTTTGTCTTTTTGCCCTTTTGGCAGGAAGCCTTCCTGTAAGCTGGATGTTTGTCCTTCTTCCCCTGGAAGGATTATTTCAGTCTCACACTGAGCAGGGGATTAACCTCCACAAGTTCTGTTCAAGTCCTCCCGGATTCCCAAGTGACAGTCCGCTCAATAGCTCCTCACGATCCAACCGGGTCTAAACCTGTCCGCCCTCCAACGAGTCTCAACCTCTGGATAAAGCCAAACTAACTGGACTCTGGTAAAAGCGGTCTTCTCAATCAACGTGAGTCCCATTTTCTTTGTCTCTCTAGTCATCGCTCAAAGTTCCCACAGATACTGAACTAACCGCTGATACTTCCCTTCCCTCTTCCAGTTCCAGTTCACCAGCACACTGAGTTTCGTGAATCCTACCCCCGCTGTCCTTATCAATTAACCTGTTCAAACTTTTACCCTGGTTCTCTGAGTGGTTTACTGCATGTGGGTCAGATCTCTCAAGACGATCTTGACAGACCTAAAAGCTGGCTGGCTATAGTCAAACCAACAGAAGGAGTAGGTATGTTTGAGACTCGATCCATTAAAAACTGGATCAACGCTAAAAGAATTCTTAAAACACAACATCAACTGGTCTATTTGTGTAAACTTGGATGGTATCTGATTCAGAAGAGGCTGTTTCAAAAGTCTAACAGTTGTAGGTTTAGAATAATTGTAGGTGTATTGCAGCAAATTTCAAACAGTATGCCTTTACTATACGCTTAATTACAGTTTACTCCCTTCCACAAAGTCAAAAGAGTTAACCATTTGTCAAGGCACAGAAAATTGGACCCCAAATTCAGAAGTTTGCAGCCATAATCCAGGTAACAGTCCTCAAACAGATCAGGCAACAAAGCAGAACAGGGGCAACCAAAAACTCAGAAGTCCGAGTACAGAAACTAGTCAGGATTAGGAATTCAGAAACTCACAGATTGCCACAAGACTCTTGCACTCAGCTCAAATGATAGGAGCTGAAAACAGGTGTATCAGATAATTGGTAATGAGAAACCGTGCAGAGTTAAACATGTGAATGAAATGAGCAATTAAGCCAGCCACCAGTGCTGTTCACCCTTTAGATCTGTAATCATATTTTCAGTAACTAAAGGTAAAAAGTCAGGGTGACATTCAAATGGATCTAACACATCAGTTGTGGTGTGTGTGTGCTACAAGCATTTAATTCTTGGGCTAAACGTGGTTTGAATATACAAAGAATTATTTTAGTTTAGACAAATTGTTTACCTAAATAGGGATAAAACTGGTCTCAAAGTCAAAACCTTGTCTATTGTATATTATGGCAAAATATTTCAAATCGTATTGCAGGACCTGATGAAGTACACAACCTTTGACAAATTTGCTGCCTATACTCATTATTTAACTGTGCTCAATTTTATCTCTCCTGTTCTTCGTTACTGTACTGATTCTCTACAAGAAGCACAAAGGTAAAGCTGGCAGACACACCTCTGTGTTTCAGATTGACTTCAAATAACCACAACACACTTAATCCACTCAAGGACCAATCCCACCCCGGTCATTCATTGAACTGCTCTCTGGCAGGCACTTCTGGAAAACAAAAGCAAGGGCCATGGCAGGTCCTGCAAATCATTTTGGGCTGTCTGGCACCCTCTGAAGTGCCATGACAGACCATGAAAATCAGTGAGAGGTTGTCTGGCACCCCTGCTACATTGTAGTGTGAGGTCATGAAACTCACTGGCATGCTGTCTGGCACTCGGTCCGATACCGTCACCGCCCATTAAAATCTGTGGCAGGTTGTGTGGCACCCCTTCTATAGTGCAGTGGTTAGTCATGACAATCATCGGCAGGTAGTCTGGTCCCTGCCCAGTGCCATGACAGTTCATAAAAATAAATGGCAGGTTGTCTCATAACTCTTCTACAGTACAGAGGTAAGTCATGAAACTCGATGGCAGGCAGTCTGGTACCCGCCCGGTGCCGTGACAGCTCATTAAAATCAGTGCCAGGTTGTCTGGCATGCCTTTTGCAGTGCAGTGGTAATCATGAAAATATTTAGTAGGCTGTTTGGCACCCGCAGCGGTGCAGTAGAGGGTAATGGAAATCATTTGCAGGCCGTCTGGTACCCGCTCGTTACCATGACAGGCCATGAAAATCATTGTCAGGTTGTCTGGCACCCCTGCTGCGGTGCAGTGGTAAGTCATGAAAATCATAAGTAGGCTGTTTGGCACCCGCTGTGGTGCAGTAGAGGGTAGTGAAAATCATTGGCAGGCGGTCTGGTACCCGCCCGTTGCCATGACAGACCATGAAAATCATTGTCAGGTTGTCCGGCACTCCTGCTATGTTGCAGTGGCAGGTCATGAAAATCAATGGCTGGCTGTCTGACATCGGCTCCAGTGCTGTGGTAGGTCATGATAATCATTGCCAGGACATCTGGCACCTGCTTCATTGTCTGAACAGGTCATGAAAATCAGCTGCAGGCCGTCTGGTACCCGCTCCGGTGCAGTGCAGGTGTCATTGTCGCGATTTGCACCTGTCCCTGCTGTTTTTTATATTAGTTATTCCTGGGCCCCTGCAAAAACTATAGAAACTAATTTATTGTGGGAAGGAAGAATTGCAGTGTTTCCTCTTATTTCTGAACTAGAGGTGGAAGTCAGAGTGTTGAGATTTTGTGAAATCATGAGGAAGGGTGTCTTTGGCTCATCATTCAGTTGGTGGGTTACAAAACAAAAAATACCTATTTTTTCCAATGGCATTGGCTTGTTATCTCAACATTTGAAGCAAATTCATATTTTATTTGATTAACACACATTTTGGGTAGTTGTCTCTGCTGAAACAGAAAATCAACCTTCCTCAGTACATCACTATACATCACTAAAAGTGACTCACTGTCTGTTCTATTATAAAACACATTCTAGATAGACTCTCATGACTGGATCATGTGAAACAGATTACAAATGTGATAAAAAAAAATATAAGTACTGAGTATTAAGCATAAAAACAAACAAAGAAAATGCCACAACAAATAGAGATTTGTAGTTCATGACATTTTGTACTTGTCAGGTCTAAGCACCTAAAACATCATACATACAGGGAAAGAAAGAAGGCACAGAGACAATTAATTTAGTTTTACTCGCGAGGAGAGTAGGAAGAGACTGCGGAGTGTACAAATCAGTGGTCCCTGGTTACAACAGCTGAGACTACAAGGGGGGGGGGGGGGGGGGGGACAAGACAAGGAACTCAGACTTGCAGTCTTAGTAAACATGTCGTCTAAATCTCAGGGTTCAATCAAAGTTTAATCTGTTGAAGCTGTTCACCAAACTTCAACCACAACCTCCCCTAAAGCAAGTCCACAAATCACAGTATACTTCAGAAAAGGTGGCTATGAACACATGCACATAGCACACAGCTTTATGCATTATAACATTACACATATACATTTATATACAATTATTCTAACAGTTCTTATCTTGGCTCTTTCACATAGAGCCCTGACAAATGAAACTGTCGTAGTTGCAAAGAAAATTACGTATGCTGTGGCTAAACAAAGCCAGAAAGAAGAATGGTAGGTGTTTGTGTCTTTTTTTTGTTGCCATTGCTAAAACATTAACCGATATTTTTAGGTCCTGTATTTATTTTTTTACCAGGCGGAGAATTTAGAAATACACCAGACAATGTCACATATGCTGCTGTTCAGATAAAGAAGACAGGTATTTCTGTCGTTTTGTCTTATTTAATTTGGCTTAGCGGATCTGTTGTGCAGACTGTGACATCAGTTCAGTTTTAGACACAGAGTCACAGGTATTTTTGTGTAAACATATCAGACACAAAGCTAAGGTGCTAAGAGAGTAATTTTAACCTGCCCGTTAAAAATGCACTATAAAACCACAAAGCTTCAACAGGATGTTTTCTCATTTAGACTGCAATGAAATTTCTGGTGCAGCTGAAAGCAACCAAAACAATATCTATAAGATTTCAAAGACTGCTATTTTTTTTTATTTGATTTTATAACCTTTATCTTTTCTATCAGGGTCAAAGAGCTCCTCCGTGACCGTGAAGCAATATTCATCAGAACAGAATTAAACCTATTCTGTAATTACCTGTAAAAGAGAAGATTTAAGTGAGATAGCTCATAAAGCTAAACTCAGCCCTGTCTCTGTGTTTGCTCGTACAAACATTGCTAGAAGCCCTACAAGTTTTTTTTCCAGAGATGATTGCTATGGAACATCAAAAACCTAAACTAAGCACGTTGTTTATAGAACTTAGAACTTAAGAATATAATGATACATAATATATAATTAATCAAGTTAACTTGAAAAATGCTTTTGGGGATGATATATGATGTGCCCATTGTTGATGGTGTTGATCTTCCCTGGTTTTCAGATGTCTATATGAGAGATTATATGAACAGAGCAGCTACTGCTTTACATATATAGTCATTGTGGTGGCCTGCATTTAGACACCCCACAGCTATTATTACAATTTGTACTTTGTACAGCTTTGATAAGTTGATAATTCTTTACAATACCACTACTAGAGCTCTCTCTAATTAATTTTGTCCTCTTTCATACACCCAGACCCCCCCACACACACACATACACCAACACACAAACTTGTTTCACTATTTTTTGTGGACTTTCTATTGATTAATTAATTTCTACAGCCTAACATTTACCCTCTCTCACCCTCTACACTGCAGACTTCTCCATCAACTCCCCACGCTGCCACCTGCCATAAATGGCCTCATCTCAAGTGGGGACGACTCAGAGTACAGACAGTGGACCCATTGTGGATTGGTGCCAGCAGAACCACCTCCTGATTAATGCAGGGAAAACCAAGGAGCTGATCAGAAAGACCAGATCTGTGATTGGATGTCCTCTGGACTCAGTGCAGGATCTGGGAAAGAAAAGGATCCTAACTAAAATAACCACGGATTGTTATGACAGCAGCTGGGAGGAAGGATCTGGACCATCACTGATCCAACCACCTCAATAAGTTGTAACATTGATGCTGACTTTTGCAGTTTCTGTCTCAGTCAGTTACATAACATGCTGCTGTTATTTTTTGCACATCTCTGGTGTTGCTGCTATTTTTCACATATCCATTACTGCAAAAATGGCCACAGCTGTTATTGATTTTTTTATTCCCCGGAAACAGAGCCAAACCAGAGAAGCTTAGACATTTGGATGCAGAAGTGACTTTTATGCTTAATGGAAAATGATATTGCTCCTCCTTTTCTCATTCTGGCTTCACCTTGCATTGTAGTATCAAAATAGTATAAAACATCCAGATTTTGTAGATTACAGGAAAGTCAGGACTATAACAAAACCAGATTATTTTCCATTGCCGCGAATTGATGACTACATTGACTAGATTGGGATACTAAGTGCCTAACATTTATGAGTCTTAAATTCAATACCATGTCTGTCTTTAAAAAGATAAATATTTATTTTTGTCTGTTAAGTCCCAGTTGTTTCATTTTTACAGTGTACTTAATGGCGTTATTTTGATCTGGAAATTTAAAAAATATTTTTGTCTATACATTTGATATTACCTATAATATATGTTTACCAAGCTCACGGGATACGTTGGCACCCCTGATTCTTGTCATTGCATTTCCTAATAAAGGTTTACAACTGATATTGTTCATGTCATGTAGTAAACAAGTAGCTTGATGACAGAATTTTGTTTTTCATATGATAATTAATATGATCTTTTTCTATATATATATATCCCATTACCAAAGTCACATGACTGCCAGGTGATGCGGTAAAGCTTATTAAGGCCGGGGCATCTATATAGTGGCTTTTCAGTGTGTGCAAATCTGTTTTTTTTTATGTTTTTAAGGCACATTATTGGCCAATGTGAAACTTATGACAAACACGAAACTATACATCATGTTCTCATGGTTAGCTGCAATACAGCATGTACAGCATGCTTTCTCCACCACTGAAAAGCTACAATGCACTTTCAATCCAGTTTATCTATATAGTGCCATTTCACAACATATGTCATCTTAAGGCATTTTACGGAGGTTTTTACTGCAAAGCTCGGCATTCAGACTAACAGGGAAAAAAAAAACAAGAAGATGAAAAAAGTTCAACATAAAAAGCATAATTCTCGCAAGGCTCAGACAAATGGACCCAGTATTCAGGGAGACAGAAAAGGTTTTTTAAAGATAAAGACAGACTCTTAGGTTAGTCATCATTTGACTCAGACAGTCAAATTTTGCAGGATGACCATCTGCATACCACCGCCTTTTACATTGTGTGAAGGCATTTTAAATTGGGGTTTCTCTTGCTAACAAATGACTTCCATCTGTTGTATAGTCTTATTAATCCATCCATTTTCTATAGCAGGTTAACCGTTAAGGTCAAAGGGAGGCAGGGTCCATCCTAGTCATCTCGCCATTTCATTGTAGAATGACACACAGACTATCATGCAAACACGTCTATATAACTTCATATATGTAAACACCTGGACCAAAATAAATATATTTTCTGAATGTGCTTCTGTATGTATGGATTCTCCAACATATATCTTATATTGGAGGAGCCAAATAACCCCAACCCCCAGAGCCCAAAACAGGAGATCTGGGACCCTGGATGACCAACACAGGGATGTCAAATTACAGATCAAATATGATCCAATTGAGAGAACTGAAAACTGCAGTTCACAAATGCCCTCGGTACAGCCTCACTGAGCTTGAGATGTTTTGCAAAGAAGATTTTGCAAAAAAATTTGAGTCCCTATATCTGTAAAACATATAGACTACCACAAGTGACTTTAAAATATTAGCTCAAGGGGGCAGAATAACTTTGCACACCTAGTTTTTCTGTTTTTTATTTCTAAAAAAGTTTAAAATATCACATAAATTTCATTCCAATTCATGTTTGTGTCACACTTGTTTTTAATTCTTGACAAAAAAAAAACATAATTGTTTATCGCTATGTTTGAGGCCTGAAATGTGGCACAAGGTTGAAAAAGTTGGAGGGGGCTGAATACTTTTGCAAGGCACTATAGCTCGCTCCAGAGGTGGCCCTGTTCAGGAATGCAGCCCGGCAGACAAGCTCCAAGTCAGTTCCCATGTCAGAGGACAAAAGAGAGCACATAGAGTTGGGCACAGTAAAAGGAAAACGGGAAAACACTGAAAAACAAGCCAAGCTCTCTAAACAAATGTGATGATGGCAGCAACGTGGCTGATATTTCTCTCCAGGTTGGTGTCACAGCCAAACAGCAACAGATCAGGCAAAGCTACTGTTAGATTCAAAATATTGTGAGTTCATTTTTCATATTTCATATAGGACAAAAATGAATCTGAAGCACAAAAGGATTTTGAAACAGCTTTTCCTGCAGGAATGAGAAAGGCTGCTGCTCACATCCCAGCACCAATCTGACCCCCAACAGAACAGTCTTTTATTCACAGAGCAGAAACAGATTGGTGGGTTTTATGACCCTAGAATGACCAACTGGCTGAGAGGCAGGTCATAAAAGTTTATGACCCTGTTAATGTCTTCTGGCTGAAGGCAAGTCTAGAATGACCCTCCTAATTGAATCACAGGACAGAATGTAGCATCTTATTTCTTCAATGTTTCATATGCACACATATTAATTTTATAATTATAACTCTAACAGCTACTATGATTGCAAAAGCAGACAGAACATAATTTAGGAACACAAATACTAACAAATAGTGCAGAATGGGAGAATAGAGATTGAATGAAGCAAAATGATGAAAACTGTGTCTCTATGTCCTCCAGCAGTCTACAGTAAGCCTCTACCAGGTTAACCTGAGCAACTCTAACTATAAGGTTTGACAAAAATGAATGTTTTAAGCCTGGACTTAAAAGTAGACAGGGTGTCTGCCTCACTTACTAAAACTGGTAGATGATACCAAAGGAGAGGAGCTTGATAACCGAAAAATCAACCTCCCACTTTAACTCCTAGAAATTCTAGGAGACACTAGTAAACCTGCAGAGTGAGAGCAAAGTACTCTGTTAGTAACATAAGGAATTATTTATTTTCTGATATAGTTATCTATTACACAATTATATGTTCATTTATTTATTTATTTTCATATTTATTTTCTGTTTTGTCTTTTTTGTCCCACACACTGCTGGGGCCATAGCGCAAAATAACTTATAATCATTTTAACAAAATCTTTCTAATTGCAACTTTTTCTATGTGTGTCCCTCCAGGTGGAAAACTTAACACTAAAAACAGGCCCCTTTCTGACATATATAATGGAAGTTGTTGACAACAGCAGCACATCCTCAAGGCAGCTCTGCCTCCCTCCAGGCTGATGTGACAGCTGGCCCTATGAAGGTACTTTGTTGGGGAAAATATCAAACAAACCTAAAGTTAGGAGTTGAACTTACAAATCATTGAGAAACTGAATAGTAGAATAGCATCAAAAGTGTGTTACTATATTTTAATTAATTAAAGAACATTACTAGAGCTCGGATGGTTTTCAATGAAAAATATTAATACAACCTGTACAAAATGGAGAACTTAATTTTGCATTCTGCTTCCTGATTTTCCTAAGAAGAGCATAGCTATAGTAAAATTATTACAGAACTAAGTTGCAGGAATGCTGATAAGGACCTATAGACACTGATATGAAATCACTGAACTATTAAGGAGATACAGCAATGTTTTTTAATGTAAATTGAATTTGATTTCTTATCTTTTTGTAAATATCTTAGTTTCTCTTTTTGTCTCATTCATTATAAGTCACTTAAACATATTATATTTCACAATATCAATATATGATGATTAGGAAATGGCAAAACATATTCACAGCTAAACTTTCTATAAGTAAATAAAACATTTGAAATGCAAAAAAACCATCACCATCCAAGGCCAATTTTTGAGACTTGTTTTCCAAAGAGCAAATTTCATCTGACTGAATCAAAATTCGTAGACTGCAGAAGGTAGCTTAAAGATATTATTTGATTTTTAAGAAGTCAGGTTTTGTCTCAGGAACAGGTATAAATCTCCTTTCTGCATTTCATATCGACAATTTCTAACAATTTATACAAGCAACCTTCTAAACAGGAAGAGGAAGTTTTGAGCTGCATATACCCCAGGTGTGAATGTGAAACACTTGTCAGTCCGTATAAAGTACCCGTCATGGAGGTCAAAGCTCTCTGCATCGAAATCTGTACGTTTTATCTTAAATATTTATGATACTTTGTTAAGTTTCAGTTTGGATTCATCCTTATTTCTTATTTTCTGCAGTGATGAATATGGTTGTCTATCTGTTAACACTACCTGCCCAGGGATGCACTTTTCATAATCCAGGTAAGTTGGAAACATTTGTCTATATAGGATTTTTTTTCTTTACAATGTCATGATATTTTTTTAGAAACAGTTATAGTTATTCAAAAAGGCTGCAGTGAAAATCCAGCTAAAATCTGTTGTTCATAAATAAATAAAGGTAACCTTACCTACTGCTGATTTATTCCAATTTAACCAGTTTATTTACTCTACTATCACAGATTTTCCATCAATTTTTCCAGACAGACTTCAGTTTTTTGAGTATGAGCCTGTCTTTGTAAATTGTGGAGGCGACAATAACATGAACGAATGGAAGGTGATGAAAAAACTTTACAGAATTAGTCCTCCAAATGTATCTGACGACTGCAGCATCCCAGCTCCATCATGTACAATTGATCTGACCTTTGAAAGACACAGTGGAGAATACTGGTGTGAAAATGATGAGGGGGAACAAAGCCGTGCTCTCAACATCTCTTTTACAGGTCTCACTATACAACGATCTCTTGAAAATTTTTATGATGCAATAAATTAGTTAAACATATTTCAGAGCATATTTAGCTTTTTATGGTTAAATGTATTTATATCAGCAGAAAATTCCAACTCTGATCATTTTTCCTCAGCTGGTTCTGTAATCCTTGATTTTGGTGCCAAACCAATAAATGAAGGATCTAATGTGACTCTACGTTGTGTTAACAAGAAAAATGAGGAGACACAAATAACAGATTTCTTCAAAGATGGGCTCCATCTAATAACCACTTATGAAAATGTCCTAAACCTTCCAAAAGTCTCCAAGTCTGATGAAGGTCTCTACAAATGCAGCATTTCTGAGGCTGGGGACTCTGTGGAGAGCTGGCTGGCTGTTGTCAAACCAGAAAAAGGTTAATTAATATTATTTTATTGCCTTTTATTTTGCTTGTGTATTTTTAACATACAGGAGCACATAAAACATTTTATGTTTAAAAATATATGAAAAACAAGCAAAAAAATATACATAATGTATAATACACAATATAAAAATCTTCTTAACTAGAATACTCCTGTTGTTAAATTCTTTAAAAACATTTTTTGTAATTTTTAAATTAAATAATTACACATTTTAAATTAGATTTGTGCGTCTAGGAATTAACTACATTAAGAGACGTGTTTCAAATATAGCTAATTACTGCAGACTGCAATTTGCTAAGCAGTATTTAACATGAAAAAGTTAACAGTGCAGTACTTGGTATGGACATAAATAATTCACCACATTGGCTATAATTTGACTCAGATCTGTTTAAAATGAATTTATAAAATTAATATTTAAAGTGCACATTTTATCAGAATGGTGTATGATTAGCCAGTATTTTGAAAGTAATTTTCAAAAACAATGCCATTTTCTTTGTTGAATTTGTTTGGAAGATCAAGTTGATTTTTTTTTATATTGAAGTGAATACAATGGATCAGCTTACTCATTCAACCCATGCATACTGTCAGCAAAAATTTTCAGCAACTTTAAGTCAACAGGTGTTTTGCTCTTAACACTATTTGCAGAGTTGGGATTTTTTAAAGTGGATTACAGTTTTCAAGAACAGTTTGTAGATTGCCTCCTTTTTAACTCAGTTTTGATTTGCAAAATTAGCTAAATTATTATTTCACCTTTACAGATGCTAATGAGCTGCTCCTGGGTGTAAAAAAAACAAAATTGTAATGATTGCTTTAGTTACACATAATACATCTGTCCAAGAATAAAAAAATACCAGGATAAGTGGAGGAGGATGGATGGATGGATGGATGGATGGATGGATGGATGGATGGATGGATGGATGGATGGATGGATGGATGGATGGATGGATGGATAACATTTCACCAATAGTTCCGTACGATTTTATTGAACTGACTGTAAAGTCCCTTGACATGCATTGTCAAATGGTGCTATATAAATAAACTGAACACATTTTAAATATAGCCTATTGAGTCAGATATGTAGGTTAAATGACATGTCTAAAACTTTAAGGAAATGAGACCTTAAGAACTAGAGCTTTAGCCTAGTTAATTCTTACATCCTATATATCCTCTGTGGGATTTTAGAATTTAATCTAAATGCTTACATTTAGCTTTTTACCAGAGTTATGTGTTGTGGTCAATAATTGTAGTCCTCAAATTCTAACAAGTGAAAAAATATTTTGGATCAAAAGGCCATTCTTTCATTTTTTTTTTATTATTATTATTTTTTTTTGCTATTCCCTAACTTTTATTACTTTCTTTTCAGGGTGTTATGGGAGGATTCAGTATATGACCCCTGCAATTACCTTACTGCTGCGCACCATGGCTTTCCTTTTCCTTGTGATTGGGGTGATGGTCTTCATGAAATGCAATGGTACGAATAAATCACCTCTCAACTTATTCCAAGTTTGCACATATTTTTGGTCAGTTGGAAAGAAAATATTATTTTATTTTATATTTCTGGGGGAGAGGGGCTGAAAAGTAACATTGATGGTTGTGTTTTTCAATATAAAACATTATCCAAAACACACATTCAATCTTGTGAGAAAATGGGGCGTCAATTTATACACAACTGAAAAGTAAATGCCATGTTTGAAAGTCATGTTTGATCTAAAAAAAACTTTATTTAATTTAACTCCACCAGTTCTGATAATATTCATTTTAAATGAAGTTATTAATGTTATTATCAACAAGTCAAGAGCGAGGAATGTTCAGTGCTTTTTTTTATATTCTGCAAATATTTAAGGATTGTCATAATTTCAAGATTTGTGTGTTTACATTTTCAGGTAGAGATGCTGCAAAGCCAAAAGACCAAAACCCACAGGTTTTGTAAGGTATTGTATTTTTATTTTACTGGTTTAAGGGATATTCATTTTTTTTTTTTGCATGAATGGCCACTTTTCTTTGAGGTTTGGGCCTCAGAGGCCTGATACCTTCATCCCTTGGTTTAAAATTTTGATCAATCTCCCCATTGTTAAAAAAAACAATCAATTCCATGCTGAGGTGGATGCTCTTGGCAGTTTTTTAATTCATATATTTTTTTTTAACAGCTCAGTCTGTTTTCATTTATCAAGACAATGGTGAATATGAACTTGCTATCATTCATCTCATTGTTGATCTAAAACAGGGGTAATCAAAAAAAAAATCAGCGGGTCGGATTAAAGAAAATAATCAACCGGTAAAGGTCCGGAGACATATTTAATGATTAAAATTTAATCTGTTACTTTAAACAGAATTTAACACTGAAATAAAATGAGGTGTTTATGCATCCGTGTTATACATTGAATTTTTTAATAAGAAAAAATATTATAAAAAATAGAACATTTTAAAATCTAAAATGTTTTTTGAAGTAGTGAACAACAAACTTTCAGTTTGGTATACAGACAATTTCCTGATTCACATATTTTATAAAACGCCTGAACTGATTCTTCTTTTCTTTTTTCTGGCTTAATGAGAGCAGTGGGCTTTAGGCTGCCCTGCAAGCGCAGCAATACGGGAGGAACACTTTGCACAGGAGGTCTAGAGCACAGCGGGGCGGAGCATTGACGGAGGATGTGGGATTTCGGACTAACAGGAAAAGCGGCGCAAGTAATGTTTAGACACTGTCATCAGACAACATGTAGTAATTTACAAATGTTTTAAAAGAGGTTGGGATTAGCCAGCAGGTGGGTCCGGATTCAGACCGTGGTCCGCTAATCTGTGACCTCTGGTCTAAAAGAACACTTTCTTGTTATAATGGACTGTAGGGCTGCCACACAAGGACCTGATGAATCAGTGGCAGATTTTTTGTATCACATGGCGGAGGCCTTAAAAGCTCTGGCTTAGAGCACCCTGCCAACCTGGGTAATAGAGAAACAGCATGGCCCTCTGCATTTGGCTTCCGTTTACATGAGCTAAGGTGCCATTCCAGCCACAATTATGGCAAGCAGGGGGGACGCGGGCGTGGGCGGAATCAAAGACTGTTGCAGGTATGTGGAAGTTGGCTTTGGGTCCTTTTGGGTACTATGGGAAACCAGGACAATAAAGGAAAGAGTGCCCAGACGGGGGAGGCTGAATATTTGAAGCGATAGAACTCAGGAATTGTCAAGCACTGAGTTTTTCCAACGACCTCGAAGGGAAATGAGGTTTCACAGATACACACTACACCGGTGCACAATTTGGTTTCTATGGCGCCCATTTTTACTGATATAGATCATTCACACACTGAGAAACACAGACAACACCCACTGTAGAGGCGTATGTTCATTTACAGCCTTTGCCCCTTAAAACCATGTGAATATCAATTTTGGCCATTTGTGCCCAGATGATTCAGTTTATGCCAGATTCTGGGACAACTGATCCAGTTTTGACTAAAAATATTTTATCAACAATGCCTAAGTTTAGGTATCGTCGTGTTTTTTTCTGTTTCTGCTTCAGGTATTACTGTGAAAGAAAAATTGTGTTCCACTTTACTGTAAAACAGGGTCAGTTAGAACATACTTTTTAATGTCTGAACATGGCCCTATCAAATTATTGTGATGAAATTTCATGTCACTCTTGCTTTTGTTTTTGCATTATACTCCAAACTGCTTAACCATCTTCAACAGTGCTGAAATATAAATAAATTGAATATATGTGCTTCCACAGGGTTCTCTTTCTGCATCCCTGGTACAAATGGCCAAAAATATATCTCTCCTTTATCCGATTTCATGTTACCTTGTGAAAGATCACTCTTTTAAGAGTGGTTGATACTATACATTCTCAGACAGATTGAGCTCTATAAAATTGTTCTTTTTTTCAATTAAACATAATTCAGCATTGTCTGTTTCTCCAACTGCTGTACAATGCGTTTTTATCCTATCTGGGTGAATCATATCTAGATGTGTTTTTAGCATATCTCTGATATGCAATGGAGGAATGAAGGCCATTTTGTTTATCACTTTAATCTAAGATAATCTAAGTTTTACAGTCAATATCTATTGTTGATCCACCATCTGGTATACCCTGATAGTGAATATTAGTTCACTTTTGAGTTTGATTGAAGACCTTTTACCTTTACCAGGCTTTTTCAGGGTTATTGAGAAAGCCAACCATTTATGATGCTGCATTGAAAATCTCTGTTATGATCTTATCCTGATTGATGGATCTGTTCTATTACTTGTGTATACCGCTACTAAAGAACGGTGTGTAGCTATACAGTGAAACTTTTTTGTCACCTGCGTGTCAAAGGACATAAAGCCTCACTTTTGAAACTGCAGTTTGCTTTAGAGCAGGTCATTTTTTTTAGGTCATGTGATCTCATGTTCCTCCATGTCTCTTTCTGACGTCAGAATATAAGTTGTAATATTCTTAAGCCTACAACTAACTGAAGGAATTGTTTTCCTAATTATTCGCTGATTGAAAATTCTGTCTCATCTCTCAAACTGCTAATGAGAGAAGTTACAGGGGAGTGGTAGCCTTTGTTGATAATAAAGCAAAAGCTGCTGCTGCACGCCTGCTTCCTACCTCCACCTTGCATGATTCCTCTGCTCTCTCTCTGTTCCCATGTGTTTCTATCATTGAACTGCAATCTTTTGCTTCTTCTGCTGAAAAAGTGCCTTAATCTAAGTGTGGCTGCCGCTTCAAAGATACGATTTGGATTTCCTCTGATGGCAAATCTTGCCTTCCTAAAAATTTTTTCAACTGGTTTGCTAAGTGGAGTCATGGTCTAGATCATGCTTCTAAAAGTGGAATATTATAATTAGTCTCCACACATTGGCTTTTTTAATAGTGGCTGGAAATCACTGTGAAAAACTTGTCTTGTCTTGTGCTTCCAACCATCCCGGCAGAGCTCCTCTGGCATTAAAGGCTGCATATCCTCCCTGAGAGCTACCATTTCAGCATCTTATGATGGATTTTTTTATTTTTATTTACTTAGCCCAGCATAACATAAAAAATGCTGCGTGGTGGTAGTTTATATGGTCTCTTCCTGGGTAAGGGCATTCCCAACAAAACTCACAGACAGCAGTGCAGTGGCTAAAGTCCTATTTTCAGAAATTATCCCTAGATGGGGTATTTTAGATCTGATTACCAGTGATATTGGCACACATTTTGTTAATAAAGCTCCAACAAACATCAGTGAACTACTTGGGTTTACCTTAAAAGCACACTGTGCTTAACAACACAAAAGGAATGGCAAAAAAAGACTGAGAAAAATTCTGTAAAGGGGCAGAGTTATAATTGATTAAAGGACGCCCTTTAGTATTGATGTATATACAAATAACCATCCTTTTTTTTTGGTAACACCAGCCCACTTGGGGGAAGAACCAAGTCAGGGAACTAAAATAACTATCCAAGTGTATGCTTATTAAACGTGATGTGTTGATTTATTGCCAAGAGTCTCTTTTTCTATCCCACCAGATTGTGAAAGCAGCATTCCTGCCTCTGAATCAAGACACTTAATCTGTTCAAGTCAGGCCATTGAGTGCTGATTCAGGACTTGAGGAGCAAAATTTAAAGGACTAAAAGGGAGGGAAGGACTTTTACAGATTCTCCCTTTAACCCTTTCTGCTGTGGAGGTTGCGAGGCATTCTACCTGAATCCATACGACTCTTCGCTCACTGTTTTCCAAGGATCTACCCTCGTTGATCACGCCATGGACTTGCACTTCTGTTGGGAGAGGATCCCTTATCGTAACACAGGACTGTGCTATTTGATTTTTGTCTTTTTCACAGCTTTTTTAGTATCTTTTTTCCATCTGATTTTGCAGATGATCTTGATGAGTTCTTTATGAGATTAACTTGGTACCTCTTTATAATGCTATGACCTGCAAAGCAAGGGAAGTTGTTTGCTGAGATTTCCTTTGGAGACTTTATTGTGTCTCTATTTCTTTAGCTAATGTTATTTATTGTCTGGAGTTAGCTCAGAGCTTGTTTGCCTGGCTGTGTGTTTCCTGGACGGGGCCACCTGTGGAGCTGGTTGACAGTTGCCTTTTGTAACTCTGATTCTTTCTGTACGTCTGCTTCTGTCTCCTTGAACACCAGTCGGCCTCTGCCGATGGCCGCTCACACTGAGCCTGGTTCTGCTGGAGATTTCTTCCTGTTAAAAGGGAGTTGTACCCTCTCCACCATCGCTAAAAGGACGCTTGGTCTGAGGCATTGCCTAAGAGTTAATGATTAGAGATCAGCTGGTTTTCCTTAGATAGAAATCTGACTGTGTGAAGTGGTACGGTCGAAATGAGACATAAGAATAATTTACTTTCCCATTGAGTTCCGTCCCAGTGTTCACAGTGATGGACGTCTGTGTCTTCAGCAGGTGTAGAGCTAACAAAACTGGCAGCGTTGCGAGGCAAGGGCTCCAACATGTACGGCTGTAAGCCTTCTACACCAAACCAAGCTTTTGCCGCCCTGGTGTCCTCTTCCACAACAACTTTGTCCCGGCTTTCCTCCTCTAATAAAAACAATTTATAATGGAGGAGACTCATCGCCAACCTCCGACACAAAACTCCTCCTCTTGCATGTTTCTGCTGTCCATAGCGTTCCTTGATAGTGTCATTGCTAAGTCACCAATTTAGTGCTACTTGGTCCCAATGCAATGGTAACCTACTAGCACTAAGTTGCTAACTGGTTAGCAAGATGCTTCTGACAAACCGGCCACAACCTTCTTTGCCAGTTGGAACAGACATTTCCCTACGACTTTAAGAAGCAATTTTAATTGACATCTCCTCCACTCTGCTGCGCCGTGGCCATCATCCGGTCTCTCCAAGTGAGCCAGGGCGGAATGGATTGGACAGACTGTATTCCGCAAATAGAGTGAAGAGAGCTAACAGCAGGAGATTGGAGTACTTGATAATTTTCTCCCTACTTGGCACATTGTTTGGCGGTTCATCTTAGTTGGTTGTTCTCCAGTTTGATTGGATGGATGCTGTCGGATCATAACAACCTGGATCTAATTTGAATGCCTGTTGTGCTGACAGCACCTACACACACATATAACGTGAATGATTACAGATACGAAAGGCTAAAGTGAAGACAAAAGTTTTCAATGTCAAGTCCAAGTCATGTTGCAAGTCTCTTTTTCCTTTTTTTCAAGTCATGTCTAAATCCATCAAATTCATGACTCTTTTGTGACTTAGTTCCATGTCCAATTCCAAGTGAATGGAGTCCACGCTTCTGGGAAAGCATCAGGGAAGACAGAGAAGGAGGCCATAGTAGCGCTAAGTAAGCACTAAGCTATCAACACCTACCACCATAAATAATCAACCGTGTTAACAAGAGGTGTTCCCGGACAAAAAGTCGCGGTAGAAAATTATTTCAAAAGTGCTTCTGTACAGTGAGAGTAGTAAAACTAACCAATGCTGCAGAACTTCAACCCATATATTCTCTCTGCTTTTTTTTTGTCATAGTAGGTTCATTTAGTCTGATCCTGTAGATTGTGACTTCACCCTGGAACGTACTACTGCCATGAACACCTCTGTTTATATATGTTGGAGCTTACCTCTTTTCAGTGTAGTTCTGTTTCTTTTACAGTGAATTACTGTGTTCTCTTCAATCATGTGACATGTCTGCCTGGCTGTATTTTCTGGTTGGGGCCACCTGTGGAATTGTTTAAGACCTACCTAATATATTTGCTTCCTTGAACCCCAATTGGCAGAAGGTCGCTTACACTGAGCCTGCTTCTGATGGAGGTTTATTCGTGTTAAAAAAGGGGTGTTGTCCTCTCCACTGATGCTGCATATATAGTCAGACTAAGGGATTTCTGAAGAATAAAAAGCAAAAAACAAGCAAAAATTGTCACCACAAGCTAATTTAGTAGGACGTCAAGCATGGTAGTGACTCTGTGGAATCAACTCGTTTTCCTTGACAGAAACTTTTAACTACTCGGGAGGTATTGTCTCTGTAAAGTGCCTTATAATGTAACTTGTTGTGAATTGGCGCTATATAAATAAACTGACTGAATTGAACTTCTCTTTCTGCAGCTAGCATTTTGCATGACAAAATTTAATCCATTCTAACCATTCAATCAACTGATAAAGCAATTTGAAGAAATATTTTATATTAAATACACATTTTTAATTGTTTTATTATTTGGTTTAAATGGAATGGTGTTTTTCTTTATATGATTTGTTTAGGGTTAGCTTTATGAATTATTTTCTAATCCTTTTTATGTCGGCCATGGGCCAATTTAATTGACACTGTTAGTGACACTGTCAGAAAGGGATAATGGGTGGGTACAATAGACAAGCTGCATTTTTAAAATACAACTCTACTTCCTGGTCTAGACTATGGGCTGTCAGAGCTTAAAGATTCATACATTTATCAGTATTCCTTGTATCTCTCTTTTCCCAAATCAGAACATGTTTTCCTGAAAAGTCACACATCTATTTTTATCACACAGCCTAGACAACCAGCTGCTGCATGACAACATGAGGCTAAACATGTCATCACTGGTGAAACAGGGAGGGGCCCAGAGAAAATAAGTCCAGTATTTTCTTGGCAAACTTGCAAAATGAAGCAATGATGATTTTAATGATCTTCAATTGGTGTAACAGGGTGTTATCACAGGCAGCATAAATAGCAATAATTATATTTATGCTTATCCATAGCCAGCAGATTCAGGTAGGACATGATGTTGCCTATACTGCCCCCTGTCAAACATTATGAGAATGATCCTTTATGTCTTTAATGCTATGTTTATGAATATGGAACCTCCAGTGACCAGAATCAGCTCCTCTGAGATTGTGTCGTTGAGTGGGGAAAATCAGTTAGGACTTAGCCTTCTAAGTACTATCATCTAGGTTTGCCAAGCTTCGCTTAAAAAGAAAAGGAACTGCCCCATGCTAAGGAATAAAATTAGGTGTCTAAGTTTAGTTTCGATTTAAATAATTACAAAATCAATTGAGACACACAAGGAAATGTGGACACAAATTCATAATCTACTTAGGGTGTAAGATAATGGCTGGCCAAAAAGTATTCCTTATTAAATTTTTAATGGAGTTGGCAACCCTAGTGTCACCTATCTGGGTCTAGGCACCAGCTGCTGTAAGACTGCTATATGAAGCAACTTTTGGTGGCTCTAGCTGTTAACTATTGCCCTGCTCTATTTACCTGATGTTGATCAACCTGGAGCCGGGACTAATTCTAAAACCCTGCTCTCCAATGTTATGTTTATGTTAACATTATTGCTAGGAGGCAGAGGAATAACTTAACATCTGACATAAGGGGGGAGAACTTTGAAATGGTATTGCTGTCCTACTTTAGCAACCTTTTACCACGCCAAAAAAAAACAAAAAGAATGTGAAACCCGAAGAGTTCCTTAAAGAAAAGTGTAGCAATTACTAAACCCAGCCCTGTTTTGGCCTGAACTGCGAACTAGATGGTATATCATAAATAAACGAATAGTACTCTTCATAAGAAAGAACTTAAGTGACAAACAGATGAAATAGACTGTAAATATTAAGGAGTTGCTTCCAATGTTTTAAGAGTCAAATAGCAAATAATCAAATGTGTTTATCAATGTGTGTATCAGTTCTGACATAAGATCAAATCAACATCCTAAGCATCCTGCAGTTTGGATTAAAACTGAATGTCTTCTTCAGTAGATGTGACACCATTATTTTAAGAAGTGAGGCCATATTTTTTAACAATTACTGTCCCAAAGTGACTGTTAATTTCAACAGGAACAGGAAGCGCTTATCTGCATGTGACCTAGGTAACAATGTAAGAAACCAGTCAGTATGCATCTAACATCAGCCATGGAGGTTACATCTTACTGCATCCAAATCTGTGAGTAGAAACTTAGAAAGCTGTTATTTTCTAGATGTTTGTTGTGCTTGTGATCATGAGTTTGGATGTCTTCTTTTTTCTCTATCATGTCTTTGCAGTCTTGAACATTTCTCTCTTGCTGAGCAAACCTGCTCTGAGCCGCTCTGCTGAGAAACCTGGTTAGTTGGAAACAGTTTTTTAGTCAATTTAGTTAACATCTTTGTTAAGGTCTTTAGAGTTAGTAATCAAATAAAGGAAATGCCTTTATTGTCACACGGCAGGAAATTCAAGGCAGTGACAGAAAGAAGTTAACAGAAGACATAAAAACTTACATAGAAGATTTAGTAATGTGAAAAGAACAAAAATATTAAATTTAAACTAGCAGAGATTTAATCCAAAATTGCACTTATTGATAATAAAATATATACTCAGTAAAAAAAAGGGGGGGGGGGGGGGGGGGGGCACAAACTGTGCAATAACCCTGACTGCAAAAAAATAGATACTTTGATAGTAGGTAAAACCTAGAATAGCAATTTAGATCTAAAGTAATTGACAACCGTGTTGTTTAAACTTCCAGCAGACACATGTTACATGGATTGCACAGTTTAAATAAATTCTTGATCAGGTGGAGAGTTAACATATTCCATATTTAGCATTATCTTAACAAATTTTCTGAACAAATCCAGTTGTAAGCTGTGGCTGTTCCCAAACACATCAAGGTAAAATTAACCTCCGATATAAGATGCTAAAAAGCAGGTTTGTTTATTGTTTATCAAGATTATATTTTGCATTTGAACTGTTTCTTTCTGTCTCTCTTTCTTTCTTTTTATCATGTTGCAGCTTTCCCTGTTATATATCCAGACAGACTTCAGTTCTTTGAGTATGAGTCTGTATTTCTTAACTGTAGTGGGGACATAGAGATAAATGCATGGAAACTAATGAGAAGACTTTACAAAGTGGGTCCTGTAAATGCATCCGAAGCCTGCAGCATCCCAGCTCCATCCTGCTCAATTTTCTATCTGTTCGAAAAACACAGTGGGGAATACTGGTGTGAAAACGATGAAGGCAGAAGAAGCCACGCTCTCAGCATCTCTGTTACAGGTCAGGATATGGAAAGATGTTTTTAAATGGTTTTTAAATTTGCTAAACTATTGTGCTGTGATTTTTCTTTTTTTTTTTAGAAGTATAGACACCTTTTTTAAATAATGTTTGAAATTCAAAAATGAGAAAAAAATAAAATTACATTAGAATTTTGTACCACTTAAACATATAACTTACCCTTTACTTTGACATGCAACATGAAAATTATAACAAGAGAACAAGAAATAAATTAAAAACATATTAAGAAGAGAAAAAAAAGGAAATTTGAAATTAGACTTAGAAAATTTGTCTAAGTTTTCTTTGTCTAATAATCTTAGCATTATAAAATTCTCATGCTTGGAAGCAGTCTATAAACATTTTTTTCTAATGGGAATAAACATGTTGAGTTTTTAGAAACATGTAAAAAGCTGAAAACAGAATAACTTTAATTTAAACGTATTAAATAATTTCACAGTTTAATCTGTTCTCCATTATCTCTCTAGCTGGTCCAGTGATCCTGAATGTTTCTGCTCAACAAGTGAAGGAAGGATCTGACGTGATTCTTCGTTGCATTAAGCAGAACTCAGAGAAGGCACACATTTGTGATTTCTATAAAAATGGCATATTCCTGAAAACCTACTATAAGAGAGATATGATCCTCACTAATGTCTCCAAGTCCGATGAAGCTCTCTATAAGTGTAACATTCCTGGAACCGGAGCATCTCCTGAAAGCTGGCTGGCTGTTGCTAAATTAACAGAAAAGAAAGGTATGTTTAATATCTCAAATAATGGATATTATCCGACTAGAACAATTATTGAAACATAGGTAAATATGTATTGATCTGTAGAGCATAAATGGATTAAATCCAAAGTGTAAGATAAAGATAAAGTTGTTGTTTTTTTTGTTACTTTGGGCTGTGCACCACTGAAACCACTTGCATTTAGATAGAGAGATATGATACTACAACCATACTTGTCAGCCAGTGTAAAGCTGTTATTGTATGATAATGTCTCTATAGTTCTAGTAATATAGTGTACATACATTAACCTATAGTAATGCTCAAGGCCCATATCAGTGATCCAAAAATGTTTAGAATGTCCATTGCCTCTTATTGAAAGTTGCATAAACGCAAAACAGGGCCTGAAACTGGTATATGTCACTTTCTACACAAAGATTTTGATCTCTAAAAACAACCTTAATTATGCATGGTCCTCTTGCAAACTCTGGCCAATGCATACACTTTATTCGGTAACCGGTGAAAGTGGCAATGCAAATGGTGAGGTGGGGAATGGAAGCCATACCAATATCAGTGGCTGTGGGAATTGAAGCCGAGAGATGCCGCAGACTGGACTTGTCATTCTGGAAGAGGAAGAAGAACTCCCTTGTTTGCACATGCGCAGTGCTCGTGATTCTGGTAAATCGGCTTGTAGAAACTCCTAGCTCTGCTTCAACAGCAGGATTTGCCCACAAACACCTCAAGCCGGCGGAGTGAATTTCAAACATGTTTGATTTTAAGATTCCTGATCGGAAGGAGGTTGCGGGAGGCTAATCACCCCTCATTACCCGCTGTACTACGCCGCTATACTTAACGACGCAGGATGCACGAGGAGGCTGAAAATCGGCCTGATTCAAAAAATTCTCGCACGACTGGAAAATTGGCCAGAAAATGACAGAAAACCATACACTATAAGCCCGCCTTAACACATACCTTTGACAAGGTGTGAGGCAATCACTAATTAGCTAATCTGCTGATCTAGATTCCTAGAGAGTTCCTAAAAAATAATGCTACAAAATACGTAAAGAAGAATTTATTTTTAGAAGATGTTTTGCATTTATTGC
Source organism: Cyprinodon diabolis (assembly GCA_030533445.1). Classification (NCBI taxonomy): domain Eukaryota; kingdom Metazoa; phylum Chordata; class Actinopteri; order Cyprinodontiformes; family Cyprinodontidae; genus Cyprinodon; species Cyprinodon diabolis. Next base: position 40,815,594 of record CM060075.1, on the reverse strand, counting down.
CATTTTGTTTACACTGAAAAAAAATGGGCTGGGCTTTGATGCCCAGCAGTAACAATACCTTGTCACTGACTGTAAAGGGTTAAACAGGACAAATGACAGCTCACTGTGGACCACAATGCCGTAAGCTCCCAAACACTTCAGAGAGGAACAATATTTGCCCCATCAACTGAATAACACCGGAAAGTTCTTTGATGAATATATTAAAATATTTAAAGTAAAGTAGGGCTATAGAAACAGGAGCTGCTCACCAGGAGCTTGTGATACATTCAAACAGCTTTTGGATGTCATGTCTGCAATTTTCAGCAAACATTTTGACGTCTGAGTGAAAGTAAAGAAAGGGAAAAAGTTGCCTCAATGAAAGGGATGGATGAAGTTCAGTTGAAAAAAAAAAATCTATCTACCACTGACCAAACATCACAAGTTGGGTATGAGAAACAAAACTTAATTAATTCCAAAATAAAAGGTCCTCTTTTAATTTTATTTGAGCACATACATTTGTTTTAATAAAGGAGCAAATGGTATATTTTATGTCACCCTGCGCCACAGAGCTATAGCAAAGCACTGCGTTGCCTTAGTACGGTGGCCCTGAAGTGCAAACTGCAACTACAAATCTAAAAGCGCAATTACATTAAGGAAATCACAACTACATAAAGCAAAGCGCTACTACATTAAGAAAAACAAAACTACATAAAGCAAAGCGCAACTATATTAAGGAAAACAAAACTACATAACGCAAAGCGCAACTACATTAAGGAAAACAAAACTACATAACGCAAAGCGCAACTACATTAAGGAAAACAAAACTACATAAAGCAAAGCGCAACTACATTAAGTAACTTGACAGTTAAGGTTTTGTGCTAAGGGGTCAGTTTGGGATTGGGCCTTTAAGTATTCAGAGAGGATCTGATGTGACTTGAAGCTTCCAAGAAGGTCAGCTGGAACTGATTATTCTGTTAAGTGATGGCTGCGAGTGATTGGAGGAACGGTAGAATATATTGTTCACAGTCCAAACTAAAACCAAAGCATGATACAGATTTAATTATTTAATTTTACATTTGAAAGTTTTATGTTACATTTAAACTTTTACTTTTCGCAACAGCATTTTTTTCCTCACTATCGTTTACTAAAACATAACCAAACACTAAGCATGGGTATGTTTTATTGAATTTCTATAAGGTTACCATTCTTTGCAGCGTATCCTGTCAATGTGCTGTTGATAGAAGCTGGCGGAGATAAATCGAGATGTTTAGAGTGTCATCTGTTTTTATGTCAATCAGCAGACAAAAGCAATGTTCTCATGTTTTATGGTATTTTATTTTTTACCTATAGTATTTCAGGATAGGCTACCCCTTTCAGTTGAACTATAAATATTATTTACGATAGTAATTATTTTAAAACATTGATCATTAGAATGTCTCTCTTCATGGCTTTGTACCTCATCTTTATTTTATGGGCTGCTTTCAAACTGCTAGTAGATCATGCAGTCAGCTAATTGTAGTGGGCGGAACAAAGTTGGTTTCCACAGCAATCTTTTTGGATCACTCGCAGCACAAGTGGAATTTAGATCCTCTTACTTTGAATCTTTGAACATCTGGCCCCATGCAGTACTTTATAATTTATCATGTTAAAAACATCCTTCTTGGTTTTTTAATCTGTGAGTCTCTCTAGCTTGAAATTTGTTTTGATCGAAGAATTGATTACAAAAAGTATATTTTAAATTAGTTTTGATTGCCTAACTAAATAATATTTTTTTTTTTAAGGTTCTATAGAGGAGACTCGGTATCTGACCCCTGAAATCATCTTACTGCTGCGCACCATGGCTTTCCTCCTTCTTGTCGTTGGGCTGATTTTTCTTATGAAATGCAAAGGTATCACAAAATGTTTTCACTCTATATTCATAGCTTATTTATATATATATATATATATATATATATATATATATATATATATATATATATATATGTGTGTGTTGCCCTGCGATGGACTGGTGACCTGTCCAGGGTGTACCCTGCCTCTCACCCAGTGACAGCTGGATATAGGCACCAGCACCCCTTGCGACCCCACTTGGGATTAAGCGTGTTAGAAGATGGATGGATATATATATATATATATATATATATATATATATATATATATATATATATAACATCAAGGAACTTCATTTAATTTCAGTTAACTCCCCTCAGTTTCTTAAGATCAATCCTATATATATTAGATTTAAAAAAAAAAAATAATATTTAGGCTTCTGTCAATAAGGCAAGAAAAAAATTACTTTAAAATGTGTTTTTTCTGTTTTCTTTGCACTTTTGTAAACATTGTCAAAGAGTAAGTTTTTGTGTCTTTAAACTGTTAGTCGTAAACCAGACAGATCAAGACACGTACGCTTCTGCTGAGAATAAGACAACAGGTACTTTTTATTGCATGATGGCTTTTTTTTTACTTTGATGTGCAGCTCTGTGGTAAACAGTTATTGACATTTGGGTAGAACTCTATTTAATTTAACACAACAGCTAAAGCATCATTTCATATGTATTTATTGAAAGCACTGAGGCGAGTATTTATAGCTTGTCACTTAAAAAGCACCATAAAGCCACAGGCTGCAAAGAGGGGCCCTTCAATTTGCTTAAACCACCGTTTATACAAGGAAACAAAGCATTATTTTTTCTGTTGCAAAACATAGTGCAGCTTTAGTCTTTATTTTACTAAACACATAAGCTGCACCAACTTTAACCTCAGTTTGACAGAAATATTTACACACAGAAACTTTAGCTTTTACTAATAAGTGTTTTACTGATAAGTGTCCTGTTTTCTCTTAACAGGGCTAGGAGTTCGTACTTCTGCAGTTGAACCATATTCATCAGAGCAAGATCCAATGTGCTCTAAAGCCGGTTTTTAATATTTTATTTTCCTCTAAAGAGGATTAAAGTGATGGAATTTGTAAAATAACATTAAGTTTGCCTACTGGTTCAAAGTAAATGAAAACAATTTCTGATTCATGATGACCTTTTATAAAACCCCATGCAAAACATTGTGAATGTCTTAAAATGTTGTACTTTGAATTTCAGAGAAAGTTTTTTTCAGTAACTTCCGTAAAACACAAAATGTAAATGTTTTGCTATAGTTTTTGTTTGTAAAGCAGTTATTTTCTAAAACTGGAAATATGTTTTTAGAATAGTTCAAAAGCTTTAATCAAATAGTTGAGATCTGGAGTCACCAACGTAATGCCTGCAGGGACCAAGGGGCAGTCACAGAACATTTTGGCTGCCCTCAGCATATTTTCAATATAAAACAACTCACCAGTGGGCAAAGGTTGAAATTGTATCTTATTCTGTTGTTTTTTTAAGCATTTATAGATCATTTAAACATATTAATAAAAAAAAAGCATTTAAGCATTTATAGAAATATCAAAATGACTATATCTTAACTAATACAAATCTGTGTATTATGTATGAAGTTCAGTTGATCACTAACTCCCCCAGTTCATAGGTAAGTATTGATAGCCCTTCCCCAGAATAAGCTCTAATCCTTAAAGCCAGGAGTACACTGTGCGATTTTTTTCAGTCGTTGCATGCAGCTACTTCTCACACTGTCAGACTAAACCACAGGGTTTTGTTGTACAGTGTGAGTTCACAGCTCACGGTTTATGTTCGGCCTAACACTGTCACGCGACCTGCCTGCTCACATGGTACGAATAAAAACCATGTCGGACTCAGCTCCGCAGTGAGATGGAGCTGCTCTGTCTCGTCTGTCCGGAAGCCAAACAAATAGAAGGGGAATATTAAGTTCACTGTAGTGAAACGTGCTGCCTTTGCGATTTATGCAATTTTGTGCTGAAAGCCCTAAAAAGAAAAGGCGACAACGTATTTGGAAAAAAAGACATGGCTGAGCAAACGTGGCTACTACGGTCTGTCAATTTTACAGATAGAACTGCATTTCACTTATTGCATCCCTGCCATGCCACTGTTTTTACAGAAGAATCCTTGCTTGCCCATGCGCACTCCCGCCCACGACGGTCGGGAGAAAATCAAACATGTCTGATTTTCTCCCGAACCTCAAGATTCCTGATCTGGAGGTTGTCGTGGGAGGCTGATCGCTCCTCGTAACCCCCTGTACACCACACGACTTACGACGCACGATCAAGCTGAAAGTCGGCCCAAGACAGTTTAGCACCAAAAGGTTGAGAAGAGGACTTTGACCCAAGCCATTTTCTGTGAATCTCTTTCCTACTTTAACATGTATGATATTAAGATACAGTAAGGTACTAACACTTGGGAGATATAATTATTGGGCATCCATTATTTCAACTTTTTCAGTCACATTAATGGCAGCGTGAAACTTTTCGCAAACAAGAAAATATATATTATCTTCTCATGGAGTGCCGCAAGTTTATTGAGTCTGAAAAGAAACTTTTCTTAAAATATTTTTTTGTATCTGGGATTTAAATCAAACTATTGAAAACATTACCTGTTCCAACACTATAATAGCTAGATGTGTATGGTGTATCTGATTCCCTGTATGACAATACAGGGATAAATTGCAATGGACACATCCACACTTGTGGTGTGACAAACTGTGGTTATCTAGGAGAAGTGGAAGTCAAACAGCTCCCTTCTTCCAATAGGGTATCTATTGGAAGAAACTTTAAACACATAAAACTGTAAAAAAAAAAGTAAAAAAAACAAATGTTAAAAGAAACAGCACAGCACTCTGCATGCAATGTGGGATAACAGCAACTAGATAGCAGCAAAGTCACAACAATGAGAAGCTAGAGACATTGGCTGAGGCAATAAAGGACATAAATCTGTAGGCAGAAGAATTCTTAAAGTTTCCATCCATGGATTTTCTAAACCTTATTTTGTTCAGGGTCATGGAGGGGCTGGTGGTGATGTTCCTCAATAATTGGGTGGAAGGTGGTGTAGAACAACAAAATAACTAAATAAAACACAAAGAAAATAAAACTGAAAAAATCTTGTGTGGTGTTTGTGCCTAACGCTCCAGTCTAATGTTTCACTCTCAGCAGTATGGCTCTTCCATTGCTACTTAATAAACTATATGTGGCTGATCATCCTCTGTCAAGTGTAAAAATACCTTTGTCTAACTATCAAGATTTTATTTCTTCCAGCTCACAAGGTGATACTAAACATTGTTTAATTTCTACCAAAAGGAATCCCTAAATTATATCCAAATAAAAGATTTCATTGAGTTTATTTTTGGATATAGAGCCTGATGAAAAGTTACATAGACCTTAGAAGAATTTACTCTCATTGTTCTTCTTTTTATCTATTTAAATCAAATGTAAATGTTTCCTCTGTTTCCTTTAAATATGTCAAAATTTTTGTTAGCATATTCATTCAATTTAGGTCTGGATTCCATGGCATTACAAGGCAATTATGTAGGTTTTCTCTGTAGTTTTTTTATCATCAAAACCCTGTGAATTTAAATCTTCTTTTACCCCCGAGCAGTTGTAACTAAGGGTCAAGTTCTCAGAAGGAAAGCCAGAATTGCCAAAGTAAAAAAGAAAAGAATGCTTTTGTTTTTTTGCTTTTTCAGAACAATTATGATTCTATTTTGTGTGTAATGCAAATTTCATTGTAGATCAGGAAGTGTTTGCTTTATGATGGACACCTTGTATGTTTTAAAACATTCCTTTATTGTACATTTTGTTAGCTTGTCTGTCTGCTATATTAACCAATATGATGTGTTGAACTAGATCTGCTATTTTCATATCTTTTGCGAAAAACTTTTCTATAAAGTAGAGCATTGAATAATAAAAAAAAAAGTTTATTTGAATGCTATAAATAAAAGTTTTCTGTCCAACACCAATGATGAACTGCACAGCAGCAATAGGATTTCCTCTCCTGGCTCATGTCAGGACCGTGGTAGAACCTCTTGGTGAAAATAACACCCTTTTTTATTAAGTCTTATCCTTTTTTGTTTTTCTACTAATTCAGAACATATCTGTGTAGGCTCAAACTAACCTGAAGGTAAAGGACTTAAATTTAGGCCATTGTAATTCTATGTCCTTGTTAGGTTTATTCAATGATGATTATAAAATTAATGTGTGTGCATATGAAACATTGAAGAAATGCTTCACTCTGTCTTATGATTCAATCAGAAGACCACTCTGTCTTGTGATTCAGTCAAGAGGACCACTCTGTCTTGTGATTCAGTCAGTGGAGCATTCTGTCTTATGACCTGATCAATTGTCCTGTCCGAAGAATACACTGTTTTGTAACCCACCCCATGTGTTATGTTCTGTTAATAAAAAGGCTCTGCAGAGGAGGTCCGGGAGAGAGAGTTGGAAAGTTGGGTTTGGCTCTTTCCCCTCCTGCAGGAGCTTTTGAGAATCTCTTTCCTGTGTGGACTCAGTTCCTCTTTTACAAACCTACATTTTTGAATCTACCAGTTCTAATGACTGAAATCACACTTAGGTTTCCATTTGTACTACCCTAATCTCCCCAAATGTAGAGAACAGCCTGGTATCAGCTTTTGTACACACTGAGCTATCCGAGCTCATCAAAGCAGCTCAGGTGTTTTGTTGAAAAAATTAAGTCAGTCTGACTATAGTTTTTGCTCTTTATTTTGTTCCCAGTTCATCAAGTTAACTGTGATTAGAAGGGTGCTTCTGTTTTATTAATATAGGTTGATACTATGACTTAAATTTTCTATTTATTTCAATTCCATACTGATTTACAGGCAACATATTTATGTTGATGGAAAATGTATAATTATTTTTTTTAAATGTAATACTCAAATTAAAAGATTAAGTAAAATAGTCCTAATTTCAGTTATTGTTTGTTACATTTTTGGGCAACCATCATTTCTTTCGACTGAGATTGGAACTCATGGTAAGATAAAATGCCCAAAGGGGTACACAAGCCAAAAAAAGCCAGATTTTTTTAAATCAACTTAAATGGCAACATCCGAATGAAGCACCAGCTCTTGTAACTCCCTCTCTCCCGACCCACCTGCTCTCTCACATCCTGTGTTGACCCACAAACTCCGGGGAGTGGTGGCCTAGTGTTTAGGGCATAGGGCTTTGAATCCTGAGATTGTGAGTTCGATACCCCAATTCCAGAGACTGTCACTCTGGCTTCCTGAGCAAGACCCTTAACCCCACACTGCTCCCTGGGTGCTATGCCGATGTCCTGAGCTGGTGGAGGCAAAATGAGTGTGAATATGTTGCCGCTACTGTTTGTGTATGCATATTTTGTTATTGAAAAATAATGTAAAAATTGTGTTTTAAGTTGTTACACTTAGACAGAAGTGTTTATTTATTTACACAATAGGTCCGCTGTTGCAGTACTGTTTATTTGCACATTTGGAAAAAGTGGGAAAAAGAGAGAGGCACAAAAGTAACGCATGGCCAAGGAAACCAGAACAGGCAAACTCCACACAGAAAGGCCCTCTCCAGCCTTGGATCAAACCCAAAACCTTGTAACTGTTAAGCATTAGTGCTAGCCTCTGGACCACAATGCAATAAAAAGGAATTTTACAATCTTAGAAGCAACACAAAGGATCTTACCGATAAGACATGGAACAGTGCATCTGATGGATTGGACAGTGTCTTCGGTAGGGCAGCATTTAAAGGAAAGAGTACTGGGAGGCTCCTCAGTAGCTCAATGGCTTGGTACTCTCAGGAAGCAAAAATAAATAGGGCACAAGTCCATCGCAGGGCAACACAGAGACAAACAACTATTAACGCACACTCGTAAGAAGAAAGCCAATTAACCTAACAGTCATGTATTTGGACTGTGGGAGGAAGCCGGAGTACCTGGAAAGAACCTATGCATGCTAAGGTACAACATGCAAACTCCATGCAGAAAGACCCCAGGTCGGGAATCGAACCTGGAACCTTTTTGCTGCAATGCAGCAGTGCTACCCACTGCGTCACTGAGCAGCTGGTAGCTGTTTTTCAATGTGAGGCAATTATACCAACAAATGAGATAACATGATCAACTGATCTGTAATATGCTGTTTTTTCAGTCTAAATTTTTTGTTTTAGTCTCATATGGATGTCATTTACATTTTTGAACAAGCAATCTCTGTAATGTGATGAGGATAGAAGTCTGACAGGAAGATGTCAAAGCAGCTGGTTACTGTAAGGGAGGTGTTAAACTACTACAACGGCTTTTATGGAACCTCAGTGATGCAGGGGAATAGCAATTTGTCCAGATAGTTCCTTATAAGCTCAAGTGTGGTAGATATTATGTGAGATATTATGTGTTGTCTCAATAAGGAACTTTAATTGTGTCAGCAGCAAAAAAATCTAATGAAACCGAACAGGCTCCCACTGTCATGTTTGGCTTAATGTGTCGCGCCCACATGCAGAAACACACTTGGGAAAACAGGCTCAGTCTCAGGGGTTTTATTTACACTTAGTCAAACAGAGCACAAAGATTGTGTCAACCAAAAAACTACAAGAACTGGAGCACTGCCTGGAAACCGTTCTCGTCTAAGGAGGAAAGAGAAGAGGTTAGACCGCAGAGAGTCAGGTGGAAAAAACCTACGGAGCTGAGCTTACCACAGAGCGCGGACACCGGACCGGGAGGGAAGCAGTGAGGACTTGGCGCCGCCTGATGGTGATGTGACAGGCGTTAGCGTGACCAGAGAGCGGGGGAATGTGGAGTTGTCCGAGCAGCCCGCGGGAAATCCGGGGATCAGAACCAACGGGAGGAACCAGGGAGAAACGGGGGGCCAGGGACCCAGAGACTGGGTGACCAACCTCGATACTCCTGAGAGGACCTGGAAGGATTCGCCACGAGAGGAGACGATGATTCACGAGAGAGAACCTGGGAGACACAAACGCGGGAGTATGAGCAAGAGAAAAGGTAGGTTTGGTGAGAGGCCGTGGCCGATCAGACATACCGCAATGGTAACACTCTGGCGTCCTCACGCTGTCTGTGCGCTGCTCAAATAGTGCAGGGCCGGTGCTGCTGAACCACTTGCAGGTGTGCGTGCCCCGCCCACCAGTCAACGACAGACACCTGTGAAGGTAAACAGTAGAGGCCGAGGCCGAGTCCTGACACCCACATTGTTAAAAAAAAGTATAAACGACTGAAAGAAATCTGAATATAAAATCAGAAATGAAGAACAAAGATAGGTTGTGCACTAGATAAAATATACCCATGATGAAAACAAGACTTGACAATGACTGAAGATGCATGGAGAAAACTACAGAGGGCAGAGTTCTTTCAGAGCTGTTTCAGAGTGTTGAAAGGTAAATACCTAAAGATTACTTCTTTTGATATTTTAACTGCCAAAATATCAAGTTGTGTGAAATGATAATAAGAGCTTGAGTATGAGGGATGGTTTAAATTCACTTATTTCTACAACAGCAGATGTGACAACAATATTTTAAGAAATGCTATATAATTTCTGTGGTTTTGCTAAATTGAATAATAGTCCAAACAGGAAGAGGAGGTTCTCAGCTGCATATAACCTAAGTCAAAATATGAGACACTAGTCACTGAGCTTTAAGCATCAGTAATGGAGGTCACACATCTCTGGATTCAAAGCTGTGAGTACAGATATATTTAACCAGGGGGTTGTGCTTGTCCCAAATGAGTCTGGATATCAAGCTTTTCTCATGTCTCTGCAGTAATTAATTCTATAGTCTTGCTGGCGACCCAGCCTGCACCAACTTACACTTTTCAGACGCCTGGTAAGTTGGACTTTTTGGTTTAAATAATTTATTTTGTTTAAATTATTGCCATGTCCTTTTCAATTATTATATTTAAACTGTTTGAGGACAATTTTGGCTAAAATATAATGTTTTTCATAAACAAATTAGGGTAACTTGAAATGACCTTGAAACTGTTGAAAAGCAGGTTGGCAAGCAATTCAAAATACACATTTGATTTCATTATTTGTTTTAATTTTGTATTATTACAGATTTACCTGTCATTTCTCCAGACAGACTTCAGTTCTTTGAATATGAGACAGTCTCTTTAAATAGTAGTGGAGAAGAAGACATGAATGCATGGAGAGTGATGAGAAAACTTTATAAAACAAGTCAAGCAAATATTTCTGAAGACTGCAGTACCCCAGTTCCCTCGTGTACAATTCAAAATACTTTCAAAAGACACAGTGGACAATACTGGTGTGAAAATGATAAAGGAGAAAGGAGCCGTGCTGTCAGTATTTATTTTACAGGTCTGTTTGTTTTAAAAAGTATAATGCTGTTTTTTTTATTTGTTTATCAACATCTAAAATTGCAAGGTGTTGTAAGCATAAGGCAATGTAAGCATAGGAACAAAATAAATATTTTCAGAACTTTTTCCCTATTAATGTGACCTGTAACTTAACATTAATAAGAAATATACTGATAATATATTTTGAGAAAAACAAAAAAATATATATATTAGGGTTTTTTCTTATTTTCTTTGCACCATAAAACTCATCCACTTGAGACAGGTGTGTAGACATTTTATATTTGATGAATATGAACCATTAGAAACATCAGTATAACATTTTTAAACTATATTTGTGCAATTTCCACAGATGGTTCAGTGATCCTGAATGTTCCAGCTCGACCAGTGAGGGAAGGATCTGACGTGACTCTTCATTGTATGAAGCAGTTCACAAACGGGACACACATAAGTGATTTCTACAAAGATGGTGCACACAATGGAACCTATTATAAAGTGGGTATGACCCTCTCCAAGGTCTCCAAGGCTGATGAAGGATTTTACAAGTACAAAATATCCAGTGCAGGAGAATCACCTGAAAGCTGTCTGGCTGTCGTCAAACCAATAGAGGAGGAAGGTATGTTTATATGTATATATGTTTACATGTATATATGATATAGTAAAAATATTGTGATAGTGAAATAATATTTCAAACATAATCTAGCATCTATTGATATTTTCTTCAAAACTGAATGACATTTGATCCAGACATGCCTGTTTAAAAATCTAAAAGGGTTCCCCCCATCCCTTCAACAACATTATCTGTAATAATTAGTTCTTTTTTTTTTTTTTTCCTAAGTGTTTTACATAGTTTTTTGCTTTTTTGAACCATTTAGCAGGTTTTCAACTAATCTCACCTTAAGTCCTTGCAACCGCCTCAGAATAGACCAATACTATAATCTTTACTATACAGTCACGTTAAAAACTCAGGGCTATTGGTAGCTGCTTTGTAAAACATAACTAGCCCCTCCCTACCCCTTCAGAGTAAATGTAAATACTGTAGTTATGCTAAAGTGAAAACTGCATGAAGGTGAATATCGCAACTTACCAGAACTTACAGTTAGGACACATGTAATACTTTCCACATGTTTCAGGTATTTTCATACTACTCAGTTTTTTTATTTCATTTTTTGCTGTTATCAAGCTGCTTTTTAAAGAAGCTGGAGATAAATACAGCTTTTTAGAGGGTAATCTCCCATAAATTTCAATTTGCTATGATCCCTGCTTTATAAGAATTTTAGTGACCTAAAGTGGTGGTCCTTGTCGTATTCAGTGGCTTGTTTATGGTTCTCTGGCACTATATTTTAAACCTTCTTTCAGGATCAGATAAAAAGACCTAAACTTTGTCAGATCTGTTGCTTATACTGATCATATCACTGAACACCATTTTATCTCTCCTGTTTCTGGTGACATATGATATATACTCAATGGATTTAATATTAACTCTAGATGCTAACATCTTGCTATTTGACATAGTTATGAATCCAAGGTGCAATTTAAAATGTGAGACTCCTATCTGCCCACCGATCACCTTGTCATAAACTCCTGCTCCATCCTATAGGAATAGTTCCTCATCCTTACCTCAGTCAATCGGCATTCAACTCCCTTGATTTAAAGCACCACCAACAAAGTCGTCCTCACATTCCAGCCGAACTGCAACCCTCCTCCCCTTCATCACCTCAATTCCACCGGCCACCTTATGGCCATCCTTAGTCTCCAGCATTCATTATACCTTCAGTGTCAGGGGGCTGACACTGAAGGTAGACACTGCTTACACAAAAACTGCATTCAGCTGCTGCCGGGGTCTCAGTGCCAGAAACCTACTGTCTAGATTTAAATTTGAATAAGTATTTCTTTTTTTTCTCTCTGTGTAGGTCCCTTCAGACTTATATCAGCTAAAAGATATTTTGGATTAGAAAGTTTACATTTGACATTCTTTGCAACTGCTTAACCATATACCATCATTTTCTTTTCAGTTTCTAATAAGAAGACTCAGTATCTGACCTCTGAAATCATCTTAGTGCTGCGGACCATACCTTTCCTCTGCCTTGTGATTGGGCTGATTTTTCTCGTGAAATGGAATGGTAACACTACACCACCTCATTATTTACTAATAGCTTGCACATATTTTTGGTCATTTGAAAAAACACAATTCATACTTTAGTCTTTTTTTTGTTTGTTTGTTTTTTGCTGGAATATTACACTGCTTTGGTTTGGTTTTCCATAATACAAAATAGAAAAATAATCAAAAATATGTTAAATCTAATGGGAAAAATGGGGCACATATATTTGAAAGCCAGCTCTGTTGTGGGAACATTAATTCAATTTAAATAATCTTGACAAATTCTGACAGAGTTAATCCTATATTTAACCTTAGATCTGAACAATGTCACTTATGCTGTTGTTGACAAACCAAGCAGAAGAAATTATCAGTTTTTTGTGTTTTCTTTTCTATTGTTTAAACCATGTTAAGAGTTTCGTGTCTTAATCTGTTAGGTGGAAAAGCGGCTAACCAACCAGATAAAGACACGTACCCCTCTGCTAAGAACCAGACAACAGGTACTTTTCTATAGCATGATGGCTATTTATAAGTTGTTTGTGCAGCTCTGTGGTAAACACACATTGACAGTGGTGAACTATTGTGCATACATTTAACACAGGTGACAAATACTTTCAGGTGTATTAATTTAAAGCATCAGCAAACTAATAGGGGCCCACCCGTTTTCTAACTTAAACAACCACCGATTTAAAAAAAAAGTAGAAAAAAGAATGTAGTTGCTGTTGTATGCACTTGTTTCTGCATATTTTTATGCATTTATTTATTAAATGTCCTTTTTTTATCTTGTCAGGGCAGGACGGTCTTACAGCTCCCATTGGACAATATTCCTCAGAACAAGGATCAATGTTTTGTGAAACAAGTTTTTGATCTTTTATTTTTTCTAAGATTAAATTATTGGAATTGGTAAAGTTAAGGGTACAGGCCCCTGCATTCATCCTGATGATCGGTGGAAAATCTTTAAACTGGTTCCGGAGTTTTATAAACAAAAATAAAAGGGAAAAAAATGAAGCATCACCTAAATGAAAACCAAATAATTTTGTTGTGGGACTGAAGCTTTTATGAAGGATGGTTTATTATAGTTTAATACTCAAACATTTCTATGCTGGCATCTGGTGGCCAAGAATATACAGAGAAGCTTCAGTTTGACACCTAACATGAACAGTTTCATTATGATTGTACAATTTTCCAAAACATGAGTTCAAAGCTTTTTATATTCTTATGTCAAATATGTTTAATACTTGTGCTCAAGACATTGTGGTGTTATTGTCAAAATATTTTTAAATAGTTTGCTTTCAAATTGTATATAATAAAATTTTTCTCTGAAAAAAGCCAAGGTTGTCAGGATCACAGCCCTGATAGCTGATCTAATTAGTCACTTCATTCACCTGCCGTACCCTCCCCTCTCTATAATTATCTTTCATCTTATCCACCTTCTCCCGCGGAATTATATAAGGCTCAGCCTAGCTATCAGGGCCATATTATTATTTGTGTTAGTTATTCATGTCAGTTTGAGTTTTTGTTAAGTCCTTGGTCCATGTCCCTGCTCTGGGGGGCCAGTGTGTACAGAGGGTGTTTGTCTCCTGATTATGTCGCAGATCTTCTCCATTTAGCCCGATCGAGGGGCTCAACAGGCTCAACAGTCCTGGCTATTCTTCCCAGAGCCCTCTCCGTTTTGTTGTGGAGTGAGCTGAAAGCCAGTTTCAACTTCCATGATCCTGGCTCCTGGATGGAGCCAGTTCAAGGTTCTGCAGTTCTCCTGGTACCATGTCTTTTCTGTGATCCTTTGAACCACTGGGTCCGCCTGTTTCTATCTAAGGATGTCTTTCTGAGCTTGTTGCTGGAAACCCTGATTCGGCTATGGACTCCTGGATCTGAGTACGGTCCTATTCTGAACTTATTCCCTGACCTCATCGGTCTCCTGCCTGCTCACTTAGGTTGCTATCTCAGGGACACTCTGGATAGCTCAGTGCCATATTTTATTGGCATTTCATCAGCTGGATCCTGCCTTTGATGAGAGGATAAACTGAACTGTTATACCAGGTAAGTGACACACATGGATAATCATCTTCTGTAAGATTATTGTGGTCATTTACCTGTCTTTCTTCCACAACCAGCGTGCCAGTGATGGGCGATGCTCCGCCTTCCCCCACAGCTGCTGCCGGTCTGCTGATCGGCAGCAGCTCGCATTCAGTGCCGTCTATGTTGTATTTTATTTTTGTCATTAAACATTTTGAAACTTCCCACTGTCTGTCTCAACTGAATACTGGGACCATCTTTCCTGTTTTATGAGAAAGGTGGTATCTAAATTTGCTTGTGACATCTAGCTTGTGATGTCTGACTATACCCTCTGCATTTAACCAAATTTGTTGGGGAACTGAATGACTTTTATGCTCGTTTTGACACGGTGGATCATTCAAACGAGTATGAGAGACTCCTACAAGTGCTTCCATTTGGGGAGCAGGATGAGCAAGTACCATTCACAGTAGAGGGCGTGAGGCTTTAGCTCAGCAGGTGCAAGCTGGGTAAGGCACCAGGTCCAGATCTCATCTCTGCAAAGGTGCTGACGAGCTGTGCCCAGGAACTTGCCCCTGTCATTCTCTCCCTTTTCAAAGAGGTCTTCAACACCAACCATCTGGAAAAAATCTACAATAATCCCGGTACCAAAGAAGCCGAGGCCCAGAGAACTCAACCACTACCGCCCAGTGGCCCTCACATCCATCATAATGAAATGCCTGGAGAAGCTACTGCTAAAAGCCATCTTGCCAGCTGTCGGTGCACAACTAGACCCTCTCCAGTTTGCATACAAGGCCAGGAGAGGCAAAGAGGACGCTGTAGCCTGCCTGCTGCACCTTCTCCTACAACATCTCGACTCTCCTGGACACTTTGCACGCATACTCTTTGTGGACTTTAGCTCAGCCATTAACACCATCCAGAGGATCATCCAGAGATGATCCGGAAAGTTCAACAACTCAACATTCGCACCAGATTGATTCACCTCATCCACAACTTCCTGAGCAACAGACAGCAGGTAGTACGGCTGGGCCAGACCACATCCTCTGCTCTCACCACCAACACTGGTGCACTGCAGGGCTGTGTGCTCAACCCATTCCTCTACACACTCTACACCAATGACAATACAAGCTCCTCTCAGAACATGAAATACCTCAGATATTCAGATGACACTGCTATATTGGCTCTACTCAATGACAATAACTCAGTTATGGCCTATGCAGACATCACTTAATTCACCCGATGGTGCACAGACAACCATCTGCACCTCAATGTCAGTAAAACAAAGGAATTCATATTCAACCCCCCTGGACCACAGCAACCAATTCATATGAACAATCAATCAGTGGAAACAGTGGACAGCTTCAAATATTTTGGTGTAACAATTGACAGCTCACTCACATTTGACCACCACATCACAGACATTCATAAAAGAAGCCAACAACAACTCTCCATAATCCGGAAACTCAAAGGACTCTATGTTTCACCACATCTGTTATTACTTATGTACAAATCAATTATTCAGCCCATCCTGTTATACTGCTCTACTTGTTTCTTTAAACTTCTCACTGTTAAAAACAAAACCAAACTCACAAAGGTCACACACACAGCTGCTAACATCACTGGATTCCCCACACCCAACCTCACAGACACAAACCAACAGGCCATTGGACGCTTTTCAATCTCCATAGAACAAGACTCCACTCACCCGATACAGGACTACCTCATACCCCTGCCCTCTGGACGAAGGTACAGGGCACTCAGGTGTAGAAGGGCCCGTTTTGGCAGGAGCCTCATCCCTTCAGCCATCACCTTTTTAAACAACAGGCCCCGCTGAGTGTATCATGTCTCGTATCATGTCTCATGTCTTGTACTTTTGCTGGTGTTGGTGTTTACTGTGGTGTCTTTTTTATGTCTTGTGTAAATGAGCTCTGTGTATGTGGAAAAGAATCTCCCCTTGGGGACAAATAAAGTCTAAAGTCTAAGCTTGGAACTGACACAAATTAGATTGGCTATTATCCTTTTGAGGCTTCATTATCTTTATTTATTTATTTTTTTTTTCATTCTTATTTCTTCACTGCGATACCCGGAGGGGCTTATATCAGTTACTGTAACAGCAATTGTCTACTTTTCTATGCACAAGTACAAAAAAAATGCATCCATATGGACAGTGGCGCAAAAACTGGGTATGCAGCGCATGCAACGCATAGGGGCGCTGCACTCGAGGGGGCGTCAAAAAACCCCTCTAGAAAATAATTTTCTATATTTAACAGCATAAAACGATCAATAAAAGAGAGACAGCACTGATTATGCGCCCCCTTCACCTCCCCTCCTGTCGCTCTCCCTTCCCACACAGGTGGCTTGTGCACGCGCCCCTAAGAGGCGCACTCAGGCACGTTTTTTTTTTTTTATCTTCGACTACCACAGCGCAAACACACTTAACAACAAGATGGAGCACCAGAAAAAAAAACTATCCGGGGCGCAAAACAGAAAAAGAAAAAGGGAGAAGGATAAAGATGTTGGCGGGATGAAAAAAAGCCTTTCACTGTGGTTGAAAGACAGTAGGTAAGTTCTGTCAGTGTATCAACAACAGGACAGGAGGGTTGTAAATATTCAGGTTAGATAAAGCTAGCCTGATACGGAGTCGCCCCATATTTGGCTGTTAAATGTTGCGTCCCCTATTGAAGCGATGAGGAACGAGATTTGTTCCGTATTTCTAGGAATATCTGATACATACGTCTGACACACACACATATCCGCACATTAAATGTAAGAATGACCGAAATAAAACTTGTGAAATATTAACACGGGAAAGCTAAAATGTCTTGGCCAGTGCCCAGCTATGGTCCAACGCTTAGCTGCAATTTATTCACTCATATGTACATTTTTTATTTTTTTTATTAAAAATGAGTTGTACAAGTTTATGTGTGTATCAGACACGTTAATCAAGTGTCATTATAGCCCTTAGACTTGGTGACCCATGTTACCAACCTTTTTGACAGGGGGACACTTGAGTTTAAATCTTTTATTCAGTATCACTACAGTGGTGTTGTGATGTATCTGATAAGTCAGATCAGATGCAGTGTCCAGTCAGTAACTGTTATCCAACAAGAAGATCATTCAAATTTAAATATTAATTTTTATTGTGGTTTGACTGCTGTATTTTTTAACCCTACTTAACATAAAATTAATTTAATTCAGCTGTGAGGATGGAGAGAAAGATGAGAAGATGACAGAGGAAGAATCAGGACAGACAGGGGAAAGCAGGTTCGTCTAATATTAGGTGGAAGTGAGGGACCAGCTACTTAATCCCAATCGATAATGTTTAAACATTATTTTTAAAAACTGTATTAAGATCTGTAATTTTTACAACTAATATATAATGCTTTTTTGACCATATGACTTAGTGGAGAATGCCACAGACAAGAGGTGAAGGAGACAGACATGAGGTCGGTGATAGAAGAGACAAGTGAGGACATCAGGTAGGAATAAATACATTAGGGAGGCAGCAAAACCTATATACCATAATGGTTTGAATTTCTGATGACCATCTCTCATTGTGTTCTTTTCTGGGAAAATTAGTGCAGGCGAACATGGTGAGTCAATCACCACAAAGGAGAATGTGGAACAGAAAGGTGCAGATGAGGGAGAGGAGCAGAGAGGACCAGGTGATGAAGAAGAGGGAGAGGAGCATAGAGGTTCAGATGATGAAGAGGGAGAGGATCAGAGAGCTGCAGAGGAGAGGGCTGAGGCAAGGCTTTATTCATAAGATCCATCTTAATGGCCTTTACCACACAAAGTGGGGGACATATTTAGACAGTACATGGTTGAAAATGGCCCACTGAAAGTTTCTGATGGCCCATATCCAAGAGCAGAGAAGAGTAAGAGATGTTTTTCCAAAGGATACTGTTTTCGTTTACTGTCGAATGGAAAGAAAGTTGAACGAGATTGGTTACTGTACTCCAAAAATACTAACAAAGTCTATTGTTTTGCTTATAAGCTTTTTGGTGAAGCTAAAATTCTTGACAGATGCCTTGTGGTGGGGTATAATAACTGCCGATGTCTTTCAAAAACACTGAAGTACCATGAAACCAGTAGTTCTCACATAAATGCTTATCTGATGTGGAAAGGAACGGCATCTCGCTTACGCCTTGGTAAGACTATTGATAGTGAACTGCAGAGAACCATGGCAGCTGAAAAAGCACACTGGAGAAGTGTGTTGACTCGTATTATTGACTGCATACTCTTCCTTGCAGAGAGAAACTTGCCACTAAGGGGGAAAAATTCTCAGTTAAGAAATCCTAAAAATGGAAACTTTCTGGGAATCCTTGAGCTCATAGCACGATATGATGTCACACTGGCAGAACATCTTAGAAAGGCTGCCTCCAAACAAACCACTGGCTATCTGACATGGTGCACTCAGAATGAATTTTTAGATTCAATATCAGAGTGCATTTTGGGTAAAATATCTACCCAGATCAGAGCCTCAAAGTACTTTGCAGTGGAACTGGACTGCACACCTGATATTTCAAAGCTATTTCAGGCCTCAGTCATCATTCGATATATTAATACAGATGAGAAGAAAAAAGTCACTATTGCAGAGTCTTTTGTGGGTTTCACTGCTGTGAAGGACACAACTCGAAAAGGCCTCACACATGCACTAACAGGGGTACTGGAGAATCTGGGGTTGGATTTGGCTAATTGTAGAGGGCAAAGTTACGACAATGGCTCTAATATGAGGGGAATAAACAAGGGTGTTCAAGCTTTAATACAACAGAGATGTCCAGAGGCTCTATTTATCCCCTGCTGTAGCCACAGCCTAAACCTTTTGTTATGTGATGCAGCCTCGTCTAGCAGAGAGTGTCTAACTTTCTTTGGCACTGTTCAAAGATTGTACACAATCTTTTCATCTTCTGTGAAGAGGTGGGACATTCTCACAGAGTTTGTCGAGATCACACTGAAGACTCTGAGTGACACCAGGTGGGAAGCAAAGCTAGACTCTGTCAAAGCTATACGTTTTGTTAAGGAAGAAAATATTCTAAAATAGTTAACTTGGAAAAAGTTTGGCTCTCTCTCTTCCTTTTGGATCCCAGGCCCTCCCGGCGAGCTGCGTGTAGCCAAAAGGAAAACAACAATGCGTGTTGACGTCACAGAATTACAGAGTTTAATCCAATATAAGACAATGCATAAACTTAGAAGTAAGACAATGCACAAACGTACACCAGAAACTGCAGAACAACAGAGACATACATTCATTTACCTGACATAAATGGAGAGAAGGAAATAAAGCAAAGACGTACAAAGACATCTTTGGAGAGTTGCAAGAGCAAATCTGATTTGCCACTTCTGTGTAGAAAGTTTTATCCTCTTGTATTTAATTTATTCAAATAAGGCGTACCTTTGCTCCTCCAACCAGGAGCTATCTCTGACCCCCTATCTGAAGCCTAAAACCCCTGCAGTGTTTACGGCCTCTCACAGATGAGTGTGGAAAGCCAGAACTTCCACTGTATTGTTTTACGACACAGACAAAAGGCAGTTTAAACGATCCTAGCAAACCATCCGCTGCAGCCACAGGCAAAACAAAGGTCAACAGGCCAGAATAAGTCACTGATTTAAAACCACAATTTAGGCCATTCGAATCAAGACATGTTAAGTTTTAAAACTGGCTTATTTAAAATTTATTTTCTCAACAGTTTCCAGAATTGGAATTGTCAAAATTGTCTGAGAGGCAAAGTCACTGTCTGATGAGATTGTTAGTATGGAGTTCCTTGTGTGCCTCATAGTTTGGTATGACTTATTATGTGAGATCAACTTTGCAAGCAAGGCACTACAAGCAGCAGATGTGTCAATGGACACAGCCATTAGGCTAATCGAATCACTGAAAGAGTTTTTGCTGAAGTATAGAGAAGAGGGCTTTCAGAAGTCACTCAACATTGCAGGCAAGATAGCCGTCGAAATTGATGCTTCTCCTGAATTCAAAGAGAAACGACTTAGGAAGCAAAAGAAGTTCCCAGATGACAATTCATGCACTGGTCATCATGAAAAGGAACCCACAAGGCACTTCAGGTGCATGGTTTTCAATGTTATTGTTGACACACTCCTGCAAGAGCTGTCTGAGAGGTTTTCCAATTTTCAACTTGTGGCAGAGAAATTTAAATTTTTCACTAAAATGGAACACATGACTAAAGCTGAGCTTGAAGAATCAGTGACAACTTATGCCCTGACCACCTGTGATGTTTCAATAGATATCATTCAAGAAATATAGCCAGCAAGCCGTCTACTGAAAGGTTACAAGGCTCTAGAAAAGTTAAATTTCCTCATTCAAGAGAACCTTGATTTGGTATTTCCAAATTTGACAGTAGCCCTTAGAGTATTTGTAACCATGCCTCTGACAGTTGCATCTGCAGAGAGATCATTTAGCAAGTTGAAGCTCATCAAAACATACCTTCGTTCAAATATGAGCAACGATCGCTTGTCCCAGTTAGCAGTGATCTCTATTGAAAACAGTGTGGCACGGTCTATTTCATTTGATGCTATTATTGACAAATGGGCAAGTGCAAAGTCACGGAATGTATCAGTTTAAATGTCATAAATGTTAAAACTGATTTCATATTTCCGCTACAGAAAATGTTGAGCACTCAGTGCCACTACTGTTATATATTTGTACTTCATTAAAGTTCTTATTTGCTTATGATTGATATGACTGCTCTATTTATTAAGTACATGACATACGGAAGAAAGGGGGGGGCGCCGATAATGTGTTTTCGCATCCACCTCAAAAATATGTAGCTGCGCCCCTGCATATGGAGGCCAAATGTGACCTCGTCGGGAGCAAGAATTTCTAAATTTATTTTTCTATCATGTAGCCTGATGCAGATAGGAACACAAGACAAAGTAGATAAATAGCTCTATATGCAGACCATATTTCAATCTCAAGCAAGGTTACATACATAATATGTAGCTGAGTAAAGGTATTCTGATACACATGTAGATATTTGTTAACAGTCACTGCATGAAAAGTGTGATTTTCGTCAATATGCGGCACTGCAGATTGTCGTGGAAGTTCAGGTTAACGGCTGTTCACGGTAATTTGCAGGCAACACCGAAAACTGCCATGAATTGTCAGAAATTGACGTGGGCTTTCTTAGGCAGTGTTCCCCCCATGCCTCCCCCCCATGGAATTCTAGGGGAGGCTTTAACATGTAAATGAAAATGCTGTGAGCTATACAAATGCAAATCAGGGTTGCAGGGGGAGTTTTACCTCAAGTGACATTTTTCTAAAAGGTAAGAAAATCTCTGGTACAAATAGATCAGGCTCAGTATAGCCTAATTATAGACTCTTACATTTTAGCTTGAATTGATTTATTTAATTAAAGTATGCTAGATTACTGTGTATGCCATTAGCAATGGTAAATGTTATGTAAAAAAATACACAAAATAATTTATTTCAAAAATTTGTTTTATTCAGAATCAGTTGGTAAAATGTGAATCAGAATCAGCAAGGTAAAATGTGCATTCCATGCAAAGGGTTAGGGTTAGTGACCTTTTCTTTGGTCTTACTTAAATGCACAGAGGATGTATTAACCACACATCTTCTAGCAATGCGTTCAACTGGCAGAAATGATGCTGGGTATGACGTGTCTGTTCCCTGCAAGCCCCAAACTTCTATTGGCTTTCCATAAAAATGTCTGTCCGGATGGGGATGAAGCCAGGAAACTTGTGCAATAACATGTTTAAATGCAGTACCCTTTGACAAAACATTAAGAACTATAAACTGCTTTATAATGGCTGGTCGTAGTTCTGCTAGAGGGTCAAGGATGGGATCCTCAAAAGTGTTAGTGTTTCCACACCACTTAGCACATACATATGCTGACCTTTCTGCTCTAGATCCATCGACTGAGTAAGTTACATTCATATATGTTACCCATTTGCATGTCATGGCAAAACTGTCAACATCAATGACTCTGTCAGACACATCCAAGATTGTCTAGTGGAATGGAGACAGAGGCACCACTGCACAGTTTTCTAAGAAAAGTCGTTCTGCTGACACCAAAACACTGTGCTTCACATAAAGCATATCAGCTGTGTCACTGCATGACAAAGTCC
This sequence comes from Cyprinodon diabolis, assembly GCA_030533445.1. NCBI lineage: Eukaryota > Metazoa > Chordata > Actinopteri > Cyprinodontiformes > Cyprinodontidae > Cyprinodon > Cyprinodon diabolis. Next base: position 40,793,229 of record CM060075.1, on the reverse strand, counting down.
CAACCATTAGTCTTCCTAAAATACTGGCAAAGCCTGCACCATATTCACATGTCCATAGCATATGAAGCTGTTGGCTCTGCTGAAATTGCCTCATAATCTGGACTTCAGGAGGAAAAGGGGGAAACTGTAAGGTGTGGGTCAGAAGTTGGAGAGCAAACTGGGAAATGTGTGCAAGGACCCGGAGCCTTATCATTTTGTATCTTTCCCTTTAAGTATAAAAAAAAGTCGTGAATTACAGGATATTTTTAAAAGTTATGATAATAGTGCATAACTTTTAAATTTTATCTTCTATAAATAATTGGACCACCAAATAGCTGTGCCTTTTTTAAATAAAACATAATAATAATTTATACTGCGCAATAATTATTATTATTAAATCAATATTTTCTATTTAGCTTAGTTTATGTCTAAAATACCAGAATTTCTTATATATACTTTAATCTTTCTGATTAAAAAACTTCCAACATATTAAATCAAGTGTTGTGATAAGTTAAGTACATATAGAACTACAGTTTTTATTAAAGTACAAAGTCTGGGTACTCGGACCTCTGTCATTGTACCGAAGCGTCAGAGAGCAGAGTCTAGCTTTACTCTACCGAAAATAGAACCGGCGAAGAAGTATGCAAGCCGAATGGGTTCCTGGGTAATGAAGTTTTCCTCCTCATAAGGCTCCATTCCTGAATTCTGTAAAGAACTTCATGTCCCATGTTCCTTTTCAGACATTCTTTTAAGGCTAAAACACTACAGGACAGTTGCTTGTTTTAATTGTTGGAAGTGAATACATTTTAAAGCTCAGCTGATATGTTACAAGCATAAGCATTAAGGTAATTTTGAAACAGCCGATGTTTAGTGTCCGTAGTAAATAACTAGTCTCGGTTTCAATATATGTCGTCTTTACAACTCGGAGACAAATTGCAGGCGCTATCAACAGGAGCAAGGGTAAGATTTCAAGAATATGCTTTCATTCTGCGGTAAAAGGAAATAGATACCGATAGATACCGATCATAACTGTACATTTTGTTTTCACAGACTAATCTCGCCTCATAATGAGGCGGTGACCTCCTATGTGCTCAGAGCAATATCAGCAAGTCCAGGTTTACACGACGTTGATAAAGACGACATTGTGTGTAAGTGACGTGTTTTACTGTTTTCTCCTTCCTTGTTACTGTGACTTGCGTTTGATTTTTATTCATACCACTCTCATTTAATTGTTTTCCAGCTGTCTGTAAGACGTATTATGAGACGGTACGCAGGAGCTTCAGATATACGCAGCCAGAGAACACGTTGCGTGCGGAAGCTGCCAAGCATTCAGCTCGGAGTCGAGCTAGAAGAAAGAGGGTAAGACTTTATTAGGTGGCTATTTTTCAGGTGCATTGATAGATGTGTTGTGTCCATATGCAGTGCATCCCATCGCATAGTGCTGATTCATTGTTTTTTTTTACAGCTGCTGGAATCATGCACCTGCAGCTGGTGCAGGTGTGCTGGTTAATGTCTCATTCTACTTATTTATTTATTTATTTTAGTTTTTTACAGCACTAGTGGCTGTTTTTTGGACGGTAGGCTGACAGGACAGGGGGTTTGGAAGATGAGGTGAGAAATTCGACAAAGAACACTAGGTCGGGTTCTAACCCGGGTCGGAATTATCGAGGAATAAGGCCTCCATACACGGGTCATGTGCGCTAACCACTGTGCCAAAAAAGCACGCCCATTCTCCTAATTTCTTATCTGATTCAGAGCCTGCAGAAAAGCACGGTCCACTTCTGAGGCTCATCATTAGTCAACAAAGAGAGCTTGTGGTAGAGTTTTTGCAGAGATCAAGGAAACCCAGAACTTTAGAAGGAAAGAAATTATGCCTCAAATCATCAGTAGCCCTAATGCCTCTGTACAGATACAAACACCAGCAGCCTTGTCCTCTCACAGTTCTGTGATGTAATCACAATGAAAAAAAAAACACTTTTGATCATAGTAGTGGATATGCTTAATATCTTTCTCTACCTTCTTTTACAACAAGGCCTGAACCTGCCCCCCACTTATGACAGAAGCTCCATCTGCCATGAGTGTTCCATTTTTAAAGGAAAAACCCAGCATATGTTATGATCTACTTTTCTTGATTTTTGTTTATGTTCAAGTTTTGACTTTATGGCTTTCAGTTACCCTTTGATTCATGTTATTCTGAGTTTGCTTTTAAGTTTTAAACTTTTTTGAATTATTTCTTAAGTTAACTCTTCCTTGTTATTTTCAGTTATTTTTTATCCAGTATTGCTGTGTTTTATTTAGTCATTTCTTTAGTTTTTCATCATTCATTGGTCACAGTTATGTCACCCATGACAAGATAGTTCTCTAAGTTTATCCAGTTGTATTTGGTCCTTTTGTGTCATCACTCTAATTCCCTTGTAATCCCAGTTCTTTTTAGTGGCACTAGTGGGATCTGTATTTTCCCTCTGGGATTATTAAAGAATGTCTAATTCTGATTCTCTCCATTGCCTACTAGTTCCATCCTCCTTTGCCCTCAGTTCTGTTTTAGCTCTTTCTGGGTTCCTCAGATTTCACAGGCGGCGTCCTCCAAAGAGGCGGTGTATCTGGACTGGGTCCTTTGAGGTCCCTGAAAATAAGAAGGCCGGAAGAGTTTTAGCACAAGAAAACCCTCGGATACGAGAATTTTCATCAGCTTCCAGTCCCTCAAACAGTACTTCTCAACTCATGAATCCTCTGACTGGGGAAGCAATCCACCCTCTTCAATTTCGGTTTAAACTAAAGTCTCTCTCTTTGAGTGTGTTTTACCTGAGAGCGGTTTGGGGGGGATCAGATTTGTAAGAAATATAACTAGGTCTACAGCATCAGTGTGGCCAACACTGCAATAATTTCAGCGGTGCCACCAGTGCAGCCATCAGATGATAACTGATCTGTACTATGAAAATAGCTGCATGAGTTGGAACGCTGTAGAAAGCAACAATATTTATACAATAATGACAATTTATACAATAATGACCATTATTTATTTGGGGGGAAATATAACTCCAGCAGTGAAACTGCAGTAAAGTTGGCTATATATTCACAGATTCGGCTTTTCGGATGATTTATTCTACAATACAGACACCTCTCTGCAACCAGAGCAACGCAGACACTGAGCTACAAACCTAAAAATGAGTCTCCTGTCGTGCAGGGAGAATTACATTGGACCCTATGCAGAGCTTGCTGCTCCGCAAATGCTCCGTCTGCAAGTTGCAAAATAATCAGAGAGAAATATTCAAAAGCGTCACCAAGGAGAGGTGGATTATTATCACATTTATTGGATTCGAAAATAATACTTTTCTGAGGAATTTCCAAAAGCCTAAATGACAAATGACACCTCTATTATTAGAATAAGAATAAAATGAGCAATGAATACACTATAGATAATTGTAGTGCCTCAAAACTTGTAGGATACAAAGATAACGTCATCTAGTTCACACTACAACTCTTACTTTGGGAAAATGTGCTAAACTCAATTTTTTTAGATAATATGATGGTATGATATCTGGTTGTTCAATAGGTTTGCCTAAAGTAAAGATTTAGATATGACTTATCAATAAATTCCTGCAAAAAGGTCAGATGTGGCAGGGGAAGGTAATGAAAAGTGTTTGGAGCATGCTCTTGTTCTAATGCCAGTTTGTTTCAGCCTTTATCCAGGCTCATGTAGAAGGGCTGGTCATTTCACAGCTTATTTACATAACAACAAGGGGGGTGGGTTGCAGGAAAACTGAAATGTCCGGGACATCTAGAGTTAGGCTATGGATTCAAACTGGTCCAGCCTTCTCTAGCTTTGACTGCCGGTACACTCTGCCGCTTAGCAACTATGACAGTTGATTCACAAAGCAGGCAAAGAATAGATACTGAACTTCTCATTATTGTCCTGGGTGCTACTAGAGTTTCAGCAGCAGTGTCATCATCATGCATATATTTTTTGTCAGCCAAACCCATTTGAAATTGGGCAGATAAATACCTTTCTATAGACCAAACATCACCCGCAACATATCAGACTCACTAACCATTTAAAAAAAAAAAATCTTCATTAATTTCAGACAGAACCATATTTTATTAAACTGCCTTTCCGATATTTAGCTGGTGCCATTTCCCTTTTTCCTACATAGCCAAGACTATGTAGGATTCCTGGGACCTGTCTTTCAAAACGGGCAAAAAGAAGGCTGCATTTTTTTGGCTGCATGACCAGAATCAGAATTAAGTTTATTCCCAAGTAGGTTTGCACTCACAAGGAATTTGACTTGGTTTTACAGCAAGAAGTTTCTGGGTTCGATTCCCAGCCTGGGTCTTTCTGCATGGAGTTTGCATGTTCTCCTTGAGCATTCGTGGGTTCCCTACAGGTACTCTGGCTTCCTCCTACAGTCCCAAAGCATGACTGTTAGGTTAATTGGCTTCTCTAAATTCTTCTTACGTGGGTGTGCGTAAATGGTTGTTTGTCCTGTTTGTCTCTGTGTTGCCCTGGGATGCACTGGCAACCTGTCCAGGGTGTACCCCGCCTCTCACCCGTAAACAGCTGGAGATAGGCACTAGCACCCCTCACGACCCCATTTGGGATAAGCGTGATGGAAAAAGGATGGATGGAAGGATGGAAAAACGCCTGCCATAGCCTATTGTAATCACAATAACATTATGGTGGAAAACTATTCTGTTGATTGAATGGTAGTGGATCATTTATGTGTATTCAACTGGCGTTTAGTTCTGTTAAAAACGTCGGTGTAGTGCTGCAAATTTAAGGAGGGATTAGTATGGAGCTAAATTAGTGACAGCTTGCATTGACATAGAATGTAATTGAAAATTTAGACACTTAAAAGACAAACATTGAAAATTCAAACATTAACATGGAAAGACCAAAATTTAAAAATGTTTTTGTCTTTCAATAGGAGGCAATTATACCAACAGATAAGATAATATGGTCAACAGATCTGTAATACTTTTTTTTGTCTAAATTCATATGGATGTCATTTAAATTTTGAACAAGCAATCTCTGTACTGTGATGAGCATAGAATCCTGACAGGAATATGTCAAAGCAGCTGGTTACTGTAAGGAAGGTGTTAAACTACTACAATGGTTTTTATGTCACCTCACTGATATAGGGGAATTGCAGTTTGTCCAGACATTTCCTGATCAGCACAATTGTGGTAATTGTTTTCCCTAGGAAATATTATGTGCTGTCTCAGCAGCAAAAATGTTAAATGAAACCATCGTGGTTCCTACATTATGAAAAAAAGTATAAAAAACTGAAAATCAGTTGTTTATAGAAAAAAATAAAATTAAATCAGAAAAATACGAAAAATAAAAATAGATTGTAGAGCAGAAAAAATACACCCTTCATGAAAACAAGACGGTAACGAATGAAGTTGCATGGAGAATACTATAGAGGGCAGATTGGAGTGTTGAAAGGTAAATCGCTGATGATTAGTTCTGTTAATATTTTAACAGCCAAAAGTATCAAGTTTTGTGAAATGATAATAATAAGAGCTTAAGTATGAGGGTTCTTTAAGTACACTTATTTCTACAGCAGAAGATGTGACACCAATATTTTAAGAAAAGCTATATAATTTTGGTTTGATGGGGGTTTTTTGTTGCCAAATTGCATAATAGTCCAAACAGGAAGAGGAGGTTCTCAGCTGCATATAACCTAAGTGGAAATAAGAGACACTAGTCACTGAGCTTTAAGCATCAGTAATGCAGGACCCAAATCTTTGGATTCAAATCTGTGAGTACAGAAACTTTCTTTTCTTTTTTGCCTTGTTTGTCCTAAATGAGTTTGGATATCAAGCTTTTCTCATGTCTCTGCAGTAAATAATATTTTGGTCTTGCTGGTGACCCAGCCTGCATCAAGTTACACTGTTCAGACACCTGGTAAGTGTGAAAGTATTTAGTTTAAATATTTTATTTTGCCTAAATTTTTGACATGTCTTTTTGACTTATATCTCATTATTCAAAACTGTTTGAGAGAAAGTTCAGCTAAATAAGCTGTTTTTCAATCAGTTAACTTGAACTGCCCTTAAGCAATTCAAAATATACATCTGATTTCATTATTTGTTTTAATTTGTTATCATTACAGATTTCCCTGTCATTTCTCCAGACAGACTGCAGTTCTTTGAATATGAGACAGTCTCTGTAAATTGTGGTAGAGAAGAAGACATGAATGCATGGAGAGTGATGAGAAAACTTCATAAAATAAGTCAAGAAAGTATTTCTGAAGACTGTAGCACCCCAGTTCCCTCGTGTACAATTCGAAATACTTTCAAAAGACACAGTGGAGAATACTGGTGTGAAAATGATAAAGGAGAAAGGAGCCGTGCTCTCAATATTTCTGTTACAGGTCTGTATGTTTTAAAAAAGAATAATGCTGTTTTTTATTTGTTTATCGATGCTTAAAATTGCAATTTCAAAGCATGGGAACAAAATAAATATTTTCAGAACTTTTTGCCTATTAATGTTACCTGTAACTTAACCTTAATAAGAAATACACTGATAACATATTTTGAGAAAAACAAAAATGGGTATATTAGGGTCCACTACATTTTCTTTGCATCATAAAAATCTTGCACTTGAGAGAGGCGAGTAAAATTTTCTATTTGAGTATTATAAACCATCAGAAACAGCGGTATAACATCTTTAACTTTCTTTGTACAATTCCCACAGATGGTTCAGTGATCCTAAATATTGCAGCTCAACCAGTGAGGGAAGGATCTGATGTGACTCTTCATTGTATAAAGAAGATAACAAACGTGACACACATAAGTGATTTCTACAAAGATGGCGTACACAATGGAACCTACTATGAAGGGGATATGACCCTCTCCAAGGTCTCCAAGGCTGATGAAGCATTTTACAAGTGCAAAATTTCCAGTGCAGGAGAATCACCTGAAAGCTGGCTGGCTGTTGTCAAACCAGGAGAGGAGGAAGGTATGTTTGAAAGCTGGTCTAATAAATATAGTGATGGTGAAAGAATAGTTCAAACATAACTTAACACCTGCTGATATGTTCTGTAATATTGAATTACTTTTGATCTAGACATGCCTGTGTTTTGTATAGTCTTTTACATGTTTTTTTTACATTTCTGCTTTTTCAACCAATTAGTACATTTTAAACTAATATCACCTTAATTCCCTAGGAATAATCTCCTATGAATACTATTATAATCTTTTTTGTAGAAGTTAGAGGATCAACTTATGCTTTTTATTTAAGTAAAAGTGTGAAAGTACAATTTCTAAAACTACTTTTAAATTCTAAGGACTGATACTTTACACTATTGCTTTACACTGCGCTGTTAAAGGAAACTTTTCTCCAATTCTAGTTGAAAACTTCCTTATACTTAATTTTCTTAAACTTATAACTGATGGCAGCAATGTTAAACTTATGTTTGCATCATCTTGAAAAACGATTTATTTTAGTATGTGTTGAACAACAAGTTGGCGCAGCACTGAGTCCAACCACAAAGAAATTAATAGTCACAATGAACACATTACTTTCATGGTTTTAATTTTTTTATATATATATACCAACAGGCCATAATGAAAACTAATAAGTCTATTTTTAAAATACAAGGAGTAGAAAGTAGAGATAATTGCAAAAAAAAAAAAAAAAATGTAAGGAGTAGAAGTAAAAAGTTGTCTGAAAGGAAATTACTCCAATAAAGTATAGATAGCCACAATTTATACTTAAGTATGGTAACAAATGTGGTCTAAATATACAAATAATTATTTAAGACCCAAAGAGGATTAACATTGGCTTCAAAGTAAAAAATGTGTTCATTGTTCTCTGGCACTATATTTTAAACCTTTTTACAGGATTGGATGAAGAGACAAAACCTTGGTCAGATCTGCCGCTTATACTCATATCACTGTGCACCATTTCATCTCTCCTGTTTCTGGTGATCGGACTGATTCTTTGCAAAAAGCACAAAGGTAAAGCTAAATTACCTCAAGGTTCATGGAACTGTATTTTTAGCCCCCTTTTTTCTCTATAAAAATCAAAATTTTTGAATAGATTACCAGTCTTAATAAGTTTATCTAAGGCGTTTGTACCAAGTTATTATGTGTTAAAACATTTTCCTAAATAATACATAGTGCAATTGAAAATGCACATGACTCCTACTCTATATGGAATATTATACAGTAGACCTGTGTTTAGGATTTACTTATAATAAATACACGGCACCAAAATAAATTGAATTTGGCGACAAAAATATATATATATTTTTTCATTTTAAATAATTTCATGTCAGGAACAATGTTTAGTTCAAGGCTTTGTAGAGTAGCCCAACAAGACCTTGTTTTTGTTTAGAAAACATCCAATTTGAAACGGACGAATTATTCCTGACATTTTGAATTGAAAAAGCTTCCTGGATGGGAACCGAAATGTTTTCAAATTTGGAAACAAAATCCAGCAGATTGCTTTTTTACTCTATTGGAATGACTATGACCTGGATGACAGAATCTTCACCAGCATATTTTCCAGGGAGTTGCACTTATATTCTTATAGAAACTGTTTGACCAGTTTTGATCACTTATTCTTTCAATGGTGACATATAGGTTCAAGGTTCATTATAAATGGAAAAGTACAAAGGCAGAAACCTTTTTACAATAGAAACTACAGCACCTGCTTCAGAAGTGCATGTTTTGTAGAAGAAATTCCAGTGTCTCATCTTATATCAGACTAAATAAGGTGAAAGTTAGGATATCTAATTTCTGTTATATGTTGAACAAGGGTGCCGTTACCTCATCTTTCAGTTACGTAGTGAATTACAAGGCAAAATGACATGCATTATGTTTCCATACCATCGACTGCAGTTATTTTTATATGTGAAGAAACAAGGACTGTTACACCCCAGATTGTTCTCAACTTTTGCAGATCTAGATTTATAGAGATTTCAATTTAATCAGTTAAACAGCAAAGGTATCCTTTAAAGTATAAAAAAGTATAAGGAGTAAAAACTAAATAAATATAAAGTACCACAACAAATAGAGATTTGTAGTTATTTTCATTTTGTTCTTATACTGGCTCTTTCACTGACAGCCCTGACAAATGAAACTGTCACAGATGCAAATAAAATAACTTGCTGCTGTTAACAAACCCAGGAAGAAGAATGTTTGTGTGTTTTCTTTATTTTTAAAACTTTAAAAGACATTTTCAGTTTCTGTATATTTTCTCTGCCAGGTGGAGATTCTGGAAATACACCAGATGATGTCACGTACGCTGCTGTTCAGATAAAGAAGAAAGGTATTTGTGTCAGCCTGTCTTATTTAATTCGGCTTAGCAGATATCTGGTGCGGACTGTGACATGAGTTCAGTTTTAGACACAGAATCACACAATTATTTTCAGCCAAACGGACACAAATCTTAAACACTGAGAATAATTTTAACTTGTCAGTTAAAACGACACAGTGAAACCACAAGTTTCAACGGGAGGTCTCTTAGTTCTCTCCTGCAGATAACAATAGAAAACACTGAAATGAAATAGAAAAAAATTGATGATTGATGATTTTCAATTATTTGTGTAAAGAGTAGCTTAAATATACCAAGGAAAGTTCAAAATTTTATTTTTTACTTGATTTCCTAATTTATTTTATTTTTTATCTTTCATCAGGGTCAAAGAGCTCCTCGACCAGTCAGCAATATTCATCAGAACAGAATTCAACCTATTCTGTAATTGCCTTTAATAGGGGAGATTTAAGTTAGTTAGCTCATACGGCTAAACTCAGCTCTGTCTCTGTGTATGCTACTATAAACATTGCTAAAAGCCCTGCCATTTTTTTTTTCTGAAATCAAAACCAGAGAAAAGATGGCTACGGAACATCAAAAACCTAAACTAAGTATACTTTTTGTAGACTTAGACTCTATGTTCATATTCATCTTTTTTTGTGGTGGAAAAAGGGGGGGGGGGCATATGATATTGTCTATTGTTGATGATGTTCATCTTCCCTGGTTTGTCTGGTTATGCTTTACAATTCAGCAGAGCCACTACTGTTTGTCAAATAAACTCATTGTGGAGGCCTGCACTTAGACACCCTACAGGCATTCTTAGATTTTGTAATAAATAAACTTTTATAAGTATATAATTCTATACGATACCACTCTTTTTTCTTCCACCATACCTAAACCCACCCACACACAATCATGTTTCTCTCACTCGTTCATACCCTAAGATACCAATTGTACCCTTAAGTACCAGGCATTGGTCCTCACTAGAGCATTAAGTCACCAAAACCTGCTATCAATGTATGAATTACACACACACCAGTACGCACAAATCTATTATGGCACATATGACACATTTCTTTATGTAATAGGAGGACTTCACATTGACTCATATTGATTTTAGTTACTGAATATATATATCTTACCCTGACATTTTCCCTAACCTAACCACTACCAGTATATTCCTAAACCTAACCTTAATCTAAAGTTAATTCACACAATACCTCTAAACTGACTCCCTAACATTAAAAATGGGAGTCTGTCAGATTAGGACCAACCTTTGGTCCCTACAAGGCTTGTTGGTCCTCAGGAGGTTAATAAATATACCAAAAATGGTCCTAAATACATAAAAAAGTAATGCTGAAACACACGCATTACATATCCTACTCAGAAACCACCCTGTGGGTGAGCAGATTATTTTGTATGTCTGTCATTTTCAGAGCTGGTAGTTGGAAGTGTGTTTAAAAAATCCAATCTGGACAATAGAGTTAGGTCTGAAGATGGTCTGCATGATCATAGGTCTTCCAGTAAGCTACGTCGGATGTTATCACCCAATTAAATAGCCATTGTTAAGGGTTATCAGTCGAATATAATGGCTTCAGATTGTGCTTCTTATCTCCTTAGGCTAAGTAGGCTGTTATCAAATTAATCCTCACTCTGAGGTAATTCTTTTTTGGCCTGTGGAATTAATATATTTTTGTGTAATCAGAACATATTTTTTGTAGCTCTTCATTTATTGTAAGCTAGAAACAAAAGATCCACATGTCGCTCATATTAAACAAAAAACAAAAACAATCTCATATCGTGTGAATTGAGTTCTTTATAAACACCCAATTGAATCAGTATTACTGAAGCATTTGGAATTCATTCCAATTAGGGCTTTAAAACATGTTTTTTTTTAAAGTAGTTACATTGTAAATAAAGTAGTTAAAAAGTATAATTTAGGTAAATTGTAAATAAAACATACTTTTTCAAACATGCCTGAAGTTGCTGTTATCAACATTAAGCTGCATGCTATCAGCCATAAGAAACCTACTAGAAGGTAGAGGAGGCAGAGTCTGGAGCCATTCTATGGGACTGATAACCACTAATAATGCTTGATCAAATCAGAAACTGGTGTTCCAGTCAGTTTGTCTGCATCCGAGTTTCGCTACTACCATTGGGCTTTACAAAATCACTGATGTTTAATGTGTCTACCCAAGAGGAGGTTGTACAAGATTTAGCCACCATATGACCCCTACTGTTATTCCAAGATAAGTTTTTACGTTTGGTTCCAAATTATACCCTTTTAATAAGTTGGTAAATTATTATTTCTATCTGTTCATTCATCCAAACGACATCCCAGATTTTCGGACTCTCATCTCTGTCTGGTGTGAAGGCCAGAGATGCTCAAGGAAGTATACTTTTTTGCTTTAAAAGTGAGGCTTTTGGATCTACACCTTTTAGGTTCTGTGCTGCTGAGAGTGTGTGTCACTGTGGTGCTTGATTCCAAGGTGATTGGATCCAGCTGGTGCTGCAGGATGCAAAATGGAGCAGGAAGCCTCAAGCAGACAGATGGTTAACACTCTCAAAGTTGTAACAAGCCTTAACCCCAGATCCCACATCCTCTGTTACCACTCCGTCACGTACGTATTGTGAGGCACATGGGCAGTCATGTTAATCGATGAGAACCATTTCACATCCACTGCTACTCCTCCGCACATCACTGTCTATCCTTCCCCGTCAAAATAGTGATACAAGCTGGCTAGGTCAAAATTCAGCTATTGTAATTTGCTCCAAACAGGAAAAAGAGCATCAAGGAGATCCAATTTGTCAAATTAAAACATAGTAATGACAGATCAGTAACTACAAATAAAGCATAAGTCTTATACATTCCATACACAATAATGCAGAGGTTAATTTCTTTTCACAGGTCATCCATGTACAAATTAAACAAGGCAGGTGAAAAAGCCCACCCTGGCGCACACCAAAGGAAGCAGAGATGTTATTGCTCCATTTTACACAGGAAAAAAAGCAACCACTTTTGGCATTTACTAAATCATATATAGTTACTTTGGCAAAATTGTTATACATCCTACCTTGCTAAAATGAAATTGTGTTAATGTAACTAAATATAAATAAGTAAATACCAAAAAACAGATGCATTATTTTTTCATTGCACATGGATTTTTTGGTTAAAGTACCAGTAAACTGAAATTCATATTAACTATATCTGGAACACTTCTGTTTTAATTTATCAAATAACAGTGATTTACATAATCAAAGTGTCATGTTGGGATTTAGATGTCTAACCCACATGCAGAAACACTCTGAGGCAGGGAAAAAGTTCAAAGGTTTCTTGACGAAGTGTTTATAAAATGTGAACTGGAACTTGGGTGGTCAGACTGGTCACGGCAGGATCACCACTGAGGAGGACAGAGAGGTTAGAGGAGTTCCAGGTAAACTGCCGTTTATCAGATGATGGGGTAAATACCTGCTCAGAGATGGAACTGATCAGCAGGGGAGGAACCTTGAGGGTCCAGAGGCTAGTCGGCAGGCAGAGGGCTGAGGGCAAGCAGAGACTGAACTGAGTGCAGGCAGGCGGAGGACTGAGAGCTAGGCAGAGGCTAACTGAGTGCAGGCAGGCAGATTCCAGACTGAGATATTCTCCAGGATTTCAGGTTGATCTGACAGGACTGGATCTGTGAGGCAGAAAGAAACAGGGTCAGGCAGATTCACAAAAGTCAGGGAAAACAGATCAGAGAAGCAGGCTCAGGTTTTGCTGGTACCATTACTGGCAAACACTCTAGCAGGGAAGTGTCAGCCTGTTCCTCCTTAAATAGGGCCTCCTGATGAGCAGATGGAAGACAGGTGTTGCAGTCAGCTCAAGCCCTCAGGAGATCTTGTGCGCCCTCTGGTGGAGAAGGTGGACAAAGCCTCCAGATCCCAACACAAAGGACTTAGAGGCATCAATAAACCCAATTAACACAGATTAATTTAGATATGCTCTTGCTGCTTCTTTCAAGCCACAAATACCGAAACCAGTTCCAGACTTGGCTTTGAAACCAAATTGATTATCTGTTATACTAATAAACTGATTGCAAGCAAGATTTTTTCTAATACTTAAGATATCAAACTAGCTAAAGCTATTGGTCTGTAGTTGTTAAGGTTACCAACCTTACTAGTTTTGTCGTCAATTACCGGAACATTGGCAACAGATAATGAGGAATCAGTCAACTGCCCATGGGTCATAAACCCAAAGAACCAAATTGCAAGCAACACAGACACTTTTCGACTAGCATATTTTTGTTGTTCTGCTGTGGCTATCAGAACCTGTTGCCTTATTCTCACCCGAGTATGCTATAGCCTGCTGGACTAAACTAGGGGTTATCATATGTCTTTTAGCAATGTTTCCCAATCCATAGGGTTCACTTTTTAAACAGTTAAAAAATGGCAGACTACCACCATCACCATAGATCTGCTATATTATGAGCCCCAGAAATGTCATCTATGGTACTGGGGAGAGTTCCAGCAGATCTCTTTAGGGCTCTGCCCATCATTCCAAAAGCCAATGGCATTATTACAAAGCAATTTTTCTGCCAACTGAGTCTGCTAAATGTTCTGCTTAAATTCGTATATGCCTGTTGACGTTCTGCGTGGTATCCTGACACATTTATTCCAAAACTGGCCTGATGTTATTAGCTTTCTGCTGCTGTTGGTGAGACGCATCGTGCTCACTTCCTGTTTGGATTACTGAGTGTTGTTGCTGTCCAGACTATCTCCATCTGAAATTAAGGTATTTTTTCTGTGATATCTCTGTATCTAAGTAACTAACTGACCAGACCCACTTTATAATATAGCGATTTCTGCTGCACTTTTCAACTGAGCACTTGTCAGTTTCACACAGTTTTATTGTTGATAGTAAGGAGTAACTAGTCTAGGCTAACGCTAGCTTAGCATCGCTAAGGATTCTCCCTCCCATTACTCTTTTCCGACTCTTTCTTCTTCCTCTCCTCTCTCCTGCTCTCTGTGTCAGAATTTCAGAGCTGCGCACTTTGAAGCAAAATGCTAGGAAACTGGAGAGAAAATATCGCTCCACAGGCCTACAGGACTACCAAGTCTGGAACGATAGTTTACTACTGTACAAGAGGACCCTTTGTAAAGCAAGACCAGAAATATTGTTGACTTACAGTTGCCAAACTCTTACAATTGCTTTTTGTGTCTCTGCTTCTGTCTCCTTGAACCCCAGTCGGCCTCGGCAGATTGCCGCTCACACTGAGCCTGGTTCCGCAAGAGGTTTTGTCCTGTTAAAAAGGAGTTTTTCTCTCTCCAGTGTCGCTACAAGCATGCTTAGAGTGAGGGATTGCATTTAAGACAATGAGTCGATGCAATCAACTGGTTTTCCTTAGAAAACTTTAAATAAATTTGACCGTAGGATCTGGTTGAACTGTAAAGTGCCTTGAGATGACATGTGTTGTGAATTGTAAATAAACTGAATTGAAGGTATCTTGTATTCTCATACGGAGCATCCACAAAGCCATGAAGGTCTATACAGTGAGAAATATCACTGCAATTAACATCATTGTGCATAATAGATTGAAGAGGAAGACTTATTTCACTCATAACTTAGCCATTTGTCATTTTGTATACATAGAGTGTATACAAAACGAAATTTCGTTTTGTACAGCTCTCATGACTTTTCCATGACAGAAGATCTGCTTTCATATGATATGCTATTAAGTCATCTTTAAAGAGTCTGGAGGCCCTATTTGCCTCCCATATAAACTCTGGAAAACATTTAATATCCAGTATCATTAAAAATGGAACATGATTATACATTTAATACTCAAGTAACATTATCATTGATTTTATCGCAGCAAAGACATCAGCAGTGCTAATGCTGTGATCAAGCCATGACTTGTATGCCAAGCTTCACTTAATATAGCTGCTGACGGGTAGCAAGAGCTGACGGGACAATATAAAACTATTATCATCACAAAACTTATGTTTGGCAAATGCAAATGAATGCATCCAGTAGGTGATATGAAACGCATTTATATCACTTACTACATACACAGAGGTAAACTTAAAGGTCATCAATAAAAGAGTTTAAGAAAGCAAGTCTATTTAAAAGAATGTCTTCATTCTGAGGACACTAATATCCTGTGCAAACATTAATAATGACAAATTCTTTGTTTTCAACTTTTAAATGTACTGCAATACACCAGTCAACACCAGTTCTGATGACATTCAAAACTGGATCCAGATTTTGTTCCGTAGAATGGCTGCTACTCCTGCAATCCGACCTTTCACTATACGCACAGAAAGATCCATAATAGGTTCACCAGCTGCACAGAAACAGTCACTGATACAGTTCAAACTTCCCAAATCCTGTTTTGATTAAAAGGTTGCTTGTAAACAAACGATTTCACATTTTCGCAACAGTCTATCCACAACCGGACATTGTCCTTTATGTCTAGCTATTTTACATGCAGTCCCCTGCTATTGAAAGAAATAACATGCATTAATCACCTGCAGTGGCATCTGCTGGATTTTGAAAGTCATTGCAGGCAAATTAAATAAAGACAGGAAACACACTCAACAAGGTTAGTTAATTGACATATTTAAATTGTCCTTTGAGTCTGTGTGCATGGTTGTGTGTCTCTGTGTTGCCCTGCAACAGACTGGCGACCTATATGATTTTACTTAATCAGGAACCAATATAAGATAACCTTTGGTTAAATGATTCTAAGCCTTCTTTGATGGAGTTAGTAGATAGCAAGCATGGGAAATCCCATGTAGAGAAGCTCCATCTGTGCCCATGGTTCTCTGGAGGTTCAGTGTTGGGTTCCGGTCTGACTCCATGGGCCCCTCCCTGTGGTTCTCTGAAAGTCAAAGGATGTGCTCAGCCCACCTCCATGCAGGCCTAGGGTGCACAAAGGGTCTCATTTTCATGATCTATTCCCTTTCCATCTGTTTCTTATTTATGTCTCTCTGTTGCTGCCAACTTAATGTTGACGCTATCAATCTGTAGACTTTAAACATGTAGGAAAGTATTATTTTTAACCTTAAAGACACTATTCAAACTATTTCTAAGAGGACAACAATTAAGACTTAATATTTCATGGTGTGAACTTTGGTCTGAATTACAAATTGGCCTTTTGTTTTTTTTAGACTAAGGTAGAATGCTATAATAACTTTAAAGAAAGAAAAGATTGTTAGTTTTAAGAATAATTTGTTGTGTATTCATAGCTTTAAATTCACCAAAATAGTCGTATCAGGGTTTACTCTAACACTAAGAAAAAATCTAAACCTCCAAATATAAGCATCAAAATGAGAAGCTGTATGCACACATTGTATCCCTGTACCTATACTATAGTTGGGGAAGGCCATGAACATATCCTCTCCTCCTCTCTGCTGAAATGAGCACTAATGAATATTGTGACACTGAAGCTTTCATGGAAGACGGAATATTACCCAAAGCTTTTGTTTGGTTCCATCTAGTGGCCAAATATATGAAGACGTCTACCAACTAAAATAAATGGCTTCAACACTGCAAAAACCATCTAGAAATAAGTACAAATTTCTTAAATTAAGTGTATTCACCCTTAATTTGAGTTGGTAAATGAGATAGTTTGCAATGGAATAAGTAATTTTACTCTTGAAATAAGATAATTAGATAATATTCACTTGAAACAAGACAATGCAATTGTGTTTTCTTATTTTTTGTGTAAATTGTCTAAATCCTTTTCCCCCTGTCAAATTAATGAATCTATTCATGTGTAATCTAAAAATAATTTAGAGAACTGAATTTTCAGTAACCCTGCTTCATGAAACAGACCCCAAGAAGCAGAGTTGTAGTTTAACACCCCTCTTACCCACTCATTGCTTCATCCAGTGTCTTGTCCATGACCAAAATAAAATAAATTAGAAAAGAATCCTAATGGAGTAAATCGTGATAATTTCATCAAAATTAAAATAACTCCAGTTGTGATAACAAGTAAAAACTAGTAAAAAAGATCTTTCTTCAAAAAGTTTGTTAGTTAATGACTTGATTTGTGATAATCAAATTGATTTGTTGTCTTGCAGAAACTTGACAAGAGGATTATGTGAGCATAAATGAGGCAAATCCATCTTCAGTAGAAGCCATTCAAAACGGCCCTTCCCAGCCAAAAGCCAGCCGAATGACAGCAAAATCTCCAACCTTCACGGAATTTCAGGTTCTGACCGGGCATTAACGCTTCTCTATTATATATTTAGATGTTTAATATTTTAGATGTTTAAAAAGGAACTGTAGGGGACTAGCCAAGGGCCCATCAAAGAAATTCTTGGAATTTTGAATGGCTACTGTTGTAGTTATTAAAATGTTCACATACCTAGAAATTCTGGGCAAGGATGTGGAATTATGAGTTACTAATTACTCCAAAGGCTGTTAATAATTACAACCTAGCTCAGGTTATACTGTACTCTTTATTTTTATGTTGCTGTAGGGTCAGACTGCTGGAGCACAAAGGACCACTTTTCATAATTTTACCTTATTCTATCTCTATATTAATATAAATGCCTGGGTTTTATAATATCAAATAGTCTGGACTGGATATTTAACACCAAGGCTCTGTGCCGATGGTATGATCTTCATAAAAATGTAAAATAGCTAAAATTGTCATAGTTTTCAAATGTCTAACCCACATGCAGAGCACACAGGAGTCAGGACAAAGATTATACAGATTAATTTAGTGTCTGGGAGGGACGGGGAGAGTGCAACTGGACTGGAGTTGGAGCACCGGAGGCACCTGCGTCAATGCTGCCTGGTTAGGCACAAACTGCGGAGATAATCTGGAAGTTAGCGTGGGAAAGGGAGAGAGAAAACGATCAGCTGTTCGCTGTCTTACCGTGCACGTGAGCGGACTCAACCCAGGGGGAATGAGGAGGAGAGGACACAGTAGGTCCTCCAAGAGATGGAGCTCCTGGGTTTGGTTGCTGAGGTAATAGGGAGCTGGCTGTTGGATGGTGAGCAGAGTCTGAACTGCATGGCGCAAGAAGATGCAGCAAGCCGAAAGCTGGAGGGGTCCGGGATATCCGGTGGGGTCCTCGGCCCGGCTTGGTACCACCCAGGGAGCCTCAGACTGGGATCCTAAGCTCAAGGAATTGTCTTGAGCTGGACCCAGAGGAGACAAGAACCAGAACGCTTGACTTGAGACGCTGGCACACAAGTGAGTGCTTGGAACGGGATAGGCAACCTGAGAGGGAAAGGAAACAAGAATCACTCTGAGAACGAGTAGCTGTCAGGAGACAGTGGCAGACTGATGCGTACCACACAAGATTAACCACACAAGGTTAACACTCTGGCATTGAGCCAGCCGCACTCCGCTAAAATCCTGCTGTGCACCTTGCCCCCTGCGGGAGAAAAGGAGAAGGGAAAAGCCGTCCCCTTAGACAACTGAAGTGCATAGAGTAATGCATAAAGACACCTATCCCCCCCAATACAATCAGTAAGAATCCAAGTACTAATATGGCCAAGACCAAAGAACTGTCTAAAGATACTAGAGACAAAATTTTATACCTACAAAAGGCTGGAAAGGGCTATGGGGAAATTGCCATGCATATTGGTGCAAAAAGGTCCATTGTTTGAGCAAACATTAGAAAATCGAAGAAGCTAAACATGACAGCCAATATCCCTCTGACTGGGGCTCCATGCAAGTTCTCACCTCATGGGTCTCAGTGATCTCAAGAAACATGAGAAATTAGCACAAAACACTGGAGGAGCTGGTCAGTGACATGAAAAGACCTGTTACCACCGTTTCCAAGGTTACTGTTGGCAATACACTAAGATGTCATGGTTTCAAATCATGCATGGCACGGAAGGTTCCCCTGATTAAACCAGCACATTTCAAGGCCTGTCTTAAGTTTGCCAATGATCATGGGAGTCATTGGAGAAAGTCAGGTGGACAGATGAGACCAAAATAGACAAAATAGATAACCCATAATTCCACCATCCGTTTTTAGTGTAAGAAGAGAGATGACTACCTTCCCAACAACACCATCCCTACTAGGAAGCATTGGGCAGGGGGGTTAGCATCATGCTTTGGGGTGCTTTTCTGCACATGGGACAAGGCAACTGCACTGTATTAAGGAGAGGATAACTGGGGCCATGTATTGCAAGATTTTAGGAAACAATCTCCTTTCCTGAGTTAGAGCATTGAGGATGGGTCGAGGCTGGGTGTTCCTACAAGACAATGACCCGAACCACACAGCCAGGATAACCAAGGAGTTGCTCTGTAAGAAGCATATCAAGGTTCTGGTGTGGCCTAGCCAGTCTCCAGACCTAAACCTAATACAAAATCTTTGGAAGAATCCTAATTGATCTGGAGAAGATCTGCTTGGAGGAGTGGGCCAAAATCCCTCCAGCTGCGTTTGCAGACCTGGTGAAAAACTACAGGAAAGGTTTGACCTCCAATTACAAACAAAGGCTACTGTACCAAATATTAAGATTGATTTTCTCAGTGGTTCAAATACTTATTTTCAGCTGTATCATACAAAACATAGTTAGAAAATCCTATATTGTGATTTCTAGATTTTTTTTTAAGGTTATGACTATCACTGTGGATATAGACATTCTGAGTATATATATATATATATATATATATATATATATATATATATATATAGAGAGAGAGAGAGAGAGAGAGAGAGAAAGATTTAATAATACCTATATTTAATAATACCTCTGCTTGTAAGTTAGATTGACATAAAGGACAGAGTGAAGCTGTTCTTAAGGGGTGAAAAGTTAAGGAGCTAATTATCCACTTTTAACACATATCTGGTTATGTCACGAATTAATAATCTGCCAAACTTTTTTGCGTTTGGATTAAGCTACACATACTATTAAAACAGCAGATGTTACAGCAGTATTATATATTATACAATAACACTTTTATGTGTGGCTTCACTGAACTAATTAATAGTTCAAACAGGAAGAGGAAGTTCTAAGCTTCTTTTTACCCTAGCTGTGAAATGTTAGATGCTAGACAGTCATGATATACAGCACCAGTCATGGCTGTCACAGCTCTCTGGCTCCAAATCTGTAAGTACAGGCATTGTCAGCAGTTTTTTTTTTTTTTTTTGCTGTAGTTGTCTGTTCTTACTCATTTACTTTTTGCAATAATTAGTGTGCATGTAAAAGTTTTCCTTATATCTCTGCAGTCACAACTGTCTTGCTGTCAACCCAACATGTTTTGAGTTACACTGTTCAGATACCGGGTGAGTTAGAAACTTTTTTTTAATTATTTCAACATGGTTATTTATTTATTAATTACCTGTAATTGATTAAAATTGCTTTAGAGAATATCTAGCAGAAATCCATTGTCAGTGATAAACAAATGTGTAACTTCAACTGCCCTTACAAGCTGTTGAAAAGCAGGTTTGCTTGTTGATCATTAAGAATCTATATTGTAACAATTTATGTATTCATTGTTTTATCATTGCAGCATTTCCTATTATCACTCCAGACAGACTTCAGTTCTTTGAGTACGAGTCTGTCGTTATAGGTTGTGATGGAGACAAAACCATGGATGTATGGAGAGTGATGAGAAAACTTGACAAAATGAGTCCAACAAATAAGTCTGAAGACTGCAACGTCCCAGCTCCATCCTGCACATTTGATCTTATATCTAAAAGACACAGCGGAGAATACTGGTGTGAAAATGATGATCGAATAAGAAGCCTTTCTCTTAACATTGCTGTTACAGGTTTGGGAATAGAATTATTTCTTTAAAAGATTGTAAATTAATTTTTTAAGTTTTTTTTCAATATACAATATTGTGAGGTATTTCAAAGAGAAAATTATTACATTTGGAATTCTTTAATCCCTTCATATATAAATGGGTAATCTATAGTGAAAAAAAAAGAAATCTGGAGAAGATGTTGCCTAAGTGTGTACTGCATTTACCTTGGTCTATTTTTTTTTCTTTGTGCGTGTGTGTTTGGAAGGGCTATGGAATTTCGATAACTTCTGAAACTTTGTTTATAGGTTCAGCTTGTAACAAATCCATTGGAAACATATGTACTGTATAACATAAAAAAAAATGGTTCTTCTCCATTCCCACAGCTGGTCCAGTGATCCTGAATATTCCTTCTCAACCCGTAAGGGAAGGATCTGACCTAACTCTTCATTGTATTAACAAGAACACAGAGAGGACACATATTACTGATTTATATAAAGATGGCTTACTCCTCAAAACCTACTTGGAAGAAGGTATGACCCTCTCTGACGTCTCCAAGGCTGATGAAGGACTCTACAAGTGTAGCATTTCCAGTGCAGGAGAATCTCCTGAAAGCTGGCTGGCTGTTGTCAAACCAAACGAAGAAAAAGGTATGTTTAATACAAAACAACAGTTTATTATTTCGCTAAAATAACAGCCTACATAAAAGATTTCTAAACATTGCCTGATCTTTTGGATGAAATTTGACCCAGAATTAAAAGTTTTCATAATTTTATTACAGTACTTTTAGATCTATGGCCTTACTGAACATTGAAGGAGCTCTATACCTCGGCAAGAATGACTTTTTTTTTTTTTTTTTTAAACAGCTTTTATAACTCTTAATTCTTTAGAGCACGCATCCCCAACCTCGGTCCTCGAGGCCCGCTGTCCTGCAGCTTTTAAAGGTTTCCTTGCTCCAGCACAGCTGATTTTAATTGAAAGCTGACTAACAGGCTTTTGGTCCACTGCAATCATTATAATCAGCTGTGCTAAAGCAGGGAAACCTCTAAAACCTGCAGGACAGCGGGCCTCGAGGACCGACGTTGGGGATGCCTGCTTTAGAACATACAAGATTAAATAGATTAATCATCTGTTTTAAAAAATGTTCAAAACTTCAAAAAGGTCCAGGAGATTAAGCGTTACTTTATTCAATAACCAGAGATCAGTGGGCTTAATTCAGGCAATATGTGTTGATACCAGCAGGGCAGAACTTATTTGGTCTTTGACAATATTCCATTTACTGTGGTTAGAAAAATAATTAACTCCTTAAAACTCAAGCAAAGAACTGGAAAGGTTTCACATCCAGTGTTTGCAAAACATGATATAAGCAGTTGGTTGTGGAATAACCTTAAAGCACATGTTATTTGCTTACTAAGGTGAGCTGTTAGTATAACTACAGACAGGGCTAGAGTGGCACATATTTTCCGCCCTGGAGTTTCATGCCTCAGACAGGTCGAATTAAGATAGTGACCTATTAAAAATCATGAAATTGTAAATTTACAGGTTAAGTCTACTACATCACATTGTTCTGTAAGGGCTTTTAATTAAGTGCATTATTCTAAAATACCTCTAATACAAGTTAGGTTTGCTTTACAATACAGATTTCTTCAAACATTAGTGCAAATTCCCAACATTATTCTTCATAACATATTCTTTGCACCAATATCAGACTTAATTTTCTGTTCAAATAAGTGTTCACAGATATTCAAACTAAGGATGAACCGATGCCAGATTTTTTCCATCGGATTACGAATACATGTACTTCGATTATAGTACTTGCCGGTACAGAGTACCAATACGAGTGCTAATAAATGCTATTGATTCCTTGGAATTTATTTGAAAATGGTTTGTTTTCATTTGGCTCATTAAACAAAATACACATTGTATTGTCATTGTATAGAGCTGTCCTCTTATTATATTCTAACACAGAGAACATCACACTTGTAGTTTTTTACCATTTTTACCCTAATTAAAAGAGCAGTGTGACAAAAATGGAAGGCTCTGAAGTCTGGAGTCTGTCATGGCTTTTATAATGTTTTTAGCATTATCACGTTGCACAACATGAATAAAAGATTTGGCAACTCCCCACTTCTGGAGCGTCTCTTTTAACTGATGAGAAGCTCCGGAAGCAAAACAATAATGTTATCCACTTCTGGAACCCTCTGCAGAGTAAAATCTTTGTAAACCCATTGTGCATTTAGGCTAACAGGTGACCCCGGGCTAATGCTGCTTGTCCAGATATCAGTTGTCAAACTAATAGTTGAAACGTCTTGCAGAAGGCTATAAATCTGTCTCTTTACGAAGTCACATAGTTTTGGTATCTCCATGTCAGTGATGTATTAGAGTCTAGGAATTTTATACCTCGGCTCCAGTACACTGAAAAGATGTCAAAATGCAATATTATCAACAATGGATAATGGCTGATCATCCAGGGCAATGTACTGGGTAAGAGTTTCTATTATCTTCATTGCATGTGGGTTGTCTCCAGTGTTGGGCACGTTACTTTGAAAAAGTAATTAGTTATAGTTACTAGTTACTTCTCCCAAAAAGTAACTGAGTTACTAACTGAGTTACTCCACAATAAAAGTAACTAGTTACTAGTAAAAGTAACTATTGCGTTACTTTTGCGTTTCTCGCCCTCGTAACCCTCCCCATCCAGCCCCCACCTTCTCGCCGTGTGTTTCCAAAGCCAGCTGAATAGAGAGGACGACAAAGACAAGAACCTGCAGAGAGTTTAGCATTTCTTGTAACTCAATGTAAATGACATCAGGGGAACGCCATGTGAAGTTTTTTAACAGGGCATTCAGATCTGGTGAGTATATGAAATTAATAACTGGGGATGTCTAATTCTGAAATCCTGTGTGTTTGGGTTGTTATAGATACTGCAACATCTATCTATCATCTATCTATCAAGATGTATACTCTGTGTGTGACATAAAATATGGATTTCCATCCCTGCCACAAAGGCCATCAAATAATGTTTAAAATAAAAAATACAGTAGGTTGAAAAGTCAGAGTATCCATCCATCCATCCAGATTTCTCCCTTTCATTTGATCGTTCACGCTCTCCATAGTTCTCCTGTGGCGCGAGCACAGGGCGACTGGTGCGCGCCTTTAG
The DNA here is from genome assembly GCA_030533445.1 of Cyprinodon diabolis. Taxonomy (NCBI): domain Eukaryota; kingdom Metazoa; phylum Chordata; class Actinopteri; order Cyprinodontiformes; family Cyprinodontidae; genus Cyprinodon; species Cyprinodon diabolis. The sequence continues at coordinate 40,769,141 of CM060075.1, read as the reverse complement.
CGAGCATGCACGTTTCCTGTAGCTTGCGCGGTGACTCTTGCCGCCTGCGCTGTGCGGAGATGCAGAGGAAACCGTATGTGATCGGGAAATGCAGCTCGACGTAACACCGGTATTTCCATCAGGAAAACGCTGTTTTGCTGCTGGAGTCATCCTCACTCTCCATCTCTCTGTGTGTGCTGTACGTTAACACCCACCAGCGGAAACACCCACCTACCCAACTGACAGACGGAATCTCACTATATATCAACCATTCTCATCCTCCCCTCTCTCATGACAAGGCGCGCACCTCTGGATGACCTAAAAAATTATCTTTAATATCTCTTAAACAAAAGCAGCACAAACAATATTTTTTTTCTGCACAAATCTGCACTAACGTTGCACTAACCATTCAGTCTATTTGCAGAGTTTTTTGACGTGGGTGGGGTGTCAGCTTCACGCAGCTGCGCACGAGTCCCATCATGAAAAAAGGTTCATTGTGCGACCTGAGTAACGCGCAGTAACGGGGTGTCTGCAATGGTAACTGCGTTATAGTTACAGTCAAAGTAATTAGTTAGATTACTCGTTACTAAAACAAGGTAACGGCGTTAGTAACGCCGTTACTTTCAACGCCGTTAGTCCCATCACTGGTTGTCTCTGAAAATCTTTTCTTGCTTCTTCAGTGTTTGCTACTAAGTCGGTTGTTGCAATTTCCCTTCGCCATGAGAGATTTCCTTATATTGAAATACCTGTTGTGTCTTCAGATGTTTTATCAGGTTATTCGTGTTGTAAGTGCTGGGGTTTGTTCCTCCTCATGATAACTCTGATTTAAATATCTTACAAAAAGCCTTACTTTTGTCGTCCTCATTTATTTGGAAATACTTCTGTACTGTCTGCCCGAAATGCTTACGGCCAATTCCGTCACCTTTTTTGTTTACTCCCTCCTTCTCTATGATCTGGCTGGCAGGTTCTCTACAGGTTTGTAAGGGGACTTGTAGGAGTTACTGTATAGCTTCTGTATTGTCTATTTTATTGTTTCGTTTTAATTTCTCCATTTTCATGCACTCTTTCCTGTCTCTCTCTCTCTCTCTCTCTCTCTCCTTATTTTGCCATCTCCTGGTTTTTTCCCCTTCCTTTCTGTCTCAATTTCCTTTGTATATGACTTTATGCCTTAAATCATTTTCAATAAAGTTTAATATAAAAGTATTAAGCAGAACCTCATGGCAACAACCGAAAAACTTTCCTCTGATAGAAAAAACAACTTAAGTTATAGTCTTTGAACCAGAGTCTTTGAAAAAGAAGCTGACTAGTTAGTCACTTTATTCAGATGGGATTAAACTGATCTTTCAATTGCAATCGCTGAACTATGTACTTTTTTTTTTTCAGGTTCTTTCTTTCAGGTTGAGGAGACACAGTACCTGACCCCTTTAATGAATTTACTTTTGCGCACCGTGGTTTTCCTCCTCCTTTTAATTGGGCTGATTCTTCTCATGAAATGCAACGGTACCACTAAATCCCCTGACTATTTATTCATAGCTTGCATACATTTTTGTTAATTGGAAAAATTTATAATTCGCAGATTTGTTTGGTTATTTTTTTATTTATTTGTCCTGGAATACAATATCCTGTTGTGTTTTTATTTTTAAAAAAATAAAGAAAACAATCCAAAACAAACATTTTATGTAATTTAAATGAACTCGCCTTTATCTGATAAGACTAATCCTATATTGTCAACAAACCAAGTAGAATAAATTGTCAGTTTATGTGTGTTGTCTTTGCAATCGTCTAAACATTGTCAACGAGTTTCAGTTCTTGTTTTTCTTCAAACTATTAGGTGGAAAAGCTGCAAACCAACCAGACCAAGACATGTATGCTTCGGCTGAGAACAAGATGACAGGTACTTTCTGTTGCATGATGTCTTATTTTACTTGCCTTAGCAGCGCTGTGGTACACACACATTAATTTTATTTTAGCCATGTGTTATATCTAACACTCAGCTAACACATATTTTCACATATACTCATTTAAAGCACCGAGGGTAGTAATGTAATATCATCAGATAAAAACACCACATTAAAACCAAAGGCTGTAATAAGGGCTCCTCAGTTTTCTTACTTACACAACCATAGTCCTTACAAGGAAACAAAGTAGAAAAAATGTTGTTGCATACGGTGGCTGAGAAGTGCAAAACACATTTACAATTCAAAAACACATTAACAAATAAAAAACAAAATAACATTTGAAGAAACAAAATTATATTTTATCAAACAAATGTATTTTTGAAAAAAAAGTGTGGCTGAGAAGTGCAAAACACATTTACAATTCAAAAACACATTAACAAATAAAAAAACAAAATAACATTTGAAGAAACAAAATTATATTTTATGAAACAAATGTATTTTTGAAAAAAAGTTTAAATTTTTAAAAACACATTTACAATTCAAAAACACATTTACAAATAAAACACAAAATAACATTTGAAGAAACAAAATTATATTTTATGAAACAAATGTATTTTTGAAAAAAAAGTTTGAATTTTTGAATTTTTAAAAACAAATTTACATTTTAGCAAACAAATTTACATTTTAGGAAACAAATTCACATTTTAAATAAGTTTGATTTTAGGTGAGAGAAAGTTTCATTTTAGAGAAAAAAAAATACATTACAGGGAAACAAATTTACATCTAAAAAAAAAAAATTGTCGGAAACACTTGTACAAGTGCAAAGACAAAACTGCAAGTGGCAAAACACAGTTACATAGCCAAAAACAATTAACAAAAGATGGCTACACGGATAGGGAATGTCCCAGTGGCCGGATGTGACGTCACGATTACCCTGACTTGTAGTACAAACAGCTCAATCTGTAGTCCTCCTGCTTCACGTGAAAAGTCAGCGGCAATTTTAGATGGAAAGAATTGCAGTGAAGCTGTTTTTTCTGAAGTTTACGCTAACTGAACAATGTTTTGCCCTTATTCTGGAGCAAATTTCAGCCAATTTATACCATTTTGTTCTTCGTGTGGACGGTCTCTGGAACTTTTACGGGACACGGACCAGGTGGCAGGACCAAGCAGCAGGGCCGAGCAATTCTTTCCATCTAAAATCGCCGCTGACTTTTCACGTGAAGCAGGAGGACTACAGATTGAGCTGTTTGTACTACAAGTCAGGGTAATTGCGACGTCACATTCGGCCACTGGGACATTCCCTATCCGTGTAGCCGTCTTTTGTTAATTTGTTTTTGGCTATGTAACTGTGTTTTGCCGCTTGCAGTTTTGTCTTTGCACTTGTAAAAGTGTTTCCGAACAGTCAATTTTTTTTTTTAGATGTAAATTTGTTTCCCTATAATGTATTTTTTTTCTCTAAAATGAAACTTTCTCTCACCTAAAATCTAACTTATTTAAAATGTGAATTTTTTTTCTTAAAATTTAAATTTGTTTGCTAAAATGTAAATTTGTTTTTAAAAATTTAAACTTTTTTTCAAAAATACATTTGTTTCATAAAATATAATTTTGTTTCTTCAAATGTTATTTTGTTTTATTTTTTGTTAACGTAAATTTGTTTGCTAAAATGTAAATGTGTTTTTAAAAATTTAAACTTTTTAAAAAAAAATACATTTGTTTCATAAAATATAATTTTGTTTCTTCAAATGTTATTTTGTTTTTTATTTGTTAATGTGATTTGAATTGTAAATGTGTTTTTAAAAATTTAAACTTTTTTTTTCAAAAATACATTTGTTTCATAAAATAAAATTTTGTTTCTTCAAATGTTATTTTTGTTTTTTTATTTGTTAATGTGTTTTTGAATTGTAAATGTGTTTTGCACTTCTCAGCCACCGTAGTTGCAATTGTATAAAAAAAATATATTTATTTTATCTCGATCTCCCACAGTCATCATTATGACTGCTGTATTAGTTGCATTGTAAAATCTTCCCACGGTTAATTGATGTTCGGCACCGTTACCTAGGAACCAACATTCTACCTGGAACTCTTTGGCTAATACGGAAAAATTACTTTCAAAAGAAATCTAACAGCCAAACAGGCTTTAGAAATGGTTCGAAATATTCATGATAGCGATTTGGCCAGCGAGGGAGAGACCGATGAGGAGGACTGGGTAGGAAGCGGCTTAGACTCTGACATTTGAGCCTCTTCTGAGCATGTTCGCTCACCGCCGGCAAAAGGCAGACATTTCAGAGACCCATCAGACAAGTGAAACATTTGTTCAAGGTTAGGATAGCACTGCCCTCACCTCAGCTGCTTCACTCAGCGACCCAGAAGTCAAACCACAGCCCATGGTCAAAAATAATTACAGGTCGGCGTGGATGTGTTGGATCAGATGATTGGAAAGTATTCCTTAAAAGCTCCAACGCGAAGACGGCTTATGGCTTTTACGATCTCCTGGACATAGCAGCTATAAACACGTTGGTTTTGTTTGAGAGTTGTTTGAACATCACAGCTCTAAAACTGATACTGATATAATCCAAAACTCAGAATATCCAAAAATACAAAAACCTATAAAATGCTTTTAAGATTCTTAGACATCCAGGTCACAGTCAGTCCAAAAAAGTAAAAAAAAAAACAATCCACTGGACTTTGTTTTGAAGTTTGAAGTCAGGAAGCTTTTTCAAATCGGAATTGAAATGAATTTGGAATTGTGTTTTTACTTTTTTGGAAGGAAAACCTAAAATACAAATTAAGCTCTTTAACTAAAATAGAATTGTATTATCTGTCAGGAAATAAAAACAACATTAAAAAAATGGTTACATTTTATAATTTATTGAAAATGTAATGGCAATGTCAACTGTCAAACATTATATATATATAAAGTAACATCATCAGCAATTGTTAGGCTAACTAATGTAGGGTCATAAGACAAAGTAATAGCATTGGTGTATCACATTGTATGACCTACACCCAAAAGAGCTAGGATAAAACTTCCGAGGACATCTTTGGCCAAACTTGTGTAATTATATATCAAAGAATGAAAAACTTACAACATTTCTGTGTCACATTTCCTCTTGCAACCACATTTACAATCACTTGAAGTATAATTCATCTACAGTACACTCATAGGTGATTGCATTAGATTTGTGGTGAAAAAAAATACAAATACGAGGTTATGTGTTATTTACCCTTGAAAATTCCAGAAAACATTTCCCAGCCTAAAAGCAGTCACTTAGTCTGCACACTAGAAATATTCTCTTCTGTTACTACCCTGAAGCAAGGGGATGAGAGTCACATACTACTGATTATACGGTATTTTTCTGAGATAGTTAATGTTTTAATAATCCGTTAAGTGTAGTTTTAAAGTTATAAAGTGGAAATGTAAAACAAAAATATTTGTGTGAAAGAAAGTCATTAAAGAATAATTCTCAAGTGTAACCACTACTGAAAATGTCATACTTTCTGATTTACAGGTCATTAAAACTGAGAAAGAATGTTTTTGTTTTTTTCATAATAAACACTGTAAAACACCATGAAAACCCCTTTGGACCTGTGGTTGAAGCCTCAGAATGTATACATCCACATCTTGACCATTATTTCAGCATATTTGGACTGAATTGGTTGAAAGCATATTTCTTCAACAAATGTTTTAGTGAACAGTGGCAGGCACACCTGTTGTTTTGGCACAGTGGGCAAAATGTAACAAATCTGGTCAAATGAATGTACTGATTTGCATGGTATGGCTGCTTCGAATTATAACAGTGTTTTAACAAGTTTATCTGTGTTTCATCAAAATGTATCATTGTACACAGCATGATATCAATAAACTGAGTAGACCATTAGAGGTATTTTTTTCTCTGATTCCAAAATACTATGTCCAACAACATAAGAACAATAAACTAGTGGAAAATGCTGTAACAGTAATGTGTTTTAGAAAAGTGTGAAAATGTGAAAGCTTTATAAAGTTACCTGAATTAATTCCACAATTGTAGTGAGGAAAGGTTGGTTGGGAAAATGGGAAATTTTGCATAGTTTTTTTTTATTTAATTTTTTTTTTTTTACCAGATCAGCATTATTTTCTACTCTATGTGTAACTCGTAGGCTGAACATCCAGGGGTAGGACATAGAAATTGAATAGTTTGAAAAAAGTGGGTTTTCACGTCAATAATAAACTGGACTGGACTCATAACACCAATGCCCTGTATTAGAGGGGCCAGAGCCGCCTCCACCTCCTAAGGAGGCTGAGGTCCTTTGGTTTGAGCAGGCCCCTGCTTAAAACCTTCTATGACTTTGTGGTGGCATCAACCCTTGTGAGGGACCAAACTTAAATAAGGACAAAATGTGTTCAAAAATTAAAAAAAACAAAACAAAAAAACTTTCATTTAATAATGTCAAAAATAATTAAAGGTTCAAAGGCAATACAAAATAGCTTAAATAACAAATAAGATGGATTTAGGCCCAACCCAACAGAGGTCAACTGAACAATAACTCAAACCAAAAGCTGACCTACTGAAAAAAACAGAGGCTGCTCTAAATAGGGGTGGAAAAACCTAAACTTGCCACATGAGGGAGGTACAACATCACAGAAAAGCAATAAATAAAAAACAATCCATACAAAACTAAAACATATTAAACAAATAGGACAACTCTTTAACTTAGCACAAATAAGTGAATATTAAGGTGACAAAATAACTAATGTCAACTTAAAATTTTGACTATTGAGCAGATTTAACGGGTACATTTTTCCACTGAGATTAATAAAGTCAATCAATGGAAATAGAAAGTTACAGCAGAATTCTACATCTCCTCTTCCGCTTAAAAATGCACAGAGCACACTTGTGTTACTCGGGCAGATTAGTTCTCTGAAAATGTTCAGACAATTACCCCAAACCACTTGCTGAAAAGATAAGAACCTTTAGTTTTCAATGATACAAGCCGTTATGGGGTGTTTGCCAGCATCAATTTTACATAGGCACCAAAAGATGTCATGATCGAACTTAAACTGGATTCTTTCTTGATTTCTTGGTGTATTCTGTTTTTATTCTGTTGTATCATTTCAGACATAAATTAGTGATTGAATGGCTCAATTGACAGAAATTATTAATCAGCAACATGCTTTTACCTTTTAGTAAGAATTTAAAATAATAAAAAGCTTAGATAAAACTTAAGATCACTTGTAAATATACATGTATCCTAATGATATTTTTATCCACTGATATCTATGAAGTTTAGTATATAAATCTCATGCTCCTTTTCGATTATACTTTTTCGGGATTTTCGTAGATCACAAAAAAACAAGATGAACAGGAAAGGTACACAACGGGTCTTATTTTCATTATCTATTCCCTTTCTGTTTCTTATTTATGTCTCTCTGTTGTTGCCAACTTAATGTTGACGCTATCAATCTGTAGAGTTTAAACATGTAGGAAAGTATGATTTTTAACCTTAAAGACACTATTCAAACTATTTCTAAGAGGACAACAATTAGGACTTAATATTTCATGATGTGAACATTAGTCTGAATTACAAATTGATCCTTTGTTGTTTTAGACCAAGGTAGAATGCTTTAATAACTTTAAAAAAAGAAAAGAATGTTAGTTTTAAGAATAATTTGTTGTGTATTCATAGCTTTACATATATTCACAAAAATAGTCATATCAGGGTTTACTCTAACACTAAGAAAAAACCTCCAAATATAAGCATCAAAATAAGAAGCTGAATGCACACATTGTATCCCTCGACCTATACTATAGTTGGGGAAGGCCATGAACATATCCTTTCCTTCTCTCTCGCTGAAATTAGCAGCAATGAATATTGTGACACTGAAGCTTTCATGGAAGACGGTATGTTACCCAAAGCTTTTGTTTGGTGCCATCTAGTGGCCAAATATATGAAGAATTCTACCAACTAAAATAAATGGCTTCAATATGATCATCCACTTTCTAAAAATAAAAAAAAATTGTTGCAAGCTTTATTTTGATAACCATGGGTAAAATCTAAGTATAATATTCGAGCAACATGATATAACTACTGTCATATTTTTCAATAGTTTGCTGATGAATTGCAGCAGGATGGTTCCGGGTTGGATTACCGGCTAGGGATCTTCAGCATGGTGTTTGCATGTTCACCCCATCAGTTCTCTCTGGGTACCCCGGCCTCCTCCCAGAGTCAAATGTTAATTAGTATCTCTAAAATGTTGTTAGGTGCGAGTGTGTGTGCACGGTTGTATGTCTTCATGTCTCTCTCTCTCTGTTGCCCCGGCGACCTGTCCAGAGAGTACCTCACCTCTTGCCCATAGACTGCCGTAGATAGGCACCGGCCCCACAATGACCCTGAAAGAATAACTGGGAGAAGATGGACGGATGTTTGAAAATGGGCCAAAGTTATGTCTAGCTTTGGTTGTGATGCCTCGATCTATAGACAAAGAAAAAACATCTACCTTAAAACTAAGCTGGCTCTCTCCATCATATCTGGCCATCGCCGTATTGAATCAAGTCTGAAGGCTGAACAAAGTTTAAGACTTGTCACTCTTGCTGTCAGGTCAGATTTTCACACATTCTACATTAGCTAAAAAACGCAAAAAAAAAAGAGGAGACCCCCTGTGCAAATTGGCTGTTACCAAAGCCAGTTTGTATGAACTTTGTGCCTCACATTACCCCTCCCTGATCGGAGACAGTGGCTGTTTGTTTACTTTTTTTGTGTGTTGTGTTTTAATAATATATAGCTCTAGGAAAAGATTTCCCAGAGCTAGATGATAGCCCAACCCCTTTGCTTTCACAAGCAGACCATTATGACTGTTGCAATAAGGTCCCACTTGATATCTTTTTAATGCAGTTGCCAAACTCACCGAGAGCCATGGCTTATTTGAACTGTCCATTCCACCTGCTCTTAGCAATAATGGTTTTATAGGATTCTGTTGTGCAAAAATAATGTCCTGCAGATAATGAATAGATGGTTAACTAGAACTGGAGTTATAGTTAATTATTTATCCTATTCAACATTGAAGGCAAAATCTATTTAGTGTTCTTAGGTGGATAATTATAGCCCTGAATTATCTACTTACCGGTTGCTGATTCACAACTGGAGGGTTCCGGGAATCCAGGTATCCACCAGTCTAGTGGCCCAGGTTATGTATCAGCAAAGCTATTAAATTATCAATAAAGAACCTTCTATCTCTGTTTATTCGCACTATTACCAAAAAGGTGTGAATTTGCGCTGAGTGATAAACCCTCCGTTATATGAATGACCAAAACCACTACAGATTAACCAATGATGTCTTTATTCTAATAATTCAGGATTACAGAAATCTAACATCTATGCAAACACTACACACTACTAGAAAAATAAACACGAGGTAGATTCAATGACTAGTTTAAAAGAAAAATCAAAAATAAAGAATTAAACGAGATAGAAACAAAGAAATAAAACCATAAGAGTCCGTTTACTGGCGTCTGAAATTTTCCAAAATATGCTAGATATTAATACATTCACTAATGTCCGCTAGCAGCAGGTATGATAATAGTGCAATTGCTCATGTAAACTAATACATCCAACTTAAAATCAGCAAATGATTAAATGCATTAACAAAGCAGCAGGTATGATGATAACAGTGCAATTGATCATGTACATTAACACATCCAGCTTAGTATTGGTAAATTATTAAACATGTAATAACATTAGCAGCGTTCAGCAAAAACCCTTTTTTTTTGCCTGGCAATGTAGCGATGTGTGTGAATGGGTGTAGCTAAATGGGGGACCACCCCCCTTTGTTCTCCACGCGGTGAGGGGAACAAAGAGAAATGGGAGGGCGACCTGTAATCAAGATGGCGGCAACCACGGGGACCCAACGTGGCTGAATGTGATAACTTTATATCTATCTCAAAGCAGAAACAACAAGAGGACAGGAAAGCCAAGAAGAAAATAAAGAAGCACACATTTATTTCAACCAAATAAACAAACTTTTAATCAGCACAGATAAAAAAAACATCTGCATTAATTCAAAACCCTAAACTGCCTTTCTCTCGCCTGAGCACAGCAAGTCTGATGCATCAAAAGGAAAGTAAATTGATTTTACTGTGAGATGCGTCGTCCGAGGGAGGTTGGCATTTCCACAGCAACCGCAGCTTGGTTTCTGTCGGGCAGAGTGTTCTCTGCCACCGGTCATCCCCTCGGGAAAGTTCAGTCAGTTCGGGCTGCAGCAGAGGGCTTCGTATGCTCACGAGTTGGAAAGGAGGGATTTTAGGAGGTGATCTTAGGAGGTGGTCGGCTAGAGAGCGTCCTCTCAGCCGATTTGTCCAAGGAAGGGGAAAAACGAAACTCCACGGTCAGCTTCAAAGGCTTCTGTCTCCCCAGTCGGCGCAGCCGCTATGCACGATGGAACACTGCGATCCGTGACTTTTGACGCAGGAAAACGAAAGCTACTTCCAGTCAGCTTTCTTCTGGTATTTCACGTGAAACGAGTCTCTCCTGACGGGCTCCAAACCCATGGAAAAAGAGGGAGAAGTCTTCTTGCGCATGGCTTTTAAACCATGTGTGACACGGGAGCACTCCCTGTGGAAGTATCGGCTGATTTGTCTGTGCCATGAGTGACATGGTGGAACTTCCTGTTGGAGTATTCGGCTGATTGGTCCATTTGAGGTGGCCGCCTCCCACAGTGGGCCGGGTCTTCTTTGTTCTTGTTTTGGAGGGAATCCTTTGTTCTTCCTTGTGGAGAAGAGAAGGGGGATGGTTTCCAGGTGGCTAACAAGGGGGATGGTTTCAGATGGCTCACCCCACTGATTTAGCTCCATTTTGGCAATATATCCCAACATATTCCCCCCTTTTAGCTTTGAAGATTGGGTATCCATCTCAGTCTTTAAAGCTAACCAAGTCCAGTAATCCATATTGCTACAAGATTCCGTTTAGGCCTCCAATGGGTAACTTGGTTGTTCGTTAGAAGTGGGTGCTTGCTCAGGGAGAGGAGGCAGGCGCTCGGCGAGTGTATTTCTAGCTAGCTAACTAACCTCATTGCAATGTTACCAAACATTGAGACACAGACATCTGTTGTACATTTACCACACTTCTAGCATTCTTGGTTCAGCGTTCATGTTTAAGCAAGAGAAGAAAGGAAAGAAGCATGCAAAGAGGACAGAGATAGGTGAAAAAAAATACTAATTATGATTCATAGCCTTTACTTTCAGGGGTTCTGAATCTGTGGCGCTATGAATCCAGGGGAAAAGGGTGAAGGTGTCTAGTTTCTAGTTCTTATTCCCTAGCACGCTGTGTGTGCCGTTGCCGTTGTGATGATCCTGGGAATAAGAACCATGGAATGGACATTGCATAGCATCTGTGCGATCATTTCTATGCATTAGATTGAGCTTGTGATCGATGTCAATATAGGCTAATATTGAGGAGGTTTAGGTGGACATGGGTTTATCTTTCAAAACTCATGTTTAACGCAGAATAAGCCTATATGCATTAGCTCTCTGAATGATAAGGAGATTTAGCATGAATCCAATTTCTAAGCTATTCTGGGTTGCATTTCATTCTGTTTACCTGTTCTATGGAGAGGAATGCTACAAATGCAAGATATTGAGTACGTTCTATCGGTATGAGAACTGGTCCAATCCAGTTCATCTGTAAATTGAGCCAAATGGATGTAACCCCCCTTTGCTTAGGAGGAGTTAGTTCCAAAAGGGCTGATGATGGGAGCTGACAGCAGGTGGAATGTTCTGAGGAACACCCCTGTTTGCTGTCAGATGATGGAGACAATTGACTGGTCACCTGCTGGGGAGCGTGTCGGGTTACTTTGCAGCCTCCCTGGACCTCTGCAGGTGAGCCATGGGCAGCAGCTGACCTGAACAGGCCAGAACCGGTTCTACAGTCTAAGTAAGATCTATTTTTTGATCTTACATCCTGAGAAATGTTACTGACTTCCTGGTAGGGATGTTTTTCTGAGTGGGGATTGGTCTTCTCTGAAAAGAGGTAGACCAAAATAAAGGTTTTTCTTGATGAGATCTGAGGGGATTCTGGGGTTTTACCACCGGGACCTTCCTTTTCCACCAAGTGTAATAAGGAAGCTGTGGAAGGTAAGTCCCCGCCTAGTCATGCTGATGGAGGATTCGGGTCAGGTTTTCCTGGAGGATTTTCATGTCCAACTGGGTCTACAGAGGGGTTGTTGATCTGACGAACCATTTCTGTTAACAACCTACGGAGGTTAGCTTCCATCTCCTTCATGGCTGACTGCTCTAGCTTCTCATCCTGATCTCTCCCTTCACACTCCTTCTTAAGCTTCCTCTGGTCAGGCTGTCTGTCATATCGGCTCATCTCTGATCTGTACCTCGTTTGGAACCCACTGTCCTCTCTTTTCTGTGAACTCCTCCAATCCTGGAAAGCTCTCCTTTCTTGTGGGCCGGTATCACGGTTGCATGATCCCTTTTTAAGTCTGGCTTTGGAAGGAGGAACCTCTTGTCCCTCCAACTCTAACTTCTCCCTGATTCTGCCTGAACCTGTAGGACCCTGTGTTCGCTATCTGTACCCTTGCTGGTGCGGACGTGCGTTTCCCATGCAATCTGTGCATATTTCCTTATTTCTTGCATGGTGAGGGTTTTGGTTCGGCAGTACATTGTAACATATCTTATGCTGTCATGAAGATTGTGGAGGAAAAGATATTTTAGTGAGTGGTCTTCCTCCATCCCAGGGGCACTGCGCCCCTGAAAATATGCGGCTCGCAAGCGACGGTAGTAATCTCTCGGCGTTTCATTTCTTTTCTGTTGGATGCCGAGGGCACTGAACATCGCGGAGCCCGGATCAGTGTGCACTGAATATTCCTCTCTCAGTGCTTGGCAAAGAGAGGAATAGCGGTCTCGAACAGAGGGCTGGAGGCTCTCTATGAATACATGCACGCTTCTCGAAGTAGTTTTCCAGATTAACTAACTTCTCCCGGGCGGAGGGATGGGGTAAGTCTAAAAGACAGCGTTCTACCTCTCTAAGGTAGTCTTCAATGGTGGATTCAGTGTTGCTTATGTCAAAACGCTCTATGTCGTGGGCGAGGGATTCAAGTTGTCGCATCCGTAATCCCTGTTCTGGGACTGGGGCTGGACCATCTGAATCCTCATCTGAGAGCTCTAGCCAGCTACGGTCGCGGTAGGGTGGAAAGCGCTGCTCTGACCTCCTTGGAGGCAGGTGAGACCGCTCATGGTACACTGGTGAGCCTGTTGCTCCGTAGCCTTTAGGCCATGGCCGCGGCTCAGGGCGGTAACGCTCACCAGTGTCCCATGGTTGGCTTTACAGCTGCCTTTGTGGCAAGAGTGTGTCATAGCAGATCGTGCTTCGTGTTTGGTCTGACCTGCTTGTCGCTCTATAACTGGGGCCTGGCATGCCGCTCAGGTCCTGCATCCTCTGCGGTCTAAAGCTGCTCTGCTGGATGGAACAACGCACTACACTACCGAACCTTCCCTGCTCCCTCATGCTAGCTCTCTGCTCTGTGGCTGCCAGAAGAGGATCTCCCCTGGTACCCCTTCTATCAATCTTATCTAAAGCAGGGGTGGGTTTGCCTTCTTCTCTCTTAAGAGAACCTTCTGTTCTTTCTTCTGATCCTTTGTCTGACCCTTCATCTGACCCTTCGTCTTATCCTTTGTCTGACCTTTCGTCCTGTGGGCAGGGAGCTACCCCCCTTTGCCGTTCTTTCAGGACTTTGGAGGTCGCCATCCTATTCTCTTCTGCCCTCCTTGCCCTTCCTTCAGCTTCTGCACGCAGTTCTTCAGCTTCTGCACGCAGTTCTTCAGCTTCTGCCCGCAGTCCTTCAGCTTCTGCACGCAGTTTTTCGGCCTTCACGCGCAGTTCTGTTTCTAACTGGGACTTCCTTTGGTACAGCAATGCAAGTTGACCAAGCACGTTTGCAATAAGCATTTTTTTTCCTGGCTTTCTAGTTGACTCCATTAGTTTCTGAATCTCTCTGTCACAAGCCTCAAGATCCAAACTACCAAGGGCTCTGTGTTCGTCTTCTGACAACGAAATCACTGAGCTTATTAAGTTCTGGGCTTCCATTTCGATGGAGGCCGCAGAAGCTCCCACTGCTTGCTCATCCTGATCCCTATCCATTTGATTCGCTAGGGGGAACAAAAAGCAGGAAACACAGCACACTGGCTACAAATCGCTAACCGTGTTAGCACTACACGCACTAAACAAACACACTCCGTTTTCTGTAGGTTCGTTACCTATACGGCAGGTGTACAACGTGCGGATAAAACGATACGCAGGTTGCTTTCAACTTGCGACCTCCTCTTTAATTTGACAGGTTGCCGATTTGCTTTCAAGTCTGTGGGTTTCTAATGGTTTGATTCACTCACCTTTCAGTAAGTAAGATTGGCTGGTTCGAAAGTGTGTATATGTGTATAGATGTGTGCGTGTGTATGTATATATGTGTAGAACACTGTTAACAAACAACTCTTGCACACAAAATGGATAATGCAGTGGTAGAAAACCTGGCAGAAGTGGTAAAAGGTGGCAGCAGCTGCACAATTAAACCCGAGGTTTTTTTTCTTTATACCTGCAGTTTAGGTTTAACCACTCTCCAATTGTTAAAACACTGTTTGTCCATAGCACAGAAAGAAATAGTGAAACAGCATGAAAGAAAGAAAAATAAAAATTAAGAAGAAAAAAAAAAAAAGTCACTCCTTCTCTACACCATTCAGCTGCAATTTCAGAAGCCACCACCAGGGGGAGACAAGGTGCTTCGCCTGGGAATTTTCAAACTGTTGTTGCAATAACACGCTTACGCCACCAGATGGCGCCAAAGAGAGCACTACACAATTTGGATCTCAAAACACTGGAACCAGCTGAGTAATTGTAATTACATAAGCTACCACTAGGGGGAGATGACAATCTCTGCCAAAGTGGCCTACACTGACCCAGTCGCTGTGACTTTAAGAACCCTTTTGTGCTACACCAATCCACAATTTGATCTCACGGCTTCACAATAGCAGTAACCAACAAACAACGCAGCTGAAGTCCCAAATCACCAATTCTCTATTGGATTATAAGTCTGAGATTCAATTAACTGGCCGTTAAATCTACTCAATCCTGCTGGACTCCGTCACTGCAACACCACAAGTACACCCGGTCTATTTTAGCAGTAGTAGCGTTTTTAGCTGTTTTAATTTCTGGATGATTTATCTGTTATTCATATAACGGAAGTTTCAGTCTCAGGCCCACCCTGGGACGCCAATATTTTGTGCAAAAATAATGTCCTGCAGATAATGAATAGATGGTTAACTAGAACTGGAGTTATAGTTAATTATTTATCCTATTCAACATCGAAGGCAAAATCAATTTAGTGTTCTTAGGTGGATAATTATAGCCCTGAATTATCTATTTACCGGTTGCTGATTCACAACTGGAGGGTTCCGGGACCGGCTGTTAAAATCCAGGTATCCACCAGTCTAGTGGCCCAGGTTAAGTATCAGCAAAGCTATAAAATTATCAATAAAGAACCTTCTATCTCTGTTTATTCGCACTATTACCAAAAAGGGGTGGATTTGCTCTGAGTGATAAACCCTCCTTTATTCTAATAATTCAGGATTACAGAAATCTAACATCTATGCAAAAACTACACACTACTAGAAAAATAAACAAGAGGTAGATTCAATGACTAGTTTAAAAGAAAAATCAAAAATAAAGAATTAAACGAGATAGAAACAAAGAAATAAAACCATAAGAGTCCGTTTACTGGCGTCTGAAATTGTCCAAAATATGCCAGATATTAATACATTCACTAATGTCCACTAGCAGCAGGTATGATAATAGTGCAATTGCTCATGTAAACTAATACATCCAACTTAAAATCAGCAAATGATTAAATGCATTAACAAAGCAGCAGGTATGATGATAACAGTGCAATTGATCATGTACATTAACACATCCAGCTTAGTATTGGTAAATTATTAAACATGTATTAACAATAGCAGCGTTCAGCAAAAACGCTGAACTGTAATCAAGATGGCGGCAACCACGGGCACCCCACGTGGCTGAATGTGATAACTTTATATCTATCTCAAAGCAGAAACAACAAGAGGACAGGAAAGCCAAGAAAGAAAATAAAGAAGCACACACTTATTTCAACCAAATAAACAAACTCTTAATCAGCACAGATAAAAAAAACATCAGCATTAATTCAAAACCCTAAACTGCCTTTCTCTCGCCTGAGCACAGCAAGTCTGATGCATCAAAAGGAAAGTAAATTGATTTTACTGTGAGATGCGTCGTCCGAGGGAGGTTGGCGTTTCCACGGCAACCGCAGCTTGGTTTCTTCAGGGCAGAGTGTTCTCTGCCACCGGTCATCCCCTCGGGAAAGTTCAGTCAGTTCGGGCTGCAGCAGAGGGCTTGGTATGCTCACGAGTTGGAAAGGAGGGATTCTAGGAGGTGATATTAGGAGGTGGTCGGCTAGAGAGCGTCCTCTCAGCCGATTCGTCCAAGGAAGGGGAAAAACGAAACTCCGCGGTCAGCTTCAAAGGCTTCTGTCTCCCCAGTCGGCGCAGCCGCTATGCACGATGGGACACTGCGATCCGTGACTTTTGACGCAGGAAAACGAAAGCTACTTCCAGTCAGCTTTCTTCTGGTATTTCACGTGAAACGAGTCTCTCCTGACGGGCTCCAAACCCATGGAAAAAGAGGGAGAAGTCTTCTCGCGCATGGCTTTTATTCCATGTGTGACACGAGAGCAATTCCGGTGGAAGTATCGGCTGATTTGTCTGTGCCATGAGTGACAAGGTGGAACTTCCTGTTGGAGTATTCGGCTGATTGGTCCATTTGAGGTGGCCGCCTCCCTAGTGGGCCGGGTCTTCTTTGTTCTTGTTTTGGAGGGAATCCTTTGTTCTCCCTTGTGGAGAAGAGAAGGGGGATGGGTTCCAGGTGGCTAACAAGGGGGATGGTTTCAGGTGGCTCACCCCACTGATTTAGCTCCATTTTGGCAATATATCCCAACAATTCTTTATAAATAAGATTTATCTTATTAAGAATAAGATCATATACACTTCTCGGGTTTTGACTGTTTACGTAACTTTGAACTTTCAGAGTTAGCAAAACTATTGTCTTCATCTAAGCCTTCAACTTGTATGTTAGGTCCAGTTCAAACCATGTTATTTAAGGAGGTATTCCCTTTGATCTCCTCCTCCATTTTAGATGTGATTAATCTATCTCTGTTACATGGATATGTACCTAAGGCTTTTAAGGTTGCTTTGATTAAACCCTAGCTTAAAAAACTGTCTCTTGACCCAGATGACTTGGTCAATTATAGACCTATATCCAATCTTCCTTTCTCATCTAAAATTCTTGAGAGAGTAGTTTCCAAACAAGTTAGCGATCACTTACACCATAATGAACTTTTTGAAGAGTTTCATTCTGGCTTTAGAGCTCATCATAGCACTGAAACAGCTCTGGTGAAAGTCACTATTGATATTCTCATGTCCTTAGATAATGGACTTGTGTCTGTACTTGTCTTGTTAGATCTCAGTCATGTATTTGAATCAGTTGATCATAATATTCTTTTAGAAAGACTTGAATATTTTGTTGGAATTAAAGGACCAGCACTAGACTGGTTTAAATCTTATCAAATCGATTTCAGTTTGTTCACGTTAATGACAAATCTTCCTCATGCTCAAGGGTTACCTGTGGAGTACCACAGGGATCAGTGCTAGGACCAATTCTCTTTATATATGCTCCCAGTCAGTAGAGTTATTATACAGCATGGGATTAGTTTTCACTGTTATGCTGATGATATCCAGCTATATCTGTCTATAAATCCAGATGAAGCTAACCCATTACATAGATTACAGGCATGTCTTGAAGACATAAAAACCTTGATGACTCATAACTTTCTCCTTGTGAATGCAGACAAAACAGAAGTTATAGTCTTTTGGACCAGAGTCTCTGAAAAAGAAGCTGATTAGCCAGTCAATTCATTTGGATGGGATTAAACTGATTTCAGATAATAAAGTAAAACATTTTGGTGTTGTTTTTGATCAGGACCTGTCATTTAAATCCCATATCAAAGAGGTTTCTAGAATTTCTTTCTTGCATCTGAGGAATATAGCAAAAAATATAAACATCCTATCCAGGGTTGATGCTGAGAAACTAGTCCTTGTATTAGTTACTTCAAGGCTGGACTATTGCAATTCTTTATCATCAGGAAGTCCACAAACCTTAGTTAAAAGCCTTCGGCTGATCCAAAATGCTGCAGCCAGAGTTCTGATAAAATTTAAAAAGAGAGCTCATATCTCTCCTATCCTGGCTTCTCTTCATTGGCTTCCTGTTAAATCCAGAATAGAATTAAAAATCCTCCTTCTCACATATAAAGCCTTAAATGGCCAAGCTCCATCTTATATCAGAGATCTGATTGTTCCTTATGTTCCTAACAGAGCACTTCGCTCTCAATCTGCAGGTTTACTAGTGGTTCCTAGAATTTTTAAAAATAGAATGGGAGGCAGATCTTTTAGTAATCAGGCTCCTCTCATGAGGAACCAACTACCAGTTTTAGTCTGTGAGGCAGACACCCCGTCTACTTTTAAGACTAGGCTTAAAACTTTCCTTTTTGATAAAGCTTATAGTTTCGGTGGCTCAGGTTATCCTGAGCTATCTCTATAGTTATGCTGCTATAGGCTTAGACTTCTGGAGGACATAGGGACCCCCATTTCATCATTCTATCTCTATTCTCCCATTCTGCAGAATCTGTTAGTTCAATCTCTAACGTTCTGCTCCCTCTGCTTTTTCTCATAGCAGCTTTGCCTCGTCTGTTCCTGTTTGGTTGTGACTCTATCCTGGAGAGAATAATCAGCTGTGCTGCTTCCATCAACACCCTTGTTAATAGATGCTGGACATCGTCCTGTTCCAGTGTAGTCCTGTTTCTCTGACTGTGACTGGCTAGATGTCCTCTCTTCATCCTCTGGCATGGGAGCTGGCTCGGAGCTCGTTTGCCTGGCTGTGTGTTTCCTGGACCGGGCCGCCGCTTATATCTCTGCTTCTGTCTCCTTGAACCCCAGTTGGCCTCAGCAGATGGCCGTTTACACTCAGCCTGGTTCTGCTGGAGGTTTCTTCCTGTTAAAAGGGAGTTTTTGCTCTCAGTTGTCGCTACAAGCATGCTTAGTGTGAGGGATTGCGTTCGAGTCAATGAGTCGATGCAATCAACTGGTTTTCCTAAGATAGAAAACTTTGAATCAATTTGACTGTATGATCTGGTGAAATGTAAAGTGCCTTGAGATGAAATGTGTTTTGAATTGGCGCTACATAAATAAACTGAATTCAATTGAAATAAATTTATACTTGTATATAAAAACATTATTGATTCTTTATTCTAGAGAGTAAAATGACATACAATGGACACAGAGACGGAAAGGCAGGTGAAAAAGAAAGGGAGGGCAAGAACCAAGATAGAGACAGGAAAGAGTGTATGAAAATAAAATAAAATAAAACTACAACAACTCATCACAAACTCCTGGATCTGAGTATGGTCCTATTCTGAACTTATTTCCTGACCTCATCGGTCTCCTGCATTCTCACTGGGGTTGCTACCTTAGGGACCCTCCGGATAGCTCAGAGCTGCATCTCATTGGCATTTCATCAGCTGAATCCTGCCTTTGATGAGAGGATCAACTGAACTGTTATACAAGATAAGTGACTGACATGGATAATCATCTTCTGACAGATTATTGTGGTCTCTTACCTGTCTTTCTCCCACAGCCAGAGTGCCAGTGATGGGCGATGCTCCACCTTCCCCCGGAGTAGTTGCAAGTCAGCTGATCGGCAGCAGCCCACGTTCAGTTCTGTCTCTGTTTTATTTCATTTTTGTCATTAAATGTTTTGAAACTTCCCACTGTCTGTCTCAATTGAATACTGGGTCCATCTTTCCGATTTTATGAGAAAGGTGGTATCTAACTTTGATTGTGAGGTCTCAGCTTGTGATGTCTAACTATACCAGGTGTTGGCAACCCAAACTGCTCAAAGAGCCATATTGGACCCAAAAACAAAAAGTAAATCTGTCTGGAGCCGCAAAAATGTCTTCTATAGTCTTCTATAAACCTTGTATGGCAACATGGGCTCTAAGTGTATTATTCACTATACACTTAGACATATATACATATATATAGAAAAGGACTATGTGGGCTTAAATATATAATAAGCATTCACGATTAAATGTTTATCCTGGAGCAAATGTAATATAGCAGCATGAGGTCGAGGGAGGAGCAGTGAACGCCCTCACTGCGTGGAATTTACAGTGCGCTGCTTGACCGTGCGATTTAGGTAGTGTTGCATTGATGAAATTATAGAAAAACGATAAAGGAATCTCTCTATGGTGGACAGGTTTCTGCTGGGAGGAGTTGATTGAGTCATGAGGAACCAAGCAGTAACTGACATCCATCAAAGCTGTGCTCTCTAACCCTGAAATCCAACATCCTCTGTCACCAGCGTTTCTTGGTGTGATTTAAATTTTTAGTATTTGGGGGAAAAAATGGAAGAAAGTTCACATCCCTGCATCAGAGCGCTACCTGTTTGATCTGTGGATGGTTTTCCATCTTTGCAACCAAACTAGCAGCAGTAGTGGAGTTTGGAGATGCAATCCACTTCTTTAAAAACCTGTTAAAGTCTGTGTAGTGCTGCAAATTTAAGGAGTGATTAGTAACGAGCTAAATTAGTGACAGCTTGAATTGACATAGAATGTAATTACAAATTTAGACACTTAAAAGACCAACATTGAAAATTCTAATATTTAAAAGTAAAACAATAAAAATTAAAACATTAAAAATCAAAAGACTGAAATTTCAAAATATTTTTCTCTTTCAATAGGAGGCAATTATACCAACAGATAAGATAATATGATCAACAGATCTAGATTTCTTTTTAATACAGTTGCCAAACTCACCCAGAGCCAAAGCTCTGTTGAACCGTCCATTCCACCTGCTCTTAGCAGCAATGATTTTATGGGATTCTTTATAAATAAGATTGATCTTATTAAAAATAAGATCATAAGCACTCCTCTATCCGCGATTGTACCTGAGGTAGTCATGGAATCTGAACCGGGTTTAGACTGCTTTGATCTAGTTGAACTTTCTGAATTAGCAAAATTATTGTCTTCATCTAAGCCTTCAACTTGTATGTTAGATCCAGTTCCAACCAGGTTATTTAAGGAGGTATTCCCTTTGATCTCCTCCTCCATTTTAGATGTGATTAATCTATCTCTGTTACAGGGATATGTACCTAAAGCTTTTAAGGTTGCTGTAATTAAACCTCTGCTTAAGAAACCGTCTCTTGACCCAGATGACTTGGTTAATTATAGACCTATATCCAATCTTCCTTTCTTATCCAAAATTCTTGAGAAACTAGTTGCCAAACAGGTTTGCGACCACTTACACCATAATGAACTATTTGAAGAGTTTCAGTCTGGCTTTAGAGCTCATCATAGCACTGAAACAGCTCTGGTGAAAGTCACTAATGATATTCTCATGGCCTCAGATAATGGACTTGTATCTGTGCTCGTCCTGTTGGATCTTAGTGCTGCATTTGATACAGTTGACCATAATATTCTTTTAGAAAGACTTGAATATTTTGTTGGAATTAAAGGAACAGCACTAGACTGGTTTAAATCTTATCTATCTGATCGAATTCAGTTTGTTTATGTTAATGATAGATCTTCAACACGCTCAAAGGTTACCTGTGGAGTACCACAGGGATCAGTGCTAGGACCAATTCTCTTTACTTTATACATGCTCCCAATTGGTAGAGTTTTTAGACAGCATGGGATTAATTTCCACTGTTATGCTGATGATACCCAGCTATATCTGTCTATAAATCCAGATGAAGCTAACCCATTACATAGATTACAGGCATGTCTTGAAGACATAAAAACCTGGATGACTCTTAACTTTCTGCTTCTGAATGCAGACAAAACAGAAGTTATAGTCTTTGGACCAGAGTCTCTGAAAAAGAAGCTGATTAGCCAGTCACTTCATTTGGATGGGATTAAACTGATTTCAGATAATAAAGTAAAAAATCTTGGTGTTATTTTTGATGAGGACCTGTCATTTAAATCCCATATCAAAGAGGTTTCTAGAATTTCCTTCTTTCATCTGAGGAACATTGCAAAAATTAGAAATCTCCTGTCCAGGGGTGATGCTGAGAAACTAGTCCATGCATTTGTTACTTCAAGGCTGGACTATTGTAATTCTTTACTATCAGGAAGTCCACAAACTGTAGTTAAAAGCCTTCAGCTGATCCAAAATGCTGCAGCTAGAGTTCTGATGAAAATTAAAAAGAGAGATCATATCTCTCCTATCCTGGCTTCTCTTCATTGGCTTCCTGTTAAATCAAGAATAGAATTTAAAATCCTCCTTCTCACATATAAAGCCTTAAATGGCCAAGCTCCATCTTATATCAGAGATCTGATTGTTCCTTATGTTCCTAACAGAGCACTTCGCTCTCAATCTGCAGGTTTACTAGTGGTTCCTAGAATTTCTAAAAGTAGAATGGGAGGCAGATCTTTTAGTTATCAGGCTCCTCTCCTGTGGAACCAACTACCAGTTTTAGTCCGTGAGGCAGACACCCTGTCTACTTTTAAGACTAGGCTTAAAACTTTCCTTTTTGATAAAGCTTATAGTTAGGGTGGCTCAGGTTATCCGGAGCTGTCTTTAAAGTTATGCTGCTATAGGCTTAGACTGCTGGAGGACATAGGGACCCCCATTTCATCATTCTGCTTCATTCTCTCTCTGTTCTCCTATTCTGCAGAATCTGTTTGTTCAATCTCTAACCTTCTGCTCTCTCTGCTTTTCCTCAGAGTAGCTTTGCCTCGTCTGTTCCTGTTTGGCTGTGATGTCACCCAGGAAAGAAACATCAGCTGTGCTGCTTCCTTCAACACCCTTGTTTGTAGATGTTGGAGATCGGCCTGTTTTCCAGTGTGGTCCTGTTTCTCTGGCCGTGGCTGGGTGGATGTGCTCTCTTCATCCTCTAGCATGGGAGCTGCCTTGGAGCTCGTCTGCCTGGCTGTGTGTTTCCTGGACGGGGCCGCCTTTTACAGCTGCTTTTTGTATCTCTGCTTCTGTCTCCTTGTACCCCAGTCGGCCGCGGCAGATGGCCGCTCACACTGAGCCTGGTTCTGCTGGAGGTTTCTTCCTGTTAAAAGGGAGTTTTTCCTCTCCACTGTCGCTACAAGCATGCTTAGTGTGAGGGATTGTATTTGAGTCAATGAGTCAATGCAATCAACTGGTTTTCCTTAGATAGAAAACTTTGTATCAATTTGACTGTATGATCTGGTTGAACTGTAAAGTGCCTTGAGATGACATGTGTTGTGAATTTGGCGCTATATAAATAAACTGAATTGAATCTTTAATATATATATATATATATATATATATATATATATATTTTTTTTTTTTTTTTTTTTTTTTTCAGTCTAAATTCATATGGATGTCATTTACATTTTTGAACAAGCAATCTCTGTACTGTGATGAGCATAGAATCCTGAAGGGAAGATGTCAAAGCCGCTGGTTACTGTAAGGGAGGTATTAAACTACTACAACGGTTTTTATGTAACCTTACTGATGCAGGGGAATTGCAGTTTGTCCAGATAGTTCCTCATCAGCATAAGTGTAGGAATTGCTTTTTCCAAAAATAGATTGTACAGTAGAGAAAATACACCCTTCATGAAAATAAGACTGGATAAAGACTGAAGTTGCATGGATAATACTATAGAGCAGGCATCCCCAACTTCGGTCCTCGAGGCCCGCTGTCCTGCAGCTTTTAAAGGTTTCCTTTGCTCCAGCACAACTGATTTTGATTGAAAGCTGATTAACAGGCTTTTGGTCTACTGCAATCTTTATAATCAGCTGTGCCAAAGCAGGGAAACCTATAAAACCTGCAGGACAGCGGGCCTCGAGGACCAAGTGGAGTGTTGAAAGGTAAATAGCTGATGATTAGTTCTGTTAATATTTAACAGTTGTGCGAAAGCTGCGTGAAATGATAAGAGCTTGAGTATGAGGGTTGTTTAAATGCATTTATTTCTACAAAAGAAGACGTGACACCAATATTTTAAGAAATGCTATATAATTTCTGTTGTTTTGCCAAATTGAATAATAGTCCAAACAGGAAGAGGAGGTTCTGAGCTGCATATAACCTAAGTGAAAATATGACACACTAGTCACTGAGCTTTAAGCATCAGTAATGGAGGCCACACATCTTTGGGTCCAAATCTGTGAGTACATTAACTTTTTCTTTTTTGCCTTGTTTGTCCTGAATGAGTTCGGATATCAAGCTTTTCTCATGTCTCTGCAGTAAATACTATTTTTGTCTTGCTTGTGACCCAGCCTGCATCAAGTTACACTGTTCAGACACCTGGTAAGTTGGAAAGTATTTTGTTTAAATACTTTATTTTCCTTATATTATTGACATGTCTTTTTTAATTTGGTCTGATTTTTGAAAACAGAGTAAATTCAGCTAAATAAGAAGTTTTTTCAATTAGGGTAAATTTAACTTCCCTTAAAGCTGTTAAAAATCAGGTTGGCAAGCATTTCAAAATCTACATTTGATTTCATTATTTGTTTTAATTTTTTATCATTACAGATTTCCCTGTCATTTCTCCAGACAGACTTCAGTTCTTTGAATATAAGACACTCTCTGTAAATTGTGGTGGAGAAGAGGGCATGAATGCATGGAGAGTGATGAGAAAACTTCTTAAAATAAGTCAAGCAAATATTTCTGAAAACTGCAGCACCCCAGTTCCATACTGTACAATTCAATATGCTTTCGAAAGATACAGTGGAGAATACTGGTGTGAAAATGATAAAGGAGAAAGGAGCCGTGCTGTCAATATTTCTGTTACAGGTCTGTATGTTTTAAAAAAGTATAATGCTGTTTTTTTATTTATCAACACCTAAATTTGCAAGGTGTTGTAACATTCAAAGCATGGGAACAATATGTGGAAATTTTTCCCTATTAATGTGAGCTATAACTTAACCTTCATAAGAAATACACTGATAACATATTGAGAGAAAAACAAAAGCGGGTATATTAGGGTCCACTACATTTACTTTGGTCCTATTTTCTTTGGATGATAAAAGTCTTGCACTTGAGAAGTGTGTAAACATTTTATATTTGATGAATATAAACCATCAGAAACAGCAGTATAATATCTTTAAACTTTTTTCGTACAATTTCCACAGCTGGTTTAGTGATCCTGAATGTTCCAGCTCAACCAGTGAAGGAAGGATCTGATGTGACTCTTCATTGTATAAACAAGAACACAGAGAAGACACACATAAGTGATTTCTACAAAGATGGCAAACACATTGAAACCTTCTATAAAGAGGGTATGACCCTCTCCAAGGTCTCCAAGACTGATGAAGGATTTTACAAGTGCAAAATATCTAGTGCAGGAGAATCACCTGAAAGCTGGCTGGCTGTTGTCAAACCAGGAGAGGAGGAAGGTATGTTTGATACCTGATCTAATAAATATTGTGATGGTGAAATAATACTTCAAACATAACTTCACATCTGTTGATATTATCTGTAAAATTGAATGAATTTTGATCCACAAATGCCTGTTTAAAAGTCCAAAAGGGGTTCCCCCACATCCCTTCAACAACATTATCTGTAATAATTATGTCACTTTTTTTATTTGCTTAAGTGTTTTGCATAGCCTTTTACATGTTTTGTATGTTTCTGCTTTTTCAACCATTAAGTACATTTTAAACTAATGTCGGCTTAATTCCCTAGGAATAGTCTCCCATGAATACTATCATCTTTACTATACAGTTACATATAAACTCAGGTCTATTGGTAACTGCTCTGTAAAAAATGGACAGCCTCTCCCTGTCCTTTAAGTGTAATTGTAAATACTGTAGTTATGCTAAGGTGAAAACTACACAAAAGTGAATATCTTACCAGAACTGACAATTAGTAAACATTTAATACATTCCAAATGTTTGAGGTATTTTTATACTACCCAGCTTATTTATTTTCATCAAGCTGTTTTTGAGAGAGGCTGTGGAGTTAAAACCAGCTTTATGAGGGTAATCTTCCATAAATTTGAATTCGCTATGATCCCTGCTTTATAACAAATTTTGTGACTTAAGCGTGGACATCTGATGTTGCTCACAAGGGTCATCAGTTTACTCAGGGGGCTTCTTTCCTCATAATATTTTTAAGGGTTCATTTGCTATATCCAAAATCACCTTTAGTAGTTTAATCCCTTCCACACCACGAGAAGAGTTAACCTTGATAGCCATCACCTTTTAGGGTTGTAACGATATTTTTTGGTAACTAAAGATTAAAAGTTGGCATAAAATGCACATGTGTCTAACACATTGGTAATGATATTTGTTGGCTAAACAAGTAGAAGTATAAATCCTACTGTTTAAAAAAAATTGTAGAAGTTAGAGGATCAACTTAAGTTTTTTACTTGGTGTAAACGTAAGATTTTTAAAACTTAAATAAAAGCAATTCAGAAAAAATGTTAAGGACTGATACTTTACACTACGCTGTTAAAGGAACCTTTTTCTACCATTCTAGGTGAAAACTTCCTTATACTTAATTTTAAATTTTGTTAGATTTATAACAAATGGCAGCAGTGTTAGATTTAACTTTGGATCATCTTGAAAAACTATGATGTTTAGAATGTGTTGAATAAAAACTTTGTGCAGCACAGAGTCCAACCAAATTGATTGTTGGAAGGAAACACATTATTTTGATGGTTTTAGTTGTTTTTTCTAATACCAACAGGCCATAATAAGCCTAAATGAAACGAAACTAAGTCTATTTTTAAAATGCAAGAAGTAGAAAGTAGAGATAATTGCAACAAAAAAAATAAAAAAAATTGAAAGGATGTAAAAAGTTGTCTAAAAAGGAATTACTCCAAAGTATAAATAGCCAAAATTTCTAGTTAAGTAAGGTAACAAAGTTTTTACACTTTGTTACTTCACACCCGTGGTGAAATGTGGCCTAAATAATTGTTTAGGACCCAAAGAGCACTAACACTGGCCTCAAAGTAAAAAATGTGTTCATTGTTCTCTGGCACTATATTTTAAACCTTCTTTCAGGATCGGATGAAGAGACAAAACCAGATCTGCCGCTTATATTCATCATATCACTGGTCACCTTTTTATCCCTTCTGTTTCTGGTGATCGGACTGATTCTCTGCAAAAAGCACAAAGGTAAAGCTAAATTACCTCAAGGTTCATGGAACTGTATTTTTAGCGCCCTTTTTTCTCTATAAGATCAAAGATGTTTGAATAGCTAATCGGCCCAACAAGACCTTGTTTTTGTTTAGAAAACATGTAATTTGAAACGGACAAATTATTCCTGACATTTTGAATTGAAAAAGCTTCCTGGATGGGAACCGAAATGTTTTCAAATTTGGAAACAAAATCCAGCAGATTGTTTTTTTACTTTTTTGGAATAACTATGACCTGGATGACAGAATCTTCACCAGCATATTTTCCGGGGAGTTGCACTTATATTCTTATAGAAACTGCTTAACAAGTTTTGATCACTTATTCTTTCAGTGGTGACACATAGGTTCAAGGTTCTTTATAACTGGAAAAGTACAAAGGCAGAAACCTTTTTACAATGGCAACTATAGTACCTGCTTCTGAAGTGCATGTTTTGTAGGAGAAATTTCTTATTTTATTTTAGACTAAATAAGGTGAAAGTAAGGACATCTAATTATTGTTATGTTGAAGAAGGGTGCCGTTACCTCATCCTTCAGTTACGTAGTGAATTACAAGGCAAAATGACATGTATTATGTTTCCATGTAATCGACTGCGGTTATTTTTATATGTGAAGAAAAATAATCTTTGCTTTGATTATCGTACACCTCGGAAAGTTCTGTGTGCTGACACCACAAATCCACCTTCCCCAGTGCATCAGTAAAACCACTGCGTGCTATTTTGTAAAACAAATTCAAGATTGTATAGGATAGGTTTAGAATTAAAAATATAAAACAGATCTTAAATGTGATAGAAACAAGCACTGTTACACCCCAAATTGTTCTCAACTTTTGCAGGTCTAGATTTGAGATTTCAATTCAATTAATAAGTAGTTAACAGCACAGTTATCTATTAAAGTTTAAAGAGTAAAAACTAAATAAATATGAAAAATTGCCACAGCAAATAGAGAATTGTAGTGAATTTAATTTTGTTCTTATATTGGCTCTTTCACTTACAGCCCTGACAAATGAAACTATCACAGGTACAAAGGAAATAACTTATGCTGTGGTTAACAAACCCAGGAAGAACAATGGTAGGTGTTTGTGTCTTTTCTTTATTTTTAAAACTTTAACAGACATTTTCAGTTATTATATTTTCTCTGCCAGGAGGAGATTCTGGAAATACACAAGATGATGTCACGTACGCCGCTGTTCAGATAAAGAAGACAGGTACTTGTATCAGCCTGTCTTATTTAATTTGGCTAAGCAGATATCTGGTGCAGACTGTGACATGAGTCCATTTTTAGACATAGAATCACACAGTTCTTTTCAGCCCAACATCTCAGACACATATCTTACACACCGAGGAGTGTAATTTTAACTTGTCAGTTGAAAACCACACAGTGAAACCACAAGTTTCAACAGGAGGTCTCTTAGTTTTCTCATGTAGACAACAATAGAAAACACTCAGATGAAATGGAAACATTTTGTTGCTGGTGCAGCTGAAAGCAATAAAAAAAAAATCTGTAAGATCACCATTTATTAAAAAAATAAAAAAAAGCCTTCAACTGTATAAACCTGACATTATTTGTGCAAAAAGTAGCTTAAATATACCAAGCAAAGTTCAAAATAAAAATGTTTACTTGATTTTCCTAATGAATTTTATTTTTTCATCTTTCTTCATCAGGGTCAAAGAGCTCCTCGACCAGTCAGCAATATTCATCAGAACAGAATTCAACCTATTCTGTAATTGCCTTTAAAAGGGGAGATTTAAGTTAGTTACCTCATACGGCTAAACTCAGTTCTCTCTGTGTATGCTACTACAAACATTGCTAAAAGCCCTACCAGTTTTTTTGTTTGTTTTTTAACTCAAAACCAAGAAGGACAGAGAGATGACTGCTATGGAACATCAAAAAGCTAAACTAAGTATATTTTTTGTAGACTTTGTGTTCATATTCATCTTTTTTTTGGAGCGGGCATATGAAATTGTCTATTGTTGATGATAATCTTCCCTGGTTTTCAGGTGTCTGGTTTTGCTTTCTAATTCAGCATAGCTACTACTGCTTGTCAAATTTATTAATTGTGGAGGCCTGCATTTAGACACCAGGTATTCTTAGATTTTGTACTTAAATAAAGTTTGATAAGTATATAATTCTATACGATACCACTATAAAGTCTCTCTAGTTCTTTTTTCTTCTTTCTCCAACACCTAAACCCACACACACAATCACATTTCTCTATCTTTTTGGGGGATTCTCAATTGACTTGTGTTCATTTTTAATCAATGTCTACAGCTTAATGGTACCCTTACCCGAAACCTAACCATTACTGGTTCATAGCTAACCCCAACCTAAACCAATTCACACCTTTGTTCTTAACATAACACCAAACCCTAAAACACCAATTGTACCCTTAGGGACCAGGCATTGGTCCCCACTAGAGGACAAAGTCACCAAAACCTATCAATGTATGAATTACACGCACAAATCTATATTTCTTCCAATAATAGGAGGACTTCAGATTGACTAAAATTTAATTTAGTTACTGCATATATAAACCTTACCCTGACATTTTCCCTAATCCTAACCGCTACCAGTATATTCCCAACCCTAGCCTTAACCTAAAGTTAATTCACACAATACCTCTAAACTGACTCCCTAACATTAATAAAGGGGGTCTGTCACATTAAGCCCAACCTTTGGTCACCACAAGGTTAGTAAATATTTCAAAAACGGTCCTAAATACATAAAGAAGTAACGTTGAAACACACGCATTACATATCCTACTCAAACAACCATGTGGGTGAGCAGATTATTTTGTACCTCTGTCATTTTAAGAACTGGTAGTTGGAGGTGTGTTTAAAAATATCCAATATTGACAAAAGAGTTAGGTCTGAAGATGGTCTGCATGATCATAGGTCTTCCAGTAAGCTACTGCGGATGTTATCATCCAATTAAATAGCCATTGTTAGGGGTTATCAGTCGAATAGAATGGCTTCAGATTGTGCTTCTTACCTCCTCCTTAGGCCCAGTAGGTTGTTATAAATGAACTAATCCTCACTCTGAGGTAATTATTTTTTTGCCTGTGGAATAACTTAATCTGTTTTTGTGTGACCAGAACATAATTTAGTACTAAACAAATATAACCTTATATCGTGTGAATTGAGTTCTTTTTAAACACCCAATTGAATCCGTATGACTGAAGCATTTGGAATTCCTTCAAATTAGAGCTTTAAAACACTTTTTTTTAAAGTAGTTACATTGTAAATAAGGTAGATAAAAGGTATAATGTAGGTAAATTGTAAATAAAACATACTTTTTTAAAAACCTGCCTGAAGCAGCTGTTATCAACATTGAGCTGAACTTCTTATCGCAGGCATGGATAATGATGATGATTGCATTATTCCATAGACTTATGGTACTTAAAAAAGATGATACACAAGAGAAACAGTTAACACACAACATGACAAAAAAATAAAATGCATTTTATAAGAGACTTGTAAACCAGTGTTTCTACAAAACCAACTGGTATCTTAGCGCACTTAGGGCCGGATCTATCAAAGGTTTGCGTGTATAAAAACGTGAGCTATTTCACTGCGCACGCTAAAAAATGTACAAACTGATCTATCAACAGCGTGCTAAAAGGATTTGGTCTTTAAAACGTGCTAAATAGCGCCTCTTATCCATTTAGTACTTTTTCTGCAATGAATATTCAATATGGGGCGTTTACACGCAAAAGTGCGTCTTGTGGGAGGAGAACATGTAAATATATTAATTTAGCACTCGCAAAGTGATTTATCAAACCTGAAAGCAATTTTGCTAACGGTATCTGACTCTATATTTAACACGTTTCAAAAGAAGGTGCAAATGGTCTGTATGCGTAATTGCGCACACATGGCAGCGGTTATTGTCGCAAGAAGGAGACATCGAAATGAAGCAAGGAGACGCAGAGAACGCATTTTTTCACTCCGTGTGAATATTTTTGGAATGAACGAGGAAACGATCATCAAAACGTATCGTTTATCCAGCATTGCCATTTTGGAGCTGTTGGGGGAACTCCGAATGGATTTGGAGCCAGCCACAAGGAGGACCCACGCAATACCAGCTATAACAAAACTCCTTGCAACGTTGCACTTTTTTGCATCTGGGTCATTCCAGCGTACGGTTGCAGCGAGAGCTGGGATCTCCCAATCTAATTTTTCAGAAGCCCTGTCCGACGTTCTAAATGCCATGTGTCGCCGTATGAGAAAGGTCATTAGGTTTCCACACAACCGGCAGTCACTAAATGACACCAAACAAGGCTTTTTTGCAATCGCTGGATTTCCCGGAGTGATTGGAGCGATTGATTGCACCCATGCTCAACTTGTGCCCCCTGCAGAAAGTGAGCATGTGTATAGGAATCGCAAACACATGCATTCTTTGAATGTGCAGTGCGTTTGTGATGCCCAAGGCATCATTACCAACGTTGTGGCAAAATATCCCGGGTCAGTGCATGACTCTTTCATTTTAAGAAACAGCTACCCGTTTTCCAAGTTGCGTGATGGAGAGTTTGGAGATGGCTGGCTTGTAGGTGAGTCAAATATTTAGAAAAAGAAATAATTTCTTCATCAGTGTCGTATTCACCCAGGTTTCTTTTTTAAGGTGACAGTGCATACCCCCTACATCCCTTCCTCCTGACACCCGTTCTCAACCCGACCACTGCTGGAGAAATTGGATACAATGAGGCCCATATTCGCACCCGGAACATTATGGAGCGCACCTTTGGGATCTTGAACAGCAGGTTCCGATGTTTGGACCGTACTGGTGGAGCACTGCTGTACAAGCCAGAAAAAGTTGCCCAGATTGTAGTGACCTGCTGCATGCTTCATAACATTGCCAAACAACACGGGCTGGAGCATGACGCCCTACCGGAGAATCCCGACCTCCCCCCTGCGCCTGTGGAGCAACATGCCAATACTGCGGGAATGCGTATGCGCAAAAATCTCATCCACAGTCACTTCTTGTGAGCCATTTGGTATGTGCATTTTTCTACAGGCCAATACAAAACACCTGTGTTTTTTTTTTTTTTTTTTTTTTGAGGGGTTGGGGGTGTCACTGTAACATTTAAATTTCTTAATGCACTAGTTTGTACAAACTACTAGTTTGAGCATCTAATTATGTTAAGTCCAGCAAAAGTTACACTTCCTTTAGATTAAGCAACATGGTAAAAGAAATATAGCCTTTTTTTCCCCCACAAAGTGAAGAATCAAACAGACAACTTAAGTGTTGCAAGTATTTATTTGTATCTCCTTTTACGCAGGTGGAACTTGCCCACAGTGCGCACTCCTTCCTCTGCGGTTCCTGGCTGCCTATTTGTTGCTGTGCCACTTTGTTGAGCCGTTTCTCCACCTGGATTGGGGGTAGTCATTGGCCGCATCCCTTCCCGTATCCCTCTTGCCACAGAATTGACAGCCATCGTCAGGGCAGACACTGCAGAGACCATCTGTCTGCAGTGGGTGGCTATGGTCTGAGTGTCGCGCCTTGCCGCCCGTGCCAACGTTGATGCCACACGCATCTCCCGTGCAATTGTCTGCAGGGCTGCAGACTGTTTTTTTTGTTCTTGCAGCAACTCCAAATCAATATGTTCCAGGCTCATACGAGGCCTCACGGGGGTGGCAGCTGCTACGGGGGGATTTGATGATGGCTGGACCTCTGATGCAGATTCTAAATGTAAAGCAAATGTTTAGTTACGTATTTGACTTGAAACAGCATTAAATTCACAGGTGGTGCATTCTTTTCAGTTCTGAATAAATCTTTTCAATAAACCTTTTCTGAGATTGTGCACCTACCGTGTCCTGCTGTTTGGTCAAGTGTGTCATACCCGGCAATCCCAGTGATTTGCTCCTCACAGAGCGTCAGCTGTACTTGTTCCTCAATGCTGGTCAGAGGCATCTCATCTACTGTGCCCCCTCCTGTTTTGTTCGCAGATGTTTTGTTATATGCCAGTTTTTCTTTGGTTCGCCTTCTAATATCCTGGTATCTTCTTTTTACTTCATCCACTGTTCGCAAGGTTTCACCAACAGCGTTTACTTTATGACAGATTTGTTCCCATATCGCGTTCCTCTGTGTGACAGGCACACCTCTTTGCTGTAGCTCACTTAAATGTTTGTTGGCTTCATCCACCAACACCTCCATTTCCATGGGGTCGAATTTTCTTTTGCGCTTTCTGCTGCCCGAACTCGCCATGCCGCAAACCACAAAACACGCAAAACCATCATTTAAATAGGGCGTCTCCAACAGTTTTGCACCTGCCACCAGTTACGCAATCACTCTTGTTAAATCACCCGCAAACCATGTTTCAGCCCTTCGCGCAAAATTCCAGTTTGCGAGCGCAAATTACTACACGCAAAATTGGATCTTGATAAATCCGGCCCTTAGAGAGGGATGTGAAAACATTGCTATAAGACTGTTCAATGAGCTGCTCAAATGACATAAACTTGTATATTAGATTTCTCACAAGTGCCTGAAATGTTCTGGCATGTGCGTTATAAAACATCTCACTTGCACTGCTGAACCTGGAGTTTTTAAGAATTCTAAATGAGTCATTATAAGCAACCTTAAGCATCTGCATGCTAGCTTTTTAAAATGTACACCACAAAGGAGCTGTATATAATGATATATAGTAATCTTTAAACAGGCTTATTTTTAACTCATCAGCACACATATGAAATTTCCTCCCCAGAATGTTTGCGTTGTTGTATACCATGCAACACTGCCAATGAATGTCATCATAATCATAGAGATGGTATGTGATGTATTGACCCAGATATTTAGTTTTGGAACAAACATTTAACTTTTGCCCTGACAGAAATGAAATGAAAGTCTGCTTTAGTTTTTTTCATCCCATAATCAGAGCAGATATTCAGTAAATGCTGAATATCATGACTAAAGTATCACCATCATGCATCTAGTTTTACAGAGGTTAATTTCTTTTCACAGGTCATCCGTGTACAAATCAAACAAGGCAGGTGAAAAAGCCAGCCTTGGCACACACCACTACTCATACCAAAGGAAGCAGAGATGTTATTGCTCCATTTTACACTGAAAAAATAACGCAACCACTTTTGGCATTTACTTAATCATATGTAGTTACTTTAGCAAAAT
This sequence comes from Cyprinodon diabolis, assembly GCA_030533445.1. NCBI lineage: Eukaryota > Metazoa > Chordata > Actinopteri > Cyprinodontiformes > Cyprinodontidae > Cyprinodon > Cyprinodon diabolis. Next base: position 40,734,923 of record CM060075.1, on the reverse strand, counting down.
TGTTATATGTCTTACACATTCATTATTTTTTCATTGTACATGTATTTTTTGGTTCAAGTACCAGTAAACTGAAATTCAGTATAATGATATCTGGAACACTTCTCTGTTTTAATTTATCAAATTGATGTGATCGACATGATCACAGGCCTTAGAGGCATCATTAAACCCAATTTACACAGATTATTTTTTTCTTAGATATGCTCTTGCTGCTTCTTTCAATAAATACCGAAATCAGTACCAGACTTGGCTTTGAAGCCAAATTGAGCCAACCAAGCAAGATTTTTTCTGATACTTTAGATATCACACTAGCTAAAGCTATTGGTCTGTAGTTATAAAGGTTACCAACCTTACTAGTTTTGTCCTCAATTACCGGCACAATGGTAACAGATAATGAGAAATCAGGCAACTGCCCATGGGTCATAATGTTTTCAACTTTTAAATGTACTGCAATACACCAGTCAACACCAGTTCTGATGACATTTAAAACTAGATCCAGATTTTGTTCCATAGAATGGCTGCTACTCCTGCAATCCGAATTTTCACTATACACATAGAAAAGATCCATAGTAGGTTCACCAGCTGCACCGAAACAGTCACTGATACAGTTCAAACTTCCCAAATCCTGTTTTGATTAAAAGGTTTTCAGTCCTGGTCCATGGTCCCTGGTGGTTCTGGAAAATCAGAGTGCCTTTTATTGCAATTTATCTTTTTTTTTTTTTTTTATTAACAGGAGGTTTTTAAAATTAAAAACCTCCCACTCAAGAAAAGAACTGGAAAGTTTTCACATACAGCGTTTGAAAAACATGATATAGGCAGTTGGTTGTGCAATAACCTTAAAGCAAATGTTATTTGCTTACTAAAGTGAGCTGTTACCATAACTACAGGCAGGGCTGGAGTGGGACAAATTTTCCGCCCTGGAGTTTTATGCCTCAGACAGGCCGAATTAACATAGTTACCTATTAAAAATCATGTAATTTTAAATTTATAGGTTAAGTCTACTACATCACATTGTTCTGTGAGGGCCTAGGCGGAAATTCAACTGAAAAAACTCCTTGTTTTCTCATACATCCACCTGCGAAACAGCCAATCAGCTTTGAACCACACCTCCACGAAAGCCAATCGGTATCAGAAGTTCATCTTAAAAGGCCTCCGATACGCACCCGTTTGCTCCTGTGCGCAGGTGGCGGATGCGCTGTGATTTCATTTAGATGAAACCGTTTCAACCCACCTCCAGCCCCTCCGCTACCTTTCTAGCTAAAGCTTCATCAGAGTGTCCTTCCTCCCGGACTCTTACTGCGTTCCCTGTCTCATCTTAACCGGTCCGGCAGAAGACCGCCATGTTGAGCCTGGTTCTGCCAGAGGTTCTTCCTCTCCACTGTCGCTTCATGCTTGCTCATCATGGACAGGTTCTCTCAACATGTGTTATCCCACTGGACTTCCATCTTCCAGGTCCCTGAGTGAAGATCGGTATCAGCTCACGCAATTCACTGGATCTCCCCATTAAGCTCAGCATACAGTCTCGCTAACCAGCAGTCTACAGACTGACCAACTTCATCTATCTCCACTCCACTACCAGTTTCAGGCCTGGGGGGGGGAAATAGCCCTATTCGTTGCTCCTGTTCATGCATATATATCAAAATTAAGTGCTATGTTTCCTGCCGAGGTCCGACACCAAGGGCAAAGTAATTTTATCTATAATTTTCTCCTAATTGTCTTTTCTCTTTGTGTGAGTTGTTTAGATTGAAACACCTCAAATACAAGGTAAGGTTTGCTTCATAAAGCAGATTTCTCAAACATTAGTGCAAATTCCCAACATTATTCTTCATAACATTCTTTGCACCAATATTAGCATAAATTTTCTGTTCAAATAAGTGTTCACAGATATCCAAACTAAGGATGCACCGATGCCAGATTTTTTCAAACTGATTACGAATACAAGTAATTCAATCATAGTACCAATACGAGTACTAATAAATGCTATTGATTCCTTGGAATTCATTTTAAAAGTTGTTTATTTCGATATAACTCATTAAACAGAAATACACAGTTTATTGTCATTCTATAGATCTGTCCTCTTACATTCTAACACAGAAAACATCACTTTTTTTCTAGCCAACACTTGTAGTGTAACATTGATTTTAACATTTACTACGTAGTTTCAACAGCCTTTTAACAATTTTTTACCCTAGTTTAAATTGAATATATAACTATATATTCAAAGTTTTAAACTGTGAACAAACAAAAGCTATATCATATTATGCTTCTTGTAAAGTCTGTCTTTTAGGACAAAACCCAATTAAAGGAAGTGGGGGGGCAGGTTTTTCTTGATAAAAATCAACATCTCTGCATTACCTGCATCTAATGAAACATTTTACAAAAATAAGAGGGAAAAAATTATATTTTCGATTATACTTTTTCTGGATTTTCATAGATAAAATAAAAACAAGATAAGTAAGAAAGGTGCAAAACAGGTCTCATATTCATAATCTATTCCCTTTCTGTTTCTTATTTTTGTCTCTCTGTTGTTGCCAACTTAAAGTTGACGCTATCAATCTGTAGAGTTTAAACATGTAGGGAATATATTTTTAACCTTAGAGACACTGTTCAAACTATTTGAGAGGACCACAGTTAAGACTTAATATTTCATGATGTAAACATTGTTCTAAATTACATATTGGCCTTTTGTTGTTTTACACTAAGGTAGAATGCTTTAATAACTTTAAAGAGAGAAAAGATATTTAGGTTTAAGAATAATTTTTCATGTATTCATAGCTTTAGATATATTCACCAAAATAATCAAATCAGGGTTTAATCCAACATTAAGACAAACACTTTAACATTTATTTAATTAAGCAGCTAAACCTCCAAATATAAGCATCAAACTTAGAAGCTGTATATACACATTGTATCCCTCTACCTATACTATAGTTGGGGGAGGCCATGAACATATCCTTTCCTCCTCTCTGCTGAAATGAGCACTAATGAATATTGTGACACTGAAGCTTTCATGGAAGACGGAATATTGCCCAAAGCTTTTGTTTGGGGCCATCTAGTGGCCAAATATATGAAGATTTCTACCAACCAAAATAAATGGCTTCAATATGATCATTCACTTTCTAAAAAATTTGTTGCAAGCTTTATTTTGATATCCATAAGTCAAATGAAAGTATAAAATGTGCACATCATGGTATAACTACTGTTATATATTTTTCACTTGTTTGCTGATTAATTTCAGAAGGACTTTTCCGGGTTGGATTACCAGCTAGGGGTCTTTCAGCATGGAGTTTGCATGCTCTCCCCATGGGTTCTCTCTGGGTACTCCGGCTTCCTCCCGCAATTAGATGTTAAGTAGTATCAGTAAATTGTCCTTAGGTATGAGTGTGTGTGCACGGTTGTATGTCTTCATGTCTCTCTCTGTTGCCCCGGTGACCTGTCCAGAGTGTACCCCACCTCTTGCCAATAGACTGTCAGAGATAGGCACCGGCTCCACCAAGACCCGGACAGAAAAACCGAGAGAAGATGGTCAGATGTTTGAGAATGGGCCAAAGTTATGTCTAGCTTTGCTTGTGATGTCTCACCAATAAACATAAAGAAAAACATCTGCCTTCAAAACTAAGCTGGCTCTCTCCATCATATCTGGACATTTGCTGTATTGAACCAAGTCTGAAGGCTGAACAAAGTCTACAACCTGTTAGTCTTGCTGTCAGGTCAGATTTTCACACATTTTACATCAGCTAGGCGCTGGTGAAGGTTTTCAGTCATTCAGGTCATACTCATTCCAAAAGAATAGAATTAAAAACAATCTACTGGACTTTGTTTCCAAGTTTGAACACGTTTCGCTTCCCATCCAGGAAGCTTTTTCAATTCAAAATGTCGGGAAAAGCACTGAGTTCGAGGATTTATACAGTAGCCCAGCAAAGCCTTGTTTTCGTTTTGAAAACATACAAATTGGAACAAACAAAGGGGTCTGCCATTTGGATTGGGGTCATTTGGCTCCTTTTGTTAGACTGCAATGCCCCGTAGCCATCTAAGTGTCTGAAAGGTAATTGTTAAAGGGGGCCTGGCTGAATAGACAAGGTCCTCCACTCTCCTGTACAGGGGGTGGGGCTGCGATGATAACGGGAAGGGATTAACTGAATTGCTTCATTGTAGGTCTTTGAAAGCTGGAACCTGAGTCCACCCGCTCTGTTTAAGGTTGGTTTTTCTTTAACATAGGTCCTCAAAAGAATGTCCTTTGTCCATAAGGTGTAGAGGTGCAGATGTACCGCACTGTCCCGAGGAGGTAGCTCTTCTGTTTCGGGCCATGCGTCTGTGGAGAGGTTGTTTGGTTTCTCCAATATAAAGATCAGAGCATTCCTCACTGCACTGAACTGCATACACCACTCTGCTCATTTTTGGTTTGGGGGTTTTGTACTTAGGACAAAGGCTAGGGCATCCTAAGGACAAGTGGATTATTTTTTTTTTTTTTTTTTATCTACATTAGCTAGAAAAAAAGAGTCATCCCTGTGTGAATTGGCTGTTACTAGGGCCAGTTTGTATGAACTTTGTGCTGGAATTATTGCTTTGTGCAACACGCTGGCCCCCTCCTGGCCCCCTGGTACATTTGGTCTAGATCCGCCACTGTTTCTCCCCTTCACTAGATGTGGATCTACTTTAGTATATTCTGCTGTAAAGTTAGTCCTATATTTTCGTTTTGTACTCGAGAATTCAACCTCTGCCATTTCACAGGATCCACAGCTTTGAAACTAGGTTACAGCTAGAGAGTAAGGCAAAACCTATCGGTCTGATCCAATCAGCTCTCTGACAACCAGTTGCCTGGAACGCTGGTTGAACAGAGCATCGCCTTAGACAGATACGCTGCACAGGTTTCACCAGCAACCTCCTCCTCACACCCCGCTCTCTCTTGTCTGTGCAATCGAAGTAGTTCTAATCCACACATGGTGCATGAATTATTGCCTGCTCGCTCTCACTTGCATTGAAAAACACCACCTTGCAGAATGTTAAATCTGGGATAATTTATCCGTCTCGCCGGAATCCGTGAACTACCATCTATATCAGGGAGATTCACGGAACTTCCGGGAGACTTGGGATGTCTGGCATAGTGTGCAAGGCCCTGGAAATATAGGGGCTGACTAGAAATGTTCAGTAAAATTTCTCATAATAACAAGAACCTAAATCCTTTTTTCATTTGACTTAAACTATGCTTACTGGTAACACAGCAGATGTACACCGATATTATAAGAAATGCAATAAAACTTCAACTGTTGCTTAACTGAAATAGTAATAGTTCAAACAGGAAGAGGAGGTTCTAAGAAAGATACAACCTAAGTGTCAACGTGCAACACTCGTCAGTCACTATTAAGCATCAATCATGGAGATCACAGCTCTCTGCCTTCAAATCTGTGAGTGCAGAAATTCAATGCGTTTTCTCATGTCTTTTTTTATTCTTGTCCTTAATAGTTCTTGATGTAAAGCTTTTCCTCATGTCTCTGCAGTTTTAAATGTTATTGTCTTGCTACTGTACCAACTTGGTCAGAGTTATGCTGTTCAGATACCTGGTGAGTTGGAAAGTTTTGTGTTATTTGTCTTTCTAATCTTCTTTATATGTTATAGAGTTCTAAATATTTAAAATTGATTTTTTTTTAACCCAGAAGAAATGTATTGCTAATCATAAACAAAGTGGTAACCTCAACTGCCCTTACAAGATGTCGAAAAGCAGGTTTACTTGGTTTTTTTAAATTAATAATCTATATGCAATTTTATCAATTTGTTTTTTATCATTACAGCCTTTCCTGTTATCACTCCAGATAGACTTCAGTTTTTTGAGTACGAGGCTGTCTTTGTTAATTGCGGTGGAGACAAAGGAATGAATGCATGGAAAGTGATGAGAAAACTCAACAAAATGACTCCACTAAATATGTCTGAAGCCTGCAGCACCCCAGCTCCATCCTGCACAATTCGTCATACTTTCCAAAGACACAGTGGAGAATACTGGTGTGAAAATGAAGAAGGACTAAGAAGCCGTTCTGTCAACATTGTTGTTACAGGTCTGAGCATGTAATTATTTCTTTAACACTAGAACTCCCAAGGCAGTCATTTTGATGGTTCTGAGATTTTGATGTGAAAGGACTTTATTTATATTAATCTTATGTTTACCATGTTAACTATTTCCTTCATTTTCATGTTGTTGTTTTTAAATAGAATGAAAAATAAATAAATATCATTAATTTTAACTCTCACATCTCCCACAGCATGAATTTGACACCTCTGTTGCATTTTTAATTTTTCCAGTGCTTTATTGGCATTTGGTACCATTTCCTAACAACCAACATTCTACCATTAAATCTCCGGAATTCAGGAAAACAGCTTTCAGAAGAAATCTAACAGTGAAACAGGCTTTAAAAATGGCTTAAAATATCAATGTTACATGTGCTCCTCCGCCGCAGAAGAAAAGAGATTTGGGAAAGCAAAACCTGCACCATTCAATTTCATTAAAAACCTTTTTACCGGTGTAGTAAAACAGTCTTATTTATTTTAATGGTTTATTTTAAATACAAATAATAATAGTATATAATGCAGCCTTTTGAAATATATATATATGACCTGTTTCGAAGTCTACATATCCATAATGGGTTTACATGGCACACTAGAAGCATTTCAGTTGGTGACATGACTACTCTTGCACTCCGTTGGAAAAAATGTCACCTGCCAAATTGACTGCTAATAGGAGTTCAAGTAGGATTAAAATTCTGGGAGTCTTGATATTATTTTTTTTTTCAATTGTAGAAAAAAACAACCTTGGAATATTTTACAATCTACACACGTTTTATATAAAAACTTAGTAAAAGATATATCAAATTTGAACATCAACCCCTTTAATCTGATATATATATATAATTAAAGATATTATGAATCTCTTGCCTGAGGGTGCACTATATTTACCTTGATCTTTACTTTCTTTAGATCATAAATATCTGGTGTTTAGTAGGGCTGTGAAATTTTAAAAGATTCCGAAAATAATCATGTTCATTGGCTTAGCGATTGTAAACATCCCTGAGAAAAAAAAAATTTTAAACTGTTTTTCATTCCCACAGCTGGTCCAGTGATCCTGAATATCTCAGCTCAACCAGTGAGGGAAGGATCTGATGTGACTCTTGGTTGTATTAACAAGAACACAGAGAGGGAACACATTAGTGATTTCTATAAAAATGGCTTGCCACTCACAACCTACTACAAATGGCATATGACCCTCTCCAAGGTCTCCAAGTCTGATGAAGGACTCTACAAGTGCAAAATTTCCCATGCATCAGAATCTCTAGAAAGTTGGCTGGCTGTGGTCAAACTAATGGAAGAAAAAGGTATGTTTGAAAACTATCCCTGTGAATATTAGGATTCTATACCAATAACCTCCTTTCAACAAAAATTTCATGAAATTTGATTGAGAACAGATAGTTTCCTGCCTTTTAACATTTGTGATGGATGGCATCACAGGACATCTGAGAAGCTCCATACTCCATCTAGAGTCCTGTTCCAAGAAATTATAAAAATATATCTATGTCTAAAAGTTCAAGTCTCCAGGACTTTGAGACTTACAGGGAAGATTGTGGCTCATCCCTCGCACCCCAGCCACAAACTATTTCAGACATTTCCCTCTGGCAGGAGGCTGCGGTCCGTCAGGACCAAAACCTCACGCCACAGGAACAGTTTCTTCCCATCCACTACAAGCCTTAACAGGGCCCAGAGACACCCGTGGCACTGTCACCGTCTCGCCCTCCCCCGCTTAACGCACTGTCTACTGTGTGTGTGTGTATATATATATATCACACCAAGTCAAATTCCTTGTTAGTGCAAACCTACTTGGCTTTAAATCTGATTCTGATAGACCCATATGTCCATCGATAAAACACAACCAGGATTATTTATAAAATCTGCTTGCACAAGTTTGAGTTTTATTTTTAGATTTCAAGAAAGTAATAATCAACAAAATTATACTTAAGGGCTCAAATATATGCACACAATCTCAGCTGATTTAATGCCTCAAAGCGAAATCCATAAAAGCAAGTTTTTCTGCACCTATTAGGAAGCTTAGCAAGTAATTCTGATGAGCCAATTATTTTTATTCCCAGCAAAACTGGGAAATTGAAGCTGGACTCTTTGACTGCTTCATGCCAAATGCAAAAGTTTCACCAGCTTTTTGCTCACCTTGAAATTTGAAAGGCCAGAGAATGGCTTTGTCATTAAGTCTGCCGGTTGTTTATTTCACTTCAATGTGAGTCACTTGCAGTCTTGCAGTGCTTTTTAACTTTTGAAAGCTGAACAAAGCTGTCAGCATCTTGGATTCACCATTTTCACTGAAGGACAAAACAGTATGGAGAATACATCCACCACCTCTAAAAGCTATGTCTGGGTGACTGTCGCTGTCAGCTGTACTTTCACCTATGCTCAGGGGAAGAATCAGTGGGATAACAGAGTGAAGTTTTAAGGCGTTCTAGACCGCATTCAGGAGTGGCAGGAAATCAATCAGAGGGCACAAAATCAGGCAGATGGGGCCATCTTTGCCCCCTACTGAAACTAAGAAACCACAGTGAGGGAGCAGAGGAGATTGTTGAGAAGAGGCTAGTTGCCAATAATAGTTCAGAAGGAGAGCAGAGGTAGATCAGGGAAACCCGCAGGTGAAACGGTGCCGTGTTAATCAAATTAACACCATCTTTCCATTTTATTTCAATCCTGGAGGGGTGCTTGTTCTTTATGCTGTTCATGAAAGAGAATGCTGACTCACAGTTGTGAGTTGATACAAACACAGTTAAGATGTGAAAAGCTACCTTGGAAAGATCAGAGTAAGCAGTTTCAGGCAGAATTTGTTGCCAGAACGTAGCAGTCACTTAATCCAAAATGTTCTCCAAGTGCAACATCTGCTGAACTGCAGTTGTAAAGGTCTATGTTGCCTCGTGCTATTACATGTAAACAATTAGAATAATAATACATAAACCTGACAAAAAATAAAAACAATTAAGCAGGAAAATAAACTTAACTTTGAAAATTCCCTGACTTCTCTTATCAGTTATTGATTCTGGAACAGCAGGAGGAGTGTTTACCAAGGCAGAAGCAGTCATATCTTTGAATTAATTTTTCTTGTCAATTGCTTGTCAATGTCAATGAAGTCAATAAACGGAGATTTGTCTATATCACATTCAATCTGCTCGTTCATGCTTATAAAGTGTGTGCATTGTTCCTGAACATCAACTTTGAAAATTTCCAGAAATCAAGTTATTTGATCCCTGAACCTTGCAATTGAGCCCGTTCAGATGTTCTGGGATGTCGACCAAAAATGCCACCAAGTCCGTATTGTGTGGCTTTGGTTTATTGAAAGGTTTTGTCTGTCCCTGTGCAAATGGTTTAGTTGAAATTTAAGCTCAGATTCTAAGAAATCTGCAGTGTGGACCTTAATTCTTTTATTTGTGACGTCGGTGCTGCTACTGAAGCTCCACGAACATGTTATTAGCACCCAGAACAGCCGAAAGATGTCTATTTTTTTTTTGCCCGCTTTGCGTGTCAACTGTAACGGTTGCTAGGTGACAGAGCATATTAGCAGTGAAAGCAGGAGAAGGCTGGACCTGTTTGAATCCTTAGCCAAAACTCCACCGGCCTCCTTATTTTCACAGACCTTGAAGGACCAAGTCCAGGTAGAACGGGTTCTTGGAGGATGCAGCCTCCGAAATCAAACACATCCATAGTCTTTCCAGGGATTAATTAAATCAGCTTTTTTAATAGTCTCTCACAAACCTCTTATGAGCATTACCCATTCCATTCTTTATCAAAACTTTATCTTCCATTTTTATTTAAAAATCTTTTCTCCACGGTCCCGTTCCACTGTAGTTTCCAGACAGTACTACACCCTGATTAGAGTTTGCTACAAGAATGTAAACCAAAATTCAAAACACCTGTGAATTCGCCTTGTGAAAATATTCACTTTTTCATTGCTCTGCTTCGCTATAGTGCAACCCTCTATATATAGATAACATGGTAATCCTTCACTATAGCTGCGTGATTTGCATTCAGTGTTCACGTACCTCAACATTTGCATCATCTAATTTAATTTAATTTAATCCAGAAATACTTTCTTGATCAGCAAGGGACATATAATATTATGGGCATATGGAAGGCAGAAGATGGGCAAAACTTTACAAAGCATAATGGCCTGCAGATTTCTGTGTGCACATCATTGTTTTTCTCAAAATTTAAAATATATTTGCAGTGTAGGACAATGTATCTCACAAACTAAGCTCACAAACCCAGGACAAACATTTATCCGTTTGTATAGTTTCCTTGTCATTGTAAAACCATTAATACACAGTGAGACAGAAACAAAAAAATTATATCACCAACAACATGTTTGACAGTCAGTATTAAGCGTCAGTAGAGGTTTATTTTTGTGCAAGTGATTCAGGTTGAAATCCACTTTGGTCTTTACATTTACCATAGGTTTCTTTTTATTTAAAATGTTGCACTGGATATTCTTAACTGTTGCCTAACTATGTACTACAATTTCCTTTACAGAATCTGTTGAGACTGATTATCTAACCCCTGAAATGACCTTACTGCTGCGCACCTTGGCTTTCCTTTTCCTTCTGATTGGGGTGATTATCGTCATGAGATACTATGGTACGGCTATGCATAGCCTGCACACTTTTTTGGTAGTTTGAAATAAACTATTCATAGTTTTTTTTTGGCTGAAAGACATATTTTTGTTCCAATATCAAAAGAGAAAGGATCCCTACCAACAGTTGAGTCTATAGAGGAAATAACCTATGCACTACTGAATAGGAACATATATTTTTGAAAGCCTGATCTATTCAGTAAATATTTGATAAATTTAAATCAACTCTACTGAATCTAATAAGAATATTAAATCTATTTTCAGTTTTATATCTAAAAAAATTGCTATGCTTAAAAAAAAAGAATGGTCTTTTTTTTTCATTTTATCTTTGCAACATCTTAAAATTTGTGAGATAGTTTTAGTTGTTCAAGTAGAGGTGCTGCAAAACCAAACAGATCAAGAAACATTCTGTTAAGAATAGACTGACAAGCACTATTTATTGCACGATTATCTTTTTTTTGTTATTCAACTTGGCTAAGTAGTGCTGTGGTAAACAAACATTGACCTTAGCTCAGTACTTTGTTAAATTTAAAACAGCAGCTAACACACATTTTCAGATATATTTATTGATAGCATCAAGGAAAGTAATTTTATCTTGTCACTTTAAAACAAAACAACAAGCTGCCAGAAAGGCCCCTTCAGTTTGCCTGTTTAAACAACCGCAGCAACAAGGAAAAAGTAAAATAAAGTAAGATGTTATAGTTGAAGGTATTGGGTACTTACTATTGCATAATATTCTGATTAAATACAAACAGTGGCACTAAACTTCATGCTTTCAGATTGACAGAAATTGTTTTTATCATTTCCAACTGCAGTTTACACTGAGAAATGTCCTTTTTCTTTAAACAGGGCGAAAAGTTCGTACAGCTTCCATTGGACAATATTCATCAGAACAACAACCAATATGTTTTGAAACCAGTATTTAATCTTTTATTGTGTCTAAAGAAGATTAAAATCATTAAATTGGTAATATTGCAGAGTTACACTCAAGTTCTATCTTACAATTCTAAGAAAATAAAGATGGTAATTTCTGATTCTGTGTGGTTTTAAATATTGAATAAATTGTATGTGTCACATCCACATTGTATACTTTGGTTCTTTCCATTTTTTAATTATGCCTATAAAGTAAAAAAGGAAAAGGCTCTGATTAGTTTTTCTTCTTTCAAACAAAGATCCTATTTAATGCTGGAAATATTTTTCCAACCAATTAAAAAGCATTAAAAAATTTTGAAATCATGAACAGCAATAAGTTGTAAGACATTTCCAAATTCATATTAATCTACATCGTGAAAAACACTAATTTTTCTTCAGAGTAAAACTGACTAAACTTCTGTAAAATTATTAAGGTTTTAGTACCCATTACAGTATCTTTTTCTTCCATGGTGTGTCAGAGAATGGTTTTAGGAAATGGACCTTTCATGGTGGTGTGCTTCAAATCCACAAACAGTTTTTACAAAAGCTGTCTTTATAGGAATTTGCCAAAACAAAAGAAACAAACCAGAGGCCTGACTTTTACATTTTTTAATCAGCAAAGCAAAGGTAGCCATT